>CP115649.1:0-2400000 GCA_029678045.1 Magnusiomyces sp. LA-1 | reverse complement strand
AAGTGCATTTTTGACATATTCAAATACACCAAAGTAGACAGCGTGAGCAGGGCCTGCACCCATAATCATGGAGGAAATACCTCTCCAAAGAGAAAATGCACCTTCAGTTGCAGAGATTTTAGACACGGCATTTACGATACCTGAGTATAAATCTTTAGTCGTGGCAACTTGCATACGAGTCTGAAAAAAAGAAAGAAAAATGAGTCAAACAGTAGTTTTCAGTTAGTACATATTGTGAAAGAAAGGGATGGTGGTGAAACTAGTGAGTGAAATCCGGAGTCGGTCTCAAAGTCCGAAGTTAAACGATGAGAAAACGACAATATGGAGTTTTTTTTAATTTGGAAATGTAACATCTCAAAAGAAAAATTTCAAATTCCGAAACGAAAAATAAAAACCCAATATTACATACCTTGATAGCATCAACTGGATACATGACAGTGTGTTCCTATAGTTTTGAATAAAAAATGATATGAAAGGGATTTATTGTTAGTCTTGTGGTTTTGTTGTAATTAACATTATGTTGAATAGATTGCTATTGCTAATTTTATTGGAGTATCGATAATGGCTGTCAAAAAAGTTGATTATCAATACAACACCAAAAAAATAAAAAACAATGATTGCGGTATAAAAAAACCCAGATCAAACAACTTACCATGATTCCAGCAGTGGCACCAGCCAGTAGATTGGCTGCCAATGATGTGTTTTCTGGAAGAGCCTCGTAGTCATACTCATCTTCATCTTCGAGTTCTGGAATGAGTTTGTTTTCTAAAGTCAATAAGACTTGAGAGGCCTTTGAAGAATCGTTGTTATCAGATTGAGAACCACTAGATGAAGATGCCGAGGAAGAGGATATAGAAGCAGATGAGGAAGAAGAAGAGGAAGGTGTGGCGCTAATTTGCTGATGGTTGTTATTTCTAGCCGAAGAATCAATGTCGAGAAGATGAAGGTTTGAAGCGGGAGGAGGGGCTTCTGGTGGAGGAGAAGAGTCAATAGTTGGAGTCATTTTTTTGGTTTCTAGATAGTATCAGCAAAAGAAAAATATGGTTTTAAGGCAGCACAAGAGCAGTACTAATATTCAGAGTTTCTATTGTAGAGGTGATTGAAGATATTCGAAATTATTGTACAAAGCCAAATATAGACTATTTGTTTGCTGAAGACTGTTGAATCAAGATCTGTGGAAAAAAAGGTACAAAACTTTGAAAGAGAAAAAAAAATTGGTGGTGGAAATGAAATTTTTGTAGATGGAAAAAAATAAAACTTAAATACGATCAAAAAAAAAAAAAAAATCCTAGGCAAAAAAAAGTTTCAGTAACAACAACAAATAAAATTCATTTGTAGCCTGAATTTCATACAAAACCTATTGATTGGTCATGATCATCTAGACTGGCATGTTACATCGATTACTAACTAGCTATTCCTATAGATTTATTAGCTCCTACTTTTTGGTTTTGCTACATAGACACTACATAGTGTCAGTTTTTTTTGTTTTTTTTTTGTCATTTTAAATTGCTAAATAATGCCCAAGAGTTCTAGCCCACCATAATATTAGAAATCAATTCTAATGCCCATTGGCTCTCCAATCATACCCATTTTTGAACAACCACGGCTCCAACTACCTTGGCTTCCTTCAAACTTTGCTCCTTGTCCTTCAACTCCTTGTTGGGAAATGTTGTCTGTAATACATAATCACGAGTACGGGATGGATCAAGACCATCAACAAAATCATACAACTGTTGAACACTACCAGATGAGTTGAATCTGTGCTTGCGCTTGCTACCATCCCCAAGTCTGAATTGAACAACAGCATCTCCCTCACCTTCCGAATCGGCTGCTGGTTTACTGCCACTGGCAGAAGAAGAAGCAGCTGGAGCTGGGCTTGATCCAGAAGGAGTAGCTGATCCACTGTTGATATCTCCAGGTACTGGGGATCCTAGTCTTCTTCCAGTGCCCTTATAACCGCCTGGCTTTGGCTTTGGTGGAACGTATTCTTCATCTGTTTTTCTTTCAACATGAACATCAACACCTTGACCTGGAGAGACATTGAGTAGGGATATAGGTGCAGTACCTGCTTCGATTGACTTTAAATATGGGATATTAGCCGGGTCATCATATCTATAGAGATCGCTATCTTCAACTGTGAATCCGTTTCTCCAGAATGTAATATGGCGAGTAACTCTAGGCATTGAACGTCCCAAAGCATACTGTCGTGCAAAGTCTCCTAGTAAGTCGTCAGATTCTGCTTCTGGGGTTTCTCTACTGCCGCTTTCTTCAGCTTGAGAGTTTGATGGGCCTGCAGATTGACCATCATCTTTTAATGTTCGAGGTCTACCTTGAAATGGGTTTCTTTGAGGTTGTGGAGAACCATTTTCATCATCCTCTTCATCGTCACTTTCTGGACGAGGTCTGTTTTCTCTGGCATGGCGCAAAATCTGATTTACTAAGTGTGTACCCATTCCATCTGAAGCTCCGCTTCCACTTCCACTACCCATACCGGACATTGGGTTTTGTACTGCTAATCCTGACTTTTCGCCACCTGTAAAAAAGTTTTCGGGATCTTGATCATCTTTGTTGGGTGAGGCTTCACGGTCGTTTCTGCCATTTAAATCCGATAGAGTGGCAAACCTTTTATTACTATTGTTGTTGTTTTTAGGAGGCATTGTTGCTTGTTATGTATCTGAATTTGAAATAGAAAATGTAGATTAAACAATGACCCAATTAACTATATATTGGACAGAACGATGAATTGAAGAAAATAGTTAGAATTGACCACAAAAACAGGATTTAATTGTTGAGGAAATGAGGTGTAGAGAAAAAGTCGAAAAGAATAAAAACAAATTTAGAACAGGCCAAATATACATCACGTGGCATAAGGCTTTAGTTCAAGTATCTCTGGGTAACTGTGGGGTTTCTGCCTGTTTATTTATACTTCTTTTCAGGTCCAAAGCCGTATCATTTTATATATATGAATATGAAACAAAGGTCAAGCACGGAATCATAAGTGAATAATTGCATCTAAAGCAATTTGTACCTGTTTATGGCTCTTTTATAGTTAATTACTATAAGCTAAGATGAGTTTAAGTATATGAATGGGCTTCGAATGCCTAATGATCTAATTTCAATTTGTAATTACGACTATATAGACAGCCTTAAACGATTCCAAAGTTCTTTTAATACTCGATCAAATTAACTTATTTACTACCAAATATACTCAGTTACAGACGATCTTTCAAATAAAGTTACAGCATGCTAATTGGGAAACCAAAGCTCACAGTGTGTGACATTATAGTAAAAGATATGTAATGTAACAAATATTGTTTTCTATCCCACAAACCAATTCCAAACACTGGCCAATGGCAGCACGTTGATTATTATCAATTGTTGCATGTAATGTAACACATCTTTGTTACTGAAAAATTCTGCGTTGACTCATCGCCTAATCGCACCGATTTCTCCAGGAAATAAAAAAAAAAAAAATAAAACAAAATTCAGGACGAAAAATTTTCATGTTTTTTTAAAACTTGTAAAAATCCCCATCTTTCACTATCCCCAAAATCCTAAAACAATGCTGGCGGCTTCACGTTCATCTCTATTGCGCTCGCGCAGTTTTTTTGTAAGTTTCTTTTGCTTTTATGTCTTCAACTTTAATTTTCCATGTTTGTATGTTTTGTACCCTTTTTTATATTAACCTTGATTTTTTTATCTTTTTGATATCCAGAATCAAACATCTGCCCGATGTCTAGCTACTGCGTCTACCCCAGACATTTTCTCAGTTCCAAATGAATTCAAGTCAAGAACTCCTCCTTATGAGGCTCTTTTGGGACGTCTTTCCAAGGTTAAGTCAATTCTTAACAACCAACCTTTAACATATGCTGAAAAGATTTTATATTCCCATTTGGTTGACCCAGAAGAATCATTGACTTCCAACAATACCAAAGATATTAGAGGCCAGGCCTATCTCAAATTGAATCCTGATCGTGTTGCTATGCAAGATGCCTCAGCTCAAATGGCTTTATTACAATTTATGACCTGTGGGTTGCCATCCACCTCTGTCCCTGCATCTATCCACTGCGATCACTTGATTGTTGGCCACGACGGTGCAGAAGAAGATCTTCCAAGATCTATCGCTGCTAACAAGGAAGTTTTTGATTTCCTTCAATCATGTGCCGAAAAGTACGGTATCCAATTCTGGGGCCCCGGCTCTGGTATTATTCACCAAATTGTTTTGGAAAACTTCTCTGTCCCAGGTCTTATGATGTTGGGTACCGACTCACATACTCCAAATGCAGGTGGTTTGGGCGCTATCGCTATCGGCGTTGGTGGCGCTGATGCCGTCGATGCATTGACCGGAACTCCTTGGGAATTAAAGGCTCCAAAGATTCTTGGTGTTAAGCTCCAAGGTCAGTTGAGTGGCTGGTCCTCTCCTAAGGATGTCATCACTCATCTTGCTGGCAAGCTCACTGTCAGAGGTGGTACTGGTTACATTATCGAATACTTTGGCGAAGGTGTCAACACTCTTTCTTGCACAGGTATGGCCACCATCTGCAATATGGGTGCCGAGTTAGGTGCTACTACATCTACTTTCCCATTTGCCGATTCAATGAAGAGATACTTGACTGCCACTCATCGTCAACCTATTGCCGAAGTCGCCTCAAGAGTCAACGAAAAATTCGGATTTTTGAGAGCCGATGAAGGCGCCGAGTATGACCAAGTTGTTGAAATCGACTTGAGCACTTTGGAACCAACCGTCAACGGTCCATTCACCCCAGATTTGGCCACCCCAATCTCCAAGTTTGGCGAAGCCTCTAAAGAAAACGACTGGCCATCAAATATTTCAGCCGGTCTTATCGGTTCATGCACAAACAGTTCTTATCAAGATATGGTAAGAGCCGCTTCTATCATTAACGAAGCCTCCGAAAACGGTCTCAAGCCAAAGATTCCATTCTTTGTCACTCCAGGTTCCGAACAAATCAGAGCTACTATTGAACGTGACGGTCTCACTAAGGTTTTTGAAAAGGCTGGTGCCAAAATCCTTGCTAATGCTTGCGGTCCATGCATTGGTCAATGGGACAGATCTACTGAATCTGTTTACACCGAAACCACCGAAAAACAACCAAAGAACTCTATTCTCACATCTTTCAACAGAAATTTCAGAGCTAGAAATGATGGTAACCCAAATACCTTTAACTTTTTGACATCTCCAGAAATTGTCACTGCTATGATCTATGCTGGAACCACCTCCTTCAACCCTCTCACCGATTCTATCACTACTGAATCTGGCAAACAATTCAAGTTCACTCCACCACCTCCAGGAAAGGAATTACCCGATGCCGAAGACGGTGGCTTTACCAAGGGTCCAAGAACTCAATACTACCCAGAAGTCGACCCTCAACCCAAGCCAGAAACTTCTATCGTTGTTTCCCCAACTTCCGACCGTCTCAGTTTGTTGGAACCTTTTGAGCCATTTGACAACAAGGAAATCAAGGCCACTGTTTTGTTGAAGGTTAAGGGCAAGTGCACCACTGACCACATTTCTGCTGCCGGTGTCTGGCTCAAGTACAAGGGACATTTGGAAAATATTTCCAACAACACCTTGATTGGTGCCCAAAACGAAGAAAACGGACAAGTCAATGTTGTTTCCGATTTCGATGGCACTGAGATGTCTATCCCAGAGTTGATGATCAAGTGGAAGGAAGAGGGCCGACCTTGGCTCGTTGTTGCTGAACACAACTATGGTGAAGGTTCTGCTAGAGAACACGCTGCCTTATCTCCAAGATTCCTTGGTGGTAAGATCATCTTGGTCAAATCTTTTGCCCGTATCCACGAAACCAACTTGAAGAAGCAAGGTGTTTTGCCATTGACTTTTGCTGACGAAGCTGACTACGATAAGTTGAACAGCACTGATGTTATTGAAACTGTTGATCTTTTGGATATGCTTGAAAAGGATGGTAACAATGGTGGTGAATTGACATTGAAGGTTACAAAGAGAAACGGTACTCAATTTGAAATCAAGACCAAGCATACCATGTCTAAGGATCAAGTTGCATTTTTCAGGGCTGGATCTGCCATTAACTACATTGGAAACTTAAGAAAGCAACAACAACAACAATCATAAAAATGTATTAATTTGTTTTACCTTTTATAAAAAGTTTTGTTTAGGTTATATAATTATTTTATCGCATTTTATTATTCTTTTTTTTTAAAAAATATTTTGGCTTGTGACTATTACAAAGTATATGATGCTTTTATTTTGTAGACTAGTTTTACGATTGTAAAAAGCATTTGAGTTAATATCCATTGACTTATTTCTAAAATCATGATAATAAAAAAACACTTTAAAATGGTTGGAGGTAGCATACTGTATTTATTTGTTATCAGTATAGAATAATACACCTTGAAGACGTAAATATTTAAAAGTCTCCATGTGCCAATCAGCTACAAAGAAATTTCTAGGTCACACTATCCATCAGTTTCAAATTTTTTTTTATGTATCGTATATATCATATATAAATTGGAAAAAATATGTAATATATCAAAATTTAAAGTAGTGTGCATTTCGAATAAAATCTGTTGCTCTTTTAAAGAAAGTGATTATATATAAAAAAATTAAAGTTTCAAAATATTTAAGGCTAAAATCATTTGTAATGGCTACTCCCATATTTAGTAGTCTCCCCACATTGCTTTTTCAAATTGTATCCTTTGTGTTTCTTCCTAAAGTTCTTCAGAAATTCCTTAGTCGACAGATTCATTGCTATCATTGAAATCATCTTCATCATCTGTCTCAAAATAATCCTCATCTAGTATTTCATCATCCACATCGTATATCTCGTCAGCAGTTGAATTGTGGTCTTCTACAAAGTTATGAATAACAGCAAGACTTTGTACCAAACGAGAAACAACTTCTGGTGAATACTCAGAGGCTTCTCTCATGATTCTGAACCTGTTCTTAAGCTTTACAATAGTCCTGTCAGCGTAGTTTCTCAACACGCCGTGGCGCATGTTAAAGCTCCTCTCCTTTTTGGGGAGGGGTAACCTTATACTCGTTCAAGTCATAACGCGTGTTTTCGTAAGGAGTCAAAAATTGATCAGATATTTCGTAGTCTCCATCAGCAAGATAATAAGCTCCCTTAGGAATAACAAATGATTTGCTTTTCAAGGCCTTCATCAAAACACGAAAATCGTCAACAGAACCTTCGCAATCACTATGAACATACCTGAATTTCAGATTAAAATCCACAGCAACCATTACGTTCAAGCAAGAAAATCCGTCTTTACAAAAATATTTATCTCCAGATTTATATTTGGCAATTGGGATATAAGTTCCATCAATTGCTCCAATGCAATCTTTGAAATACTTGTATTCTTCATCGTCCTTGATTACATCAAATTCCTCATGCTTTGGGGCCTCAATTACCTTGTGTCTTATAGAAAACAAGGCATTCAAAACTTCATGAAAAACGGCACTAATGGTTCCGCCACTTCGCTCGAACAACTCTTGAACACGTCTGTTGGATTTATTATGTGCTGTAATGTATAGAAAAATTGCCAATTTTTCTTCAACAGTTATTCTTGTGTCTCGTAAAGTAGTTTCCTTGCGCAAAAAGGCCACAAGTTTCTCAAAGCAATCGGGGTCCACATGTAAGAAGTCAAACGTTTCGCCGGGGTCCCCGTTAAGCAATTCCGAAACAAGTGAAGGGCCTCGAGGTGGAGAGTCACGAACTCGATTTCTGGAACAACAGGTACCCATTATAACCAAGTACATCATGTTTTGAATAGCAAAGGTAGTGAGAATCATAAGGCGTTGTTGCATATAAGATAAATAAACAAAAAGAGCTTTTTTTCTTTGCAAACTCATTTTTTCTGAGCTTCTTTTGGTAACTTTATTGTTTTGAGCCATTGTTAAAAAGAGAAAAAAAATTGTTAGATTTGAGGGATATTGGTGATATGTGGTGATTAAGAGGAAAGAATTTTTTTTGTAAAAAAAATTAATTTATACCTCCAAGAGTTTATTAAAAACTAGTCAGTGAGTGCAACGTGGATGTATCATGTAACATGTGCCAATTTAGGAAAGAGGACATTTGGCAAATAAAATCTCAGTTGTATCGCATGATCGATTACATAATTGTTCTGTTGGGTAGCAAAAATATAAAAATTGGGGATTCTTTTTCATTATAAAATTTTGAAGAAAATATTCTTTTTCTTTTATTTTGGTGTTCGTGAACAGGTTTAAATTCTGAAGTTTTTATTTTTTCATGATAAAAAAGGTGGGTAGTTAGTTATGTTGTTCTTATCTGCACGTGATGCATAGACATAAATATTTCAGCCTTTTTTTTTTTTTTTTTTTTTTTTTCTATTTTACTTTGTTAAAATAGATTTGTTTGTCATTATAAAATTAGTTATTCAATGTTATCAGATAAATGTATTTGATGATAGTTGTTTCCAATGTTATCTTGTAAAAGTTTGATTTTTTTTTTAATTTTTTTTTTAATTTTTCTTTCTGCTTTCTGCTTTCTGCTTTTTGTATTATCTTGTGGCGGGTAGCTTATTAAGATACCGGGTAGTTATCTCATTTTGTATTGAAAACATATAGATACAGATTGTTTGGGGTATCTAGAATTTTTTTTTTTCTGTAGTTACTGTAAAAACAACATTGTGTTTGATTTCAAAAGTAATATTACAGTTAAACAAAAGGTTATTATTGAATGATTAATAGTTATTCTTAAGAATAGATAATCTGTTTGTAAACAGCAAAAAGAAAGCAAAACAGAACTTGATAAGATATATCATTACCTTTTTTGAAAGAAAACAAATTTTATTTTATTTATTTATTTTTTTTCTTTTTCTTTTTCCTGTTCTTTTATATGAATTGAGAATTTCTGGTCAAATAACGTTGGTTGTAATATTACCTCATCATAATGGAATAAACAAAAATTATACTATGGGCTCGTTTTATTTAAGTTTGTATGTGAAAAAGTTAACGGATAAAAGATTCCGTGAGTACGACCAAAATGGCTATTTCATTTTCAAAATTTCACAACAATAAACGACAATAATAATATTAATTGCTCAAATTTAAAACTATTTTAAAAAGATTAATTCATATTCGTATTTTTTTAAAATTATCAGCAAGCAAAATGGCCTATTTATTGTCACTATCTATACCTTTTAACTCGTTTAGATTTGCGCTTGTGTTTGTTCACTATTGAATTTTTGTTCAAGGTGAAGCTGACGTTAGTAGAAGTCTTTCCTTATATACAAACAAAACTTCCGAACTCCGAACGAAAGATTAGCCGACTTTGGTAGGTGATATGCTTTGAAAGTATGAACCTGGGAGAGTTTAAACAAAAAGCAAAGCAATATCAAAGTTTTTAAAAGAATAAAAAAAAAAAATAACTAAATAAGATTAATTTTAAAAATAAATATACTTGATAGATAAATAGTTGTAATTATAGAAAATGATGTTTTTTTTGTTTGAATAGATATAGAATAATAAGAGAAAAAATAAACGTTATACAAAGATTAGAGAAATTTATAGAGAATTATGATTGTTTTTTTTTTTTTTAGTTTTTTAAATGAGTTTTTTTAATTTTTATTGTATTTTTTTTCAAGCAATTGCTTTTATTTGTAGGATTCCAAATGTGCCTCTTCTTCATTTACAAGAGTATGTTCATGAGTACCAGCCTTGACAAACTTTCCATCCTTGTCAAGTGTACACATATGAATCTTCTTGATCCATTCATCTTGCCAAATTTCTTCAAGATCGGCACGCTTCTTTGGATCAAGCTCCAACATTCTTCCAATGATGTGTCTAGATTCGTGGGGTAGTAGTCTCAAGAGTCTCCAAGGACCCTTGATAACAATCTTTTGTTGAGGTGCAGCAGGCTTTTCAGTAGGCTTTTCAGCAGACTTTTGAGCGCTTTCCTTTGGCTGAGAAGAAGTAGTAGAAGAAGCATCTTTCTTTTCACTACTGCTTTCTTCAGTCTTTTTGTGATGGTGATGATGACTACTGTGACTCATTTCCAAGTATTGTTCTTCTTCTTCCTTAGTTGGTTTAGTAGCAAACAACTTGAAAGAAGTGTCACTCATCTTTGGAACCTTCCAAGGGAATCTTCTTAAAGTCATACAGCAATAGATAACGGCCAAGGACCAAACATCAGTAGGTCTGGGATCGTAATTTGGTTGTGAAAAGACTTCTGGGGCAAGATATGGATCACTACCGACAACACCCTTAGCCTTTACAATTTCATTTTCAAATGGATATCGGAAAACACTGGCTGAGCCAAAATCGATAATCTTGACAATGCCTTCAGCAGTGACCACACAGTTATCGAGTTTCAAATCACGGTGAGCCAACCCCATTTTATGCAAGTAAGTAACACCGTTAATGATTTGTTTAAAGGTGCATCCGATTTCACCCTTGGTCATCTTTCCTGACATGACAATAGCGAAAAAGTCGAATGGGCAGTACTCCATGACTTCGAAAAACTTGCCATCATCTTGGATGATATCGAGGGTTTCAATAATATTTGGATGGTGGAGGGTTGAGCCTATACAAAACTCGGCAGTGACCTTCTTTGCGTATTCTTTTTGGGACTCGTTTGGATGTCTAGGTCGGAACTCTTTAATGGCAAAAGTGGTGCCATCAGATGCTCTCTTCATTAAGCGGACAGATCCACCAGCCCCGGAACCAAGAAGACGACCCAATTTGCCGTACTTTTTGAAACCTTCTTCGGCAAATGGCATGTTTTTGAGGGAAGTTGACGAGGAACTTGAATGAAATCCGGCACCGACAATGTCAGTTGAGCGCTCAGTCCTCTGAGTAGAAGCAGCAGTTGTAGAAGAAGCGCCAGCTCTTCTTTCTTTTTCCTTTTCCTTATCCTTTTTGGACTTGTTACTGACCTTGAAGAATCTCTTCAATTCCATCATGGAACTGCCATGCTTGTTTGGATTTTTCGATGCATTAGTGGTAGAAGGTGTAGCGTTATCTGATTCATGAGTTCTGTGATGCTTGGAAAAAATTGATGAGTTTGTGCTGACAGGAGTTGCTTCATTTGAGTGATCCCGATGAGCAGCCTTTTTGAATTTGGAAAAACTAAATCGTGATGATTTGTGAGGCTTTTCAGGAGTAGGTTGCTTAGCATGAGTATCCTTGGGGGGTGGTAATAAAAGGGATGAAGAAACATTTGCTGTAGGAGTTGTTGGTGACTTTGGAGTGATTGCTCCAGATGAAGGTGTACTACTTGGTTGTTGTTTTTGTTGAGCAGATCTAGAAGGGGAAGATTCCCGTGAGTGGGCAGGTGAGGAATCGCGGCTTCCAACGGTAAACTTGGAACGGTTTACTTTTGGCGGGCTAGTTGAAGAATCGCTTTGCTCTGGAGGTTTATTATATGGGTCTTGAGCTGCTGAAAGATATACAGCAGAAGGTCTAGTGCTTGAAGAAGCATTACTTGTTTCTTTTATTGTTGATACAGGTGATGCCGCAGCAATGTTGCCAGAGGAGCTATTTGAATTTTCTTTAATAAGCTTTGGGATAAGATTCTGGTTTTGGACAGCAGTTTCGGATATTGCGGAAGGAGTTTTGCTGGGAGTTGTAGGGATTGGAGAGCACGTAGCACTTGCATTTCTCGGAGACTTTGAGCCTTGAGTTGAAGTTGTATTAGACTTGTGAATGTTTTCATTTGTATGAGCCTATTATGAATGTGAAAAAGAGCAACAATTGAGAATGGTATCAAACAAAAATCATGTTTGATAAGATTCATTGTTGAATGCAAAAGGTTAGTACTGGCATAGTAATAAACAACATGACAATTAAAAAACGGTTGATAATAATAACCGAGACAAAAACAAATTATGGCATTTTAAAGATCTTTGAAAAGAAAAAAAAAATCCTTTAAAAAGGTTTAATCATTTCTTTTGATAGCTTAATTAAGAAACTAGGAGGGTTTTTATGATCATTATTGATGATTTTTGTTTTTTTTGGATTTGTAATGAAAATGACAAGTAACCTCAAACTCAAAAAAAAAGAAAAAAATTCAAAGTTTCTGTTGACAAAAAGCACAAAAGCCAAAAATCTCAAGAAATATAAAAAAAAAAGCAATAGATGGAAATGTACATACTCTAGTGGCAGGTAATGAAAAATGTTCATAGTGATGCGTATCTGTTGAAAGGAATCTCTTTTGTCCCAGTGCTACTTCCGAGAGTTTTTCGCTGAGTGAGTTGATGTTTGCATTTTTACCATCTGAAGAGGGTTCTTCTTGATGAGAAGCTAAGTCAGGGTCTGTAGCTGCTGTTGATGCGTTTGTAATTGAGTTTGAAAAAACTTCAGGATTTGAATCTGATCTCTTCTCGGAAGAAGAAGAATTTGATAAAGAGGGCATTGTTGGTGTTGGTTGATTTGTTTGGTGTCGGGTCTTGCTTTGGTAGACAGGTAGGTAGTAAGAAGGATTGTGATGGTAGTAGGATTAATTAATAATTATCAATTGCAAAATATAAATGTTGATTATTAATAATAAAACGACCCAAATATGCAAATGATGATAGGATTAAAAGAGGTTTTGATTCTATATGATTGTGAGTTGAGAATATGAAAAGAAGAAGAGTAAGAGAAAAAAAAGAGGATGAGATTTGATTTTAATAAAAAAAAAAAAAAAAAGGAAGGAAAAAAATGTCTCAATGGAAAATCAAGAAACTTGTAAAAAAAAAAATAAATAAACCCGGTGAGTGTTTTTTATTAGCGCGCTTGTGGTAGCTCCATATCACCAACTGTTATACTAAGAAAGCAGTACTATGGGATTTAGCACAGCAACAAACCATATGAGTCAGTCCTGCTCACACTATGAGGCCTAGCACAAAATGGCCCTTTGAAAATGGGCCCCCTGGAAAACTAAAAAAATTTTAAAGTCATGTGATCTAACAACTCCCAACTGCCGGAAGCTTAGTCAGCTCTTGTCTGTAGTTAGGTAATTGCTCCTTTCTGGTTCTTCTACGGCTGAAGTTTCTATATTTATCTTCTTTTCATTTGGCCTATGTTCAATATTTCAAATGATAGCTAATGTCTTATACTGAATAGCACATTGACTGTTATTAAAGATTGTGCTCTCATTGTATTATTATATTTCTGATTCATAAAATAAATAGGATTATATTATCTAGAGAAATCAAAAAGAAAAAAGTTAAATCACCATCTGAAATTAAATCCGGGTTTTCATGTGAAAATAAGATAAGCAATGAATATAAAGAGTTGCACTGAATTATATACTAAAAACTCAATTGGATAAAGGTTGTTGAATAATAATAACCATTTTTGAACTAAGTAAGTCTAAATATCATGTTGATTAATTAGAATCTAACTATGCGTGTATAATAGTCACCTTAAAGCCGGAAACAATAATTTTTAGGCTATTTTCATTTATTTCTTAACAGTTAGATATAAAAACAGCATTCACGCATAAAATATAGTTACTTCTTTTTGTTTGACTTTTTATAAAAGCCTATCTTGTCCGTGTAATTTTGATTATATGTAGTCAGAAAGATACTATACAAAAAGATAGTATTGTAGCATTTTACTTTTCTAAACAACTTGATATCAATAAATTGTAATCTCCTATAATATGATGCCTTTTGTAAACAAGATTACAAAAAAAACTTTTCAATTATTAAAAATCCTTTGACGTAAAATATTGTTTTCTTCTTTTTATTTCTAAAGATCATAAAGGTTATAAAGAATAAGGGCGCATACTAATGAAACTATTTCTTTCAAGCTATCTTGAAGAACCCAAAAACTCTTTAAAGAGTTATTGGGAATCAGGTATTAAAAAGATCATTTCGATGGTTTTGTATAACAAAGAATCAGAGAAAAAAGAAAACCCACTATTGGTTTCTTTATCTACTAAAGAGCTTCCAGGAAGAGGTCCAGGGTCTAAACCTTATCATGTTGGAAATGATCAAAGCTACATCTCTCTTCATACTGGATCGGGTTCCGCTTTAAAGAGTTTGAAAATAGGTAAACTCAAATGTGGTCTGAAATGTCGTGGAAATGAAACCTGAGTGCTTTTGCAATGGAACCTCCAACATATGGCAACAGTTCAAGCACTCTATTTTCTGAAGATGAAAGATCCCAGTTCAACAATTTTCACGGGAAAACCACTTTTTTGACAAAACCCAAAAAGCCTATTTACAATATAAGCAAGGACGCAATTACTGGAAACCCTATCAAGGTTGAACCAAGAAACCAGTACTCTAACGATATCTCATCTGTTGAGTACATCATTTCTTCCAAATCAAATGACTACATTACGCAAACTCACTTTACAACAGCATCTATAACTTTAGTTCCCAAAAACGGGTTAGACCATACAAACTTGCAAGGTCAATCTTTTCTTGAAACTCAAGTAAATACCAATTTTCTGAGGTCTCAATATACTGATCAAACCCAGTTAGGAATAGATGTTGTTGAAGATATGGACACTATTACTAATATTCCTACTGAAGCCATGAAAAATAACATCTATGAAATAGATACCGATGACAAAAGCGTTCGAGACCATGGCATAAAATCTTGGGGTGCAATAATGGGAGGTGTACTTGCTATCACCATTGTAACTGTATTAGTTATATCTTACTACATTTCCAAGCATCTACGTAAAGCCAAAAAAAGAAACAAGCATAAAGAACTAGATAAAAGATCAAATAAAGAAGACTCGACAGACCCTGGTCAACCTAGAACGGATAGCAACAAAAATGGAACAAAATCAAGTAGCCAAAACGTTCTAGATTCCCAAGCCACAGACAAAAAAGTAGAAATCGACAGCGTTTTTAGTTCCAAAAATACAAAGAACAATTGGACATTTAAGAATTTTCTATTCGGTAGAACTTTTATTACCTCTCAGGCTGGTATCATTCTAAAGAGTCTTAGTACCACATCGCAAACTAAGAACAATGATGCAACTAATGCAGATAGTCTGTTCATCAACAAGCCAAATCCTGGTCAAAAGTCAGGCCTTTTGGAAGAATCCTTTTCAAATAGCAATTCTAACATTATAAATGTCGATGAAAGATCTAAAACTAGTAAAAGCAACTCAAAAAGTTACAATGTGTCAAACGTCAAAACCCATAATAATGATAATAATAATAGCAATGGTAGTTTTGGGTACTACTGTACAGACTCGGACTTGCAGGGTGCCGATGAAATGGAAGTTGAGTATACTGCAGCCTATGCTTCCACGCTAGGCTCTGATGCGGCAAATGTAGGGACGCCCTTCAATTCAATAGACAACAACAGCAACCCTGAAGAGCATCATCATTACCAAAAACAACTGGATAGCAAAAACTGCAACAACCAGCAATTATTTACTACTAGTACCACCACTACCATTAATATTACCAATAGTGATGAAAGCCATTCAAACTCCGGCGTTTATGATTCCAATGACAAGTACGACTCTGATATACCAAACTCTTTGTCATCTGATTCTTGGTACTGCAATAAAGGTAATTTGGAGAAAATATCCTGCAGTCACCGCCGTTCTTATCGCTTATCATTTACACCTACCGTTTTTGAGGTAGGCACGGAACACAAGGCACAAAATCACGCAAATAATATTACTACTACCATTCCAAACCCTGTTTTTGAATTTGAAACCAAAAGAGTCAACCTTAAAACCGAACTTGAATTTGAATATAAAAATATTACATATGATGACGATGATGATGACCAAGCAGTGGGGGTGGTTTTAGAAAAAAAGTCAAACAAAAATTTAAAAGAAGTTGATGTCAAAAACGGTGAAATATTTGAATTTCCAAAGAAGCCTTCCTCTGCCGTTATCGCCCCTACAAACAATAAACCTCTTTCTTTTTCTTCTTTTTATACTATTGAAACCAAATCATCTAATGAATGTTGTAATAACTATAGCACAAATTATCAATTACAGTCAACCTTTTCCAAATTTGACAAGCCCAAAAATGAAAGTTCATGTGGTCTCACGAATCTTGACGAAAACAAAGCAGATGGGTTACACAATAATAGTAAAGTTGTAAAAGAAGAAAAAGAGAAAGAAGAAGAAGAAGAAGGCAATTTCGGCAACCATAACCAAGAAAAAGAAGAAACCAAGAATTCTGAATTTACGGGACAATCTTCCGAGTCCAATCATAATGTTAATTTGGGAAAGGAATATGGACCAGCAGAATACTCATTTTATTACAAGAGAATTTTTACAAACTTTAAAGATATTAAAGGAAAAGAAGAAGAATTAAATGATAATTTTTCTAATCCTGTTGCCGTCGCTTCTTCTTGTTCTTGTTCTGTCCCCATCGGTGGTGCCTCCATTTTTTGTTATATTCCTATTGGTATCAGTACTCTTTTAGGGAGTATATCCATTGCCAAACAAAAACATGAAAAATCATTGAATTTAGATTTCGAAAAGCAGCAGCAGCCCAATTATTATTATGATCAATTTTCTTTCACCTTTTGTTGTCCAATTCAGGTGCCTAAACCTGCCGTTTTGCCAAAAATAAAATGGGCTTTTCCAGACTTGAATACTAACAAGCAAAAAGCATTTTTAAATCAATTTAATTATAATAGTGATGGTGAAGAAAATTTTGATTTAGAATTGTTGGTTTCATACCCTGATATTACAAACAAATGTGATCAATATGGGAACCCATTATTACTGTTGACAAGTAATACTAATAATAACAATCCAGATGTTTATTATAGTAACGACGACATTAACAACAAATTGATTGAAAAATCAGTTGAAACTACTACTACTACTACTACTAGTCAAAAATCGAACAACAATTCTTGTCAAAGAAAAGAAGTTACTGAAGCATTAAAAATGCATAAAATTCAAATGGATAATATCAAGCAATATCTTTTGAAAACCTCAGAACCATTTTTATCAACAGATTCAAGTTCAGAGCAAATCATACAAAATAATCAACATGATTGTTATCAACAAGAAAAAGAAAAGGAAGAATCAAAAACTGGACTTCTGAGAGTGTGTCATTGTAGCAAATACTGTAACAAAAACAACAACAACTCTTTCCCCGATTCCGCTAAACTTTTGTTGCTGAATAATTCTGAAAATTTGGTTGGTGGTGGTAGTAGTAGTAGTAATAAGGAACCTACTACCCCAGAAAATATTCATTCCAATCTTGGCAATCAAATCAATAATAGCGGTTGCGGTTGTGCTTCTTCTTTTTCTCTTTCTTCTTCTTCTTCGTCATCTTTATCTCCCTCTTCTCTTTCTTCTTCATCTTTAGAATTTACCCAATTATACTTGAATCGTGAAGGAAATAATTCTGATACTACTAATCTTTCATCTGTTTTTTCTTTGGATTTGAATCATGGTATATCTTCAGTAACCGAACAATCGACTATTCTGGATACTTCTAGTGAAAAAATTTGTTTGAATTTTGATTTGGATGATGGGAAAAAAAAATTATCCACCTAACTTAAACTGTAATTCATAAATTAAATGTGTAACTTTGAAATAAAAAATATTCAATTAAATTATAATAGTTATAAAAATAAAAACTCGTAGGTTTTTTATGTCATAATGATTTCATTACTAAATATGTATGCTTGTTACCAAGAACAAAGAAAAATGCAACAACTATTTTTTTTTTAAGCCTTGAGAGTATCGATATCAATTTCAGCAACATCTTCACCATTAGTGAGTTCATCATAAAGAAGAGTGGTTAAAAAGTCTGAAAAGGTTTCACCAGTGATTTCTGGTAAAAGATACTTGGCAGCCAACTCAAATTTGTTGCCTGGTTTGGCATTCTTTACCAACTTTTCAGTTTCTTCCTTCAAGATTTGGGCATTGAGCTCTGGTGTGATCTTCTTCTTAGTGTCAGCGGTTTCAACGCCATGGATGACCCATTGGTTGAGTTGAGCCCTGGAAACTTCAGCAGTAGCAGCATCTTCCATAAGCCAGTCAATTGGGACACATCCAGCCCCGCGTAACCAGGCCTCCATGTAGCTCAAGCCAATGTAAATGTTCTTTCGAATGCCAGCTTCGGTGATTTTTCCACTTTCAATCTTGGTATTAAGCAAGTCTTCGCCAGTGGCTGGTACATAACCTTCGACATCATACTCAGGTCGGAAAAATAGATTGTTTGGGTGAGGCATATATTTTCCGAAGATATCTGTAGCAATGTGGGCCAAAGCCGGGTGGGCAACCCAAGTACCGTCATGGCCTGCAGTTGCTTCTCTAAGCTTGTCTGCCTTGACACGCTCCATAGCAGCAGCATTAGCTTCATCGTCTCCCTTGATTGGAATTTGTGCAGCCATGCCACCCATGGCGTGAACACCTCTCTTGTGGCATACTTGAATGAGGTACTTGACGTAGGCAGCCATGAATGGAACAGTCATGGTGACATCACCTCTGTCTGGCAAAATCTTTTCCTTGTAGTGTCTCAATTTCTTAATTGTGGAGAAAATGTAGTCCCATCTGCCACAGTTGAGACCAGCAGAGTGTTGTCTAAGTTCGTAGATGATTTCTTCGAGTTGGAAAGCGCCAGTGAGAGTTTCAATCAAAACGGTGGCGCGAATGGTGCCTCTTGGGATTTCTAGGGTATCTTGGGCAACGTTAAAGATATCGTTCCACAATCTAGCTTCTTGGTAGAATTCCATCTTGGGGAGATAAAAGTAAGGACCAGCTCCCTTTTCAATCAATGCCTTGGCATTATGGTAAAAGAAGATACCGAAATCAAAGATTGAGGCAGAGATGGGTTCACCATCAACCAAAATGTGTTTTTCAACCATGTGCCAGCCTCTTGGACGAACAATCAATGTAGGAAGTTTCTTGTTGAAGTGTGTGCTTGCATCTTGAATCTTGTATTCCTTTCCAGTATCCTTGGCGACAAAATCAACCTTTCCGCGAATGGCGTCGTAAAGGTTGACTTGACCCCAGATAACGTTAGACCATGTGGGGGCCATAGAATCTTCGAAATCGGTCATGTAAACGGAGACGTTTGAGTTGAATGCATTGACAATCATCTTGCGGTCTGGAGGGCCAGTGATTTCAACACGTCTGTCAACAAGACCTGGAGCTGGAATAGGACCAGTCCATGATGGATCGTCTCTAATGTGCTTTGTTTCTTCTAAAAATGTAGGAAGCTTTCCAGAATCAATTTCTGCTTGTTGCTTGGCTCTATTTGCTAGTAGTTGTTTGCGGCGGCCGGAGAATGTACGGTGCAACGACACCACAAAATCAAGGGCTCCCTTAGTTAAAATATCACCTGGTGTGGTTCCAGATGGATAAGGACTTGAAGAATCAAGAGTTGCAATGATTTTAACAGATGACATGATAATTGTAGTTATAATGTGTATAAAATTGATGATATATGAATAGAGGTTTTAAAATATATATATAAAAAAAAGTTGTGTAAGAAGAAGAAGAAAAAAAAAGAAGAAGAAAGAAGAACTCGCATATATATATCGGATTAGGTATTAAATGGGTAAAAGAATTGTTGTTTCTTTCCAAACATTCAAAAAGTCGAGAAAATCAGTAAGCAAACTCGGGAATTTGATAAAACCTGGGGAAAAAAAATACTAATGTGTGCCAAATCTCATACTCGATTCGACCTCCGGCTTATCAAATCTAGAATTTACTCAGTGCTTAGATCGGGAGCACCGAGTAATTCGCTGACTGATAACGGAAAAATAGATCTTTGAACCTTTATACAGCCGTGGCTTTTTTCTCCCGGAGTAACGGAAATCACGTGCACATGTCATGTTAAATTGCCTTCAGATCAACCCTATTGGCTGGCTGGCTACTGGTTTGGCTTCTAGTAATATATAGTTTGGTTGGTCACCAGAATAACGGTTTGTTCTCCTGTTTGGTTTATTTCGCGAGATATATATATGGATGACTCAAAAGCGTTTCTGGCCTGTGCTGAAAATTAAAGGTTGATAAATAATAAACCCAGATTTCGCAACGTCGGCCTCCTCCTCCTTTTATCCATTTGGTTACATTACAAAAATAAATAATAATGTAATAGCAACTTTGCTAAACTTTGGATAGCAAGCTTATTAGTTACAAAATTCTGTTGTAACATGTATCTGTCATAAATTCAAATATGCTGTTTCGGTGTTAAGCCTTCAAAACTTTTGTGACAAACTTTGTTTTTGTCATGAAAATTGTAACTTATAAAACATTTCAGTCTGAAAAGTTCAGATATTCCATTGAAAAACTAAGTGAAATTTCAAGCTTAAAGTTGAACAATATTTTCTTTTTTCTTTTCCTTTATTTAAAATAAACTTATTTGATTAAAATAAGTCTATTAAGATGGAAAAAGAAAAATTTATCGGCTAGTCTTAAATAATGGGCGAGAGCTTGAATCAGCTTTGAAGGTTTTAAATCTACAAAGTGGTAACTGTTAAAAGTCTCCACAAATTTAAATTGAAATAATCAAGTCCTTATTATTAATTTTATTTTGCAAGATAGTTTTTGAAAGATATTAATAGAATAAAAAAGAATTAAAAGAGAAAAAAGAAATGACAATTTGATCATGGTTGGTGTGGCTTTATATACTTACATCCTGATGTCCTTAACTTTAAGGACTTGTAAAGTTAAGTATAGTTTTAATGTAGCAACATCCATATTTTTGGTCGCTACAAAGGCAGAATCTGATTAGCAATTTGTTATAAGGTTGTTTTTAGATTTTTTTTTTGCTTTAGAAATATCATAATATCCAATGTTAACCAAAGAGACGATATATTAGAGTTTTTTTTAAAAGGTTTTTGTTTGTTTCTACAATATTGAACAAGTAGTAGTGTTTGCAATAGTTTTCTTTCTTTCTTTTTATAAGTTTTCTTCATTCTCAAAACACAAAATAAAAGTAAAAATAGAAAAGAAGAAGAAAAAAAAATTGTTTCATCTTGATTGGCGATTTTTTTACTATTGATTAGACTACAAATTCAAATATTTAAACTTTCCTTCCATTTGTGACAAGTATAAATAATCATAGGGCTAACCAACCTCTCCTATAATTTTGAAAGTAGAATCAAAGGGAAAAAATAAGCCAATAAAAAGAATCATTTACATTTTTTATTGTCTTTTTTGTTTAATAAAGTTTGTTTTTTTGTCATTTTTGTTGCTAAGAACAAGTCATTTTGAAATTCATCATGAGCTTTTTTTATTTCATACAAACATGTTTTGATACAATTGGCTCCCTTAAAAGTATAGAAACTCTTAAGACTGAGAAGCTTGATAAACATTAGCAAGCGGGATGACTTCTAAAAGTTTTGTTTCTTTACGGAATCCTTTCCTCGTGTATATACATGACTCACTACTGAAAAAACTCAAACCATCAAAGTTTTGAAAGGGACTACAAAAATAGAAGATGGGATAAAGTTTCGAATATATTGATTTTGTTTCTCTAAAGAAAAAAAAAGCTTCTTTAAGGTCATAACTGATATTGTTTCTTTCACTTTTCTGTCCATTTTATTAATAAATAATCTTTACAGTTGAATTGTTTTAAAAAGATATTTTAATTTCTATACAAGTAGTATAAATTTTGGTTTTTTTTTATTTGAGTTTCTGAGATAAAGACTCTTCCCTTATATGAAAAGTATATTGTTTTAAGAAAGAAAAAAAAAGAATAGTTTATCCTTCCAAATTACTTTCTCCTTATCGACAATGAACGACAGTTTTTGTTAATTTTAGAAAAATATTTTGACTTTTATTAAGGGGAAAATCCATAAAACGAAATCGAAAATGAAAATAGCTAGAGAGATAAATAAAAAACTCAAGTGATTAAATCGAGATAAAAAGATGTGGGTCTTTGAATGATCTAGCGCAGCAGGCTCCAACAACAACAACAATGACAAAAGAAGTTTATAAAAAGATAAATAAGAGTTTACTGTATCTTTGAGAAAACAAAATACGATAGTTGCAGTAAACATTATTAGCAACTTAATGACAATGTTTTTCTATTAAACATTGGCAAAGAGGATGACAAAAAAAAATAAACTTAAAATTTTCAATTAGCATTGAATTGTGTTTGATTTGCAACTCTAGCAATCTGTTCCATTAAGAACTCTCCTTTGTTGCTTTTTTTTTACGTTTTTTTCTTTAAACAGCCACATGCCAAATTCAAATTCAAAATTCATGGTTAGTCATTAAGATTTATCTTCACCTTTTCGCCTATAAAATTGTTACATATTTGAGTTTTTGTTTCTCTTTGGACTCTCTGTTTCTTTATGAAATCAAACAGTATAAAACCTTATAGAAAAAAGCCATTTGTGTAAAAGACGTGTCAAGGGCAAAGGATATATATCACATATTTTGTTCTATGCAATTTATGGTAAGAATATAGATAGACATTGATCGTCCCTTTTTTTTTTTCCTTTTTTATTTTGACATACCATATAATTGCTTTTGCTTATGATCCGGTTCGATTGACTTTTTTTATCTCAAATCTAGTATTATGTACAGTTACAATAATAGCAACAAAAAAAAAAATACATATCAAATCTGGAATCCATAGATTTACATTTTAAAAAACAAAAATCCATTGGAATTTATTTGTTTTTTTTTTCTTTCCGGAGGGTTTAAGTTATAAGACATAAAAAAAGGACTCATCATCAAGTCAAATCTTTTGATTCAAATTCTATTTCGTATCAACGAAAATAAAAACTTAATACCAAGTCGCTACATTTTTAGTATTATACATAGTTTTATATATATACAGTTTAACATTTTTTCCTGTATCTTTTGGTAGTAAACTGTACTCAATAATTTTTTTTTGAGTGAATTATGTCATTGATAACATTAAATCAATAATGTTAAGTCGTAACTTCTATAATTGTACTACTGTGTTTGATAAAATATCTCACAGTCATTATTCATCTATTTGCATTTTTTTTAAAAAAAAAGTAAAAATCGGCTCATTATTTTCCACATCAGTAAGTATATGTATTTATTTTTTAGGAAAAAAGGTTTAAGTTGTTTTTCGATAATAGTATACTACTTCAATATATACACCACATACTCTTTACAAATCTCAACACTGTGGTGAAAACCAAATAGAACACATGAATCCGGTCATACTGATAAAATTCAATTATATTATTTCTTTAGGTTACATTTATTTTTTTTTCTTGCCTAGATTAATAATGTGGCGGCTGTTCAATTAAATCGTGATTTAAATCTTTAATTATTAGTTCTTGTTTTGTGAATCGAAATTACTTGAGCATGTATTTTTCTCGATTAATTCTGGATGGTTTTTCGTAGTATAGTATATATAAGTACACAAACTTTAATACTCATTACATAAGCCTCATCTCTACAAGCCCATGTATTAAGTATATATATATAGATGACTATTAGGATTAGGAGAATTCAAAAAACTTAAGGATCAATCGTTGATATTCCGTCATATCTTATTTTTAATAAAGAGATAATCCAATGATCTTTTATACTATTTTGAATAAAGGTTTAAAGAATTAAGTACAAAAACCAAAAATAACAATAAAAGCAACTTTCGCGTTTCTCCATTTTATTTATTTATATAATTTAAAAAAACTTCATTTTGGTTGCTTTTGTAAACAAAATAAAATTTTGAAAATGTAGAAAACTTGTATTCAAAGTTATAAAGTTTGGCTTAACAATTTCATGAGAGCCTTAGGTTCTAGTAGAACCTTAACAAGTTTGTCAAGTTTAAGAGAATGCCTTTTTTTTTTTTTTTGTATTATTATTATTTTTGGAATATAGTGACAATTCACATGCTTCATATTTAAAACACAATTGAAAGATATATAAGATAATTTAGCAACGTTGGAAACAGTTAATTAAGCAAGTTTGAAGTTTCCCAACATAAATTTTTTTTTTTCTTTTTGTGACATTCCTATTGATAAAATGCTGGAAAAAAAGTTTTTTTTTTACAATCCTTGTACCTACCTCTAGTTGTATGTATATAGAAGTGGTAATACAATAACTGACTCAGATAGGGGTCATATGGTTTAAGTCATAAATCCCCAACAGTGTCCGCCTGCATAAATAATTAAATTGAGGCTTTAAGTAATATGTCACTCATAGTAGATCAGTCTCACTATATATCGGAATTGAGCAACGTAATCAAAGTCTTAAGTCATATTTCATAAGTAGAAATAAACACACTAAAAAATGTAGAAAATCTTTTTTCAACAAACAACAAAGATAAATTTAAGTTTTATTGATTGACAATTGAAGAGAAACAATTATCATGTGAAACCGTATAATAAAAAAATGGATATTGTTTCATGACATGAAAAAAATAGCCTAAGTTTTTAAGTAGCAATTCAGTTTTTTTTTTTTTTTGTATTTCTTTGCAACATTGATTTGAGTCTTGAATTTTGAAATTTGAAGTCCCTCGCTTTTTCTCCATCTTAAATATTAAACTGGAAAAACTAAATTAAACTTAACAGACTTAAAAAAATTTGAAAAAGATAATAATAATAAAAAAGGGTCAAATGAAGATTACTAGAGAGTGTTACTATTGTTAATTAAGTTTTTATTTCTTTCAAAATAACCCATGATCAAATAAAAAAATAAAAGTTAAAGATTCAATCATTACTAAATAGAAACCATTCAAGTTTCTGTTCCTTTTCTCTTTCCTTTTTGTTTTTTCTACATATACATATATATCTATATGTGAATAGTAAAAAAGAAAGGAAGGTTTATAAAATATGTATAGTTACAAATGTAATAGATACAGTTAGGCTGTTAGTGGCCCTTTTGTACACTTTGATACTTCAAACTATATTGAACACTGTTTGAGAATCAGTTCAAAACAGCTCACTTTGCACCTTTTTTTTTTCTTTTCAAAAAAGTGTTTATCAATATACTTTTAGATATAACTCGTATTTCTGATCCTTAAATAAATAATCAATGAGGGATTAAAATAGAAAAAGAAACCTGTCATTTCTCAGATATCAAAAGAATAAAAGATTCAAATTCAAATAGTGATATTCAATAGGAAATAAAAAAAACTAAAAATTCGAATTTCCTTGTGTGATTTTCCTTTAAATAACACTAAAGATTTAAGAAAGAACAAAAAAAAAAAAAATAATGATAATAAATCCATTTTATTTTATATCTATATTGCTACTACTGGTTTTTTTTTCTTCTTATAGAAAATTGAGCATAGAAAAATAAAAAAACTTTAATTCTTCACTACTACTGCCACTATTGGACATTGATTCTTTCAAACTTTTTTTCTCTTGCATTAGAAAGATAAATCACTATTTGTTTTATTGCTTTCTAAATTTGCAAAATATATATATAGAGAGCATAAAGAGAATATATTAGAGCCTTTACATTCATAATAGGATTTATTTTGTAAGTTAGTTAGATAGGCATCAAAGATTACTAATCTATGTTGATTATTCCAAGATGTGTTGTAGTATTTAATGCCTGAAGAAGAATAAAATTATGTTGCTATGAAAGAGAGTTTTTTTTGTTGTTTTCAAAAGTTTTCTAGTACAAGTGTAAATCATATAAGCTCAATTTGAAATGGTTTGTATAAAAAAACACAAAAAAGTATAGTAATAATAAAGAGTTTAGTTGTTTTTTTTCTTATCTCCATTATCAAGTATAATTGAATTATCTCCATGGTTAATTTTTTTTTTATACGAAATTTTAGCATTGTGCTGACTGATAATCTTAACATTAGTGTGAGAACAAAATGACTTTGTGATATCAAAAAAAGTATTTAAACCTTATGAATAAGTAGGTATTGTAGAAATTTGTATAGATTAATCGTTTTAATGGTTCTAGATATATATGTCTGTTGCATTCTTTATGTAATGTAATTTTGTAAACGAGAGGGTTGCTACCCCGAGAACCCTTTTTTTTTGTTTTTTGTTTTTGCAAGTCTTCAATACTGTATTTCGAAGATTGCTAAACACAAACCTTACATTAAAGGTTGCTTCTTGGTCATGATTAGGAACATAGGCGTTTACTGTTTGACAATAATAATAATAATAAAAAAAAAAGAAATTAAACATCAATTAAAAATAATAACAATAATAACAATAATAATAAAAAAAAAAAAAGTTATCATCAATATTATCAAAGCCTGATAATGTATGTCAAAAATGACATAGATATCGGAAAAATTTAACGAACAATACCTTAAACGCAAAGAAAAAAAAAAAAAAAAAAAAAAAAAAAAAAAAAAAAAAGAAAGTATGGACAATATTTACATGGTAGATAGCTATAACATTATTATGAATATTATGGAACACTTATCAGATATATGGAGTATCCCATGATTTTAGATTAAACGGTATTTGTTACAGTATGGCTATGACGACAATATTACCTAACAACCATCGAGGAACCATATAATATTTCAATATTAGCCCATTTATGGGGAAAAATACGTAATTTGATTATCATCGTGAAAAAAAAAGGGTAGTAATAGTAGTAGTAGTAATAAGTACAAAAATTGATACAACAACTATATAAAGATAAGAATAATAATAAAAAGGTCCCTCTCTCTCTCAATTTGGTACTGCGATAGAAAATTCTTGCTAATTCCATGTATGAATAAGTTCTATAATACAATAAAATAAGTTGGAAAATGGTTTTTGGTTGAAGCCGTTCCGAAATAAAAAAAAAATCAATGACGTTTGTTGTAACAAAATGTATGACTTCATTATGACTTCATAATGACTTCATAGGTAACAAAAAAAAAAGAGGGCTTTGCTATATTGAAATAAAGGATTTAGTGCTATTTAGTACTACAAAACAAAAGAATTACAACATGCGTAATGTCAAATAATTTTTGTTACTCCTTTATTAGGTAATACAAAATTGCTACAATTTATGTTGTTTGTTTTATTTTTTTTTTTTCTTCTTACTGCACTAATATGTACAGAAAAAAGGGTAGGTAGACCTTTAGTACTAAGGCATAACTCGTATCTTGATGACTAAGTAAACGCTCATATAAAATAACAATAAAATAAGCCAACGGATTTAATACTTGACATATTCACTATCAAAAATAATAAAAAGTAGAAAAGTAGCAATCTAAAAAAAAAGACATTTTAAACGACGCGCTCATTAAGGAACAGAAACACAAAGTGAGTAAGTAGTAGTAGTAGTAATTATAATAGCAATTCTAAAATGGTAATAACTATGAGGGGAAAGATAGAAAAAACGAGATCAAGACTTTCTATTCTTGTTCGGGACTAACTCAAAGCGTATTTTTTTGTGCAATTTTAAAATTTAGAACAAGGTCATGTTTTTTTTTTTTTTGTTTTTGTTTGTTTTAGTAATCAATAAAAGTCAAATATAGATGATTTTCTATAATTGCTATTTTCTACTATTTAATTGAGTTTTAAGACAGACAGAGAGATTATTAACTGAGAGTTATTGAATATGAAAAAAACTATATTATTACGAAGTGGATCAAACTTTAAATATGTTTTCATAGTAGTAGTGATCATAATAATAATAACCTGGGAATTCCACGGCTGCTTGTACCAGTAGTATCAATATATTTCCAAAAAGAATTCTAAATGGCGATGTTTTTTTTGATAAATAAACTTTAACCCAAAAAAAAAAAATCTTATATACAGAGAAAATCTCTGTCTGTCTCTTTTCTTAGTCCCAATCATTATTATTTTTTTGGAGGGGTTATTAGAAAATAGCAATATTGTATATAAATATAATCTAAATATTCAATTCACTATAAATACATCCATTATTTCTCTCATTTTTTTAAATTTATTTTTATTTTTATTATAATAATAATCAAAAAAAAAAAAACTTTCTTCTCTTTTCCTTCTTATATGATTGTATTATTTCAAACAATTCTTTAGTATTATTATCAGATATATAGTACTTTTGATATTTTATTATTATATATATATAAAGACCCTTAATTTCCCTTAGCTTCTTATTTTTATTATTATCCGCAACTTTTTTTTTTTAAAAAATGCAATCTTCTTTGTCAACTCCACCACCAGAAGAATCTCTTGATTTCTCTTGCTTTTTAAATCCTCACGATTCAAATACCTTTCAACAACAACAATTCGACTTGAACAGTTGTCAATTCAATCAAGTCCCTCCATCTGTATCAGAACCTATTGCTTCTCCTCACGAAATTGAAGATGCCTTTTCTTCTTCTGAAACATCACCTCTACCTTACTTGGAAAATCAAGACTTTTCTCTCTTGCACTCGGCATTCACCTTGCCTGTTGATGATTCATTGACTTCATCAGTAGACAATTCTTCAAACTTGATGTACTTTGACTTTTCTACACATACTGGCATTCCTTCTATCATGGATACTCCAGTTGCTGCAAACTCTGCAGATACAGAATCCTACTATCCAACAGTAGTCGAATCTAGATTAAACCATCATCTCAAAAGTCAAATTCCTCCAACAGTACAAACAGAATATACAACAAACTCACCGAGTTTCCCAGCATCTTCATCTCAACATTCTTCAATCCCAATAATCTCTCCAAAGACATTTTCCTTTTCTCCTACTGAAATCATTAGAGATTCCAAAAAGGACGAAGAATCTAATGCTTCTAAAGGTGGTCTTTATGGGTTTGATAAGACTACTGCCCCACATATTAGACAAGCTGCTGAAGTTCTTCCTGTTGATAACAGAAATACAATGGCTGGTGCAGGTGCAGGTAATCCAGTCACTGGAGGTCCAAGCACTACTAATAAAATTTCATCTAAAGACTCTTTTGTTGTCTCTCATCTTGGTCAACAATCTAATAACAATAATACTCCAACATTGAACGGAAGCAGGTCTAACGTTCCAAAAGGTTCTGGAGAAATGAGATCATATACTCTTTCTACAAAGAGAAAGAAGAGATCAGATCAACAACAACATTTACAAGATGAATCATTAGAAAAGGACAATCAAACTAAATCAGAAACATTGGCTTCTTCTACTACTCCATATACTAAAAAGGAAACTACTACATCTAGTCGTAAAAGAGTAAAGAAGGAAACTTCACCAAAGGTTGAAGAAAAGCCAACGATTTCTCATACAAATACATCTTCAGGAAATGAAGATAATAATAATAATAATAATAACTCATCATTACCCACATCTATTTCTACTTCACCAGAATCCCCATTATCTAAAACATCTTTAAACAATACCATCAAAACTCCATCTCCAAAAGAAAAGACAACTGCTACTGCTACTAGTTCTAGCATTCCAGTGACTCCCGAACAACCACAACAACAACAACAAAACAAACCTAAAAGAAAAAGAGCTACAAGAAGAAGATTAACACCCCATCAAAAAATAGCTCATAACAAGATTGAAAAGAAGTACCGTACCAATATCAATGAAAAGATTTTTGGCTTACAAAACTTGATGCCATTATCATATGAAACCGAACACCAAGACATTGATAACTTGAGCAGTGATGTTTTAGAGCAACTGATTATGGAAGAAGATGAAATGATGAGAACTAATGGAGGTCTTTCTAAACATGTTCCAGAGAGTCGACCAAACAAGTCTAGTATTCTTGAAAGAGCAGCAAGTTATATTATGTTTTTAAAGAGAACTAATCATCAATTGAGATGTGAAAACAGAAAATTGTCTTCTTGAGTTTTTTTTAAACTTTAAAAGACAAATTGTATTTATGAAATGACCCCACAACCCTTTTTTTACTTTAATGTCCAGTATATATGATTTTATTATTATGTTTTTGTTTATTTGTTAATATTTATACTTTTATTATTTATTTTTATTTATTTTTTTCAAAAAAACAATATATATATTATAACCCCCCATTTGAAAATATAAATTACTACTACATAAGTTTCTTTTTCCCCTCTATATTAAAATTGTATTATTGTATAACATTTTATTCTTTTTTTGTTCAAATCACCGAAAAAAAAAAAAAAGTTTATAAGACAGCAAACAAATATATAGAAGAAGAAGAAGAGAGTATATTTACGGCTCTAAAGTGGCGTTTAATTTATAATATCTCACATCAAATATATACAAGGATAAAAAAAAAAAAAATCATGTCAAAAAAAAAAGATATGACTTGTGATAGGAAACATAAATGTTACGACTTGCGCCTTAATACCTATTTAAGTAATTTTTTTTGGATTATTAATTATACCATATAACTATTAGTAATAATATCTTTTTTTTTCACTATGAGATTATTTATTATTCACTTATATACTACCTACTACTATTACTACTACCATCATTGTCTTATTGCTATTATAATTGACCCATAGGTTTGTATATACTATATATATATAAAACAAAAAAAGTATATATATTTATTTTACGATCTAGAATTGTCAATCTTGAAGAAGAAGAAAGAAAAAAGAAAAGAGTATGTCATCACTACTATAATGCTAATATAGTACCTATATTCTACTTACTACTATTAGTAGTAAAGATGGTATATAGTGTATATAACAAATGATTGTTTTTTTTTTTTGTCTTTGCTTTCTTTTTTTTTCTTTAATTGCCATTAGTTATTTGATCGTATTAGCAATAGTATTTTGATAATTGTCATATCTTTATTTAAAGGTAATTATACAAAAATATTTCTTCTTATCTCCGATCTTTAAAAGACTTTTTTTTTGTATATATGATAGCAATAGATTGGTTTGCTTTATTAGCAAACAAATGATTCAAACAAAAAAAAAACAACAAACAAACAAACAAGCAAAGATTGTTTAAAGATTCAGATAATAAATTTGTCTATCAATAACGCATTGATTATGTTCAAAAAAGACATTTGGATTCATCAAAAAAAAACATATATACATATCTTTTTCTATATGATACAATTTTTATTATCAAAAAAAAAGGAGGGGAAAGTAAAGGTATCATTGTTATTTCCATACATTATATACTATCATACTAATAATAACATAGTCTATATACACCATATTCTACTTCTACTTACCTTTATTTTATTATTATCTCCGTCTCATTATAATTCTCATGTTAAAAACATAGTTAAATGTATAAATTTAGTTCTATGTCACTTTTATTTCCATCTTGTTTTCTTTTCTCTCTTGTCAATCCTTTATTTTTTTTATTTTAGTTCGATCTAACCTTTTGAGTATATATATTCTGTTGTAAAGAAATCTTCAAAAAAAAAAACTTTATATAATTGGAGAAATAAAAAAAAAATGACTCTTTTTGAATCAAAGTCATCGATTTCTTTAGTAAGTCTGTATATATTCATTGCTGATATACAGATAGGCATATAGACAAAACTATCAAGGTAATCATCATTAATTGATTTCAAAAATTTTCAAAATTTTTCTAGAATAAAGACTTACACTGTATATAACTGAACAGTTTGAAGTTAAAAAATCCATACCGAATTATTATTTATTTTTTCAAAAACCCTCTTCTCTTCTCAATCAATCAATATATTTTAAATAATGTTGAACAAAAAAAGAGGGTTAATAAACTCAAAAAAAATGAAAAAAACAAAAATAGTTTTATTCACCCCTCTTCAAAAACCTTCTTTTGTAAAAAAAACAAAAAGTAAAATCAAAAAAATATATATATATTCAAATTGCTTTTTTATAATAATATCAAGAAGAAATCGCTATTGCCCTCGTTTTTTTTTTTTTTTTTTTTGTATGTATTCTATGTAATACGTTTTGATATAATAGACGAATTTAGTTTGTCTAAGAAATAATAATATAAACACAAACAATTTAACTATAGTACTATATACTTTTTTAAGTAGTCCCAATACAAAAATAGTAATATATTCTTTTAACAAAGGAAAATGGATTATCTCTTAGACTATAATTCTTTGAGCCATCAAAGATATTCAACAATGATAACTCTTTTTTTTTTTGAAGATCTTTTTATTTTTATTTTTTTTTAAAGGGTAGAGAAAGTTGTGTTTAGTATGAAAGAGTATTATTATTATAATAGCAAAAAACTTTTTTTTTTTGTCTAACTTTGTAATAGACTTGAAAAAATATACTACACATTGTTTTTTTTTTCTTTTACATTCAAATTTATACTATTAATTATTTTCAATATACTGGGAATTTGAAAAAATAAACAAAGTTAAAAGACGAGAATAGTGATAGAGAAGTAAAAAAAAAGTATCAAACAAACTCTTTTCAAACTTCTTCTTCTTTTGACTTTTTATTATTATTATTATTGAAGATTACTAATATGTATCTTCATAAGTTATATAGAGTTTATTATAATAATAACTAGATTTTTTTTTAAATTTATTCAAAATGTTGTTGTTTTCAAAAAAAAAAAAAAAAAAAAAAAAAAATAGATAATGGTGATGATGGTTATGATGGAGAGTAAAGAAACTTTTTTGAATATACAAGTTGACTGACTTTTTAAAACCAAACTCAACCAACAAAATCATTCGATAATAAAAAAAAACATTTTCTCTCTAACTTTACATAGAAATCAAAACAGTTAAAAAAAAAAACAGGTTTGTCTTGTTATTATTATTATTATTTATTAGCCCATATTCAATTTTGCCCATGTTTTTCTTCTGTTTTAAACTTCAATATAAGAACTACGGCTCCAAATTATGTTATATATTGATTTATGTAAGAGTACTTATATAAAAAGACAATATATGATATGGTAGATGACTGACTACTCTCTCTCTTGGCAGGATTTAAACCAAAGGGCGTATCTTTTTTTTTTTTTTTTTGACGTTGGGATCATCATCATGGAGAAAGAGAAAATGGGTTTTTTTTAATAAGTCTTAACTTTAATCATTATTATCATCAAAGTGTTTTGTTCAACTTTCAAAAACCTCTATTAGTTGTTTTTTTTTTCTTTTTTTTCTTTTTTTTTTTTCACCGTATTAATATATATATATACGTCTTGACATATTGATAATAAAAACGGATATATGTAAATCATTTTCTTTTTTATCCCCTGACAATTCTGATCAACAAGGGTTTGAGAAAGAAAAAAAAGGCGTCCTTGTCTAAATAAAGTAGAACACAGTATTATATACTTATGTTCTATGTTCTATTTCTTTTAAATGCCATAATAAATACATACTAGTATAGGAAACAAACAACAACAAAGTGATTCTTTTGAATTATACTAAACATTGATCAGCATGGGATCTCAAATTGGAATAGGTAAAAAGCTCCAAGAAATGAAAGATTTCGTATAAAAAAAAAAAAACAACCCCAAATGAAATTATATGATAGAAATGATTATATACAGATAGAATTGTTTTTTTTTTTATTTTTAATACCGCAGGAACTAGATATTAAAAATGAATAATTGACAAGCACGGTAGATGAAATAAAATCTGGTATTATATAAAATCTATCGGATAAATTTTTTTTTGAATCTAGTAATATCAATCAACAATCTATACCCTCTGTGTATATACACCATTTCTCTCTGACTAAAAGAATTATACAGATAGTGGAGAATAAAAAAAAAGAAGTTCTACGACAATCATGATCAAATCTTTACGATCTAATGTAAAAGATCTTTTGTTCATTATTTTCTAAACTAAGTTTTTTTTTTTCTGCATTCTATATACTCTTTGTATAAAAAAATTCATACCCTTGCAAACTTTCTTGATTCTATACTTGAATAATCAGATCTTATTTCCCTAAAATATAAAAACAAAAAAAAAAAATATTATTATAAATCTGTCATAATAATAATAATAATAATCAAATATTGATAAAGCTTAATTCCAAAGTTATGGAAAAAAAAATGTTTATAGACTGGAAAAAGAAGAAGAAGAAAAAAAAGGTTTTAATGCAATATCTATTTCTAGATTTATAACCGAATTCTTTTTTTTCTTCTTATAATTACTTCTTTTTCTTCAATTAGGCAGGAAAGAATAAAATTATGTTTGATCAACAAAAAACTTTTTTTTTTTTCTTTCTATAGTTATGTTTTTGATTTGTTGAATATCAATCCCGAGAAAAGTTTTTACTAAAAATTTTATGAACAAAACTTGTGTGGAAACACACATATACTTTGTATTATAACATAACTACTATACTACTAGTCTTGTAAACCTTTTACAAAATAATTGGTATCGGGGGTTTGTTTCCTGTTGCAAAAAAAAAAAAAAAGTGGTTTTTATTCTTTTTGATCATCTATATATGTTTCATCATGTCCAATGATGGATGGTGCGTGCACACCAGTAATCAAGTCAGTAAGTAGTCAGCTTGAGAGAAAAGGACGTATGATCATCTATGCACAGATATAGCTATACTTTGACTTCTCTAGAATGCTGCTAAAGTAAAGAAAGAAAATATGGCAACGCGTATTAAAGATCGACATATACATTGGTATAGCCAATAAATGTAAACCCTTTATTTTGTCTTTACGTCTAAAAAAAAAAACAATTGGGTGGTATCTAATTCTATTTTAAGATCTAAAAATCAAAAGATGCCTGTCTCTTTTGTCATTTCTACCTTTGATAAATCAGTATAGAATGTTTCAACATTTTTATCCGAGGATTTGAAAATATGTGTTTTTTTTTTTTCAAAAGATATATATACACACAGTAGTGAATAAATTAACATTCTACTTTCAAATATCCTTTTCTAAAAATCAATTTTTTTTACCCTTTCTCTTTCTCTCTCATATATGTTTGTTTCAAAAAACAAAATTATAATGTATATAACTAGAAACAAATCTGATGAATGAAATAATATTCAATAATAATAATAGTATATATCTTTTGAAAAAAAAAAATTAATGATTGACAAAGAACTGATTCTAAAATATAACTATAAAGGAAAAAAAGAAGAAATAAAAAAAAAATCATTCGATTAAATTGTAATGAATCAAAAACAGTAAAAAAAAAAGAATTACACAAACACAAATATAGTATCTAAACAAGTAAAGTAATAGAAGAAGAAGAATAAGAAAAAGAAAGTTGAAAATCTGGTATAGTTATTATAATCAAGCCTTATTTTGGTATGTGAATAGCTAGATATTGATAATAATAAAGCTCAAAAAAAAAAAAAGTATATTCAATGGATTGATAGGATTAACAATTTATAAACTTTTTTTTTTAAAAAAAATAACATGTTATTTAAAGAAGTTTTCTATAAAAGAAAGAGAAAAAAAGAAACGGACTCCGAAGAATGTATCAATTATTATAAGACTATTATAATATTTATATCGTATTAATCTAGATATCTAGACTGTTTTTTTTGAGAATGTAGAAAATAATATATCTTTCTCTTTTTTTTTTACCTTGCTGAAAAAAATGTCATACTATATTATCCCCGAAAAAAAAAAAAAAAAAACATTGAAAAACCGATAGAAAACGGAAACCATTCCCGTATTTTTTTATTTTATCTTATTTTTTTTGTTTCTAGATATCTGTTTGGAGATTTCATTATTGTCGTTCAATATATATATTCTTGTTTATACTAACTATAGTACTATACTATCCATTCAAACAATATAATCCTGAATAGGTATCTTTAGCTGTTTTTTTTTTAAACTTTTTTTTATTATTGAATCTTTGCTAATATCTAATGAAAAAGGGCTATGATTTAATTATAATATCTCAAGATAGAATGAAAAAAAGATGATGGAAATAAATGTATAATAATGAATAATCGATCAAAATATATTGATCGATTGACATTAGTGTTATTACAGAATGTGTAATTACTATACTGCCATTCCAAGCAAGACCCAGTAGCAACCAGTAGAGATTTAGCCGCATCAACCAACCTTTTAGTAAATCTCGATATTACTCAAACTTTGGTAATAATATTACAAACACTTTTTTTTAAAAAAAAAACCTTTGATTTCAAATCATCAAAATGGGGTATTCATTATTCCAACAAAAATTTGTATTTAGAATTTTGGTATAAATATAATTGAAAATTCCTTTCCAATTTTAACCTTTTTTTTTCTCCATTTTTTTTTCCATTGATTATTATTACCAAACCTGTTTTCCGTTTATTTATAAATATACTCACAATATTATCCACCAAAAAAAAAAACTATACCTTCAAAATGCCATTTAACACTCAAAAAGTTTACTATTGTTCCTAAACAGACTAAAGGTATTGGTACCAAGGTATTGACACTGAAAATTTAGAAAACTATACCCTATTTCTTACTTTTTATCATTTCATCAAGGTTTCCCCCGAGACCACCCCCCACCAAGACCAAGAAACCATCACATATATGACCATATATGGCTCGTGAAGGGCCACATTGACCACAAAGACCTTACTAGCAAATCAAAAGGACATTAGATCCATGGTAACCTACAGTTCATGACTGACATCAGGTCGCAGCAGCATAAATAGTGCATACAGAAATATCAAGAATAGAAGACCCACGAAATGAAATGGCAATCTTAAAGGCTGTTAAAGGACTTCAGCTCTGGGAGGTCAATCTTCATAGTAAAAATAAAACGGACAGTATAAAACTGTGATGATACTGGGAAACTTGATGAAAAGAGAATTAGAATCTTTCTCCTGTAGGCAAAGCCTAACAAATTTGTTGAAATCAAAATCATTTCCGACAAATCTTATGGTGTGCCGAGTTTGTTTATGGTATTACAGAAACCCTTCTCCTAACTAATGGGGATTGATAACAAAATTTCCTCGAAGATAATATCAATCAAAATGACATAAACTATATACCATTTCTGTTTTTTTATATAGATAAAAAAAAAAAAAAACAGGCCATTTGTTTATTTTTATTCTCTCTAAACAATGTTTGAAAAAAGAACAAAAAAACTGTTTGATATATCAATCTGCATGATTTCAATATAACAACAGTAAAACTAGTTACTTCGGATATCTGTTTACCAATCCATCCATTTTAAAGATATACATGTACATGTTCACATGAACCTTTTTTTTTTTTTTTTTTTTTTTCTTTATACATATATATCCAAGTCAACAAAGATTCAATTTTAACGCAATGCACAACACTTTCATCATCACTTAATGTTCATTTGAATATAATCTTATTTGATATAGACCATATATAGACATATATTATTGATTATTAATTAATACCTAAAGTTTCTCAATATCTGAATGCGGCTGAGAAGTATATCATCCATGCGACTCTGTAAGATCTGTTATACGAAAAAAATACAGTATACTTTCTCTTGTATTACTATACTAACGTTTAAAATATATTTTCATCTTTTCAAAATTGGATTAAATCATGCGAATGAATTTGTGAATAATAATTATCTAATGAATCAAAATTGAATTTTCAAAACTATAGTCGACAAAAAAAATATTAATTATTAAAAAATTGTAAAAATAAAATCTATTTCAAAAAAAGGTATAACAAAAAAAAAAAAAAAAAAATAATAAATTTAAACATAATCAAAAAGGTCACATTATCATTTTAACCATCCTAGTTCTTTGTATCAACATCAAATTGGTCGAGGTTTGAATAATAGTCATTTGTTTGATGATATGTACGTCTGTTCGACATATCATTAGTTCCAGCAGCATTAGCAGCATTAGCTGGAGGTGCACTAGAAGATGCATTAGGACTTTGTAACTCACTGGTAATCACTTCATTATAAGATGGAGGTAAATCAGATGGGGCATCAGGCTCATCAGAAGGTTGCTGATTTGCCATACCTTTATTATCAGCAAAAGCTTCATCAGCCTTTCCAGCAGGTCGCTTGGGCAAAGGTGGAGCAGGGAATTCATTATTACTTCTTGCAAAAGAGTTTGAGGTGAGACCAGATAGCAAGACAATGTCTCCCGAAACTGATACATAATTTGGTCTTACACCATGAGCAGGACTAATACCTACAATTGCTTCAAATGCATATGATCTAGCAATATTGCAAATTTGGAAACTAGGTGCCACAGAACCTGGAATCGCTACCTTTTCCCAGATGCTGTTTGGAAGTTCAGCTTCCCAAACCTTTCCTAAATTAGGAAGATTAGTTTCTGTAAACTCTGAAAATGGGAGCTCTATATTCAAATTCGTTTCTTCCATTAAGGTTAATGAGTGGGTGTATCGTTTAGTATAGTTTTGAGCTCGGGTATCAGTTACAGCATAGAGCTTGAGTATAAGTTCATTGACAATCAAAGATTGCATTGGAAGAAGCCTGGGGTCACTTTGAGAAATAAAGTATAATCGAGCTGGGCATGAGGCAGTAGGATTAAAAAGTTGAGGGAATCTCATTTCAAATAAAACAGAAGGTCCATTATAAGTCATACTTGGTCTTGAAGAAGAAAATGCAGCCCGAAGTGACTTGAATGCGCCTTCTTTCTTACCCTGAGGGTTTCCTGGCTGGTCCTGATTAGACGAAATTCCAGTAGGCGTTAATGTAAACTGTCGTCGAGCAAACCGGATTTCTTGTGGGTCATATCTTTTCTTAGCATCATCATCAGCAGTCAAAAAGACAAATGGTTGATAAATTCTCAAGTTCATCTTCATAAAAGAGGCTCTGTTTACTGTTGCTTTGAGAAAATATCTCACAGATGCGACTTTTTTCATGTCTGAAAGCGACGGAGGCAATGGCGCCTGGATATGGAACTTGGAATCACGAGCATAATCTATTCCTGACGAGTCAATGACAAATCTAGAGATTGAAAGCCCTCCTGGCTGCTTAATCTGTTGACAACTTGTAAATTGGGGAAGAACAAAGTCAAATCGAAACTTGTGATTCCCTGCGGGTAATGTGTATTGGTGACTTGTTGATTGCTTTTCAACTTCAGGTGGAGGGAAAACGACAACAGTGTCGTACAAGAATTTGTGAATTTCTAGTGCATCGTTCTCCTTGTCTCTCTTTCTGGATCCTTCTTGAGGAATTGGAGCTCTTGAAAAGGCGACACCTTCAAGTTTGACTTGGATATTGCGGACTGTTTCTGGTGACGAAAATTTGACCTTTAACTCTCCTGATATTATATCACCTGCTGTGAAGGTTGCGTGTGTCGATGATCCTACTGTGAACGAAAAGATGTGTTAGTAATTTCATAAGAATTGAGGGTACTATTAATTGGTATGCTTACAATCTATAATTCCAGACATTTGTTGTAAAAAAAAAAAAAGTGTTGATGATACGATGTAGGATTGTAAGTGATAAAAGCTCAATAAAAGGGTTTTTATATATTGTGGCGGTGAAAAACAAAATCATTATTTTCCTACTTAACTTACAAAGCATACATACTATGACTGACCATTACCATAGAAACAAAGCTGACTTCGCCTAATTACGTCAGGTAGATATATTTAACACATGCAAGATATTTATATTTATATCAATTTTTTTTATATTATTTCTTTCTTAAATACAGTTAGATGACAAAAGTGTTATTATAGGTTATGCCAATGGGGTTTGTTGCTGGGGAGGAAGAGGAGGCTGAACAGCAGTAGGAGAACCAGAACCAGGGAAGAAGAATCTTCGTCCATAATATATTGTATTGAACGCAGCAATACCTGTCAAAACTGATGGCCAAGGTCTAAATCTGATGATTGCTTGTCGACCATTGACCAACATATATAAGGCTGACCATACAGCAGAGAATCCAGCACCATTCGTTAAATCACCATCATAAATCATAAAACCTAATTGGAAACGAGCAGTAGTAATGTTAGAGTGATATTATTTATCATGATTCAAAAAGAATTCTACTGAATCGCGTATAAAATCTCAATTGACTTTTTTTCTTTTTTTTTACTTACCTCCTAAAAGTTGGGTGAAACCAAAACCAAGAATGCTACCACGAGCTGGTCGATATAATTTGTTTTTCGAGGCCTTTGGCAATGTCAACAATACTATTTACAATATAGTTAGATATCTATATGAAAAAGGTAATTATGTCTACAGACTTACATGAAGACGCGAAAGCCCAGGCTGGATATGGGGTTGCTGTTGAGTCTTTCAAGAAAGCCCAAACTTTCTTTCCATTTGTAGAAATTGAACTGTTATTGGGAGGAATTGTTGCCATTGTGAAACCTAATGAAGAGTATTTGAGATGTAGAAGATGGTTGTGAGTAGATGAAAAAAGTTCCCAATTGATCAAATAACAACCCAGCTTCAATGTGTGCCATCACCAGTTCAACCTAGGGAGGAGAGGCTTATAGGCGTGTGTACTATATGACATAATTGTTTAGTCATGATTACTAACATTGGTATAGGTTTTTTTGCAATTTGACCATTCATTATCAAACCAGACCTATGCATCGGATTGTAACTAATTCAGGTTGGATTTTTTAATTACATTCATATTGATATGAATTGATTCAGTTTAGTTTGTTTATAAACATATTTTCGATCATTTTGATTCTTTTTATACTTTGTAGAGACGTAATGTTGTCTAATTAGTTTCCACAATAGGTAAAATAGAAGGCTGTGCGGCTTGCACCAGAAAATGGGAACAAATAATATCTATAGGAGTTTGTGAAGGAAAAAAAAAAAGAGATATTTCATCCAGACCCTTGATTTGACAAACTCTAGGGATTTTGGCAATATGAACAAAATAAATTGAATCCTTTTTTTTTTCTTTCATTCGATAAATAGAATTTGATTAGACTTTAATATCGGTAGCCATTTTATTTCATAAAGCAAATAGACAATAACAAATATTTAGTTTTTAAGTAAAAGAGTGTTTATGTATGAAGACTACACTAGCAACCAAACAGTGTAGATAATATCAAAAGGCTGAAAGAAAGTTTTACTGTTTTGGCTTCACTTATAATTATTGTTGAATATTTTATCTAAATATTGTTTCAAGCTGAAAATTCTTTTTTGAATTACGTTTTCTTTCCTTCTTTATTTTTTTTCCTCTTTCTTTTAAAATCATTTCTTTTTACACATATTCCTTTTTTTTAAAATATCTATTCTTTGATACCAGCTTTTGTCTTTGATTTGTATTGATTCAAAATTTATTTAAAATGTTGAAAAAACTAGAATTAAAGTACCGGAAAAAGGAGGATGAATTAGCCAAAAAGTCTGGTCAGAACCAACGAATATTTGAATTCCACAAGGAAGCTTCCACAAACAGCAAATGTAAGTATGGATTTAGAAAAGAGAAGTTTTATTGAACATAATTTTAACCATGGTTTTATATAAATATTTATACAAAGCTCCAGTTCATCGCAGATCAGTTTCTCAAGATATTCCCAGGACCGAAGTTAGATCTTCAGGGGAATATAACTTTAAAAGACCCTTTAATGAAAAATCCAGGTCAGTTTCGAGTTCTTCGATAAAGAGCATGCTTCCAAGCTCCAAACCACGACAACAACAACAGATATTGTCTTCACGAACTTGTAGTGCTGGTTCCAATCATTCTTTGGATGGGATGAGAGCGAGTAGCACGTCAAATTACGATGCAAAAAGAAGAGTCCCATCCGTTTCAACTGTTCCTTCTTACCCTAGAAGAAACTCACTCCCAGGTTCCACTACTGACAGACATTGCTCTAGTCTAGAACAAAGTCGAGCTGACAAGCTGACATATGAAACATATGACATTATTCATGACTATATCAACCAACAAGAGCTTCAACTTAAACAACTCCAACAGTTTCAACAGTTTCAGCAGCAACAACAACAAATACAATGGCACATCCACCAGAATCTTCAACAACAACAAATGATGCAAATTAATCCAATGATTTCTTATCAAGAACCTTATTTTAGTCCTGCCATTTCTCAACCTCTTCCTCCTCCTCCTCCTACAGTGATCTATAATAATACACCAATGAAGTATCCACCACCATCTGCATTTACCCACCCCCAGGTTCAACCTGTTCTCCCTCATTCAAATTATCACTCTGTCACCAGTTCTAGGGCCAATTCTTTAAATAGTAATATCCAAGCTGGTAATATGAATGTAGGACCACCAACCAATTTTGTACCCAACGTTGTTTCTCATAATAATAATTTTGGCCAAAGCTCTGCAATTCGTGCTGTTGCTATACAAAATGATTCTACTTCTACTTCTACCACCACCAGTACCTCCCGGTTGAATCAAAAAGAAAATAAAAAGCCACTAGATATTTCTTCTTCAAAGTTAAAAGAAGTTTACCCTTCTTCAGCCTCAGCATACTCTTGTTCTTCGACTTCGGCTTCTAGTCACCAACGAAGTACAACGTCTTCAAATACCACCAATTCTCTATCATCATTCCCTGTTTCCCCCAAAGAAGAGCAGTTATCCAAACTGAACATGAGCTCATCAACAAACTCTTCATCTTTATCTATACCTTTAACAGAGTTTCATGATTGCATTTCTTCTTCTTCTTCTTTTTCTTCTTCGTTGGAATCTTCCACTACAAATATTGCATCTATTGCTGCAGGAGAAAATTCTTTGGCAAAATCAGTAGTAGTTGAAGAGAAATCAACAGAAACATTATCAGCATTTTTAGTTCAAAATGAAAATGGTAAAGAAACCAATAATACCAACAACAATACCGAAAAATCTAGTGTAACATTTATTTTACGGGCCGTTTTAGGCCTTGTCACTATTGATTTACTGTTTAGATTTTATCAAAAGGATTATTGGTCACTTCAAAACATTTTATTATTTACATCAATAATCATTATATTGATATCAATTTGGATCAAATCTTTTCAAAAAGGTTTTTATTAATAAATATGATTCAAATCCCCCCTCTTTTTTCTTTCTTCAATTGATAGTAATTATTTATTTTCTTATATCTTTTTTTTATAATTGATAATAAACTTTATCAAACATATAACTAGAAACCTTTTCTATTCAATCAATTGTTTTAGTTTGCGGCGAATATTTGAGAAAAGATAAAAAAAAAAATACGACAACAGTCTTTGTTAAAAAAAATCCCCCGTGGAAAACAGCGGGGTCAATTGATATATTGATATTTTTCTTCATGTCACCTGAATTTTTACTTTTTTGTTTTTTTGTTTCCTTTAAAAGATGTTTTGAATGATTATTCACAGGCGGGTTGTTATATCGATTTTGTCAATATTTGCTATTCAAAAGATCTGTTGCTGTTGGTTGTGTGCGCATTAACAAAAAGTAGCAATCGAAAAAAAAACAAGTAGTAGCTACATGTATATTCAACAGAAAGAGAAAAGATAGTAGTCAAGAGAAATTGATCATTGATTTGGTTGATAATCTTTTTTTTTTTTTTCCTTATTATTAGTTCACCTTTGAAATCTGATATTTTCAAGAAGGAGAAATAAGGAGAAATCTATCTGAAATAAAAACAAAAGGTTGGATATGTAGCTTATTTTAAGAAAATGTTCCTCCAAAAAAGAGTGTATAACTTTCGAGGAGACTGTTAATAAACAAAAAAGTAAAAGTTTATATTGGTACTACATATGCAAACATCTTTACTACGTAACTTTGGCAGTCAAACAGGAGAGAAGTTTGTATCAAGTTTTTTTTTTTGTCTTGCCAAAGTGGAAAACTTGTATTTTTATTCAAAAGTCAAAAGTCAAATGAATATATGGATTAGTCAGTCTTTGGCCGTTGCCAGATTGATGCTTTTGATTTTGCATGTGATCAAATCTTTATATTTCGAATCTTGACATTGAATCGAATCGGATCTGTCAAACCATATAAACATTTTTTTTTGTCACTTTGTTATCATTGATGAGATCTTTCCAACAACGTGATAAATTAGATATTCAAGTCGTTAACTAGAGATAGAAAAAAAATATGTGTTTTATTTATTGTAACGCTGTTTAATATTTGTTAAGGTAAAGAGTTGAGTGTAAAAGCCTTTTTGATTCTCTTGTAAAACTCTACTATAAAATCAAAAACAAAAAAAAGAATTAACTTTCTTAATACACATTAAAAAAATAATAGTATCATCATACCAGTTTTAATACATCAATTTATTTCAATTACCAATCAATCAATCTATTTTTTATATATATATGCACCTAATTTTTGAAAGAGGAATTAGGCTGAAAAATTAGTGGAAATTTCCATACATGCTTTTTTTTTTTCTTGTCTCAAATTGGTCTTTTTCCCATGTCAGAATAAAAAACTACCTGGTTTATTTTCTGCGAGGTTCAAGGGGGGAAAAAAAGAAAACATTGCCCAGTTTTTCTACTATATTGTGAGTGAAAAAAACATCATCAATTAATATTGAAAATCTTTCAAATCACCCCAGTATATTACCCTTTTTTATTTCAAATTCAGTGCTATACTATTATGAAGAAGAAGACAAACAAGAGATAATAAACTAGATTATAATACAAAGTTCAATTTTAATTGCAACAGTTTTCGTCAATTATTTAAGATTGATTTAAAATATAATAAAAGATAATCAAACAAGAAAAAAATATATATATATATATATATTTAGGCTTGTTTAAAACGGTTCTTCTAGAATAAGAACAAAATTAAAATGGAAAACAAAAGAAAAAGAATATGATAGCGTCTTATTGAATTTAGTAATACTTGAAACGAAGTATATTCAAAAGAATGATACTCAAATTTGTAACATGAAAGGAGAATCAATATCTATAGAATTACAAAAGAAACAAATATTTTATTTTATTTTGAATTCACAAAACAACTAAATTGGAAGATGAATCAACAAGGCAAAAACCTTAGTTCCATTCATTCAATATTTTTTTGTAAAGAAATAACTGGTCATTTTCTTTTCTTTTAAACAAACAAGGTTAATGAAAATGTAAAGTCTCAGTGTCCAATTATTTTGAGTCAAGTAGTTCTTACAAATATACATCAAAAGGATTGAAATCTTGAGATGCGCACTAGAAAACTGCAATGAGTTATTATTGTTACTACTCTTTTGATACTTAAAGAAGGACTAAAATCATATGATTAGATAATTATTATCTATTTAATACCGATCAATGTATTTATGTCTAATAAAAATAACGGTTGACAAAAATGGACTAGTTTCAAAGTCTTTATAAAGAAACCATGACATCATTGATTGAATTACAACAACATTACATCTGTTGTTACTTTACTTATCAGGAGGAGTGTCATTTTAGTAATGCGCCTAAAAAATGGCATTTTTTGTTTTTTTAGCATCTACTTTAATTACACACCATATAACTAACTATTCTTATCTGCATTCTCGAAATCGCAAGAAAAGGATTGTTGGATTTTTATAGATTAATCACTTTATAAGTAGTCAATTTGGACCAGGAGAAAAGAATTATAAATTATAAAAAACTGACTTTTACTATGATAGTATATCTAAATCAAAACAATTGCATTACAAATAAGATTTGGTTAGTTTTGTTTTCGGATTAATCAATGTTTGGTTTCCATCAACTTTGAGTAAAACAACGTTTACTCTTAGTTAGCCCATTTGATACATTTGAATACGTAAAGTTCTTAAAGTTCAATCAATGTTAGAAGTAACAAAAACACCCTTGTAAAATGAGCGCTTTCTTTTGCTCCTCCTGTCTTTCTCTTTGTCCTCTATATCTCGTTTCTTTAAGAGTTTTCAAAAATATGCGTATAGATCAATCAAGTTATACTTTCTAAAAGAAAAAAAAGGGGGAACTACTTTATGAATGAAAAGGGATATGTTGTAAAAAGACTTTGTTGACTCAGACTATATATATATATGTTGAATGAATCAAGTGATCATTTGATTTAGTTCCGAGATTTTTATGGATATTCAAGGAAGTTTTTACCTTTATTTCCGAATATAGCATATCATGTCTACCTTTGGCCAATCAATCTCAATAAATACTCTATAATAAACATATGATGACACTAGTTACTTTGATCGAAGAAATGATTACAAATAAATTAAAACCAGGGGCTTCCTTTTTTACATCATCAATATCTATGATATCATTAGCATCAATTACAAAAAAAATGTATATATATATAAATAAAGAAAAAGAAGACTATAATTGGAATTTATTTATATATAATACCATCTGTTAAAACCAATTGATCAATTAAAGATATAGATTTTTATTATCGTTAAATCTCAATTATATGAAAAGAAAAAAAAGTATTACATAATTAAGGAAATGTTAGTAATCAATTTCTTTTAAGGTGTTGTTGTTGCTAAGAGAATGTGATGTAATTGATATCTCAACCAGCTAAAACAAGGACCTTAGTTTTAGTAAATAAATCAAATAAAAAAAAAAAAGTTTCTTTATTCGATCAAATGATTATTTTTTTTAAAAAAGAAATAAATGAGAGACAAATTGATATATCAAATACTAGCTACTTTGTATTTTGAAAAGAGGTTAACGGACTATTCTTGTCCTTTTTTCCTCAATTGACTGTTTCATGTTGACTCGGGATGGATTACTACTCTCTCCAAAAAATCAGTTGCTTTCCTTACAAAAAGCCATACACATATATATACGACAATATACAACAATATATATATGATCATTAAAGTATTTAATTTTTGAATGTAATAATAACAATAATGGTTTGTTGAGTAACACAATGTGACACATGTGAGCACCACTAGCCCAGCCGTGCGATGAGAACGTTTTTTTCCTGGAGGAACCACATTATTTGGGGGTATAAGGTAGTATTCTTCCGCACAGATCGAGGCACGCTTTTTGGCTTTTTGAAGGAGAATGATATGTAAAGGAAATTTAACAGATAAATATCTCTTCCTTTTATCTATCTTATAAAGTCACACTTACTAACATATAAAGGTTTTAAAACAAAAAACATGTAATCAAGAAGAAATAACCCGAGTAATAAATATTATTATGAGATAATAGTATCTATAACATATATAGCTGTACATGATTAATACACTGTTCTTTTCAAAGAACTGAGAAACAAGAGAAAAAAAAAAAAAAAACCAAAATGAACTCTGTTTCTCATCTCATCAATTGATTCTCTCATCCGTATATATTACAAATGAAATAAAAATAACGGTTATTAATGTTTGTTTTCTCATAGTGAATCGAGAGAATTTAAGTTTGCTGTTCAACCTCATTCATGGTAGTTGTTGTTGTTGTTTTTTAAACTATACATCAAAGTTATAGATTCGACTACTACCTTATTTTCTCTAGTCCTTTTTTTTTGTTTTGACTTTCTATAAACATCTATAAAAGACTAACGATTTCCCCCAGAATTCTATTCTTTTTTTTTTTTCTTCTTCTATTTTTTTGTCTTTTTTCCTATTTTCTCTTGCTAATCAAGCAGATATTCTCTCATAACTATCAACTATCCCATTCTATAAGCGAACAACAACAACAACTGAACTTTCTTTTATACTATAATGGATCATGCTATAATAAACAATTACAATAACCTTCAGAATCACCCTTATTTTTACCCTGCCAATAACAATAATAATAATAATGACATCTATAACTACCCAGACTCAACACCAAGAGCCCTCATGAGACCTGGTGAAATGTATCCTGATAACGGCACTTTAAAGAAGAAAAAGTCTGTTACTTTTAAGGATACTCCAATTCTTTTGAATAGATCCAATTCTAACAAGGATTATTCTTCTACTTGCCCCATCTTGCAATATGACTATAGTGGTAGTGGCTCTGCCGTGATGGACCATGACTCATATTCTGATTCTGACTTGCGAGTACAGCCTTATTCTAGAAGGGAAAGATCTCGTGCTCACTCGTTTCCTGAAGGTGATATACAAAGAACTAGAATGGATATGGCCTCGAATCCTTCTATGAATCATTATCCAAAAAATACAAAAATTGTATGTTCGACCAATGGTCTGTATAGCGTGGTTTTGTCAGATTCTGACAAATTGAAACAAAGAAGCTCAAATCCAAGCTTCTACCCAGAATCAAATTTGCCTTCATTTAGATCCAAAAAGGAGCCACAATTACAGCGTAATGATGATCCTACAGATTCTCAGTTACCTCCTGCCCCTTCTTTAATTGATGCCGCAGGAAGTAGCAGAAATGCCACTGGTCATACGACCCATCATGGATCTAGGTCTTTAGGAAACGTTTATCATCAACCTTCACCAACAAGACGTTATCCTGATGGAAGTTTTCAACATCAACCTCAAGCAATCAATAACTTAAGGAATCCAAACTTACATTGGCCTCAACAAAAATTCATCCCTTCAGACTCATTTTTGGCTCCAATTGCTCATTTACTTCCATGGAACCAACCCAATTCTGAAGGTACTATAGGTGCATGGATTTCATGGATCATTCTCATATATTTTGTATGGAACAAGGTTCATCAATGGATCTTACCAGCCTTCCTTTTGGCTGCCTTTTTTCTCCTGTTGTCCACTAGAATTACTGTCTCACGACGTTAAAGAAATTCAACTTGACTTTGAAGTTACCTTTGACAGCAATTTCATAAACCTATTTTACTATTCCCAACCCAAACTACAGAGAAGAGCACATGACTTTAATCAATAGCTAATGCTTTATTTTTATTTATTCTTACCAGTTTCAATATTATCAATCCATTTCCCAACTTGGTTTATTTTTAGCAATCTTTGCTGGATGTTTATTAAATAGTGAATACATTTATTTTTTTCTTTATTTTGGTTTCTCATGCATGTCACACACACTCCATTGCTCCTTCGGTTGTTTTCTTTTTCTTTTTTTTTCGATACTTACTATTTATTAATTTTTTGAATAAAAAGAACAAAGTCAAAAATAGCTATTGTAATAACTGTTCATTCTGTATATTAACTCCTTTTGTCTATGCTTTTCAGCCTCATGACCGTTGGGTGAGATTTTGCAGGAGCGATCGATAACTACAAATTAAGACAAAAAGTTATTTTTAAAGTTTTATAATGATCCTCAGCGCTTGTTATCAAATTCCCCATAGACATAATTATTTGGAATATTAACAATATTATTATTATTATTATTGTTTTGGCCCCTAAGATACATTTTTTTCTCTCGGATCAATAAGGAAATTTCAAGAGAATGTTCTTTTATTGTTTTCCATGCCGCCAGTATATTGTGTCACTTGTTTTATTATTATTTCCGCCACGATCTTTAGTAACTAGTTTTCTTCTATTTCCGAAATTATGAAACTGTCTCAACTAAAAGCAAAAGAGAAGAAATCCAATTATATATAATATCATAAAAACTCTTTAGAAATGTGTCAATTTTTTTCAACTATGGATGAAATTTATAATAATAAAAAAGGTTTTTTTTTGAATATTCTGTAAATTCAAACAATTATAAATCAAAGATGCATATAATTACATAAAATAAATAAAAAAGAGAGGGGGTGCATTGTTGAATAAAATATTCTTTTTATCATATATCAAACCGAAAATCCTGTCTTATATTTGCAATACTGAGGCATTTTGAAATCAAGTTTTAAGTCATTTAAACAAATTCAGAAAAACTTGATGCTTATGTTTGCCGACGATAGTGGATCAGTGGTTTGCATATTACATGCTTTGTTACATGTATTGTAATATGTCATTTTTTTGTTTTTATTTTCAACCTTCAAAAGTTTTTTTTTTTTTGGTTTTTTATATTTACTTTGAAATCATCAAAAAAAAAAAATAAAACTTTTTATTATGTATTTTTATCTCAATATAATAATGTATTTATATCATTTATAAGTATTAAGTCTTTTTATAAATACTAAAATTAGCATACGATAACCTTTCCTCTGTTCATTATGACTTCAGATCATGAAGAAAGGTCAACAACATCAAATCAAGATGATGGTAAAGCTTCAGCCATCAATAACGCGACAATTACACCATCTAATAAGTTTCCATTACTAGACATTTCCTCTTTAACACCTAGTCATAATGTTGCACAATCTTCACCTATACCGTCTGATCCGTTTGAGCTCCCCGAAACTGATCCACCAAAACCACAACCATTACGCTTTCACAGACCACAAAGAAGGTCGATTGTTCGCGCAATACGAACTCCAGTTGTAATAAAACCCGATTTAGAAGCATCTACTCCAAAAAAATCACCTAATTTAGAAAATTCTACTCCAATAATAACTTCAAGTTTAGAACATTCCACTCCAAAAGAAACACCCTCTTTAATAAACCAAGATTCTACAAACCCAACATCAAATGGCATCCAAACTACACCATATACACCTACAGTTTCTCGTAAAAGGAAAGCTTCGACCCTTCATCCACTCCCTCAACCTTCTGATTCACCAGATGGATCTCCTCAGCCTTCTCAAGAACGTGTGACACCATTGAGGAAAAGGGCACGTAAAACTACGGTCAAATCTACAAAAAAAGATACACCACGTAAGCCTAGAACTATTCAGCCGAGAAAAAAACCACTCCCTATTGTACCAGATATCTTTCTTCCTAAACTTCCCAACAAAATCAAAAAGGGAGAAGGAATATACTCACTGCGAAAGATTCACCAAGAAAATAATTCTCAGCCAAATAAGAGTAAAGATCATATCTTCACAGAAGAAAACATATTTACTGAAGATTCCAATGAAGGAATGCTACCCCAAGATGTATCTCAGGGCTATACCAATTTCAATGCACTGAGAACAACAAAAGTTCTTGAAACAATGTATGGCCTTGAATTTAAAGCAAAAGTCGACGTAATCAACCGTCGGACAACTTCAACTTCTAACAAGGTAGAGCTCAAAATACCCGACTTTACAGAAATAGAAGCGAAAAAACAAATGAGACCTTTGGTTACGGGAACTTCAAAGAGAATTCGATTTTATAGAACTTTGCCAACTGTCCCTCAACCCAAGCACCATTTTGAAAAACTACCCCAGTCTTTCCGACTCGGTTATCCTGATTTGAGAACAAAAATTGGCCCAGTATTACCACTTGATCGCGTAAACTCAGCCCTGTTTTCATACCCATTCAAGGGAAATCTTGGCAGAACATGCTGGCAGGCCATGCCAGATAATACCCCCTCGTCGATAGTCATGCATCCTTTCCGAACTGCCAGCGATAACAACCCATACAATGTAACAACTTATAATAGAAACTACACTGACGAAAATGGGAAAGATAGACTAAAGATTTTTGGTGGAAGAGCCTTGAACAACAGATGGAAAAATAAAAAGCTCCAACGACTACAGATGAAAAAGTATCAACGAAACAAAAAAAAGATTATAGAAAAAATGCGTAAATCTACTGAAAAACGTCTAAAATCTTCTTCTAATCATGATAATAACCAATCCGATAATACCAAAATCGAAACAAAGGGACCTTTATTACGCAGCCAAATCAATGCCTTTGATAAAACTCAAGTAGAAGCTATATCTGATCCGCTCTCACTACCTCCAAGCACAGCTTCTAGACATTGGAGCCTTCACCGAATGTCATCTTCTTTTGAACAACGCACAAAGTTTGCCACAAACAGGTATACACCTGAAAAACTCAACCCGGACACAATTGATATGCCTTCTATCTTCCATGCCGCCTCTGGACTATATCTCAAATCAGCAGTTTCATTTGGCGAATACTATAATCACTTTTTAAAAACGCGAACAATCAAATACACATCAAATGACTACAAAGGAGATGAATCCGATAGTGAAACTGAACCTGCTGAAAACGATCCTTTGATTTTTAAACCCGAGCAAATCATTGATATAAAAACAGAGATTATGGAAGAAAATGGCGAGTACATTGAAAAAAGTGAAAAAAATATGCGGGCAAGAAAGTTGGGCGATGTTCAACCAGTATACTCGGCAAACAACAATATTGCATTGAGGTCAGGTCTTGGATCAAATGACGCTACACCATTCCCTCGTAATGACTTGATGTTTAGAATTATTGGTCGTGGATCGTCGATCCGCCCACAAAGAGTGAGAACCAACGGTGGGAGCAATCCGTTGACAACTGGCCGTAATGGGAATTCTATCATCAGTCTTGGGATGGATATAGGAACACATATTGCCAAAACTAGCAAAAAGTCTGGGTTTTTCACTCCCTTTATCGATGAGTTCCATCCAGAAATGCACAACCTCTTTTTACAAAATTATTTCCCCGACAAGGACAAGAAGGATTCTCGTGGGAATGGTGGCGAAGAGGCCAAGTTTAATCTAAACAATCCCAAAATCGTTTTCCCCCATGCTGATCTCCCCTTTCATCAAGGAATAACTGAAGTTTTGCAAGCAAGAAGAGAAGCAAGGCATCGAATCATTTGGGCAAGATTGAACAAGAATTTGGAAGAAAATGATTGTTCTGTTAAAGAACAGTTGGAAGCAAAGCTGGAATGTATACAATATCTTAAATCCTTATATCAAAAGGATGATGATGATGAAGAAAAAGTAAAAGTAGAAGGAGGACAAGAAGAAGAAGAATCAAGCAACAATAATAATAACTCGGATGGTAAATATGGTCTTCGACTTGAAGAATTTCCTGAACTCAAGGATCCCATACAACACTCGAATTCTGATGGAACACGATCTAATCACTTTGTTCATACCCTTAATGTCTATGCTGGCGAACTCTATCAAGCTCTAGGATACAAACAAGCATTCATGTCAATGGATGAGACTGCTTTATTGACCATTGGGATTATAATGGAAGAAGCTGTAAATGAGCTACTTGGACCAAATGGACACAAAATGTATACAGAGGTTGATCAAGATGCTGTAGCTACAAATTCTGATGATGATGAAGACGAAGATACAAATATTAAAGTAGAGATGAGTGATGACGATGACGACGATAACGAATTGGATGTTGAAGAAAGTCCAAAAGATACCGAAATGAAAAACACAGAAGAAGAAGACGATGATATCAAAGACCAAGAAGAACAAAACGATGATGATGACGATATATTGCTAAATTCTCGTGATCTTGATTTTGATCTCAATTTCAATTGTAACCGTGAATTTTTTGGAATCAAAAGTTTAATCGATTCTGAAAAAAAAGAAGAGGAAGAAGAAGAAAAAAAAAATGTTGATGATAATAATCATGAAAATTCTTTATCACGACAAAATTCTTCTTCAGTAAATTTAAAAGTTCCTAAAATCTTTCAAATATGATTAACAAAAAAAGCAGATTTCCTCATTTGATTCATTCATCCATTTTAATAAGATCCTTTTCTAATATAGAGATATTGCATTTTTAGTATATTTTTTTTATCATGACTTTGTATTATTATTTATTTTCTTTATATAGACAATTTGAACTTTTCATTTCATAGCCATTTGTAATATCTATCACAACTCAAATATTGTATTTAGTATAGTATATGAAATAAAAAGTAAATTAAAAAGTCTTTTATAATCAAATTTGAATCGTTAATAATAACAAAAAAATGTTTTAAAATATTTATAGAATTTATATAACCCCCCAAAAAAATACAAAAAAAAAAGATCATAGACTGAAATAAATAGAATGAATAAAAAATATAAAAAAAGTAGAAAAAAAAAAGACGCAAATGCTTTTTAAGTTCTTTTTTCTTTCATATTTCAATTGTAATTTTATTTAGATGGAGGAGGAGGAACTTCTTGAATATCATCATCATCATCTACTTCAATAACTTCAGCTCCACTAGGAATTCCAGTAGGAACTTTATCAGTTAAAGACACATTATTTCTTGCTGGACTTGTTGGAACTTCTGGGATTGCAGAATCGGCACCTGAGATGCTATTCTGTCTTTCTGAACCTGATGAAGAAGTAGTAGAAGACTCTGTTTTCCCTTTACCCTTTGCAATTGGAGTGAAGTGGAATTTTGATTCTGAAGATTCCATGAAACTGGAGTTTCTTTGCAGATTGACATTTGCTTGCTGAGATGCGGCGTCAGCAAATCCTGGAAGAGAAGAAGTAGAACCGCTTCTTCTAGCAGATGATCTTCGGGATCCTCCCATTGAAGCTTGACGCTTGAGTTCTTTGAATATATCCTTTCTATGCTCTATCAAGTCTCTTACTAAGAGATAAGGATGACGATCAGCCATAGTTACTGATGTTTGAACTTTAGGTCTCAAGAAGAGAGGGCCAAATTGTTGACCAATGTTTACTCTGTATTCTTCGGAAACATCAGCAATTGTCATTAAACGATCAAGATGCATGCAAATTCCATCCATGGTGGCAATACTTGAAAATTTGATTTGCTTGAAAATAGATATCAATGCCATAATCTTGGCTTTGGGGTTTTCTGAAGAAGAGTTCATTTTGTAAAGTTCTTTAATTGTATCATAAAATCGGTGTGGAACTAATGAGTCTGGTAATTCTAAAAGGTATAACTTCAATACACTTCCAACTACTGGAGGACGATACTTGTCAAATATCTCTGTTGAAATTGGACCCCCGTTGTTTAATTCTTTGCGAAGCTTGTGTGTTTCCTTTAATGGAACATCAACGGTCCAAACAGCTAATCTTAAGCCATCATCGTCAAGCTTAGGATAAAGCTCGTCAAGGTAGCGAAGAATTGAAGAAACAATCAAAGGCATACGCTTACCATCACCTCTAGCTCTAAGCTCCAACTCACCACCAAATGTCCAGCCCTCTGAAGGATTATAATAATTGTCATAAACAACTGGTTTAGGAGAGAATGATCCTGTCTTGTTAAGTTCAATCAAGAATCTGAGATCTCTTTCAGGAACAATGGATTCCTGATACAATAGATACTTGTCGATGGTTGATTTGATGCCTGCAAATTTGTTTGAAATTGCGCCTGAAAAGTCGAGCAAGACAACCTTGATTGCTTTGAGACGATCCCTTTCGCATTGTTCCATAAAATTTAAATGCTCAATTATTTGTTCCTCAAGAGCAGTTCGAGTTTCGTCACACTTTTCTACTGCTTCTCGAGCTTTCTTGTCAAGAAGTTGAACTTCTCGTTCTAATCTTTGTACTTGAGTTTCATTGGGATTAGAAGAACTGTTTAAGTAACTGCTGAGGGCTCCGGGGAGATAGTCTTCAGCCATTGTTGTGATTAAGTCATTCTTTTGAGTAGGCTTTTCTTCTTCAATTCCGGCAGTGATAAATGCCTTACGTTTCCATTGGTATTTAAAAACTGAAGAGTTGGCAAATTTACTACCAACAGAACCAACTAGACGAAGAAATCCATTCTGGATCAAATCTTGGCCGAATTTTTCAGCAAGTGCTACAGAATTGCTAGTTTGGTTATGCATTAACCAATCAACAATATCTGATCCTATCGAAACGTTTTCGTAAACACCAATAATTGGAACTTTGATACTAGTTTGAGGGATCTCGGATAGCATTTTGTGTAGCAATTCCTTAAGCATTGCTTTTGAATAAGCGATATCCGCAAGTTCAACCTCATCTTCAAAATCTTCCTCAGCCGCTTTAGGCTCAGCCTTATCAGTTTCAGTGTTACTTGACTCTATTGTTGAAGCCCGGCTTACTGTAGGGTTTGTTGACAGGGAAGTTGCAGATGATTTGACTGACGATAATGAGCTCTCTCTTTCTAAAGATTGGGGGTCAGCACCTTCTGCTAACAACTTTTGTGCTTCTTCTTCTCGTTTGGCATCATACAATCTGCATTTGTTAAAGTATCTGTACTGAGCTCGCTGAGCTTCTTGTTCATCTTTTTCATATTGTTTTACGCCTGCTTTCAAAAAGTTTTGTGAGTACTCTACTCTTTGGCGATGTTTGTCAGCCCATTGAGAAAAGGGTTGAATAACTTGTTTACGAATGTTTTCGGCGATCTGAACATGGTGGTCACCTTCTTCGCCCATTTCAGAAACAATACCTTCATAGGATTTTTTAAGAGTTGATCCGTCATCTTTACCGAAACCATCTTTTCGTGGTGCTAAGGTAATAGGTATATCTTTTAGTCTTGAGCCGTAAGCATACTCAGCCTCTGCCCTGGCATTTGCTAGAGCCAAAATTTCGTCGTTTTCATTACATCCTTGATTAAGTTTTTCAAATAAAGCATTCAAACCTGGTTTATAGTAGAAAAATGAACAATGATGAAAACTAGAAGTTAGTAAATCAATCTCTTTTTTGAACAGCAAAAAAAGTTTACAAACGCACCTGTTGAATAATCAGGAGTCCAAAAGCTGGTACTGAAAGACATGGTTTTCTTTATTTATATAATTGATTAAAACCAGAAAAAAAGCCTTTTTTTCACCAGAATAATAATTGTGAATTCAATTTAAGATCTAATATAATGCCAAGTGTAGTTAAAGGATAAATAAGTGTAAAATGAGCGATAAAGTGAGAAATGTCTAGATGCTTGTACTGTGGGGACTGAGAGTTAAAGATTATCCCAGTATGATTTTTGGTGGTAGGAAAAAGAAAATAAAGAGAACAAAAACGACGAAAACAGTCAATATATAAACACCACGTACCAAACAAAAAAATAAAAAAAAATAAACACCATCAGCCACATGCTAAAAATAACTAAGCAACTTAACCAGATCTTCCTTCCAAATTCCTATCTAGAATCATACCAAAATAAGATCAAAAGATGCCATACAAGTATCCCCGTGTAGCAATCCAATTCTGTCCGCAATGCAAGTGGAATCTTCGAGCCGCTTGGTACATGCAGGAGCTTCTATCGACCTTTGGACATGATCTAGGCGAAGTCGCTTTAATTCCAGCCGATGCTGGAACTTTTGTCGTTACAATCAATTTAGCACAAAACTCAGAGGATATTGTCATTTGGGACAGAAAAGTTCAAGGGGGGTTTCCAGGTATGTTTTACTGATAAGCTCACATGCTTATTGATTTACGATCGGAGTAGCAGAGTTGTATTTTTATTTCACATACGGATTGCCTTGTCAGATATCATAATGATCATTTTTACTAAATTTTTATCATTCATTTGTTATTCAACGACCTTTTTTTATAGACTCAAAAGATTTAAAACGCCTTGTTAGAGACATCATTCGACCAGGAAAAGATTTAGGACACGTAGATAGGGACCACAAAAGCACTATGACCCCACAGAAACAAGTCGAGTCTTCTGACTCAACTAAACCAGCAATTGAGCAAGACGACTCTTCACCAGCATGTCCAGACATCAACTAAGCTACAAACATATAACACCTAAATCACAAGTGCGAATTGGTTGATGGAATAAATCAAGTTTAGCCTTTTAATCGGTATTATGGTTTCCTTACAGCAATTAACTACGTGATAAGATTCAAACTTACTGCACACTGGCTCTAAATCTAGTTTAACTATGTTTGACAAATTAACAACCCCCAATTACCTGTATATGACACCATTATTTAAAGCTCTTGAAAAATATAATTTTGTAGCTACCTTATCAGCATCTCTAGGGAAATCAACTATTTACTTTAAAGTATACTGAATAGTTCTTCAAAGATGTTATTGGTGTCTATATCTTATATGCTTGGAATTTTATTATTATATTCTAAAACTTCAATAGTAATGATTCTAAAATAAATCTATAGGAGCTAGTCATTACCATTTTCAGATGCATCGCTTCCAATATAGTATACTTGTCTAACGCCAAGGGTAGTAGCCACAATAAAACCATTCCATATCTTTGTTCAAGTCTCCATAAGGTCGGATCATTGGAACTGTTGCCTTTCTCTCTTGAACAATAGCATTCAATTCAGTACCGTGCTTAGCATTCCAGGCAGACTTGATGTCATCGAGTACAATAGACTCCCCGGAATTGCCAAAGTATACTGGTAGGTCTCCTACCCAGATGGCAATTGATCCAAGACCCCATTTAACACTTTCATAGACAGCGGCTTCAAGCAATTTGACTAAAGCCTCGAGGAGTTCAGCCTTTGTAATTGTATCCTTCACCTTGGAATCAATAAGAATTCTTGATACTTTCAGTCTCTTTTCACCAAACATAAAACCATGTGTCCACATCATTGAAACACTATCGCCATACTTTGCACCAGAGATATCAAATATACCAATATCAGTTTCCTTCCCATTAATGTCCTTCTTTGGCAGTTTATCTGGGTTATCCAAATGGTACTGATGACTGTTATGAGACAGAAAAAATGTGTAGAGATTAGTTTCTGGTAAAATACAAACTCGGGTCTTACCATCTTCTTCTGTTGCCTTTTCAATATCCTTATATATTTGTTTTCTATCTTCTTCAACAAATGAAGCGTAATCTTTTTCTGTAAGCCAAGTAATGGCTTTGTCTGGAACGAATTTTGCCAACTTTTCTTGTGGAACATCGGTAAGTGTGATTACAAACTCTGTAGATGGTAAAGTTTTGAATCCAAAAGCTTCATAGTATTTGCCGACTTCGGACCAAAGTGTAGTGAAATTGTATTCGCAATCGGCTTCATTTTCTTCCTTTTGCATTTTGTCAATCTCCTTGTTGAGTAGAGTTACCATTCTACCACAGTACCCCTTGCCTCTATTGTCTTTCGGAGTAACAACCATCATGATGGTATACGAATTGATGTGTTTGATTGGCTGTCCTTTAACTTTGGCAATCGATGCGCGTTTATAGATTGCAAGAGTACTGAGGATTTCTGGAGGTGAGTTCTTATCATCTTCATTAATGAGTGCCCATTCCAGCATTTGGAAAGGTTCATTGTAATGGTCTTTGGGAAGGTTGAATCTTTTGTGCATTTCATCGTAAGACATATTGTTCCACCATTCTTGATGTCGAAACTTGTAAGCAGCATCGAGATCAATTGGATCTGTTAATCGTTTCAAAATTGTTTTGGACATTTCTGCAATCTGATATTCAAATATATTATTTTCAGGGTCCTGGAGCTAAATTATTGTTTAAATGTTCTTTAAACGAACAAAAAAATAAAAAAAAAAGACTGAGACAATGGGATTCTTTTTAGAGCATTTTATACACCTAGTAGGGGATGGGCTATATTCTAAAATAGGCAGCTTTAACAGAGAAGATAACAAAAGATTTTGATATCACCGAATGCCCGTTAAAACCTACCCAAACAATAACAGTACACATACAGAGAGCTCGTAGTTAAAGTTTGGTAAAAGATCAAAAAACAAAGTTGTAAAACCCGGATCGAATTTCTATCTTTTTGTATGGTCAATAAAGCCATATTAATAAGAAATAAATAATTTGAATTGGAAAAAGAGAGAAAAAGAAAAACTATATAAAAATTTAAAATTAAGTTATTAATTGGCTTTTTTTCATCATTTAGATCAAAAATATTCTTATCTTGAATTTTTTAGCCATCAACTGGCTAAAATTTAAGCATATTTTTCGACCTTTGTTTTTGTTTATGAATGTTATTATGTACTATTGCTTAGGCTGTCTACCAGTCATCATTACCCCAATCAGACTTTTTATTCTTTTTGACCTCTGGGTTTTCAATACCTTCTAATGCTGTGTGCTCTTTTGGTCTAGATAATCCAAAGGCTGGCGGAATTGGTGAATCAGTTCTCAATAAAGGTTCCTCACTCAACCCGTCAAATAATTTGCCGTATTGACTGTTGTTGAGAGTTCTGGTTTGACTATTGTTTTGAGCTAAAGAGCTGAATGTTTCAGTAGCCAACCTACTGGTTTCTTGAACTTTTGAACCGAATTGGGCCATAGCGTTACGGGTTTGTTGGCCAACATCTCCTTCAGCCAAATTCTTGACACTTGGTTTGATGTAGGTTTCATTGACTTGAGCAAGACCTGTGGAGACGGTCTTAGAAAAGATTCCCCAGCCCTTAGTCAATGAACCAAGAGGATCGTTGGGAAAGTTGTCAAAAACTGATGCTGCACTATTTTCATGTGGCTGGCTGCTACTGGCAGTGTTTCCGAACCCAGCATATTTACCACCTTTTGAAGGGGGAAGGTTTTCTGGTCTGGACTCGTTTACCTTGCCGAGACTTGAAAAGTAAGCTTCCTTTCTGTTGCTTGTTGGGACTGATTCATCCTTATCTGATGATCTATTAGAGCTGACAGGAACCTCCTTTAAAGGAACGTATTCAGTATTTGTAACTAATGAGTTGAGATAGTTTTTGTAATCGTAGGATGCAAGAGTGTTGTATTTCTCTTGTGGCTTTAAAGACATGTCGAGACCTTTACCTTCCATCCATTCGCGGGCTTTCTGGTTTCCACCGAGTTCCATTGCCTTCATTTCTTCAGGCTTGAACTGGTCCATGGTGACAGATCTAACAAATGAGATATGTACTCCAAGGCCTCTGTGGATACCAGCACAATCCAAACAGATGAAAATACCAAATTTGGGTGAAGCCCATTGAGGATTTTTGGCGCCGCAGTCAAAACACTTTGAGTTCTCTCCTTGTTTTTGAAGTGCCTAGAAGATTCAACAAAGGTAGAGAGTTAGGATCAAAAGTTTTAGATGTTATATAAACTAGTATAAATACTTACGAGAAGACGAGCGCGATTGTTAGGGTCTACAGTCCATTCAGCCATTACGAAAATCGATTAAATTCAAGACACAATAAAATAACAACAAGAGATGATGAGATGATGGTGATGGGAAAATATAAATAGTAAACAAAGGTGGGTCAAATAGATGGAAAGAGTAGTAAAAGAAAAAAAAAAAAAAAAAGTCAGTTGGATTTGATTTTTTATTTTTCCTTGATAATATGATAAAGTATTGAGAAAGTGTTTAGTTCTGAAACTCTTTGTGATGATCTGTTAAATTCTGATATTTACGCTATTAAGGATCAGCAATACGCCAAAGATTTGACTTGAGGTGAGTTTTCAAGTTTGCACAATTTCATTTAATTTTTTAATCTAAAGACATGTTACAAATTTCCAAGTTCAGAAATTTGATTTTTACTAAATCTGCTACTAATTTTTACTGAAATTAACCACTTCCAAATGAGATTTTTAGACCTGGTCTCTTGTTTATAAGCAGTGAGCCTCGATTGTTAAACAATTTCACTGACTCTGTATTGTATTCATATCCATCATGTGACCTTCAACCAACCATATCAAGTCGCTTTCTAATCGCACAAGATTTTTTCCCTGAAAAAAAAAAAACGCTTTCCTAAAAGTTCCATAATTTTCCTAGACGTCATTATCTATAACAAACAATGAGCGAAAACAAATCAACATCTTCTACTCCTGCCGAGGGAGTATGCCCAGTAGACCATTCAACACGCGAAGCTTGGATTCGTAAACAATCTCAAGGCCAAAACCAACCATTACTTGAAGAAACAATCAAGAGCCAAAACCCACCTATAGATAATACTCAAGAGAAATGCCCAGTAGATCACTCATCACGAACAGCATGGTTAAAAAATGGTGGTGAAAATATGACATTTAAAGAAAATTGCTCTTCAGATAGACTTGATCAATCTTTAAGTGGCTCTGCAGTTCCATCTGTAGCCGGTTTGTCCAAGGAACGTGAAGTTTCATCTATACCTCGTGCAGACACTGGATCCAACTGGGTATATCCATCTCAAGAACAATTTTACAGTGCTATGAAGCGCAAAAACTGGGACCCCAATGCTGAAGATATGAAGTCTGTTGTTCCTATTCATAATGCTGTAAATGAGCGAGCGTGGTCACAAATCTTGCAATGGGAAAAGGGTGAAGGAAGTGAAAAGTGCGGAGGACTTAAACTCGTAAGCTTCCAAGGAGATTCAAAAAAGATTTCTCCAAAGGCTAGAATCAATATGGTCTTGGGATATCAAAAACCTTTTGATCGTCATGACTGGTTAGTAGACAGATGCGGTACCAAGGTCGAATACATTCTGGATTTCTACTCCGGCAAGCCAAACCCATTAATGCCTGAATTCCCCAGTTTTTACATCGACGTACGACCAAAGCTCAACACTTTTGAAGGTTGCAGAATGAGATTGTTTAAATTTTTGGGATTGAAATAAATGATTATCCAAATTGTTTTAGACCAATAGTGATAATATTAAAATTCTTTGTACATATTCAAAATAAAATAAAGTTGTTTTATATTTTAGGTATTTCAAAATATTGAGATTATCTTGACATTTTTTTTCCTTTTAACCGTTGAACATAATAGCATTCATAAAAAATTATTTACATAGATCAAAAAGAACAAAATAATAAAAATATAAAACCTGAATTGTTTTTTTGTGTTTTTCAAGTGACCGGAAACCCTGATAAAATATATAAATATATATTAATTTTGGGCCAAAGTGTAGTTGTGATGGCCCTTTTTTTCGTTTTTTTTTTTTTTTTTAATCTATCAAATCATCTAAAGTACAAATTCCCTCCAGAGTATTTGCTTATGGTCTACCCATGAAGCCACTTCCTCCTGAAGCAGCACCGACCTTTTGCATGTTCTATTGATGTAAAAAATAAATAAAATTAATCAATTGTTAGTATTTGTTTCAACAAAAAAAAAAAAATAATGAAATGCGGAGGAGCAATCTAAGCAAAAACTTACCTCTCCGACCTTGGTGTTGACTTGGAAGTATTTGGCAACACATCTGTCAAGACACAAGCCTTCAGACTTGTTAACAGAACCTTCGTCGTACTTAAGGTTGATGCACTTGGTATAGCAAGAGTCGACGAGTCTGTTGAACATATCAGTGACCATATCGAGTTCAGCTTCAGCAGCTGCAATCTTAGCAGGATTGGCGACTTGATTGTTGGCACCTCCCAAACCGAATAAAGAAGACATTATTGATATATATTTTTAAAGTGTGAAAACTTGAATAAACGTTTAAAAGTGAAGAAACTGGTGTTTTCAGATCGATAAGATTCGATTAATAGGAGGGGTCTTGATTATGATTTGTTGTAATGGTGAAAAAAGTTTTTTGAAAATTAGGTTGAAAAAAATGGCGGGTGATGAGAGGTTTCAACTGAAAAATTTTGGATCTTCATGCTGATGTTTACTTAACACCGGCGTAACAATCAGCACTAATTAGCGATACAATATGATATTGTATGCAAGTATACATGATTTAGATACCGATTTTTCTAATACGTGTTTATTTGAGTTATGCTCGCCATTTTTATTTTTTATCTATTTTTACCTTTCTTTTCAGTTCTTTGTCAATCTCCCAATCCAAACAGGATCTCTTTTTATTTCAAAACTTTATAGATCTTTTGTTTTGTTTTTTTCTTTATACTCATAAAGAAAAGTTATTTTGAATTGTTCCAAAGAAAGCCATTCTGACTATAAGATCATTGTTTTTTCTTGGTAAGTACGATTTCTTTTCTTTTACCTTTTTTTTTCTGGATCGATCCTTCAATTGAATGAAAAAGTATTAAAACTAACAATAAACGAACCTTTTCTTCTGATATCTAGACAATCTACTATTATTTTTATAATTTTATATTCAGTATCTTTATCAATTAGATTAATTATATGACATCTACCATCCTTTGATTTCGTTTAATTCACCTTTTGTCACAATGATATCGTTCACACCTAAAATCTTGGCTGCTTTATCAGTAGTTCTTTCATTATCAAATTCAGTAGTAAATGCAGACGACAATGTTGTCAAGATAGTTTCACCATTATCAATTCCTCGAGTAATAGAACCTGGCAAAGAAATTCCAAATTGGAGTCGGATGGGCGATTCCAAAATTGAAACTGGAAGAGTGGTTCTTACAGACATTGGCAAGAAAGACCAACACGGATTGATCTGGTCAAACGTTCCGAACAACATGGATGCTTGGACTTTTGACGTTGACTTTACAGCTGGCGGACCAATGACTCCTGGCGGTGGTCTTGGTATATGGTACCTCCCCAAAATCGGAGGAATTGGACCTGTCAATGGTGCCAGTGATAAGTGGGACGGCTTGGGTATCCTCATCGATTCAACGGTTAAAAACGATAAGAAAAAAGATCAAAACGATGACGACTATGTCGGAACCATTAGAGGTCACCTCAACGATGGTACAATTTCATATGCTGCCGAAACCGACCCTCTCAAAAGCGCATTTTCCATGTGCCACGTAAACTACAGAAACACTGGATACCTTACTCAAATTAAAATCTCCTACGCTCCTGGACTCTTCCGCATTCTTGTAAATAACCAATTATGTCTTCAAACCGACAAAATCGCTTTACCACGGGGCGGATACTTTGGAATTTCTGCTGGTGGAACTAAAGACACTGACAACTTTGTTTTATACCGTGTCGAGACCATTGAAGGAGTTCATCCAAGTGTCGAACAAGTCGATGCTAAAATTAAAGGTAAAGCATCCACCACTACTCAACAGACTGAAAATACTGGAGCTCCCAAAGTTGTAGTTGCTTCTCAAGAAACTGTTGTTGCAACAGCCAATCAACAGCAACAGCAACAGCAGCAACAGCAGCAACAACAGCAACAACAAAATTTTGATAAATTTAGTGCTGAAGAATTCAAAAAGATCGCTGAAAAACTGGGTGAACTTTCAAAAAATTTGGATGTTCGACACTCTGAACTTAAAACCCACTTTGATCCTAAAAAGCTTATGGCCGATTTGACCAAAGAAATTGCAGCTGCTATTAGTATCCAAAAAGTCACCCAAGATAAACTTGAAAAGCGTTTGGAAACTTTGGAACAAACTTTCAGGGAGTTTGTTGCTACCCAAGGACGTACTATTGACGGCAAATCAGCCGACACTAAAGCACACATTTCTGAAGAATTCAACAAGTTGAGAAACAGAGTCGAGGACATTAACCGATCTCTTAAGGATCACGGCCAATCTTTGGGTTCATTGCCCGAATCTCTTCAAGAAGTTGTTCTTAATGGAGGTCCATCCATCTGGTTAGCATTTGGACTTTTTGTCATTGTACAAGGTGTTTTGATTGTTGGATACATGGTTTATAATTCTCGTAGAAGTAGTTATCACGCCAAAATTTTGTAAATCATTTTTCATTGATTTAAGATATAGAAATAAAAAAAAAATAAAAAATTATAAATGTGTTTATATGAATGATAAATAAATAAAAATTATACATTTATAAAAAGATTTAATTTAATGTTATAATAAACTTATTTTTCTTTTATTTTAATAATTTTTAAAATATGGAGAGAAATTTCCAATTTCGGAATAACGAATTCCTTTTCGGCTTACAACACTGGAAACCCGTTTATAGTGTACCTTTCTATTAGGCGATCTTTTGAAAGAAGTAGTACTAGGTAATGGAGATTGACGACTAAGAAATGAATCCAAACTATTGATTGACGGGAATCCAGACACGGAATTTAATTTTGTCTGTTTTGAGTTAGATAAAGGAGAAAAAGTTGTTTTTTGAAATGAAATGCCATTGGTATTATCATTTTTGACCTTTTTTGTTTGTCTGCTAGTAACAGTTTGGGAACCATCATTATTGAAATCATTTCTAGACTCTCTACTAGCATTTCGAGAAGAAAGCTCATGCTTGATACTATTGGACATTTCATAAAACTCTTTTTCTTTTTCCTCATTTTTAAAAGGTCGATAATTGCTACTGGATGGCCTAGTAGAAGCCGTAATGTTTGTAGCAGAAGCAGCCGTATTATCTAAAAAGCATGTTGTTGATAGATCTATCGATTGCCGAAAATTTCTGATAATTTCTGGGGTATAACAATAACAATTGTCTTGATTAATATGTCCAAGCCGGTTAGAATTAAAACTATTTTTTTCAGAAACATGTGATGGCTGTTTTTCTTTTTTGCTGAAATTGGGAGAAAGATTTAGTCCTAGTTTTTGATATTTTGCTTTAATGTCTCCTTTTTCATCAAACATTGAGTAAATGTCAACTAAAAATCGCACACGTTTTAACAAGGGTGGTTGTTTTTCCTCTGTTTCTTCGTCATCATCATCGTATTTGTTTTGATCTAATTTTGATGATAATGATGATGACGGAAGAATATTTGCTATTTTTGAAGGACTCTTTTTTAGGCAGGATTTTTTTGGACTATTGGAAGAATTGTGAACTTTTGTTGTTATTGCTTTTGATTGTTTGGATGAAGTTTGTTTCAATGTCGGAACAGGGGGTTCTTTCAAACCATGAGGTGAGATGTCCATATAACTACTATTATCAAATGATAAAGATTTGGAATGCTTGTTACTGGATATTATATTTTTGGTATCTTGGTTGTAATAAAAGATAATACTATTTCCTTGGTCCCTATCTTCCAAGCCAGTCTGCTTTTCTTCTGCTTCTTCAGTGTGACTCGATAATGCACACTTTGGTTCATGTTCAGTAAAACTATCAGATGGTGAATTGCAGTATATTGATCTTTCAGAGACTGCTTTAATTACAGCTTCAATTACAGAAGGAGGTCTTGTACAGCGAATTTTTCTAGCAAGTTTTTCTTCGTCCATTTCCTCCTTTGATCCCATTCCTCTCTTTGTCGATGTCCCTAGTTTAATATAATGGCCGCCATTTTTGTCTTTTTGATATTTTTGCAAACAGTTTAATTCCTTGTTGCTGCTATAGAATCTTTGTAGATCATCATTCCTCCTTTCATTTTTGCTTTTCGCTGGAATGCCTTCTAAACCTGACATATACTTATTTTGGATGGTGTTCATTACTAGGTCCTTGTCTGTTACTGATGTATCTTGAACACGTGTACGGCTATTGATGTCCTTGTGAATAGTTTCATTGTCCTCTTCATTGTTGCATTCCCATTTGGATAGCTTTCTTTTTTTGGAAATGATCGATCCCGAATTGGGAGAGGGATGTTCAAGCTTAATAAGATGAGACCAACCTTCTACAGGAACGTAATCGTTAGATTCACAATCTTTTCTTGGCGTTGTTATATCTGTTTTCTCGTTTAAGTAATCCTTTTGATCTGATTGATTGTGATATCTATTTTCAGAGGAATCACAGAAAGTACCATAAGGGTTATCAACAATTTTTTTAGAGTTGTTTGATGAGGTACAAGAGTTGGATTTAAAATGGAGAGGTGTGGGTTCTGGTTCAAATCCAAAATATTCTTGCTCATCTGAGTTGAAAAGCGTCTCCTCTGAAGCCCCAGAATCACATAAAGTTGGGGAAGAAAGGCAGCTGTTTGGAAACAATTCATTTATTTCAGTTGAAAACTTGTTTTTTGGCTGACCATGATATTCACTTTTTTCACCCATTGTCTCTTGAGAAAAACCTTCTGTAGAATTAAAATTGTTATGGACTCTATTAAATTGGCGTTTTCTCCTTGAGAGTTTTTCCTTAAAAGTTAGTCTGTAATTCGGCTTGAGAATAGACCCAGCTCTAGCTTGTGGTCTCTTTGAAAAATTAGCCTCTGGCTCTTCAAAGTTTTTTCTTTCATTGGCTGTCATTATATTCGGCAATTGAGTTACAGCTGAGCCATGATGAGTGTCAATTGCAGCTTGGATTTGAGATATCTTTGACGTAGGCATTGTTTTCAAATGCTTTTGAATGTCTGGGTTTGATAGATATGTCGAGACATCAGTAGTTTTGACCATGTCTGGATGTTTAAGAAATGTTGAAACAACATCATTGATTGTTGGATTTCTCTTCTTTTTGGATTTCACAGCCGAAGACATTACTTTTGTTGTAAAGGTGAGTTTGTCAATAGTATTTGTTGGTGAAATATTGATGCAAGTTTTCAAGAGAAAAGAATCGTTAAAGCTGCTACATTTTCTAGACACAGGAGGAACAGTCCTTACTAAAGCATTTGAATCTGAACTTCGACGAGGAAATAGAATTGACCGAACTTTATGAAAAGCTCTATTCACAGCTATTCCAACACGATTATAGTGTCGTTCTGCTTTCTGTTTTCTAAAATGAGATTTTCTTTGTGTATGATTGTTGTCAGAGATGCTTGAACACCTGTTTGTTGAGCTTCTTCTGATTGTTGATCTTCTGCTAGTATAAACAGCCATTGTTAATTTGTTACAAAATTTTATAAAATTAAGAAAAGAAAGATATTGTTTATTTTTGAATAAAGGTAAAAAGAGTAATAGCAATAAAAAAATATATATTGTCAATTGTATAATCTTCAATCAGATCATATTCAAGAAAAAACAAGCAAAACAAGGTAAGAAAAGAAAATCGGAATAATTAAAAATTCTTATCAATAGCCAACATGCAAATAGTGATAAACCTTATGCATAACATGATTAATAACGACTAAAATTATCAACATTTTAAATCTATAAAACCAATTCTAAAAGTAATAAAAAAAAATTCATAATAATAAAAAACAAAAAAATAGCAATAAATATTAAAAAATATCAAAAAATTTAACATGAAATAAACAAAAATTAAAAATCTAAATATAACTTTCAACGAAATCCAGCTCGTAATCATAAATTCTACTAAACCGAACCTCAGGTTCTTGATTAATCTTAGCTTGTAGAAAATTTTTAAAGTTTGGATTATTTGGCTTTGCAAATTGTTGTTGTTTTTGCTGTCTTTGAGTACCGATGATTGATTCCGAAGAGACACTGCTCTTGGGTGAGATATCAAATGATGATCTAATAAATTCATTCGGTGTTCTATTTTCAGGTTTGGTAATTGCTTTTATCCCGGGACCTTTTAGTAAGGGACTAGGACTTAGAGACTCGTTATTGCCTTTTGAAGTTGAACTAAAATTGAATTGACGATTTTTGTTAGGAATTTGATTCCATTTGGAGCTTATAATGGGAACAATAGATACAGCATCACTAGGGATTGGTTTTTCAATAGACGTTTCAGTGTGTTTTTGAAAGGTTCTAGGAGTATTGCAGTCTTCCTTTGTAGAACTGCTTTCATTATTTGTGATATTATAGTGGTTTGCATTATCTTGATGTTCAGATTGTTGGGAAAGCTTAGCAATAGTTTCATCACTGGAGTTATTCAAAAAATCAAAGCTAGAATTGTTATCATTTTTGAAAGTCAAAGGCTTTGTAAATTTAGAAAAAGGCACTCCATTTATTTTTCGAGCTTGACTGAATGGATTTATATTAGTATCTGTGGGAGGTTTGTTATCTTTAGATACGCCAGGACTGCCAGGCGGAGATTGTTTTTTATAGCAAGGACTAGCAAGCTTTGTCTCAGGCAAAGATACACTTTGTTCAGAGGTTACGGGAGTTTGTGGTGCACTGAAAGTTGCAGCGGTTGAGAATTGATTCAACATGATGTTTTGAAGCGGGCTCTCGTTCTTGAAACTATTATTATTGACAAGCATGCTTGGATTAGGTGACGAAAACTTTAAGTTTGCAGAAGGTTGACTGAATGGAGATCCGTTTTTGGAACTGGAAAATTCTTCGGTTGTAGTAGCAGGGGTAAACATTGGTGAGTATAGAGGAGTATCAAATGTAAACGCTTTTGAACTAATGGGAGCCAAGCTGTCATCAAATTCGCTGGCAGTCTCATTGCTATTTTCATTCATAAGAGAAGTCAGATGGAGAGAGTGTGATAATAATGGTGGATGGATTGATGTATTTCGAGAAGGTTTTTCTACAACTTTTGGACTTGAGACGGTAGATGCTGCCGTATTATTGGAGGTGTTGCTAGAACTTCTTGAAACATTGGATGATTCCGAATTGCTATTACTACCAGAGCTAGTAGTATGTTTTAAATCACCCTTAGTATTGTTTGTATATGAGGCTTGATTAGTATGGGACAAAATAGAGTCTATAGAGGGCTGATTTTCAATTGCTTCAGGATCAGGATTCAATGGTAATTCTTTTTCATGTGCGCTTGAAAATAATGGCTCTATATTATAACGACCTGAGATTTTGGAAGGGCGTAATTTTAATGGCGGAGGGGGATTTTTCCGGCTGAATTTAGATGTTGCTTCAGTTCCAAAGCCAGGGAATGAAGGAGGAGGGATAGAGGTAATGTTTGAGTCTGACGATTTAACCGAGTTAGGAGAATTCATTGGTGAATAACAGCTTGTTGCACTCACTGATGATATGGAAGTTTTGATACTTGCTGCATCATCAAACGTTGACGATTTTTGTTTAGGATGTTGATTCATGGAGTCAAATTGTTCAGTAGTTTCAAACTTTCTTGTAATTGTACGATCATGGTAATCAACATTAAAATTGATTTCAGTAAAACTGGCACCTGTCGGAGGACCAATATCATTAGCATCGTTAGATATATAGTTGTATTCAGTTCTATTGTCAGGCGTTTCAGTTGTCGTTGTAATTATCGTTCCACTTTCTGAATTTTCGCTTAGAATTGAAGCTTGAGTGGAATTAATTTTAGTACTAGAATTAAAACTCAAGCCATGCTCCGGTTGATTATAGGAAAAGCTGAGGTGAACCACACTAGATGGACTTTCTGCCCTGGCTGAACCAAGTCCTGATGATGGAGATGGTGGTATAATAAAATCTGAGTTGCATTCGCTATCTGTTATAGGTGATGAAGAAGAATATGTGGGAACTAATGAAGAAGTAGATGATGAAAATCGCATCGAAAACAATAGTGGTCGAGATGAATCATCATGAGAACTAGGAGAAATACTTTCAAGAGAGTTTATAGTAAGTTTACGTAACGACAACGGCGTGGAAGCTGTAGCATTAGAGGTGTCAATAATGTCTTTGGGAATACAGTATTTATCATCCTGAATTTGGTCTTCTTCTTGATCAATGTCATTAAATGCATCTTGATTCCTTATTTTCTGTAGTGTGTCTTGCTGTTTAATGTCATTTTGTGTTGTAGGCCCTTGATTGAAGAGTCTTTCGTTAAAAATCTTATCTAGACCCTTTAGCGATGGACGGGGTACTGGTGATTTTTTGGGGATTTCTGGTGTTATTGCAATGGAGGCGTTATTGGCCTGAATCGGAGCTAAATTTTCAATTGTTTTGAATGCATTTGCACTAGGCCTTCTACAAGACAACTGGGGAATAGAGGTTATAGTGTCTGGCTTAGGAAAAGCTGTATCCTGAAATTGTTTTGAGAATGGATTTGAAAAAGACACTGGTGTTAGTGGAGATGATATAGCTACTGCAGGAGAGCTTGGAGTAGATGTGGTTGTAATAATTGGTTGTTTTGGAGGTGGTTGTGATGGAAAAAGGTCTGAAACTGGGCTATTAGGTACTGATCGAGAAGTCAAGAATTTGGGACAAGGTAATCCGTGTTTGGCTTTATGCTTATTCTTGTCAGGAAGTGCTTCCCTTTTGTTGGCGGTTTTAGAAGCAAGTTCAAATTTTGATAAGACGTCTTCATGTAGATCCGATTTTGGGTTGTTGAGCTGCAAAGTCAGAGTTTTTGTGAGACTAGCAAAGTCGTATGGCTCAGATGCGTCTCTTGAAGAAGGTAGTTGCGTTGTACTGTTGCTTCTGTTACGAGTAGGTGCCTTGTTGTATGCAGTTGTTGCTACATCTTCGGATTCATTGGTCTTTTTGGGTTTGTAGCTCTTAGTATTGATACGAACAAGTTGGACAGGAGGATTATTTTCATCTTTATCATTCAAGGCTGCAGTAGCCGCCTCTACAGTAATCTCTTTTTCGTTTTCTTCAGGCTCATAATCGATAGGAGCTTCGACAATTGTTGTCACCACATTTACATAATTGTGGTTGCGAATACTGATGGTTCGTTTTAATAGTTTTGTTTCTGGTGTTTTTCTTAATTGAGTTTTTGTAGATTCTTCGGCTAGCCCTTTAGGGTTATCGCTTTGTTTGGTAATAGTCTCATTAGGTTTAGTTGAAATGTCCCTGACATGAATTTGCTCTTCGTTCTTTGTAGTGTTTTTTTCCTCGTCAAGATCATTGATTTCATTCGCACGGGCGTCTGACGCTATCTGATCAATTTCCACCGAGGTTGTGGTATTATCAAAGTTGATATTGGCATCTGGCTGTTCAAACTCTTCTTCAAAGGCTTGCAGTTTGGTTAAAGTAAACATTGGGCCGGAACTACAGTTGGGTGATGAGGAAAAAGGGTTATTCACATTCCTGAAAATATGTCGAGGAGTAGGAGGTAAAGGGACATTTTGAACAGGCACCATGGAGACAGTTGGAGGTCTTATACACATTCGATTTCGAAACATGATTGGACTGCTGATTTCTAGTCTGTTGTTCTTTGTTAATGTTGAGTTGTTCAAATTGGAGAATTGTGAGGCATTCTTTTTTGAATTATCGGAGCTATGTTGCTGAGGCTTACGCCTGAACTTGAAGAGTCCACCACCACCTGTCGAATGGGACGTGCGGTTGTCGGACATTTGGATATGATGAAGCGCTGGCTACTACTTTTTTTTCAAATCTTTGATGGAGGTTCTCATGAGAACTGTGTTTTTTTTTTTTTAACAAAAGAAAGGGTGTTTTAATTGGATTAAATAAAAAGGTGTAAAAAATTTTAGACGATAACGAAATTAAAAAAACAAGAAGAAACGAAATAAAATTTTATTAAACAAATAAAAAAAAAAATAAAAATAAAATCTGGTTATTTACTTTATTATTTATACCGAAGATAACTTTTGGTTACTGAAATAACCCTTGATATAGCCGTTTGTTACATTTTCGATTGTCAATTTTGTTGCAGCATTCCAAGATCTTTTTTTCCTTTAATTCTACTCCCAAATGCGGAAACCACCTAAATACAATGCCAATTTGCAACTTTGTCTCAGTCGATTTGCATTCCCGAAAATGAGGGACGCGCTTATCAAAGAAAAAAAAAATTAATTTGTTACTGTGATGATTAGAAAGTGATTGATACTATAAGTCTTCTGTATTAGTACTCTGCAATTTATAAAGTCTTCACCACATGATTTACATTTCCTCAGTCATTTACATAACCCTAAAAAATTGTTCTCACGCTTGTATAAAGAACCTTTGCAGAATAAAAAAAAAGATTTCACGAATTGGTCATTGGCCACAAAAAAAATATTTTGTTAGAAGCATGTTGCTATTATGTGAGTGGTAAAAGCGAATCCAAAGGGAAGGATACCCTATCCAGCTTTCTTTTGTTCTTTTTTTTTTTTTTTTTTTTCTATTCTAACAGCACCCTTTTTATGGCATGGTAACTGTATTTCCTATATTGAATCTTGTATTGTAAACTCATTTAGAGAGCTATTAAACAAGTGGTAAAAAAAAAACATGATTCATTTACCATAGACTCTTCCTCTATTAAAAATTACTGGAAGAGTAACATTGTAAATAAACATCTTCACTATAAAACTGTAATTGTTACCAACATCTTAAATCATTTTAACTATAGTCTGTAATACAGAACAATTATAAACGTCAAGTTACTAGTTAAGAAACTTTTTTGGCAATAATTGCATATGTCACATCTGATGTGATAAGACACGGGCCAAAAGCATTTGAAATTTATAGAAACATTTTTGTACCTTTTGGTATCCCCCTTTCCTTTTTGCTCAACTTGTTCATAATCATCACCTTCCTGAGAGCTAAAAAAAATTTGACCTTTAATTCACATTCTTGTAAAAGCTTCACCAAGTGAATAAACTTTTTTTAAAAAAAATATATTATTTTTTTTTACAATTGTTTAAGAAATCTTCATTTATCAAAGTAAAATTTTGAATCAAGCCATAAATCTTCTTTTTTTTATTGAGTAATGATTTTTTTAACAAGTCATTTATACCTTTTAAAAAAAATCAAATTGAATAGTGTCTCCCGTTATTATAAAGCTTATTATAATAGAGTCAGTCATTTTTTACAATGTTTATGCTTAATTTCAGCCTAAATTTTGTTTAAATCTTTTCATATCCGCTTTTGTTGTTCGTTTATAAATTCAGTGATATTAAAATACTAGAATGAATTAGGAAAATGGTAAATACATATATTCTCTATCTTAAATAATAAAAAAAAAATTCCTATTCAACAAATTTTATAGAAATTAGAACTTTTTCTAAGCCCTAGAATAGATTATAGGAACAAATACAGCAAGAGAGGTGATGGTATACAAAAAATGCAATGTGTTTTTGGTAGTTTCATTAGAACATGGTAGCTTATTTACCACTAGCAAAAGTAGCAGCTACAATCAGAGGAAATACTAAAGTAACATCGGCATATAACTTGACGCGTTTAGCATCTGCTCTGATCTTACCCCAGGAAATGGCTTCATCTGGTCGGGCACCAGCATCCGAACCGTCAAATTCTTGGCCAGTATTGATGTAAACGGCATAGTCGGCACCATTTCTCATCAAGCAAGCGTTAGCAATATGATGCTTGATAATGCCACCACCGAGAATGATCATACCGGCCTTTGGTGCTGCCATAGCCATAGCATTGATCTTTCTGATATCTGCAACAATGTCAATACGTAATTGACGAGGAGCAGCCTTATATGTGTGGAAAAACAACATATCACCAATGGAACCATCAGTTAATGCAGGGCAGAATACAGGAATGTCATTTTTGTAAGCCCAATACAAGACACTATCTTCATTGTCGATTTCTTTACCCAATCTGTGAATGACCTCTGAAGGGGTCCACCAGCCAGGGCTAGTAGGATCATTGACGTCTGATCCAGCAGCTAATCTTTGTTCAGCAGCTTCTTCTTGCTCCTTGAGCATTTGGTCGTAAATAGGAATGATCCACTCTTCAAATTTTACGTAGTTGTCGTTAGGAACTAACAAGTTTCCAATTCTGTTCAAACCCTTTTCTCTCAAGTCGGCACCCGGTAAAGAGAATTCACCGATATAAGTCTTTGCTAAGCATTTGATCAAATCTTCTTCAACACCGCCAGCAGTTGTAACAATTGCCGAAACCATCTTGTTTTTAACTAAGTACTTCAAGACTGATCTAAGACCAGATGAAATCAAATTTGAAGTATAACCAAGGAAAATTGTGCATTTTTGTTCCGCACCAGTCTCTGGATGAGTTCCTCTCCATGCTCTCATTTCGTTAATGATCTCACATGCTTTTCCCAAATTGCTGGCTTGGAAACCCATGTTTTTCATTCCCTCAACCAAATCGAAAGCTGAAATGTTGGGTGACTTTTCGAAATCAACTCCAGAAACTGGAACTGCATCATCTAAAGATACTGAAGGCTTAAGAACTGCATCGGTAGCAAGATTTGGTCCTGTTGATTCAACAATTGGCTCCTTTTTGTCTGTCATTTTTATAGTTTTTTCTGTTATTATTATTATTTTTTTTTTGAAAAATTTTAAATAACAATTAAAGAAAATACAATGTAAAAGCAAAAGGTAGAAATCAGATAATAAAAATAAAATTTTTTTTATTTCATCATCAAAAAATTTCAACTGAAAAGCCTCACCCAAGACAGATTTGGCAAAGTCCAAGCGTGCTTAGGTAATAATGACAATATTACGTAATTTAGAGTTTTTCCGCCGTTGAAACTGTTACATTACATTGTGTGCAACAGAACAAAAATGAAAAAGCCAAATCGTTTTGTAGTATGACATTTTGGTGGGTTTAACGCTTAAGTTAATAGTGAACGGAATGCTCCCACTTCTCCGGAGGTTAAACATTAAATTCAAGGTGATGAAAAAAGAAGATTGATTGGTCACATTTGAATTTTTCAATTTCCTACCAGTTTTTTAATTTGTTGTTTTTATATGCCTGTACAATCCTCTCTTTTTTTTCTTCTTTCTTCCTTTTTCCCTTTCTCTTCCCTTTCCTTTTTTTACGAAAGTATTCGTTTTTTATATATCTAATCACATTTCTTTCGCCACATACTTCCACATCCATCACCCTTAGTAACTATTCAAAATGACTGAAATTGACGAAATTAAGAAGATTGTCCACGAACTCAAGGACAAGGTCCTCGACCTCGAAGCCCAACTCAAGGCTAAGGCTGGTCTTGCTCCAGCTGTTAACGTTCCTAAGTCTATCCGCATGGTTCTTATTGGACCTCCAGGTGCTGGTATGTATTAATCAGTCTTTCTATTATTATTTTTTCTCGCCTTAAAATTCCTTAAATCATTCTGTTCGTGTGTATGTGGTCAAGTATACTCCACATTTTATGGCCAGTAACAAAAGTGCCGCTCAAACTCCTGCTTACAACTATATATTCAATTCAAAATGGTATTCAATTTTTCAATTGATAAACCTGAATGAAAAGTAGTTTGTTGTTTGTTGTTTTATAACTACGATGATCATTTGATTTTCTTGTTTATTCGGATTAATTGTTAAGCAGGACTTTGTACTTTGTTAAATGTACTTTTCAATTTTAAAAGTTAAAGTTAGTATCAGCAACCACTGGAACTACAATCTAGATGATAACTTATCCAATATTAAACGCTTACTCCATTTTTTCATTGATTCTTTAGTTCGTCGGTAAGAATGGGCATACAAATAACCGCTTTTTTGTCTATCAGTCCAATATATGGGGAAATTTACTGTGTCTTGAACTGATTAGCCAATCACAGCAATCCAATCTCTGGAAGAGCCTTTTACTATACAACTCCACCACCATTATAAACAGTAAAGTTCGATGCAAGGAAATACAACTATTAAACAATTGATTCTAACTGTTTTTTTTTTTTTTTTTTTTATATTATAGGTAAGGGAACTCAAGCTCCTAACATCAAGGAAAAGTACTGTGCATGCCATTTGGCCACTGGTGATATGCTTAGATCACAAGTCGCTAAGAAGACTGACTTAGGTTTGGAAGCCAAGAAGATTATGGACCAAGGTGGTTTGGTCTCTGACGAAATCATGGTTAACATGATCAAGAACGAATTGGAAAATAACAAGGAGTGCAAGAACGGTTTCATCTTGGACGGTTTCCCACGCACAATCCCACAAGCCGAACGTTTGGACTCTATGTTGGCTGAACGCAAGACTCCTCTTCAACACGCCATCGAACTCCAAATTGATGACGAACTCCTTGTTAGCAGAATTACCGGTAGATTGGTTCACCCAGCTTCTGGTAGATCTTACCACCGTGTTTTCAACCCACCAAAGGAAGACATGAAGGATGATATCACCGGTGAACCACTTGTTCAACGTTCTGATGACAATGCTGATGCTCTCAAGAAGAGACTTGTCACTTACCACGCTCAAACCGCCCCAGTCGTCAAGTACTACAAGAAGACTGGTATCTGGAGTGGTGTTGATGCTGCCCAAGATCCAAAGGATGTTTGGACTTCCATCCTCAAGTGCTTCGGTGATGCCAAATAGATATTTCTATATAACTAATTGTTCATATCATTAAACGCACATAATTTAATTAAAATATTATATTTTTAAACTCTTCTGGCATAGAGAAGTTGTAAAAATGTTTTTAGATATAAACATGTGGATTAGATGTTGTGATGTTTGAGTGATGAAGCAGGAAAATTAAGTAATATTACAAACTTAATATAGGTTCTGAGGTAAATTGATGAAACTCGAAGCAACAGTCTTCAGTATCTGAAAAATTTCCATTCGGAACACAATCCTATAGGAATTGATAAACCTTCTCATGGTTTTCAATCGAGGAAATATCTAGTTACTTTATGCTAAGGCTTTAACTACTTTGGTACATCAAGTTTTCATCAGTATAACTGGCGATCCTAAAATTTAGGACATTTTATATGTTATGTTATTAGCCTTTTCAAAGTATTGAACTTAGTCAATCTGAGAATATTTCTCTTTAACTGCATCTTTGCAACTAGATTGTCTATAAATATAATAACAATACTGCTATATGTATTTAACTGTTTTCTAAAAAAATTGTTTCCAGGAGAACAATAAAAATGAAAAAAAACTGTCAATATGAAAAACATTTGCCTCGAGCCGGATTCGAACCGACGATCTCGTCATTACTAGTGACGCGCCTTACCAACTTGGCCATCAAGGCAATTTCTGAATTTTGATTTTTTGACACAGAACAGTCAGATATACTCAGTATTGTAAAAATTATCAGTATAATTAGAAAATTAATATCCACTGGAAGCGTTTTTGCTCAACCTGTAATTTTAAACAATAAAAATCATTATTTGATAAAAGCGCTCTAAAATCTCTAAAGAAACTCTCACTTTTAAGCTAATTTTAAAACAATAATTGGCCATACTATCATGAAATAAAAAAAACAATACATTCTCTTGTTACCAAAAAACATAGCCCAAAAACCTAAGTTGATCTGGATAAATCAACTAAAAACATTGAATATTTCTCAAGAATTTGAATAACAGTGATTACAAATGTTCCTGAAATATCGATGTGAGATCTGTATTTCATTTTGCATCAATGCACTATATACCTTGGTTTAATGGTCTCATGTTGATAAAAGGGTTAAAGTGTATTATTTTTACTAGGCTGATAGATTTCGTACCATTCTATAGTGTTAGAAAACCATTTTTATTTAAGAGTTCTTATGTTTTAAGAAAGTAATAAAAGTGATTTATTTGCCAGTGTGCTATAAAGAATACAGATATTTTTTCTATGCTTTTCACAAGAGTTTCTCAACTCCCATTATATTTAAAAATTCTGATCAACTTCCTCAATATTAATTTGATATCATTTGCTTAAGCACATTTTTCATTGCCCAAGTTCTCATATTGATTTAATGCAATTTGGTTCAATCATTTGACTAATTAAAGTTGTCATAAATCATATTCTTAAATGAACAACTCTCGACGGAGGCTTCTTCATATTTTTAATTATTCTGGTCTTAAGTCTCTTGTTGTTTGACATGTTTTGGAATCTTTTTAATTTCATTGGCATAAAAATCTCATTCTTTGGGGAGCTTTGAGTTTCCAAAAATTATTTTTATTGTAAATATATCACTTTTATGTGAGTCTTGTGATTTTCTTATTTATCTTTTCTTGAGTATCTCAATTTAGTTTCTTCGCTTTATCACATTTTCTTCAGGGGTATTATTGGCCTTGAAGCTTGCAGAGATATTCATAATTTATGACAATTAACTTTATCTCTGTACTTTTCTCAGAAGGGCAAAAGCTGATTCACCAAAAATATTCATAACTTGGATCCATCAATCTCAGCTACATTTGGAGCATTTATAAATAAAAATTATAGTTTCCTATTGCTCACCTTTAGTCATTTTTTGAAAAAAATTGTAGTTGCTTAAGAAAGATAAGATTTTATAATGTCAAAATAAGATGTCATTTTATCTATAGTGTTCTTATTTTCCTGTTATAGTTGCAATAATTGCTATGGTTTGATAAATGATAATTTTTTTTTTATTTGGTGCTCCTGATATATATGGTATATGGATGAAACTGGATGAATCCAATCAATTGTGTTTTAAATAGTTGTTTTGGACATTCCATAGTAGTAGGTCCATGATTTTGCTGGGCCTAAACTTTTTAAACCAGTTAGTTCACTTGTTTGGTTGGTTGTTTTGTTTTGTAAGGGGAAAAATATTATGTAACATAAAATGTCACAGTATAATCTGATTCATTTGAGTTGGAACTTTACCATTAATATGTATAAAAGATGCCTTATTGCCCCCCATAATTTATTTTCTTCTTTTAAATTACTGAAATCATATTCTTTCCTTTCCAAATTTTCTACAAAGCCATTAATTGACTTCATTGATAAAGACGAAAATCCAGAAAATTCAGAAAAAATGGGAAAATACTATGCAGTACGCAATGGTAGATCCAATGGTATTTATACCAACTGGTCAGACACAAAGAGTCAAGTTAACGGGTACAGTGGTGCTCAATTCAAGTCATTTAACAGTCAGTCAGAAGCTCAGAGCTATATGAACGGCGGTAGTAACAGTAGCAGCAGTAGCAGCAGTAGCAGCAGTTCTTATAACAGTAGCAGCAGTAGCAGCAGCAGAAGCTCATATGGTGGTGGCAGTTCTTATGGAAGTAGTAGCAGTAGAAGCTCTTACAGCAGTGGTGGTGGCAGTTCTTACAACAGTAGTAGCTTTTTTTCAAAGTCATCTGGTGGAAGATCTGGCTCTGGAAGCTCTCACAATAGTAGTTATAGTGGTCCTGTTTATACCACTGGATATCTGCAAGTAGTCGATAGCAGTTCTTTGAGCGCTAAAACTTCAAGCAGCCATCAGAATGTTTACACTGACGGTTCTTCTAGAGGTAATGGCAAATCAGGTGCTCGTGCTGGTGTTGGCGTATGGTACGGTGATGGAGATTCACGAAATGTCAGCAAGCCTCTTTCTGGTGGCGAGCAAACTAACCAGCGTGCTGAACTCACGGCAGTAAATGAAGCACTTAAGCAAGCAGCTAAAGACAAACCCTCCTCGCTCACCATCCACTCAGATTCCCAATACTCTATTAAATCTTACACAGAATGGGGTGACAAATGGGAACAAAATGGATACAAAAGCTCCACAGGAGGGTCCGTTAAAAATCAAGACCTTGTCAAAGAAGGTCGTCAAATGATTGATAGCTTGGAAAAACAGGGAGTTTCTGTAAAATTTCAGCATGTCAAAGGCCATGCCGGCCATGAAGGTAATGAGAAGGCTGATCGTTTGGCAACAAGTGGTGCCGGAAAATAACTAAACACTTCAACATATAGCATTACATATTAAAGAAAAAAAAATTTTATCTATAGTAACAGTTCAAATTATCTAGAATATATACATCTATATGTGATATAAAGACAAACTTTATAAATTAAATACAATTTCAAACTTTCAATTGAGTTTTCAAATGAAATAGGTTACAGAAACATGATGAAAGTTTGTGCTCAAAATGTTTTTGCAAAGTCCAAACTTGATAGCATATTTCCACAACATATGGGAAACAAAAATACCAACGGCGCAAGCTTATGTTTTCTCTACATTAATCGTTGTATAATATTGTATTGGAAGTATAGTAAGTGTATAGTTCAGTAGGGGAACCAATGAATAAATTATTATTGATTATTTTATATTTTCAAGGCAAGTGTAAAACAAATTATATACAAGCATGAAAAAAGTGAGTACTGCTTTTGAAAGCCTAAACCAGCAGTTCAATATGGCGTACGTATACCATCCCTTCGCCGAGATCACTGCGTCTAGTCAATATTCCAGGGACTCCACAAGTAAATCAATTGTAGCGTGATCCATCGCCGCTCATATCTGATACAAACATAGACAAAAAAGGCATAATGAACTTTTTTTTATCAAAGAAAGTTTGGAAAGCACGCTGTTTAGCTTCCACTTTAGAGACGCCCACACATGCTCAATGGGGGTCCTTTCGCGCTTCCAATGCAGCCCAGACTCGAGACGTCAAGCGGTCAACTTTGTTGTTAGTAGAATCCGATTTCTGACCTTCCAATTCCTCTAGTGCTGTATGGAGAAAGCGCTGAATTGTACGGTCCGAGACAGTTAAGCGGCCAAAAGCACGAAGCTCTGAAATCTGGATATTGGGATTCTGAGCAATCTTACGGAGAATGTATCGTCGATCTCGCACTGACAGTTCAGTCGGGCGACCTGGGCGAGGCTTAGTTTTGAATTCTTCAGTTGGGCCGTAGGCTCTCTTGATCCGGGAGACACAGGCCTGAGAGACATTGAAATACTTCGCAATCTGACGCTGAGATTTCCCTTCCAGATGCATGCGGTATATGGCACTCCGGGCCTCAGGGGTCAGCTCAGTGCCAGCGCGACGGTTTGCAGTCAAGGGGCTCTTCGAATCATCCATTTTGAGGAGAATGATTGAAAGTTATGGTTTGATAAAGATAGACAGACTTTTCGTTTGTTGTTAATTCTAAAAAAATTGGGAGTATAAACTTTCGTCACATCGTGTCGTATATATTATCCAAACATATCACGTGATCGTAAAATTCAACCTTTAAGTCACCTGACTAGATTAGTCTAATATCCAAAATAATCAAAAAATTTTATTTTGTTTATTTGAAAAATTATTTGATCTATCTCACTTTATGATTACAAGATTTTCAACTAGTTTTACGTAAAGCGTTGAAGAGCATAATATATTAGCAAAAATTAATTTCGACAGACTTGAAATTATATTCAATACTTTGATTTGAATTGCAACTAAAAAGACACAACTATGGCTGCTCAAACCGCTCGATACTATCTTGAACAATCTCTTGTTGAGTTGGAGGATTTACATGAACAGGGAATCTTTGATAAAGTAAGACAAAACTTTTAATTTGATTTGATCTCAAAAAATATAAAACTAACTTTAATATTTAAACTAGAATGAACTTAGTATTATTATGAGAAGAAGAACTGATTTTGAACACAGAATAGCATCCAGATCAACTAAACCAAAAGACTATGCTTTATATGCAGAATATGAGAAAAATGTCGAAAAACTTCGATTAAAGCGAGTTGAGCGTCTTAGTCGAGAAAAGGCTGAAAGTGTTTCTTCTGATTCCGAAAGTGACTCTGAAAATAACGGAAAGGGCGCCAAAAAAACCAAACTAGGACATGGAATTTCATCCTATGCTGGTCCTCGAAGAATTTATTTTATCTATGATCGTGGAACTAAAAAGTTTCCAAACGAAATTGCAACATTGTGGCTCCCTTACCTTAACTACGCTAACTCTCAGAACGCTACATTTGTTATTTCTAAAATCTACACAAGATTATTACAACTTCATCCTACAAAAGCTCAAGTTTGGATCATGGCTGCCAAATACGAACTCCAAACACACAACTCTATCAAGGCTGCTCGACTCATTTTGCAAAGAGCAATCAGACTCAACTATGGAGCAGGTGGATTTTCTGGTCCTAATGGAAGTCTTCAACTATGGGTAGAATATTTCAAATTAGAACTTATCTATGTTGCTCAACTTCTCGCCAAACGTAAGATCATGGGCATTGTAACTGAAGCACAACAATTAGAAATGGAAAGAGAAGAAAATGAAGGATTAAACTTCATTGTCGATGGAGATAATGTAGAAGAGAGCAAGGTAAGAAAGAGTCGTGAAGACGATGTATCAGAACAAAAGGATGTCATTGAACTACCCTCAACACAAGAAATTGAACAACAGGCAAAGGAACAACTCAACTCTTTACCAAATGTTGATGTCAGCATGTTGGGATCGGTTGAAACCAACCCAGCACTCAGAGGAGACATTGCTCTTACAGTTTTTGATTGCGCAATTCCACATCTTTTGAAATATACCACTCATGATATTGAACGTCAAAAGATCATTCTCAAACTTCTTACACAATGCTTCAAAGTATTGGATATATTTTACAGCAACAGTAACAAAAACAGCAATAAATCAGAAGACGATGACAGTAATCTTGATTTGGAGTACTTGGGAACCCACTTAATTGAAACCGCATTACAACAAATTACATCACTGTTTGATCCAGCAGGCATCATCAAAGCATCTCCTCAAATCGCTCTTCTTGACACGATTCTACCTATCCGATTTGTTCCAGCATCTTCACCATTATTTGCTGATGCTACCAGACAACTTCTGTCCAATTATACTACAAAATACATCAAGGACTGGTTCAAGTATTCCATGAATCCAAACTCAAGCAGCAATTCTACCATATCGAAAAACAAAAAGAACAAGAAATCTGGTTCTACTATTAACTACCAGGCTCCAAGAATCGAATATGCCCAAGCTTTGGCTCAATACTTGAAATCAAGATTTCAATTACTGGATGAAGAACAAATTCAAAAGGAGTACGGATTTGAATCAGAAAAGGCAAGTACTGAACAAGTTCATGAACATAAAGAACAGTTGGAGCCTAATTTGGCCATGATCATCAAAGGACTTGTTGCAAAATGTGAAACTCAACAGTAAATAATGTATTATTTGTAGAAGAAAAAGGAAAGTAAGAAAAAAAAATTATAAAAAACTTTAAAAACACAGGAATAAAATATTATTAATCTTTACTAGATATCTTGTTCAAAAAAAAAAAAAAATTAGAAAAAAAAAATCAATTAATCACACTGACAACAATATATGAATTTGATTTTTCTTTTTCTGTAACTGCTAAAATTGTACTTTTAAAACAATGGTATTAACATTGGCATGCGTTTGCACCTGAAGCAGGTCCTTTTAAGTCTATACCGCGTTGATTTCTAGTTCCTGTAGCCCCGCCTCCGGTACCTCTTCCGCCAGACAACACTGACTCTACCGGAAGCTTTTTGGCAATTGCAGTAAATAGTTCAACAATATTTTCTCCGGTTTTAGCAGAGGTTTCAAAGAATAACAGACCAGCTTCCTTAGCATATGCTTCGGCAACTTCTTTTTCAACTTGTCGCGATTCTTCCGCCATGTCCAATTTGTTGCCTGCAAGTGCAATAACAATGTTTTCATTTGCTTGTCTTTGTAATTCTTTTACCCATGCTTTCGCACGAGCGAGGGATGCCTATGTACAGATCTTAAGGTTAAAATAAAAGCTTTATCAAACAGTAGTAAATGTGTGAAATACATACAGATTGTGTAAGATCGTATACGACGACAGCGCAATTGGCGTTTCTGTAGTACATTGGGGCTAAGGATTTGTATCTTTCTTGCCCGGCAGTGTCCCTGTTAACTGTAGAGTTAGATTCATAGTTACAGTCAAAGTATGAGAGATATAAATAAAATACTCACCATATATCAAACTTAACTGTGGTATTTGAGTCTAGTTGAATTGTTTGTGTTAGAAAGGCAGCGCCGATAGTAGATTCTCTGAAATCATCGAACGAGTTCTACAAATAAAATTGTCAAAAAGTTAGTAATTGGTGTTGATCACATAAAAGATAAAGATGAAGAAAAAAGTTCAAATGGAACAAGTTATTGTCACATACCTTTGCGAATCTTTCAACGATAGAGCTCTAAAACAATACGGATCAAAACAAAGTCATGTTAATAAAAAGCTTTTTTTCAGTGTTCAGACGACAAGAACGTAATATATTTATAAATACCTTTCCAACAGCGGATTCGCCTATAAATTAACAATAGAAAAAAAGATTAGTAAAAGAAATCATGAGATTGGATAAAGTGGATCATGAAACCATGATATAAGAGGAATCGGAGCATACCTAACAATACAAGTTTAAATTGTGCAAACCTAGTAGAGGATGTCGAAGAACGGGGAGTAGTAGCAGAAGCCATGATAATGATGTGTGTATGATGTTATAGGATTATAGGATTATATTTTGTGAGTGTAATCACCTTGTTGTTGTTTCTGAAGACAAAAACGAGGGGGTCTGATATAAATAGTAAGAAGAAAAGTATAAAAAATGGTTGGATCGTTTACAAATGTATACGAGTTACTTGAATAATGGATGACCGAACAAAATGATCTAAAAAGGTGATTGAGGAATTAAATCAATGTAAAAAAACAATGATGGTTATTTGATTTATAATTTAAGGTAATCGGAAATAATGATATGAATTGTTTGTCTGGATCTTTCCTTCTTATTATCGAATAATTTGCTATACGAGCAGTCACAGTAAAAAAAAGTAAAAAAAAAAAAAGAGGAGGGTGATATATTAGGAAGTATTGGAGGGAGGTGGGAGATGAAATTGGAATGAATATGATTCTTTGAGATTATGATTTAGGGGTGGGTGAGCGTTTTCTGTAACAGCAGATTGAATCTACAAGCACTGCCTTTGGACCTACTAAGAGTATTACTATCTTAATAATCATGACTAATATTTGACTCAGAGTGGCGGCTTGCAGCTGATGCCTTATCTGCGTCATATGGTTGCTGTTGAAGCGCGTAGATATTGGTCCACATACTAGTGGCATTCTGTATGTTTACAGCTATACTCGCAGTAAATAATGGACTTTGGCATTATCTCCTTCCTGATAACAGTGAATTTTGTGGCATATGGTGCAATTGCATTGACAGATATCAGATACCGTTGTTTTTGCTATGCTATCTTGCCTATTTCTATATGGTCAATTCCATCATTCCCCCAAGTCATTTCTTTATCATTAACATCTCCCATTTTATAGTTATTTTTTATTTTCTTATTTAACACACCTTTTGATTCATTTATTATTACCAGGAATTACTGCAAATATTGTTTAAACTTGATTTTGTCATTTAATATGGCCACCATATTCCCAGGAAAAGCCTTAGGATCTCTCTCGCTGGGATCTTCCCTACAGTCTGTAATCTCTGTACTGAAAGCAAACCCAACAGTTTTCCCCTCGATAAAGATATCTTACTCAAAACATGACCCAGTACAAATGCCCATAACTATCAATCTCAAATATAATGGTTTGAGGCTCAGATTCGATGGCCAAAACCAAAAGCTCCGGCTTATCGAAGTCATAGAATGGGGAAAAATGGCTCTCAGCTACAAAAAACGTGAGGTGGGGTATGTAACCTTACAGGGCAAAACATATGATTTCTTTATAGCACAAAGTATTTATTCTAATCTTTTATTTATTATTTCTTTTAGAACGAAAGGTCCTTTGACATACGCCCAAATATACAATACGATCTTTGGGTACGTTTTAATTTGATTTTATATTTGTGTTTACGTTTCTAACGTTAACTTTTTCTTATCTAGTCCAACATTCCCAGGCCGTTATTATCCCAATCATAAACTCTATGTTTTATCATATCCTGTAAGTGTTATGACTTGTTTTGTTTACTTTAACTTTCCAAAAGTACTAACTTATATGATTAGGGGATTGCTTTCTCATTTCCCATACCTGAGTCGGTTTTGGAATCATTAGAATCGTCTCAAGACTATACTAGATATCTCATGTCACCAAAAGCCCCTTCGTGTGCCTCAATGGCCATCTTTCAGGGAGAATATTGGTGGGATGTAGAATCGTGTCTTTTTTCCCAACCTCTTAAATCATTAAACCTACCTCATAGAAATATTTCAATAAACAATGTTTGGGCAGATGTAAGTATATTTGTATTTTTTTGGTACCAACTATCAATTCAAATGTTAACCATTCTTATCATGATAGGAAGAAGAAGGTATTTGCATTTTAACCTTTTCTAGTCACCCACGGAATTTATCTTCTTTCAGCATAAAAATCAACCATACTACTATCCAAGACATTATAATGGCATTAGGTCCGCCATCTGAAAGGTTTTTTAAAGAGGATTCCCGATTGTCCATTTTTAATCCTGAATGTAATGACGAAAAAGAAACAGCGACTTTATTTTTCAATTATTTTGCTTTAGGATTCGATATTTGCTTTGATACATCCAGCCGGAATGCGACTGTAAAGAAAATAATTCTTCATGGAAATGTTCCAGGAAGTGTACCATTTCAGAAATATGAGAGATGTAAATGGCTTCTTAAAGAGCACTCAACCCATGATGATGTGATTGCTCCTTCTTCGGAAATGAAGTTTGATCAATTTAAGGATTTCTACGCCTTTAAAGATACTCCAATGGTTCTCAATAGACTATCCGTAGATAGTAGTACATCTTATGGAATGGAGATAATTGGAGAAAACGAAGATGAAGACCATTTTGACAATGAAAAACTTGGAGATTGGGGAATTAGTGATCTATACGGTGCTCCTGGGCTGGTCTTAGAAGTTCTGAAAAACGGTGCAATAGTGTCATTAACAATCTACTAAATCGATTCAGATACGCTTTTCATAAGTATATTGAAGAACATTTACTATATTTGATAACTAAGGGTATTAGTTGATTCAATTATGGAAAATCCTCTTTACTAATTATCTTATCTATTTTGATTCTTTCCTATGGATTTTGAACAACTTCAAAATTAGAGAGTTCAACAAGCTATTGTAATGCTTTGGTAAAACGAAGAAAATCAGTAAACAGATATTTATTTTTCTGCCTATCATCTCATGCATAGAGATATTTACTTTAATAATATATTTAAGCCCCTTTAGAAAACAAATAATTATATTTACGTACAAACTAAATTAATGACTTTTTAGTAATTTCATTTTATATTTGTGCCAAATCTCATAGTAGTTAATCAAATTATACACTGGATATTTGGGTTAGGGCACAAAATTATAAATTTTATAGACCTACCGAGGATATGAACTCCTGCTCTTTTCTTTCCCCCTCATAGTGATTTCACGATTCAAAACATATATAAAAGGCTTTATTTTCGCCCATTTCTCTTTAATATATTTATATAAAAAACAGGGACATAAATTATCAAAGAAAAATGGGTGCTATGGACAAAGTTTCAGAGGACATTTATGTCGGTTCGATCTACTCCTTGACTTCAGTTCGAGATTTAGAAAATGCAAACATCACTCACATCCTCAGCTTATTACGGGGGCACGTTAATGATATGACCGAGTCCGGATTTGAGCACTTCCATATTGAGATCGACGATGACGACGAGGAAGATATTATGCGATTTTTCGATCAAACAAACAGATTCATTGAAGACGCTGCTTCCAAAGGATCCAAAGCACTTGTTCACTGTATTGCGGGGATCTCACGCTCCGTCACGATCGCAACCGCATACATACTCCAGAAAAAGTTCCGCGATTCAAAGATGCCTCTCGAAGAAGAGAAGGTGGCTAGAGCACTTGTAGAAGAAACTATTGAGGAAATCAGAACAAAAAGATCGGTAGCTAATCCAAACGAGTCTTTCAGAGAACAGCTAGTCATTTATGTCAGATCGAGATTTAATATTTCAATGGACAGTCCGCTTTATAGACAATGGATTTTGAAAAAACAAGCAGAGGGAATCCCACTCACTGGACAAAGTCCTCAAAATATTATTTACTTGTCTGCCAATGGCCAAAAAGAAGATGCCCAATCCCCATCTTCGGGAATGAAAAAACTTCGTTCTAATGATTCGTCTGCTCAAGTCGAACCTTCTGTTAGACCTTCACCATTATCTAGACCTATTAATCCAAACTTTGGTAGGTTTCAACAACAAACACAGCAACAAAAAGGTCCCAAAAAATCAATACTACGATGTAAAAAATGCAGGTATGTTTTTTTTACTGATTTTATTCTTTATCAATTACTCTTTTATTAATATTTTTTAAAGACTCTAATTAGTTTATTTTCTTCAATTATTTTTTTATTGTAATATAGAGAACCTCTGGCTAGTTCAACTGCTTTTATTGCCCATGAACCTTCAAATGAAGGTTACCAAAACGGTTCATTTAATGGGGCACCTAGAAATGGATTAGTAAACTCTTCAATAGGATCTCAATGTATGCAATACTTTATGGAACCTGCTATTTGGATGAAACCAGAATTGGAAAAGGGGGAACTGGAAGGAAAGTTCAACTGCCCTAAATGTAATGCAAAGATTGGATCTTACTGCTGGAAGGGAGGAAAATGTAGTTGTGGAACTTGGGTAACACCTGCTATAGAAATACAACGATCCCGTGTGGATGAAATCTTTATGAGAGGTTCTTTATAGAGATAGATAGACAGATAGATAGATATATAAAGTAATTTATTAAAAATTATATTAACCCTTTTTTTATTTTCCTTATATATTTTTGTGCTCATTATATAAACAAAGTAAATCATCAAAATCAATAAAAGGGCATTAAAAGCCTATTTAAATAAAATAAAACGAAATTAAGCAAAGTTTTGTTGAAGAAGCCATTGTTGAACTTCCTTAGCATCACGTTCAACCCATTGAGCGTTAGCCAAAATGGTGTCGACAGCTTGGCCAAGAGATCTATCAAAACCATGAGTGTTCTTGTCTTTGTAGAATTCTTGGATATCTTCAGCTGCCTTGTTAGAACTAAAGTTGGAAATCATCAATCTAACTAATCTATCCAAAACAACCATGTTGGTAGAAAACTTGTCGTAGATGGCAGACCAGTTTTCCTTCAAGTATTCCCAAGACTTCCATCTAGCAGCTGGATTCAAAGAAAGGTTACCAGCCAAGTAGTGGGTATCTTGAGAAGGAACTTCAGAAGACAAGATGTAGCTAAGACTCTTATCAATGTACTTTGGATCAGAAACAGTTCCCAAAGCACCAAGAGCAATTTCGGCACTATCAATGGATGATGGGTTTGTGACCTCCTTGAAAATAGTAGCATATGCGTCTTCCAAAGTATCCTTGTCCTTAAGAACAGCCTTGAAGACGGCACTTCTCAAACTTGGGTGGATAGCAGTCTTATCTCCAGCCTTCCACTTGGCAAATCTAGTCTTAGCTTCTTCAATGACAGATTTGACTCCAACAGAGGCTGCATTGCTGATGATCAAGGTACGAAGAAGACCAGTTCTATAGTCTTCATTGGCAGGGAATTCCCAGCCAAGCTTTTCAAGATTGTAAGAAATGATTTCCTTGGTGAAGCTGTCCAATGCTTCAAGAACTTGCTTGTCCTGTTCAAACCAGGCAGACTTTATGGAATCCAAACGTTTAAAGATTTCAGTCCAAACTTCAAAGCTGCTATTTTCCTTCAAGGCTAGGATAATTGACAAAAGGCCTGAGGTGGAGTTCAAGCCAGCTGTGGCACAAGAAGCAGCATCTGCAACAAGTCCAATCCTGTCTCCGTCAGATAGTTTGGAGATTTGCGCAGCATATTTCTGTAATTGTGCATCAGAGTAGTTGACACGATAAACATTGACTTGATTCTTGTTGAAAAGGAAGAATTCTTTCTCCTTGGCAAGCTTGGGAAGTTCCAAAGTTTTAGTTTCCATGACTGGCGTTGATGCATAGATAAATGCATCCTTTTCTTCAGGGCCACTGGAAAGAGAAAGAGGAACCCACCAGACAGTTTGATCTTCTTCAGGTTTAACATCACCTCCTCTCAAGAATCTTTTCTGAGTCAACTTGACATCACCAGTAGATTCGTCGATGTCAACAGTAATAATTGGAAAACCAATCTTTGTAGTCCAGTTCTTCATGGCAGCTTCGACGTCGGTGTTAGAAACTTCAGACAATGCCTTCCAAAGATCGACAGTTCTAGCATTTCCATAAGCATGCTTTTTAAGATAGTTTGAGACACCTTTGAGGAATACATCAGTAGTAAGTTGGTTACTGAGCATGTTGATTGTTGAAGAACCCTTCAAATATGAAATGTGGTCAAAAATTTGATCAATATCTAATGCCGACTTAACTGGAACTTCAATGGGATGAGATTGACGCAAGGAGTCCAATTGTAAAGCTGTTTGTAAACTTTCAGTGATGCATCTAGTGAATACTTGCCATTCAGGATACAATTCGTTAACAGCAAGCCATCCGGCATATGTGGCGAAACCTTCGTTGAGCCATAATTCGTTCCACCAGTCCATAGTGACCAAGTTGCCAAACCATTGGTGGGCCAATTCGTGAGCAACGACGTAGACAACTCTGGTCTTGTAGGAAGCATCACTGGTCTCTTCGTCAAACAAAACAGCAGTGGTACGATATGTGATAAGACCCCAGTTTTCCATGGCCCCGTGGGAGAATTCGTGAACAGCAATCAAGTCGAGCTTAGGAAGAGCATAATCAATGTCAAATACTTTTGAAAAGTAATCAACAATCTTGGTGGTACTTTCTAAAGCCAATTGACCTTGTTTAGAAAGACCCTTTGTGGTGTATACTCTAACAGGAATCTTCTTTCCATTGTATGATCGCTCAGTAGTAGATTCAATGTACTCAAACTCACCACAAGCCCAAGCTAAAAGATAGGTGCTCATGACGGGAGTTGTGTCAAAAGTGACAATCTTGTTAGTACCGTCTTCACCAGACTTCTTTCCACTTCCGGGGGTAGAGCTGGAAACAACGGGCATGTTTGAGAGAGCTGTCCAAGTTTCAGGCACAACAATTGAGAGGTCAAAAGTGGCCTTCAAGTTTGGTTCGTCGGCACAGGGGAAGGCACGACGAGCATCAGTAGCCTCAAATTGAGTAGAAAGCATTACTTTGTCTTCTCCAGAAGCAGCTTCCTTGTACTTTGATCGGTAGAAGCCAGCCATGTTTGTTTGGATAATAGCTGAGTAGTTGACAGTGACCAAGACTTTGCTGGCAGATTGGTCAATTGAAGAAGCCAAAGACAACTTGACAACTTCGGTAGTCTTGTCGTAGTCAATTGAGGTAACATCAACTACAGATTCGGTCTTTGTGGAGAAAACAGAGACTTTTGCATCTTTGATGGTGAGGTCTCGTGCATTAAGGTAAATGGCGTCAGTTGAATCGTTGACTGAGTAATTGATAACAACGGTACCGTTGAAAGATTCTTTAGCGACATCAATGTCGTAGATCTTGATGTTATAGTTTGTGGGTTTCAAACCCTTAGGCAATGTGTCTCTTTCGTCAGACATTGTATATGAGAATGGTTAATTGTGGTGATTGTGATGTGATTATTATAGTTAAAAAGAAAATAAAAAAAGAAAGAAAAAAAAAAGTGGGAAATGTGGGTGAGTTATAATGTAAATTTGTAATTTTGGCAAGGCACCAAGTATTGTTGTTTTTGTTTGGGAACCAAATTTTGTTTTTGTTTTTATGCTTTACAGCCGGATATACAAACAATGCTACGGTTGGAAACTACAAAAAGTTCTATTCATTCACTCAACAAACCTTTTTAAAATCAGATCAATTTATCATCATGGATTTTCCAAAACTATTCCCTCCTGGGATATATTCTTTTCAAGGCCATAGAGAAAAAAGGTCTATGCATGTCATTCAGTCTCCCTTTGCAACGAAACCAAAGCCAGATTCGAATAATAACAACAACAATACAACAACTAATAATACCAGGTTTGGAAATTTCAACTTATTCAACAGTTACACTGAAAATGGAGAGATATTGCCTCAAGAGGAAGAAGTTCCTTATCCGTTAGTAGACCCTCCTAGTTTGGATTTTCTCATGGCCCCTCCAGATATGGATGGCGCACCTGCTACCAAATCATCATCATATGGAGAGCCTAAACCTCGACGCTCTCCTCTACTACTTTGGAACTCTTCCTCATCTACAGGACTAACAGCAAAATCAATACATGAAAGTCAACTTGCACGGTGGTACTATCTAGCAAATATACGAACATTTGGATTTGATTACTTAAAGCCTCCAGGAATTCCAAAAACGCTAAAAGCAATGCTTGAAGAAGAAGAATATAGTGATGCAGAAGAAGCAAGTGTTGATTTTGATCCAGAATTGGTTGATGAGCATTTAGGGGCAACTGAAGGCGAGCTTGAAGAGGGGGAAGAAATTGATGAAGAGGAGGATGAAGAAGAGGGAGAAGAAGATGGTGAAAGGCAATTAGTAGATAGTGATCTTGAGCTCGACGAAGCAAATGCTAGAATAAGGCAAAGCCGACGACGAGGCCAAAACGATTCGGAAATTTCAGAAACGTCACATTATTCTGAAAGTCGCACAGGATTAGAAACTTCCGGGCAAGGGAGAGCTACGGCTAATCACGGAGAGGTTGATTTAGATGACGAAATTCAGGAAGCAGAAGAATTCAATTATGATGATTCTGAAGACGATTACAACGAAAACGAATATGAAGAGCCTTTCTATGTAGCAGATGATTACGAAGAAGGAGAAGAAGTGGTTGTTCAAGATGGCCAGCAAGATGGAGAATCAAGACCTCAAAACGAAGCTTTGGATGTTAATCGAATAGTAGATCAAGTTGAGGCAGGTCAAAACAACAGCAATATTCGAAATGCGGCAACACCTTCATATAACAATAACCATATTGCAACAACGTCAGATCAATGGGAACAAACAAACTCTGATTACGAATCTTTCAATCACACTTTTATTAATAATGAATCTAACCATAACCATCAGCGGCAAAGATATGCTCGCCAATTATCATCCGAATTTGCATCTTCATCAATAGACGATTCAAGGCGTCGTTCACTACTTTTTGAAGATTCTTTAGAAAGTCAGTCTGATCAACGGCTATCACTTTCTTCTATTCCATCTCTACTTCCTCCCCCAGTTCGTCAATCTTCTTCATTTTTTGATGAACCAATTGTTCCAACAATTAGCAATAGTAGTAATAACAGTGCCATAATGTCAACGCCTATTGCTTCTGGTAGTTCATCAACTACTGATTACCTCTTTCATAATCAAAGAGAAGCCGAAAGCCTTTCAAAACGTAAAAGTAATGGAATTGTTAGAGGTATTTCTTCTTCTTCTTCTTCTGGTGCCGCTGGTAGAAGACCAAGTGGTCGGTTTCCAGATTCGGAGTACTCGTTACAAGCTGCAACTACTTCTGTATCAGATGATGATGACCATATTAATAATAGTAACGATATATTGGGAACTGGAAATAATAACATTACAGGTTCAACAGATTCATCTGCTCTTGCTTATCAATCTCATAATTTATTTTATGATTCAAAAGCTACTGGATCATCTGAAGAATCAGAAATGAGTTTAGAAGATTAAAAAAAAAAAAAAAAAAACTCACGATTTTTCATGTATTTATAAAAGAAAATTTTTATCATTGTATCGCCCTTAACATTTTTAGAGTTATACTAGTATTTATAAATGTAGTTATTATGTAGATCTAATTACAGTTAACATTTACAAAAAGGTTTAATTTTCTATTTTTTTTTTTTTTTTTTAATTGATTGTTCTGATATTTCCATGACAGGTTGTATTTACAAAAATATAATAGTAATAATAGTAATGATAGTTGAAAAATGGAAAATGAAAGATGAAAAAAAAAAAAATAATAATAATAATAGTAGTAGTAAAAGGTATCATTTATCATTTATTCATTTAGTTTCATTTCATTTTTTTTTCTTGCATTTTTCTTTAAATTGCTTCAGCTTCAACAGCTAAAAGTTCTTCTTCTTGTTCTTCAGTAGTTGATGGACCAAAAAGCCAGTCCCATTGTCCCTTTTTGTGAATCATTGCCAATACAAGAATAGCAGGCAAATGAATAACACTTCCCCAGAAAAGCTTTCTAGCAAATCCATTAGTTTTAGCAGATGAAGATGATGATGACGACGAAGAAGAAGAGGAGTAGCCGGAGTTGGAAGAGGTTGAAGAAGAAGATGCAAGAGATTGAGAGCCTGATGATCCGGCAGTTGGCAATAGCACACCATTGTGCTTAGCAACAGGAGGAACATTTCTCTGTTCAAGCCAAAACTTGTATGCCCAATAAGTCAACCAAGCATTGACAGCAGAACTATCAAAAGCAAAAACCCAGTCAGTGATTCCAAAATAACTTAAGCCAATGCAGATAGGGAACATGGCGATGGAGTGTCTCAATGCAACACGAGCATTCAACGAGGGGTTTGTCCAGGCAGCCATAACATAGCCCGCTCTTCGATATTCATCTCTGATACTATAACTTAATGCGTTGAAATGAGGGAACTGCCATGCATAAAGTAACCCGGCTAAACACCAGGCACATGGATCCATTAAGGAACTCGAGGCTGCCCATCCCATTAATGGAGGGAGTGCACCAACAATGGCCCCGACCCATGTGTTTGTTATCGACTTGCGTTTTAAACTAGTATAAATCCAACCATAGAGAATAATGTTGCTTCCCCCCAATAATGCAACTGTCGGATTGACACCGAAATACAAAGCTGCAACACCGGTGATACCAGAGATCCCAGCAAAGGTAAATGCTTGTGTTGGGGTTACTTGCTTTCTGACTACAGGTCTGGTTCTAGTGCGGGTCATCATTCCGTCAAAAATATGCTCTCTACCCATATTAATAGCGTTGGCAGAGCCGGACGCTAGGGTTGTTCCAACTGTCAGGAAGAGTAATTGAGAGAGCGTAGCATCGTATGGAGTTAAAGCGTAGGCCGACATTGCTGATAAGACGACAAGTGCGGAGAGGCGGGGTTTGGTGAGCGCAATGTATGGAGACACCAACTTACTTAATTCCGAACGATCTTTTGATTTGGACTTTGTTCTAGTTCTAGAAACAGAATCAACTGGTACAGCCGTAAATAGTGGTTTTTCATTAGCTGCTGTAGTTGAGGTAGCTGCTGAAGCCAAAACACTTTTATCTAATGATTGTTTAGAAAGATTTTCCTCAGTAGACTTGGCTTGGATAGACGTCGAGTCATCGGTACATGAAAAGGCTTTAGACGCAAAGTTCACGACGGGCTTCGAATCAGGAATAAGGTTTACTCGTATAGGAGTTGGAAATGGATTGCTTGAAGGAAATTCTGCAGTAGCAGTTTCATTTTTTATTGGTGTTGCTGTTGCTGTGGCCTTATCTGTGATATTGCCTGTTTTTTCTTCTTGTTTTTTAGAAGTGGTGGTAGTGGAATAGGTGGATGACAGCTGTAAAAATGTATTTGATAAAAAGTCAAAAGAAAAGCTGGATTGATCTGATTTAGAAGGAGCTGTGGCTGAGGATGATAGTAATGAAGAAGAAGAAGAGAATTTTCGACGCCGTAAAGGTGTAGAGTTCATTGTGAAGTAATTTCTTCTGTTGCAAGAAGCAAAGTAATCAGCACCATCAATATCATTATAATTACTGTTATTTACACGAAGAGAAAATACTGATGAATGGGATGTTGAAGTCAATGACGAAAATAATTTTCTGCACGCTTTGGATATCTCAATAGATTGATCTACTTTTCTTGATCGGAGTGATCCTCCAGTGAGTCTTACTTGAGATGTAAGCATTGTATATGAAAATTATGGTTTTATTTTTGATATGGGGTGATAAATATAATGAAATATGAGATGACTTCTTTTTGCTGCTCTTTTTTTTCAATAACAGAAAAAACAATCTAAAAAGGCCAAAAATGATAATCAAGCAATAAAAAACTCCAAAGAGTTTATATCCACCAGTAAACTTATTGCAGCCAGGTGAATATTAGAGTTGAAGTAAAAAAGTTAAAGAGTTAAATGGTTGGCTAATGATTTGGAAGGAAGGAAAAAAAATTAAGGTCTAAAAAAAAACATTTGGTAAAAAAGGTTGCTTTGTAATAAATCTTGTCATAGAACTCGTAATATAAATACACATATGTTAAACATTCTAATTGATTGGTTCGTTTATTGTAAGTTGATTAGATCAGATTAGATTATAGACAACCATTGGCCATTTAAGATACGATCTTAATAAATATTTAAAAAGAACAAATTATACTATATATTATGTACACATTGTAAAACTTTCTTGAATGATTATAAACTTATAGTTTCACTATTTGTTCTTCGATTGTTACAAATTATTATCATGTTTTTTTGTTATTTTCTTGTCTCTTGATAATAATTATGTTTTTTGTTTGGATTTCTTTTCTTCTAGATACCTTTGATGAATCCAAACTATAATGGTTTCATAGCAAAGAACATATTGTCTTAAAACTTGAACCATACCCAGTCTTTGGCGTCTAAAATCATGAACAGTTCGGTAGACGAAATCGTAATTTTCAAATGAGGGTTCACCTGGTAAAACAGCAAGCGATGGCTGAGTTTCTGTTGTTCTGTCACTACTAAAATAATCGATAAAAGATTCACTAGTATCATTTTTCGGTATTGTTGCCGTTGTGGCTGTTAAAATGGCTGGAGAAGAGAAATCATTGTTTGGCTTCCTAATCAAAAGATATCGTCGTGGCAATGCAAATATGCCATGCTCCTTGAGAAACTCAATTATGGAGTCCACAGTGCAAAATGTACCAGTTCGTCCACATCCTGCAGAGCAATGTACAATAACCCATGGCTTATATCTTTTCATTTGGCTAGAGCAGGTATCAGATGAATCAGATTTTGGAGCATTCTTTGCTAAATTTTCCATTATTTCTTCCTTTATCTGGCTTATTTCAATAAGATCATCCGGATTTGTGGGTGAGCCAAGATCCGGCCAAGAAGCATACTGGATTTGAACAACAGTATGTGGAGTTGTGTTAGATGATGAACTTGACCTTGATGACAAGCTGCTTTTGAAGTAGGAGATAGGTGCTAAAGAAAATGTTCTAATAGTAACAAAGTTCCCTGTTGCATTCGAAAGCTTACGCTTTTCCTCAGACACTAATGAGAGCTTTAGCTTGCCATAAATTCCATCATTCCAGTACCGATGGCACTTGATTTGTCCACCTTCAATCTCAGCTGTAAGCATTATAATCATAGATATCTTTTTTGCCCAAACTAGATGCCAAAAGTCGTTAAATGTATCAGGTAGTGGTCCCTGTGTAGCAATATATCGATCTCTTGAGCCCTTTGCGCATAGATAAGATGCATTAATATAATCGTTGCCATTATCATCAGCCAAATTTTTAGAGGTTTTATTTGTAGGTGTTGATATCTTAATAGAATTCTTTAATGTAGGAGAGCTAGAAATTTGATCTGAATGGGCATTTTTGCTTGCATTTTTTGTATTTAACTTGAGCTGCGATAGATTTTTCTTCGTATCGTCTATAATAATCTCGGGCGAGTCTATATTTTCCTCAATGTTGCTATTATCATTACTTTCTGTGTCATTCTCCTTATGATTATTTGAGTGAGAAAAAATTTTACCCATATCCTTGTTGTCAACGGGCGTAGAATGTGTAGATTCTTCTATTAACGTCTCAGGCAATCTAACTCTGGTATGATCATAAGGCCAAATATTGGAATATCGATTCTTAGTTCCCAATTCAACACCTGCAGAAAATGAGTATTTAAATTCGGCATCATCAGGAGTGAGCAGTTCTTCACTAGGAACCTCGCTTGAAGTATTCAAATTAGAAACGAAATAACTGTTACTGTTATTATCAGGTTTAGGATGGAATTCCTGGGGAGTATTTAAGTTATTCAAAGGGCCTGTTGTACTAGAGTGGGCCTGTAAATTTTCTTCGGTCGGGACAATATTGAAATATCCTGCCGGTTGGTCGCTAGTAGTACAACTGTTGCATGCATTGTTGCCATTAATGCTTGTAGTTGATATAGGAATCTGTGGGGTTTTAAAGCAATCTTCTAAAGGGGGTTTTATCATCAAAGATATGTATTGAGGTTTGCTAGGTGTAGTATCAATGTTTCCTTTAGTTTCAACTCCAACAGGAGGGATGATCGTTGGAGTTGCTGAGTTCATGTTTGAAGAGTTATTCTGGGATTTAATTTGAAATGCAGTATTTACCCGAACCTTCTCTGCTTTTTCAATATCATGAAATCTTCTGGCAATCTTGGATGGTCCTGATTCAGGATTTATAACATCTTTAAGCCAGGTGGGGAAATATGATTCCAATTCTTCGGGGTCCATGTCATCAGGTAAGCGTACTGGTGAAAGATCATAGTCCACATTGTCAAGTAGATGATTTAAATTGGACGCAAATGGCTTGATTGGCCCGTCTTTTGTTGAACTGAATGGCAAACTGAAGCCAGTTAAAACCGGTGGAAAATTGAAGGTGTGTGAAGTTCCTAATTTTTTCAGCGGTGAATCTGATGAGTTAACAGACGAAGCTACGGAAGCCGAAGAATTTGACGAAAAGGATGATGATGCAGATGATGATGACGACGGTGATACTGAATTATGGGGTGCAGCAGGGTTATTAGAAGCCAAATTAGGTTGTCCGCTGTTATTATTATTTGCCCCATCTTTAGATATTTGAGCCGTTGTTTCGCTGTAGTCAATGAATTGAGAATCATAGAGTTTTGAGCCCTTTGACTGAAGTAATGATATACCACCGTGAAGATAGTAAAGCTTTCCTTTCAAATTTTCAGCTTTGCTAAACTTTAGGATTGTAAATAGTAAAGGTGAATATGTGGCCGTTGACATTTCCTCTGTAGATTGGTCGTATATTATGACAGAATCATATTGATCAAGATTTTCTATGCAGGGTCGTTGAAAAGGTATCATACATTCACCAAATCTGGTTATAGTGAATGTCGGTCGTTTTAGTAAAGTGGATGGAAGACAGATATTAATTGCAGTTTTTATTCGAGATTTGGAATATTGTGCATAAGGTCTAACATCAACAAAAAGAGTCTTAATATTAGGGTGAAATGAAGGTAATGTATTTGAAAATTCTGGTTCGTCGGGAAGTAGATCTTCAATCTCTGAAGGGTATATCTTTTGAACAGTCGAGGGAAGCTGTTGCACTGAAGGTAACATTAAGGAATTTACAGGTAATGAAGGTGACCGAAATTTATGTTGAGTAATTGTATGATGAAAACTTGGGGCACTCGGTATGGTGGTAGGGGTGCTATTGTGGTGAGCAGGTATGCCATGTTGAGAAGCGCTCGGGTTAGTGTAGGTAATGTTTGGTGATGAAATATTTTGGTCTATTGGATGTCTCAAAGGGAAAGGTGAAGATGGAAGAGTTATGGATGATGGTTTATTAGATTTGTCTTGATTATTAGAATTCTGTTTAGCATCTTTATGATCAGGGTCGTCAAAACTAGATTGGTTTTTAAAAAATGGATTTTCTGGGCTTTTACTTCTACTTTTGTTGTGTAGAGGATAATAATTTTTCGATCTTCTCTCCTTCTTTGAATGAGATATTGGTATAGATGTTTTCGAATCATTAGTTTTTGAGCTGAGCGGGCCTGCTGAAATTTTTGATTCAAAGCTTGTGAGAGGATATAAAACAGTTGGTTTTGTATTAGGATCTATATATCCTGTTGAAGGAGGAAATTCAAGCTTGGACTTAAAATAGCAAGGTTCATCAATATTTTTGTTTATCGGGTTATGCGAAATATATGATGCATTAGATGGCAAAGGAGAAATTGCAGCAGCAGGAGTAGTAGAGCCGGAAGTAGCTGATGAAGAAGGTAACTCTGAATCAAAATCTACATTGCTTGGAGTACTTATTCTGTTTGCAGATGGTGAAGACAGGTTAGAAGGCATATCTGCATGCAAAGATTGGATAGAAACCGAGTTCTAGTTTCCCGTTAGGTAGTATTTTGCCCCTATATAAATGGATGTTGTGTTTAGAGAACAGTTGGTGGTGAGTTTGCTTGTTTGTCTGAAAACCTGGAGATTAGTGGTTGCTCCAAGTACTATATGAAAAATAGATAATACAGCGGTAAAGTGTTTATTTTAGTGTCGGTTTCAAAGGCAAATATAGGGATCTATAAATATTAAGTTATAGTTTATTTGATAGGGTGTAAGTTGGAGAGTGTTCAAGGCAACGATTGAGGTTGTAGTATCTCGACCGGGATGTGATTTTTATATAAATAGGTTTTTGTAAACGGGGTGTGGCGGAAATGTTAATTAAGAAAGAGTAAAAAGCAGAATAATAGTGATCGTGGTAAAAAAAAAAAGATCTATAAGAAGATGTAGTAATAACACGCAATAAGAAGATGGATTAAAAAAAAGGAAATAGAAATAGGGGCGTGTGAAAGGATGGATGAAAGGGTTTAAAAATTAAGATATTTTATTTTGACAGATATTGGGGGAACAGGAATAAGGTCTAGAAGTGAGAAAGAAGAAAGTATGGATGGTGGTATGGAATTTAAGAAAATGTCTGTATGTTTGTGATTGATACCTTTTAGTAATAAGTACTAATTTTTTGGTGGGAGGCGTTGTGCAGGATTGTTGGCTTTTTGTCTTTTAAAATTAGATATAATCCTTCAAGAAAAAAAAAAAGAGAATGGGCTACTAGATTGTGCAAACAGGCTCCCTATGATTTTAGACAATTTATTATATATTATTAGAGAGGCAAGAAGTAAGTGAATCTAATTGATTATTATAAAAATATTATTATTATACGTAATGGGATCTGAGATTGAAGGGTTGAATCTATTTATATCTATACAAAAAGAATTACATATTCATCAGACGAATACTTTACTATTGCTATTCAAAGTTGAAAAGTTCCATCGGATACCATCAGGAAGAAAAAAAAAAGCTTAATTTTTTGTTTAAATCTCATTCCGATACTCAAAAGGTGGCAATTGTGTTTAGTTTTTCAAATATTCAGTCGTTCGAATTCTTTCGATGGAATTTTTTCTCTCAAAGTTTCTTCTAAATCTTCGCGTCACCTTGTTTTTTCAACAACAACAAGCTATTTGAAAGGCTACTTGCTTACTGTATAACTATGATGTGTATCACGTGAAGTACTAACTGGATACGCTACTGTTGCCTGCTAACTTGCTAGTTAGTCAATTAAGTTACTAGTAATAAACGACCCACCTAGTAAGATCACAAGAATAGCTATTTATAGATCTTCCTGATGTGTTTTTATCAATTGACTTGACAACCCAATGCGTTGTACTAACTTTATTTACTTCCTGACCTTATTAGTCTTATTTATCTTTTGTAATATTATTTTGTTAATAATATTAAATTTGAAGTAATAACAAATAACATTGCATATTGCTATAGTATATATTAAGAAATGGCTTAGACACATCTTTTTTTATGACGTCATATTACCGGAGTGTTGGCTGTGTACTACAAATTGTAAGAATGTAAAATTGCAAAGTCTTATTTAGTGTATTATGTCATCTTTAGTCAGTACTTAATAACCATGAATGAGATTACAACAGGCATGCATTGTCATACATTTCATTCCCATAATGGGTATGTGCAATGGCAGGACAATAAAATGTAGTTTTGTGACAACTGCAGCACCACCACCATCATTATTTGGCCAACCATCACCTTCTCAGTACTTTCACTCGATCAGTCAATACTAAACAAAAAAAAACTCAACTGTTTGTTATCTTTCTTTTCTTCCTTTTTTTTTTTTTTCTAAATCTGTTTTTACCCTTCATCCTTTCAAATATTTTCAAACCTTCCATTCTCAATTATTCAATTGAAATTGATTATTTTTTAATTTCTTTTATTCAATAGATAATACATATCACTCAATCTCAGGTATGTTTATTACGTGTCGTTATGTCTTTTTCGTCGTTTTCTATATAAACGCAATGAAACATCCTTTGAAATGTCAATAAATAAACAACAATAATAATATCATCAATTTGATTTTACCAATACAACTAAAAATAAAAAATTCATTTCTGTCAATCATATAAATATGCGAGTCCTAATTAGACTTAATGTCCTCAATGTCAACCGTTTGGATTGTAAAAATACCATCAGAAGCTCGTTAGCTATTTATTAATCTAATGCGCCCAAGTATACACAGCCTTGCCTTTGTTTGTTTGTTTGTTTTCATACATTCAATCGATCAGTTACAAATTGCAATAAATCAATTATTCTCATTTATATTTGAAATATCATTATTAATACCCTTTTTGACCTTTACATATTCCACTATTATATTCAGATATCAACTGTTCATTATAAACCCATTTCATTGGCATTTTTTGGCGTTCCATTTTGTATTAAATCTTGATTTTATCTTTTGAATCATAATACTAATATATTCATATTGCTTTTATTTTGCTTCTACTTTTTAGATTTAATTAATACTTAACAATGTCATTATCTGGTGTTACTGCTACCGACGAAGTTGTCGATTCATTCCTCGATCTCAAGTTGGGAAAGACTGGCCTCAAATATGTCATCTACAAATTAAACGACAAGAAGACTGAATTCATTGTTGACATCGCATCAAAGGATACCGACTACGACAGTTTTTTGGAGAATCTCCCAGAAAATGACTGCAGATACGCTGTTTACGACTTTGACTACGAAGTTGCTCCAGGTGAGGGTAAGCGTAATAAGATCATCTTCTTTGCATGGTCCCCAGACTCTGCTCCTGTTAGATCCAAGATGGTCTACGCCTCCTCAAGAGAAGGCCTCCGCAGATCTTTCACTGGTATTGCCTCTGAAGTTCAAGGTACTGATTTCTCAGAAGTTTCCCACGATTCAGTATTGGAACGTGTCACTCGTGGAACTCATTAAAAATAACATGCAAAAAGATTGAAAAAAGAAATGAATTATGAAAAAAAAACATAAGTAATATATATTTTTCAACCAAAAAAAAAAAAAAGAAGAAAAAAAAGAAAAAAGAAAAATAATGAATATTTAAAATTATTATTAAATACTTTTCTTATTTTTATTATTATTTTTACTATTTTATCTGTGCTGGTCCTGTAATTTAAATTAGAGAAACATATGCCAACATCCATTTAGCATTGGTTAAAACGTGTTTACAAGCTTTGGTCCAGTTGTCGGCATATAAGCGAATGCTGAAATCCCCAATTTTGTCGTGGGATATAGCATATGGAACTTTAACCCCCGGATCTTTAATCTTTAAAAACTCTTCAATTTGTTTCAAAACCGCCAAAAGAGCTATCATAGCACTATCAAACCGTTTGTGAGACAAATACCTCTCTATTGAATAATCTCCGGTCAAGTATAACTCCAACGACGTCACTTTGGTGCATTCTCCGGTCTTGGGATCCATATCAAACTGGTCGATTTTCGATGTTGACCCCTGAGGCCGGAGTCTATACCCAACCAGTTTTATATCAAGTTTGTTTACAATCGTTGCTAGTAGCAGCACAACTTGACCCCAAGCTGCGTTGATCTCAGACCACTCAATCTTTTTATCGCGCATGTAGCCTAAACGTAGCCCGTTGATTGTACCAAAAGTGCCATCAAAGCCGATACAAAATACGTCATTATAAGTATTAATCTTTTGTAGCCGCGTAAGCGTATTTTGGTCTTGCGTTTTGACAGACGAAACCCGATCGTTTTCCTTAATCAATTCACTGATTTCCAATGCAAATTGGTTTTTAGTTTTGTAGTATTCTTCTTCTTTCATTTGTAAAGATTTTAATTCCTTCCGTAGACTCTCGAGCTCCTTTTCTAGCTCCTCTTGTTGAGTTTCGGCTTGTTTTAAAGTTAGTAAAGATTGCTCGTTTTGAGTATTGAGGTCTTCAATTTCTTTATTTAGTTCTTCTACTTCTAGATTATTAGAGCTCGTGATAGAGCCTGAAGATGAGAATGCTGAATCAGGATGATGCGCAAAATGGGCGTCGGACTCGGCTTGTAGCTGACTGAAAAATTTAATGTAGGTGTCCCGCTCTTTACAGTCATCCTCGTATTTCTGTTTCAAGCTATTTTTCAATACTTCAGCACATTCTGAACAGACTGGATAGTCTATTTCACTTTTGGATGAAATAATATCAAATAGAGTTTCTAGAGTCATTGTTTTGGAAGAAAATACATCGTCATTACCGCCACCACCACTGCCATTCAAACTATCGTTTCCTTTTGATGCTTGGGTCAAATTTTTTATAGGTGCTGTGTTTATTGAATATTTGCCATTATTTTTATATTCATTTTTATTATTGTTCTTCATTTTAGTTGAATTGTCATCGTTCTCTTCGTCTTCATCTGTAGTTGAGCCCTCATCATCATCTTCATTATTATTTGCTCTTGCTGAAAGCTGTTTTTGCAGACTTTTTCGTTGTTCAGCTCGCACTGTTCGAGTGTCTGGAATTGCAATGAAGGAGCCAGCAAAATTTGATCCAGTTCCTCCTCCAGAAAACAAAAGATTTTGTGTCTCTGCTGGAAGATTCGATAAGCCCAAACTACCTGAAGAAACCATATCTGGCTCATCTGAGTGTGAATACCAATTAAAACCAAACAGTGTATTCCCTTGTTTTGATTTAGTGGATTTTCTGCTTCCATTAGTACTCGATTTTAGTTTTTGTCGCTGAACATGTTGCTTTTTCTTAGTATCAGCAGCTAATTGAAGAGACGATGTGAGAAGATTAAACTGGGCAGGCTTTAGATCAATCAGTGATTTATGAGGAACTAAGGCCATGCGACATCTTTGGCATTGGAAAGACGATACTAGCTGCTTTTTATTTTGTTGATGAACAGATGGGGTTCCATTTCTGTTTAAAGACATCGCAGGTTGTGTTTTTATTAAAGGATTAGAAGAAGAAAAAATTTAAATAAACTTGAAGTTTATAATAGATAAAAAATCGAAGATTTGGGAGATGTTGGGTTTATCTCTGAATATTATGATGCATCTGCAATTACAGCTTTGGTTGCAATAAGTAGATGTGTCACACACGCCACAATGTAATATCGCTGTAATAGATAATATAGAATGATAACAATCATGTCCAAAAAAACTGTTAAAGTCATCTGTGGGTGTTGAAACCTTACATCATTTTCGAACCGCCACTTTGATATATTGATTTCTTTTTCAAATATTAATTACTTTTACAATCATTTAGTTTTATACTCTTTTTCAAACTCTTTATTTATTTATTTTAGCAACAATGGCACCAGGGCAAACTTCTTACGATTCATCGCCCACAAACAACTCTGATGATGATGATTTTTTTTCAAACAATGTAAATAACGACGGCTACTTGCGTTACATGAGCGAAAACAATGGAACTACAACCAAAGATGTTGCGATCATCTCTACAATAGCCTCAATATTCTCATTGTTATGCCTTTCCTCTGTAATTTACCGTGTATGTGTTTATAATGCAAATCCACCTGTTAAGATCCCAGAAAAAGAAAGTGACAATGATTTGACCTTCATCATCTTTTCCGGGGTGATCTCCCTCATTCTATGGTTAGGAGCCTTTTTCACTTATCGAAAGTACAAATCAACAGTTGGATCTATAGAAAGATCTCCCAGTGGTACTGTCGATTTCGGTGTTGTTCCCTGGCAAGAAGAATATGGGGGACTTCCAACTCAGCAAGACGCCTACTCAAACACTGGTGAAGTCATAACAACAGGATTTTTTTTGCTCATATCAGTGTTGATGTTGGGAGTTGCTGTTTCTAGTTATATCTACCCCATTATGTCATCGGGGCCAAATGGAGGTGCTCCAGACAGTACTGGTGCTATTATCTTTATCGTTTTTGGTTTGATCTTCTGTATTGTAACAGGTCACCTGTTTACAAAAGCTGTATCTAAGTTTATGTATTATAGAAGATTTTCCCATGCACCATTGTACACTGGGGTGTACTCAAACGGGCATTGAGAGAAAGAAGAAAAATAAAGTGTTTCAATTATCAAATAGTGCTATCAATTTGATTTCTTACTTATCAGAAAACATAATTTCAAATTATATATATCTGTAATAAAAAAATTTTTAAATGGCTTTAAAAATGCAAAAAGTAAGAACTGTTAAAGATTATACTCTGCAAGATCAAGTATGCCGAAGGCTTTTATAATTAATATCCCTACTTCAATATAAAATGCAATATCATATGCATTGAAGCAACCCAAACTGATTAGAAATCTTAAACAAATTGGTGTGATAAAAATTATAAATTGTTTTAGTTCTTTCAGAGTGAAAATCCACCACCATTCATCATTACCTTCAGCAAAGCCATTTCCATCACTATTAGGAAAGGAAATAGAATTAGATCTTTTAGTCTTGGATTTGGATTTGGAAGCTGCAATAGCAAAACCAGCTAATAATGAGAGAATTCCAATTGAGCGTAAAGAAATTTTCATCATGATTGAATATATGGATAGATGCTGTTCTATATTGATTTTGAGTAAGTGTATTGGTGTATTGCAACAAAAAAAAAAAAAAAAAAAAGTAAATAAAAAATAAAAAAAAGCAAAATATTAGAGGTCTAATTCGATTTATATGTCAATTTTTGTTCATTGTTTAGATTTGTGAAACTGTTAAAAATGTTTTCAATGGTCAACTTTTTTTTCAATTAAAGTTTTATAGAAAAATAAAAAGCCGAAATATACCAGATTTGGGATTTTCAGTTCAACTCGGTATCTGATAAGTCTTATCGAATGAACCTATTAATGGAAGTTAATATTATACCAAAAGGAGTTACATAATAAAAGCTTTTATATGAATTAAGCACGGAACTTTGGCAAAGATCTCTGTTTTTATTTTTGAGTTATATTTGATTTTGAAATATATATGAACAATTAGGCTTGAAAGCATTTCACTATTTTGATATTGAGTAGGCTAAATTATTGGAAATAAAACTACTATGAGTTCTCTGTTATAGATAACATATAGTAAGGTTGATTCTTATTCAATTAAAACTGACTACATATAAATAAAGACACTATTGTTTTTTGTTTTGATTTTTTTAAGAAACAAATAATTTCACTAATTAAAAAGCATTTCCTTTTATGAAAAATACTATCAAAGCCATTTTATTTGCAAGTGTAGCAAGAACCTTTTCCTCCCTTGCCCTTGTAACCTCCATACCCGCCAGCAGCAACGTTTACAACATTGCCCGAGCTGTTAGATGAAACTGGGCCATTTCCGCCAGAATTGGCCTCACTGCTACTTCCTCCAGAGGAAGCATTACTGCTGCTAGAAACATTGATTGGAGAAGCTGGTGCAGGAGCTGGGGCCGGAGCTGGGGCCGGAGCATTATTGTTACCTTGGCCATAAGGAACTGGATAGGGTTGAGGAACTGGGACATAGTTAGTTCTACTACCACCAAGCTTGTGAGAAAGAATTTTTTTAAGAAGGAATGTAGGGTTTGGAAATGCAAATGGGGCAGCTTCCGGCATGGGTTGGGCTAAAGCTTCAGCGTTTGGAACTGGTGCAGCCACAGAAACAGAAGTCATCAAAAGAGTGATAGTGATAGCTGAGAATTTCATGATTCAGATTTTTATGAGTGTGGAGTTATAATTAAATAGGTTTGTGGCTTGAGAAGAACTATGAACAATAGTGAACTTCAATTGAATAGTTTTATTATGACAAAAGTTATTGTTTTAATTCTAAAGAGGAAATATGATGATGAAAGAATAAAAGAATAAAAAACAAAAAAATCTTGAATATTGGAAATTTCTTCTGATATTTATATCTTTTTTCTGAGAATACATGGTATATTTATTTTGTTATTAATAGCATCCATATGAAATTGATTTGATTATGAATTGGATTACCAATCTATGTGAGAACCTAATATAAAGAGTGCGAGACCTTTTTGTTTTTGTGAATATGATATAAAAATATGCTTAAAAGTTAAATGGAAAATGGCCTGAAAGAAAGAAAATAAAGTATCTATTACTCTTTAGAAAGACTCATGGAACAAGACACAAACTTTCAAGTGACAGGTAATAAGAATATTCAAATATAGAAAAATTAGAAATTGGCAATACTTGATCAAATTCCATGCAAGTTTTGTACAAATAATAAGGTTATTTTTGATTCAGATGGAATTAATTATTATTAAGATCTATTAATATTATTACAAAAAAAAGATAATACTAGTTTATATGGATATTATAATTGGTTTTGAAAAATAGTTTAAATTGTATACTAGATATTATGCCAAAAAAAAATAAAATAAAAAAGCACTATGTTTTCGTCTAAATTGTCACCAACTAAAGATGTATGTTTGCAAAAAAATAGTAGCTGCTTTCTTATTGTCTTCATTGTTGTATTTGTTCAGAGATTATGTGCAAGCAATTCCAATGAGTCTGCATCCAATGCCTCCAAGAACTCCACCTGGGACACTGTTTGTGGGGCCATCACTACTGTTGCCTGGGCTTGGATAGCTGCCACCTGAAGAACTTCCACCTGAGGAGCCTCCACCTGAGGAACTGCCACCTGGAGAGCTACCACCTGGAAGAACATCATCTGGATAAGTACCTCCAGTGCTTCCACCAGCATTGCCACCATGATAATTTGGATCTGGGACGTCACAGGATGTGCCACCACCGAGGCCAAACAATTTACCACCAGTACAAGCTGTGCCACTACCACCACCAAAATGAGTAGTAATACCTCCAATAAGCTTCTTAAGAACATCTAAAGTTGGTTTAGCCTCAGCATTAGGTTGGGCAACTGCGTTGGCGTTGGGAATTGGGCTAGCAACAGAAACAGTTGCTGCCAAAAGAGTAAGTGTCATAACTGAGAATTTCATGGTTAAGATTTAGATTAAAAGGTTTTCTTGAGGATGAGTTTATGTATTCAGTTTTGTGTCTGAGAAAGGAAACTGTAATTTATATCCAGAAAAGAGTTTTAATTAATATATAATATTTTGTTTGTGAAAGATTTATTATATTTAATATAGAGAAATAAAACAGACAAAAAAAACCTTTTCTAACTTGGAAATTCGTATCTATATTTATATCTTTTTTGAAAAGGTCCAACTCACCTGAAAATTTTTGCTTTCATTATGAAAACAAAAACTAAGGACCCAGAATGGAGCAACTAGTCACTGATCGAAGTAAGAAATCAAAAAGTTGCAAAACATGTACAAGGTCAATCATTTGAGTAGTTAAAAGTGACAAAAAATATAAAAGTTGGAGAGTTTGGCAGTTTGACAGTTAAATCTGATAACATTCCTAGTGAGATATTAACCGCCAATCATCCTACAGTACTGAAATATTAAAGGAGGTTTCAAGAAAAATTTCTCTACTATAAAAATAAAAAAAATAAAAAAAAATACTTGCCATTGTAATAAGAAACAAGACATACTCCATGTGCGTTTTGAAAAAAGTCCACATGAACTGGATGTATATTTCTTTACTTATTTCATAGAATTTCAAACTTTTTGTTCATCAAATTTTCAAATTCCGTTGGTTGTTTGTGTGATTTTCTGTGTTACAAAGTGAATAAGCTTAAAAACTGGGTGAATTATTCATATTAGTGTATCCAATTATCTCAAACTTTTTTTTTCGTGTTAGGGTCGCAAAGATAAATATAGATTCATTGCAGCGATTGTGCTTATAACTGTGGATAACTATTGTCGATTGGTGTTATGTTATCGTGAATCCATATGCTATGAAACAAGATATATATCAATTAAAACCGTTGTATTTTTATTTAAGTGTTATTTTTGATATTTTTCTCAATACAAATATCTTCAAAATCCGCAATTTTATGATAAAACTGTTTTTTTTTATTTTTGGGTACCGTTTGTAGATCAATGAACTATCAATTCTTGATCCTTGGTAACATGATACAAGAATAAGAAGTAAAAATGTGGTTTAAAAATCCTTGCCTAATTCAAATCAAGTTAATAAAGCATTTTGAGTTGAATAAATTACAAAATATAGTATCCCTCTAGGCCTTTCCTGATCTTTTATTCTTTGCAAAAATATTAATATGATAGCTTAAAAGTCATTAGAAACAAAAAAAATCAAGACGGAATATTGAAAGACATTCAGATTATGATGAGTCAAATCAGAAACATCTTTTCTAACAAGACTTTTTATACTTAAAACAGTCTAAGTACAAAACAATACTAATAAGCAGTGAATGAAAGTGTAGCAGATTTATCATGACTTAGTAGATACTTCACCTTGATGAAAAGAGAGACAAGGAAGTTTTTTCACTATTGATAATGTGATAAACTGAAATAATATTCAAAATTTACATGTTTACCTTAATTTATAGTATGTCTGTTTTACAGTAGAGCAAGAAGAATAATATAGATAAAGCTGTCAAATGGTGAAATAGTTTTTAAGTGTATTACACCCCATCAATGTTTTGAAAAAGGCTCTTCAAAGCTTTTAAAACAACTTTAAAAACCTAAAAGCGATCCTTCAAAATTTTAGATTGTAATAGCTTTGCATATATCCTAAAAATACAAAAACACAGACCACTTTAAGACAAGAAGGTATCACATTTCATATCTACTATATCAAAAATATATACAAAGCATATTACAAACAAGGGCGTCGATTTATCCTTCTTCAACCTCTTTTTTTTTCACGTCTTTCAAACAAAAGTTTTCATTGAATGAATGAAATATTTAAAAAAAAATAACAAAATAAAAAACATTTCGTAACAAAAAAAAAAGTGTAATTCACTTCATGGAATTTGAATTCGTATTCACAATATAAAGAAATATACAATTGATATTATTACTCTGATACTTGAATCATTTAGGAAATACTATAAAATAAATAGCCAAATAACTTTGCTACAGGTAAGAATATAATGATTAGTAGACAGTGATGTGTGAATGAACAAAAATGTTAAAAAAAATATCAATACCTAGACATTTGCTTCTACTTTTGTGGATGAAAACTTCTTTTGTAAACAGTCATGAAAGTATTTTTAAAGATTTTAAAGACCAATTGAAAAAAAAAATGATCAGAGACAATTGTATGAAAATGTTATCACCATGTGCAGTAATGCCTGGTGATTTCAATCTGTTCTCAATATTGTCTGTGTTTAGTACAATTAGGAGAAAAGCAAGTTGTTACTGATTTCTAGATAGGATTAATAGGCATACTACAAAAGTTCTTTATCAGATTTAGTGTGTGTATACAGTTGTTATCTGATATCGATAACAAAGTTAAAAAAAATTTTACTTAAACCTCAAGATTATTATCTAATAATGTTCAATCATTTTTTTGATTATCTTAAGTATATAAACTAGAATTTTATTGCCGAATTATTTCTAAAAATAAAATCTATGTTTGAATAATGATTAAAACAAAAATTGTCTTTCTTTCCAGCCAACCCTAATGCACAGTAAAATTTACGGGGTACAAAGCTGAGAGGGCGACTATAAAGTAAGAACATTTCAACACAGCATTGTCTATTAAGCATGAAACGCTACAGAATACACTTACTTAAGAATTCAAAATTATAATAAAGTAAATTGAAACAACTATAGTTATAAGTAACAACTCTCTCTAGATCCAGTTTAATACTTGTTCGAAAGATTCAAGCAGTCTTTTTAGCGAGAAAGAGATTGTTTAATGATCACAACTCTTTTGGTAAAACTGGTGAAAAAATAGTAAAGTAAGCCCTTTGTATAAAAAAGAGTCTAAAGTTTTGACTTTGAAACCATTCCTAAGAGCTTATTTTCTTGCTGGAGTTTTTGGAGATCAGAATTTCCTAGAAGAATGTGTTGGTTAGGCTATTTAACAAAAGCAAAAAGAAGGAAAAAAGTAGAGAGTAGTCATACCACCAATATGCTTCTGATTGATGAAAACATTAGGCACAGTGCTTTGAGTTGTCATGTCAAATAAAACAGATTGAATTTTATCACCATTCCTTAAAAGATCTAGGTCAAGGTTTTCAAAGGGTATATCAAGTGACGATAAAAGAGATTCGGCACGCGCACAATAACTATTTCAGTAATTATAGAAAATTATAAGCAAGTTTTGTTCGTTTCGAGTCTGTTAGTTTATGCTTTCTAAGAGCGTATTACAATTAGGCGAGGCTACTAATTTCTAGCGGTTTGAATACTTACGGGCAGTAGCTATATGTCAATCAATTATAACAACAATATGAACCGTTAGAATGTTTTGTGGGCTATATGAATATTATCTTGAAAAACACATACCTTTTAGTAGCGAGGAATACAGCATTGTTATCAATGAGTTTTTGCAAAGCTGACTTGATTTCAGATTTATCAGTCAACGACTCGATAGAGTTGGCTGATGCTGCAGTCATCTGAGTTCTTAATTGAATAGGCCTAGATATTAAAAACCCAGTGTTCCTAACTGTGTTTCTGAATATAGGAGATGGTCGTAAAATTTTGGCAATCATTTGATGTAACTTCTAAGAAAATATGGGGATATTAACTATTCAATGTATTCAATTGGACATCTTTATCAGTAATTAAAATAATTAATAATAGTTACCCTACTTAAACAAAACCAACCTGTTACGTCTAAATATATGAAATTTAGCCTATTATTGGCTCGAAAAAAGGATACAAAGAATTTGTTAATTTAATAACATGAATTGAATAGTTATATCAAAAATACATGAATATTTAAGAATATATTAAACATTTTATATAAAAACAAGCAAATTACCATTAAATAACGAATCTGATCAAAGATTAGGAATTTATTTTTCAGCAACTGGAGCCTTAGAACCAGTGGTTGGGAGTCCAACGTAGGCCTTGAAGGAATCGTAAAGGAGCCATTGGAGACCAGTAAGAGTACCAATCATAACAATACGGACTGGGAGACCGTTCCAGAGACCACCGAAACCGATCTTCTTGTAGATTCTACCGAGAGCAGCACCCATGGTTTCGTTAGCTTCCTTTTCAGCGTTAATCTTGGAGACCATAACATCAGCAGGGTGAGAGACAATAGCACAGAAGATACCAGCAATGTAACCACCAAGGAAAGAGACACCGGTTTGAGCAAGGAGAGAGTATTCTTCCTTAGAGTAAGGAAGTTGGTTGTAGATAGCTTCAACAGTCTTTTCGAAAGTAGCGAACTTAACCATGGTATAAGGAATTTGACGAGCCCAGAGAGGAGAAAGACCCTTGTAGAGACCACCGAAACCTTCAGCAGCAACCATCTTCTTGTAACCGTCAAAGACACTGGTAGCGAATGGTGGGATAGTAGTTTGGGTCTTAACCTTAATAGCTTCCCATGGGCAGAGGAGAACGTCAGCAATCAATTCAGCAGAGGCAGAACCGGCAAGGTAAACAAGGGTACGGTACTTGTGGGCATATTCAGGTCCGATGAGGTCGGAGTAGGTCTTCTTGAAGATTTCGTAGAAACCGTACTTACCGGCACCTTGGAAAGAGTAACCGATGATGGTAGCACCGAAACCAGTGAAGATACCACCGAAACCTTCAGTGGCAATGATGGACTTCCATCCTTGGATGTTAGAGGTATAGAGACCTGGGTTGACTTGTCTTCTGCACTTGACAAGATCGAGAGGGGTGACAGCGGCGTGGGTAGGACCGCAAGCTGTTTTTTAAAATAGAAAAATGGCATTAGACGGTTAGAGAAAGAGTTCAATTGATCAATAGTTTCAACTTGTAATAATTGTCTTCAATTCAATTGAATGAAAATTCAATTAAAAATAAAACTAAAGTTTTTCAAGGAATTCAATTAATAACATACCAAGAATACCACCGAGAGTGCAGTATCCGTAGAATTCAGCAGAGTAAAGAGGAATTTGCTTCTTTGGGGCAAGAGCTTGAACACCCTTAGCAATTTCAGCTTCAGCCTTCTTTTCAAAAGCGACAGCCTTGTCCTTGACTTCAGAAGCCTTGTCGAGAGCAGCGTCCTTGACTTCGACAGCCTTGGCCTTAGCGTCGTCGATAGAAGAAGAAACGAAGAATTGGTTGGAGAATGAAGCCTTAAGAGATGAGACTGATGGGAAAAGAGACATTTTTATAAAAGCCTGTGATATGATTGGGTGATACCAAATGGATAAGGAAAAAAAAGAGAAAAAAAGGAAGAAGGAAAATAGCAAAATATAGGAGGTTATATAAAAAAAAAAAAATTTTGGAACAAAATGAAAAAACCCGCCAATATTGCTACTCCGTTTCCTATTGGTTGGCTACAGGTATTTTTCTAGCAGCACTGCTAAGAGATCACCAAAGTTGCCATAGTACTTTTTGAAATTTTATTCTGTGGTATTTGCTACCACACCACCACCATTACTGCCTGCCACCACCCAACCACACAATTAAACCCTAACCCTGTATGCTTCCGTCTTCTACCGGTAGCTTTTGTCTTGTGATTGGCTACATTATCAAGAACGTTTTCCTGCTGTTGGAAGGCGAAGACTCAGGAACTTAAAATGTGGACATTTGTTTGCCACATCCGTGCACACACCCAAACACCCGCAGTTTCATGATCATTTAACGCATGTTCATTGCCTACACCCATGTTCCCATTTCGCCATGGGTATATACATCATGGCCGCCACTAGAACATTTTATTGGTTCTTTTGATTTTCTTATTTCTCACGGAAATATATAAATATATGTTACATCCCTTGAAATAAAACGGAAATAAATACATGCTAAATTGCCCAGCAATTGGTTCAACTCAATTATCAATATGCTCAGCAATCCCATCTTTTTATTTTAGCATAGGAGGAAACTCAATTCAGTTTGTAACGATCCGAAAATATATATGACACTTTTTGCCAAAATGTAATGACAAAATCAGTAGTAATTTAAGACTTGTGATTTAAACCACATTTTTACTTGCTTGTTTATATACATAATAATCCACCCACTATCATGTATAACCACATCAACTTTCGTTGGTTTGGTTTGTTTACTCTATACTTTTTTTACTTGTCTTTATTCGTTTCAGTTTTTGTCATCGCCCCTTATTTTTTTATTCTTCCTGATCCTCACAAATGTTTTCTTCTTCTTGCTGCTCATCATCACTCTATTTTAAATGGATCAAGAAATTCAGCTCCTTCTTAAATATCAGGGCGTGGAGTACCTGATATCTCCAAAATATTGGTCAAAAACAATAGATTATCTATACTGGGGAGCTGTGGAATTTCAGCAAATGGTTCCTTATGAAGACGCTATCGAATTCATACAAAATGTCTACTCTTATGAAAACTTTAAATATTACATTCATGCGGTTCATAAATGGAAATCAACAATTAACAGTTACTTAATCGACAAAAATCGACACTCACAAACTGCCAGAACAGCATCTACTACAGAAAGGGTTCTTTTAAAAATGATTCCACAGCCCGATTTCAATACCAAAACTAGCTTTTTGAGGCTTCGACATTGGATCAAATGTCGTCTCAAGCCTGCAATATATAGGATATTGAAAATCTTACAACTAGATACTCAAGAGCTTAAAGACTTACACAATTTTTTGACGGAGGAACTTATTTTCTGGGATGTGGTACCTTCAATCAGCCTCTATTATGACAACGCATTACGTTCTGGTGACGTTGATATTAACTCCATTTCCATACAAGAACTGGTAGATGCTGTAAAAACTATACAAAGTAGAGACCGGATGGTGTTTGAAGCGGTATATGAGAAACTAAGAGCGTCACCAAGACGTGAATATATCAATTTATATCGACAGATAGAGCACGAGATTATTTTAATTGTTCTCAAAATGATACATCAAAACGATGATAATGGCAGTGAAGATTATCAGGATGTGGCTGATGTTAATACTAGTGCATGTGCTAATTCTAATTTAAGAAAGTTGAATGAAAATTCTACCCTATACGATTTAATTTCATCGTTGGAAGACCAAGACGATTTTACCATCCACGATGATGAAACAACTTTAAATCTTCATTTTATTCCAGAAGAGTACTATTACCAAATAGATTCTGGTCTAATCGACCATCCAGTTTTAAATAAACCACTTACTAACCCTATAAAGAGCACGTCTTTAGCAACATTTCGATTTCATCATGATCTATTAAATAAGGATTTGGAGTTACAAATGCAGAACAACGGAGACAATATTGCATTATACGACTACTATTACAAGCGTGTCTATTTTGTACTATGTAAACATTTTAACAAAGACTTGAAAGAGAGTCGAGATCTAGTGAAAGAAATCATGAAAAGTCTAAAGCATATAATAGAGCAAAAGGATTATCTAAAAAAAAGTCGAGATTCCTTTCATAGACAATTAATCAATCATTTAGAAGAGATTGATTGCATTAACAAAAGCGCTAGTAGTAATAGCAACAACAACGCATCGAAGAAATCCAACAAAAAGACCAATATTAATAACAAAAAAATGTTGGTGAAAAGAAATATTCATTCTTCAAAAGCTTTGGTTCTTTGGGGTGGTAATCGAAATCAGTTAAAATCTTCTTAAAAGAATTGATTGTTTATCCTACTACCTCTGAATATTATTTTTTCCGATATTAAAGTAATGCCAAAAACCGGCTTGTGAATACTTTTTTCAGTCGGAATCTGCACGAAAGCTCCTCTTTATTAAGACAATTTTTATTTTCTTTGACGGTAGAACATTAAATGCCAATAACCAGACTCTCAACCCTCTAGATTTTGTTTTTTTGTATAGGCTCAATATAAACTTTAAGACATTGTATATTCTTCATATTTTGCACTTATGAGCATCCCTTCCTGACGTAATAAGGAAGCAGTATGTAATTGGAGATGTTGAACATCTATAAAAGTGGTTGTGCAGCGAAATAGGTAAAAAATTGTGGGGAATATGGATACATTTCAGGAGAGTTTGATTTTTATATATATGTTGGGCTATAAGGAACAAGGTTCAAAAGTTTTCAAATTTACAAACCTTTAGAGACCAATTCATGACAATTATGATTTTAATACACAACGTTTTATATACAGCTAAATGATTGTATTATTTTTTTTCATACTCTGTTAGGTTTGATGATGATGGCGGTTTACTAAAAAAACAAAGGCATTTTATTTTTAGCTATTCAATTGTTGTTTTAATAATTATTTTATATTAATTTTAGTCATGCCTGTTGTTTTTAGGTCTCTGTAAAACCAAACTTGTTTTGATTTCAACTCAAAGCCATCTTAAAATTTTGTTAAAGAATTTATAGATGAAGCACTCGAGTTTCATGTTCCTTTTTTGCCATTTTGCCAATTTTTCTCCAAAAGTTTCTTTTTTTAATTGATCTGCTTTATAAATATATCTTAATTTCTTCATAAAAAATTTTTATTTTCCTCTTCTCTTTTTGACCAACTTTTTTTTAAATATATATATTTTTTTAAAGACTATCACTATATATTCCTACGCCAAAATCATTCATTATCTACATCATTTATAATAATAATGGGAAGTCCTACCGTTATTGAAATCCCTTATCAGGGTCAACTATACGAGGTTCCTGAAAAATATTACGAAAAGGTTTTAGAATATCTGTATTACGACTCGCAGACTAATCCACACCAGCCTCATAGATCTTCTTTAGTACAACAATCGCCCAATATTCACCTGTCTTTAAATCAGTTCAAAGTCCTTTACGATATCAAAAAAAACTCTTACTACAACGAACGAATTGCAGGTTATGATAGATTTGTACTTGAAAACACCTTTGCCATAGACCAAGAAACAATTTCAACAAGGTTAGATAAAGCTATTGTTAAGCCCACTTTTTTCTTCACCAAGTCACTACTAGAGCTCGATCACTGGTGCAAGATTTCAGTCAAACAAACAGTAAAAAAAGCACTAGACACCTTACACATTGATCTTGACAACCTTGATCAACTAAAGGCATTTGAAGATTTAATAAAAGAAGAAGACAAGCTATGGAGCACAGAACGTCACAACAACAACTCAGAATATAGCCCGCTGTATCATAAAAACAACAGTAATTTAAACATCAATTTAATTAAAAATCGTGACACAAACTCAAACACCAACAGACAAACAGACCCATTTTTTTCAACGTCTTCGTCATCACTTTCTTCATCGCCATCATCCAGCGTGTCCTCTGTTAGCTCATCTTCCTCTGTCTCATCCTCTTTCACTTCTACACTAATAACCTCTGCCGAAAACGTCCCAACAGTGCAACCATCAACTTTTTCCAGCGAAATAAAACCACTATCCACTGTTCCTAAATTAAATCCACCTCCAAAATCCCATTTAAGAGTCTCCACTCATAACCCAACAGCACTAATACACAACACTCAGCAACAACAGTTACAACAACAACACCTACAACAGCAGCAACAAATAAATTATCCTCAAAATTTAATCACAGAACGTCAATTGGAAAATACGCCATGTGATAGTCCACGATTAGAAGCTTTTTGTCATTTTGTTCAGCATGGAATCGAAATGTTGGAGCCGACAGCTAATTACATCATTTACCATTCCATGCGTCATAAGTACATTGCTCAATTTAAACAATGCAGAAAGGACCTAATTGACGCAATCATAAAATGCATTCCTGAAGATGAAGCAATGACTTTGAAAGCATATAAAAAGAACAACAAATCAAGTAGTGGACGTCAACTGAATCAGATTGCAAATGCATTTGAATCGTTGCTAAAATTAGAGGTTCATACGTCGCTATCAGGATTTTTACAGCTTTTTGACTATTGTCGTCAAAAAATCTTGTTCAACTATAATCCACTGCCAAAGACCTGTTACTACTTGGTAGATGCTGGATTCATGATGGACCCAAGAACTGTCCAATTCCTGACTACACCCAAAAAAGACACTCTTCAAAAAACCATTGAATTCCATAGAAAACTTTTATTAAAAGAAGTTCAATTGGGATATTTTCGTACTATAGTCGGGAACTCAAACGAGCCAACAATGACTTCGTCGTCATCCTTTTCAAACAACTCATCACATATAATGCCATTCAACAACAAAAACAACTCTAATGATATTAACTACGAAGAAAGTTCAAATTATAACAATGACAAAAAGCTATACAGCAAATTGAAACAATCAATTATCAACTCAAACCCAAATTCTTTAATTAACGAAAACTGTTGGAATAGATACTACAGCATGCTCATCTACACTCTTCGTCTCTACTATCCCTGTAAATCCAAAACTCCTAAATCAATCGTCGAAATTGACTTCACTCAAGAAGACAGCCCGACAATTGCCGAATTTGAGATCATTGTTGCTTCTGAAATCATTGCCGCTATTGAATATTTTTTGTCTTCAGGAATTGGTTTTTCCAAATCGTCTCGCGCTTCAATAGACTCCATAATTGACAAGAAACTGAAGTCTCTTACTCAATATGAAAAAGAGAAGGCTAGAATGTTTCAATTAAAACAATTTGAAAACGACTTGGGACAGTCAGGTATATCACCTTTGACCATTAATTCGTCAACAATATCTTCTGCATTGACATCAGCAAATGTTACTAAGCCTATAGAAATGACAAAAAAGTCAGAGATTTATAATCCACCTACGACTAAAAAGCAGTCTCAAGGATGGGTAAAGCGAATCATTCATAAAGAGATTTTTTAATTTATAATCATTTTTTTTATTTTATTTTATTATTTTTTATCATGTTTATTTTTGGGACTATTTTTTTTTTTTTTTTAATTTTAACGTTCTTTGTTTTTTTTTTTTTATTTTTTATTTTAATGACTCAACTAATTCGCATTACATATTTATATAGTTTTTTTTTTATATCTTCTGGTTCTTTCATATAAATCAACTGTTTAACATTTCAAATATTAATACTTTAATAATATAGTGTAACTATATGCTTTTCTTGTTGTTGTTGTTTTTTTCAATGTTTACTTTTGTTTTCTCTTTTTGATTAATCGAGAGGTTTTCGAGACAGGTGGGAGGCATCATATTCAATGTAGGTGGCGGATGCAAATCAATATAATAATCTACATTTGATAAACCGAGTCTCATCATATTCAGCAATGTGATTTGTTTTCTTTTCTATTGAAATAATTAGGGTATACTATAGTTGAGCAAATTCTACAACATTTTATGTTTCCAAGCCTTTTCTTCAAACAATTCAAGTTATAATTTTTTTAATTTAAGTAAAAGAATGATGCAATTATTCTTAAAAATAGTATATATATAATTATAAAGTCTGATGTTTTGTGCTTGTTTGATCTGTTAATAGAAATGATTTGATGAAACAAAATATTGTTGTAAAAACTCACCTCTATTTATTTTTTGTCAGCATTTCCATGATTCTAGTTGTTGTTATTATTTGGTTTTGAAATGTTTTTAATAACTGTTTACTAAACAATGTAATGCAAGTTTAAAAACAAAAATGACTGGAATTAGAAAAAGCTATATATTTAATACTTTGATTATAATTGTATTCAACTTGGATCATAATAACTATTGAAGTTCTACTTATAGGAGAGATATATACAATCATTATATGCATTATTGGCCATGTATAGCAAATTACAATATCTTTATGAGCTTGAACTAACTAAAAAAGTTTTAAAATTGGTTGAGTGATGTACAAAGTATCAATCCATACTATTTTGATGATATTAATGTAAAGTTTATACTACATTTATACTGCCTATTTAGGCATCCAAAAACTTTTTTTCAACAAGGACTTCGTGGCCAAGCTGGTTAAGGCGTGCGACTGTTAATCGCAAGATCGTGAGTTCAATCCTCACCGAGGTCGATTTTTTTTGCATTGTTTTTCCGTTGACTTTGATTTTACTATTAAATATTTCTAGTAATATTCATTTACTTTTTTATTGGTTATTTGATGCCAATATAATACTTTAATCTATTACATTTTCATTTCAACAAATTGTAACCTGAGATGATTGGAATTTGCAGTTCTTAGAGGCTTGTGGTCACGTGGTAATAGATAAGATTATCAGTCAGAGGTATTCAAGTTTCCTTTGCCTCTTTTTTTTTTTTTTTTACTTTTCCCACACACTCTCTTGTCGCTTTCCTCCGCAAATTATTTATTTTATTTTGTCTAACATCAACCAAATTTTATATTTATACCAACCAGACTGTAAATCATTACTGCTTTTTTAAAAGGATTTGCAGCTTCTTGGATACCATTTTCAGTTTCCCACTCTTTTTGTCGTATGGACAACTTTTTGCATATACTATAATATACTACTATAAAAATGATGGAATGGCTGTTTGGGAAACGATTGACACCTCAAGAAAAGCTTCGTAAGCATCAAAGATCTTTAGAACGAACTCAAAGAGAACTTGATCGGGAACGTACAAAGCTTGAACAGCAAGAAAAGAAACTTATTCAGGATATTAAGCGGGCAGCTAAACAAGGCCAGATGGGAGCATGCCAGGTGATGGCTAAAGATCTTGTTCGAACGCGACGATATATTCAAAAGTTTTATCAAATGAAGACTCAGTTACAAGCTGTTTCTCTAAGAATTCAAACCGTTGGTACTAACCAACAAATGATGCAATCTATGAAGGGTGCTACACAAGTGAGTATTTCTTTTTTTTCTTTCTCTTCTTATTCAAGATTTCTGATACTAACTGCTAATCTTTTTTTGAATATGTATAGTTGCTGTCTACTATGAATAAGAGTATGAACCTTCCAAGTCTACAAAGAATTGCTATGGAATTTGAAAAGGAAAATGATATAATGGATCAACGACAAGAAATGATGGATGATGCTATTGATGATTCAATGGAAATGGATGACGAAGAAGAAACTGAAGAAATTGTCAATAAAGTATTTGATGAAATTGGAATCGACATGACACAAGCCGTAAGTATTTTTCATTTTTATTGCTATCCACCTTTTAAAATTCTAACTTCATATATGTTTATAGTTGGGCCAAGCTCCTAAAACTTCGATTCCAGACCTTGAAACTGCAGAAACTGGAAAAGTTGCACAAGCTATTGGCGGTGGTGACGATATCGGTGATTTACAAGCAAGATTAGACAATCTAAGGCGATAATTATTTCATTGATGATAATACAGTAACACAACAGTAATTAAGAAAAAAAAAAAAGAATAATAATGATTTGTTATATAAATCCCCAATATTTGTTAATTCCAATGCTAAATATAAAAATTCTATAAGAGTTTAATTATTTTCTTTAAGCGATAATCTTTTCATCCTTAAGATACTTGACAATCTGTTCAACAGCTTGTTCTACACTAAGTTCATAAGATTTGATGTGAATTTCTGGAGATTCTGGAGCCTCGTATGGAGCAGAAATACCAGTGAATTCCTTGATTTCACCAGCTCTAGCCTTCTTATAAAGACCCTTTGGATCTCTTTGTTCAGCAACCTCGACAGGGACATCGACATAGATTTCAATGAATGGCAACTTGGCTTCGTCGTGGATCTTTCTGACTTGGTCTCTGTCATTCTTGTATGGTGAGATGAAAGAGGTCAAGGTTATGCTTGTAGAGTCTGTGAAAAGTTTGGAAACTTCGCCAATTCTTCTAATGTTTTCGTTTCTGTCAGCTTCAGAAAAGCCCAAATCCTTGTTCAAGCCGAATCTGATGTTGTCACCGTCCAGACGGTAAGAGTGAAGACCGAGCTTGAGCAAGTATTGCTCGAGAGCAGTAGCAATGGTGGACTTGCCAGAGGCACTGAGACCGGTGAACCAAAGAGTAGCACCCTTTTGGTGACGTAACTCAACTCTTTCTTCGTGAGTCAAACCGTGATGCCATGTAATATTAGTAGCCATTGTTAATTATATTGTTATTGTTGTTGTTTGGTGGTATGGATTAAGAATATACTAATTAAAACCTTAAAATTGAAAAAAAAAAAAATTAAGAAAAAATATGTAGTAAAAAGAAAGAAAAAAACTAAATCTCAATTGAATTTATACAGGAAAAAATAAATAAAATTTAGAAACAAATTTCAATTGATATGATTGATTAAATAATTCAATAATGTCTATACACTCACAAGCCACTGTGGCTCATCATTTGCCATTTTTTCGACGACATTTCACGTGGGGAAAACTCATTCAAACATAGCAAAAATCATCATCAAAAATTTTCATTAATCCACCATTTGTGGCACAGATTTCGCCATACTTATTACTTAAACATGTATACTGCCCAGAAGTTTTATTTTATTCTTCATTATGATTTGTTCAAAAATATAAAACAGTTTATTGCGTCTCGTTTTCAGCTTGTTTAAATAATAAATCATCAAAAATAGCGTACCGAATACTTGCGATAAAGCAAATAACGACATTCACTACTACAACTGCCCCAAAAATTGCACCGATATACTTGAGTCCTTCATTATTAAACTCTGTATTTAATCGATACCAGCCCATTGCCATTGTTCCGAGAGGGAAAGTAGTTGCCCACCAAGACATGTTGAAGCATGGAGGACGTTCTCTAGTCAGAAATAATAACGTCAAACAGATCCAGAAAAGTCCAATCGACAGCATAAATAGTGCAATGGCCATAGTAACAAACGATATCGAGTCGACACTTGGCTTGGATATATCTACCAATCCAGTGTACAATTGTGCATTAGTAGCAGCAGCCTCTCCGGTTCCGTTACCACGGGAAAATGTACGAAATACTTGACGGTAAAGTTCGCCGAGCAATAAGACTCCAAATGCGCCCTGACCCATAGGCCCTACTGGCAACAATGTCGAAAGAACAATTGCCTTTGGTTGGACCTTTTTTAGCAGCAATCTGTAAATGTAAATAACCATAAAGGCCATAGCCAAAAACTCGCCGTTTGCCCACATTATGAAACTGACTACAAGAGTAGCGCCTTTGAGTCCTGTTGATGGAAGACCCTCGGCTATAAGACCACCTGTTGACGAACTAACGACCATGGATACAATGGGTAGGAGAATTGTTGCATTTACGGCTTCTAACGACTCACGTGTCTGGTGGCACACCATCACGTAGAACCCTCCCCAACAGCTAAACACAGACATCACTACACTTAGCCACCAGAGAGCCCAGTACCCTTTCCAGATATCTTTGCTTACTGAGGTGCTATCTGTACACACCAGATACATCATGTTGATTATAGTGCATAGTGCCATCGGTATACAGCCTACAAAAGTAAACTGGCCGATATGATGAAGCATTTTCTTTATTTGTTTGGGGAACATGACAATTCTAAGAATCAACATTATTGAAAATAGAGTAAAGAGAACCATATTGAGTACCCAGATGCATATTCCAGTTTTCCGTAGGGCTGGGTGTGCGAATGGAAATGAGTAAAAGATGGCTGCGGAAATGCCCACACCCATAGATGCTGAGAACCATGCTGGTGAAAAGTACTTTATGCGATAGTATATTGGATTGAGAGTGTTAAACTTTTCTGAATATGCATTTTTTTGATCATTTGCTGCTAGTTTGGCTGTAGATAAACTAGACATTTGCGATTCCAAATCTTGAAACGAAGACATTGTGTTTGTGGTTATTATTGTTTCGTATTAATTAAGTTATGCGACAATGACGATAATAGTTGAAAATATAAGAAAATAGTAGAGATTAATGATAAGAATAGTAAAAGAACTAGAACAAATGCAAATATAAGTGAATAAATGAAAATGTAATTAAGAAATCAATAGATAATTATAATAATAGTATTGGAATAAATAAACAATAGAGAAATGTAAAAAAAAAAAAAAAAGAAGAAAAGAAAAGAAAAAAAGAAGAAATGTGGCTAGTGTGGCAACTATTTATATGTTTTTTCGAGCATGACATATTATGTGGCTAGTGGATGGTGACAGCCACTTGTTCAGTCTTTGAGGGATTTGCTACTTGATTTTTTCCTCATCCGCTGAGCATGAAAAAATTTTTTAGGCGCCGCTTCTTTTTTCCTCTGTCAAAAACCTTATACTAGAAAAAAGTCATTTGCCTCATTTTTCACTAGCCACAAATTTTCGGCTACTACTCCAAGTCTAGTTAAAACTCCACCGTGTTTGTATGAGATTTAATTAACAAGTAGAGATTATAATATAAACCATTTTTAATGCTTACTTGAATGTTTCTATGTATACATGGCATTGTTATCATTATTAAAAATTGATATTTCAGAGTTTTTGTTTATCATACTCATAATATCAAAGACCGTCAAAGGCCGATTATGATGTTTCAGTCTCAATAAAGTAATTATCACTTGTTTTTATCCAAAAAGGTAGATTTTCAGTCATGACTTTTATTCATTAAAACTCTTTTTTTGGTTCTCTTTCTTTGAAAATGATTCTGAGAGAGACAGTATGCTAGTGGCGTTTTTTTATCTTGTGTGTGGCCAAAGTTAAAAAGTGGCATTTTACCGGCTATAGCCAAAAACGGTTGTCTGCAATAGGAAATCTAGGCAGTTTCTTGTTGGTAATCCACGGCTCAAACCATCTAAAATAGTCATCGTTACAATTCTGGCATTTGCAACAACAAGTCTATTTTGTAGTAATAATAGTTTCTATATAATTAACAAGGCATTTGGCGCCAAAACCAATTTTTAATCATTCAATAATGAAATAAAAAATTTAAAAAAAATGGATTTACATCATTCTATGATAATTTATAAATTTTTAATATTTTCATCAAATACTATAGTTATTTATGACCTATAATACAATTGAATATACCAGGCTACTACTAATAAAGAAGATACTCGACAGTACTTTTTTTAGAACAAAAAAAATCAGATTAGGCAATATGACGATATGTCTGGCGATAGCACAATATTGTTACAAGTATGGGTTAGTTGTATACAATATGTAGTATGTGTAAATCATGGATTTAGCTACTATTAAGTTTTCTGTAATATTGTTAAAAGCTAGATTTGTTAGGAGACAATTGCATCCCTTATTACAAGACAATGGTATATATATAGCTCAGTATATATGTACTCTGTATAATCAATAGAGACAATTCTACAATTATAAGGTAGATTAGTATTTATATTAAAAATTTCCATATAGCAAACGGTCCATGTATGCAGATAACTTAAAATTTGAATATATAAAGAAGGAAGTATTACTCGATATATACCAAATCGTATTAAAAACAAACGAGCGGTTAGCATTAAAAGTAGAATCTTTAAGCTCCAAAGTGAGTATGTACCTTAATATTGGAGGCTTTATCCTTATCCTTAGCCTTAAAATTTATATTAACTTTCTGGCATTCGAAACTAGCATTTATGTTTTCTGAGAATCATTTTTACAATAATATCAGCAATATTATTTTCCTATTAATTTTATAACGGTTTTTGAATAATGCAAAGCTGGCTCATGAAAATTTTTAGGTTAAATATTGTATCAGAATGAAAAATCTCTGGTTCAAGATCAAAAATAAGCTATCTTGGATTGATATATATTTAGACTATGAAATATCTTTTTTCAAGAAAGTCCGATATAGTGTAACGGCTAGCACGGTCCGCTTTCACCGGGCAGTTCGGGGTTCGATTCCCCGTATCGGAGTGTTATTTTTTCAACTATTGTTTTTGTATGACAATTATTGTTCCTTGAATTTCAAATTTGTAATTAGCTATGTCATTCGATTTATTTTCGTCTGACACAAAAATTTTTTTGCTTTTTAAGAAAAGCAGCAATAAAAAATCCGATAAAAACGAGCTCCAATCAGATAAAAACACCCCCCTTAATATAAATTTCAAATTATCGTGTGACTAATTGTAAGGGTGTGAAGATTTTTTTTTTGAAAGAATTGGGGAAGAAAAGTCTACATAGATGTTCACCATTTTAGCATTTTAAAGACTTATCATGTGACAAATTAATTGGAAGAAGTATTAAATACCTGATCTGTACAGAAAATAGAAGAAATAGCCGTTGAATGGGATAAGATAGCGTAAATTTACCTCAAGGGACAAAGATTTAACTATCAAGGTGTTCAAAAATTTTGTTGTTATTTCTGATTTTTACCTTCTTTTTTTTTTTTTTTTTGTTATGGCAAAAAAGTGGCCGTAGTAGAGCCTCTTGACTATCCTGTGTGGTAGGGTACTGTGTCACATGACAAGTGGGATTATTGGGGGTAAAACCATTGATATGTATATATATTTTTTTGTTTTGTTCCTCTTTTCTTCTCTTATTTACTTTCTTTCTTTCCTTTTATTTGGCAAAATATTACACAAACATATCTTCAATTCAAGTTTCTCATCATTCTTACTTCTTGGATGTTGATGCATACAAGTCGATCTTGGTTTTTTACTTTATAGTGCTTTTTTAAAGAATCAATATCTTGACAAGCTAACGTAACCTGTTTCTTTTTTTCACTGCGTTAGCCTAACTTTTTTTTTTTTTTTTTTTCTTAACCATCTTTTCTTTCAGCTTAACTCTCTCTCAAGAAAGACTTGAAAAAGTTTTATTGTTTTGATTTGCTTTTTTGGAATCACTTCTAATTAATCAGATTCTGCAAAACATTCTCTTACTTTGAAACCTTTTTTTTTAGCAATTTTTTTTTCAAAAAACTCTTTACTTGTGACATTCATCTCCGCATACTCCACGATTGGCTAGTACCCATAAGATTGAATCTTACCATTCACACTCAGTCGACCCTTACAACTATTCACGATGGCAAAACTTAGTAAAGAATTTCGCATTTTATTTTTGATTGGTCTTGACACAGTCTTTTTTTTGTTGGAAATTATCATTGGATATGCTGTCAATTCTTTAGCCCTTATTGCTGATGCTTTCCATATGGTAAGTTTTTTTTTTTTCTTCTTCTTCTTCTTCTCTTTTTTTTTTTTTTTTTTTTTTCACTTTTTAAATCAAAGCCCATCACCTAACTTTCATCTTCATTTTTAGCTCAACGATATCATTTCTTTGATTGTAGCATACTGGGCTGTCAAAGTTGCAAAGTCCAAAGGAGTCGATTCTAAATACACTTACGGATGGCAACGTGCTGAAATTTTAGGTGCTTTGATTAACGCTGTATTTTTAATTGCACTTTGTATGACTATTTTCCTCGAAGCTATCCAAAGATTTATCGAAGTTCCAGTAATTACCAACCCCAAACTTGTTCTTGTGGTCGGATCTGCTGGTTTGGTTTCCAACATTTTGGGCCTTGTCCTTTTCCATGAACACGGCCATTCTCATGGTGGAGCTGGCCATTCTCATGGAGGTTTCATGGAGGATGAAGAAAGCGCCCTTTTGGATCACGATCATAATGGCCACACACATTCTCACGGTGGAATAACTGAATCTGATGTTTTAGGCTACAATAACAATACTGGCTCTTCTCATTCTATCAATATTCCTGATGACAACTCTTCTTACACTAAAAAAATGCTGGATGACTCTGGCCCTATTTCTGAAGTTTTACCTTCTTCTTATGTCTCTAGGATTTCAGATACTCCCTGTGACTATGGCTCTACATCTACAACTCAGCAAACTAAAAAGCATGACCACAGCCATGACCATGCTAAGGAAAATGACCACGACGAATCACATAGTCATTCGCATGAGCACTCTCACGAGCATTCACACGAAAACGCACATAGTCACAACCATAACTCGCATCCACCTAGACCTCGCGCTTTGTCATTGACTCACAGCAATCATTTTCATACAAAACCAAAACAAGTTACTCGTAGTCGATCTGCAAACATGGAAGGCGTCTTTTTGCATGTATTAGGAGACGCTTTAGGTAATGTTGGTGTCATTGCAACTGCTCTCATTATTTGGAAGACAGACTACTCCTGGAAGTATTATATGGACCCTACTATTTCTTTAATCATTACATGCATCATTCTAAAGACTACATTGCCATTGTTTAGACGAACATCTGCGATTTTACTACAAGCAGTTCCTCAAACTGTCGATGCAAATGAAGTCAAAGAAGACATTGTTTCGCTGCCTGGTGTAAATGATGTTCATGAACTCCATATTTGGATCTTAAGGGAAGATCTTTATGTCGCAACTCTTCATGTTTCGGTGTCTATTTCACCAGATGAATTTATGAAGCTTGCGCAAAGGATTAGAACTTGCATGAACGGTCATGGCATTGCTTCAACCACAATTCAACCTGAATTTATTCCTAAGAGCCGGGCAAATAGTATCTGTGGTGGCTACTACTCGGGATCGACCTCAGGAGGTTCCAATTTAGTCCCTGTACATGCTAATGAAATCAGTACCGGCGGATTATCAGCTGTCAATAGCGACAACATTGGCCCATTGACCCATAACCACAATTGTGGACACTCTGGTGATGCTGGATCTTCTCATAGTAGTGAAGAAGAAGGAAGAATTACCCCTACTTGCGTTTTACAAGGAAATCTCAGTACTGGAGGCCTTCAAAAAGCTAACAACAGTACTTGAGAAACTTGATAAAGAAAAAAGCTAAAAAAAATATGTTTGTGATTTTAGAATTGTTTGTTGTTGATAATTGATACTAATGTTATTTTATATGTATATCTATGAAAATGAAAAATAAAAAAAAAACACACATGGTGATCTAATAGAATTTGTTTTGACTGACTTTAAGGACTATTTGTCATGTAAAACAGTAGATCCGTCACGGATAAAAGGGGTACCTTGCAATGATAGTTTTGTTGAAGAATTACATTGGTTATGTTATTCCTTCTGGTGACATTTCGGAATTATAAAGATTGTTATCACATGAAAAAAGTTTAACTCACTACGAAATTAGGCAAAGAGCTCTTACCCCACACCCTAGGCCGAAATAATAATTCTTCCATTGACGATACACTTTTTGTTATTTTTTATATATCTATTTTCCTATATATTCTTTACCTCCATCAATTACGTTCATTGAAAAAAGAACAATTCTGAATCATTTGTCCTTATCTTAATATTACTAGTGCTTTTTTTCTTTTTTTTGGGTGCAATATCGATAACTTTAATCTCTAATCTTTGTGAAACTTCCAAAAGTAAATATTAAAAAAAAAAAAAAATCTCAACATTAAAACAATGAACAGCAATATTGGCTCGAATGAAGAAGATTCAGTAAATAATGAACAAAAAAACACTATTTACGATGCCTCCTCAGGTAATACTCCATCCTCAAATACCAATAGCTCAAACTGTTCTCCTTCTCCTTCTCCATCTCCAAAGGTATCATCTATATTGATGGCAACAACCCCAACCTCCAAAACGCCTTTAGCTGGATCCCAAAACTCATCTTCAAGCAACCTTGAAGCAACACCAAGTAGTGCTGTTTCGCAGATATCAACATCAAATAAGAACTCATCTGGTAACCATTTATCTTTATATTCCTCTCCTTTATCGCCCAGATCGCCTCATTCACCTCACTCAACCGTAATTGAGTTTTCTGCAGCCTCTTCAATTACTGAACCTTTACTACGACTACAAAAGCAACAACAACAACAATTAGCGTCATCATCGTCCATGCATAATCATACTAGTAATGTCAGTGGTAGCTCTAAAAACAACAAAAAGTTTCAAAACATGCATTTTGCTAATGATTCCAATAATTACATTAATCATAACTCTGGCTACCTTTATCACCAACATCATCAATGGAATCACCTACAGCACTCAAACAATTCAAATTCTTCAGCTAGTAACTTGGCTGCCATGATGCATCCAACTTCAGCTTCACATTCAACTTCAACTTCCAATTCCAATTCCAATCCGTTTAATATCTACTCTTCCGAATTAAACAATAGCCATACTCAAACAGCCATTCCTCAACACTTTGAAAAATCAACATCACTGCTGGCAGAGCCTTCACCCACAGCTTATTCTTCAACAAGACTGGCGTATTCTAATAGTTCCAGTCTCAATGCAGGTGGACCAGGTGGACTTTACATGCTCGACAATAACAAAGATGAAAATGAGGAAAAGTACAACAAATATTACTCCAAAAAGAATCGCCCAACAAGCAAATCATTTTTATTTGTAAGTACTAAATATACTTTACCTTACAAAGATTCACATACTAATTTACTTTTTGATAACTATAGAGACAAATAATATGGATAATTGGCGCACTAATCACTGTTCTAATTGACGTATTTCAATTTTGGAACACTAGGATTCAAAATTATTTGATTCCACGAGCGTTTCGATCAGGTGTAGAGGAAACTGAAACAAATGACGACATTTTAAGCATCATAAACAACAAAAAAATAAGCGAAAAAGAACAATTGAGTATTCTTAAACGGAAAATTGGAAGTGCAAAAAACTTTGAAGAGTGGGAGCATATGGCGTACAGAATTGATTCTATTCTTGGCAACGATCTTTGGCGACAGAATCCTGCAAGTAAAAAATATGACTACCGGCTTATATCTACTAGACTCAAACATCTAATTCAAGCACGTCAGGATGAAAATACTCATGAGCTCGTAACTGCTCTTAGATCTGGACTACTCAGAAATCTAGGCAGTTTAGGCAACTCTGATTTGTACAATAGGGCATATTCAGGTACAAAGCTACTGATTGAGGATTACATATCAGAAGTACTCAAATGCTTAGAGTATCTAGATAATCTACCAACAACATCTAACCAATATTTTTTGCATAGTAATTCAACATCAAATCCTAATCTTGAAAACAGTAACCAGCTTGTTAAACGCAACAACACTGAAGCTTCTCCATACGCCTCCTTTGCAACTCATCAACAGAAACTGGACTTTTTCCATGATACTAGGCAATCATTTGGCCGAACCGCACTAGTTCTACATGGAGGCTCATTATTTGGCATGTGCCATCTGGGTGTTGTAAAAGTTTTGTGCTTACAAGGTCTATTACCCAAAATCATTTCTGGCACTACAGTAGGTGCGATTATTGCTGCTCTAATCTGTAGCCATTCTGACGATGAGTTGCTTCCTATTCTTGATAATGTTTCCCGAATACTTCCACAGTACTATAACCAAGACGAAGATGATGTCAATGAAAATGAAGATGATAGTGTTAAATTCTACAGCAACGTTGAACGAGTTTTAAAATCATCGTATCCTTCTGAAATCATTCTCTTGGAAAAATATGTGTCTGATCATTTGGGAGATCTAACTTTTGAAGAAGCGTACATTAAAAGTGATCGCGCTTTGAACATTATGATCACGCCTTCAGATCCCTCAATGCCTAAATTGTTGAACTATTTGACTACGCCACATGTCATAATTCGTACAGCTGTCAACGCCAGTATCGGAACTGGAATAATTCACAAAGAGGTAGAACTATTGATAAAAAATCACTTGGGCAAAATTGTCCCTTTTAACATGTTTATGAGACCTCCTAATGCAAAGGCTCCTATTAACTCTCAAGCACTAGTAAGACCGCCTACTAATGCTTCTCTTTCTACATCTTTTAACCTCAACTCAACTGGAACTAATAAACGTGGCGACACTGAAAATTCAAATAGTCATGAAAGCACCACTGGCCAAGATAATGACGGTGGTTATAACTCCGAAACAGACCTTGATAACGATGATGATTATAACTCAGATCGTTATCGCTCTAAAATTTTTTATACACCTTCTAACTGCACTGTATATACTGATCGCGAATCACCTTACACTAAACTTTCAGAACTTTTCAACGTCAACAACTTTATAGTTTCATTAGCTCGTCCATATCTTGCCTCACTATTTGCCGGCGAACAAAACTACAAAGGTTATGGTGGAATTTTGCCCAAACTTTCCCGTGTTTTGAAGTATGAAATTCAGCACCGCCTTCGCCAGCTTGCCCGCCTTGGTCTTCTTCCTGAAATTGTGCAAAGGTTTTTCGTAGATGAAAAAATACCCATCGTTTCAGGAGGTGGAGCTCTTGAAGTGACCATTGTTCCCGAACTCCCATCATCCTCTTCAATCTGGAGAAATATCGGTAAAACATTTGATACTCAAAACCTTCATTCTAAAGTAGAAGATTTGATTCTTATGGGAGAGAGAAGTGTCTGGCCAGTCCTACAATTGATTTGGGCTAGATGCGCAATTGAATATGTTTTAGATGACATGTATAATGTTGCAAGAAAGGGTAATAGTCGCCGATAATTATTAGTATACAACAATTTTTTTTTTTTATAAATATGAAATCCTTTGGTATCAAAGTACATAAATAAAATAAGGACATTTTTATTCTTGTTATAGTCTATCTGTAAAATATCTTGATATTATCGTCATTAACATAATAATGATATGATTGCGAATTTATCTGACCAGGCCTAGCTCTAGGCCCTTGTGCAATTGTTAACGTTCCTGTAACATCATCAGCTCTACCTGTACTCAATGGTCTCATACTTATCAAAGCTGTCGATTTATGTGCTAGACCAGATAGAAATGAGGTGTGCTCATTTGGATATTCTAAAGATTCGACAGTTTGTGGTAAACCAAACATGCTAATTCCTGCAGTTTGAGACGATTGATATGAAGAAGAGCTTGCCAAAAATTCTTCATCACCGTTGGTAAAAACGTACATTGTGTTTACAAGTTTTTCAATTGATGAGATAAGCCTTAGAAGTGACACGCTATTGACACCAGATTCTGTATTATCTTGTGTATTACTGTCAAATAGTGAGAGCAAAAAATCCGGCGACTCAAAGATCAAAAGTGTATTCTTTGAGGATTTTATTGGAATGTGAGCTTTGATATCGTTTAATATTTTAGTTAAAAGGTTTTCTGATGATGAAAGTGGTTGTGGGAGAAGATATTTAGACAAGTTGACATATGAAAAGTTTGATGACGATGGATTATTGCTTGTGGGGAATTGAATTCGCTGTCTGAGAAGTGATCTTGAATACATGGATAATCTATCAAAACACGATACCAAAACTACATGAGTGGGCTTTTCTGGTTTGCCAGAATCTTCTTGAGAAGCTTGTTTCGTTTGGCTTAATGATGAAGCTAATAATGTTCGAATTAACCAAAAAGGTGATGTTTCCTGTGTGCATGTTACGAAGTTTAATGAATGCGAAGATTGGTCGATTGGAAATAATCCACTATTTGTAAAAAAGGATAGATCTTGAATAGGAATCAGCTTTTTGGACATTTCGATTATTTATATTTTAACTGGAAATTATTATTATTTGATTCTTTTTGAAAAAATATATAATCCTTGAATTGTCAAGATAGATAATGGAAACTTCACAAATAAAATTTGGTTTTGACAAACTTTCTCCGTTACGAAAGTTACGCATCCTCCATTGAACACAGCGTAATATCAATACCAACAACTGAAAAAATTTGCAGTACTAGAATATACAGGAAGAAAAAAATTTTTATGCCAACTTTTTTTTCCATTTTCCATTTTTTCTTTTTACAATTTTGGATTATAGCAAGTATCAACATTACATTAAGAAAATCCAACAATGACAGCAACTCTTTTACCACTCCCAGCAGAATGGAAGTCCGATGACTCCTTCCATGCTTTGTCAGCTATCTCTCCTCTTGAAAACAGAGTAATTGAACCAGTTGGACCAGGATTCCTTGCACATGCTAGAAGAACTCTTCGTGGCCGCACTTGGTCAGAAGATGAAAAGATCCAAGCCGAACAAAACGTCAAGAAGCCAGAAGAATCCAAGGACGAAGACGAATTGGAAGAAGAACCTGAAGACCCTAGCATTTACGAACTCGACGCCCGTGATTGGAAAAACCAAGATCACTACCTTGTATTAGGTATTACCAAGTTAAGATACAAAGCTACTGAAGATCAAATCAGAATCGCACACAGAAGAAAGGTACTCAAGCATCACCCCGATAAAAAGGCTGCATCTGGTGGTATCAACGAAGACAGTTTATTTAAATGTATTCAAAAGGCTTTCGATGTCTTGATGGATCCTACTAAGAGAAGACAATACGACTCTGTAGACAAGGCTGCTGATGTCAAGCCACCAAAGAAGAGCTCCGGCGATTTCATTGCCGATTGGGCTCCAGTATTCGAAGCTGAAGCCAGATTCTCAAAAATTCAACCTGTCCCAAGTTTGGGAACCATGGAATCTACCAAGGAAGAAGTCGACGCATTCTACAACTTTTGGTACGCCTTTGACTCTTGGAGAACTTTTGAATATTTGGACGAAGATGTTCCAGATGACTCAAGTAACAGAGACAACAAGAGATATATCGAAAAGAAGAACAAGGCTGCCCGTCAAAAACGCAAGAGCGAAGATACCGCCAGATTGCGCAAATTGGTTGATCAAGCCATCTCATTAGATCCTCGTATCAAGATGTTCCAAGAAGCTGAAAAGAAGAAGCGTGAAGAACGTAAGTGGGCCAGAGAAGCTGGTGCTCGTGAAGCCCAACGTGCCAAGGAAGAAGCCGAAAAGAAGAAGGCTGAAGAAGAACGTTTGGCCAAATTAAACAGAGAATCTAACAAGAAGGCTAAGGAAGCTGCTAAGGCTGCTAAGAAGAAACTTAAACGTGCTATCCGTGCTGCTCCAAAGGATGCCGGCTACTTCGGTGACGAATCTGCTGCCGATAACATATCTGCTGACCTTGATGTCATCATTGAAAAGTTGAACGACGTCCAATTACAATCTTTGGCTGATGGTGTTGCTGGTAAGACTGACGGTGCTGAAGTTAAGTCTGTTTTCGAAAAGACCGTTTCTGAGCTTGTTTCTGGTGGTCAATTGGGCTCTGGCTCTCTCAAGTTTTTCAGCTCTTAAACAGTTTGAGATGAGTAGATCAAAAAAAGTTTTTTATATATACAATTGTTTAATATTTTTTATTCGTTTTAAAAATGTAGAGATACTTCATCAATGGTAATTTTTTTTGCCAAAATTCTGCTTTTTTTGTAAAAAGTACTTCTCATAATTTCAGTGTTTTTGATAAAATTTGCTATCAGTTTGTATTGAAAAATCAATCTATAATGTCATTGCAAGTCTTGTAATTTTAGAATTTAACATTATTGTCACCACCTAACTTAAAAAGTAGTTAAAATTCCTTAGCAGCAAAACTTGTCTTCTTACATAACTATTTGCTAGCCTAAAGAACACACCATTTTGATACTTATCTCTCTTTTTTTGCAATTGCTTATATTTTTGCTCGTTTATCTATTTGATACAACTATTAGTTTATTTTTCTAATAGAAGTGATTATTTCTACTGTTTTTTTGTTATCATACATGAATTGAATCAGCAATTAAGTTCCACCGATAAAAAAAAAACAAAAAAAAAAGAAATGGGAAAGTCTGATAAAACACCAGGGAAGGTCTACACAACCTTTGACGGAAATGACGAAACACCGCTAAACTACCTTGTTATAATAGATGCCGGATCAAGTGGATCTCGTGTTCATATCTACAACTATCCTGATCTCAAGCAAATCCAGGCTCAAAGTAAATCGACATCTCTTCTTCCTGAAATCTCGAAAAATGACCACAAATGGTTTAAAAAGGAGAAACCAGGAATGTCTGCATACAATGGCAAATCCTCCAAAAACTTTGAGAACAATTATTTAAAACCTCTTCTTTCATATGCTCAACAAATTGTCCCTCAATCTCAACACTATAGAACCCCTATTTTTCTACATGCAACAGCGGGTTTACGAGTATTAAAACCTTCTGATTCGCAGAACCTCCTTAATAAATCATGCAAGTACTTTAAAAAGCATTCTGAATTTTTGATTCCCGACTGTGAAACTTCTATCACAATGATCGATGGCGAAATTGAAGGCATTTTTGGCTGGCTTTCTGTTAATTATCTCACTGGTGGATTACAAAATCCAAATGAGCACCAACATGGCAAAGACCATTTTACCTATGGCTTTTTGGACATGGGCGGCGCCAGCACACAGGTCACTTTTGTTCCAAACGCCACAGAAATCGAAAGCACAAGGCAAAATCTTTACACTGTCAACCTTCCTAGTATCAATGGTGAAAATGATATGTCTTTTCAAGTTTCCTCAAACACATACTTGCGACTAGGTGTAAACGAAGCACACAATCAAATCCTTGAAAAATTAGTTCTAAAACGACAGTACGAGAATCCCTGTGCTCCAGTCGGCATCAATACAATTTTTGATAAGAAGAAAAACAAAATTGTCGACTTTTCGCATTCCAAAAGATCCAAGTCGTCTAGCAAAACTAACAGTAAACACAAGATCAATGATAGTGATAGTGACAGCGACACTGACAGTGAAAGCGAAACTGATCATAGTGACGACGAAGACCATCATAAAACTTCTAGACGCCACAAGAAAAGATCTCCAAACAAGCGTGGCAGCACTGTTGAAATGAAGGGAACGGGCGATTTTGCTAAATGCCAAACTTTATTAAAACCCCTTGCGGCTTCTATAAAAGATAGTAACCGACCCGAATTTGATTTTGATATCAACCATTTAATAGCAGTATCAGAATACTGGGACACCACACATTCTGCTTTCTCAATGGGCGGAAAATTTCGAAAAGAAAAGGTTTTCTCAAAAGTTAAAACGTTCTGTGAAAGCGATTGGGACACAATTGCAACTGCTAGAGAAAAAGATGGTCTTTATACTGAAATTCGCAAAAAAGATCTTTATGACTTGTGCTTCAGAGCAAGCTGGATATTGACAGTCATTGATGATGGATTAGGAATTACTAGCATTGAAGAAGAAGTTGATGAAGAAAACGATTCTCATAACGAAACTTTAAGCGATTTTCTTAGCCCTCTTCAAAGTATTGATACAATTAATGGACTAAAATACTCGTGGACACTTGGAAGGGCTGTTTTATATGCATCTGCGGAACAAAGTATGAGTGATCATATCCGAACAGCCGGTATTCTCTCAAACGTCAACATTGATTCAGCTAATTTCCATTACGGCCTTCCTGTCTTATCCAGACCAAAGTTTGATCCAAAAACTTTGCTCACACCACATAACAAATCTCACAGTAACAAACACGATGACGACGACGACGACGATGATGATGATTGGGAAGATATGATTGAAGATCATCCACATAGACTTTGGGGCTCTCTTCTCTTTTTAATGATACTTTTCATCATCCTCTACTTGATTCTTGGAAAGGCTCGCCGCCAAAAGATGTGGATAACAGTAAAATCCAAAATCCCCCTTGGCTCCAACGGTTCTTCTTACCTTCAATCGAATCCTAATAAAAAGTCAATTGGTGCCATAATAGGAGGAGCAATTGGCTCCGTCTATAGCTTTTTTGGGGGCTCCAAATCTCGAAAATCAAGATCATATAGACGTATGAGCAATATCAGCGCTAATGACATTGATTTTGTTGATAACCAAGTAGAAGATATTGAACTTGGGCTCATTCCAGATACTGATGAAGTCATAGTACAAGCAAAAACAATCAACAAAAATGATACTAACAATAGTAATACAGATGATGTTGAAGAGGAGTTTAGAGTTTCTAGTGATGAAGAAGAAACTAAATGAGTCAAAAAATTTGTATACCGATTTTCGTAAAACATACCATAATTTAAAATAATTAATTGAAACAACCTTTTTCCCAAACCATTATACACCACAAAGAAGAGGAGAAAAAAAAAAAAATGGGTATGAAAAGCCGATTGATAACAATAAAAATATAAATAAAAAAGATATTCGACACCAGCAGGACTCGAACCTGCGCGGGAAATCCCAAAAGATTTCTAATCTTTCGCCTTAACCGCTCGGCCATAGTGCCTATTTTCTGAAAATTGAGTTTTGTAGACGGTACAGTCAGAAAATGATACCACATTTATCAGAACGATATAAACATAGTTTTACAATTTCACGAATTATAAAACTATCTGAAATTATTTTCTTTCGATTCTGATTGCTTTTATATAATTTTGCTCAAAGAAGCTTTATCAAAATCCATTCTAATGTTCTATACTGTATTTATTAACCACTATGCTGTTGTTTCATTATAATTCCAAACAGATAATCCAATAAACATTACTATTTCAAAATCTTCTTCACTGTAAGAAGTCTTGTTAATATTTCGGCACAATACTTCACGACTATGTCTGAATCTTGTATTTTTGGGTTGTGTCTCAGATGAATGATACCCCTTTCAACATTGATAAGCCATTTAGCCCATTCTTCTTATGACTTTCGAGAGGATGTATTCAGATCAGTATTGCTTGACCAGGATGCTGACACAAGCATTGTTGTTCAGATTCAACTTTAATAATATTAAATCATCAACTCGGGGTAGTAACGGAGGTGATTATAGATGATCAAACAAACATATGAAATTATTATACAATCAAAACATTGCTTCCAATTAAAAGATGTTTGGTAAGTATTGTTATAGTGGTCCATTTATGTATGATATGGTTTCATTTTGATTCCTAACATTTCCAAAGAACCTAATCCTCTTCTTGCTATTTTGTAATCTCTCTCGCTGTAAAAAGTCAACAATATCCTTTTGGTAGAATCTTCATCGTTAGATTCAGACTTTAATACTTTTGGATCACATTTAAGTTTGATATCCTGTCCTTCAGTATGGGTAATAATATCTTTGACTTCATTTTCCAAAGTTTCTTTAGGCACATTGACAAGTAGTGCCTCAAATTCAGTATCTTTCGAAATGCTTATGGGGATAGAGGTCATTTTCTCTTTGACATCAAAGCACCATTTAGCAGAGGTTTCTGCAGCGTGCTTGTTGTTCAAAACAATCCATAGACCGCCATCCTCTTCTCTTGTTCCTGCTTCCACAACAATTTTCTTTCCAAAATTTTGGTTTATTTTGTTGGTATACACTGAAATGTCTGTCTTTGCAAAGAAAAATGGAAGCCTAATCTCATAAAGACCAGCTTTATCATCTCTTTTAGCAACAAGTCCATCAATTGACTTGTCCTTGCTCCAATTTTTTAGCAACGCTATCTCCTTCTCTTCTTTAGATTTTGCATAAAACGAATTTATAATTTCTTCAAAAACTTTTTCCCCTGGATCATTTCCAGGCTGGTCGTGATTATCAGAATCATCAGAACCATCAGACTCATTCTCTTCTGACTCAAAATAACCATCTGAGTTATCATCTTCATCTATATCACCGATTTGCCGAATGATAATATATGTAAAAGTAGATACTTTCATAAATATTGATGCCATTAAATCACTGAATTCATTTTTGAACGTTTCAATTTTTTCTGTTGTCTGATTGTCTTTCTTCGAAAGATTTAATATAGATTCTACTCCAAAGCGAAAATCTATCATTCTCTCTAGTAATCTAAATTTGGAGCTTATAATTGAAACTCTCAAAAAAATTCGTTGTTGCAAAATAGCAAGTTGCCCGTGTTTTATCATATCTTCATTATCCATATTCTTCAATTGTATCATAGCTTTCAAAATCATGCCGCGATCAATTGCTCCCCCTCCGGGAAGATCTTTGTTGGTTCTTATTAATTGAACTATTGCATCTCTAGCCTGCTGGGATGTAATGCTTGCAGGGGGTAGGGAATCATAAATACCTGATACACCAAAAAGTGGCACAGAGCCCATTTCTCTACTAGAAAGCTTATCACATTCAACAAGTTCATTTTGGATCTTTTTCATTTCTGTTAAATATGCTGTCCAAGGGAGACGAAAATAATGCTCGAAACGTGGATCAGTTACAATATCCATAGGTTTTTTTTCATCAACACAGTCAGCTGCTTTTAATAGAGCTTGTCTTGCCTCTTCAGTTCCAGGTGAAGCATTTCCAAGCAACAGGCTATAGTCCATTTTTTTATTGATTAGCTGGGCGGAAATATATCTAATAATAATAATTGATATTAGGATTAGCTCTATTTTTAGTAAGATAGATAGATATATTGGTGCTACTGTGGTGAGAACAATTAAATGAATTACAAGAACTGTAACAAAATATTCTAACATAGCTTCTGCTGATAATAAACAATCTTACAAATTTCACGTTTGCTAACCTATTTTTACAATCCCCAGTAAAGCCAAATATTTATTCATTGACTTGTATAAACAAGGGTTCTCATGCCAATCAAATAGTATAATGATTATTTAATACAAATAGTTTTTTTACAGATAAATAAATAAATAAATAAATAAATTATAGTCCAATCCAAAAAAATTGATTACTCTTAGTTAAAAGGTGTTTACATTAAAACAATACTATAGTGCTCTGTTTATCCATGATATGGCCTCATTTTGATTCCAAGCATTACTAGCGATTCAAGCCCTCTTCTTGCCATCTTATAGTCCTTTTCATGCTCAAAAGTTACTAGAATTGTATTAGTATCTTCTTCATTGTTTTTCTCAGACTCTAATAGTTCTGGATCACATTTCAGTTGTATTTTTACCCCGTCATTTTCAACATTTGTAATCATATCCTTAACTTCTGTTACAGACGTTCCATTGGGAACGTTGGTAAATAATGCTTTGAATTCCGTGTCTTCTGGGGCAGTATCGGTAGCAGAATCAGCGGATGCAGAATTAGCGGAATCAATTTCATCCTTGAGCGAAAAACACCAAGTGTAAGCAGTTTCTGCAGCTTCTTTATCGTTAAGCACAAGCCAAGGAAGACTTTCGTCTTCTATTTTCTCAGTTTCTACAACGATCTTTTTCCCAAACTTTTCGTTTATTTTGTCTGCAAATTGTGCCATAGCTTTCTTATCTAAAGCAAAGGGGAGCTTTATCTCGTAAATCCCAGCCTTATCATTTCTGCCAGAAATCAGGTTTTGTTTTCTTTTGGTAGTTTCATCCCATAGATTTATTAAAGTTTCCCCCAACTGTTCAGGACTGATGTTATAGTAGCCTAACATCCGTAGAAAAAATTTTCTATTTTTTTCATCCTCTATCCAGCTGGGATCAAAATCATCTTTGAAACGATAAACATCTACTAATTTTACTTCATCTTTTTCTCCTTCCTCTGTGTTGCCATCAGTATTATTTGGGTCGATAACTTTTTTTCTGATACTCGCGATTCGTAAAAAGACAAGCTCCAGATAAAGGTCTAGTTCCATAAAAAGTAATGTAAGCGTATCTGCAAGTAGATTTTTCAAATTGATAAATCTTCGTAGAACTTGAAGCTCCTCTATAGGCATACCAAAGTAGATGTATGGCTCATGAAAGCGGATCAATTTAAAATTGTCTAACAAATCGTATTTTTCCTTTGCAATCATGACTCTTAATGTCAGCTCTTTTTGATAAATAATTGCTTTGCCATACTTCATCACAGTATCATCGTCCAAAAGGGTTTCTAAGTTTTCTATAACCTTTGGACCAACTTCTTTTTCGATTTCACGAGGAAAGATGAAAGCATCTGGAGAATTCACCAGCTCGATAATTAGGTTTTTGGCTTCCTCCGGGGTGACTTTTATGTCAGGAAAAATTTCCTCAGATTTGATGAAGCCAAAACATGCTAAAATTCTAAGCTCTTTAGCTTCCAATTTCTCTGATTCGCTGAGTTCTTTTGCAACTTTTCGCATTTCTGAAAGATATGCATCCCAAGGAAGAGCTAAATATTCCTTGAAACGGGAGTCATTCACTTCACCTATGACATACTTGGTACAGAGATAATCGTTTGCTTTTTCTAAAGATTTTCTCTCTTCTTCAGTTCCTGGTAACGCACTTCCAATCAGACTAGAAAAATCCATTTTAATTTTAATTGTTTTTATTTTGTCATTCTTGATTACAAGGCTGGAAAGAGAAAGTACTGATGCATTTTTTATTTTCAGAATCTAATTACAACAAATGTAATATAAATATCATACCATATCATTTTTGTAATATCATCTATCTTTAGTATGGTTGAAAATAATCAATCCTATTTTTATCTAAAAAAAAGAAAATTTTGTCAAACAACATGATTATTTTAAGTCCTACATGAGAAATTTTTAATTAGTATAAACTTGATCTCCTGGATATGAGCTTTTTGAAGTGTATGAAAATAGTTTTTTAAAAAGGGAGTTTTGCTTTTTTGCAAATTGCTTGAACTTGATGAGATAAAAGGAAGAACTTTTCAATTGTCAAAAAAGCGGAAAAGAGCTTTCTTTACCTATTTACATCAATGATTTACTCCAGGGCTAGGGTTATAGATATGAGCTGCTTTAACTCATGTGTTGAAAAAGCGGAAATCAGTTATACTTAGAGATATTTTCAGCTGTAATCCCTTAGGGTTTGGGGTTAATCAATTGCGTTTAATATGATCAAAGTTTCTTCAGTTATAAGATGACTCTTGATATGAAAGGACTAGACATCACTACTTCTTTATATTAACAATATATATATTATATTTATCACTTGAATATGCAAAATTTCTTATTACTCGAAGACGAAAAACACCCATTAAGGCATAGCCGAAATATTTCCAACACCATTATGGTAGCCAAATTCGACGACTTCGAAAAGAAGTTGCAACTGTAAAAGTTCGGGTATTTGTAACTTTGGAATATCCGGAACATTGTTGTACTCCTGGAAAACTCGCTCAACATAATCCATTCGATATCTTGGGCTACAATAATCAGATACTCTGTATCCTTTTTTCATGATGACTTTAAGAGCATGCATACATGGATACTCGAGTTGTTGGAAATAGTTGCAAGTACAAGTTTTGTTTGACAAATCGACCTTGTAATTTAATCGAGAATAGGCACTATTGACTCGTCGCTCACTTATAGTAATAGGTTTTGATCCAAAGGGTTTATTAACACTTTCATAAAGACCGGGGAAATCACAAGGCTTTTTACCAGTTGTATTTCTCAAATAAAAAACAAAAAGGCTATCAGATCGGTGACAAACTGCATATTTTTCATCAGATAGCTCTATGACGTCAAAGTCATTCAAGTGTAAAAGTTCAAAGGACATATTGTTAACAATGCTAGGAATAAGAGCAACATCATCATTAACAAAAGTTCCTGAATAACGGTCTTGATAAAAGTGCTGTTTTTCTTGTTCTATTTGACGACGAGTTATTTTGTCAAATTCTTGAACCATTGTAACAGGATCTAATCCTATGAGCTCTTTTAATGAGATATTAGTGAATTCAATAGAATTGCTTGTCACTTGGTTGTAGCGAGCGAAAAGAGAAGCTGCATAACAGAATTTTTCAAGTTCCTGAACGTACTTTCTTACCTCTGAAGCATGTTGTCTATTTTTGTGGGCTCTTCGGAAGTCAGTGTCATCTGCATCTATGTCTGGCTTGGGAGGAAGGCTTGCATGCTGAATAACTTCCAGCATTTCTTGATATAATTTCATTATCCGATCTCTATCAGTAACAGATAAAAGTGCATAAAATATATCAAGAAATTTTGCTTTGTTTTCTTTAGTGTCGAATATGACTTTTTTAGCCTTCTCTGCTAAATGTCTAGAGCAAATGTAATGTGGAACGTTAGGCAAAGCTTTTGATACACCAGTATAAAGTCCTTTGTCACCATCTGAAATAATTGAGGGGTTGAATAACTTGAAATATTTTTTGTATGCCTCGTACAGATTAGTTAGAAACGATACGCAGTTTTTTTCGTTTTCCGTGTTATAGAATCCTATTGCGAGGTTGATAACTGTATTATTTGGTGTCATTCCAGTTGCAACGTACATGATGTAGTCTCCATAAGTCTTTTTCTTAAGAAAAGTGCCATCTACTGCAATGACGGGATTAATAAACCAGATACCCACCTTTGAGGCCTCAGGAACATAGAATATTTGAGTTGGACAAAATGGTTTTCCCACCTCATTCATCACACGAAGGTTTTTTATTGTTTCTTCGGAAAACCATCTGTCAAACTGAGCCCGAAGTTCAAGAGGATTGATTGGAAATACTCTTAATATTGAAGTAACCATTTCAGAGGTAACATGAGAAAGCGTACCGCAGCATCTTTGCTTCCAAGTCTTTGATTTAGTAGCTTTTTTGAGATCTTTTTTCAAATTCACACAATTATTTCGTTCACAAATAGTTGATTCTTCTTTTGTATGCAAAGCCAAATTGAGGTTATCTTGAATGAGCTGTTTTGCATTATTGACGGTTTTATTCACATAAGAAGCAGTTACTTTTTTTGGGTAAGTGGCTGTGTGTGATGTGCGAATTGAAGGAACAAAATCGTAGTAATTTTTTTGATTATTAGAGTCTCCCTGATCCTGTTCATTATTCTTCTCTTTTTCTTGCATTCTCTTTTCCAGTTTCTCTTGAAATTCCGCGTTTCTATCAGCAAGATAGTCGTCTCTACTATAATCTTCTGGAAGGTCTCTTGTTTCAGTTACCCTAGTTAGATCTTCATATATTGGTAATGCAATGTTTTCGAGAAGATCTTGAAACTCTTTATCAGTTGAGCTGGTAGTATCCAAACTAGGGGAGGGTGAAGAATTGTTTGTTGTATCACTTGTATTGCTGCTTGTGGTTGAATCAAACTTGCTCGATTTACTAGATTCGAAATGTGCCTTGTCAATTAGCTTTAACTCAATATAGGATTTTCCTTCTTCATTTTTCAAAAAAGCTCTTTGTGCTAATGCTGTTACCAAAAGGCGGTCATTAATTGGGGCACGAATATCTTCATAATGTTTTAAAAGAGATTCAAGTTCATTCTGATCCAAATAAGTGGCAGAAGAAAAATCCAAATTATTTAGTGAAGATGTTTTTGTTTGATAATGTGTGTTGGGTAGTTCTTTTTTACTCAATTCATCTTCTTCTAGAATTTTTAAGAGTTTTCTTTCATCATTGATTTTTTCATTCCCGTCAATTGAATTTTCTACTATCAGCTTTGTAAAATCAATTCCTTCTTCATTATCATATAAACCATCAGTATTAATTTTTCGAATTTCTGTAAAATGAAGTTTTTTGGGATAAAAAGGCAGAGATGATTTCTCAACAAAATTCAAGCCATCCTGTGTAAGTATGATGGATTGTTTCAAGAGTTTATCGATTTGTTCCTTTCTTTCTTTTTTTTCTTGTCGTGTCAATGGCTTTTGAGGTTGCCGAGCAGCAAAAGTTTTGTATCTTCTTTGGGATTTCTTGCGTTTAATTATGAGTTTTTTAGTTTTCTGCTGCTTAGCTGTTGTGCTTGCATTTGCATTTGAATTTGATATTAAAGACTTATCTTTCTTTTTCAAGCGTTTTGATTTTTTTTTGTCAACATGAATAGCAGAGGAAAGAGAATCATAACGAACAAAAAATGAAGAATTTGGTTTTCGCATTATAGTGTGTAGAAAAACACCGGCAATATCGCAAATAATTGTTTTAGAGTCCTGAAAATGATTTCTTGATTGCTTCAAGAAACGGCGTATGTTTTCTTCTTTATTTTTCTCTGATGAAAAATAAGGGTGAAAACTGTATAGTTGTGCAAAAGCTTTTAATAAATCTTCAGTCTCATACCTTTTTGTTGAGTTCAAAAAAGCTGGGTTCATAACATAAACGAAATATGGTTGCAAGCTATTTCTAAGACAAGATGCAGTGCTTTCTAAAATTTTGAAGCCTTCAAACCATGTACTCAAGTTTCTATAAGTTTCAGTATTTTCAAGGACAGCATTTTCAGGCAAAGGAGAAGAAGAAGTTCCAGCACTAATGTCAGCCTTGTGTTTTTGGACACTGATAAAGTGTCGAACAATTTGATTTCTGGAGTAAGTACCATTTCCTAACGGCAGTTCCTTAGTGTCACGCCAGCAGTCAGAGATATTTCTCAATTTGGTTTTGTCCTCGGTAGAAATTTTATCGCAAGTATGATCAATAAATAAATCAACGTAATAATAATGAATGTCAAAAGAGAAAAAATTGATGATACCTCTTTTGCAAATCAAGTGATACTTGCAACCCTTTTTGATGCATTTTAAACTAACAAGGCCGTTGTTTTTTGCTCCTTCTAGCCCAGCACAATTGGATACAAAATAGACAATTCTATGATTCAAAAAGTTCCAAAGCATATGAAACGCTATCATTTGCGCTTTGCAATAAGTAATTACTGGTAATGACTTTGTGTCGACAGACAAGAAAACATTCTCAAAAATATATTTTGGTTCCCAGCTTTTAAAATCTTTATCGAAATTCCTAAAAATTTCACCTTTTTTATCGACATTTGTAAAGTAGTGATACAGTTCACGCTAAAAGTTTCGTTCAAGTATTAGTTAATGCACATATATAAAAAAAAAGAAAAAAAGATAAATGCATACAATTGATAGAGCATGCTTTTTTGCAATTTCATCGTCAAATTTCTTGGCTGTAGCATATCGATTGTTGAAGAAATGGATCAATCCAGGTACTTCAACGTTAGGAATTGGATATTTACAAGGAAGGAACACCGAATCTTCGTGAAAATAGCCCAAATTATTATTATTATTGAAGGCTGGAAGAGAAGGTAAAAGATGTTGATAGTTGTCGTTAAAGATATCATTAATTACATCTTCATTTAAGTCTCCCAATTTTTTTATAACTTCTCTATTAGTTTTTCCATATGCGTCAAAAACACAGTTTAGCAATGATACAAATCTTTTGTGAATGATGTCTTTATTCTGAGAAGAAAGATCTGATGAAAGTGAAGAACCATTTACACCATCATTTACCGATTTAAGTAGCTTTCATTTTCAAGTTAGTAATTCAGCACAAACTTATAACATAAAATTTGTGATTAGAACCTACCTCTTGTTTGCTGAAGCACGATAACACAATTTGAACAAAACTCTCTGTAGTTAACTGAAAAAAAAAGTTAGCTTTGTGTATTAAATTAACCAAGGAAATCAAATTACCTCTCTATGCGCCGAATGGATTTCATGATAAATGTATGATAAGCATAGTTTAACTGTATGGAAAACTGATTTATATAAAGTATTTGGCAAAGATGTCCGATTTTGCTCTAGAACAGTAGAAATCATTTCATCAACATTATTGGATAGAAAATCTTGCGTGCGAGATTCTTCTAAATCAGTAGATGGAATGTCAGTTGAATTTTCTATAGGAGAAAGTGAATTAGATTGATTTAGATGCTGCTCAGCTTGAGAATTTTGAGGTATTGGATGGTCTTGAGGGGAATTTGGTAAGCATTGCTGGCTTTGAATTACTCTAGGAGCTTGATATGGCATCATTTGGGGCTGAGGGCCTATAAAAGGAGATTGGGCTTGAGCCATGGGTAAATGGTAAGGCCCTTGAAAAAAGGGTGGATTTGGAAACGCTGGAGGGATTTGATGATAACCCGAAAAGAGAGATTGAGATGGAGGAGCTATTGCTTGATGCCCTGGTTCAGGATCTCGTTGTTCTGGAAGAAACTCAGGAGGAAGTTCCAAAACAACAGAATTTTTATCATATTTATATCTTTTTCGAGGCCTCTCATAGACCTGGTAAACATAGTAGGGGATGTTCATTGTTGATGAATTGAATATGAGATTTGAAAAAGCAAAAGTATGAAGAATAACAAAAACAATTTTTTTAGCTAAAATATTTAAAATGGAAAAATCAAAACAAACATTACCCAAACACATGCAACTGTTTTCTATGGGATTGATAAAGTGCTATAGACATTTTCAAAACCAATAAATATTATTACTCTGATTTTAAATTTGAGCTTCCATGCAAATATTTCATAAAGTAAATGAATGGGAAGTGGTAAAAAAAAAAAAAAAAAAAAAAAAAAAAAAAAAAAGTCATTACATTGCATTAAATTATAAAACTAGAGATTAATTAATAAATACTATTTGTAAATAATAGAAAATTGAAGTAAGAAAGGGTCGTTATGATGCAATCAAGTTTGTATATATATAATAGAAAAAATCTCTATATTTTTCTCAAACAAATCCGAATTAGCGGAAAAAATATTTATTATTATTGTCTTTCTTGCTTCTTTTAGCAGGACTTGAAGAAGTGTGCTCAGGATGTTGTGAGTATAAAAGACTACTTTGATTTGAAGATGTAGAGATTGATCGTTTTAGGGGTTTTCGATCCTGTTGTGAAGCGTAATGAATCTGATGTGTTTCATTGACTGGATGCGATGAAAATTTAAGAGGCTGTTGTCTTGGAGAAGCAAGAATAGGAGCAATGAGTTGTTGAGAAACAGAAGGAGATGGCCTTTTTCGTGAAGAAGAAGAAGATAAGACAGGAGTAAGTGCGACTTTTCGAGGAGTTTGAATTACAACAGAAGGGACATCATCTTCATGATCAGTAAGTTCATCAGCGGAGTCTATTGTATCAACAGATTCAAATGAAGCATTCACTTCATCCTCATTAATGTCGGAGTAATTTGTGGTATTTTTCTTTGGAGGGGATCGTGATAACTTTGAGGAAATATTTGTTGAAGATTGTGTTTTTAAGGGAGAGAAATTTAATGACGAAGCATTCATGCCAGCTTTTCTTTTACAGCCTGGTAAAGGTATTGATGACTCTCTTAGAGATTTTGAATCCTTTTTACTTTCTGGAAACAGTATCTTTGGTTTGAAATCTACCCAAGTATCGTCACCTCTTGGATATGGCCGGAAAACCTTCTTTCCTCTGAATACAAACCACATGCCGGGGATCTTTGATGAACCTTGCTGCAAGTCATGAGGATGATATTCTTCCATGCAGTGATGTGTAGCTGTAGTTTCCGGTTGGCTTTTCTTTTGGATCATCCCTTTTGATCTGAAATAAGCATCTTCAAGAACATCAAAGTACTTTTCGCTATCATATTCTCTTCCATTAATTTTGTCAATATTGTGTGTGATTTCAAAAGATTTAGGCGCAAGTTCAAAAGAAAGTTTTTGTGTAGGCTGTTTCTTTTTGATAGATGCTTGAAGTCTTTGGGTGAATGGGTCGGTGATTTTTTTTTGCTTTCTGTATTTATGTTCGGCGTATTCCAATGGATAGTCATCGAGTTCATTATTAACATCATCTAAAAAGGCTTCTTTGTCATTGAAGATTTCAAAATCTTCATCTTGTTCGTCGCCAGTGAGGGCAGAAATATGTACTGGTTTATGCTTTCGTGGAGAGGAAATGGCTAATGAATCAATTCGAGTAGTTTCATCTGGATGTATCAGGTTAGACGGCTTTATATTGGTTTGTGAATATTCTAATGTGAGGTGATTATTGGATTCGGGATAAGGGGAGCTAGAAGGTAGTGGTCGTTTTTGAGGAGGTAATGGATTTACTATATCAATTGATGATGAGGTGCAAGCGATACGTCGTGGTGATTTATATGATCTGCCACTTCCCTTCACAGGAGTTCCTGTCGGAAACATCACCCTGCTGTTATGTAAAGGCTCATTTACTGAAATGATTTCATCTATATTTTTCTTTCTTTTGGGGCGTACTGGTGTTTGCTCTGGCGTTAAAGGAAGCACAAGGTTAGAAACCGATTTTGTTTTTGGAGTTTGTCTTCCATTATGCACTCGGTGTGAAAAATGCTTTCCGTCGCGGCGTGGAGTTAAACATTTTGATGCCATACTGTCATTTAAAGAATCTGGTAATGAAGCCTGACTGTGTTTTGACCAAGGGAAGTTATCGGGCTCGTCGATTGGGGCATATCTTGGTGTTGGTGGAATCCAAGAATCTATTTGTGTAGTTCTGGGTGGAGTTCTTGGAGGAGTCATGATTTATATAGATCTTATAAAGAATCTTGTGAACTGTATTATGGATTGATATATATCTATATAAGATCCAAGTAGAGTTTAGTGAATATATAATGGATGGTTGATTTATGGTGCAAAAGAGTGAGGAAAAAATATATAAATAAAAAAAAAAAAAAAAGCAATATTATTTAAATCTTAAAAGGTGAGTGTCTAAAAACTGTGAAGATTTACATCTTTATTTATATATTTAAAAGAAAACAGTAACTAAATCTCTGTTTTCATTTGATGATTTAAAAAGCTGCCGACTGGTTTTGTAAACAAATGTTCGTGCTTTAAATCAATTGACGTGTTTCAACATCTTGATTTGGAAATTTAAAAATAAACAAAATTTCCCAAAACGCGAATTGTAGTAATCATTATATAACTGTTACATAATCAATAAAGTGTATCAAGAAATTGGTTTGAACCCAGTTTATTACTGTTAGATATTTCTCTATTACTATCTACTAATTCATTTTAATAACTCATTTGAAACAATGCCCGTTAGACGTCGACATACATTTTTTTTTGATTTTAACGATCCTGAAGCAATTGAACGTTTTGATTTCAATGCAGAGACGCAAAGTCTTACAACCACCCACTTTTCGGGTCCAAGAGAAGACAGAATCATAGTACCCAGTTCTGTTCTTCAAAAAGGGCAATTTCATGATGTATGTATATGCATTTATAATTATTCACAATAATTCTGGTTTTAAAAGAAATCTAACAATTCCACCTTAGATATACTCGTCATTACAATCAATTGAAAAACTTCAAGTTAAATGGTCAAAAAATGTGGTTTACAACCACAAATATCCAGCCGCAATTGTAAAAGAAAGTGGTCTCCATATTGAAATTGTTCCTAAAAAAGACCATGAACCTGATTGGGATGGATTGAAAGCTACTTTAAGCAATTTTTTTGGAGTTTCATTTGAAAATTCCAAGGTATGCTACTATCATTTTCTTTGAATCATAACTCGCTACTAACATTATTTTAAGTCATTTATAAATGCCAACGATTTCAAGTCTTTTTATTCGCCACTTGATAACCTTTCAACTTTAACAAAATCCATTCAAACTCTATTGTGCTCTGATTCTTCGGAAAACTGCATCTCACAAATCAATGAACTTAGTTGTGCAGATTCTCTTTCGATAACATACGGAATACTACCCTATAATGCAAAAGAATCCCAAAGTCCGCATGATTTAATAGTTGAGACTTACTGGGCTAACAGAAAAGATGTTCAAAACGTCTTATCTTTAGAAAAATCAGTTATTTCAAAATTACATGAGGAAAAAGTCGAAATTGGAATCTTAAGCGTCCACCCTGAATACTCTAGCAAGTTCTCTGTATGGGGTGTTACCGGATTCACACGCAACTTGGACGCTTCAAAAAACGACAAAGTTTTATTTCAATTTACAATGAAACATAGACCAACAGATTCTACATATTATGCTGAATTCTCTAGACCAACTGGTCTCCATCCAAAGCATCAACTATATCTAGAAGCAGTCAGAAAGCCTCTAGAAAAATGCTCCTTATTTTCAAAATATACATTTGACAAATCATTGTTTTTGGATAGATATCAACTACAAGATTTAGATCAGGCTACACCAAATCGACCGCCTGTTGGACATTTGCATAAGATATGGGGCGAGACGGATTTGGAAGAACCAAAATGGGCTGCCCCTGGTTGGGGAAGTGAAGCATTGGTGCAACTATATACAAAAGGAGTAAAAAACTCAGATGATAGTATGACATTTGAGCTACCAACTCATTCCAGATATGAATCACCCCAGTTAAATTCAACATTTGTAAAGGAATCACAACCATGGCCTGTCGTATTTTGGGCCTGTAAGCCTCCAATTGAAGACGAAAGTAATTTCGAAAATAACATTCCTTCAGCAGTCGAAACGAAGAATTTGGGATACGAATCCATATTTCCAAACGATACCATATTTTATTATTTCAACCCTGTTATTCCTGACGAGTGGGAAACTCAAAAATTAGAATCGACATTTGACATTCCAGTTGCTCCATTTGAAGCATATGGAAATGTTCAAATTATCTCAGTAATTGTGATCTTTGGTGGCTTCTTCTATATTCTCTATTTGATTTTTGGAAACTTTTTCAAACAGACTAAGCTGGTCGATTCGACTGATAAAGACAAATAGATTTAGAAACATTTAGAATGATAATTTTCTAAAGTCAGTTAGTTTCTCACCACATAAATTATAAAGAAATTTAAAATTAATATTGGGTACTTCATGAAAAACCATGTTTTTTTTTCTCTAGTTTTAATATTTATAGTACTTTTCGCCATTTGGCATTAAAATCGTCATTGTCATTACTCGTAGAGTTTTCTTTGTGAATGGCTGAATTTTCCTCATCGCTATCCAAATCTTCTCTTGTTCGCCTTATACCAGATGTAGGCTTAGATTGTTCTAACTTGATTTCAAGACTTGCTTCTTGTTCTCCATTTTTCGCAAGCATGCCGTTGCTTCCTTGAATCTTATTGGGTTTTACCATGTCACAACTTTCATCAGCTATATCACTTATCATTTCATCCTCCAAGTCATCTGCTGTTCCAGTATTGCTGACTAAAAATTCACCATTTTCATCTGTAAAGCTGTCAGGAACCTCCAACTCGAAATCCATGTTGTCGTCCGTCCCAAAGAAAGAGCCAGTTTGATTCTCACCTTCTTGATCTGACATATCGGGATCCATATGCAAATTAGCACAGTTACTTAAAGCGCCATAAAGTTCGTTGCACAATTCTGGAACTTTGGCATTAATCCAAAACTCCACGTATTCTTTTCCATCGTTTGATATTACGTTGGAGTTATCTGGAGAATCAGCATTAGACGAAAGAATCTCATTTGGTACAGCGACTTGCAAATAAAGGACCTTAGAATTAGTTATTCCATGCAAAGTTATTGATGTATAAGGTATCGCATATCCAAAGTTGTCTGCTTCTTGAGGAAACCAAAGGTAGAGTCTAGCTGATGATATTATCACATTAACCAGGATCGGTCCCTCAGGACCTTTGCCTTCTGACCGCAGTTTAAGTTCCGATACATATTGGTTCTCATCATACTCCTTTCCGTTATTATTTCTTTTTGATTTGAATCTTGATTCCGAATATGTTCGTGGCAGTCTATAAAGTTGTGGCGCCTCCAAAGGAAGAAAAGTTGCAGCAGTGTGTAGCACGGGGTTTTCTTCAAGAGAAAAAATGGCAGGAGTATAGGACTGGTATTCTTTCAATGGAATGAAATCGGAGAGCAAAGGCTCAGAATCGATAGGAGCAATCGAAAAAACAGTCATAGTTCTGAATTCCGTCTTCTATTCAGAATATTGGTACCAAAAACAAGGAAAATGTAAACCCAGCAAGGGGATTCCTAAGGTTTAAAACAAAATCGATATGAAAATTGAAGAAATGAGAGATTCATCTTGACAAAAAGACGAAAAATAGCAAAAAAAAAAGTAAATAAAATAGTAAAATTAAGACACGGTTAAATATCACGTGACTTAAGAATAGAAAACTGATCTCCTACGTTATATCATTTTTTATTTTATTTTATATTTTAATTGGTATTATTCAATAAAAAGCTACCTATGAAATATGAATGATTTTGACGACGATGACCCCTTTGAGGGCATTTCTGATTCGGAGCTGTTTGGATCGCTGGGTATATATAACAACGTAACACTTTCAGAACCTCCGAAGCAACAGTCCAACGACAGTACATCTACAATCGCTGTACAACAGAGCGCACAATCAAATACTGTAACCCCACAAGATAAGAATTCTAAACATGACGTAAGTTTTTAAAAGCATATATATAAGTTATATATTTCTATAACTACAAAATCTAACATAGAAATTCCTTTTACTAACTGAGCAAATTTAGTTGGAGCTTGAAAACAAACTTTTGAAAGAAAAACTGGCAAAACTTGAAGATGAGAAAACACAAGCTATAGGAGAAATAATAACTTTGAAAAGAAAAATCGAAACAAGATCTAATGATTATCAACAAGAAATCAACAGTCTTTTGATTTCACGCAAACTAGATAAAAGCAATTATGAGCAAACTATATCACACCTTCAAAAGGAAAATGCCTCCCTTTTGACTGATAAGAAATTTGCCCTCCACGAGGTATATCAACTAAGCCAAAAGGTAAAGCACACTGAAAAAAGACTAAAGTCTTCTCAATCTCCTTCTCAGGCACCTGCAGTTCATTCTCAACTAAGTACAATGGATACACCATCTCCTAAGCGTCCTCGTAGCAATAATGACGCGAGACTTAATAACATTTTAAACTCACCTCTAAAAATTGCAGAAAAGCAGACACAGAATGATGAACTTGTATTAGCTGATAACTCAGATGACGATTTACAAGAGGGTTTCCTTTTTGATGTTGATACTACTGAAAAGTCTAATCAAAATACACACAACGAACGGAAAGAAGAACCTGAGACGATAAGCAAGAACAGAACTAATGGCAATGATGTACAGTCCGAAAGAAACAACAGCATGAATATCCATCAGACTAGGGAAAAGAAACTTAGAGGTGGCGAATCAGAGAATTCCCACTCAGCCAAAAACTTACATGAGGTGATGGCCCAGTCCTTTAGAGACGGATTTGCTGATGCATTTCCATCTTCTTCAAAAAGAAAAAGAATAGAAAGCCGACCGAATTTATTGTTAAAAAAAGCAAGTAATGCAAGACCTTTATTTGATAATGATATGATAAACCAGAATGTCAATAATATTAATTCAAATGATGGTACTGCGACAGCTCGGAAAGTTTTTAACAATACCCCTTTTGAAAATTACCTTGCCCCTAACCGTGACATAAAGCTATTACTTGAGAAGGCCGAAGGCCAAATATCATCATTAAAAGGCCGCCTTGTTGGGATAGAAAGAGACTCAATTAAAAATAGTAAAATACTGCAGTTTTACGAGCTTCTTTTAAACAATAATCTCTATGGAAGCGAAAATTCAAGTTGGGATATTCTGTCCAAGTTAACTATCAAGGTACAATCAGCAAAGGGATCTGGCACTGTCCATATTACAAGAATACTTGAAGTTGCACTATTTAACACAGAGAGCAGTCAGTTGTCCAATTCAAATTATCCATCACCTCAAACATTCAAGTGTTATGAAGATGAAAAGCTATCTTCTATCTGCAATAATTTTTTTAAAACATGCGAAACAGTTATTTTTGCGTGTTTGAGTGATTTCAACTACAGACCTATCCCAATAATTTTACAACTTATTCATTATACTATCGACTATTATCCCCCAGTTGTCATATCTTCTAGCCGCATTATTGCATTTCTTTGTGAATTTATTAAGAGACACCTGCCATACATAAAGTCGATTCCTGATGCCGATGCAATTTATAAGCGAGTGTACAATCCTTTCAACATCTCAAATTCTTTAAAGAAGAAGCGAGTCAAGCGGCCTAGTAAAAATGCTGATGACGAAAAATTATCTATTTCAAATTCATCTACATCTCAAAATGACTCCTCAATATCATGTAATGATGCTTTCAAAGAAATGTCGATTCTTTTTGCTTTTGATGTTTTGCAGAATGCCGTTTCTTATTCAGATTATATTTCTACAGACTCCCATTCAATAATTTGGCAAGAAATTCCATTTTCACTAATAAATCTTCTTTTAGAGTCATCCGTTCCTTCAAACTTTTTATTAAGAATAGTTTTGATGATTCTTTTTTCAGTAACAGAAACAACAGTAGGACCTATTCATCCTGACTTGCCACTAGTAAAAAATATTGATGATAAAATCAGCTTAACAAGCAAACTAAAAGAACCAGAAAATAAAAATGAAATTTCTAATGATAAGCAATATGGCGATGATGATATAAAAATGGCTGACAACAATAACAATAATACAGAAAATGAAGGGCAAAGTACATCATTTGACAATTTAAATGCCTTCAGAATTCAGGCTAGAAATGAAAGTGAATTGGTTTCGGCTTTTGCTATTTTACTTACAGAAAATATTAGCTCCAAACATACCCTTTTGTTTTCTGGTCTTGAAAATTTCCCATCATCAATTCCTGAATGCCCATTTTTTGAATTTTCATCATTTGCTAAGAAGGCAAAAAATTTTCCTAAAATTCGTCCTCCACGAAAGACTGTAGACTACATCTACTACGGTACTATCAACTCGTTTTATCCTAACCCGTCGTCTTCATCATCAAAGTACTTTCCTCCACCACTACGATTCCATCAGCATGTCGAAAACAGAAAAAATTCGATAAATACTAAAAATACTGAAAAGTATCACCATGAAATTTCACAGATAAATTTTTCTACAACAATATTTCTACGAAGAATGATAATTAAAGCTTATATTTTAATTGCCATTACCAAGACTCCTCAACTTATTGTTCAAAATACGACTGCGATGATATCAATTATTCATTGTCTGTCTAATTATGTTGAGATTGTTTATCAATCAGTTGAACCAGACAATAGCTTGATAGAGTTTATTAGTGATTGTGTTATACTGTTACACAATCTTTGGTTTTTAAACAATATGATTGTGAGCGGTCCCGACTTCCCGCTTGAGGATTCTGTGACTACAAGAGCCATTATGGCATTACCTCACAATGTAGGCTCAGAGTTTGTTATCACAATGTCCAAAATCGGATTTAGTGAAGGACCAATACCAGATCAAAAAGAAAAAACTAGTAGTGATGTAAATGGAAAGCCATCATATCAGGAGAAGCCTCTATTTAGGCCGATTATTACCAAAATGGCAAGAGATATGGTCCGGTTTAATGTAGCATCCAAAGAGTCAGAATTTATCTGGGCAAAGATGGGATACCCAAACCTATAACAACTATTGAGAGTCTATATTATTGTTATTCGAAATTGAAAACGCTCGAGCATATCACTATTTATCTATAATGCGCCCTCTAGTTGATTATTTATATAATGAAAGCAGTGCTAACATAACATAAAAACTAGTCTTTTATCTCTAGTTTTATTGTCTTTTTGTTAACTATATTCGATAGGGTCTTGTGTTCAGAATCACATGAGACTGAAGAAACGCTTACAACGGACTATAATCCACTTGAGCAATCAAAAGTTTGTGTAGCTTGTATCAACAAAATCATGCTAAAGAAGTAAGATTTGGTACTTAATATTTATAAGTTGTAAGTAAATTAAGTTATAACGAAACAGTGCTGAAATATCTTGATGATTGATGGAAAGTTTTATTTACTTCAGCTTGATGATGAATATTTATAGTCATAGGTCACGTGCAAAGCAGAACTTTAACTTCATATAGTATACTTTTCTAAAATTATCTCAAATAAGCTGTAAATCACTGTAAAACACTGTAAAAGGGTATATTTTCGAATACAGTCCTTAGTTGTGGATCTTGGCTCTGTTATGAGTTTTGTTGGTTGGGTGGTTGATATTTAAGGTTTCCATTGTGACGTATAGAAAAAGGCTTCAAATTAACATTACATGGCGTTGATTTCCATCCCAGGATTTTTTTTTTTTTTTTGTTCAATTACGAAAAATTTTTTTCTTTCTCTTATTTTTCTTCCACTCGATTTTTTTTTTTAGGAAAGCACATTTTTCATTCATTGTATATCCTTTAGCGATCGTTATATTTAACATTTTGAGATTAGATACATCCCAAACCACCGAGATCTTCAATACTTCGCTTCTTCGCTTCTTCTTGCTTTTTAGGAACTTGCCATTTTTTATTCGTTCATTACAGTTTCAATGGCACCACCACCCCCACTTTCCTTGGACTCCAAGGCTGTCAGTGGCATTACTGGGTATGAATGAAGCTTTGGTCAAAATATGATTCTATAGTATTAGTTCCGAATTCTAACAAGGTCAACTTTTTTTGCTTTTCATTTATCTAGATCTATCTCAATATCATGCTGGATTATTGTATTTACACCCCAGCTTTATGAAAATGTATGTTGAACTTATTTATATGATTTTATTATTCTTGCTAATTCATGTTATCCGAATAGTTTCGTCGTCAAAGCGCAGATGGTCTATCACTGACTTTCGTAGTTCTGTGGCTTGCTGGTGACATTCTCAACGTCGCAGGCTCTATATTACAAGGTGTTTTACCAACTATGATTGCCCTTGCAGTTTATTATACCATTGCTGATATTATTTTACTAGCCCAGATCTTGATCTACAATAGAAGAAATACATCAGAAAATTCACAAGAAACCACATCTCTCTTGCACAGCAAGGTTGATCCTTCTCATCTTTCACCTGCAACTCCACTGATCGAATCCTTCGAAGATGAGGAAGACTCTGACGATGCATCCAACACCGTTGCATCTCTTTTACATCCAGGAAATCAAACAAGAAATCGAACCAGAAGAACAGATAATGGAACCCTGGATCTTGAAGCCGAAGGACCATCTGCTAGAAAGCCATCAAATTCTAACGCCGCATCTTCCGCTTCAAACTCAAAAAACTCTCAAAATACTGCTGTTAATAAATTCCGAGCATTTGCCTTCAACACTCTTATGGTTATTGGTGTTGTTGCTTCAGGTATTATCGGCTGGATCTTCTCTGAATATCGTCATCATGACCACGACAGCCTACCAGATCCATCACAACCCCCTCCAACATTAGAGTTCGACTTTTGGGGACAAGTTTTTGGCTGGGGATGTGCCGTTCTCTATCTTGGATCTCGTGTTCCCCAAATTCTTCTTAACTTCAAGCGCAAGTCTGTTGAAGGCATTTCCTTCTTGTTTTTCTTATTTGCCTGCTTGGGTAACTTGACCTATGTAATTTCTATTTTAGTCCTAGACTTGTCACCTAGATACTTAGCCATTAACGCGTCGTGGTTGGCTGGTAGTGTCGGAACTTTAGTTTTGGATATGATTATTTTTATTCAGTTTTGGGTTTACAATAGAAACTGCCCCGAAGAAGATGAAGAAGACGAAGAATATTACTACAATAGTGATGAAGAATAATAACAAAAAATATAAAAAAACATTGTTTTCAGCTTTAGATCATTATGTACCATAGATGTGAAACAACCTCTTTTGTACAGTATAATTATTATGTTTTCAAGTTTCAAATCGATATTTTAATTATATGGACCTGAAAATTTTTTAAACAAAATTAACTTTTATAATTCAAAGGTAAATAATAAATGGTATTGTTATGAAATTATGAAATATTAGCATACAGATAATCAGATACTCTCAAAGGTTTTGCTTTAAAAATTTCCAATATTTGTTACATGTATATGACATGTAATTTGTAAATAAAAAAATTCAGCATTGTTTATTTTTCATTCTTTTACATACTTGCTCAACTCGCCCATGTTCAACGGTATAGATATCTTCTGAAAAAGATCTTATAACTAGGTTATAAGATAAATGGGAAGCCATTCAGAATGTCTGATTTTAGTCACGTTCAAACTCAGGTCATAGACTCTGACGCATCCGATGACGATGTAGAAAATCTCACTACAGATGAATATTCGGAACAGCAGATTAAACAAGAGAAGATAAAAGAATATCTAGAGCTGTTACCACGCAAATTAGACTACCAGATTTCGGATGCTGATATCAAACCCTATTTCGAATTTGAATTTTTGTTCAATGTAAATTTGCTCAATAGAAGGCACCGAAAAATACGGGCTATTAGATACAGAAGCGCATTTGAATATAAAAACATAATTCATGATATTCGCGAACAAAACCTTACAGATATAGTATCCCAACTATATTCTGTTCATCTTTCAGAGAGGGCTCACTTAAAATTTACGTGTAATTGGGCCACATGGCCATTCAGGCCCGATTATGAAGACTGTCCTGACGATATCGTTCCAACAGATGAAGATGATATACGTGATATAACAGAAGCTCCACAAGTAATACACGGATTCGGATGGAAAGGTCCCAAAAACGATAGCAGCGAAGATGTTGGAGCTAGTGGTAATCTCTTTTCCTATAACTCAATTCACGATTGCAGTAATAATTCAATCGACTCAAACATAGAATTACCATCTTCCGTTATAAAGAAAAAGCGTAAAAGATTTCAATCTCAAACTGATCCTTTTGATATAGCACGAGAAGAGATACAGAAAAAAAAAAAGAAAATTTCAAATATTTACAATAAAAACGGCAATGAAAAATTACAAGACTATTACGCTCGATCGGCTCTAAGATCCTTGTGTAGTCAAGCTGGCATCGATCTCAGTAAAGAACCTTTAAATCACCTCAACAATGACGAAAATGACGATGAATTAATATTTTCAAACTATGATGATATATCACAGACAGCACCTAGCTTTGAAAAGATTCCAGAGTTTTTAGAGTATCATTCTTTTGACAAGAATTTAGGCCGTCGTTTTATTAATTACTATCTCCCTGAAAACCAAACAAACACTTATACTGACCCAAGTGATCCCTCTACGTTACCATATGGAAAAATTTCGACAGGATCATCATCATTACCTTCAAACCTTTATAGATATAAAATCACAGATTCTAAATCGGCATATGAAAATATTAATTTTAAATTGAAGCAAACTGACGAACACACTACAAATGAAGCAAATGATAATGAAAGACACTCAAAACCAGGCGATGTTATAAAAAATCAACTGAACCCTGAAATCGGACTAGCAAGAGACAATTTATCATCTCTTGAGGAAAAACGACTTGCACATGCTAGACAACTTCTTCTTTACGAACTTAATGCACTATTCCAACGAAAAATATATGACAAAATTCAAAATGAAAACAACCTTGCCAAAGAAAAATATTCCCTAGAGCAATTAGAAAACGAACTGTTAAAAGAAATGAAAAATAATTTCAATAATGATGACGAAATGCAGAAGCCTTTTATTCCAATAGTTCCAAAAGTTGACGATTCAGTCGAACTACCATTGCAATCTCGAGAAAAGCTTTTGGATCTCTTAGATTCAGTTCTGATACTGGTTGGCTATCATTCCCATCTCTCTGGAAGAGGGAAAGAGCATGATGCCAGCATGCGATGGACTGAAATTTTAGCAAAATCCGGAGCTAGTACATTAGGTCGCACTTTTGCAAGATGCAAATCCTTATTTTTTGATAATCTGAAAGATCCCCGTGTGTTTGATAGCTCAAAGCCACCAAAATCCAGTCAAAGTAAGAGCAATGCAGTTATTTCTAAGGAAGATGAAAATAACGAACTTGATGAAGGAGAAGAGGATCTTTTATTTAATTATAATAATGTAAAGGGTGATGGTGAAGATATCTTGCATAAAAGAAACATAGACGCAGTTCAAGAGTTTTTATCTAAACTACCTCCCCCGATATCAGATAATCAACCAGTTTATCCTTTAAGGGATCACAAGTTTATCTACTATGAACCCTCTACGCTTCCAAGATATGATCCTTATGAGGAAAAATATGTGCTACACGGCAAACTTACTCTACAACAAATTCACGCCTTGGATACCTCAAGTGAATTTATCGATCCTTCTTGTCACTTTGGCAATTCGTATTCAAGTATGAATTCCTACAAATCTGCATTATCTGAAGCGTCTGCGATTCCTGGAAATGCTACTTTTCGATCACCTCTAAATGGAGGCTTTACTGGTAGAAGCGACGGCTGTGGATCCAAGATTTCAGAAGAAACAGATATAAGACAAACCACTTCGAAATACACCCCTGCAGCTATGGATGAAATTTTGGGAAACTACGGTCTAGGAAAAGAATATTTTGATTTTTCGCAGCATCAAAGGACACCAACAACTCGTGCATTCAGAAATGAAGAGGAGATGGATATTGATGACGACGCACCAAATGATGAAGACAATCAAAGTAAAACAGACTCTTCAGATGAGCATTATCAAGAACTGTTTGATTCCTTCTTTTTCAATAAAGTCAGGGCTAGTAGAGATCATGAAGAAATGGTAGATAAAATTAGAAAGCAACATGTTTCACAGTTTTATGATCCAAAGATTGCACTTCAAGCCAAAAGACTTCGTGAAGTTCAATCAACCCCAGTCTATTTTACTGCTGAGTGGAGAAATATCAACTACCAGGCAAAAAAAGATAGTGATACAGACACTGACAATAAATCTGAAAAGACAGTGGAAGATCTTTTTTTTAACACAATTGATAACGTAGATTGGATCATGACTGAAAAAAACATGGCAAGTTCTATTGAAGATGGTATTGGATCAAATGACTTGATGACGACACGTCAAAAGAAATTTGAAAAGTTTACTCAAAGCGCGTTTCCTGAAAAGGAGCGATCAGTAATCAAGGAAACCAATGATTCTGTATATCGACCACAAACCTATGCCTGGATGCGACTATTTTACAATTTGGATCATAGATCCAATCCCTTGTATGAAACATTAGAAGAAACTGCCAAGCTGTTTATGGGAAATAATGTAGAAGTCTTATCTGAGCAGACTCACGAACTATCTGATCTTCAGCTAAAGAGTAAAAACCTGCCCTTCCCACCAGGCGAAGAACTCAAGGATGATGATGAAATTATGCAGCATTTATTGACTTGTCAAAGAACTACAGTAATGTTAAGTTATCTTTTAATTCATATTGCCAAAAGGTTCCGAAACAATATGCCTCGATCTCTAAGTCATATTTCCAAATGGTTGATAAAGCTTGACGCCATAGGGAACACAGACATGAAAAAAAGCTTGGATTATTATATTGAAGACCATGAAAAAGGAGAAGAAGAAGATGATGATCATTATCGTGAGGAAATGGAAAAACGTGATAGAACTGCTTTGGAAAAGATTTTTCATACTTTGAACGTGTTGGAGCCTGCCGATTATATCAAGGTTGTTAAATTTGTTGAAAATGAAGCACCTAAACTGTTGAAGAGAAGATCTCGTATACACATTCCTCCAATTGAAAACAAGAAGAAACAGTACAATAAGAAAAAACAGACAGAAGATAAAGTAGAAGAATCTTACCTTCAAGGCTTTCAAGATACTGAAATGATAGATTTGGCTGATTCAAATAATGATACTGTTCAAAGCAATGATAAAATTGTCAACGACGAAGATACATCGGATGAAGAATTTGATGATAGAAGGGATGTGGTTTTAGATCATATGCCATACTACAACAAAAAGGCATACCGATCACTTCAACTCAATCAACATAATTTGGAATTAAATATCCCATTCCATGTTTTCGACACTGAAGATGAATATTCTGATGAGGAAGAAGAACAAGAACAAGATGGTAATAATCAAGTTGAAGAAATACCATCAACTTTGAATAACAATGATGATGCTAGCCAATCTGCTAATGCTCACCCTTTTAACGAAACTGACGACATGTTATGGCAATTTATAAAATAACATATTTTTATAATATAATAAATGTAATAATATTAAATTAAATTAAATCAAACTAAATTAATGAAAATGTATTTAGTACTGTTCTATAAATTTTCCTAGATATCATGAGATCTGTTACGGAAGTGGCATATAATTTAAGAGTCCGAAAATAAAAATAAAAAAAAAAAATAAATAAATAAATCTTTTCGGTTTTTGAAATTCAAAATCATCTAGTAAAGTAAACATACTAAGTATGTAAAGGAATGTAAAAAAAAAAAGTTACGTCGTCGTTTATAATCTCATTAAATATAAATTTATTTTTCTCAACTGTTTATTATACAAATTTGTTTACATATACATTACTCTTGTGTATTATATGTGCTCTATTTTCAAAATAAAAAATCCTTCACATTAGTATTTAAAGCACCGAATATCATATCATGAATATTTTTAATTGTAGTATTTTATTGTTTTGATTATCGTTATTATCGTCACCATAGATTATAATAAAATCTATCATCCTTTGTAAAAGAAATTATTATCAAATAGATATAATAATTTGCTTATATTTGGTATTTTGTATTTAGTTGCCGTCTAAGGAATTTATTGTTTATTTATAACTTTTCAAAAGTCTAGATGGAACGTCATCAGACATTGAGGTGCCAAATACAGAATCCCAGAACTTGGAAGTGACACCATAACCCAAATCGTAGTTCTTGTAGTGATGGTCCAAATGGTGCTTCTTGACTTCCTTCATGAATTCAGGTAATTTCTTGTGATGTAAGGAATAGTGTGTAACATCATAGCAGATGTATCCCATGAAGCCGCCAGCAAAGATACTCATGGCAACATAATATTGAGGGAAAAGGAAGAAGCAAAGCTTGTAAATTGGGTAGCATAGAATAACAAAAAGAGAAGGAGGCATGACCAAGCGCATTCTGTCCATAGGAAGATAGTGGTGGACTCCGTGCAACAAAAAGTGCAAGGCAAAGGCAAGAGGATGGTCTGGTAAAAGCTTTTCAATGTGGAAAATAAATCTGTGCATGAGGTATTCAATTAAAGTCCAAAGCCCCAAGCCAAAAACATAAAGAGGGGCGACAACATAAGCTGGTAATCCACGAAGTGCGATTGAAACGCAGTACATGTTGACTGGAACCCAAACAAGAGGGACAACCCACCATGGAGTTTTGGAAAGAGGTTCCATGAAATTGCCAAAGATAGGAGCTGAGCCTTTACCATAATGACGGGGTTTGTGGATTTGAGCAAGATAAAACTCCTTGTCGTATTTGGCAAAAACTACTTGCATCAACAGTGGCTTGTTTAAGTCAATAAACTTGTGCTTGACATAATCTGCGTTGAAATCAGTCTTGATATGTAATTCCTTTTCAGCATCTCCCGTTAGAGTTTTCGAGTCGATGCCTGTGCTGCTGCCTTGGGCACTTGAGCCCCCTTGTAGTTGGAAAGAAGTACGATTTTCATCAGTAAGAATCTTCTTGGCCTCTTCGTCAGTAGCCAAAAGGGCAACGAGATACATTTCGTCGAGCATTTCATAACATGTTTCACTATGCAAGTGCGACATTGGATCTTTAAGAGCTTCTGTGATATCCATACCCTTGTACGCCAGGATGAGAGAGTCACCACCGGGATGCTCATCTAAAAAGGGTGTTACGTCGTAGACTTTACGGTGGTGAAGAGTGACGAGGCATTTGTCAGAGGATTCGACTTGCTCAGCCAATTCTTGTTTGGTGATGACTGGAACTGCAGTTGTATCAAACTCCATTGTGATGTGTAAAATTATTTGATGTTGTTATTATAATATGGAGTTGCGGTGGTAGTAGTTATAAATACGACGCAAAGGGGTAGGGGGGAAGGGTTTTGAAAATTTGGGTTATTGTTTGGATCGAGTAAAAAAAAAAGAAAGGAAGGAAGGTTGAGAAAAAAAAAAAAAAAAAAAAAAAGGTTGACCTTTAAGAGCGATATAAATTTTTTTTAATTCTAGTAATGATAAGCAGGTGACAACGGTGGTGATCGGAATTTCTCCTGGTAGCGTATTTTGACGTGGCAATCATAAAGGCAAGAAAACCAGCTGATTATTCATCCTTCTCTCATAGTCAATAAAATAGTTAAGGAAAGAATGTAGGCAAGTCTAATCAATAACTGTCGCTGACAAAAATAAAAAAATCATGATATTTGTTACAAATCATCAGACTTTTTCTCATATACCGCAATGGATCCCTTCTGCAATGCTGCAGCCAGATACTCGCGGCTTTGAACTGTTATGTCATAGCTAAGCAATGCTTTGGATGGTTCTTCGATCTGTAGACTAGACATATGGTTGGCCTTCATTAGATCCCAAATGCACAGCCTACCGTCCTCCGAGGCACAGCAAATTTTGGAATCGTTATCAGAAAACTTTGCCCGTAGCCTTAGCGACGTGTTTCTGTGGCCAGTGTACTCCTCAAGAACAGTACCTGTTTGTAGATCAAATAGCCTAACTACCGAGTCCAGACTAGTTACTAAAGCGGTATCCCCGTCCATCGATACAGTCAAGCTTGACAATGGTACACCCTTGTTGACGCTACTTCTGACATGATCTGTAATCAGTTGTCCTGTTCGCAAATCATATGTCCTGATTTTCTCATCATTAGATACAGAAATAATTTGATGACCAAAGATGGAAACCCCTGAAACTCCATCTTTTGAATCTTTTAAAACTTGAATTGGCTTATAAGTGTTTCTGTTTCTTAAATCCCAAAGCTTAACGGTTCCATCCAAACTAGCACTTGCAAGTACTGATTCGTTATCGTTGAAAGCAATATCATTTACTTGAGCGAAATGTGCTCTATGTAACCGTAACAGCGTATCACTATTTCCTCCTCTTGATACATTCCATAGAAAGATTGTTCCTTCTTGTGATCCGCTGGCAAACTACAATACAGGTTGTTCAAACAAATTAATAAAAGGATGGTTAGTGAGCCGGTTGTTGTTTTCATCTTAATCTAGTCTACTTAGAGAATTATAACATGGGCAATATCCCAAAGCTTAAATCAATTGAATTTATCATTCCATACCATTGAGCTATCTCTAGATATCTCGAGATCTATTACGGGGTGAGAATGCAGCAGATAGTTTTGTAAAAGTTGCCCATTCTGTCTGTTGATAAGATTGATCTTGGTATCCTGCCCTCCTGAAAGTATATAATTCCCAGTTCGGTTAAATTTCAGCGAGTATATTGGACCATAATGAATGTTACCATAAGTAACATTGCTTTCCCATTCAGAATCTCTAGTGATGCCCATATTCGAGCTTATCGGACTTTTATTTGTTGATTTTTTTTTTTCTCAAAGCTAGATATGGCTGAATTCAAGATAGTTTAAGAATTATCGTTAAGGGTTACCCTGCGCATTTCATTCAACTTTTCAAGTAGGGTTTTATTCAGCCATTTTTAAGGAAAAATTTTTGCACTTTCAATTCCTTTTCTCTTCTTTTAACTACATGTAAAAAAATCAGCATTTTTAATATCAATCAATATAACTTCTCAAACAGTAAGTTGAATAATATTTTGATTTTTTTCTGCTTAAGCTATCTTATCATATCAACTACAATGATGACAAGTATCCAAATATTATACAAACGATAGGAAGAGTCGTGTGAATAATTTAATGATCATAACCTGGATATCTGCTACTGAAATTTTAACAAATGATATTTTATTTGCTATATTTACAATATCAAACAGCAATCTAACTCTGTTTTTTTCTTTCTCTATTTCTAGCTCTTTTCGCTTCCTGGTCCTAATTGGCCTATTTCATCTGAGGACGGGGCTTGCTCTTCAGGAGTCTCGTCGAATGGCTCGATTTCAATATCACCTTGCTCGTTAACAAAAGTATTAACTGCCTTGTTTGGCATACTGGATGCAATTCCCTTTGTAAGCTTATCTCCCTTTGCTCGTAGAATATCTTCTAGTGTAATTTTTTTATCAGAGAAAATCTGGTTAAGATAAATAAATGTTAGTTACTGGTTTAATAAATTATTGTTTAAAAACAATCCTTTTTTTCTTCATACCTTTAAATGATCTGCTATTAAGTGTCTGTTCTTGCAGCCGGGACATTGGACTAAAACGGTTCCGTTATGATATGCTTGCTTAGAAATAGCATGACCAGATCTGGTTGAGCATTTCTTGCAAGTAAATGATAAATGGTAGCTAGGCTTTTCCTTCTTGGGTTCTTGGCCTTGTTGACCTTCTGCACCTGCTTGTGTATGGTTCAAACGGCATTGAAATCGATTTAATTGTTGGAATTTTCTAATATCGATTGACTGAAATCTGGTCAAAGAGTGGTAGTTTTTGATGTTTTGGTTATTTCTAATCAAGATCGATGAGCATGATGTTTGAGCTGGATTTTTGAAAAAATTTTGTCTCAACAAATGTTTAGCAGTGTTGGATACTGGAATGTGTTTGACTCGAAAAAACATTTTATAAAAGTATCTTGAGATATCGTCCTAACTATACAGTAAAAAAAAGTAAATTTTGATGAATATAGAATGCGAAATATTTACTCAATCTAATTGTATTTAACTTTTGAAAAACGGTGAAAAATCTTTGAATGAATTGATGTAGGGTAGGGTAATTTTATACAAAAAATTGATAGTTACACAAGGCTTAGTTCAAAGTAACAATAGTTGTAATGATAGCCGCATGTCACATGAAGATCAATAAATTTATTTTTTTTCTATTTGGAAAATTTTAATTTTTCAGTTTTTTACATATAGAAAAATCAATCAATTTTTTTGTTCTTATCAAACAAATCATTTTAAATAAAAATTGAAAGTTTGTCAGTATTTTATTTGAATAGTATTGTCAACTTTTTTATTGCAAGAACTTGTTGCATATCTTGATATATACCAGTACAATAACAATTTACTAGATTCTTCGAATGAAAAAAGATTACTTTCGCTTTGAACAGGATAAAGCATTTGGCGTCATTGCCTCTGCTTCTAATATTCTTTGGCTTGCTCCTAATTCTACTTCTTCAAATAGTGGAAGAGGTTTAGTGGCATCCCTAGAAAGTGCTTCAATTTGGGATCTTAAAACAGGTCAACTTCTTACACAACTCAACGATGAACAAACACCATCTTCTGCGCAAGCCTCTTCATCATCCACCAAGTATGCCGAAGTCACTGTTGTAGCTGAATTCCAAGCCCAAATGATTGCAACTGGTCATTCTAATGGTGTTATCAAAATTTGGGATTCTATTTCTGGTTCAATGATTGTCGCTTTCAATGGGCACAAAAAGGCAGTTACTACTTTGAAATTCGATAGCACAGGTACCAGGTTAGTCTCCGGCTCTAAGGACACAAATATCATCATGTGGGATCTAGTAAACGAAGTTGGTCTTTACAGATTGAGAAGTCACAGAGATCAAATCGTTGGATTGGAGTTAATCAAGGGAAAGTCTAAGATTATAACAACTAACGATGAAGGTGAAGAACAAGAAGAGGAAATCGACTCGGAAGAAGAAATCTGGCTGTTATCTGCATCAAAGGATGGCACCGTCAAACTTTGGGATTTAGAAACTCAACACTGTATTGAAACACACATGGCTCACAAATCAAACGACTGTTGGAGTTTGGCATATTCCCCATCTCTAGGTTTGGCTATGACTGGTAGCGGCAATAAAGAAATCGGCGTATGGAAGGTCGATTTGAGTGCTGCTATTGAAAGCGCAGAAGTTGGTAAAAGATTATTTAAACTTGGATCAATCAACAAACAGAGCAGTGATCGTGCTCATACAATCAAATTTTTCACGCCAGAACAAGAAGGAGAAGTAAAATTTGTAGCAGTCGCAAGTTCAGATAGATCTATCGAATTCTTCAAAATTAAATCCTTGGCCGAAATTAAGAAATCTATTGCCAGAAAATTAAAACGCAGAAGAGAAAAAGGTCTCGATGTAGACTCGGTTGACTCAGAATACTATCTTAGTGAAACTGACCCTAACGAAAAATTTGTTTCTTATACAGTTATAAGAACTCCAGCCAAAATTAAATCTTTCGACTTTGCATACCAAGAATATCAAACAGAATCAGGCAGTCCGGCAATCTTATCAAGCGACAAGTATAAAAAACCAAGTTTCAAAGACCAAATTGTTCTTATTGCATCCCTCGCAAACAATTCTATTGACACATATGCCGTTACAGCAAAGGGTGGAAAAGAATCTCATAAAGCAGGTCCAGCAGAGTACGCTAGACAATATTCTATTGAACTTCCAGGTCATAGAACAGATATTAGAGCTTTATCTCTTTCATCAGATGACAAGATGCTTGCTTCTGCATCAAATGGTCTTTTGAAAGTCTGGAATGTGAAAACTCAAAACTGCATTCGAACGTTTGAGTGTGGTTATGCATTATGCTGTAGTTTCCTACCCGGTGATGGGTTGATCGTGGTCGGAACCAAAACTGGTCAACTTGAACTTTATGATGTTGCATCTTCAACTTTACTTGAAACTGTAGATGCTCACTCAAAATCAGGAAACAACGGTTCCGTATGGTCTCTACATGTCGGTTCAGATGGTAAAACATTTGTTACTGCCGGTGGTAGCGACAGGACTGTTAAATTTTGGGAAATCAAGGTTGTTCACGAACAAATCTTGGGTACAAACAGGAAAGTTGCTAAAATGAAGTTCAAGAACACAAAAACTTTAGAACTTGATGATGATGTCATGGCTGTTCGTTTAAGTCCTGATATGAAGCTTGTAGCATGCTCATTATTCGACTCTACGGTTAAGGTATTTTTCACAGAGTCTCTGAAATTCTTTTTAAATCTCTATGGTCATAAGTTACCCGTTTTGTCTATGGACATTTCTCAGGATTCAAAGCTTTTAGTAACATGTTCTGCAGACAAAAATATCAAAATCTGGGGTCTCGACTTTGGTGATTGTCACAGATCAATTTTTGCTCATCAAGAAAGCATCATGGGTGTTGCATTTGATCCAATTGCTGATCCAATGGCTGCCTTTGATGGAGGTTTTGATGATGAAGAAGGTGCTGAAGTAAACAGTAAAATAAAAGCACACAACTTCTTCTCTGTTTCAAAAGATCATTTGGTTAAATATTGGGATGGAGATAACTTTCAGCAATTACAAAAATTAGAAGGTCATCACTCCGAAATTTGGGCATTAACTGTTGCCCATTCAGGTGACTTTATTGTCACAGGTTCCCACGACAAAAGTATCCGAGTATGGAAGCGCACTGACGAGCAATTATTTTTGAATGAAGAACGTGAAAAGGAATTAGAATCTATGTATGAAAGTACTTTGACTGCATCTTTTGAGACCGACGAAAACAAGAAGCGCGAGCTAGGGCCAGATGAAATTGAAGGTGTTGAAAGAGATGATGACGAAGACGAAGAAAACAGAGAACGTGTTGGAAAGCAAACTATCGATACATTAAAGGCGGGTGAGAAATTAATTGAGGCTTTGGAAATTGGCCTTGCTGATCTCAAACTGGAAAGAGAGTTTGAAGAGAAAGCTCAAGTTGCAAAATCACAAGATGATATCATTGCGCTAAAAAATCAATGGAATTCTCAACGTCACATCATTCTCGTCCACAAAAACATTTCAGCTTCTGAGTATGTGCTAAACACTGCTTTATCAATCAAGCCCAGCGAATTAGAAGATGCTTTATTGGTACTGCCATTTGACAAGGTAATCGGCTTTTTCGAGTTCATCTCCTTATGGGTTTCACCTCCATCTAAATCTGCTGCTGCCCAGGTTTTCAACACAGACAAGTATCAAAATGGTGCCATCAAGATTGCTAGCAAGATGACGGTCATTAGTCGATTATTGTTTACATTATTAAGATTATATCATAGACAACTCATTTCAAATCATGCATTACGAGAAACTTTGGAAAATCTCAGATCTGGATTGAAACAAAAGCTTGCCGCACAAAGAGATATCATGGGCTACAACCAAGCAGGTTTAAAGGTTCTCAAAAACACTTGGAACGCTCAACACCTTAAGGAATTTATTGATGAAGAAGAACAACGAAAACGTGATGAAAGATTAGCAAAGAAGAGAATCTTCACTACTATTTAGATTAGCTCTTAAAGACATACTCTATGTAATAAATTTGTAAATTATATTAGATAAAATAATTCTGTTTGTTTATTGAGAATCTACTATAAAACTTTAAATCCAGTTTTGTTACATTGTATGTAATAACAACTTACGTGGGATCAAAATACTTTCTACGATTTTTATAATTTCCACAACTTTTTTTCTTCTGATATTTTGTGATTTTAAATCGTACTTTATTTTTTGAACAACAATAGCTAAACTTTTTAATCATATACAAGTTTTTTTATTCAGATGATACGACGGCTTATTTTGATTTTTTAATTCACGTTGTTGTTTTGATGATGATGTCTGAGAAGAAACCAAAATCAAAAGCAAAAGATATCAACACAATCCTTACAAATGGAGCTAGAGCCATAAAGAAAAGAAAGGCCCGACCTCAGTCATCGTCTAGATCATTAGCAAATAGGTTTTCAGAATCAAACTATTTTAAAAACAGTGTATTGAACAAGCAGGATGTAGCTGCGCTGATAATGGGAAAAAAAGGCAAGCTGAAAAGCTCCAATCTTACACCAGAACACCTCAAGAACTTAAACTGGCAGCATGATTCTCAATCTGAGCAGGAAGCTACAGCAGAAGATGAAGACAGCTCGATGCTTCTTTCTTTCTCATCATCGAGAGCTTTTTCAAAAAGAAGGCGTATACGAGATAATGTTCTTAGTTGTGAACAGGCTGTAGAAAGAGTCAAAAACTCAAAGCTCTATTTCAAATATATACCCATGATAAAAGAGCAATATGAACAAAGATTGAACACGGACATTAAAGATCAATATCTCACTCGATTTGAAAAGTTGAGAAATTGCCCTTCAACTCTATCTCAAACAGATGACGAAAAAAGCGATTTGTGCAAACTTTTTCTTCGGCATAAGGAGCTCAATACAAGTTTATGGGAATACGCATCTATCCCTCCAGAATTCAACTTTGAAAATATCGACAATGACGCTGAAGATTTTCGTTTGAAACTATCAGATTTGAAAACTTTACACGATACAGATAAAGAATATTACTCAGAGCAACTAATAGCATGCTCCACACCCTTAATTCCAAGTCTACTTGAAGACAGTAGCCCAAAACAAGAACATACAGAAATTAAAGTTGAAGAAATCATTGAGAAAAATCAGCATTACAACTCTTCTGATAGTGAATTCGATATGACGGGCATATTTGAGATTGAAGATAGTGATGATGGAATATCAGAGCCGTTATTTCCGCATCTCAGTACTCAATATGCTGAATCTTTGGTATCAGAAGATGTGCTAATCAATACATCTACTACTTTTTCAACTATGTTTTTCGAAAAGAGTAATTCTCCTGTTAAAGTGTATAACGACATGGATGACGATATAATAGTAACAAGCGTAATGGAAAGCAAAAATTCAAAGCTGCAAACTCCTCCTAGAGACAATAATATTACATCAAACATTTCTAAGACTAATACCATGAAAGATTTTTCAGCAGAAGACATTATAGAAATCGTAGAAATTCCAGGGACTCCTTCTCCCCAGTATGATCGGCTTTCATTAGGACTAATATCAAAAGACCCACTATCCTCATCCTCAACAGATACTTCTTTAAGTTTACAACAGGTCAATAATGACAAATTATTTTATCAACGCCAAAAGCAAGATTTCTCCAAGCTCTCTTTGAAAGAACTGAAAAAGCAAATGGACGATTGGGGATTTAAACCTTGCAAGTCTCGTGCCGAAAATATTGAAATCTTGAATAGCTGCAATGTTTACCTTCCGCTCAAGAAGCCAGCTGCATCACTCGAACAAGATAAGCAATCTACTACTATAGGACTTTCAGACAATATCAACATCTTGGGCGAAATTACAAACACACATACTAGTACTAGTACAAATAAGCCAAAGAAGATTCCGAGGACTGCTCGTCAGATTGAAGCTTTGTCAACAGGTGAGCTAAAAAACATGATTGATTTGTTTGGATTTCGGCCTGTTAGAAGTAGATCCGAAATGATTGAGCGTTTAAAAGAATGTTGTCTAAAGGACACTGGAAACATGCCTAAAGGTTCATTAAACTCTATCAAAAGGTCTAGTATACGTTCTGGAGCAAGCACGCCTGATTCAATAATTTCTTCTCCAAAAATAAATTCGTCTGTTAGCACATTGGTAGAAAGTATTGATTCCGCGGGAACTACCCAGGTTGAGAACGATAACCCTTCAGAAGTAGTCGAAACTGAAGACTTGGACGGTAAAATATCTCGGAGGATATCCGAAGCACTGAAAACGCAAGAGTATTTTAATGATATATGGGTGAAAATCCTAACTTACCAGCCTTTGGATCTTGAAGAGTTTTGTAAGTTCCTAAACACAAAGCTCACTATGTATCTAAGTACAAAGTTTGTAAGAGAATGGTGCGATAAGCATGGAATAACGACAACAACTGCAAACAATAAATAATAGACATTTAGACTTTAAACGTATTGTATTTATCTTTTATTTATTTTTAATGATGATTTTATGAGAATTACACGCTATTATATGCTTTGATTAATCATTGCTTTGAGAATTAGAGGATTGTCTTGAATACATCGGAGAAAAGCGTATGGTTTTGTTTTTGTTTCTACTATGGAATTTTGGCGCGAGAAAAATCAGTGGCCAATTTTTGTTGCATAATCCTACTTTGAGATAATAACAAAATTTTGTATTTTGAATTTTAATAAATACTGACGCAATTCTCCAGAATTTTTTTACTTTTTCCAACCATCATTACTCTTAATTATTATTATTCCCTCTCCTAACATCCCCTTTTATATTTATTTGGCTTTTTTATTTTTGTTATATAGTCAATAATCTTTCTGTCTAGATTTGATTTTTAGTTTGTTTATAATCGACTCTTATCGTTACCTACAATCTAATCAGCTTTACGGGGTAACTTGAAATGTCAGAAACTCAACCATTACTTCCATCCCCACCAGGAGCCATAGTAAGAAAAACAAGACCTGGCACCATTGGCACCAGGTTTCTTGCCTATGTAACATTTGGTGTACTTATTATACTTACAGCAAACTTAGTATTTCTTCCTAGAACATCTTTACACCGCGACTGGTTCAGAATACACCATAATTATATAACAGACGCAGATGTTCAGCAAACACTATTCGAAGCTATAGATGAGCAAGAGATACGCTCATTTGCAGAGGCATATACGAAAACCCCCCATCTCGCAGGACAAGGTTTAGATCTTGTCAATCTCACTAAATCCAAATTCGAAGAATACGGGCTGAAAACCGAGGTTGTTCAGTACTACACCTATCTAAATTACCCTCTTGATCACTCACTAGCATTATTGCATAAAAACGGCACAGTCAAGTTTAAGGCTTCTCTTGAAGAAGACGTATTGAAGGAAGACCCCACAACTGGACTTGAAAACAGAATTCCAACTTTTCATGGATATGGTGCTAATGGCAATGTCACCGCTAAATTTGTGTATGCTAATTACGGCCGAAAAGAAGATTTTGATGCTCTCGTAGAGAAGGGAGTTGAAATCAAAGACAAAATCGTCATTGTCAGGTACAACCGCATTTTCCGTGGCCTCAAGGTCAAATTCGCAGAAGAACATGGTGCTGTTGGTGTTCTCATCTACTCTGACCCGTCAGATGATGCAGGTATAGACTTTGCCCATGGCTTAAAGCCTTATCCTGAAGGACCAGCAAGAAATCCTTCTAGTGTTCAACGCGGCTCCGTAATGTTCTTGTCAGATGCTCCAGGCGATCCTACAACTCCAGGATACCCAAGTACAAAAAACGCCCCTCGTAAAGACCCCAAACACTCAACTCCTAATATTCCAAGTCTTCCCATTTCTTATGCAGATGCTCTTCCAATTTTACAAGCTTTAAATGGATTGGGACCTGCTGCTGATGAAATTGGAAAGGACTGGGGTGGAATTCTCAAAGGCGTTGATTATAACGTCGGTCCATCTGAACTTGAGCTTAACCTTTATAATCATCAAAATTATACAATCAGCCCTATTAATAACGTCATTGCAAAATTTGAAGGTATTTTACCAGATGAGGTTGTAATTGTCGGAAATCATAGAGACGCGTGGTTAGTTGGTGGAGCAGGCGACCCTAATAGTGGTACTGCTGTCCTTTTGTCTTTTGCCAAAGCTCTTGGAGAATTGAAGAAGAAGGGCTGGAGACCTCTTCGAACCATCATTCTTGCCAACTGGGATGGTGAAGAGTATGCTCTTTTGGGATCGACTGAATGGGGAGAAGATCACGCAAAATATTTGAACAGAAAAGCTTTGGCATATATTAACGTCGATGTTGCAGTTTCTGGTAGAAGATTTTATGCTGAGGCCTCTCCATCTCTTAATAATTTGGTTCGTGAAGTCACGGCCTTGATTCCACACCCTGAGGAAGAGAAGAAATCTCTATATGATGTTTGGGAAAATGTTTCCGGTGCTCGTATTGGAACCTTGGGCACTGGTAGTGATTATACAGTCTTTTTGGACCATTTGGGAATTCCATCTATCGATTTCGGATTTAATCCGGGAAAAGGCGATCCAATTTATCACTATCATTCCAACTATGATAGCTTTCACTGGATGGACAATTTTGTCAATGAAAGTTGGGCTTACCATGCTACTGCTGCTAAAACGATGGGTCTTTTGACAATTTCATTAGCGCAAAAGCCTGTAATTGAATTTAGACTTAAGGACTACGGTGAGGTATTGTATACTGGATTAAAGGACCTTTTGAGTAAGCACAAGAATCCATTTGGAAAGGGTGATGTCAATATTGATTCAATTTTCTTTGATGAAACAGATGGTTTATTAGCCATTCAAAGAGATAGAATAAACAATCACAATAATCATAACAACCATAACAATAGAAACGACGATTATCATCACCATGAACATCTACATGAACCAACTCCAGAAAGCGATCCAAAAAAGGCTATTGAACAACTAAAGTATCAGATCGATCACTTCAGTAAAGTCGCTGAAAGGGTCGATAAATACTCTGAAAAGCTTAATAAAGATTGTTACACGGATTATCCATGGTGGGATTTGTACAAAAAGGTCAAGATTTTGATCAAAATCAAACTCCATAACTGGAAGCTTGCCTATTTTGAAAGAATATTCCTTGTTAAAGATGGACTTGATGGAAGAACCTGGTTCAAGCATATGTTCTTTGCGCCTAACAGATACCTGGGTTATGGAGGAGCCCTATATCCTGGGCTCTTAGAAGCTTTAGAAGATAGTAACCCAGTTTCCTTTGTAAAATGGGCATACATAAACTCTCATGCTCTTTATCGTGCAAGCTCAACCTTTTATAAATATTGATTTACTCTTGTTTTAATTTTTTATTTTGTTTTGTTCTTTTCTTTACTTTTTATTTTTTTTGTTTTAATGCCCTTTGAATAATTTATTATGCTATTATATATTCAAATTCCATATATCTAGATATGATGATATAAAATTATCTTTACAATTTTTTTACAATATGTAGTTTAGTGAGCAATCGTTTTTGATCCCATTTAAAGTGTTAAAGCCGTATGGGTCACACACAACGTTGTATAAAAAAAAATAAAAATAAAAAATAAAAAAATTTGTCAACACTCTCTACTCATAATCAAAAAACTGTTTTTCATCACCTCTGAGTCCACCAAAAACTATTATTAAGCTTCCAAAGAAGAAAAAAACTATGAGCTTAACACCAGAGCTTCTTTTGAATGTTTTACAAGCAGCCAGCTCGCAAACAAGTGCTGAGCTAAGAAAACAAGGTGAAAGTCAATTAGAAGCTTTAGAAGGTTCTCCGAATTTTCTAGTTTTACTGCAGGTATGTACATATAGAAAAAAGGAGCGAACCATGAACCATTTACTGAAACAAAAAGCTAATTTCAAACACTCATTTGATATAGGAGATATATCTAAACGATAGTATTCCTTTACCTGAACGATGGATTGCAGTAATCTATTTTAAAAATGGGCTGGATAGGTATTGGAGAAAATCATCCAACCAGGTTATTTCGAAAGAAGAAAAGGCAGTGATTAGGTCGCGTCTGTTTGACTTGACAAGAGAACCGAATAAACAATTGAATGCACAAAATGCCCTCGCCCTTTCCAAAATCGCTCGTATCGACTTCCCACTAGAGTGGCCAACAATGGCTCAGGAGCTCGAATCATTGATTGAGCAAGCCAGTTCTTCAAACAACTTGGTTCAGCTGAGCAACTTGTTAGCAGCCGCTAATCAACTTGTCAAACATCTGTCATTGATTAGATTTGGTGCAGCCAGAAAAGCGTTTTACGAATGTGCGCCCAGCCTGTTAAAGCTTGTAGGCAAAGTATATCTCGCAGTTACAGAGACATGGATGACTCGCGAAAATAAGAGCTTGGATTCATCATCTATCGCTCTAATGGAAGTTGGATATATTGCACTGAAGGTGGTGGGTAAAGTGATGTCAGAAGGATTCACCAACATACACCGAAACGAAGACGGAACAGAACTTTTTACAAGACTAGTCGACCATTTTCAAGGATTTATTATGGTTTACGATGCTAATAGCGATTCCGACTTGATTTCCAAGTATATCAAAGCTTTGGGTAAGATTTTTTCGCATTTGTTTGAACGCCAGCCAGTTCCATTTATACTTCTACCCAGATCGCTTGAGGTAGTTCATATTTATGTCTCTTTGATGGAAAAGAAGGCTGCAATCATTCAAAACGTTGGAAACGATAACGATGATGATGAAATTCCTGAAGATTTAGCTGAGTTCTGGGAAAAGACTGTTGTTCAAGGGCTTCAGCTTTTCAAAAGCATGTTAGGTCTCTTCCATAAAAATGGTGTTACTACTATTCGATACCGCACTACCGATGATAAGGAGGAAACTAGAAGGGCATGTGAGATTTTAAAAACACAACTATTCACGGAGCAAAATATCATGGGCTTGATGAATCTGTTATTGACTAGTTATCTTAGGTTGACTCCAAGAGACTTGTCATCATGGAAAACGGAGCCCGAAGAATGGGTTGTAGAAGAACTCAAAAAGAATTGGGAGTATCAAGCTCGTACTTGTAGTGAGAAGGTATTTACAGACATTTTTGTCAATTTTAAGGAAATGGTTACTCCTGTTTTGATGTCTTTTATTGAAAACGCATCTTCTAGTGAAGATGTCTTGATTAAAGATGTTGCTTATAATGCCTTTAGTTTAGCAAGTTGCTCACCATTCGAGAATATCAATTTCAATGACATGATGAAGAATCTGTTTTTGCCTCAAGGATATTCATCCGCAGAGGTTAATGGTGTTCCTGACGAACGATATAAGCTTGTGAGAAGACGCGTGTGCATGATCATTTCTGACTGGGTTCCTATACAATGTGATGAAGAAACAAAGGTTCTTATATATAAGTTTTTACTTTTCTGTCTCAATCCAGAAGATCCATTGAATGACAAAGTTATCAAGCTGTATGCATGTGAAGCTTTGAGATATACTGTTGACGAATGGAATACTAAGATTGAAAACTTTTTACCATTTTTGTCTTCATTTTTATCATTGATGTTCCCTTTGCTTACAAGCGAACTATCCTCTGTTGAATCTAAGCAATTTGTTTTGCAAATTGTGTCTGTCATCATTGACCGTGTTCAACGAAACATTGCACCTTACTCTGAACTCATTTTAAAGGCTCTCCCTCCTCTTTGGGAAGAATCACAAGAACATTATCAAATGAAGGGTATAATTTTGCAGACTCTTTCCAATTTCATTGCAGCTTCAGGTGAAAATTCTACCATGACTTATTCAATGGCTGTTCCTATTTTAAAGATGACGGTTGATCCTCAATCACCATACTTTACATATCTTTATGAAGATGCTTTGCCTCTTTGGCAATCTCTCGTAGAAAACTGCCCTTCGAGCACTCCAGAAAATCCAAACAGCGAGTCGATTAATGAAATTTTGTCGATGCTTCCTTTACTCATTACATTAATTAAAGAGCGATCTGAATCATTATCATTACAGCTAAAGATATTGGAATCTTATACCCTTCTTTCACCTGTTGCAGTTGCAGAGCAATCATTTGAACTTTTCCGAACATTCCAAAAATATTTGAAATATCTAAATATTGAAACAATGACTTGGGTAACTACAATTTTGGGATTGATAGTTTTGCAACTTCCGATTGAAAACTATGTTAGATCTTTATATGAATCTGGTTTATTAAAAGAGCTAATTGTTGTTTTGCAAGCAGAGGTTTCGCCTATTATCAATGTGCAGATATTAAATGTTTTCTCAAGAATATGCATCAATCACTCTAGCGCTTTTGTCGAAGTTTTGGATATGACGACTACTCCTACATCTCAAGAGATTATGGATATCAAGCATGCACATAATTCGGGCAGCGAAAGAGGTATTGATGAAGAAGAAAGCAACAATAATGGCGGCTCGGGATCCAGACAGAATTTCAACAATACTCTTGAGCTAGTTATCTATCAAATGGTCAGTAAGTTTGATAATATGGGGCACCCCAGAGACCGTAAATTGAATGCGTTGGGTGTTGCAGCTCTGCTCAAAACCGGCCGGATTAATGAGATTCAAGGCTTTTTAGGAGACATATTTGTAATGTGGGATCAAGTGATTGAGGAGGCGAATGAAACCGATGTAGGCGATTGTGAAATCTATTACAGTTATGAGGAGTATACCAATCCGAATCAAAGTTTGGTTAGAACCTCACAAGGACGAGCATTATACGATGGCAATTCAACAGCAAGTGGTGATGCTAGTGTGAATCATCAAGAAATTCTTAACGAGATTCAACAATCCGAATTGGAAATGTCTCCTGAAATGAAGCGGAGGCGTAACCTTAGTGACATTGATCCGGTCCATTCGGTTGCTTTGAAGCCATTTTTGAGTCAAGCATTAGTTTATTGGGGAAAGATTTCACCTCAGCATGAAGCCAGTTTACGAAACGTAGATTCCAAGATATTAAGTACTACAATGATTACATTAGGATTATCTTAGTCTCATTGTAAAAAAAAAATTATAAAAGTAAGATAAATTACAAATCTTTTTGTTTACTTATTTTTGTATAGATGAATATATAGTGAGAAATGAAAAAAAACTGCACAATTAGTAGCATTTTTGTTCTTTTTAAGGAATACAATAGTTTATAGTACAAATACAATTAACTTGTATACTTGATTGTATGCTTAAAAAAAAAGAATTCAATATAAGGGGATTAAACAGACACCTAAATGCAGTTCAACGCTGTGGTAAAATACAGATGATACAAATAAGAAAAGAGACTAATTTTTATGGACTGAGTAGTATATCTATAGAGTTTACATATTGGTGCTATAAACACATACACACAAAACTCACAAGCAAATTTGACAGGTTTTTTTTTTCCCCTTCATCACAATTAAATTCTTTATTAAAACGTCAATATCTTTATAAAAATAAGTTTCTGTGTTTATGATAAGAGATTTAGTTAGTAAGCTTGGATTACAAATGGGAGTTTTTTTTTTCTTATTATTATTTTAGAGGGGATTGTGAATATTTGTTTATATGCACCTTTGAAATTTAGTATACGCTACCAGTTATCTGTACACTCAAAGAAATGATTTGTTTTGAATTGAAGTAGAGACAAGGGTTTATTAGTCTTTATTATTTTGTCTTGGTCAATTCTGGTATATATCTTTTTGAGGGTTCTCTCAAAAAAAAAACGAAGGGCATTAAAATGTATCAGAATAGTTGATATTTTATTATTGCACTGCTTTTTGTTAAAACAGAGTTAAAGCATTTGATTCTTGGGTCTTCCCATTTTTATTTTTTTTTTGAAAGGAAATTAAGGGTCATAATTGACTGTATGTATACATAATAGTCAAAGTCTTGTAGATTTGAGAATTAGTACCCAGGGTGCTATAAGTGTGTAGACATAAATGCGCATTTAATCCTTGAACAATGTTATAATGTGTGTATACATGGGGTTATTGCTGACTCATCAATAATGAATAATCTATATATTTGAAAGAATAGATATAAATAATGATTACTTTGTAAATCACACAAGAGAAGCGCAGATCAAATAACAAAAGAGAATAGCTAATAAATTTGTGTTGCTTGAACGAAAAAAACAAATATATGGTCCGTTAAACGATATCTTTAACTTGATATGTTTACTCATGTATTGCGCGTGTCTTTACATCATTTCTTAGTCTAATGCTTCTGATGCTAATACAGCGACAACAACAACGATTTGTTAGCATCTCGAGTAGGAGAAACTAACTCGATATCTGAAGCGGCTAAGAATGTAAAAAGTATAAAGATAAAGTGCCAAATGTCATCAGCAGCAACTGATGCAGTAATAACGTGTATTTGTTGCTTGCTATTACCTAACCCAAAAAAGATGTGCTCTTTTGTTTGTTTGTTCAACTAAATCTGAGAAACCAAGAATAAATTAATGGGCATTAATGCAATTGAAAAAAAAATAAGTCTTGAAGGGATTATACTAAATATATTTATCTTATTGATGTGGTACAGTATACTTGATATTCGTATGCTTGTTTGTCTATCGTTGATGAGTTGCTGATGTCAAAGAACCTTTTTTTTTTACTAATTAGTGTTTTGTTTTTTTTGAAATAAAAGACAAAAAGATGAGGTTAATCGTAGCCAAGTTCAAGGTAGATGATTTTATAAGATAGAATATTGGGTTTATACATATGTAATACTCTTCTAGATATTGAAGATCATTAGAAAAAAACAAAAAAAGTTTACCTTTATAAATACACACACACACACACCCCACAGAATTGTTAATTGAATTGATTGTTCTTTGTTATCTCGAACTGGAGAAAAAACCCAAAAAAAAGATAAAGCAAAAAACTTAGTACTAAAACCCATTCTTGATTTCCCAATAATCACTCTATATAACTAACCAAGTTTGAATTGCTGGAAAGGGAAAGGTCAAAATCAAAAATAGTCCTAAATTGATAAAACTACTACAACTTTGTTTCTCGCCTAAACAAAAAGGAATAAAAAACGAAAGACTTGAGATTTCTTTTTAATATTTGTGGTTACTGAATCTTTAGTTTGAGTAAAATAAAATTTACAACTGGCTTTGTTTTTTTAACAATTGAGTAAAAATAGTAGCATAGTGTTGTAAAATATTGATTTTTAAAACATCAGTAAAGATTCGTTTATAGTTGCTATGTATGCTTAGCTTTCTTCATTTTAAAAGTTAAAGCAAGTAAATATATGGGAAAAAGGAATAAAACAACATTGCTAATATCATTGAATAATTTTGCTATCATTCAATCTGCCCTTGAAAATCTGCCCATCTAAATGCGTATAGTTTAGTATTAACAGATCATGTATGATTTTTTTTTTTTTCTAATGAAAATAATAACAAAACTGTGACGTATCTGTGGGTTAGAATTGATTAGATTGAAATTCTAAAACAATGGTTTGTTTTATTTTTATCTTCTTTCTTCCACTTTCTTCCATATCAAAGAAGGTATCAAGAAGAAAACGAGGAGTGTAGCATGATGCTAGGAAACAAGAATTGCAGATTCACCTGTTGTCTGCACATAAAAGAAGAAATTTTTACAAATAATTATTTTGACTAGAACCTATAAAACTGAATGACATAATAATATTATTGGTGTCAAGGAATATAAAGCAATTGAAGTGTGAACTATATGTAATATTGGAACATCTGTAATATTCAAACAGTTTAAGAAAAAAAAATAGAATCATAACCGCGTTTTTTTTTTATTTTAAATCGGGTTGTCTTTCTTTTTTACTTTGTCTTGTTGGTATAGCCATAGCAACCAGATCTGTCAAGTATACCTATATTAGTGTGTGCTTTGTAATTAAAGAATGATAGTCATAATCGTAAAATCATATAAAGATATCAATTGAAATTAGATCAAAATACTGCAAATGTAATTATAATATTAAAAATAGATGTAAAAGACGTATAGATATTTATAATATGAGAAATAAAAAAAAAAGAATACGTCTGTTTTTTTATTCTTCTACGGAAGTTAAATGAATATAATTATTGAGCTTCCCGCGATTTCTTGAGCTATGAATAAATATTAGGCGGCCAATCATTGAACTTGAGTGGAAATATCTTTATAATTACAGCGTCTATGCTCCATCAAGTCAATCCTTTTTAGCTTATTATTTTTCAAGCATGGTAACAGTTGATATATTCCTCTCTCTTCCTCTCTTTCTATCCCATTACTCTTTAATCGATCGGTAATTGTACTGTATATGTATATAAATAGTATAGTAACTCCATATTCCTTTCTCAAGACTGGATCTTAATTACCGAATAATATTTTTATTGTTGATGACTATTGTTTCCATAGCTTTCATAACCCAAAACAAAATGATCATGTATATGTGTGATTTTTTATTTCTTTTTTGACATTGATGCACAAAACTCCATCAAAAATCTATCAATTTAGGTATAAGGTGAAATTTTATTTTTCTATTTGACCCGTCAAATCTAAAAATATAAAGAAAAAAAAAAGCAAAAAAAAAAAGAGAATTAGATGATCAAAATAGTTGCCTCGAAAATAAAGTCGCGACAGAAGGAGCATAAAGATCTTTATTGAAAATTTTGGAAAATGAAAAATTGAAAAATTGAAAATTTCATATTGAATTTCTTTAATTGAAGATACTTCTCCTCACCAAAAATCTTTATCATGATCTTTATTAAGTATTATTTCAAGTATAGGAATTTGCAGTATATTAATATATTAAAAAGATTATGAACATTTTTCGCTAAATAACGTATATAAATCTCCAATAATACAAAATATATACAGGAAAATAGCTTTTTAAGTTACCACTCCAATGTTAAATGAATGAACATATATATACTCTTTTATCGGCTAACTAAAGTATTTATATTTGAAAAATTAACAATTTTGGGCTCCTAACTTCGTTTAGAATGAAGAACAATAAATATTTTTAGGTATGGCTTTCATAATCCGTTTTATTCAACTTTTGTTTTTTTTATATATATATATAGTCAATGTATAGTTGGTTGATCAATTTCAGGATTGCCAAATTATTCATATGAGATCATTTGTACACAAAAAGGATATGATTATCATGAGATAAAAAAGCAGCTTCTGAGTAAAGGTAAAGGAAAAAGTACACGAAATTCAACTAGATAATACTATTTATATTGGACTTTTTTGATAAAGAAGATTAGAGTAAACTACAGTAGTATTTGATGAATATCTATACCTCTCTTACCAAAAACCAAAAACAAAAGAAAAAGGCGACAAGTATTATGAAATATATACAGGATTACATGACACCATTAATTCTAATGAAAAAAAAAATTCATATTGGGGAGCCCAAACCTCAATTGCTTTACTTTGTATAAAGTTTTATAAATTAATTAGAAAGTAAAAATATTTTTGGTTTTATTTATAAAAGGAAACAAAAAATTAAATCAAATTACCGGTTTTCATTGTCTTTATTTCGCTTAAATTTTTTATATTCAAGAAAAAAAAAACTTTTTGATATTTCTCGAAATCTTTTTTATTCTTTTCCGTTATCTTCCTTCCATTCTGTCAATTGTAAAAAAAAAAAAAAAAAAAATAAAAACCTTTATCATTATAAATCCATATTCAATGACAAAAAATTTATACAAAGCTTTTGGGGGTTCGTTTTCCTTCATTTTTGTTTTTTGATTGTCTTCTTCTTGTTTTGTCATGTCACCAACTGGATACCAGGTTTTGTTCCAAACATTAAGAATGTTGTGCAACAAAGACCAAAAATTGATTCATTTAGAGATATGAGAGAGGGGATGGCCTTTTTTTTTTTTTTTTGCTATCCCCCCTGACAACTATAACTATATGAATATCAATTCTATTTTATCCTTAACAATAAAGATGAAAAAAAATAATCTTTCTTATATATTTGTTTAGTAGAAAGTGAAAAGTTTTTCATTTATTCTTTGTAATTTTCAATTGATTGTATTTTTTTTTTTTTTTGACGCGAAATATGGAGAAAATAGCCTTGAGCCGCATTACTCCATAAAGGGTAAAATTATTATGGCATACAAATCTCATTCTTTTTTCGAGGATTATCTTTGCATTTAAGATATTCAAAACAGGTACACGAAATGACAAATAGACATGTTAAACATTTGTATAAAGATTATGTATGATTTATAATGATCGATTTTCGAATACTATAATTGCAGCATCAAATCAATTGTTTTTTTTGTTCAAAAACTCTAGTAATAGCAACAAAAAGTTTAAAAAAATGAAGCAAAAATGTTTGATATAAAAGAATCAGCAAGGTCTTTTTTTTTTATGAATTGACCTATAATTTAAAAATCCGGAACTTGTGAACCGAGATTAATTGAGGCATAAAGAAATTTTTTGTTTTTTTGAAATGACGAAATGTTATAGGAACTGGAAAGAGGAAAAAAAAAAAAAAAAAAAAAAAAAAAAACTCACACAAAGACATTTTGTAATCATCCATATCAGTATGAATTTTTTATTCATTATTGTACTAGATTTATTTCAAGAAACTTTAACAGCTTTTGATGGTAATTATTTACACAAGATACCAATATTTAATTATTTTGTTTGTCTCTTTTTTTTTGTTTTATTCGTTTAGATTTATTAGATAAAGACAAAAAAAATTAGGCACGATTTCATTATAATCAAAGAAAGTGATTTGCATTACCAAAAAGTTAACAAAACATTTTAAAATTAAATTATTATCGATTGAAATATATATGTATATATATCAATCACTGGATGTCAAAATTACTATCAGCTTCTTCAAGCTTGACTTGGTCTAAGTTCAAAACTATAAAAGTAAGGAAAAAAGCAGTAAATTGTTATATGAAAAACAAACTAACAAGAGCATTACCCTAAGCATGGGGTAAATATGAACTTGTTCTTTTTTTTTGATATTGATTAGTATATGATTTTAACCCGATCTTTCAATTTTATAAGGTCATTACTTTTTGTTTACTTATTTAATCTCATGTTTTGTAAAAAAAAATCATCGTCTAAGCATGGGTTGATGTATGAACTTTGTTTTCATTTTTTGATATTGATTAACATCCAATTTTTAACCCAAGTTTTTTTTCTAAAATTTTATATTTGCTTTGGCTTTTTTTATTTACTTTTTTTTTTTGTTCAGTATACTTAAAGTTTTGTTAAATATCCATTCAAGGACATTTTTGAATCAGAATCAGGCCTTGCTAGGAAGTTTATATGTCTAAAAAGATCAAGAACTAGATTATTTTTAGAAGAACTAAGTAAACTTAAACTAGCCATTTCTTCTTCTTTTGGACAGAAAGATTTTGGTTTGTCATGTTTTTACGCAAGCCTTCACTCACTAAGGCAGTATAGAAAGTATACAAACAGATCATTACGGAAAAGCTTATACTTTTTTAATTCATCTTTGTCTCACAAAAAAAGATATATCCAATGTTTTTAGTTTATCTTTCTTTCAACAAATGTCTATCAAATTGGTAATAACCAGGTTTAATTTCTTAACCTAACTATGTAATTGAAAAAAAGAAGTCATTCGAAATTGTGTAAAAACTATCCTATGATGTCAAGTCACTTTATACATTTGTAAAAAAGTTCTTATCAATAAGTTACATTAGTATTATTAATATCTAAGTTAACCAAGTGTTTATGTCAATCGTTTAAATGGCGTTCCTGAACGTGTTTTTGTACATTTTATACATAATCGATTGCTAGAGCAATTGATTATCTTTTTTAGCTTGGCCTTTTTTTTCCTTATTTTAATTACTTTTCTTCAATTAATAAATTTTTTTTGGAGTTATTATACAAGAAGGTAACTTTTAATGTTTCAAATATAATCTCCAAAGAATAATATATATTTACTAAATCTTCTGATATATTTCAAGATTTACAATTTAGAAATAATGCCTTGTCCGTCGTATTTTTTTTTTCTTTCTTTTTATATACAAAAAAGTTATTGAGTATTAAGTGACTAGTAAATCAAAAGAAATAGTACATACAACTGTAATTTTTTCCCTATCATGTTCAAATTCCTAGCAATTACTTGAAATCAAATAAGAATAAAAGTGTTATATATACGTTATGTATGTCAGTTTGTTGATCATTTCAGTTAGCAGAAAATATAACCAGACGGGAATGGAAAATACATTATAAATCTATTACTTTTTCAAAGGCGTGTAGTTGAAAGTTTTTCTCTCTCTCTCTCTCTTGCTTTTTGTTTTATCTTTTTGGTTAAGTTTTAAAAGAGAGGAGGCACAGAGATTTGCCTCGTTAAAGCTACATGATGTAGTAAGAAAAACTCCCGACTTGTACTTTCTTGAAAGACAAAGCATAAATATCAAATTGATGTTACTTTTGTATTGGATAAGAAAGTAAAGTTACAGAAAAATAAGAAACATTACTTCCAGATCCATATTGTAAAAGTAAAAAAAAAAACTTCGTTAAAGAAAAAAATGAATGGTGCAGTATTACTCTAACATTCAAAAAGTTCTATACTATACTCTATACTAACTGATTACTACCAGAAGATCTGTAAGTGTTTAATTGTAGTAATCCACGGATTTATTGAATAAAGTCGCATCCACTCTCGTTACCAACCTAATAGCAACGAGCAAAGAATCATGGCAGTTATGAATATAATCAAAGTTCCCGTAGTTTCGGTACTCAATGCTGGTTGCTACAGTAGGAATTCATACTAAGGAATTAAGGTGCCTGTTTTAAATGTATAGTAATTTGATTGGTGTGTTTTATATATTATAGATCTATTTCTCTCTTTTTTTTTTGAAAATAAGTAAAAAAAAAGATCTTCAAGCTTTATTCTTTTTATTATTTCTTTTCATTGTTTAAACTTTTGTAGAATTGATTGGAATGTAACTTTGTAATGACAACAATTGATGTTGTAACTATCTAGATGGATGAAGATTATGATGATAATGATGATACTTTTAGCCTTTTTTTTTGAACCAAAAATAAAAGAGAGTTTAAGGTTACTAGAAACCATAAGTCTTCAAACAATGTCTGTTGAAGAAATACAAAAAAAAAAAAAAAAAAAAAAAAAGATCAAACTTCAGTATATCAACCTTCTTCATAATCATCAACCAACATGTTTAAATCCTCTTCTTTTCCCTTCTTAACTTGATAACATCAAAAAAAAAAACCTAAATTTGGTGAAAATAAGAGTACAAAGTTTTTTGTACGCTTGTTTGTTAGGAATAATTTCTTTTTTTGGTATGACTTTTTCTCAAAAGAACAAGTTAAAAAGCCTTTATTTTTTTTTTTTTTTTTTTTTTTTTTTTGTATTGTTACTATAAGACGCCCAACCTTTCTTTCACTCAGATGACTTTTTTTTTAAAAAGAATTTTTATTATCTGATATATAGGCTTAATACAACCTAAAAGAAAATAAATAAAAAAGGCTTGAAGGTATTGAAAATAAGTTTTTTTTATTTTGCAAAATTAACAGCCTCTTTAATCGCCTTTACCGTAATTAAAGTCATTGGAGTCTCTCTGTATTAGGAGAGTTTAATACAGTGGAGAAAGTAGTAGAGATAAACAATTAATATTTGGTAAAGAGGAGATATATAATAGCAACTGTCAAAAATGAATTGATTTTGATTTGAAAAAATCATCTGAACAAAAGTAAGTTTTTTTTTTTTATTAGATTTTTCAAAAGATTACTCCTCTTTTCGTATGTATAAGAGAAAGTAGTTATTATATCAAAACAATATTTCAAATCAACTTTTAAATTCAACTTTGTAATATGAAATAAAAAGCAAGCATGGAACATTTTTTTTCTTCTGTATATTCATCAAATGTAGGAACAAATAATAATACTAATTGATAGAAGAAGTTGGACCCTGAAAGAAAAAAGATGAAAAAAAAAAAAAATCTTCTTTGGAACTTCATTATACAGTATGTTTGGAACACATTCTACATTAAAAATAAAAAATCTAAGAAATTCAAAAATAAGTTAGAGCTCTTCTAGGTAAATCATCAGAAACATTAAAAAAACAAGCGGGTTAATGTTTTCCTTTACTTCTGTCGATTTATGCATTATATTTTGTTGGCTTTTTGGAAGAATGAGAAAAAAAAAAGGATTTTTATGGACCTAAGACATTTTGAATATTTGTTGAAATGGTAAAAATAAGAAGAGCATGATTTTTTACTGATTCTGTAAGAAGAAGTATAGATATTTTAACTTCAATTTGGTTATTTAAATGATAATTTTGTATAGTGTCAAACTCCTCATTAAAGATTGACGACAAAGTTTATGATTTTCAGATATTTCTGTTCAACTGTTGTTTATTTTGCAACAATTATTCAAAGAAACGTCTGAAAGAGAAGAGAATGAAAAAAAAAGAGGAGTTAATTGCTCCGTCAAATCGAATTACAAAAAAAAAAGTTATATCTTTAAGATGTATTTACTTTTGATTCAAAACAACCAAGTAAATCATTGTATAACTTTTTTTTTCTTTTCTGTTTCGTAAAACTATTGAATGTAACCACACGGACAAGTTTGTTCCTGGATTGCATTCAATAGCTTTTAATAGAAAAAAAAAAGTCGCAACTCTCACGCTTTTTCAGGGTCTTTCCGATGAGATAAATATAATAATAATAATAATAATAACATCCACTCTGATATATTTTGAATTGATTTGGAAAATTAATTGTTCTTTTTATTCTTTTTCATTATAATTTTTACTGTATTTTTTCCGGGAGTTTCCTCTCTATCTTTTATCTCTCTCTCTCTATTCATATATTTCTCTTTTTTTTAAAAAACAAATGAGATATTTTTCAAAAATACAATCAAAAAGGAACAGTGGATTCCGTAAATGGAGTATTGATTTCTTTTTTTTTTTTTATGTGCATGGTTTTAAAAAAAAAGATTCTCTTATAACCAAAAGAGTTCAATGATATTCTGTTTTCTGAGACATGAAAATTTCAAAAAAAAAAAAAAAGATCCTGCACATCAAAAAGCAGCAAAAAAGTTTTTTTTTATATATATGAATTTTGAGGATTTCGTATATATTTACAAACATCAACTTTTAAATTTTGTAAATTCAATAATACATAATTTTATTGATTATTTTCTTCTAAAAAAATTTTGTCTTTTCATTTATTTTTGGGAATCCTTTTTTTGTTTTTGGTTTTTTTTTCTTTATGCTCATCACGTCAAAAAAAATTAAAAAAAAAAAAAAAATAAAGTTTAGTCGCTAAAAATGTAAATTTCCAGGAACGCACGGCTGTGCATATTTGACAGGTTTCCTCATCGGACCCTTTTTTTTTTTAGAAAAAAGAAAATTAAAAAAATATATTTAACAAAAATCCATCTTTATAAAATACAGTTGAAATTTTATAGAATTCAGAATTACTTTGAATAAAAATAAAAAACATCTGATTTTATATACATGATATGGCATTTCAACCGTTTTTTTTTTTGTTGTTCTATGCAAATACTTTTTTTTTGATTTTCTTCTTTAAAGTTTTTATTCTATTTCTTGAGAAGTATCAGTCCTTTCTTTATCTTTTTACAGTATACAAAGTATGAAGCTTCAAGTTTTTTTATTTATTTTTAAACAAAGTCAAGCATTTTGGTCAATTAGATCAAACATTTTTTTTTCATACCTTTGTAAAGACTCAAAAACATGAGAATAGAAGTAAACGTTAATTCCATATATATTTTCTTTAGTTGAAAAACGAAATGCTGTCTGGTAAATAAAACTTGTTGACAAGGATAATAATTGAATGAAGTGTATGTAAATCATCTATTTCTAGATCCCAACAGTTTTAAAAATTAATCATAATCGAGATGAAAGATTTGACCATATTGTTTTTTCTTCTTTCTAAAATACAACTTATGATACCCTTTCTTACTTATTTTTTCTTCAAAAAAAAAAAAAATGGAATAAAAAATGGAAATAGTAAAATAATTTATTTGAATTGATCTTCGTTTTTGTTTTTTTTTTTTTATTCTTCATCTTTGGCCAATTGATTATTAGTTGGACGATTAAGAGAATGCTTATTTATTGATCGACATTTATATATATAAGAAAAAAAATTTCACAAAGAAATTGCTTTTAAAAGCACCCAAAGAAACAAAACAAAATCAATCGGCCACTAAGCATTTTCTTACCTTGTACCATGCAGCAGGAAAGTAGCTACAAAAAAAATGTATAGTATATCTATATACAAAATATATATATATACTATACTACATCTATTTGTTTATACGAGTTGGAGATGGTTGTTATATACCCTCCTGGTCATTGAGTGCATTAACGTTCGATATAGCTGCTCATCATGTTGAATTCCCAATAACTATTCTGCATCTAGTTTTTTTTTTTTTTGTAAGTATAATAATAATTATGTCTGACAAGCCCCTATAAAGACCTAAATGATTTGATCAACATAAAGACTTAAATGATTTGATCAAAGAATGAGTGACGTCAATCAAGTAATTTGAAAAAAATATTCAATTACAACAAAGTGTAACACATTTAATTGTGTAACAAATTTGGGTCTTGAAATACAAAATACTTCTATCTAAATATATGAAAAAGTTTAAAATCCTTAAAAGTAGCGAAAAACTTAATATATATATATCCAAAAATATTTATTATTATAATACTGATAATAATGAATATTATGTTGAGTATTTTTTTTATTATTTTCATTATTACATGGCTTTTTGCAGGGATATTATTTTTTCTTCTTCTATAATACTTCATTCGTGAGATAAACAAGCTTCATGTCTCTCTTTAACGTCTACATTTGGTGTGATGTATTTAAGCAGCAGTGTATAGTTACAACACTTGATTCACACAGCATACATTATTATTTAGTCTTTTAAAAATAAAATTCAGAAGGATATCCCTAAATATTATTATTATTATTTTCTAATAATTATAATAATGATCTTTTCATTCGTATTAGTATTTTTAATGATTGGAATTTTCAGGAGAGATTAAAAAGAAAAAAAGATCATTTACTATTATATAGTATAAAACTATGGAGAAGTGAGAAATGCAGGAATAGCAATTAACAATTCAATACTCTCAGTCATTAGTAAGAGATACTTTGAAAATACGAATCTTTAAATGATAATGCTATAATGATTTTGGTTTATCCTTAGTATATATGGTATAGCAAAATAAACAAGATCAGGGTCTCTTTTTAGGATAATTCTTCCTATTTGAAATAGAAGGATTTATATAACTGAAAGTAGTATTAAAACCTCCTCCATAAATGATGATATGATGATTATCTATAATAATAATAATTATGTTCAATCTCCAGCAATTGGGTACTTATATCTACTACTTATTTTAAACATATTTTCGGTTAGATAATATAGATATTTAATTTACTTTAATTTTTTTTTCCTCCTCTTCTTGTTTTACTTCTTCTTTTCCTTCCCCCTCTTTCTTTTTATTTATTTTTATAAAAGAAGAAGAAGAAGAAAAAAGCCTATCAATAAAGTGAATCATCTATATAGATAGTTAGACATGCATTGAATATAAACCATTAATACCGAAATTTTACTCAAGTGGATCTTAAATTTATCAAAAAAAATTGTTTGCTTTTACTACCACTAGCTGATGGATACTTTTAATAGCAAAAAATACAGAAACAAAATGGATATTTTCTTTGATTTTTTTTTTTTTTCTATATATGTGTGTGTATATACGGTATATATTCTTTTGTATGTTGTTGGCGTTTGAGTTATACATAGTATAGAAAAGCAATGATGATTCTTGTACCTGATTTATTCTAATGAGATTGATTGGTTGGTTTCTTTTGTTATTTTCTTTTTCCTTCTTCTTCTTCTTCTTCTATAAAAGTATTATGAAGATGAGGAAAACATAATTTTTGATATATGTACTTCATTTTTAAAGTATGATTGATGTCAACCTCTTTCTTTTCTTTCTATAAAATTCTTTCAACCTGTCAAAAAAAAAAAAAAAAAAAATTTTGATTGTCATCATATTGTACGTACAAACATAAGAAAACAAGAAAAACTGCTTTAATGACATTGTATTTCTATATCTGGATTTGACTGTAATGTTGTGTGTTAGTAATATGTGCTTTGTTTCCGGATTATCTTGCGGGTGGTCTCTTGTTCATGAATGATCGTCTACATATTTGGTAGTTAAACCGATCAAAAAAAAAAAGGACGGCTTCTCTCTGTCATTGGAATGGGGAAAAAAACCTCTTTGATTGTTTAACAGAACAAAAAGAAAAATTTAACAAAAAAAAAAAGATATATACAAAAATATTCTCATAAAACTATATCACTAGTAAAGTTTTATATGAAATTGTTGCAATTTATAAGAAATATCATATTATACAATAGTCAGTTGATTATTTGTTGATTTTTTTTTTTTTTTGTATAAATCATCAAAGTAAAGTACAATTTGAATTAATATTTTGATTTTTTTTATTTTATTTCTATTTTATACAGAGACAGAGAGTTTTATCAGAATTAAAAAAAAAGGAAAAAAGTACAAACATAATAAAAAGGAGAAGTAGAAAAAAATAAATATATATAAAAAAACAAAGCTTTATGAATGTTTATGATGATAATGAAGATGATTATAATGATGATGATGATGACGATGAAAATAATGTTAATAAGCGTTAATGGTAGGAGGAGCAATAGTAGTAGTATTAGGAGGAGATTGATGATTATTGGATTAAGAAAATATTAAATTAAAACAATGGGGGTATTATTAGAAAGAAAAAAAAGAATAAAAAATGTCCTTGTGAGATAAATAAGAAATAATTAATAATAATTAAGAGGAAAAATAAACGGCCAAAAGAAAGTTCAAATTAATAAAGTTTTATGTTGTTTGTTTTGGTTGTTTTTTTTTTTTGTAAATGTTGTTATGGTAATTTTGTTGTTGTTGTTTTGTTTGTTTACTTTTCTTTTTCTTCTTCTTCTTTTTTCTTATTGCAAAAAGACATATCTGTTGTTATTTTTTTTTTAAAGTTTTCTGATTAGATTTTTATTAATTTTTTGTAATTTTGCTGCATCATATTTTCAACTGAATGTCTTTCTCAAATAAAAAAAAATGTAAAAAATGTCTTTGAAAAAATCTTCTAAAAGTTGTTGGCGATCCATTCGGTAACATGTAAAGATACCCATTTAAACCTGGGTTCTGAATACTTTCTATAAATTGAATTGTGATGACGAGTAGCTACACGACAGCAGTCAATCATTACCTCCATGCAAGGTCTTAATTGTTCTTCCGTATAGCCTGAAAAGTAAGCATGTAAGTCGGTCCAATAATAAGTATTGCTGCTTGAATTGGTTTCAACTTCATCGTCACTGTTGTTATCTGAAAATGCATTGCCAGATCGGTTCAGAATGCGTCGTGAGAGACAATGGGCAGCAGATGCAAGCCAGCTGCTAGGGCTGGAGACAAATCGCTCATCCATAATTGTCAACTCGACGAGGTACTTTGCTAGTGTTCGTGTGTCCGAGTCGTAGTCGTCTGCCTTGGACGATCGTCGTAAGAAGCTCATTGGTCCCGGGGCGCCCATGTTGAACTGTAACAACTCAATCATGTATCGCTCAGCCCGTAGAATCTCTTCAATGGCATACTCATTGTCGACAAGATAGGCAATTTCTTGGACAGAAGGACAAGAGATCTCCTCGTACTTTGCGGCTAGAAATAATGCAACAATTCCAACCAGCTGGAGCTTGGATTGACCAACAACCTTGACAGAAAGAAATCGGTCAATATAGTTGACAGTAAGGAAAAGAGTCTCTGGCAAGAGATGGCAGTGATCGTGGACACGGACCAGCCAGTCAATCAAGATACGTCTCTTTTGCCAATCAAGCTCTGCCTGACGTTCCATGTAGCCACAGTCAGGCAAATATTTAATCTCGAGGTGTCGCATGTGCTCGAATATTTCGTTACTATACTCGGCAACCATCGAAATGTCGGTAGTGTCTTCATCGTTTTCGTCGAAAATGCCGGGCATGTTGGAGTATTTTCTCTCAATAAGCGCCAGATCCTCATGGACTTCTGGTGTCCAGATAGGATGTAATGCATGTCTGTTGACACTGGGTCTAGGTCCTGCAACGTTGAATCTATAAGCTGGGATTTCAATCGTGATTGTAGAAGGATCTGAGATAGTCTCGGAGACAAGAAGAGGCTCTGTGCTTGGGCTTTCGGTTTCTTCATATTCATCTTCGAGTTCTGTGTCGTCACTAAAACTTGCGTTATGGGCGTCGTCGTATGAAGGGTTAGCGGAATGTCCGCTTAATGCATTATTGTTATTGTGGTTACTGTTGGTATGTGTGGATGATGTCGATGTTAATGTTGTGGTTGTTGATATTGATGATGATGATGCTATTTGATTAGATGAAACTTCTCCATGGATTTGCTGGTCTTCGTAGTCATCTTCGTCAAAGTCTTCAGCAAACTCCATTTCATCGTCGTATTCATCTTCTGCTTCGTATTGTTGTTGATATTCGGTTTCATATTCGTCCTCGTCGTCGTCTTCTTCTTCTTCTTCGTCTTCATCTTCTTCGTCAAGCTCTTCGTCTTCATCAGCATTGTAGACATAGTTTTGATTTGTGGTGTCGGACTCAACCCAGACTCTATGCTTTGATCTGTTTTGGGAATGTTGTCTAAATTGGTTTACTGTGGAGCTGCTGCTGCTTGAGTTAGTATTGACGATTGAGTTGTTGTTGTTATTGTTGTTGTTGTTGATATGGGGAATGCTAGTGTTTGAGTTTGCAACTCTATTCTTGTCGCCCACAACGACTAATGCTGGTTTAGACACTGACTGTGACGCAATGGACTTTGATGTGTTTGTGACAGTCGACAGCGCCGAACGACGGGAATCTTTATGTGTGATGGACTTTTGTTTGAGAGAAGCATTGGGCTTAGACTTTGCTGGGTATTGTTTTGCAGATAGATGGGCGTGGATGGCTTCGTTTTCGTCGGCAAGTCGTCTCGATCGATGGCGGACCTGGAGATGAGGGTTAGTATGAGCAGAAGGAGGAGGAGGAGGAGGGGCTGGACGCTGGACACTTACTTGATCCATGATGGGCAGTGTGAGATTAAAGAGAGAAAAATGAATGATTAGAAAAAGGGAAAAGGAATGAGAATTGAAAAGAGGAGCGAGAGATTCAGTATTTATATAAATTTTGCCTTTTATTCTCAGGAATGTGACGAAAATTTTTGTTGTTTTGATTGTCGTTTTGGGTGAATACAAACCAAAACAGTCATAGCTCTGTCCTATTGCTCTAGTCTACGGAAGCTAAATTTCTTCCCCATATATTTCAACTAGAACACCCCCAATAGATTGGTATTATAGGGGTATGTTTTGTGTATCAAGCTTTCTGCCATTCCCCCATACTCACTCATTCTCCCCCCTATAACCACCATATAATAGCATAGTACTTATAGTGCTTATGAATACCAACTATACCAACTACAAACACACTGGAATGTCATGATATATCTTTAAGATTGAAAAGAATTGATTTCGAGGAAGCGAAAAACAACCTTGGAACAAATAGAATAAGTCAAAGATAATAGTTATTTATAAATGAATCTATAACTACTTTCTATCGATAAAACTTTGTGTTCCATTGTTCTATTTTATTTTTATTATTCTTCGCGTGGTTAACTACAGTCTTTGGCGTTTCCTACGCGTGCACTGCCTTTTGTCATAATACCCAAAAAAACGGTTTTTTAATATTGAAATTTTTACAATCTTAACCAAGTTTATATATTTTTAAATTTTCCAGCTCTAAATTCCAGCTAACTAACTAACTATACATACTATAATAATAGTACTACAGGTAATAACAAATATTCAGTTGTATTTTTTTTTACACAGGCAAATCGTCAATATTTGATTTTTATTTATTTATTTATTTATTTATTTTTTTACGATTGAGCCATCAGCTGAAATCTTGCAGGGCTTTTTTTTTATTTTTTATATATTTTTAATTTTTTTTTTCTTTTCTATAAATGTGAATTTTTGAACCTGTCAAAATAAAAACAATAATAGATCCATTGAGCAAAGGTCTTTTTTACATAATACTCAATGACAAAAAAAAAAAAAACTCCCTTTTGACTGATACAACTAAAAAAGATACTATTTTCAGCTGGATTATCTGTTTTTCTCTTCTTTTGTATACTTTTATACATCATCAACTAGATATGACAGTTTTATTATTACACTTTTATTCTGTCACTCTGTTAAGTTTTTTTTTGTTTTTTTCTTATTTTGATTTTTTTTTTTTTTGGTTTAGTTATACACTTGAAAAAAAAACAAACCAATTCACATGTGGACGATAGTTTCTCATAAAGAGACACCTTTGTGTATGATTTCGAGGCAATATCAAAGATAAATCCCCTGTGCTTTTTCTTTATTTTATTAGTCTTTTATATCTTTTATAGATATCTATACCAAAAATCATAAATCAAAGATATATATAGATCAACATCAAAAGATAGTATATACTCATGAATCAAGTGCATGCGCAATATGAATACTTATTTATTTATTTATTTTACTAAACCGCTTGTATATTTATATATGTTTTCAATTCAATACAAGATTATTTTAAACTTGACGTATTTACTCCAAGTTTTGGATTTGAAACTTACAACAATAAAGTCCATAAGGATATAAATATACATTTATAACCAAACCCGAACTTTTATTTTTTTATACTCATTTAAACTGACAGATAGTGAAGAAAATATAAATATAAACTCACGATCAAACATAATTCTATAATGATGCAGCTATTCACATGGGCTCCATTGAAATATAATAGTTTATGACAAGAAAAAAGATGGGGCTTTCTTAACCTTCTTTTTTTATTATTTGTTAATTCTTCTTATATTGACAGAATATTATCGTTTATTTTTTTTTTCTTCTTCTTCTTAAAAGGCCTTGGTTTTACTTCGAGAATATATATATATATATACTATATAAGCCAATCAATAGTTGCTATCATGTTCCTGGTGCCTGTATACATACAACACTTGTTAGACAGGTGGTGAAATTAAATGAAGATTTTTTGCTAAATTGGTTTACTTTAATTTCAGAATACAACAATACCAAAAGTAAAAAAGAGCAAAAAAATAAAAAGAAAATCAACTTATATATAAATTAATCAAAAACATGGAGATGTCATTATTTTTTATTATATTCATCTTTGAGACAGTATAAAAATGACAGAAACGAAAAAGTTTTTTAAGGTAAACCATTTCCAGAATAAATCCATATGAATGATTTTAACCAGTATGAGAAAAAGAAAAAGATTATTATTACTATTACTATTATTACCATGCTGATACTGCTACATTGTAAATAATATGATAAACTCTTGATGAAATAGACGTCAAGCTAGAGAAAATATCTGGTGAGATTCGCAACAGCATTTTACTTTTTTTTTCGTTTTTCAAATAAACAGGTCTCCATTTTACTATTAAGGAATTGGAATGGTTGCATATCAAATGTCACAGATTTTAAGCCTTTTGCCCCATACTAAACAACCCAAACTTAAACCTCTGTCATCAGCCTTGACTAACACCAAACTTTACCACTTGGATAATAATGCCAAAGCATTTCAAAATTCTTTTATATAATAAGAAGAATAAGACATAATTTCTTGGACCTTTTTATTTTTTTTTATATTTAAATAAACCGTATGTCTCTCATTATTATAACCTTCCATAAATTTTAGGCACTTTGAATACTACCATCTTTGAAATAAACAACGGCATTCATCATGTACTTACGTTCGGATCGAGTATATATATATAAAACAAAAACAAAACCAACTTATTGTTATGGTAACAATGCTGGAAAAAATAAGATGAATCCCTCCCAAAATCGACCAAATGGGCAAGCATGAAAAAAAAAGGTAGAACCATAGAGACCTATCAACTGCTTATATTATGAATATCAATAAAATGCTTTGAGTATGAAGATCCCACATGGATTTCTCATGTTCGCATTGCAACATTAACAGTATTTAAAGATAAAAAAAAAAATCTTACATAAAAATATTAGAAAAAAATTTCAAAATCAATTGAGAGAGAATTGTATCTGTTTTTATATTTTCACATTACACATTGTGGAGTCGAATTGATTTTATTTATCCATCTAACTTTCATCAAGTATTTTATTTTTGTAGGCAATTTCATTTATATATATATATCTATTGGTACTGCTTGGCTAATATTTTTGCTGATTGGCAGAAAGATTGCTACTTTTGATTCATTCATTTATATAAAACTCAAATATGTAAATATAATTGATATTACTCTTCGATACATGGGCTCCATATATACCCATTTACCTTGAGATTATTTTTCGAGGGAAATGGAAAACAACAGAAATATATATATAAACTTTGCCGATAATATTGAAAACATTAGAAATTAATTATATTCAATTAGTTTGTTTTCTTTAGAATCACCTTTTTTTTTATAAGCGTAGTTGAATACTTGGATTGTAAAACAAGATCTTCTTTTTTCTGGCTAATTAAATTAAAAAGGAAATGAAAAAAACAAAACTTTTTTTTTCATCTTTTTAATCGATCTGTAAAACAAAAATGGTTCCCGAGAAACAGGTCTTTTTTTAAATAATCCTCGGAGTTGGATTTTTTTTTGGGTAGTCCTATCATTTGGTATTTATTCCATCACCTTTTTTGCCCATTACAGTATAGAACCCAAAAATGAATAAAAAACCCCTCTTTTATGGAATAAAATTTTTTTGTAAAACTTTCATACAATAACCAATTGAACATTTCTCTATCCATTCACAAAAAAAACTAAATTTTGTGATATTTTTCTAGAAACCAAAAAAACAAATGTGCTTTTTTCATTTTTAATTTCAACAGTGGGTTCAATGCCTAATGAGTAAGCTTCAACGTAATCATTGACAGGTGTGTACATGACAATTTTACAAAAATGGAAATCTCTGTTGCAGTTACAGACGGAAGTTACAACGGTTAAAATGTACTCACGATATATCCATTTTATCGTCATAGAGAGATGATTTTTGAAGGACTAACTATACAATTTTAAAAAAAAATAAGTTTGTCTCTATATTTATTTATAAGTTTTTATTTATTCATTTTTTTTTAAATAAAATAATTGATGAAAAATCTAACCTTGAAAGATTACAAGATGTTTACAAGTAAAAAAAATTTTTTTTTCTCATTCAATCTAGTATACATAAAAAGCTTGGATAAATACTATATTAGGCTCAAAAAATTCCTACATTTGTACAAGTTCAAGATAACCAATGTATGCTCTATCTACCCAGCAGCAAGACACCATATGGGTCTATGGCATTACACTGCTTCACAAAGCCTTTGGCCCAAGATATAAACTTATAGAGTGATGACCATCATAGAAACCCGGCAACCGTTGGTATTGTTACTATGGCAAATAGGTGAAAAACCAAGATACAAAACGAAGGTGAGAGAAAAAAAAAATTTCCAGAATGTTTTTCATCACTTCTTCTGTTGCCTTCCTTTTCACTGTTTTTTTTTTTTTTTTTTTTTTTTTTTTTTTTTTTTTTCAAATAAATGAAAACCCGGAAGAGTAATAATTAATAATTACAAACACTTCACTATGAGATTTAACACCATCGATCTGTTTTTAACATTATTTTCAACCGGCTACCATTGGTTGTTGTCCTTGACAACTTTGTTATAAAAACATCCACCACAAAATACTATTGAAACGGTAGTTAGTGATAGGAGGAGGAGGAGGAAGAGGAGACAAATGCATAGTTGAAATATAGAGGTCTTCATCCATTCATTTGATCTTAAACACCGAATCAAATGGACTGGGAATATAATCCCGATGAAAATTTCACGATTATGATATTTTTACAAAATAAAAAAAAAGCACGAAAACAAGCTGAAAACACCTTTTTATTTTTGTAACAGTTCAAATTGAAATAATAACCCACCCACTTACATAAATAAAAGAATTAAGAATCCATTAGAGCACGACCCTCTTAATTATTTTCAGTACTCTATTTTTTTCATTATCATTTTATTCATTTATTCAAAAACAATTTACCGGAGAAGCAAATAAATTGCCCCGGAGTTAAGACGTAAAATTTACTAAATCTAAATCCTTCAAACAAAATAAAAAGAGTTCTTTTTTTATAATTATTATTTCTCTTTTTCTTTATTAACTACTTTAGTTATATTTATCTGTGTAAAAATAATAATAATAAATAAAATCAAGTCAAGTAAAACCACAAAAGCTTTTTTTGTCAATTCTTTTAAAAAGAAAAGGAAAAAATACTAGAAAGCTAAGGAAAAAGGAAAACCCTCCCAATTTTCCAGAGGAATTTTCTCTTTGGGAGCAGATCAGAAGAAAATTAAAAAGAAAAAACCAAAAAATTGACAAGATTTTTTCACAATCTTACTACATTTACTATGCTACTACAACGATTACTTGATGAAAAAAGTTTGTATTTGGCTTGAAATGTAGCCATACACCTCCACATTATCTTATACAGTTTTTGAATGATTTCAATATGTTTAAGTGTTATAAAATTACAGTTGTTTATTTAGCTTACATCCTTCACGCTGATTGGCTGCAAGCTTTTCCTTTTTGTCATATGTAAATGATAAAGTATTCAAAAGAAAAAGGCAAAAAGGCAAAAAGCAAAAAAGCAAAAAAGCAAAAAAATAAAAAGAGAAGCCAAATATATATATCCAATTATTTATTTATATTTATACTATTATTATAATATCAATAATAAAGATATTCGCTTAATGATTTGGAACAATGAAAAATTAAAAATAAAAAATAAAAAAAAAGTTTTATAATAATTTTACTTTTTGTTATAGAAAGTTTGTTAGACGAGAACTACAACAAAACTACTTTGTTCAAATAATTATCTCTTTGTAATTCTAGTTACCGAAATAAGCATTACCATATGCTTATAGCCTTTTTGTCTTGTCTCTCTATGCTATCACAAGAACAACCTTTAACTGGGAAAATGGCTCTTTGATACTATCTTGGTTTTTTAGATTATAATGTTTGCAATTTATATTACATGAATAAACTAATCGGATCAGAAGTTCCCTTTTTTTTCCTATTAATATTCTTTATATATTCTTTGCTCTTTCTTTCTGCAATGAGATGAGGAAGGTGATGAGGGAGATGATGATGATGGAGATAAGTTTTATAGTAGTTTTAGTTACCAATATCTGTATAGATGTATTAAAAAAAATCTGGGCTTCCTTTTTTTTTGTTTTTTTTTTCTTATTATTCTTTCAACAGTAATACTATTGTTGAACTACAAATAAAATTATAGGTAATGTTGATAATATCTAGAGACAATCTGTCATAATCTTTGGAAAATATGAAAAATAATGAATAAGCATAAATCATTTCACACTATGAAATAATAGAGGAAAAGGACGCACACTAATTATTTCCCAAGCTTTGGTGCGATATTATTCTTATTGTATTATTATTATTATTATTGATGATCATCATAATAGCAATTTGACAGTGCCAAAAAATTATTATTAATAAACTGAAAACAGCTGTTTAAACAAAGTCTTGATGAAATAATATTATATCATTCAAAGAACTGACAAATAGTGCGGGATCTGTAAGTCATTTCTCTTCAATTTCTTTTTTTTCTTTTTCATTTATCTTCTCCTTTACTCGTTTATTTAGTTTATAATTCTGGCTGAAAGTACTTTATTTTGTCAATGCAAGAGAGCTTTCTTGTTGCAAAAACAAGCTTACAATGAAATAATAAACTGTTTATCATCAGTGTCGAGATGTCTCTCTTGCTCATTGTTATATAATAATAATTATTTACCAGTACAACTGGAGAAATAATTATTTCTTCCAACAATGAAATATAGGTGCCATTTCTGTATATTAGACTACATGATAAAGGTTTAATATCAATAACCGACCTCATCCTTCTCATCTTCTTCCTCATCACTTATGTCATTGTATGTACTCCTCAATTTGATTATTATTGCTTTTCATTAGCTGAAGATGGTAATTATAGAAATTTATCTTCTAATCGTATGCCAGTTCACTTATTATAAATGCATCTAGCCTTTATATCAAAAAGACTTTTACTATTTATATAACTTTTTTTTTTTTTTTTTTTTTTTCAAGTAAGTAATTTATCTTTGCCTTTTTTTCAATCATGTCTTGGATAATATCTTAATGTTTCGCAAACTAAAGAAAAAAACTAATTTATCACACGTCAAAAGAAAAACATAATGCTGAAAATAGAATAAGCGAGATAACATAAACGGCTTTTTTATCCAGAGATAATTGTTCCTTGTTTTTCTTTTTTTTTTTTCTTCTTCAAATAGTTTCGTTTGTTAACAATCTGCCTTGAGCAGTTTTATTTTTGATTTTTTTTGCTTTTTTGATTCCGTTTCTCTTTGAAAAAAAAAAAATTTAAATAAAATATTGGTGATGAAATTTAGATTAAACTTAGTCTACAGGCTTTTCTCACTTGACAAACTTTTTCACTGAAGTCTTTTAGTTTCCTTCTGGAAGGATGAATAGAACTATAAATCTTTTGGAACATTGTTAACCATAAAATAAAAAAAAATAAGTTTGTCTCTGTTGCCCTAGAGACGAGACAGTAGTAGTAACTTTGTATGAGATTTTCCAGGCTATTAATATTCAAGACCTACTCAACTCTGATCATCTGCATTATAATAGATACTAGACTGGTTGATGGGGAGCCATCATGAACTTTAGGAAAATCTTCAACTTGGATCGAAAAAATTTGCTGTTGCTATTATTTTGTTTTATGTATTTCAGTAATTCTTCTATATGGCAAAGAAATAATTATCAGTTAAATCCGTTTTTTGAACTATTGAAAAATTTCACGATATTAAAAAAAGCAACCAACATACAAATTTAGGTATAAAGTTGGGCTAAAGCAGTTAATCTCCAGACTCTTATTTTGTTTTTTCAATATTTTTACAAGAGAATAACAATCTAGCTGATTATTCAATATGATTATGTACTCAGATGACACTTCTGTTTTCATTTTTAGATAAAAAAAGTGTATTTTGTAAAAGCAAGTATTGTTTGATTCAGCAACGTGCTGTTGTTACAAACTATATAGTACCTTTTTTTTTTTTTTTTCCATTTACTAACCAAACCTTCTTAGTTAACTTTGTTCAACATCTTAACCTCAAAAATATCAAGACATTGTTCTTTGTGTAATACCACCACCTACTCTTTTCTTCCTATATATGGCATTATCGAACTTTTTTTTACAAATCTTTGTCCTAGCACTGAAAATTTACTTCATTGGAAAATTTTACACATACACACCGCACACAAAAATAGAAAAAAAAAATATTTTCGCTTGCTAAAAAAACCGCCCAATTTACCAACTTTGGACTAATTCAAACCTTTCGCTTTGATAACCAGAAAAATAAAATTATAATAAATAATTGAACAAACAAACAAACAAACAAAAAAAAAAGTCTACCTGTATATATATATGCTGGATACACCCCCTTGACAGATCTTTATAGATCGTATTTGGCAAAATCTGCTGAATAACTTACTACTTGGAACTCTTCCAGATCATCACTCAACATCGCCAACTTATCCTTGATTTGGTTAATTGCATCTTTGCCTACTATGATCCGGCCCGGCGGATTCTCAAGTCCGGCTATGGAAACGACGGTATGAACGGTATTTCGGAACGCTAACGTTGGAAATACATTAGCTTGTTCTAAGACTCTTCGAACTTTACCAACAGTGGTTTCTGGACCATATTGAGGAAACGACGGTGCAAAAACCATTGGCGTTGTATATAGATTAACCTCCATAGGCGACTCCACAATTGTCACCTTGATGTTAAATGGAGCAACCTCAAATGCTAAAGCCTCGGTGTATCCTTCTAAGGCATGCATCGACGCAGCCATTAGGGAAAGAGCTGGAGTACCAATGTTACCATTAATGTCAGCAATATTAATGATATGCCCGTAGAATTGACTTCGCATTGTGGGTAATACACTTTGAATCATATTCACCGCACCATAAAACGTAATGTCCATTTGGTTGCGAAAATGCCATTCTTCAACTTCCTCAAGTGCCCCTACATATACCCGACTCGTTGCACTTTACAAAAAAAACACAAACACAACTTGTTAGCTTTTTATCAAACACAGCAAAAACAAACATACACTTACTTCACTAGAATGTCTATTCTTCCATATGTTTTCAGTGTTTTGGCCACTGTACTAGAGCATAGTGCAGGATTCCTATGTTAATAAAAACCAAAAAAAAGAAAAAAAAAAAGTTAGTAGTTGGGATTATTGTCAGCCGTACTCAAACAAAAAAGAAGGTTTGAAAAGATGGAGATGAAAAAAAAATCGTTCAACTTTGCAACAGCTGCTTCACATTCAAAAACCAATCCAGAGTAATTGAGGATTCAATATACTTGTAACAAACATGGAAAAAATACATGATTCTCTCCATATTCTTCTTCTCGTAGTTTCAAATTCATCGTCGGCTCCATGATCAAGCTAAGGATTTGCTTTATCAGAAATATAACTTACCTTATATCTAATTCTACTATTAAACATCGCTCAGGGTACTTCTGCCGTAATTTCTCTGCCTTTTTTAGTACTTCTTGTTCTGATGCTCCTCCAGGTGTACATCCTAGAACTACAATGTCTCCCTTTTTAAGTGCGTCGACGGCAATCTGCTGACACACCAGTATCATAAAGTTGGAGATTACCCAAACTTTCGGGACTACTTCATTGACTTTTCTCATGTGGTTAACGTTTACATTAGCATTTGAATTATTGGCATTTGAAGATCCATTGGCCTTTGAGTTCCGCGATGTAGATGCTGAGGCTGTTGATGCTCCTGTTGAGCCTGATGCTGGCCCACGGTTGGAATTTGTGCGCAGATCTGATTTAGATCTTCCTTGAGAGCTTGATCCCCGAGCCCCCTTTGCATTATTTGGCCGAGACATTGTTTCTATGAAAAATAAAAAGGTATCTGATGACTATTATTAAAAAAATGAAGAGTATTAAAGGTGTGGCAAAAATGTTTTGTGGTTTGATGATTATCTTTCTTAGAGTAGACTGAGGGGATTAAAGGTGGGGTTATAGTGGTTTTTGCTTATTTATTTTGCAATATTATGTAAATGCCTTTCCTGAGTGGCTGATAAGCTAATGATGAGCTACAGACGATTAAGAAAATAGCCAAAAAAGTGGATGAATGAGAATCACAACAATTTTAGAAATGACAAAAAAGTAGCATTTAGGAATAAGAAAGATAGATAAAATAAGTTAAACGGGGGGTTTGAAAGGTTTTTTTTTAAAATGTTTATTAACACCACTACAACTAGTGGTAGTACTCCATCCATCCACACGCTTTACACTCAGCCGTGCCCTCTTCGCTCCGTGAAACCTCCGTTGTTAAAAATCTAATCATCCACCAAATTGTTTTGTCTCTGCCATCACCACCCCATCTTATGAATTTTAGCCCAAAAAATGAGACCTTCATCCCGCACCTCTAGTTTAAGTACGTCATCTGATTCTATTCAAGACGATCTTCAATTTTTGCCAGACTCAATACTTGAGGGTCAGAAATTTCCTACTTCTATTGAGGAAGCATTGACAGCAAAACGTAGTAAAAATGAGGACCAGCATCAAGATAGCAGTTTTTTTTCTAGTCCTATTTCGAAAAACATTGTTGAATGGGCAGCTTCAATAAATAACGAGGCAAATGATATACAATCTCGTGCAGCTAAATGGGTTAAGGAATTTGAACTACACACTCAATCATTTATATCACTTGTTTCCGAATGGAAAGAGAGCCAATCTGTAAAAAATAAAGTTGACATCGACTGGCAACAAGCCATGACGGTAAACTTATCACAATAACACTATCAAAACATATCTTCTGAGAAAGCTTTAGAAAAAGTTTACTAACTTTGCTATATTTTATTGATTATATTTTGATTCTTTAAAAATTATATTTATCTAGCACAAATTAACTAGCTTGGAATCTTTAATTCAAAACCTAACCGAAAATATTAAAAAGTTGGGCAATAGGATTAAAGATATTCAATACTCTCAGTCGTCACATGAATCACTTTTGAATCATACTCTTGACAAGTTTAACTACTTTGAATCATTATATAGGAAATCTCAACACTTATTTGCCTTTTTGGATCGCCAATCACTACATGATGAACATCAAAGAAATAACGGCAACAGTTTCCATAATGTTTCTAATGAGTCCCATGACTACGACAATAGTACTTCGATTGAGGATTATGATACGACCCTTGTAAGAGAAGATGATGATGGAGAAACAATGGATTATGGGTTCATTCCACAAGTATCATCACCAAACCATACCTCTATAAATAGCAACAATTATAGTAAAACACATGATAAACTGGATGTGGATAGAGGATGGTTGTGCGATGACGGAAACAAACAAACTGTGACTGATTTTCTCGATATGGATACAAAATGTGCTAACAAATCTTGCAGACAGACAAGGAAATTAAACAAAAGAATTGATAAGCAAAGTATGAGATTGAATTCCCAGGTAGAGACAGTCTTGCCTAAATTTACAGAGGAAGAAATATTAAATTTCTTGTCCACTCTTGAACATAAAGATGACGCAAATTCTACTATTACCAACAATCTAGAATTTACATCAAAAAGAAGACTACTACTTTCCGATTCTGACGATGAAATTAATTATCTTAAACACACTGACAAGAAAAAGAAGCTTTATGCAACAATTACCCAAGAGTGAATTCAACATTTTTAAATCTGAAAGATACGTCTTAACCCCATTTTATCTTTTTTAAACTTGGGAAAAAGATAAGTTCGTAAAAACCATTAGATTAAGGTTTTTTTATATTTCTAGGGAACTAAAAACCAATGATTGGCATACATGATTATAGTAAAACTGGCGTGCTTTTCATATAGCTAGTATTAACCTCAAATCATCATATGTAATAGAGTTGTAATCCACGCCTTTTTCAATTTAGGATTAGATGTTGAATTAGAATCAGTTGATTGAAGAAAAGAAAATATAATTAAATTGAAAGCCAAAAATAGCTGGAAGCGAAATGAAACAAATCATTGGAAACGAAAACAAACTTTTTTGTTTTCTGTACCCAAGAATATCAGGGACTATGAAACGTATTTAAAACTAGTCCATGTACTGTCAGTTTATTTCTGTCAAAACATTGAACTTATGACCACACGTCTTTTAATTTGCAGTTTTTCTTATTGTTCTGGCCTTTTTTTGAAGATTTATTTTTAAATTTAGAAGGTATTAAATTCTTTCTTTCTAATATCAAGTTCATAACGTACACAGTTTCTTGAAACAGATAAACAACACAAAACTTGAAAAACATCTGGAATTTGAATAGGGAAATGAAATTCAAGACAAATTTAATACCTACCCCAGGCTCATTTTTGAATTATATGAAACTAGTTTTGTAAAAAGTTTTTTTTACAAAAATCTGTTTGTTGCAAAGTAAAAAAATCAATAATTTGGGTTAAGTTTTCATAAGTTGTATTAAATTTTTTTAATCTGGAGAATAAATAATAATCAACTCTTTAGAAAAAAACTTTTGTCTGAGAAAACAAGTGTATATTTACCGAATACAAATCTTGAGTGCAATTTAGCATCAGCTACTGCTTCAAATACTATTAATAAAATTATTTTTATTTAATAAATTCCCTTTTTTGTTAAATTATCCCCTTCATCGTTTAGCTTCCATACCTCAACTTCCCAAATCATCACATCTTTCAATTTCCTTTACTTTATTATAAATCTAACAAATGATTTCAAAGGAATTCTAGATAAAGTTACTTAATATTATATATTTAAGATACAGATAACTATTACATGTACAAATTATTCAAATAAATTGAAATAATAATGATATTAATAATAATACTCCGATTTACCAGATTTCTGTTTTTTTTATTGTCATAACAATCAGCCATTTGATAAAGAAACTAAATTGAGAAAGATTCATAAAAAATTCACAAACTATTACTTTTGAAGCCATCGTCTATTGCCTTTACTTCTTTATTGGCTTTTTTTTCCTCCCTAAAAATAATAACAAAAACCGAAATCAAATAAAGCCCATTTAATAAATTAAATCGACCCCTTTCTATATTGAAATTTATTAATCATACCAATTATGATCTCTTATTAGTACCATAATCTTCAAACCAACAACAACAACATTAATAGTAATGGCTGCTTTATTAGACTATTTACATTCGTCTATCAATTACGTGCTAATTGAGCTTGTTACCACGCACCGGCATTAGTAACATACTAAACAACGATTAGCCCATTTGCAAAGGACAATAAAGGAAAATTGCCGTCATCCTTTTCTTCTTTTCATTATATTTAAATTTCATTAAGACTATTATTTATTTAATTTTTTTTGGTTCATATGAAGATAAAAAACAACAATACAGCGATTTCCATTCTATTGATCAGATTCATCGTCGAGTCTTCTTCTTTTTTCGCCATCTTTACCGACAACTTCTACTCTTTTATCATCTACTGCCTTTGCCGTTGTATTATCTTCAGACTCATTTTCGTTATCGTTAATTTTTGCATCTGGGGCTTTTGAGCTCTCGCATTCATCAGCTACTGTATTGGTTTCAGGAGTTGCTTCAGAAGAGTTCTTGATATCCACTGTTTTAGTTACATCAGCCTCTTCTTTATCTTTATTTTGTTCTTTTGCTTTTTCTTTATTATCGTCTTTATCATTAGTTGGCAGATGCTGCTTTTTTGCTGGATGAAGAGATTCGTTAAGAGGCTCATTTTGATCAACAGATCTCTTAAGAGGTGATAATGTTGAATTAGTTGATTTGGAGTCTGTAGGCTCACCAGTTACAGAGGCACTCTCCTTGTATTGTTCGTCTGTAGTCTTGGTGCCAGATTCTTGTAATGAAGGCTTTGATTCTTCAGTAGAATCCTTATCTTTCGGCTCGAGTTCTTCTTTTTTAGCTGAAGTATCAATTTCTTTTTTCTCTTCTTGCAAATTTTCAGAAGGCGTCGGCTTTTGCTCAGCAGTTTCTTGCTTAATAGGTTCTGAAGAATCTCCAATCTCATCCATTTCTATGTCATCAGACTGGGGCGCGTTTTTATCTTTATCTTTATCATCAGCAACAGACTCTTTCTCCTTTTCTTCTGAATTAGAATCTGATTGCTCTGTAAGATCATTCGTGGTATTAGCATCTAAATTGGCTTCAGTATCCTTAGTCTCTTCTGGTTTCTTTTCATTTAGCCAGGGTATAGGTGACATTATCACAACAGAATCTAGCTGATCGAAAAGATTTACTGATGCACTTGGAGTGCCAGGTGGATATACACCAGCTCTAACATTAAACGAATTACTCCTTGACCGTACACCTGAAGGTTGCGGGGTATTTACGCTAGAGCCAGATGGTGTACTGGCTTTATCAGATTTTTCATTGTTTTTATCACCGTTCTCTTTATTATCAGTTTCATTATTTTCTGATTCGTTACTTTGAACTGGAGATCGCGCAAGTAATGGAAATAATAGATCTTCATCGCTATCGCTGTCGTCATCATTCTCGTTTTTCCTTTGCTGCTGATCAGCAATTTCTCGCTCTCTTTGCTCAGAAAGTAAAACAACATTGATGTTCTCAAAGTCAGTTGTGCTTGATGCAACGTTTAAAACTCTTGATAAAGCTAGTAAATATTTGGACTCTTGATTTCTGGGGTATTGCGAATTTGGATTTAATAATAGCTCTGCAAATCGTTGAATAGTAAAAGGTGGACCCAAATCATGATTAGCTAGTAAACTTTTTGTATAATTAATCATTTCTTCCCTAGTAAATTCTTGTCTTGTTAAGGGGTCAATGAAGTAAGGTTGAATCACAGAAGACACTCCATTAGCTATTGTGGAGTCGTCTGCTGCACTTGGGCTTGTGTTTTCATTTATGGTATCATCTTTTGTAGAGCTATCATTATTTTGTGTTCTTGATGTTTCAGTTGGCGCAAGAATGCTTGAAGCTTCAGTCGCTTCAGTTGAGGACTTTTGTGTGTTTGATAATACAACTGAGTCGAAGTGGGTTGAAAGTACCTAAAAATAATGATTGTTAATGAATATACCTATTACCATTTTTTGTACATTGGGTAACCATACCTTATCGATATAATTCTCTAATAACGGTTGAAACTCTTCCCATTTTACAAAATCGCTGAGGTCACCTGTAGTCACTATTTGAGATAAAATTTCTTCAACTGCATCCAAATATATTAGTATCGATGAATTTCATTTTTAAAAAGCTTTAAACACGTACCATTCATCTCGACTGTCATGATACCAGACATTTACTAATTGCAGATGTTGTTTGATTAGGCTGGTACCGATATTTACCAGACGAGGCCGAGTATTTTTGAAAGTTAATGAATCAAAATTAGTTTTTGTATAATTTGGCAACAATTGATATTTTTACAAAATCAAGCATAAGTTGTGAATTTCCAATTTACAATGCCTTTAGTTGGGTGTGGGTTTTTTCAGATTTGGTGTGGATAGGCCAAGATCCATAGCGATTTCGCGTTTTCTGCAAAATCTCTTACACAAGGGTAATACAATCACGTGGATGAAAGGCCTATGATATTCTCGCATGTAATTATCTGAGTCTGATGGGGAAGAGAATACTCCTACCTTCTGAAACTCTTCTTCCTACCATTCATTCCTATAAATACCCACCTCTTCCCATTCTAAAATCTCTCAAATCCTCGAAAAACAGCTAAAATTTCATTTATTTCTTTAGCTAAGTTTTCATTGTGGTTTTAATAATACTTTAAAAACATTTGAAATTATAAATACTCTATATTAAGTTTATTTTACTTGCAAAATAGAAGTAATCTGCTGCTTTTTCTTCATTGGAGTTTGTACATGTGGCAAAAAAAGGAGAAATAAGACCAGAAAACAAAAAAAAAAGTTTTACTAATATTGTGAACCACAAACCAAACCGTCAACTACGAACTTATATTTTCTAATATCGATAGTCCAGCAAAATCTCTCTCTGAGAATTTCTAGATCATATTAGACGTTTCTATTAAAGCCTAAAAACTGTAAAAAAAAAAAGAAAAAACACTCCCCCGGAAAAAAGACACAAAAGAACATCTACCTATTGGTATTTCTTTTTCAAGTGTAATATATCTATCTTAAGCTCTTTTAAATTTCAAAAAGAAAAAAAAAATACTACAATATGTCGAACAAAATAGTTGGTGAACTTTACCAAGATATTATCGAAGGCGTCATTCGTGAAATACGTTTAGATTTTGAAGATAGTGGTGTTGATGAAACAACTCTACAAGAACTAAAACAGATTTGGCAACAAAAGCTCTCATCATTAGCTGTTGCCGATTTTCCATGGGATGCTCCACAATCTCCTCAGCCAACTTCAGGCCTACTAAGTGGTGGCGACCTTGGCTCAAATGGCAATGCATCAAATTCCAACAATGTCAGTGCCAACACAAATGGCATATCAGCTGGATCTGCACCTGCCCAAGTAGTTGGAGGTTTGGTTCTTCCTGGGGGAGGCCAAATCGCTCAAACAGATGGACCTTTGGCACATTTGTTAACAACATCATCATCTATCAAAAATACCACCAAAGAAAACGACACAGACTCAGATACCTCAAAAACACCTAGCAGGATAGAAGCTGACAATATACTGCAAGAAAAACTATTAAAATCTTCACAACAACAATCAGACATAGAAATCGATATACCGCCGCACTTGTTACGAAGAATTAAGAGACAGCAGGCTGACGGAGCGTTAGGTGATGATGACGATGAAGACGAGAATGACTCTGATGGAATCAATTCTGATTTAGATGACCCAGATGACAATCAAGATTCTGGAAGTGATGATGATGATATGGAAAACGGAATGATGATGCTTTGTCTATACGATAAAGTTCAAAGAGTCAAGACCAAATGGAAATATATTTTAAAAGATGGTGTAGCCAATATTAATGGCAAAGATTATGTTTTCAATAAATCTACGGGTGAATCTGAATGGTAAATAATGTGTGTATTTTTAAATAACCAAAAACCTAATAATATATGTATACTCATTATTTCTCATTATTTCTTTTCATGCCAATAATGGCTAACGAATTTGAAATTAGTTCTTTTGATTAAAGGGATTCTAGAAACTTAATACTTCTAGCAATCAGATCATTATATGACTCTTTTGGAGCTCCCTCCAAACTATGAGTAGCATTTACCACAACCCCAGAGTGTGGACTCCATAATTTGGGATCTGTTGCATTTTGAAATCTCTTTACAAGCTCTTCTTTATCGATATTGTCTGGAACAAACTCATCGCTTCCAGAGTACAAAACCAAAACTGGAACAGTAAGCTTGCCAAATGTCTTTTCCTTATAATCTTTGACATCATCCAAATCAGAAGAAAAAAAGTCGTCTCCACCTCGTATATCTAACAGGGAAACCCATCTGTATGAGTTTGCGTGGCTTCCAAAAAACATGTCTGTGTATTTTGGCGGAATCAACGAATATCTGACAGGTCTTTCTTGATCATTATCAAATTGGTCGAATGAGGTAAAGCCATCGTCATACCAAGACTGACTAGAGACGTCTAGAGCTTGAATTTGAGGGGTATCAAAGCCAGCCTTGATCAAATCGGCTTTAAGGAGCTCTTTGCCAACTTTAAGAGCCGATTTCCAATTTTCTAAGCCATTTGCTTTTATAAAGGCTTCGCGGTCAGAGACACTAGCCTGGAGAACAATTGCGTCGACAGAAGGTCTGTTTTTGACTGTTTCGGTAAGTACTTTATAGTCAAAGTTTTGAGGACCTTTGTAAACCTGGGTAGCATAGTACATAGAATTTTGCGTTCCTGTTGAGTGACCAAACAGAACAATTTTGCTCTTCTTTTTGGTGTTTCTGAAAAAGGCAACAGCTTTGGAGATGTCGAATGCATCGCGAGCAAGTGAGCCTTGGGCCCAACCTTCTAGAGTAGAATTGGTTTGGATTTCAATGACTCCCCAGCCAATACTATTGAGAGCCTCAGCTAGTAAGCGTACGTAGGGAACTGTTCCCAAACCATCTCCTAGACCTCCCAAAAATAAAACCACTTTGTCATGAGATGTCGAGTTGGGGAAAGTGTGTTCAAAAGCTGAAAGCTTTTCGTAGTAGTTGTGAAGAATTCCTGAAGACATTGTTTATGGCGAATTGAAAGTGAATAATTATGGGTGTGTAGTCAGCTGCTTGATAATCAATTGAAAATGTTGAAGAGAATAAGAAACTGGCGAGGTTAAAGGTTAAAAATGATGTGATAAGAAAGAAAATGTATGCAATTTTGTACCCCATTGAGTGTGAATGCTATGGCAATTCTACGCGCCACAATCTGAAAACCACATAATTTGCAATTAACATGGAGACTTGTATTTTATCTATTACCGTTTCCTATAAAATCTAAAATAAATAATATGCTCATATATTGCATGGGATGATCATATGGGCGATTTTAATCAATCCCTTTTAGCGATCCGAAATGAAGGTTGAGTATCTCTATCTTGGGTTGAGACCGGCCCGTAGACTTTTTATTCAATTCTCCTTGCCTAAATGAATTCAAGGTTTATATTACGCAGATTATCCGTCTATTGGCGGTAAAATTCTGCATAGACTTTTAACATATTTCAAACTGTTATACAGTAGACCGCTTATCTTGAATTTTGATTTTCATTTCTAGATTTGCAATTCCAACTTCAATCACATTTCTGATCCCTTCTGTCCACCTATTGTTCAAGTATTCTACACTGCTTTGTGCGCTTTGCTCCAGTTCTTTCTTTTGTAATTTTGCTAGACTGACTTTAGCTCTCTCTTCTCTAACAGCCTGCTGCAGATTTTGTAGTGATTGTTCTAGACTATCGTTAGCTAAGAGCCATTGGTTTTTACCATATTGCTCAACCAATTTCAAATTTTCCAACCCATCCTGTAGATATACTAAAGAAACACAGTAATTTTTCAGTTGTTCATCTGAGATCTCCGAGTCTTTACCATTATCAAATGCATCTATGTCATATCGTGATAAATCAATCCCCTCTTGTGTAGTGAATTCAGTATCTCCATTGTTCGTCTCTTGAGCTTTTCGCGAAATCCAGGCCTCAGTCTCTGGGGGTATTTCTGGGGTCTTAAATAAGGGTATTAACGATTCTAAATCTTCATGCTCTTTGGATAAATCAAACTGTTCAACTTCTTGCTGAATTAAATCTTCATAATGAGATTTGTCTTGTTCAGATAATTCCGAATATTTCGCGTCAAGTACTATAATTTGATAAAAAAAAAGGTTAGCATTATTCAACATCTCCTTCCCAAAACAATGAGGCACAACTTACTAGGAAAATCTACCAATAGGTAGCCATCTTTCATTGTTACTGGCCTTTTGAAAATTCAATAAAGCTGACGAGTTCAAGAATTTTATAAGTGCAATTTCGCTAAATTCAGAAACCTTAACTTGTGATTCCTTTCATTAAAGGACGGGAATTACCAAAAAATTTTCTGGGTGGTAAACAGCAGGAGAGACAGGGAGATTACAACCCTAACCCATGAATTGCCACGCTAGGGCGCTCCAACACTATAACTGCCTACTACTGATAAACATCTGCTAAATGGTCCTCACTTCCACCTTTATTTGTTTCTTTTTGTTTCTTATGATAACAAACCAAATAAATCATATCTTATTTATATCTTTTCCCCCAAACCACCCGTAATATATATATTCATATATTTAATTGTTATTTTTTTCATTTTTGCATTATATCAAATACCTAGTTTTTTTGGACCTTATAATTATATACGATAATCGGAAGATATGAGTTTTTTCTCCATGTTTTTTGGCAGCGATGCCACCAAGAAGGATGTTCCAAAGAAAGCTATTGCTGACTTAAGAATGCAGATTGGATTACTCCAGAAAAAGGAAGTCTATTTACAACAACAGATCGAAGAGCAAGAAGCTATAGCAAGAAAAAATGTGACAAATAATAAACAACGTAAGTGATCTTTTCTCAGTTTCGGGCATATGCTATTTTAATAAAACAACTCAGTAAATAAGATAAAAACTAACAAGGTTTGGCCGCTGGCATTTTTTATATATATTTTAACAGTTGCAAGAACTGCTTTACGAAGGAAAAAATTACATGAAAAGAATCTCGAAGGATTACAAGGTCAGATCGACAGTTTAGAAAGTCAACTGAATGCGATTGAATCAGCCAACCTCAACTTTGAGACTATGAAGGCTATGAAGCAAGGCTCTAAGGCTCTCAAGCATATTCATGGTAATATGAATATCGATAAGGTTGATCAAACCATGGACGAAATCGAGGAACAAGTTACTCTTGGCCAAGAAATCTCCAATGCCATTTCCAGACCTTTGGCTGGTACTGCTGAATTTGATGACGATGAACTTAATGACGAACTCAAAGATTTGGAACAAGAAGTCTTGGAAGAAAAGATGGTCAATGTTGGACCCGTACCTTTATCTATGCCAGAAGCTCCTTCTACAAAATTAAAATCTGCACCTTCTGCTAGCAAGAATACCAAGCAAGAAGAAGAATCAGACGAAGAAGAAGAATTGAAGAGACTTCAAGCTGAGATGGCACTATAGGCATTTTCTATTTTTTTACCTAAAAGAAATAAACCCCTTATTCTAATATAATCATAGGATTTGATAAAGAAACACCCACGGAAACTTAGTATTAAAGTTCTCATTTTTTTCCCCCTCGAATTATTAAAGTTGTTATGTCGATATTTTTGTTTTTTTTCTTTTTTTTTCTTAATATGATACTATTCCTTTTATTATTAAAAAAATATTAATGTTATTATTATATTCTCATATGCTTTAAAAGAATGTGAAAAAAAAGAAGATAAGATCAATCAGAGCTACAGTGCTGATGGTTATTGACTTCAATCAAGTGCTGCTTACAATCTAGCAAAGCCAATATCATGATTTGCAAGCTTAACTATAGTTATTTTGATGATAAGACATAAAAATTAATTTCCTATTGATCATTTCAGTTATTTTAATGTAGTTTTATTTATCAAATACATAAAAATAACAATAAAAAATTGAGTTGTCGTATAAAGCAGGCAAAAAAAAAAATATTCAAGTCCAGTTTACTGCTTCTAGATATCTCAGTTTTTGACAGCATTTTGACCAGCATACCAAAGAATAAAAAAACATCTAAGAGTGAAAACAATGAATGACAAACTACTAGAAAACGATTTTCTAAAGACCAAGAACCATAGTGAAATAGGAAAACAAGATGCAGTCCTTTTCAAATAAACATATCCCATGAGAACCATTGCTTAAAAGAAAAATAAAACAAGGCCCTTGATAATTTTAAAGCAAAAGAATATTGACATAGTTTTTGAATCATGACACAATTTATTAATACCTAAAACATTCGTTTTTATTCTATTAATAATAACATTGAATAATGAATGCAAATCATAAAACAAAGTCTGTTGAAACAAGACATTATTTGGTATGCTTGTCAGTTACCCAAGAAAAAGTTGTTAATCACAAGAACTTTTAAAATAATCAGTATCAACTGCCTAGATATAACCAAAAAATGATTATAGAATGAAAAAAAGCGTAATATATCTATCCACTTGCATATAGGCATGACTGAAAATTATTGTTAGGATATATTGAAATTACAATAATACCATCTCAATATAAGAACCACAAATAAAATAGTCAAAGCTCTCAGACATTAGTCAATATAATAGCTAATGCTCTATAAAGAAACAATAAATTCAAGTCCATCAGATATTATCCTTGTAGGTATAAGATACTAGTATTTACAAGTAAGTAAACGAACATTCAGTTGTGGGAATTATGAAGGCTGAAGAGCTTATCATGAATTTCATTATAAACAAAACTCTTCAAGTACTATTTCAACATAATGAATTCGTGTTTTTACTCAGAGCGTTTATACAAAAATTTAAGCAAAATAAGTTCAATTATGTATTGATTAGTATGTATTAAAATCATAATCTTTAAGAAAAGATCAATAGTAGTCATCTTTACCCTTTCACCTTGTAGTCAGATTTGGCAAATCGATGTAATGAAAGCATCAACAAATTAGCAAAACTAAAAAGGATGATTTAGTTATAGCATTCAAAACTGATCTTCGTAGTTGAAAATTACTGTTTACTAGATGCAATTATGGCTCCAAGGAAGAAACAGATATCAACTGTTATTTTGACATGAAAGTATTGAATTATGAGCAATCACTATTGATCGCCGCCAATTAGATAGTTTTTTTTTATTCTAAACAGATATAAATACACATCAATGCTCAATTATCGGACTTGTCTTGATATCATAATCTAGATTCAATCACTTTTTCAACCTCTCGGAAAAATGGTGTAACTTTACAGTTACTCTAAAGCATGTTTTTTGAAGGAAATTCATGGGATTAAGAAAAGTATAGATGGAGACTGATTCTCTGCTGTATAAGATCTTTCTCGAGGTATAAAGTATAAAGATAAGTATATAGACAATAAACAATAAACAATAAACAAATATATTCAGATGCCAGTTCAAAAAATAAAGACAATTCAGTTAATCAGATGTAACTACCCTGGTAATACTAAGCCAATATAGCGATTTTATTTAATCCCAAAGAAATTGATCACAGATTTCAAGATTCAAACAGTATAATGATTAGACTGATAGGACAAAAACATTAAGTTATGTCTAGGTCAGTATTTTCTAGATTGTTTTGACTAAACCATAACATCAATATCTTGCACTTTATGAGTCATAAATGAAGGCAGCATAGCAATAAAATCATCAAGCATATAGATAATTATGACCATACTTCATAATATTAGCATTGAATTTTGAAACTGAGTTTTGGTATTCTTATGTAGATTTCTATATTGCTCTATTACTTTTTGTTGTGATATTTTGAGGTAGTTTTACTGTAACTGACCAACGAGTGATTCAAAAAAATTTCAAATTATAGTATGGTAACCCAGTGATTAGTGTTTAAGTAAGGATAGAAATCATTAAGATCTTGCTATAATATCGTATCCAAAATTTGGGCTTATTTCTAAAGTTGCCACTCAGTTATGAATTGTAAAGGATTGGTATTCAACTATAATTTTATTTCTATAGCTCAAATCATCAGACGGGTATTCAATATGTCAATGTATTTCGGTCAATTGTGAGTCTTTTATCTCCTTTTCAATATCCTTACTTGTGGTATTTGGAAACTTGTAGTGAAATGTGCTTGGTTGATGATAACATAGTGCTAGCATGTTTTTGTGCTAGGCTGAAGATATTCGCCTCTTTGCTACATTGTAAGCTTGTCACTGTAACAAATCGTTGCCCTTAACAACCCCTCTCTACCACAATATGATTCAGCCTTACCATCTTACTTTCACATGAAATCTCAGAAGACATTCTATACTCTATTTAACTATCTTTGATTCTATTCCTGTAGACTATAAAACCAAACGGTATTTAAGACAATTTAATCATTAATAAAACTTTTCACATATATAATTTTTATAGAACAGTTGGGGGAAAAAGTTATAAAGTTGTTGTCAGATTATAGCAATTAACTATGTATATTTTACAGTGTGTGATATGGGAGGGGCTTTCGGCTTCTACTGTCGTTGGCTTGATTATTTTACTTTTGTAAAATAAAAATTACAAAAAAAAATGATGTCAGATTGATTAGATGTTTGATGACGTAGATATATGGAACCGATGATTGCATGATGATGAAAATTATTAATATTATTACAATAAACTTTTCTTGTTATTTTCCTTATTCCTTATTATCTTTTATTTTTAAATGATCCCATTTTTTTGTATTAGTCTAACTGACCAAAACCCAAATAAAAAAGAATAATAATATAACACCAAAGGATTTAATGATAAGCCATCGATTGCTTGAAATTCTTGAGTAGTATTTCAGTAATTCTCTTTGGGCGCCAGTTACATTCAAGGCGATATCTTCAGTATCTGCGTCAATACGTTGAATGGTTTCACGTTGCTCAGATACCATGTTAGCTAATTGTTGGAAAATGCCTCCTAATTCTTGAATTGTGCTTTCGATAGCTTCGACTGCATTTGATCTTTGACTTAGATACATGTCTCCTTGAGATTGTTCTTCTAACAGGGCTAATGATTGCTGCTGATCAGGTAATGCTAAATAATCTTGGTTGCTGTCTGCAAGAGCTCCAGCATATGGATTTTCTGAAATTGTAGGGCCTCCAACAACAGGAGTGCCAGCCTTTGAGCCATGGACACCATGCATACTAGGTGCTGGCATGTTATTATTTCCCAAGCTGGGGGATGCTCTAGCAGAGTGTTGGGTAGAATATAATGGGGAATCCATATTGTTAAAGTTTTGAATAGGGTCTTTGCCGCCGGCCATACATGCTGATGAAGAAGAAGAGATGAAATGCTCAGTTCTATTTTTAGATGCTTGGATATTTTTGAGTCTGACTTCGAGAACTTCTTCAAATGATGTGGTGACGTCTGTTAGTTTGCCTTGCAAAGAGACTACAACCTTGTTTGCATGCTCCGCTAGTTGTTGTTCGCCCTTTTGGCTGCCACCCCAAGCACTAGATGCAGATCCAGATTTATCACCACCCAATTTATTTGTTTTTACAAACTGCATGAGGCTGGCAATATTTTGATTAATTTGTGATACTTTTTGTTTTATGACAAAAGTGAGTTCTGAAATTTCCACTGGCTTATCATCGAAGAGAGTTTTTCTTTGGGCTAGAAGGGCAAGCTTTTGAAGCATTGCTGTCGTTTCAGCAATGTCTTTTGATATCGAAGAGGCACGTAGGGTGAATTCACTTTTAGAGGACCTTGGCTTTGATGAAGGTTTATCTAACAGACCTTGACGGGAAGAGGCAACTGAAGAGTTATTGAGTTTTGAAAGGGAAGTGATACATGATCGGAATTCTTGAGTTCGATCTTGAATGGCGAACCGCTGGACAGCCACAGTCATGTTTTAAAGTATGTATGAATTAGATTGAAAAAAAAAAAAAAAAATCTAAATAACACTTCTGAGGTTTTTTTCTTATTATTATTGTAAGGTATCTATAGTTAATTGTTTGAATTTATAATTGAAGGGTATAATTGAGGTGAAATAAGTATTAAGAAACTAAAATACAATATATGGGTTTGTGTATTAAAATGAAGAAGGAACGAATTTTGTAGGGAAAAGAAAAAAAAGAATTGAGGAAAGAAAGGAACAATTGGGCCAAGCTGGCCTTCACATACCTCCCCTGCGCTTTCTCTTCTTTTCCCCTTATAATAATGTGAAAATATGTAAGAACCCTAACATCTATTCACTTGCAGTTACATTCCGAGTTGCAATATCAATGCAATGTCATTTCTGTTCAAAAAGATTAATAAAAGATGATACATTATTAATAATAAGTCATCTTATTAAAGTAATCTAAAATCTTCATATGCAATACAAAAAATAACTGAAACCAAGAAAAGAAATTTGAGCCTGATTAATAACACAAATAGCGCAACAGTGATTGGTCTAGACCCAAAATATGGGGAACCCCGCAAGAGCGGTACTGGGTGAAATCGCAAAATACATTTCATCACATGATTATATGCCAACTGATTTTTGTCATTTAGCCTCGGTAACTTTGCAATATTAGACATTATGAAATCAAAAAGAGCTGTATAGATAGCAACGGAAGATATTTATGATAGAACCGGAATAAAGCAGATGAACGGAAACTCATTGAATCTGATTGATTATTTTCATGAGATAGTAAAAGTGCAAATCTTTAATTGATATGGGATTTTTACTGTATATAAAATGGTAAATACAGAAGGTTTGGCCAAAGGCCGGAATCAATTGTCAAATGGAAATTTTATCGGATCAATCTTTGATAAAGGCCAGATGATCTGTTTTTAGTTTTTCTGGGGGAAAATTTCCAGTAACAAATGATAAAAAAAAAAAAAAGCTTAAAAGCTTCCTCGGCATCCTCTGCTAGACTTAGTAGTAATGGTAGCTCTACTATTATAGCTATATAGAAGCTTATGGAGAGTACTGTGTGTGGTGATGATGATAAATATAACACTATTTTTTTTCTATTTTTTTATATAAGAAATTGCCCAAGTCTCGATTTTTTTTTTAATTTTTTTTCTCTCCTTCTCTCTTTCTTCCTACCCTTTTTTTTTACCCTTTCTTCTCTAAAAACTCACATTACTGAAATTTTAAAATCCAATTCCCAATCACATTCTAATCGTTTAGTTTCGTATCACTGATAGTAGTAACAAACAATATGGCTGAACTCAAGGAATACACCGTTGAAGTAAGTATCATTCAATATTATTATTATATTGCCTAGGTTTCTGGCTCGGTATAAGCATAATACCATAGTACTTTGATCCCCTCCCCCACAATTTATCTCTTCTCCTCTACAATCATTCCATTATTATATTTCTTCCTTTTATATAAATAACCCACCAGTCCCTATCGCTTTTAAAACATTTTTTTTCCTCCCCTTTTTCCTTCCCAAACTAACATATCCATCCTTTTAGGACGTAAAAAAACACAACAACGCAGATTCTCTTTGGATCATTATTGACGGTCACGTTTACGATCTCACTCAATTCCAACATAAACACCCCGGCGGTAAACCCATCTTAAATAAAGTTGCTGGCACTGACGCCTCAGAATTCTTTCACAAATACCATAACGTCAAGAAGGTTATGAAAAAATTTGGTATCAAATTCCGTATTGGTAAAGTAGTCGACTCTTCTCAATTATCTAAAAACGATACATCATCATCATTATCAAACATGAACAGCAAAGCTTTAGTCCCAAGCCCAACCTCAGCCTTCAGCTCTTCAGAAGCTCCTGAAATCTATGGTGAAAACATTCCATATGCCGACCCAAGTTGGTATCAAGGCTTCAGATCCCCTTACTACACTGAAAGCCATGCCAAGTTCAGAGAAGAAGTAAGAGAATTTGTTGAAGAACACCTCGAACCCTACGTCGATGACTGGGAAGAAGAAGGTGCTATCCCACAAGAAGTCTATAAGAAGTTTGGTGAAGCCGGATTCATTGCCGCTGGTTGCGGTATCCCAGTCTTCCCAGCCCAATATACCGACAGACGTCTCAAGACTGTCAAGCCAGAAGAATTCAACCCATTCCATGAAGTCGTTTTGATTGACGAAATCTGCCGCGCTGGATCCGGTGGTCTTGCTTGGTTCCTTGTTGGTGGTCTCGGTATCGGTCTCCCTCCTATCTGGAACTTTGCCAGAGAAGACATTAAGAAGAGAGTTCTTCCAGGCATCTTTGCCGGTGACAAGCGTGTTTGCTTGTGTATCACCGAACCTGATGCCGGTTCCGATGTTGCCAACATCAAGACCACTGCCAAGAAGACTGCTGATGGCAAGCATTTCATTGTCAATGGTACCAAGAAGTGGATCACTAACGGTGTCTGGGCCGACTACTTCACCGTCGCTGTCCGCACTGGTGGCGAAGGTATGGGCGGTATTTCTGTTCTCTTGTTAGAAAAGACTATGCCAGGTATCACTGTCCGTAAGATTACCACTCAAGGTATGTTGACTTCTGGTTCTACCTACATCACCTTTGAAGACGTCAAGGTCCCAGTCGAACACCTTTTGGGCAAGGAAAACCAAGGCTTCAAGGTTATCGTTCACAACTTCAACCACGAAAGATTAGGAATCATTGGCCAAGCCAACCGTCTTTCCAGAGTCTGCTATGAAGAAGCTGTCAAGCACGCCCACAAGCGCAAGACTTTTGGCAAGAAGTTGATTGACCATGCCGTCATTAGAAACAAGTTGGCCCAAATGGCCATTAGAATCGAAGGTGTCCACAGCTGGTACGAAAACTTGACATACCAAGCCATGATTATGCCTCCTCAAGAAGCCTCCTTAAGATTGGGTGGCCCAATTGCTGGATGCAAGGCTTTGGCTACTCAAACTTTTGAACTATGTGCTAGAGAAGCTACCCAAATCTTTGGTGGTTTGGGTTATACCCGAGGAGGACAAGGTGGTAAGGTCGAACGTCTTTATAGAGAAGTCCGTGCTTATGCTATTCCAGGTGGTTCTGAAGAAATTATGCTTGATTTGGCCATGAGACAATCACTCAAGGTTCATGAATTCTTTGGCGCTAAATTATAAAAAAAAAAATGATAAAACTATATTTTTTTTTTTTTGATTTGTTTTATATGAAGAATAAAAAAAAAAAATTAAATAAATTTGTGTATAACGAAATGACTATAATAAATATAAAATGCATTTGAAATTTATTAATATTTTTTTTTTTTTCAAAGTGATAGATAAGTTTCTATTTTGTAGGTCTCGCAAAATGTAGGAATTAAACTTATTGCAAATTCAGTGTTTATTCTTTGTTTTTTTTTTTTTTGCTCATGTTCTAGAATAAGAGTTGCTATATCGACATTTTTTCTAGATTTGTTTCATTCAATCTCTACATAAAATTCTAATCAAACACTTGTAGTATAAACTTTTTTTTTTTTCCATTAATCTATGTAAACTAATAAATAAATAAATAATAAAACAATAATAAAACGCCAGAAATAATAAAACAATAACTTTCTAAAGAATAAATATGTATGCGTAAGATGAAATAAATAAATAAAAAATAATAATAGTAAAATAATCATAAATCATACAATTGTTGAGAAAAACTCACAATTCCCAATTAAAAAACATGTAGTAATAAGGGTGTCTAGTGCATTTAGCAACTTCACCACAATCTTCTTTGGTATTAGTATTACCATTGATGATTGAATCTTCAAAGCCTGGTGATGATGATGAGGTGGTATCAAAGTGGTTACCGCAACGAATGCACAATCCATACTTGATACGGTATTGGCTTTCTTCCTTCGTAATAATAGACTGGCCCTTCTTTCTCTTCAATGGATGGCGGAATGCAATGTGCTGACGCTTAGGCACATTGTCCAATTTGACAAACATTTCATTTGTAGAAACCATAAAGGTATAGCTCATCCAAGTCTTCTCTGGAGGAGGGGTGCGAGGAGACAAAGTTCCACTGCCATTAGCGGTACACATACTAGTGGAAGAAGAGAATGAAGAAGGTTGGGAACCAGCCATAAAGTCTTTATCAAAAAAGAAATCATCATCTTCACTACTGCTGCCCTCAAAGTCACTATTAAAAGATTTGTTTGTCTTTGAGGTGGGTGATCGGCTAACCAAGGAGTATGATCTCAAGTTGCTAAAACTAGACTCGTTTTTGAATTCTCCAGTAACAAGTAACCCCGCCTTTCGTTCGGCCCCAACAGTGGAAACAAAACCGGTTTGACATTGATAACCATCCTTGTCTAAATAATATACAGTGGCTTCATTATTGTTTCCAGGAGATTGTTGCTTTGAAGAAGAAGGGGAAGAACTGGCAACAGCGGCAGCAGCTACAGCAGCATAGCTCATTTCTCTTTGAGTTTTGCAAGAAGATGTATGGTCATCGGATCTTTTGACATTTTCAAAAGCCTTGCCAAATGAGAATCTTCTTCCAGCAGCTGGTGTAGGACTATCTTGAACATTGTCATTTCTGCCAAATGAGCGATTTTCAAAAGAATTGTAGCTCAACTTGTCATAGTTTTTGTAAAAAGCTCCATAGGGAGTGTTGTTAGTCAAGGTTGTAGGGGTGACACTATTTCCATAAGTAGCAGTTGTAGCCAAGTTTGGAGTGCTTCCAAAATTAACTTGTCCAGCCATAACGGTAGTGCCATGGTTTTTGGCCTCGATAATGGATGCATTCATATAAGGAGAGACCAATTCAGAGACGGATCCAGTGTTGGCATAGTTAAAGTTTCCATGATTTTTGTTTCCATAAACTTGAGCTTTGGCTTCACCTTGCGTCAACTGTTTGGAAGTTTCAGTAGATTCAGATTTGGCAGTATTGACAACGGCAGCAGCGGCAGCCTCTTTGAATTGGACATTGCTGGGAGAAGCAATTACTGCCTGCCTCTTTTGAGTTTGAAGCTTCAATGCCTCTGAAACCTTTTTTTCCAAACTAGAAACCTTTTTACCAGAGGAACCAACAACAGTAGTAAGAGAAGTGTTGGAGCTTGCGGGAGTAGAGGGCTTTGAAGAAGGGGGAGTTGGGAAAACTTCATTTGAAACTTTGGATGGATACAAATTAATGATTGCATCATTCAAAGCCACTTTGATCTCACTCAAAGATACATCAGGTCTGACGCGGTTCTTGACTAAAATGCGCTTTGATCTAAGCTCTGTCTCGATTTTAACACTTGCTGAAGTATCAAAGTTAGACAGGACAATATTAAAATAGCCTTCAGCTGTGTTGTAGTAAGCCTGGTAGTCTGCGTGGAGTCTTGCATAACGGCGGCACTCCATATCATTAGTGGGGGATTTATGCAAGTCCATAACCAGGGATTGCAAGTCGGCTCGGAGTTTGAATCTATCATATGTAATTTCCAAAAGATATTGAGACCAAGCAATAGGATCCGACCAATCAGCCTTTTCACTAATCATACACTGAGATACGTGGAGACGAAGGTCGTACTTGACGGACTTGAGCAAAAAGCGGTGCAGTTGGACTTTGGTCAAACCTCCAAACTTTTCCTGCGAAAAAACTGCTCGCTTCATTTTTCGAAACCATGCAACAACATTTTTTGTTTCAAAAGAAAGCTTCTCAGGCATTTGGCCACCAGTGACAAGGCAAGTATCGGTAAGCTCACTATCTGCGGTAAGTTTGGCAAGACTGGCAGGAGTAATGTTATTGATAACATTATTTTCGTTGGAATTGCAGGCAGCAACAGAGGCATCAGATTTGCCTTTGGCAGATAACGGTGTAGCAGCTGTACCAGAACCCCCTATTTTGCTCCTATCGTTGCTATCGTTTTCTGCATCCCTAAAAAGCTTCTTGCTTTGTTCGCAGCAAAAATCATTAGAATTAGATGTGCTGCGAGCACAGTTGGGAAGGTAGTGTTCTTCTCTGTAGATATAATCTTTCAAAGGAGTGGTAAGATCAAAGTATGGTCTAAAGGGAAGTCTATTGTAAAAATAGCCAGCATCGGCGCCGGCAGTGGCTGCCATATAAAGTTGTAGGCGAAACTCGGCTTCGTCAATATGGCAGCCACAACTGCAAACTTCGTCATCATTATGATTGTCAACATTCTTGACAGTGCTAATAGTATTAGCTTCATTTTTTTCAGATGACTGTACAAAGTTTGTGGATGATGACATTTCATTCCAACGTTTAGGCTCAATTTGGTTACTTTTTGAAGTGGTCGAATGCTGGAAAACCCCCTGATAGTTGTTATTATTATTATTGTTGTTGTTATTGATACGCCCGTACAACATATTGTAGCGAGATTCTTCGAGTTTTTTAAACTCTTGTGATCCGGATGATGATCTCTCAAGCAAAGCCCCATTTTTGGTTCCAGTATTAGCATCAGTGGGGTTTCGAGACTCTTGAACAGCCCTGTAATCATCGAGAATATCCCCCACACCACAGTTTGCAAGCGATTGCTTCAAAAAATGCAATTGATTCCCATCAAAATCACAACTCTCTCTGTTGTAAAGGTTATTTTGGGAATAAGAGTCTGCATAGCAGGAATGAATGTTGGCGGAATTGGCAGATCCATAGTAGTCATGTTGCTTGAGAATGGTTCTATTATGAGCTTCATAACCGGAATTTTCCTTGTTGAAAGTGGGTGGTGACAAACCATTGGGTCTATCGTTAGAGTAGCCAGTCATGTTGGGAAAGCTTGGGGAGGAAAAGGGGGAAGTAGAAAAAGAGCGGGGTGTGTTTTGATAATTAGTAAAGGGATCACAAGTGGTTTCCTGCTTGTTGGGGCTAATAGGACGAAGCACGTTGGAAAAGTTTTGATAATTTCCAGATAGATTATTGGAAGTAGTGATGTTGTTGTTGTTATAAGATCCAGTCAGTGAGTAGGACGAACTGGTAAAAGGAGTAGGGGTAGAATAGGGAGAAGAATAAGAGTCATGGTATTGTTGAAAAGCCCTTTGGCGCTGATAAGTACGATTAGATATCATATCAGTTTGTAAAAATGGCGTGGTTGTGTAAAAATGTGAAAGAAGGTAAAAAGAGTTCTTTCAGTGAGAATGATTTGAAAATTAACTAGTTTGTGGTTTGTGGTTTTTCTTTAGAGACAAAAATAGTAGACAATATAGTACGATTTATTTTTTTGAAGGGAGACTTAATAGGAATAATAAAGACAAAAATATTTTAAAAGTAATAAAAAGTTGGCAAAGAACAATGATAAAAAAAATAAAAAAAAGAATGATTGATTGAAGATAAAAAGAAGAAGAAGAAGAAAAAGAGAAAAGGTGGAAAAGGCAAACTATTTATATAATTTATTTGATCGGGCAGTATTTAAAAGAAGCATTTCAAAGTAAATGTTGTGTTTGACTACACACTAAAAAATTGCACACACAGTAGCCAATGTGATCTTCCATGCCTATGACGACAGTTGCTACGCTACCAAAGTTAGCAACAGCTTTTCGTATACGAAACCTCTTTACTGAGTTTATATATTAACAAGATAACAGACAAATTATTGTGTTTTCATATTACTCTCAAACCTCATTTTTAATATTTGTTTCTATAATCCTACAAAAATGAATCGAAAGCGCTTAATGTCTCTACTTTGATGGACTTTAACTTATGTGTGAAGACTTTTATTGCGTTTCGGTTGAGCCGCACTTTACTCGATTAAGTGGTTAGTCGTGTCAGCCGCACTCTTACATAATGCACCGAAACCTTTTATTTTCATGATTTTCAAAATGCTTTGTGGGGGCTGAAAACATGACGACTGCTGATTGAGTTTTAAATACTCATAAAGTTTAGATGAGATATTGAAACCATCATCTGAAGATAACTTGAATTCTAAAAAAAATTTCTTATCTCATTATAATTTACTAAATAAATTTATATCATATATATCCAAAAAAAAAAAAAAAAAGTAAAGTCCTTCTCGAGTCGTTCAGTTTCTTGTGTGTGTGTGTATTGTTTTTTCTTTTTTTTGTTTTAACACTTAAAAGATTTCTTTTAAGCATTGTGCAAAAGAGGAGCTTGCTCGTCATTAGAGACAGCACTGTAGCTGGATTCCCATCTGGTGGCAAGAGCATCAGGAACAAGACCAGGGATGGCGGCAAGAGTACTGAGAAGAGTCAAAGTACCAGCAATAACGAATGCAAAAATCCATTGTAAAGCAATCAACTTGACAAACATTTGCTTAATAGCAATGGCAAATACGAGGACGGCTGTAGAGTATCCAATGGCCCAATCTCTGAAGAATAACAAGAAGAGGGCAGGAACCAACAAAAAGTCCCAGATAAAGAGATTGGACAAGATTCTAGAAAAGAAGCCCTTGTGAGAGTGGAAGAGTACTGCACCATTCCAGAAAATGGCATACATGACCCAAGATAATGGCAAAGCAGTGGTACTTGGGTGAATGGTGAACCATTTAGACAATGGGCGAATGGCGTAAGGTCTGTGTTGAATGTACAAAACAAACAAGTTGATGAGATTTACAATCAAGACCAACTCGGAAAGGAAGTAGCGGTGCTTGTGGCTAAACAACCAAATCCAAAGAGCATGGAGCAAGTTAAATACATTGAAGTGCCATGTGATTGGAGTTACATCTTTGAGAACAGTAGTTTCCTTGGAGTAGAATTGAGTGATGTAGAGGAGTTGCATAACAAAAAGAACTACCCAGTAGATAGTTACGATGATTGAGTCTGCAGAGAATGGTGTAGATTTTACATGAAAGTTAGGAGGGTGATGTCCGAGTTTGAGACCAGTGTAGGCAAAAGTAAAGTATATAGAGATTGCAAAGCAAACAAAAGTTGAGATTCTGTGAGCCAAAAGGGCGTTAGCGTGGGTGTTAGCCACTGGACGAGTAGTTTCAGGCATGATGTATCAAAGAAATTGAAGATAACAAAGAAGAAACAGATAAAAAGTCAATCAAAAGGTTTGACAATTTAAAAGAAAAAAAAGAAGTAAAATAATAGTAGTAGCAACTAAGAAAAAGAAGAAGAGAAAAGAAAAAACTTTGGGGAAAAGCCTGTATTTATACATAAAACCTGAGCCCTATGGCACAGGTAATTTTCTGTTTGAAAGAGTCTGGAGATGGACATCATGCTATACACAACCATCGATTGACTATGATGAAAAACTTTAAATCTCCAATCACTGTAGAATTTGGCACTGGAGATGCCCATTTTACTACACTATGACAGGAAATCTGCGGCTAAATGTTACAGAGAGTGTAATCGTAACTATTTGCAAATATTTCCACTAGTTACTACCTGCTATCAGTGTACAACTGTGTGTACACGAGCAAAATACATGATTACACAACCTTCTCACATGATCAAAAACAATAAAAAAAAAGAATTTTCCACTTGGCTTTTCGCTACTTCCAAGAGTTTTTTTTGTTTTTTTTACCAATAGTAGAAATTTAATATTGTACTTTGATATATTCATCATTTTCCTATACCTATTTCCTTTCTGTTCTACTACTAACCTTTCTATTTCAACAATAATCTTTTTCACTTTTAAGTTATTTCCATAAGTATATATTCTTTTCTTTTTATTTCCCCTCTCTCTTCCTTTTTCTTAATTCCATGTCAACTGAATTAAATTCACAAAATGAAGCTCCACATGGAACTGTTGGTGATATCTACAATGAAAACTCTTTGAAACGTAAACGATTTTCAAGACGAGGTAGAAAAAATCTCACCACACATGACAAGCAGGAGCTTATGGAGATTTTGGAGGGACATAGACAGCTGGTTAGTGACAACCGATGGGATGAGATTTCAAAGATATTTAATCGTAATGCTTTACAAGGAGACCGACCGGAACGAACAGGGGCTTCGTTAAGAAGCGCGTTTAGTAAGCTGCGGAAGAAGTCTACACAGACAAATGATCAAGCGTTTAACGCTCTTGTCAAAAGAGCAAATGACTTTCATGCCAGCTTGTATCGGAAATCCAGTGAGGAGCGCGCCGCCAATATGACCTCTCTAGGAATGTCTCAGCATGAATCTAATGACCAAATTTCGCAAGGATACCGAACCGATGATGACTATTCCCATAATAATAACGGCTCGCCTACCAACAGTATGCCAAATAGAATTAGATTTGATCAATCTCAACAACAATCACGGCAACAACAGCAACAAATACAGAATCAATCTGAAGAGGAAGAAGAAGAAGAGGAGGAGGAGGAGCATGGCAATAATGGCAATATCAGCCGGCCAGTTTCTTCAGAAAATGACGCGTTGAATGCCAGCCAAGGAGCCAATGTAGATGTTGGCTCTATTTCCATGGCTGGACCTGCTAATTCTCTATCTATGACGCGTCAATATGACTCACAAACATCTCCTACTTCATTAAGGCCTTCATCATCTGGTCAGGATACCACTAGAATGTTTAGAGATTATCCATCTCCTAGAGACTCCCAAGATGCGAATAGTTCTCAAAAGCAATCTTTACATCAAATGCAGCATCAAATACAAATGCAAACAATGTCTTCTCATGTGCCAAATATACATGTAGATCAACAAGACATTGTTCCACACGTTCATTCATCTCAATCTGTTCAAGAAGTTCAGCAGCAGCAGCAGCAGCAGCAACAACAACAATCTCAAGAAGCTCAAATGCATCAGATGCAAGTCCGGGCCCAAATGCAAGCCCAAATACAGGCACAAGTTCAACAGCAGGCTCAGCAAATGCCAAATCCTCAATCTTCAATGGGCATACAATCATCACAGCGAGACCAACAACTGTTGTCAGCGCAGCAATCCAAAATGTCTCACGATCAATACCAACGGAATTCTCGTCAAGGTGTTGTGTCCAACACTAACATGATGTTTCTTAATAATGAATATGAAGCCAATTCACGAGACTTGTTTGATCAATCTCAGCAAGGTGGGCTAATGCCAGATTCCAATTCAAGGCAATTAATACCCGGACAAGAATCCTCTCAAATGCTTTCCAATAATTCCCAAAGTCAGATTGCATCAGATGATTTTGATAATTCATCTTCGCAAAATGATTTAATTCCACATAACTCGTTGAAGGGAGATTCTAATTATAGTTCTCCGAACATGAATCAAAATATGAGAAAACGTTCACAAGTTATGAGAAGTGGGTATATGGGGTCCATGAATATGGGAACATCTCAAGTTCAGAATAATAATGATAACCAACAAAAGGATCAAATACCAGCTTCAGAAAGTAATAAGAATAGCAGTGGAGAATTTTCCAACAGTAGAGATCGAGAAGATAGTATAACAATACCATATGATCATCGTCAACCACTTGCTTCAAATTCTTCTTCTAATTATTCCGATTCTAGAGTCAATTCGATTGCACTGAATATGAATAATGAAAATATGCTTAATAAAGGTAGCAGCAATATGCAAAGTGCCATTCTGTCACAAAGTGCAATGTCTCGGAATAACAGTAATAATAACAGCAGCAACGTTATGGATACAGATAGAAATGAAAATAATGTTGATAAAATTAGTGAAGCTGAAGGTCGTCTTGCAAAAGAAAATAAACTAGCAGATGATAGAAGAAAGTCAGTGCTGGTTGATCAGCAAACAACTCGTCCTGCCATTATCTCTTCTGCTAAAAATGTTCCAAGAAGCAATTGGAATAACTCAAAGGGCTCTTCTTCCAGTAGTAGTGGTTTGTCAAGGGCTATAGGAGATAATAGCAACTCTGGAGATCTTTATGAAGAAAACTTAAGGTTAAAAGAGCAGATTTTGGATCTTCGCCAAAAGGAACAACGCTTGGTAGATGCTCTCAAGAAAAAGGAGCATATTATAACCGAACAAACTGTTCGAATAAATTTCCTTGAGCTAAAGAAGAATTCAAGTGATACCCATGGTATTGATTCAGAAGCACCACCATTGAAAAGAAATCGGAAATCTTTGGCTGGTGGTAAAAATAATAATACTAGCAATAACAAACAAGACAAAAATGGAGATACGTCAATGACTAGTGTAGAATACCATCAAAAAGTCCAAGAGATGCTTGAAAAGTACAATCATGAGGTATCTCATTTGAGCATTGCTAATAAGGAGCAACAAAAGATTATTGATAATTTACAAGAAGATTTAAAGTTTTTACGTACTAAACTTTCTCATCGTGAAGAAGAGATTGAGTCGATGACTCGTATTCATGAATTATCTCTTAAGCGACTTAGAGCAGAAATTGAATATTATAATCAAACACCACCTCGAACAATGTATGCACCTGGGTCTCCATCATCATCATATAGAGGATATAATAATAAGATGATAGGAGGAGCAGATATAGATATGGGGAGATCATCACCATCAATGTCAGACCGACACATGTGGAATAATGAGAATAATGGTATGAGAAATCAATATTATGATCATTCTGGAAGTTATAGAACCAATCGATTATCTGAAGAAGATAAACCATTTCGAAGCATGAATATATCAAGTCTTACACCTAATAATGCAAACAAAGGCAATACAGGAATTACCTCGTCATCATCTTCAGGGTCTTCATCTACAAAATTACTTCCTCAACAATCTGGAACATCATCTAATACTAATAGTAATAATAATAATAATAATAATAACAGCAATAATGGGAAGATAGGTGGAAGAAGTTCAACTAATAATAGTATGAATATATCGAATTTAAACAACATATCATCAGCTACAAATGATAACAATAATAGAAGAATAATTGATGATAAAAACAATGAATAAATAAAGATTTTATTTATTTATATATAAAGATTGATTGTATTTTGATGAATTTTTTTTTTGTTTTAATTATTTTGTTAATATATTTATTATTATTTTTTTTGAAATTAAAAAAGATTGTTATTGTTGTTGTGATAAGATTATACATGATTAATCCTAAAATGGTTATTTTTTTTTTTTTTTTGTATAGGTCTTTTTTAGTATACTATACTTTTTTTACAAAATACAGCTAGTTAAATGGACTAGTTTAAAGATTTATCGCTTCAAAGTCATTTTATGTGCACAAATCTCTTTTATATATAATTCAACCAGAAAAAAAGAAGATCAAAATTAGAGATCATGATGATGATATAGATAATACTAATCACAATCAAAGGGGGTGTTTTATGATAAAAAAAAAAAATAAAAAACTTACGCTTATTAAATGAAAAAAAACCTTGTTTTTTCTTCTCCTTTTATTATTATTTAATAACATATGACCTCTTTTTATTATTATTAATTCCTAAATTAGATAGTAATGATGATATCTTGTGAGTAAATCTATTCTCTCATTCCAGTTGTTAATTTAATGTTAAATATCATAAGGCTATTAATTTAATAAAAATTGTTCTAAATCTATCCAAATACATCATCATCATCATTTACTTAGAAAGATAAAAAAAGCATCACCATCTTTTTCTATCTATTTAAGTATATAGAATTTCCTCAATTGGGAAAAATAATATTTGAGTAGAGTTTTTTTCTTGTTTTCTTTTTTTTACAATAGTAATAGTAGAGAAACAATTGTAGAAATCTATAATACTGAATTACTTGAACCAATATAATAATAATGGCTATAGACCATACAAAAAATAAAAAGCACGTTTTTTTTTTATATCTTCAATATATAAAAACTTCCAATATGATAATGATAATGATGACGATATATCTTGTAATAAATGAAATAAAACTTCTTTCATATGACCTAGTTTGAAGCAAAATTATTTTAACAATATTCCCACATTCCAATGTCTCTACAATTGTTGTTGTTTTTCTTCCTCTATTTTGTTCGATCGATTTTCTTCTCGTTTTATCCAAATCAAAGCCATAAGAAGATAATTAAAGTATAGTTTTACAACGTTATTGTTTAACAAGAACATGATTCAATCAATTAATCAAAAGATTGTTTTGGATATTCGTTTATCAATAAAAAAGATAATGTTTTAGTATATTTAAAAAACCTTTGTTTATTAAACTTCTGTATTAAATATTGAATCTATATCGTACCTTTTTTTTTTTTTTTTTTTTTAGGGGGAAGTAAAAGCAAAATAAATAAAGCAATGATATATAAAAAAAATTAAGCTTTTATTTAAAAATAATAATAATAATACATTTTGACTATAAAAAGATTAGAAATATCAAAAAGTAGTAATAAAATAAATAAAGATCATCATCAAAAGTGATTTTTCTGTAAGTAAATGAGAGAGAGAGATTTCCAAAAAAAAAAAAAAGAACCATTGAAGACTTTTTACAGATAATTTTTTTTTTTTTTGATTGCTCATCTTCTCTTTTTTTTAAATACAAAACAAAGTTACTTTTTTTTTGATATATTTATTGTATTGAATTGAATTGATAACAAAAATCAAGTTTCTTTCTCCATGATGGAATTAGAACAAAAAAAAAAAAGTAGAATACAAAAGTAGGTAAAAGTTCTACCTTATTATACTATGGTATTACTATGGCATTATTGTACAATCCATTTCTACAAAACAAAAACCATTGTAGATTTTCCATCCATCCATCATTATTATTACCCTTAATATCAAAGATATCCCATAAATGGAAAAATGAATTCTTTTATATAGATAAACAGGTAGTAAATAATGAGGGGAAGAAGGAAATAAGAATTTGATTCAAAAATATTATTTTTTAAACTCCATCATCTCCATCTTTTATTCTCCTCCTTCTTTCGGGAAGACTCATCTTGTCATGTAATGTATAATTATTTACTACAGGATCATTATATATTTCTTTTTTATAATAATATTGCTTGAAAATAAATATATAAAAAAAAGCAACGATTTGTTTGATGTTCATTCGAGATGTTTGTCTTTGATTATTTATATATATGTCTAGTTTTTCTTTCATTAGACTTTTGTATATATGTCTATAGTAGTAACCTTTTCTAACCTTTAACAACCGACAACAAGCAATAATACTTCTCTTGAATATCAAAAAAAAAGTTAAAACAAAAAGATCAATTGATGATGATTTTAAGGGTATTTTTTGTTTTTTTTAAAGTGTGTCTATACTGAATTTTGTAAAGGAGATTTAAAAAAGATATTTGGGCATGATACTGCTTGAACCGAAAAATATAATCAACATTAGCCTTGCGTGTGTTTATCTTCCTTCCTTTCTGTTTCTAAATAGTGTTTCGATAAAACTAATATGTTCTGGACTTTTTCTTTTTTTTTTTTTTTTTTGATAGTATTATATACTGATGATAATGATCCAAGTACCAAAATACATGGATCCTTTTTTTGAATTAATTAATATAAAAAAAACACCTCAATTATCATATATATAATTCTTCTATCAGATGAGATCATTACTAAACTTGATTTAGTATTCTATTGAGTCGGGTTTTGTATGTTGATTTTTTGAGAGTATTATATCATTCAGCATTTAGATATAACTATACTTTAATTGCTCAACATGAGTTAACTTGTTATTTTGTCTTTATATTATACAACTAATAAGTTCTTCTGATTACATTCTCAATGTCCAACAAGAACTAAAATCATGGGCAATAAAAAAACGTTCGTTTCCTTCATTAAAAAAAAAAGAAATCCCTCTAAGATTGATTTTTTTTGACATTTCTTTTCTTTCAAAATGAATAATAGAAAAAAAAAGGGAAAATCTTTGCGTACCATTCTTTACAGTAATAAAATTTACAAATAAAGCTCATTACTTTTTTTTTATTCCCTTAACTTTCAATTATACAAAGAAGTTTGGAATGACAAGGCCTTACTTATTCAATGGGTTTTTGATCTACATTGTATATACTATATACAGACACTAAGTATTCACTAAACAGTTGATTTTTATTTTGGAAAACGGCTGATGTTTATAAATGTTGTACGATACTACTAACAAAGAAAAAAGGTTTTTTTTTTGTATATCGTATACCAATTTTGAAGATCTTTTTAACAATCTTTTTCTTCGGCTTTCAATTTCCTCATTCCATTTTTATTTATTCAAAAAATCTTATTCGATTAGAATACAAAGTTGTTATTTGAAAAAAAAAAAAAAAAAAAAAAAAAAAAAGTGGTACTGAATTGCTTAATAGATGTATCTCATTTGCAGTAGATGTTATTTGATCTTACTTTTAGTTCATATAGTTGATGAATCAAAAATATCAAAACTTGATTGGAATAGCTTGTATGTACCCCGCTCTTTATATCTCTCCTCTTTTAGCTCTAGAGAAAGAAAGATCAAATAATGACAATAAGGCTTATAATGATATTGATTCGGTGTTGTAATTGACTGTTGATCAACTAAGAAAGGCCTTTTGTTGGTAATAACAACAACATTATTACAAATTATGGGGTTTGATAGAATCCCGGACATAATTTCAAAAAAAATGTATTCTCAAAGATATTTTTTCTTCCATATTCTTTTTTTTTTCTATTCGGTGTTCAAAATAATAAGAATGATCTCATATGTATTTACTTGTCTTATTCATGTCGTTATGGTGTCATGTTTATTAAAAAAAATGATATGTTTTTTTTTATTCCTTTCATATTTTAGAAGCAAGAAAAAAAAGGTCATCTACAATAATAAACTTTGACAATAAAAAAAATTCCTTAAATGCATCAGTTTTAATCTGTTTTTGGAGATTTGTTTCCTTTCGAAAAAGTTAGTTAGTTAGTTGGCATTGTCTTCTCTATTGATTCCTTTTTGTATGTTTGAATCGGAGTAAAAAGCTAAAATGTATCGATATTTTTGACAGGTATTGTTAGATTCGGTGATAATAGGCGTATTGAATAAGGCTTTATAGGATTGACAATAGACTAGTATAGATTTTATCATCATCACCCTGATCTTCTTTATAAATATTTTATACTTTGTCTTTTCTCTTTTCAATGATTATTATGAGTATAATACCATCCCTTAAAATGTTCATGTTACTAACAATGGTTTATTATACTGGACTAGTTCATAAATATAAAAATGCTGTAACAGAAAAACAATATATTGAAGTACAAAAAAAAAACCAAATTATGGCTCTAGAACGCAGTTAATGACACATTAGTGTTTGTATTATCAACATAACAATGGACTTGAATATTGAATATTACCATCGTTAGTTTTATATATATTTGAAAAGTTTTAAAGTCTTTCATTCTTTTTTTTTTTTCTCATTCTCTAATTAGTTTTAAAGTACTATATAAAATGTGGAATTGTATGGATCAGAAATGTTGATACTGAACACATTTTTTTCAAAAGACTTAAAACTGCTGTAGTTTGTTTGAGAACCAAATGAAAAGAAGAGTTTTTGAAAAAAAAAAAAAAAATCTCACTGCTATACATTCCTCTATCTACACACTTTCAATATAATTATACTGTAATTATTAAAATATATATATGCTACTGTTTTTTTTAATTCCAAAGACGTTGGTTGGTTTTATATCTTTGGTTCAAATATTAATCGATTTTAATTTCTATCGTCTTTATTTCCAAACTTGTTATTGAAAAATTAAATAAAAAAAAAAAAGCAAACACTTGATAAAGAGAAAAAAAAATTTTTATTTCTTATAGATAAAAGATATCTAAAAAATTCTTTTTTTTTTTTTTGATCTTCTTTCATTACAAATAAATTTCAAATCAAAATTTATACTAGCCGATCAAAAAAAAAGAGACTTCAAACTTTAATCTGAAAAAAACTGTTAGAACGCTTTTTTTTTTAAACTGATCCCCCCGTTGAAATATTAATTGACACACAAGGTTTCTTACATTGAAATAATTGCATATATGATCTCTCTGTGAGTAGTAGTAGTTGTGAATAAAGAAAAGAATTAGATTTTTTGATTAGTTTTAATTCAGATCTCTAATCAACATGTTTGACTATGATAATCATCAACGCTTTTTTACTTTATATTCTACAAAAAAAAAAAAAAAAAAAAAGCAAATAGCAATCTTTCTATAAATCTCTTTTAACAATAGTAATTAGATCTAGAATTGGTTTTTTTAGTTGTTTTTTTCAATTTTAATATGAACAATATAAACCCTTTTTTAAACAAATGTATGGTAAATTATCTATAGATATGTCAAAATGTATCATCATCTAAACTGTTTAAGCAATAACAATAACAAATATCCAAAGATGAAACATCATAAATATTTTCATTTTAAATGCTTTTTTTTTTTATTCATCTCTCTGTCCTCCTTTTCAATTTTATCAGTTGAATTTAAGAAAACATTAATTTTATCTACAGATATAAAATAGAAAAATTGTTGGCTAAATTGAACCTTCTTTTTTTTTTATATGTATTGCTTTTATGTATATCTCTATCTATATAGATGTAGTAGATGAATTAACCCGTTTGTTTTTTTATTTATTTATCTTAAATATACATTAATATCTATTGACATATATTGAAGTAATCAATAACTCGTTTAAAAAACCTCTTTTATATGTTAATCAACAGTACATCAACTAGTAATAACAATCAAAGTTTGTTTTTTTGGTTGTTGAAAATCCAGTACGCCGTTAAAATTGATATTAGGGGAGTAAACGCCGCACCTTTTTTATCTTTTCCAATAACAAAAGTGCTACTACCGCCTTTGCTTATCTTTTTTTTTTTTGTTTGTTTAAAATACATCTCTATAACTAATAGTTTATAGTTCTTTTCAACTTGAAAATACAAAATCTGGTAATAAAATTGTGGATGTTATGTACATTTACCCCCCTCCAATCCTTATCCAATCAAGTCTATAATAAATTAAGGTTGTTTATCTTGTATTACCAAAAAAAACCCTATAAAGGACTTTTTTTTTCAAACAAACAAAAAAGATTTTTGCAAAGGTTTATCATTAAGTCGTTTACAAATATAGTAAAGCATTTGGAGCAAATATTAAACAAGTATATATTCAAAATTCATTATTACAAGCATTCATCATCAATACTTTTTGCAGTTTTTTTTTTTTTTTTTAATATTTAAGTTTGATTTTGATATTTGGGAAGGACAATTGATAGACTAACAAATATTGATTCAATCTTTGTGTACCATGCTTCACAAACTTTAGATTAGATATATGCGTTTGATATGTTTATCATGAGTGAGTAAACAAAGATTGTAAATGTATATTTATTTTGTTCTTATAACAGTAGCAGGCGTATAATTATATATAAAATAAAGTACAAAACAATTGAATCAAAAGCAAACAGTACCGATGTTTTGTTGTTGTTTTTTTCTTTTCAAAATAAGATCGAACTTGCTTTGTTGTTTCTAAGATATAATTAGCTTTAAAAGTTGCTGTCATTTATCTCCAAAGCTCATTGTATATACAGTAAGTCAACAAAAATAAAGGATTGACTAGTTGATTAGTAGTCTTGTATGTATGTATTATATCTATTATTATAAAATCTCAAATATTGAGGTGATTGTTTTTTCAAGTGCATCATTCAACCCATGTTTTTTTCTTTGAAATAATATCATAACCAAAAAAAATTTCTATTTTTAATGTCTATCTATTCATGGACAAAATCATTATGAAAATTTGTATAGAATTGATTATTTAGGGGGAAGTGTAGAAAAAGAGATATAACTATATAGTAACTATAGTAATAGTAGCACATTAGTAGCTATCCAAACTAGAAGAACGTTGCCTAAGTCGATAGTACTGCCCAATATTTGATAGATGATAGAAAACAAGCAAACAATGGTTTTTGGAATTGATTGCATAGTCTAGAAAGAAAACTTAAAAATAAAAACAAAGACGATCTACTCTTTGAATCATTTCTACTTTTTTTTGTTATCTTTTTGAAATTGTTATTTGATTATCTGTTGCTATTAATCTAAGGTTTGAAAAAAAAAAAAAAAAAGAGGAAAAATTGTCATAGTAGTAGTAGCAGTAGTTAGTCAGTCATTAATAGATGGAATAAAAAAAAAAGCAGCCAACCACCTCCATTTGAGCCCAATCTATATTAAGTATGATAAATGAAAATCTTAAAAGATATATAGATAGATTATTATAATATTGAACAAAACTAAAGCGTTTCAAATAATTAGGGAGAAAAAGAGATGAAGGTAAAATTCAGGAGTTTTGAAAATGTTATTGAAATAAATTCAACTTTTTTTTTTTTTAATATGCAGAATGTTGATGATAGAAATATTTTCTTTTTTAATCTTCATTATTATACTCAAACATATCTATTTATGTTGCTTTTAAGTAGAGAAGAATAAGATTTTTTTATGAGGAAGTATAGGTAGTATAGATACTGATCATCATCTAGACCCTATACTTCTTTCTTGTTAAAGCCTTACAAAAAAAATTTGTTTGGCAAAGTATAAATATATACATCTCTCAAGTAAAGGAATTTAAAAATCAAAATAAAAGCTTTCTCGAGTAGAAAAAAAAAAGGTACATTGTATGAACAAAAGATATGCTTTCTTATCACTTGAAAATGTATACATTTGTTATTATATATTTCAGTGTAACTTTTAGAGAGTTATCAATGAATACGAGATATGTATCTCAATACAAAATACGTATGTAAACCTTTTGTAAACCAAAGGATGGTTAATTGAAAATGATAAAAAAAAAAGATTTCTATGGTATACAAAATGTATAGAGTCTTTTTCTTTTCAACTCAACTTTGAATAAGGAAAAAATGTCACGATATCTAAAAGCCTTTGATTGAATTTAATCTTCTATGGCATGTTACAGAATTTTAGTTCAACTCTTTTAAACCCAAGTGCGCAATAGAAAAAAGTAGTTTAATTTTAATTAAAAAGAACCTGCCATCTAAAAATTTTCCTTATCTAAAAAATTCTGAAAAAAGTTATCGATATTTTGTTTCATCTTTTCAAAAACAATCATAAACGTATAAAAATCCTAATTTTCTGATAATAATGTTCCATGATTCATTTCCAATATGGCTTATTCTGTATAATTCTGGAAAAAAAAAAAGCATCAATTGGCTAAATTACACGTTCTCTCTTTTCTTATGGTCTTTGTCAATATAAAACAAACTCCAGCATTGTTATGAAAAATAAATGTAGATATTCAAAATGTAACATTACTTATTTTTCTATGTATATTGAAGAAATCTTTAGTCAACCAGCCTTTTCAATTTATTTCATCTTTTGATTTCTTCTATTTTTAATTTAGAATACAATATTTTTTTTTCACTAGATCATTATTAAACGTTTTATGAAGCCAATTGAAAATATATATATTCTTTTTAACTAAAGATGATCGATCTTGAAATAATATTTTTATTCATCTTTTTAAATCTAACAAATGATTATGAATTGATCATTTCTAAAGAAAAAAAAAAAAACCAACCTCTTTTTTTTTTTGCACAAGTTCTAACTTGTTTTGTTATTCAACTATAGTAAAAAAAAAATATTTTATTTCAACGGTCTTCCGATCTTCTAAATTATTATTTCAATAAAAAAATAAAATAAAAAAGGACATTGTTGGGCAGTTTTTTTTTTTTTTTCTTTCTCGGATTATCTTTTTACTTCTCGAAATGTTACTTGAGAAATGTATTGAGATCTGTATATAGGGTATATAACCAAATAATATTTTTATTATTCAAGCGCGCGCGAATATTTCGTGCAACGTGTTTCTTTATTCATCTTTCTTAACGTGATTTCCATAAACTTGTAATGAAAACATCTTTTTAGTTTAATGTATAAGCTTGAATAGATGTATTATTTACCTGATATTTGTTGACTCTTGTACATTAGTATTGGTGGCAGATGTTTTTGATTTTGATTTTGAAAGTATAATGATGATCCAGGGTTTTTTTTTTCTTTTGGTTTGAAAGATTTGATCTACATTTCATCTCTATACAAAAACTATTTTTTTAATTATACCCGATAGATTTATTTATAGACAAACAAAATAGTTTAAACAGTTTCTTGCAAGGATTGTTTATATGTGCATAATAGAAACATGTTTGTTAAACATTTTTTAATCTAAACAAAATGCAAAAGCCTATCTGTGCTGTCTTCTTCTTCTTCTAAAATGTAACTATGGAAAATATAACAGAAATCAAAATGATCAACGTTTTGTTTAAAGGGTTAAAAAACAATTCCAACATTTTAAATAATCTTTTATCAAATTAATATTAAAGAGACTTTGTTTTTTTTATTTGAATTCTATCCCTACGATCTTCACCAAAAAAAACAAAATAGCTAGTTTGGTCGTTTGACAATGTATCAAAATAAATTCTCAAAATTTCTTGGTAATAAACTAAATGGAACAATGTCTCTTGTTCCTTAGACTTTTGATTTTTAAACCTTCAGGAACGATTCTTTTGATTTATTATTCAGTCATTTATTTGAAAATAAATAGATAAAGGTCATTTAGTATACTTACAAAATAAATGTTAACTTTCTTATATCATTTTCCTTGACCATTTTTTCCTGTGTTGTGCTACATGAAAATACAAAATATGTCTCCAGTTGGATATTTAGACAGTGCAGTCTTGTTTTTTTTTACCGATCAAGGGACTTATAAAATAGAAACATTCTTGATCTCTTCAATTCATTGGAATGAATATTTGTTAATTTGAGGTCTCTCAAAATAGAATTCCATTACAAATGTTCAAAAACAGTCTCAAAAAAAAAGTAATTCTAAAAAGAATGTTTTTTGAAATATTCAGGTCAAAGTTTTTTTAATATTTACTATTTGACTATACTGTTTATCTTTTTCAAACCTTTTTTTTTATTTCTCTATCCTTTTGGGAAATCTGGTTTTAATTATTGAAAGACACATAATTTCCTAATTCAATCATAAGCATCACCATTACGGGATTTCATATATATCATTTGTTTACCTATTTTCGCAATATACTATTAAAGGCTCTAATGAAGAGTTTCAAAAAGTGAAAATGAATTTTTAAACGGCATTTTTCTTTTTTTTTTTTTTAGTCATGGATATATAGTTACAGTTCTCAGCTTTTGGTACAATAATTTATTCAAAAGGGGTAGTAGCATAATTACAAGTTCCTATTCCATATTTACGAAGTAATGAATTTGATCATCAATAGTTACAGTCATAGGATCGGTACAGCTTATTGAACCCACATAATTAGTTAGCGATAAAACAACCTTAGAATTGACTCAGAAATTAATTGGAGGTTTAGTTTTAAAACAACTTTTTTCTCAATTGTAGTTGATCATTGTTATTTAGATATCAATTAGTTTAAAGAGATTCAACAAGCCATGAATTTTAAAGAATTTCAAATATATCTTACTTGTTGCTTTAAGAAAAATGTCTATTATAAAATTTTCAGTTCAATATCATACTCAAGAAATAGAGTTTCCGGTATGAGAAATACTTGGAACTGAGTAGGTATCACGGAAAATGTTTGACAAATCAATTAATTAGTTTTTTCAACGGCTTTTTTTTCTAGTCAATTGGTTGATCTGTATATATTCAATAAACCTTAAAGTAAATACCAAAAAAAAATCTCATAATCAAATATTGAGATGCCTTTACAAAGGCAAATTACTGCTTAAAAAAAACTACATGTAGTTTTATTGATATGATTTAATCAAAGAAAGTAAGCATGTTTTATAACAACTGTGCACTGGTACATGATACATTTAAATCTCCTCCCCCCTTTCCTTTTTATTTTCTTTCTCAAAAAACTTGAAGTTTTTCCAAAATAATATTGTTTGTTGTTTTATGGAACCTAAAAAAAGATCCCAAAAAAGCAACTGTTTTGGGAAATTTTACTCGATGTCACTTATAATATATACGGTCATGACAATAAAAAAGTTAAAAATAATTACTTCTTTTTCTTCCATTACATATCCGCACTTGTTTAAAGTATCAAAGTAATGCGGTTTGAGTGCTCTACAGCTGTTGGAAAACAATCAAAGAAAGAATGGATATTAGCAGTTAAAAGTGTGTTTCAATAGAAAACAAAGAAAAAATCTTAATAAAGGCTCCTCTCCAGTTGACAATGAAAAAAAAAAAAAAAAAAAAAAAAAAAAAAGTTATTTCGTTTAAAATGACCTTTTTTTTCAAAACTGAGAGCATTTAAACTGCCAAAAACTTATTTTTCAGATAGAATTTGAATAGAATTTGGATATGAAAGATTTCTTTTTGTTGTTGTTGTTACTTTTTTTTCAATAAAGAACTTAAATTTATCAGAATATACGTCTTGCAGATACTGCCTTGATTCAAAGATCTAAATATTCTTCTATACAGTATTTTTTTTTTTAGAACTTTAACGCAGTTTATTCCATAGATCGAAGAAGAAAAATATATATATTTACTCCCTCGAGTTTCATGAGTAAATTAGTTTTGAGAAAAAAATAAATTATTTCCATATTAATTATCTTGATACAACCTCCTTAAAGATTTTTTCCCAAGATGGTTATTGTCTATTATCCAGTGCCGGAGGAAAACCTTATGATAGCTTTATTTGTTGCGTATATAATTATTACTACAATATCTGAAGGCAATATTTCAACAACATAATCAAAGTAATCTCATAGAGATCTTTTCAGACTATTTCTATTTAAAACAAAAAGCCCATGAAAAAAAATCCCATGGCTGTTTATCAAATAAAAGATCAACAAAAAAGAAAAATAACTTCAAGTATATATATAAGTTTTTTTTAGACTCAAAATTTGCAATATAATTTTAAATACTATAACAAACGACCAACCATTCCAAATAAGAAATTAAAGATGTTTGAATATAGGTACAAAATATAATACTGGGGTCTTTTAAAATATCCTGACAATTGCAACACCGTCGTGCGCATAAATTGATAATGAAGGTTTTGTTTGAAAGCAACAAAAAAAAAAAAAAAAAGGACGGAAGAATCAGAATTTTAAGGTTGATTTGCTGAGGGCTTTCTTCTGTAACCTGGAATACATACATACAATTAAAGATAAAATAAGAGACAACCAACTTCTTTATCTTAATAAAATAAAATAAACTAGATGGCTTGATTTTTTTTTATTCATACAGTTTTTTTTTTTTTTTTTTTCCATTTCCCTTGTTACGCTTCTATTCATACATTACGAAATTTCCAAAAAAAAGTATATTGGATACAAAACTTGGCAACTTTTAGAGAACACGCAGAACTTTTTTTTGTATTTATTTGACTTTTGTTGTTTTGAAAAAAAAAAAAATAAACCTTCAACCAAGTTACAATTAAGGTGAGTCAATTGATAAAAATAAAATTGTTTGTTATGTGCTTGAACTGTCAAACTTTTTTCTTTTTTTTCTTTTGTTTCTGTACATAATTTTAATAGACAATGGACTTTTCAAAATATAAATTATAGGGTCTTTCTGTATATATATATTTTAACCCTTGAAGATGTTTACTTATAATAATACCCTTTCACGAGTAAAGATTCTTTTTTTGGATTTGGTTTAGTATGGCGTCGCGATCTATTTTCTTTTTTCTTTCTTTCTATTAATACCCTAGAATAATTGGTCGCGCACAATTCTCTACATAGAATCAAAAAGCTTTCAATATTGGATGATATTTTGCTTCGTCTAAACTTTTTTTTAAAAATAAATAATTTTTTTTTTTTCATGTAAGAAATTTAGAAGGCTGGTTTAGATTCAATAGAGAAAGTTTTTCAAAAGGAGTAGAAGCCATGGAAGGAATATTGATATTATTTTTTCACTTACCCTGTTAAACCATCCATCTTTTTTTTTTTTCTCTTGTTCACCTTCTAAAACTAGTCTCATCTAGTACTAATCTCGTTAATCTTTACTATAGATCATATTGACCATAGTTATATATACATTGATATATACCTAAGATTCAAAGTAAGAAAGAAAAATATCATTGATAGGATAAATACTCAAATCAATCTAATATTTGAGTTTCTCTATTGTTTTGAATATCATTATAAAAAAATCAACTAAACAATTGGAATTAAGATAGTGGTATCTATACAAATCCATATGCTGGTTTTTAAAAAAAAAGATAACTAACGTCTTTGTAGTTATTTGAAACCCCGACAATCTAAAAAAACAAACAACATAAAAACGTTTGTTCCTTCTATTGGATCCTTTTTTTGAACTTAGTAAGACCGTTAAGTTTGCAGGTTGTAGGCGGTTCTATATAAATCTAGTGTACATGATCATATCTTAACGTCTGAAAATCCTGGGGTTTGGAATCAGGGGGTAAGAATAACCAAAAACCAGCAACAATGAATTACTTTTGAATAAAAATAAAAAGGAAACTAGAATTTCGAATTTCTCGTATCTACAGATTGAATCTATAAATTATGAAATAAGCTATATATCTTTTGTACTGGTTTATATTGAGCACTTTTCAAAAAGGAGATAAACCATTCAACTTGTAAAAATAACAACAATACTATTTTTGGGTTACAAAAGATTGATTTTATTTGAGTTTATAAATATAATTTCAATAGTATATATTGCTTTTTTCTTTTTAATTTATTCCTCTAATAAAGAGGTCCAGCTTGAGAAAAAAAAAACAAGGCCTTTACTATTTTTATTTTATTTTATTTTCGACAAAATCTAGGGAGAAGAGTTTAAAAATAGATGGTTTCTCTTTTTATACCAAACGTTATACCCCTTTTTCGTTCAATAAATTTTTAATAAACATCTTTAGTTCGACTCTTTTATTCATTCATTTGAAAAAAGATAGTTTTAAGTCTTTTTTTACCTTTCGTCACAAAAACGAAAATGAAGATTGACATAAGTTCATTAAGTGAATAAAGAAGTTTTTATTAGTATATGGTTCATTCAAAAACTAGATATTTCTTTCATAGTGTTATATAGATCGTATACAACAACAAAAAGAGGATTAACTGGGGACTTTTCATTGTCTAGATGCTGTTAATTTATCTAACCTTTTCTTATTTTTATTTCTTTTTTTTTTTTTTTTAAAAAAAAACAAATGACAAGAGTTATCATTACGCAGTAAGATAAAAGTCTATTGCTTACGAAGAGGATGAACAATGTAAAGATACTAATTGAACTCATTCAAATCTTTTTTTTTATTTGAGTTTTTAGAGATTGCCTCCAAAGGCGGAACTTTTTAGCTAGGTTTTCTCAACTTTCGGCACAATAGAACCTATTTAGGGAACCCTAATGAAGGACTATCAAGTAATTTGTGTGTATATTTTTTTTACAATCATTGATATCTTATCAGCTTATGAGTGTAGCTTAATTATTAAAGCTTACAAATATTTAACTCTAGATATCACTTTGCATTCAACAAAATAAAATAAAAGTCAAAATAGTTTATAATTTAAAAGTTCTAAAAAAAATCAAAATAAATGATAATAAATAACAAAATAAATTCCTATTTTGGATCAGAGCGTAGAAAGGCTTTTTAAAAAAAGATAAAATAACCATATAGAGTTGACTTAAAAATAAATAATATTGACAACAACTATATTTGGTAGAAGTATATTTATAGGCTTTATAAATCATATCTATAAGTATGCTAGGCTTTTATGAGATTTTTTTTTTGAGAACTCATTCAGCTGCTTATGTTTTTTTTTTCAGCCATTGAAGATCTGATAAAGATCTAACATTTAACGAGAACTTCAAGTTCGTTATACCTTTTTTTATTCGTTTCATAGACATGTGAACAGTAAGGTTTATATGCTATGATATTGACAAAAAAAAATCTCTAAATATCATGTGGATTCAATTTATTCATGAGTATTTCATTAATTCCAAAAAAAAAAAAAAAAAAGGCAACCAATGTTATATGAGAACCCGTCTACCAGATTGACAGGTGGTAGGTTTAATATTAAACAATATAAAAACAGCGGTTGATCACTTTACCCCCACTGAATCGGGAAGATATTCTGTATTCATTGTTATTGTTTATTGTTTATTTCTGTTTATATTTTAAAGGCATCATCAACCTTTAGTAAAGCGTTAAGTGGATATTGAAATCTACTAAGATGCTTGAACCATTAAATAATATAAATCTTTTTTTGATGACATCAAGACATTTATATCTGTAAAAAAAAAAAAGGAATAATTAAACAATTAGACTAAATCAGTAATGTTGAAATGAATCTTTTAGCTAAATGTTTGTTATTTATTGCTACAATTTATAAAAGATCAAATTATGAGCTGATGAGATATTCAACTAGATTTATCGGCTGAGCCTATATATTTTCACTTTAATTGAAAGTGCGGGGGTCCGTCAGTATATCATAACTGAAAGCACCTTTAAATGATTACAACCTGGTGAAAAAAAAAAATAATAACAATAAATGACCAAAAGAGAGAATTGAAAACCAAAAAAAAAGTGATTAGACTATACTGAAGATAGAGAGATTGAGAGCGAAATAAAAATTAAAAAATCAAAAACCTAAACCGAAAAAAGAAACCAGTTTATGGGGAAACCGACAGACACTTTATTATCAATTGCCTGAATAGTCCAAAGACAATAGAAACAACAAGAATCAATTGATTTCATATATCTCATATTGCTTAATTAGACTAAGCCCACAATGTGATTTTTTACCATTGTTGACATATCAAAGGCACATTCAATTTTTTTTTTTTTTTTTTTGGTCGAAAAGGCTGGATTGAATTTTTACGAGAAATAAATGGCTTTATTTTTTTGGAGGGGAGGAAAAAGGAGGAAATCTCCTTAAGTGAAGAATCATTACTATAGTATTTCATTCACCATTATTGAAAATTATTATGACCGCATTTGATGATGATGAGATTTAGTGCTTCTGCAGAGATATCAAACTTTCTGACCAAAAGAGTAATGTGCAATAGTTGCTTCCCATAAAAAAAACACTCTTTTTCTTCCGTTCTTCCCTATTCTGCAGTAATTACAGTAGCACTTAAGGAACCAGATGACCTAGCTGCAAGCGTTCTAACGAGTTGACCAATACTCGAACGTGGTGCAAATAATTACCATGCACTTGTGTACTGAATGACAAAATGGTCCATTCTTTTTATATTATATATTTAACCATCGGGTATTGATACTTTAAACCCGATTGATTTATGTAAAGTAGAAAATACGTTCCATTTTTTTTTTTTTTTTTTTTCTTTTAAATGGATATGGTGTTATGGTATTTAATACTCCATAGTAAATTTCTACTGAGGGTATGTACTTCCCCTGCTAGAACCTTACCAGGATCCCTATAAGGGCCAAGGGGGGAGGTAAGAAAATACAGTGTATGAATATAATAACAATAAAGTGGCCAGCTTTGATCACAAAATGCAATCATTCTATTATATTCAATTGCAGTAGTGTTGCCTTCATATAAAATACCATTGGACATGATTGTATTTATTTCACAAAAAAACAAAGAGAGACATGTTCATTCTTATCAGTAAAAGATAGTGGGAGTTTCGGTTGTTGGGTGGTTCTGGCCCCATTTTACCAACGTTGGATGAAATTAAACGGTATATCCATTCAACAACAAAATAGTCTTCACAATTTGGCCTTATACTATATATGTATATCTAGTATAGTAGTAAATATAAAACATGATTCATTAGATCTCTCGGTAAACATATATGGACTTGAATACTAATATATACCTCCAAGCTTTTTTTCTCTTTTTATAAATCTCTTTTTCATGTTCAATAACAATTTGAAAAATCTATTTCATTAAAAATTTTTATACAAAAAAAAAACAAATGAAAAGAGCAAAAAAGATTTTTTTATCTATAATACAAGATTGATAGTAAAGTCTTTGACGGGTCAGATTTTTGATTTTTTTTTTCCCCTCTAATTTGTTTTATTTGTATATAAAGAGAAACAAAAATGTCTTGATCAACTCAAACACCAAGAATTACTTTTTTCTTTCTCCATGTTTTTTTTTTCTCTCTCTCTCTCTCCTGTTGCTTTCTCGATGAAGCACTGTGAGAAACGCAATTGTATACAAAAATAAAAGACATCTTTGTAATTAGAAATCATACAAAAATAAAAAGTTTATTAACAAAGGAAGAAAAAAAAATTTTTTTTAACTTTCCCTGAATGTTTCAAGTCTTGATAGAAGTTTAATCATTTTATTTTTATTTGAGAGAGATATAGAAGTGTGTATGGTATAGAAATAATATTAATACACTGCTGAAAAGCTTAAACTCGTATTCATTTGCCTTTTTTTTTTTCTTTTCTGTTGAAAGAAGGAGTGTCTGAAAACTTCATACAAGCTTTAATTTCTCAACTCAAAAGGATACCAACTAATTTATTTTAGGACAGAATTGAACACTCAGTTATCAAAAGGAAGAAGAAGAAGATCTATTTTTATATTCCTGATTGAATAGCTATAGACATTATTTTTATAGACAGTACTATTTTTTTGATTTTTTTAAAGTCCAAACCATCCATGCGTCAAAAGTGTAAATCTTAGTATAATTCTGAGTATATATAAAGAAATTGCAATAGAGTCTTTCTACTTGTACTTCTGCTGACCATATGATCTTCAGTACAGAATACAGGCAGAGGGGAAATAATAATACTTTTTTTTTAAAAAAAAAAAAAAAAAAAAAAAATACGCCCAAGCAAAGTAGAATTAAGATATCTACATGCCCAGATTTCTTCAAGAACAAACGAAAATGTAATCAAATTGTTTGTAACTAAATTTGCCTTTTTTTTTCTTAAATAGATAAATAAAAAAAAAGATACTTCAGCAACTTTAGGTATTGATCTTAGACAATATGCTATGTTCATCAACACTTTTATAATCGTGAACATTCAATATTGAAAAATATCTTTTATATCACTTGCTATTTCAATTTCTAAATGAATCATTTTTCATTTCCTATTATTCAATATAGATACAAATCATCATCAAAGGTCTAGCCTTTCTTTTTTTTTTTTTTTTTTTTTTATTTCAAAAAAAATTATTGATCAAAAGGTTACAATATATATCATCAAGCACATGTCTATTGAACAAAGATTTCAAGAATTAAAACCAAATTTTTTTTATTTATTAATATGAACAGTAGTAAATGGCTACAGTATGCCAAATTACTGGCAAATGTAAAGTACTGATATATAGCTGTTTAATTATACAAGAGCTTGAAAATACAAAAAAAAAAAAGCTTGAAAATGTGGGTCAGGCCGCAATAACAGTACTGTTATCGGTAAGGTTAAAAAAGAAAATCCTGTATATTACATCTATATAATCCATTTCAACAATAAGGAGGTTTTTGTTGTTTTTTTTTTTTTGTTTTAATTACAAGCTATTAAATTGCGAGGCCTTAAAGATTGATGAAATTTGCTGTGATTTCTGAAATTTTTGCTTTTGCTTTCTTTTTTGCAACTTCGAAAAAAAAAAAAAGAGGACGAAAAAAAATTTTTCTTTTATTAAATTGATTGAAAAAAATTGACAAAATCAGTTAAAACGAGTTCAAAATTTGTCTTATAGAGCTCATAAGGACTGGAACAATCATCAGTTCAAATTTGAAAGAAACTTTAAAAAGTAACTGTTGGTTGGTTGGTTGGTTGATTTTGAATTAGGTCTAATAGCATCAAGACCTTTTTGATTATACCTCGAGAGCATGAATCTCAGATATCACTTGATTATAGTAGTCTAATATTGCTATTTGAGTAGTAGGTAGAAAAAAAAACTCTTATTTTCTACACTATAAATGCCAGTTATAGAAAATGCATGTAGTGTAATGTCATATACTTTTGTAATAGAACCCCCGCCTGGTGTGCTACGACTGCTACCAGTGTGTGTACTTACTTACTTATTCACTCACTCTGTGCTAGATGATAGTTTAGTCTGCTGAGCTGCTGAGTAGAGAAAGAGAAAAAAAAGGTAGGTCAGTCATAACACAAAACCCCGTTAATAACTATAAGACCATTCTATAGCTATAACACACATTTATTAATTTATCATTAACTTGAAATTATCATCAACAACTCCCCCCAATCAATAAAACCTCTCTTCCCAATATCAATTATAAATACTTTGCTATTTCCTTAATTTTAAATAGCTTTTTTTTCTATATTCTATCTCTTTCATTATCATCATTAATTATTATTATTCATTTACTATATTCCTAATAAATCATTTATCTTTTGTTCTAATATTAATTCATTCTTAACTATCCTCATCTTTTCTACACACATATATATATAATCCATAATGACTTCAGTAAAACAATCACCAGTGATTCCAGCTGTTCTTCCATCTCTTCCCGCTCTCCCATCTCTTCCTAAAACTCCAGCTTCTACAAACTCTACAATCTTTAAGAAATCATATTTACCAGAAGAAATGTCTCAATCAAATAACTACACATTTGTACCAACAATACTAAGAAGAGCTTCAATCCAACGCTCTTCTGTCTCCTCCACATCCACATACTATCAATCTTCACTTGACGACATCTTCGACACTGAAGAATACATCTGCGACTCTAGAAGATCAAGCACTGCTACCGAAGCCAGTCTATGTCCAAGCTGCTCTGCTGGCTTGGCTCCTGAAACACACGAACATTCCTATCAACATTCCTCAATTGCAGAATCAGACAGCTTCTATCAATACTTGAGTGGAGACGATGAAGATGATGAAGACGAAATTGAAAAGCAGCTCGAATACTTTCAATTCAACTCATCTAAAGAGTCTTTCGAAGACATGCTTGAAATGAACTTACTTTCACAGGAGCCATTCCATATTTTTGAGAATCCACTACTTGCATTTCAACAAGAAGTCGACAACCAAAGCGTTTACAGCGATGAAACTGAAGATGACGAAGAACCATTTAGATTTTCTCAAGAAGAAGACGTCGAAGAACAAGAATCATCAAACACTGTCAGCCCAATTAACTTTCTTTTTGAAGAATCTCCAGTTGAAGAACCTTCTAATAGCTATAACGAAGAAGAAGACGACATACTAAACTCAAAAAACATTTTTTCACAACATGGATTCACTTCAAACAGCATAATAGAAAACTCACAACTATATCTTGCTTCTCTCAATGACGCCTTAAAATCTCTCTCACTCATCACATCTTTTTCATCCTCACCTTCACTAGACACATCATCTTCATATTTTGATGAAGAGAATGAAGTTTTCTCAGACTATGAGTTCGACAGATATCAATATACTTTCGATAGATTTTCAAATAGCGAGCCACCAAGCCCAATTAACCAACAAACACTTCAGGCTCCTTTTGATTTTAAAAAAACTAATGTGCTGGATCACAGTTACTACGATGAAGAAGAAGACGACGAACTTAGTTCGCCAATTCACAAACTTTACTATCTTGATTTACCTGAGGTGAATACTCAGTCTCACCTAGTGTCATCGCCACAGTCATGTGAAGAGTCGGAGTTGATTCATCATCATAGATTAAACATCTACAATGAATATATCTAAACTCTCTTGCACTCACATTTGTGTACGAACATTTGCGCTAATGAATCTATATTTTTTTAATGACCTTTTAATGATTTTATTTATATATATACACCTTATACTATACTTTGTTATGTAATGACCTTTTAATGACCATATTTCTATTTTTTTTTTTTTCTTCTTGTTAAAAAAAAGAAAAAAAAAATCCATTTTAAATTTTCCACTTTTTCCACTATTTGCTGTTGTTCTACTTGTATACTAAAATTTTGTATTAATAATCTCACTGTATAAAATGAAACAACAAAACCTTCTTTTTTTTTACCACCAACGTTTCCCCTTTTTGTTTTTGAATATCTATTTAAACTCTCTCAACAAATCTAATCATAAGACAAAGAAGGAAATCATCAAGACTATAATCATCAGTCCCATATCTTTTATTCAATATAGTTTTAGAATATAATATAAGCCTTTAAATTTCGAGTATTAAATTTTAATGTTTTTTTACTTAACCCACACAGAAAAGTTGCACTGAAGATATATATTTCATACTCATTAAAACTCCTCTTTCTCACTGTATTACTTACAAAATTGAAGTAAAAAAAAAAAGAGTTCCACTTTGATTCCATTTTGATTTCTTCAATAGGCGAATGATTATACCTCGTATTACAAGTCTCGTAATAACCACTATAGTTTTCATCATATCACTATACTTTTATATTCCAATACTATAAATATTGAACCAAAATAATTTCTTCATGAAATTTAATATATATATATTTTGCTTTTGTTTTCTTCTCTAGTTCAATCTAGTACTTATTGAAGAAGAAACTAGGAGGTTGGTTATTGGTTTTTTGTTTTCGATTTCCCAAAACTTATTTCACTAAGGAAAAGAATATAACAAACTATCAATCCAAACTAATCAATGTTCTTATAGAGAATCAATACGTGGCTGAAATTCTGCCATTAATCGAACGTTAGTTGGATTTAATACCATTGAATTCCACGTCTCTCAATTGAAGTATGGAATATCTATATATATTAGACTAGAACTAATTACTCTTAATTTTCATTTACTTTAGTTTACAAGGCTCTATTAAAAAATATTTATTATTAACCTGCTTTTTCTTTCATTAATTGGGCATATATATCTGGAAAACTCATTACTATGGCTTTTATTAACTTATAACTTGGTTTTTTTTTCTGGTCCAACTACTTAATTGATCAACAACTTTATAAATTATTTTAATAATTTTGATCACCTAGAATTGTCTATCGTTTTTTTTTTTCAAAAAAATATACCTATTGTCATTACCTTTTGAAATATACACAAACTCATTGTATATGTGTCTGCAAGACAAAACTCAATTGTTAAAGCTTCAGCTTATTTCCTTGAATTCAATTTTTTATTTTAATTCTCTTGGTGGAGTTTTCTTGAGCCGTCATCACTAATGTAGCATCATTCTATTCATAAATATACTCGCAAATACTTTGTCTAACACTTTTCATTCTCACCATATGATATCCAATGTATAAAATTTTAAATCTAGGTGTAGTTGATATGCCAAAAAAAAAGCTTTCCACCTTGTGTTATATTCATTTTTTTATAAATACCTTTTAAAGAGTTCTTATTCATTGATTTAAATAAAAGTTTCAAACTGAAATTTAATCAACATAGCTCAACTTTTTTTATATATGGCTTTAAAAACTAGTATCACCCTACCAATACAAGTTTCTTTTGCTTGATCCTTTCCCATTCAAGTTGTATCGTCTCGTCTGCTGTTTTCACTACATCTGCTAACGGAAACTTGAAAATATACCATTAATCTCGTCTCATTTATAAATGATTTTAATATCCCTCTCTATTATTGGACTCTATCAAAATAACCAGTAATTTGATCTAACCTTTTCCTTTTTACCTACAAGATGATACTTGTAAGGTTATGACAAAATAAATTGGTAACTTCACTTTTTTTGTCTCTTCCTAAAGCTAAAATTGTAAAACTATTTATCTGCCTTAAAACAGTTTGGCTTATCCATCTCGAACCAATTATTTGTGTAGAATCTACCTTCTCTTTTATGATATCCAGGAACGTTTACTTTTTTAAAATATACCTGTATTCACCAAATAAAACGAGCAAGCGAACTCCCACTTTTATTTTCTATGGAATCTAACAAATTTATTGAAGTAACTATTATTTACTTCTTATTGGTATAATATTAAAATTAAACACCTAATGAGCGAGACATATATATGACCCCTGGTTTCATTCATCATTATCATGATTTTAACGGTTTGGAGCTATTTACTCAATTTGGCTACCATCAAAATATATGAATTGATTTGACCCTTTCTAAACTCTTTTTTTTTTTATTTTGGTTCTAGGTGAAAAACAAGGATACCCGAACCGAAAACACTCTTGCAAATTATTACAACTTAATTGTTCAGTTTTATTTTTTTTTTTTCTTCAGTGCATCAATTTTTCTTCCCAAAATGAACTACCACTACTATTTCCAATCTAGAGAAAGTAATCTTGGCATATATTGGTGTGATATTCAAATAGGACAGGCTAATTATTTTTTTAGTAATAGTTACCCAAACAGTATTTAGTTTTAATTCCCCTTTTTTTTCAAAGACAAAATTTCAAAAAAAGAAAGACGTTAGCAATACATTTCAAAACTTCAGTTGATTTAAAAATTGAACGTTGAACTCTATTTTAATCGGGTCTGTCAGAGATTCAAAAACATGGGGTCATATATCAATCAACTAATATCGTATTTCAACATGTCAAATCCATAAAGAGCTTAGAGTTGTTTCTGTTCAAAGAGGAAAAAAAGCCTTACAATTTTGTTTTTTTTTATAAAACTGTTATGTGACATCTTTCAAAGGTTTTAGTACTAAGCGTATATACTATAACTTATTTCTTTTTATACAGTTACAAATCTGATCTTGAGAATTTTAACTGTTATTTCTGTTTTGCCTTTTAATTTCGGATTTGCTCTTGAAACTTTGATAAGTTTTTTTATGACCTTTGTATATTATCAGAATAAATGGAAAAAGAAAGATAAAAAAACACGTCACACATCATAGATGCACAAGACCTTGTCTTAGATTGTTTGCTTTGTGACTATGCCCAGTTTTTTTTATCGGACTCTATCGGGTGAGTTGTATTTCTCTCTATACCTGTGGCGTATATCTTGAAAAAAAAGAAAGAAATACTCTCCGAATCATATTAATGCTATCAAATTCACATTGAAATATTGCCACATTTCTTGTTTTTATTTTTTTACTTTAGTGGTATATCATAAAAAGCTGACTTAAAACCCTTCATCATTATACTGTTTCAATTGATGTACATTAATTATTCCTTCTGAATCACTATAGCATTCAATACTAAGGGTTGATGGATTAAGAAATTAGTTTCCGGCAACCCTTTTTTTATTGTGAAATATCCCAAAAGATAGCATCCCTTTCCATTATTAGGAGTTTTCAAATAATTTTAAATCACCATTGTACAGATGTTTACACTGAACCGTTAATAAAAATGGCAAGAATTGATACGCATATTGCCTTATCAATTTTCAAAAAAAATAATAAAGAAGAATGAATAGACTAAAATCTTAAGATAGCGTTTTTAGCCTCTCTCTGACCAAATTTGTTCGTTTTCTCAATGCTAATAGTCTATATATTTTTATATATGAAAAAACAAAAAACAAAAAGGATTTTTGCATTGCTATTAGATTCCATTTCACTAAACCTTGATGACGATAAGTTTCATTCATTTTTCATTGTTGAAATCTCAAAATATCATAGGCTATATTCATGTTGAAGGTAGTATTAATTTACTATTACTAAAATTAATAAATTCGACAAAAGCGTGGGGGGAAGAAAATTAAGATTAAAAAATATTTTTAATAGGATGCTTTTTAAAATATCAAGACCTTTCAAATGAAGTTTTAATTTCAAAGTTAACGCGTTAAAAGATTTGGATTTTAATACTTGTTTTACATTGGTACTTTTAAACAATCAAAATTTTTCAGTTGCTAAATTCTATCTTTGCTGAATATGAATGAAATAACCATGATACTTTAAACGTTTTCTATTTTATTCTTCTCCTTCAAAAATTATTACTAATTAACTTCAGTCTGTCTGTAACTTTTTTGTTATTCTAAAATTAATATATAGAGTGGTAGACAATATCAACGATAGACTAATTTCAAACAAATACCAACAACTTTTTGGATATCGTAAATCTTAAATATATCAAACACAATCCAGATGCCATATAGACAACGGAGCAAAAGACCATCAGCTTCCAAAATCCCTCAGTTCCTACAGCATTCAACGGAAGAAACTGACCAGCAATAGAAGGGCCAGCTAAACATGGGGCAGCCGAAACAAAAAAGTACAATGTAAGTCTTGAAGCAAGTCCTTTGATTCCAAACAGTTGGCCAATAACAGCTGGGTACAAACTAAAAATGGATCCTGAAGCCATACCGTAAAAGACACCAAATATAATAACCATTGGAACGCTTTCAGAAGGAAGCCAGAATACCAAAATTGCAGTCCCAGCAAATAACGTACAAGGGATTAGAGTGTTGAGCCTGCCAATACGATCGCCAATCATGCCTGGAACAATTCTGCCAAATATGGAAGCAGCATTGGATATGGCTAGGATATAATTGACAACGTTTTCTGGAGCATTGATCTTCTCGCAGTAGGAAGGCATAAAAAACAGAGGGGGATAAAGTCCAAAGTATACCAGAAAGTTTGCAAGCATGAGCAAACAGAACCGAGCGTCTTTAGTGACCTCCCATTCTAAAATGAAATTTTTGTGAAAAATGCCAAACTTTTTTTTGATTTCAGGTGGTGCATTTTCAAAAGTTTTTTCTGTAAGCTGCTCTGTATTGTCAGTTTTTTTGGCATCATTATTGGAGCCGCCTTTGACTTGTTCTTTTTCTACATCAACGACTGGACTCTTTTCAATTTCTTTTTGCTGAGAGCTTATCGAGATACGAGACTTGACTGCAAATATTGCAAAAGTTAATAATGGAATATATATGAAGCCTATGATTCGGTTTGTCCACCCAAATCCTACTTTCTCATTGAGGTGTGTAAATGCAATTGGCCATACCAAGCCACCGATAGAGGCACCAGATGAGGTCAGCCCAAAAGCAAAAGCACGTTTTCTCTTAAACCACTGCTGAGGCATTGCAAATCCTACAAATACCATAAACCCAAGTCCGAATCCGATAACAACGCCCTGGGCAAGGAAAATTTGCCATACTTCTTTGCAAAGCGAAAGCATCATAAACCCAAACACAACAATGCATGTTGCAAAAAATAAACAGAATCGAGGCCCATATTTGACAAACATTACAACCGCAAGAACCGAAGAGAGATTGACAATGCAAGGCTGGAGTGATCCAATAAGTGACAAAATACTTAATCTAACCGTAGGAAAGATTTTTTCATAGTAGATCTGATACTGTCCATAAACGTTGACAATTCCAAAAGTTTGCGCAAGAAGAATAAAAGTTCCAGCTATGACTAGCCAGCCTCTTCCTCCTTCGGGGAATTCATCTTTATCCCTTTCGCCTACACCTTGATCTTCATTTTCTGAAAAATCAGTGTTGTTTAGATCTAATGATAAACTGGTCCTGTTGATTTCATCATTCTGAGTCGACATAACGAAGAAAGATGAAATTTCATGTATATGGATAGAGAGATTTAATAAAATAAAAAATTAATAAATAAAGATTTCAAAATAGGAAAGATAGTTGAAATCATTGCGGACATGAAAAGATATTTAAATGGAAAAAAGGGGAATTTGAGAGCCGTTTGAAATAAATAAGGGTTCCAAAAGTGGTAAATTTCGGGGGTGTCCGAACAACCCTTCCCTTATCAGTAGATAATCAAAACAATACTCGGTTCAACCTTTTTTTTTTTTTTTTTTTTTTTTTTTTTTGATTTATTTAGCTTTTTTTCAATCCAACTGCCTTTTTTGGAAAACTATCGGAATATAAAGCTCTTTTGGGGTAGGCATTGGGATCTTTTTCAGCTATTCGGCACATAGAGTTTAGAGCCATACTCCAATCAAGCATCAGAACAGCCATAGATAACAGTCTTCGTTACGTTTCAGTTCAATATGGTAGGTATCTTATCTGTACTACATCGAGTATTAATGCATTATTAAAAGCTTTTTGCTCTTGAATCAAGACCAGTTGTTTTCTCCAAATTCTACAAGTAATTTTTATTTCTATATTATGTCTCAATGACTATGAACTAAACCTTTAAATGATACCAAAATGTCGTATAAATTAAGCTGGCTTTGTCGTTTAAAGTAAGACCACCAGTTGAAAAATAGTTTTGTCCATCGTTCAAATCCAATGTGTCGATATTTGCTCATAATACGTTCTCTACCTTCCTCATAAACAGTTTTAGCACAATAGGCGGCCATGATTAAAAATGTTCGTTCAGGCCCAAGAGGACTGTCGAGCTTTTCATCCAAGTATCTTGTCAGATCGTTGGTCTTCAAAATGAGTAAAACAACACGAGGAAGTTTATGAAGCAAAACCATGATATCACTCAGTAAGCCTTCATGAGCAACAGCACGAGTCATTTTTTCAATCTCGTTGTGAGTTCTTTTGGATACAACATCAGTAACAGCATGCTCGAAATCTCTTCCAGTAATGGCAGCGGCAAAAAGAGGAAATTCTTCATCAGTAATGCCGGCAAATTCTTTGGCATACTTTTTCATATCTTCTTCGTTCTTGTCTATAAGTGATAACCAGAAATGAGCGTAACTTCTTCTTAAAGGTGTAGGGACATCTCTATAAAGTCCATGATCGTATAAAATGATTTCAAAGTTACGTGGAGATGCCCAAGGTGAATGAAATCTAGTCTTGTGGTGAATAGGTCTGATAGCAATGTTACCAGCATGAGGATCACAGTGTAAACCAACATCGGGTGTGAAAATCATATTGTTAAAAAGGTGGGCAAAGCAAGCGGTCAAATCAGCTCTGGAAATATTATTCTTGTCCAAGAATTCAATATCATCAGGTCTGCCGCCGGCAAGATATTCCATGCATACAATGCGTCGATGTGCCCATCGGACTTCTGGAACTCTAAGAGCAGTAACATCATAATAATCCTTGAAGTACTCAGCTGTACGTTGGGCGTTCTTGGCCTCATTTACAAAATCTAATTCAACATAAATAGAAGATTGTAGTTCATCACTTAGCCAGGTCAAGGGATACTCGGGAAACACATAGTCCATCATAGCAAAAACAGTACGGGTCATTAAAATGTCAAGAGGTACAAAGTTAGCCAAGGTTGGGTGTTGAACCTTGACAGCAACCAATTCCCCAGTCTCCTTTAAATGTGCAGTATGAACTTGAGCTAATGATGCTGTTCCTAATGGAGTAGGGCTAAAGTCATCAAAAATATCTTCAAGATCTTTGTTCATGTCCTGTTTAATCATTTCACGGATGCTTTCGATAGAGGATACGGGACATTGATCCTGTAAAGGAATCATAGTTTCAGTCCATTCAGGGGGGAACAAATAAGTCAAAGCAGAAATATGTTGACCCATCTTGATAAAAATACCGGCATTTGATTCCAGAGCCTTTCTGGTGATAAGAGCAGCCTTCAAATGGGTCTCGGAATATGCCTTGTCGCGCTCCTCATCCGAGCTGAACGACTTTGATAAAAGTTTTTTATAAAGGAAGAAGCATTCCACTGTTGCAACAGTGACAACTCCTATTCTCTTCGATGTAATATATAAACCATCAGTAAACTCTCTAAACGAGTCGTTTAGGTTGTAAACTGCAACACCTCCAACTAAAGCTGCTGCAATAATCGAAAGAGTTTTAGTTTTACGGGTTCGCTTAGGTGGGAGAGGTGGGTGATAAGCACCTGTTCTAGTTCTTGTAGAAGAATTTATAACAGGTTTAGCTCTGAAAACTCGAGAACTTGAGAAAAGTCGAGATGGTATTGATGTCGACTTTCTACTTACTGTTGTTCTGAGCAGAGGTGTGTAAAGACTAGCTTGCTTGAAAAATGGCATGTTATTCTAATTCATCCAGACAAAAATCACGAAAATTTAAATATTCATAACTGATGAAAGATGTTCAGGCCAGTCGCAGTTGGTATTTTGGTTTTTTGAGTTTTTTTCTGAATATTGCTTCTAAAGCAAATAAACCAGTACTACAAATGAAAAAGACTAATTTTGAAGAGGAGGAAGAAGTAAGCGAAAGATATGATGCTTTTTTATTGAATCGATTTAGCAAATGACCGGCAAGAATCGGTTCAGCTGAAAGGGTTACCCGGTTTTCTTTCGACTTCTTTTAAAAAATGACAGTTTGCCATTTTAGGAAAGTGAGGCTCATTACACTCTTTATACAGTTGAAAAATGCCTGCCTTTGCAAAGCTTTCCCAGTGGCCAAATCACTGCAGTATAATAATAATGGGTCTTTGATGAATAAAAAAGTTTTATTATGAAACCAGGGCAATTTGCTTTTTATTTTTTTTTTCCTTAAAACTTGACAATTTTTTTTTCTCTCATTTAAATTTTTACGTTTCTTTGTAAATCTTAATTGACTAAAGAAAAGCTGTTTATAAACATAGATGTATATTGCCTATTGTTTTTAAACTTTTTTTCTGGAATATTTTATACAAATCCTTCTTATAATTTCTACGTGTCGTCAAATGCTTTTTGATAAAGTTAACCAATATGACGCCTGACAATAAAAATGAAAAATCAGTAACTGATTCAAATATAGAAGAAAGAAGCAACGTTTCAGTTACAGAAGCCGAATTTTCTTCAAATTCATCACCGCCACAATCTTCCCATAAATCATCAGAAGAAATTTCAAAAAGTAAAAGCACCAAGATTAAAAAGGATGATGCAGGGCTAAAATGGTTTTTTTCACTGATGCTAGCATCTGGAGTACTGTTATTCTTAATGGGATTGGCTCTAGAATACTCCCATCGATATATGGATTTTAGCTATGATGACTATCTTCCTTCATTTATGAACTCCAGAGAAAGTTTAGAGGCTGGATCAAAAGCTGATTCAACAACGACAGCAACAGTAACTACAACAATAAGAAGTCCAAAGCCTACCAACTTTGATGGAAGCTTGCCTCTTATATTCAACAGAGAAAAACTAAAACCCGAAGAACTAAGTGAAGATCAATGGACAATGACTTTATCAGATCTAACGTTTCAAAACTATCCCGGCTTTAAGGGCGACAAAAACAGGACTCAGATTGGAGTAGAAAATGCAACATTATATATGCTTGTGAGAAACAGCGAACTCTATGAAACTTTGAAAACAATGAGAGATATTGAGTCTAGATTTAATAGACACTATCGATACCCATGGACCTTTCTCAACGATGTTCCATTCACTGAGGAGTTTAAGATTTTAACAACCGGTATGGCTTCTGGCAAAACTGAGTATGGACTAGTACCAAAAGAATTTTGGTCTTTACCTGATCATATAGACCCAGAAGTTTTTAACCAAACTTTACGAGATTACGAAAAAAGAGATGTCATTTATGGTGGTTCGGTTTCATATAGACACATGTGTCGATTCAACTCTGGATTCTTTTTTAGGCATCCTTTGATGTTACAGTATGACTGGTACTGGAGAGTGGAGCCAGATACAAGGTTCTATTGTGATCAACTTTATGATCCTTTTACTTTTATGAGAGTTAACAACAAAACATATGGCTTTGTAATAGCTCTTCCTGAGTATGAGGATACAATTCCTACTCTGTGGGACAATTGTGAAACCTTTTTCAATGAGCATCCCGAATACATAGCCCCCAATAATGCAGGCCAGTTTATATTTGATAAAAGTACAGTGCGGCCCGATGACATGACAGTGAAGTCTCACTCAAAGTACAACTTGTGTCATTTTTGGAGTAATTTTGAAATTGCAAATCTCAACTTTTTCCGCAGCGAAAGGTACATGAAATTTTTTGAGCATTTGGACAAAGCAGGCGGATTCTTTTACGAAAGATGGGGGGATGCTCCTGTCCACTCGATTGCTTTGACATTGATGCTTAATAGTTCAGAGATACACCACTTTTCTGATATTGGATACAAACATATACCGTATTATAGATGCCCCCATGATTTAGAATCGTACACTTCGGGAAGGTGCTTTTGCGAAGACAAGCCAGCTGATAATGTTGATTTTGCAAAATTTTCGTGCTTACCCAAGTGGTGGCTACACGGAGGCAGACACTTTTTATATAAATATGAAGACCAACTTATTATTATGTAAGTTTAATAGAAAACACTGCTTTAGAAATGAACGATTAGTTTATCTTTTTTCGAATGTTATCCAAAATTTCGCAAACATTCTAAAGAAATTTCAAGAACAAGATAACGGCCTTTTTAACTAGCTCTTGGGTTGTGATATGCTTTGTAATGTAACAACTTTTTGCTGTTGCAATCAAGTTACAAGAAAAAATGTAACACATCAGATTCTAGTATTTTCCATAGATAGATACTTATAATTCCCTTGTGTTTCCCTTTCTTTCAAATGTTTCTTTCTCCTTTCTTTTCTTCAACTTTTTCCAACATAAAAGTCATTCAAAGTATCAGTATTTGTTAATTTCCTCGAAACATTAGCGTTTTCTGCGTTTTTTTATCGCTTGCTTTCTTTGTTCATCACTATTCAATTTGTTTTTACTTGTATCATTTGAAATCAAAAAAAAAAGGTATGTTATGATACCTTGCAACGTAGCAAAGGTTTTTACAGTGTTGAATCTTTGTAGCTTTGATTGTCAGTTATTTATTGTCGAGGGATAGAACTTTTACTAACTTATAAATATTCGATACTTTCGTAAAGGTTTCATTAATTCAAAAAAGTGAAAACACACAAATTATAGACGTCGCAATTTTATTTTAAAGTTAAAGAAAAACATCTATAGCATTTTATCACCATGGTTGTTCATAATCCTAACAATTGGCACTGGGTTGACAAGAACTGCATCGACTGGACTCGTACATACTTTTCTGAAAAGTTGACCGAAATTTCCGCCCAAACCGAGACTCCTGAAAAAAAACCAGTCACTGTAAAGATCACCAAAGTTAAGTCATGCGAAGGTGATGTCGATGTTTGCCAACGCAAGGGTAAAGTCATTTCCCTTTTCGATCTCAAGCTTGTCGTCAACTATGAAGGTGAGATTCTCGACAACGAAGGCGATGAGCCCAAATACTCTCGGGTTGGTGGCGATATCACCGTCCCAGAAATCGCATACGACTCTGAAGAAGACGACTACCAATTCGAAATCACTACACTCACTGGCCAATCCACAAAGGAAAAGGACTTCATTAAGACTCAAGTTAGACAACTCATCATCCCCAAACTCAGAAAGGCTTTGGCCATCTTTGGTACTGATCTTTTGAAGGAACACGGTAGCGAGATCCAACATCCTCTTGATCAAGTCCAATCCAACTTTACCAAGTCCAACCAAGTTGAGTCAGCCAAGTTGATTCAAAACAAGCTCAACAAGGAAACATCTGGAGAGGCAGGCTCCACTTCTTCTTCTTCTTCAACATCTAATACTACCACAACAGCTAATGGATCTGCCAAGTCTGAAATCCCTATTTATAACACCGAATCTGCCACAACTGAAATGACATGCAGAGCCCCAGCATCCGAAGTTTATGAGACTTTTACCGACAAATCACGCGTCGCTGCCTGGTCCCGTTCACCTCCCAAGTACACCAAGTCGCTAGACAGTTCTGAAGAAGTCAGCGAACCAAGTGTTGGAACTGCATACTCACTATTTGGCGGTAACATCACTGGTGAATTCTTAAGTTTGGAAAAGGGCAAATTAATTAAGCAAACTTGGAGATTAAAGGAATGGAAAGCTGGTCACTATGCAACTTTGACTTTGGCCCTTGAACAAAATGAAAATGAAACTACCGTTAAGGTCAAGTTTGATGGCATCCCAGTTGGCCAAGTAGAAGATGTTTTGGATAACTTTAACCAATACTATACTAAGCCAATTATGATTACTTTTGGTTACGGAAGTGTATTGTAAATAATAAAGATATAATAATACAATTGGTTGAAAAAATTTGTGAAATCAACATGAATGACAAATTAGCATAATTGTCTTGTAGTACTAAATATCTTATCAAGTCAGTCTTATCAGAAATCATGTAGTGTGTTTGTAAGCAATAGACAAAAATCAATCTGCACAAGTGCCATTGAAATTTGTAAAAAAAATTAGACATAGTTCTCTTGTTTAAAAAAAAAAAAGTCGAATCATAAAATAAATAAGATTTAATAAATTACATAAAGAGGACCTTTTATAAAATAAAAATTATACAAAGTAACATAAAGAGTACTCTCTTGATTTATCTAGCCTCCAAAACCAGCTGGAACTCCTTTAGCATGTCTTGCAGTTGGCCCAATAGGTCCCATGTAAATACCAAAATCTTTGTTCCAAGGAACGTTTCCATTCATGACAGCACGGATCATTTGGAAAGCCTCCATTGACGAGTATGGAACGCCAGTTCTTGGATCAACAAACTTGCAAGGTTTGCCGGTAACTACGCACTTTGGAGCTGCTTGAAGAGCTGCCAGAGCTGCGGCGGACTTTGCTCTTGCTGAAGCGCTTCCTCCGGCAAATCCACCTGCAGCTGCGGCTTGAGCGGCCGCCGCAGCAGCCGCATTGGCAGCTGCTGTGGATAATCCGCCAGGTGCAGAACCGCCACTACCAATTACACCTGTGCCTAATGGACCAACTGAGGCCCCAGATACACCAATTCCCATCTTCATACCACCAAACATAAGCCCTGTACGAGCGAGTAAGGGAGTAGAAGAAACGACAGGTGCAGACTGTGTAAAGCCGGTTAGTGGCATGCGAGCTGTAGGAATGGCTGCTCTGACACCTCCAGATGTAGAAAATGGAGAATCTGCCAAATGTTTTGAAGCATATTCGTTAGAGTCAGCTTTACCGCGCTTTCCATGTTTACCCTTGCCTGTATCTTTGTCTTGCTTCTTTTTACGGCCCGCAAAGATGGCGGCAGTTGTCGCACTCATTGAAGTTGGGTATGGTTTGATCTCAGCAGTCCTATCGGGTGGAATGACAGGAATCTCAAGAGATTGCGGGCCAAACATTATTTGCTTAATATCATTCTGTGTGTATTTAAACGACTCGGGAAAAGCCATCAGGCTGACGAGGTTGACTGTTCCTGGGATCTTGGGACCTTCTACGGTTATAAGTGGGCGCTTTTCATCCTCTTGAGTCTGATCGGAATCTTTAAAAGTATCAACTTCAGACTTCCGTTCTTGGTCAGTTAAAATAACGTTGTTATTAGCTGGAGTTGATTCTGTAAGAATGTTAACAGGTGATGAGGAAGTAAATGGATCTTTGTGAAGATCCATTTCGGAGATAATTTGGGTTTCGGTGTGCAAGTCAGGTTTTAAATCGATTTGTTCACCTGCCTGATGGTCAATAGATATAATTGCGTGCTCATCTATTGGAGCTGAAATTGACTTGTCATCGATAATAGTATTTGATGATAGGGAATCTCCCTGACCCAAAGTTGGTGAGTGTATTGCTGTCTTTTCCACCAACACAGTTGATGGCTCTTTTGTTTCCTCTACGTTCGGCATTACAATGTCATCCATAGGAAATCGTTGGGATGGTAAAAGCGAGGATGACGGCAAGTCAGCAGTGATATTGTGGGTATTTGGCGATATCTCACTCGTAGTGGGCAGTGTAATTGGATTATGTTTTAAAGATGGATTGTCAGATAATGTGACAGAAGGATTTGAGATAGGAAGTGTTACTAAAGATTCTGGACTAGTAGTTCCAACTGTAGTGATTGTCGTTACAGAAGGAAGCGTTGGATTGAGAGTGATATGTTCCAATGCCTCATCTTCATCTACATGAATGGAATCGTCAGTCACATGAAAATTGATATAATCAGCTTCCAACTGCTCAACACTAGTTGAGCGGCGGTGGGCATCGTCATCACGATGAGCTGTATAGTCCAAGTCGTTTACTGATGAAAAGCTTTGGTTGATATTTGAAAGATGCGTGTTGTTGGCTAACATAATTCCATCTGAAGTATTTTTTTCAATATGGTCATGAGATGATAATATAGAGGCTGTTGGTGACCCAGATGGAATTCGAGGATCAATGGGGATTTGTTGATCGTCTGTAATTGAGGGTACGGTCACACCAAGATCGGGTTCTATTTGTGTAATATCAGTATGAGGACGAGCTTCATTGTTTACAACAGGAAGAGAGCCTTGAGGAGTATTACTTTTGGTATCTTTCTTTGCATCATTCTTTGAAGCCTTGGGTTCTCTACGTTTCTTGGGTTCTTTGGCCTCTTTTTTGGGGTGTTCTGGTTCAGGTTCGTCTGGTAATACTTCAATTAATGGCGCGGGTGGGGCATCTAGATCAAAATATGCTGTTTTGCTGACATATCTAATGAATGAGGTCATAGGCGCACGCTTGGCCAATAGTGCGGCTCGTCGTTTCTTTTTGCGATCGTCTTCTTGCTGATAAAATATGTTTAAAGATTCTGTATTTTTCTTTTCTGTAATGATTGCTTCTTTGAGACGCTCCTCTTGAGTCATTTTATGAACAATTCTTACAGTAGGGGCAGCCATTTTTGCCTATTGTGTCAAAAACGAAAATGATAATTTAAGTTAGCAAGATAAACAATAAAAAAAAAAAAAAGGTTAAGTTGAAATATTTTCAGAACTTACACGTCGAGCTTCAGACTCCTTTAAACGTTGAATAACACCTTGTGTATTTTTAACGGCAGCACTTCTCGTTGATCGTCTTCTGTTGGCTGAAAGCATTTGGTCTGTTGAAACTTTCAGTTTTTCGCGTTTAGCTGCTCGCTGGCGTTCTATTGCGGCCAACGCTGCCTCCTCCGTCTCAATTGGAGGTTCGGAAGAATCTTTATCTTTGTTTAAATTGGCCATTCTGGCTCTACGTTTCTGTGCCTTTAAAACTGCCTCTGGCATGAAAGAAGTATTGCGTTTTTTTTTGGCAATTTGACGAGCCTCAGCTCTTTGTTGTCTTTGAAGTTCTAGTTCTCCCGCATTTTCATCTTCGTCATCTGAAGAAGACAATGAATCTGCAGAGTCAGAAAACATGTCATCGTCTTTTACTTGTGGTTCTTCGTCTGAATCATTAGTTTCGGTATGTTTTCTCTTCTTGCTAGTACGATGGGTTTGGACTGGAGACGAGACTTTAGAAGAATCTTTATCGTTATCGTCGTCTCCCTCTTCTTCCTCCTCTTCTTCACTTCCGAAATCTTCACTAGAAGCTGCGTTGACATCGAATTCGTCATCATCTTCTACTTCTTTGAATATATCCTGAATATCTTCATCTTCATACATTAATGACTCCTCCGCATTAAGCAGTTGCCGTAACTTATTTCCAGCATTTTGACGACGTTCACGAGTAGCTATAATACTAGTCGAGTTATTATTAGAAGTGTCTGAATTATTTACATGGGATTCAAGTGTGGTGGAAGTGCCCATTGTTTTTTATGTCTTGTTCTGAACCGAACCACCTTTAATTTTTTTTATTTTATTTTTTTTGTTTTTGTTTTATGTTTTTGTGATGGTAAAAAAAATGATAAATCAAAACTAAAAAAAAAAATGAGATGGCATATAAAAAATAGCCAAATGGTGGCAATCTAAAAAGGAGAAGAAAATTTAAAATCTAAAAAGGAAACAAAATGGCACAACCCAGAAAACTGTCACAAATGTTGTTGTAGCATTAAATCACATGATTAGAATGTACTTTTCCCACCATCGCATTTTTACAGATTCTTCCATTGAGGTTAGCTTTTCAAACCTTTTTCAAAATATCAACAAAATGATTTCTGGACGGGTATCAAGCAGAATATCACCATCTTCAATTAGAGTTTTTAAGGCCACTTTGCTGACAAGGCAATCTGTAAGACTTCACTCACATCTGTCATCATCATCTACAACAGGTACAACTTCAAATGAGCTCTCTCACTTTGCCCAGTTGGCCGACTCCTGGTGGGATGTTAACGGTCCTCAGCGCATTTTGCACAAGATGAACTTACTAAGACTAGATTTTATTCTCAATCTCTTGAAGAGTAACTGGAACAAAAACTCTACAAGCAAAAAATTTATTCCCGGCTACTCTTTTGATTTACTTCCAGATGAACTTCGTGCAAAGTATACTAAACAAGTTCAAGAGCATGAAACAGAATTATTTGACTCAAAGTCTCCAGATTCTCCACAATATAAGGTATTGGATATTGGCTGTGGAGGCGGTATTCTTAGTGAATGTTTAGCAAGATTGCCATTTACAAGTCAGGTACGCGGAATTGATTTGTCTCCGGATGTCATAAAGGTCGCCAAAGCGCATATGGCTAAGGATCCTAAATTAGCTGGTAAGCTTGATTACCGTCTTATTGAATTGAGTAAACTTGATCCAAAAGTTGAAAAGTACGATATAATTACCCTTTTTGAAGTTTTGGAACATGTTGAATATCCCTCTGAAGTTTTGAGTCAGGCATTGGATAGATTGAACCCTGGTGGTTGGATGTTTTTGTCTACTATGAACCGAACAGCTGTATCATACTTTACTACTATTTTTGTTGGAGAATACATATTAAAGGTTGTTCCAAAAGGCACTCATACACTCTCAAAATACATCAACGAAGAGGAACTGAGAGAATGGTTTGAACAACGAGATGACTGTGATGTAATCTCCAGTGAAGGCTGCATTTATATTCCCGCCTATGGCTGGAAGCTAACTGGTCCAGTTCGAATGGGAAATTACTTTATGGCCATTCGCAAAAAAAACTAAGATCATTTATTAATCAGTCAAATAACATTTGTAAATATAAATAACTTTTAAAATAATTAAAAATCATTCTATAAAGTTTTAATTTATTTTGTATTAAATTTAATAAAATTATACCTCCGATATAATACTTGTTATTATCCGCTATATTATTTACTATCTCTTTTATATATTTTTCTTTAAATAAATAGTATTAATATTATCCTTCTGTGTATAATATTTTTTTCTTTACTCCCATTTAAAGGGCCTTTCTAAGAGGAGAAGAAAGTGACTTGCCCTTGTAGAATTCGGCAACCTTTTGGGCCTTTTCAGCAATTCCTTCAGGAGTGAAGCCAAAGAACTTGTAAACATCCTTGTAAGGACCAGAAGCACCAAATCTGTTGATGCCGAAAGATTCGTGAGCATAAGAAGCCCATCCAACAGTAGACATAACTTCAACAGAAAGAACTGGGACGCCATCTGGAATAACAGACAAACGATAGTCGTCAGATTGCTTGCCAAAGGTGTACCAATCTGGTAAAGAAACAACGTTGACCTTAAGGCCCTTTTCACCCAACAATTTAGCAGCGTCAATGGAAAGAGAGACTTCAGAACCAGTAGAAACAATCAAGACGTCTGGCTTGTCACTGGCCTCGTGGATGAGGTAGCCACCCTTGGAGGCCTTTTCAATGCTGGATCCCTCTAATTGTGGAAGGTTTTGACGGGTAAGAGCAATGACGGAAGGAGTCTTCTTAGAGATAATAGATTGGTAGTAAGCAGCAGAGGTTTCGTTACCGTCAGCTGGTCTCCAGACTTGAAGATTGGGGATAGCACGGAGATGTGCCAAAGTTTCAATAGGTTGATGGGTTGGACCGTCTTCACCCAAGCCAATAGAGTCGTGGGTACCAACCCAGATAACTCTAGCTTGAGAAAGAGCAGAAAGTCTGAGAGCACCAACACCATAAGAAACAAAGTTCAAGAAGGTACCACCGTATGGAATAATACCTCCGTGAGCAGCAAGACCATTAAGGATAGCACCCATGGCATGTTCTCTAACACCATAACGAATATAACGGCCAGCATATGTACCCAAGTTTGTGCTAGGTGGTTGGAAATCAATAGATTCTTTGGTTTTGGTCAAGTTAGAACCAGTAAGATCGGCAGATCCACCAATAAGTTCTGGAACTTCATCAAAGATACTTGACAAAACAATTTCAGAGAGCTTACGAGAAGCAACGGGTGCGTCGGTTGGCTTGTAGGTTGGAAGAGCCTTTTCCCAGCCAGCTGGAAGTTCATTGTTGAGTCTTCTCTTCAAGTCAGCACCTTCTTCGGGATACTTAGAAACGTAAGATTCAACGAGTTTGTTCCATTCAGATTCTTCAGCTTGATTCTTAGAGACAGTCTTAGCATAGTATTCATAAACTTCAGGAGAAACGTCAAAAGACTTCTTTGGGTCAAATCCCCACTTGATCTTGACAGCTTCGATATCATCGGCCTTAAGAGGAGCACCATGAACAGTGTGGGTACCTTGAAGCTTAGAGCCAAAACCAATAATGGTAGTAACCTTGATCAAAGTTGGCTTATCAGTAACCTTCTTAGCTTCAACAACCGCGTTGTAAATTCCTTCCAAATCATTGTTACCATCGGCAACTTCCAAAGTGTGCCAGCCATAAGCTTGAAATCTGGCAAGGACATCTTCGGTGAAAGCAACGTTGGTAGAACCGTCAATAGTGATCTTGTTGTCATCGTAGAAGACAATAAGGTTGCCAAGTTGAAGGTGGCCAGCAAGAGATGCGGCTTCAGAAGCAACACCTTCCATAAGGCAGCCATCACCAGCAATAGCATAAGTGTAACCATTGAAAAGTTCGTATCCGGGTTTGTTAAAACGAGCACCAAAGTGCTTTTGACCGATAGCAAGACCAACAGCGTTAGAGATACCTTGACCAAGAGGACCAGTGGTTACTTCAATTCCTGGAAGCTCAGCTTCGGGATGGCCAGGGGTCTTAGAATTGAGTTTTCTGAAGTGTTTGAGATCATCAATGGAGTAATCATACCCGAAGAGGTGAAGAAGAGAGTATTGGAGCATACAGCCATGACCGTTTGAGAGAACAAATCTATCACGGTTAAGCCAATCTGGGTTCTTTGGGTTGAATCTAAGGAAATTGTTGAAAAGAACGTGAGCGGTTGGGGCAAGACCCATGGGAGCTACAAAAAGTAATCGATTAGTAAATTTACTGATAAAAGCTAAACCTTATTGGTAATCAAATACATACCACCAGGATGTCCAGAGTTTGCAGCAGCAACACCATCAATCTAAAAATTTGAAATTGATAAATTAGTAACCGTTTAATAAGTTGGCATTAATAATACAAGGTATATGTTCCCAGTGACTAATAAGAAAAAGCAAAATTAGACAAAAGTCTAAATCAAATATTGCTCAAAAGCTAATTTAAGAAAGGCTTTATGATTTGCTTTTGCTAAAAAAAAAAAAAAAAAAAAAAAAAAAAAACCAAGGCATTGATGAAATTTGTTTGAAAATTTCGCAGATTTTAGTTGCTCAAATATGTCCGATTTTGTTGACCAAAGCCAAAAAAGAGGGGAAAAGTAAGAAATGGAAACTGAATGGAGAAAAAAAAAGTAAACAGATATCCGATTTGCAAATATATGACGATAACTTAATAATAAAGGAATTTGAAATGTATCAGTAGTATTAAAGCATTCCTTTTTGTGAAATCGCATTCAATCGTATCAACACAATTCGCAATGGACAAAGATAGTTAAGAAAAGCTAAATCAAGTTGATAGAGATCAGATTTAATTACTTTCAAAATCAATCAAATGATTGTGAGAATTGATTTGTGAAAGAGGCAAATAAAATATTCTTTCATTTTTTATTTTTTTTCTTTTTTTGGGGGAAGCAAAAATGGCAACTCCAGAAAAAGAGTCACACTCTTTTAAAAAAGTAAAACAAAAATCAAACTTACAGAAAGAACACGAATGGTGTTGATGGCCTTAGTATCAATTTCTGAAAAGGTCATTTTGATTAATCTGGAGAATAAGAAACGGGTGGTTTGAAAGGGAGGTATTGTTGAAGTTAAGGAATAAAAAAAAAAAGAATAAAAAAGAGAAAGAAAGAGAGAAAAGAGGAAGAAAAAAGATCGAATTTTAAACAAAACTTTGAGCATTTGTTGATACTAGTTAAAAATTTTATGTTACATCATTTGTAATAACACCTTCGCTCGCCGAAACAAAGCGGTGAGTTTCTCCATGGAGCGCGAAAATAAAAAAAATAAAAATTAGTATGTTATTACCAACAATCAATAATAAAAAGTCGGAATTTGATTTACACGTTCATACAATTGTCATAAATTATTAATTGAGAGAAAATTAAATAAAAAAATCAGTAAATTACATAATAGTCTATTTGTCATGATCTAGATGCTGCTTCTTCTTGGGTGATTTCATTGCAGTTTGTTGATGTTGTTGTGTATTACCGTAATAATCAATAGTTGGCGTGGATTCAAACCCCATGCTTACTGGTTGGTTAGTAATATCCCTAGCGGTATGGACTGGGCCATTATTTAATGTCTCGCTGCCCACAATTGGGCTGCTTCTGCTTTGGGAATAGCCACTGACGAAATCTTGTTGTATATAATGCTGTTGCTGTTGCTGTGGCTGTTGCTGTTGTCTTTCATAAGTGTGATGGGTTGACACGACAGACGATCCCAAATACCTTTGTTGCAATTGAGGTGGATGGGCAAATTCATCGACTGTGAAGATGGTATATTAGTAGATTGTAATCGCGGAGTCATTGAATATGGCACGTTCGGTTGGATTTGTCTTTCGTTGGGGTATTCTACCCTTCGTTCCAAATCCTCATCATATGTATTGTATGGACCAGGGCTGGATGGTATGCTGGGGTTATATTGGTGTCTCCCAATACTTGGGCCTAAATAACCATGCACTGTAACTTGTTGTTGTTGGGGCGGTTGTTGATATCCGACGGGTACTGACATTTTAGGCAGCCCAGAATTTTGATATTGTAGTTGCCCTGGAGGTCTATCTGGCGAACTTTGTGAATAAGCCATAAAATATCTGCCTTGATTATGCGCACTACTCTCGCCCTGTATGCTAGTCTCAGATTGGGGTGGTTGAGCAAATGGTGGTAAGTTAATACTATGATTATGGAACTCATCACGATCCTCTCTCAAAGTTTGTTCGCACATGCTCATTGATGAAGATCTTCGTCTTCTTTTCTCTGGGGAAGAGAGAGGGAAAAGTCCCAAACCTCCCAATCCAGTGACTTTACTTTGCTGTAACGCTCTATTTGGAGTAGGGGGAAGAAATCCTCTAGAGTTTCTTTGAGTTCTGTGTTGATGAAGAACTGGTTGATGAGGGTATGGGTACTGGTGCGATGATGAGCCTTGTAATGGAGGAAGTTGATTTGGTGATCCGGAAGTAAAAGAATGCAATTGAGGATATGCAAGAGAAGAGTGAATGGAAGATGGAGATGGCAAACTTATTGGTGCAGCCATAGGTCTATGTCGTTGCAAATGTAATTGCTCTTTAGAAAATGCCACTGGACTTTTCAACCCTGAATTTCTTTTAGGTTGAAAAGGATCGCGATCTTTGATTGTGTATGAGTTAGTGCTTGATTTCAAGGATTCTTCGCTAGTTATAGTGCTGCTGCCAGTAAGCTGTATTTCTTTAGATCCTGAATGATGAGTTTCTTCTTCAATAGAAGGCTCTTTCGCAATTATAACACTGTCCATACTGCTTATACTACTTTGGCTGCTTGTTCGTTTTTCAATGGGATATGATACAGGTGACGATAGTAAATCGTTTATGTTGAGGTTCTTGGAAGCTCTAGTCTTTTGGTTTTTATTGTTGTCATCAAACCCTATGCTTTCAGTATTATCCCTGTGGGTATTGTCAGAGCTGGTTGGTGTCTTTATTAAAGGTTTACTCTCCTTCTCTAAATCTCCATAGCGGTGCTTGGATTTGTTCTTTGGCTTCGAAGATCCTGGTGATTTTCTATCAGCCAAAACCTCCAGATCCTCCATTCTCTTTCTCCCATCTTTATTTTGAGAGTGCTTAGGCTTTTGAGGAGTATATGGAGAATTTAGTTGTAATTTCTCATTATTTGGTATTGAAGGAGAATTTATTTGTTCGAGCGAATACGCTGAAGAGTACTCAATATTGGCATCTTTACTGTCATTTTGTTTGTTTTCGTTTATGGCGGAGCTCTTATCTTTTTCAGTTTGTCGGTCTTGATTTTTATTGTCCAAAATGAGTATTGAAGAGACATTCATACTATTATCATCGACTTGACGTAAAGATTTCTCTTGGTTTATAATAAACTGTTCCAATTGTTCACGTTGTTTTCTTCCTTCCCTCAACCTTGCACGAAGCCGTGCAACTTCTTGAGTTCGTTCTTCAAGCTCTAGATTTGCTTCTTTGAGGCGAATTTTGGCTTTGTAAAGTTTCCTCTTGTAATCATCAAGTTGTTGCTGCTGTTGTGAGTTTACACTGTTTAGTCTGTCGATTTCCTTCTTTGTATAATTGTCATAATTATCAGTATCGGGCATAATTTGGAGATCGTCCTCTGATAAACTTGGATCATCGTCATCATCAGCGGTAAAATCAGTTGAGTCACGGTTTTTGATTCGGGATTTGTGAGATTGTCTACCAGTATTACGATAACTTTTAAACTTCCTTAAGGCTGTCTTATCTACTTCTTTGGATAATTTACCTTTCGCGGAAGAAGCATCTGATTGTAGTCTGAGCTTTTGTTGATCGAAATGGTCATACCGTAGTCTGTCTACCTCTCTTTGGACAATGTTAGTTTCCACTTGATATCTTTGAGAAGCTTCATGAGCTTCAATTTTTAAAAACTGGTGCTGAAGTTTTAAATGAGACGCTTCGTTTTGTGATTTATAAGCCGCTTCTAATGCGGCTTTAATAAACTTTAGAGAATCGCGTAGTTTGGTTTTAGATTGTTCCGCATCAAAATTTTCAATCTCATCGTCAGATAAATTTATCAGCTGTTGGTAGCTTGTTTGATCTAGTGAGGGAATACCCTCTAGAAGAGTTTTCAAGGATTTCTGTTTTCTATAATTTGATTGAGTTGGTGTATGTTCTGTTTCATGAGGAGGTTCATCTAAAAATGGATCAGGCTGGTATTGAGGTTGTATTGGTGACGATCGAGGCGTAAAAAACAATTCAGACGCGTTTTGGGGGTTAATTCGCGTTGGTGATGATAATAATGTATGAGGGTTTTTAAAGGGCGTAGCTGGCTTTGCAAATTTAGAGTTATGAAGTGAACTTTCTATGTTCATATGATGAGGTGAAGGGCTAGATGAGAGTGACATTCCATGATTTGAAGATAAAACAGGCGAAGATGAAAGTGATGGGAATTCTTGGTGGCAACTTTGATGATGTTTATTCGGTGTAGTGGCTAATGATTTCTCTTCAGCTACATATTGTAAAGGTATAGATGATTCTAAAGTTGTTGGTGTGTCTGATGTCTTGTTCAATCCATTGAAAGAAGGTATGTTAATAGCAGATGGTTTAAAAGAAGGACCTGGTTCGAAGTCGAAATTGAGACGCTTGCTTTTGCTCTGACGCGAATTCTGAACTGGAGTGCTGTCGCTTCCTGGAACTTGACTAATTGAGTCGTCTTTATACATTCTTCCTGACTGAACAGGAGTTAAAAAATTATTTTAGGACAAGCTATGGATGTAGAATATATTACTGTTCCCTATTTATTTTGTAGAGTATTTGGGTGTCTTGATAATTGTTTCGGTTTCTTTGAGGTTCTTAATTTTGGTCAGCCCATGATTTGGTTTCTCTAAGAAAAATCCAGATTAGATGTAAAAAAATACAAGAAAGGTTGGTAGTAAAAAGAAATTGAGTTATAAAAATTGTAGAATCAATCAACAAAAAAAAAAAAAAAAAAAAAAAAAAAAAAAAAAAAAAAAAAAAAGAATTAAGTCTGGCTAATGTAGATAAAAGAGGTGGTTGGCTATTTTGTTAGTCAAATGGGTCTTGGTTTGTTTAAATGTATTCATGATATCAGCCCTTTTTATTTTATTTTATTTTTATTCTACTTGAATTATTTTATCTAAGTAGTTTTAAACTCACTCACAAATATGGTATAAATAGATTAAATAGATTACTTCTATAAGCGCCTATGTTATAATAATGAATGTGATTTTCAATTTGGAAAAAGGTTACAAGATATGACTTACATCAGCTTTTAACAAAGATAGAGTACAATAGCAAAATAACGATTAGATAAACTTAAAAATATAATAAAAGCAAGTGATACTATCATCATATTAAATCATAGATTCTTACTTGACGACCTCGAGCCTTTGATTTCATTGGCATTTGTTTATTTCTAAAATGTTTAAAAAATATTCAGGTCATGATGAAGAATTGAAAAAGCTAATTATTATTGTTTACTTTTAAATCCCAAATGGGATTCTATTACAATTACGAAAAAAAGTTCCAAAATATTTGTTTCCATAACAACCACATGAAAAAAAAAAGTGTAACAATAAGCTATTTAATAGAATTAGGAGACAACCAAACTAATCTAATGCCACTAAAGCTTTTCACTGTCAAGAGTGAGCCTTCCAGTTTAGCATAATGATTGTCAAAATTTTACTACAACAATTTCTTCAATAGAATAAATAAGTAACTAAGTATTGTTAATCAATAGATATAACGAATAACAATTTTTTGTCAACTTGATTTTTAACGTATTACCGCAAAAGCTATATTTTTCATTTTTTTTGTCATTAATCCTGTAAAAGTATATAGTAGAAAAACAATACAATGTTTAACGGTAAGATTTTTGGTATCTGGCACGAGCACCTGGACCACCAAACTTCTTTGGTTCGCATCTTCTTGGATCAGCAATGAGAAGGGTTCTGTCATAAGCAATCAAAGCCTTCTTGAGTTCGTTCTTGCTTTGTTCATCAACGTACTTTTGGTAGTAAGCAACGAGACCCTTAGCAATAGCTTGACGGATGGCATAAACTTGGGAGACATGACCACCACCAGAAACCTTTACTCTGATGTCAATGTTGGCGAACTTGTCAAGACCAACAATAAGGAGAGGTTCGTAGACCTTGAATCTGAGAATTTCGGGTTGGACAAGGGTGATTGGGGAACCATTAACCTTGATGAGACCCTTACCAGCCTTGACGGTGGCAACAGCAGTAGCAGTCTTCTTCTTACCGAAGGTCTATAATTTAATAATTAATATTAGTTAGAATTATGATAAAATCAAAAATAAAGATCTAAGGATTATTGAAATTCACAAGTTTTGTATCTGAATTGAAATAATGCTTGTAATACTGAGTGAAATTAGTTTAAATCTAAATTGTGTTCAAAAATGTAGCAACTATGCTCTGTCATCCAGCTATCGTCTTTAGCAGAAATCAAAGAAATTGGCTTGTATTTATGAAATCAATAATTCATTTACGTTCTTGATGATACATATCGGTTCACAATATGGCGTATTGGCGTTAAAATAAATTTTGACTATAGTAATTTCGAATCGCATAAAAAATTTTCACTTGTAATCCAAACTCTAGCTGATAAATTCAACATCAACAAAACTTGTATATCGAACGTAAATCCTCAATACATATAAAAACCGAATATATATTACGCACCTGAACACTTGGGACAGTTTCGCTCATTTTGTCGATATATGTATATGGTGTGTCGGCAGCAGTAAAACCTCTGGAAGATTCAAGGGGAACAGGAAAAGAGAAAAGAGGGAAAAAAAGTAAAAAAAAAGAGACACTGTGAGAATTCCTACCCAAGGCGAAAGATCTGGTAATTTGGTAGGTGGTTAATTACATAAGCTATGCCTTAGTAATGACTAATTATTTTTCAAGCGACTTAATGGCCTCATATATACACGCTCAAAGACTTTTGAGAATTATAATCAATCATTATTGTGACTTCATATTTCCTATTTGGGTAATCAATGTTTTGACAATATTAGGGCTTATAACCATATTGCTTTTTGAAAAGCATCAAGTTTACCCAAGTTTTTCAACATTGATTTCGAGTTTCATAGCTTATTATTAGCATTCTAAGTGCTTTGTACTACGTATATTTCAAGAGTTTGATAAAATATTAAATTTTAAATTACAAATTCTACGATTGTTTAACTTTGAAGTGTAAAAAGTGCATGTGTTTTCTAAAAAAAAGATAGTGCATTGCAAGATTGAATTTTTTGAACAATTAAATATAACAGATAGACCCCATAGCGTGAAATAATGAATATATATGTATATACATCTGTTTTATTTTAGGTGTTTCGTTATTTTCGTTATACATTCGTTTTGAGAGTGTTTAGTCGAAAAGTCCGAATCCCATATCGTCATCAGATTCTTCTTGTTCTTCTTCCTTTTCTTCTTCAGCTGGAGCATCAGCAGCGGCAGCGGCACCACCGGCTGGGGCAGCGGCAGCGGCAGCAGAGCCAGCGGCACCGAAAGCAAAGAGGGTTTCCTTCAAGTCCTTACCTTCAAGGGCCTTGGCGTAGATGTTAGCCCAGATCTATAAAAGAGTTTCATGTTAGTAATTCTGCTTCTTTGAATCATAATAAAATAGGTATTAAGATATAATCTCTGTCAAAAAAAAAATGATGCAACAAGTACTATAACTTGATGATTTTGTTGATTGTTCAACTGTAAATTAGATTATTGAAATTGAATCTTAAAATTGATGTTTTTAAAGATGTACTGGTGATAATCTGACTGGAAATAAAAAATTGAAGATTGGTCATTTTTAGTACTGAATAAAATAAACGTATAGCGTTTCTGAAAATTGAATGGAATAATATTGCGTAAACAACTAATATCATCTCGTCTCAACTTCTTGACAAAGTTTTTCCCTATTTTCATTTTGTCGATTCATTGTGTGTACTTACGGAGTCAACCTTGACATTGGCAGCCTTAGTAAGGGCCAAAAGGTTGTCTGAGGAGAGTTCAACTTCTGAATCAGCAAGGATAAGAGCTGCGTATGAGATGGCGGCTTCAGCGGACATTTTTGTTATGTATGTGGATCAAAAAATGGTTGATGATTCAAGAGATCTATCTAGTTAGTCGAACGAAGGGCTTGTAAAAGGGAAGGGAAGGAAAAAGTATAGGGGAAAAAAAATCACAAAAATTTTTTCGAGTGTGATAGGTTGCAGAATTGTATACAAGTTTCCCTAACATTTAAGCTTGTTTGGCTAAACCCTCATAAAGCTCACTTGTAATGTGACAAAAGTCAATGATAGCACTCAAGTATTTTCACGTGATGTAAATTATTCAATTACAAGAATATAGCTTTCCAATTAAAGAAATATACAGTCACAAATATGTTTCTCTGTGTGTAATGTACAACACAATAATAAATACAACAACTAAATACATTTTTACTCACTACTGAGAGAAACAAGTATTTACCAAGCTTTTGAGGACTATTGACTAGTATTCAGGGAAGTGCTTTTTTTTTTTAGGAAAGCTATCAGAAACAAACTGTATTTCTGCTATATAAGATTAATTACATTTATAATACGTATGCAAATCAATTGGTTATAAATAAATCACATTTAGTTGGAAGAAATTTCTTGTAAATATGACTCTCTGTATGGATTTTTGTCAGCCTCTGGTCTATTGTAAGCAATCCATTTGGGCTCTTCCTTGAAAAGTCTCATGGCCTTAACGTAATTGTCGGTTGTTAGAGTGAATCTGTGATAAATGCCGGCTGGCAAGATCAAAAGGTCACCTTTTGTCAAATAGGCGCGAACCCATTTGTCAGATTTATCCCGTACATCAAAATACCCCGCTCCGTCTAAAATATATCTAATTTCTTCATCTTCATGGATGTGTTCTGCGTAGAAAGCATTCAACTTTGCTTCATAAGTTTCGCCAAATGACTCGGGACTAATATTCACCTCATCTCTAGAAACGTAATTGCGAGCAGCTGCGAGAGCGTCGACATCTTTGACATCATCAAAATGATATGCAAGAACGCCAATCTCTTCTAATGCTTCTACTGAAACTGGTTTTCCTGTGTCATGAGGAAGACGTTTGTCCTCGTTGTTGTTATCGTCGTGAAAATATACCTTCATTTTTTTATTTTTGTTTTTTTCTAATGTATCTTTTGTTTTCTTACTTGCAAATTCTAATGTTGATAAATAATTGAGTATGTTTAAAAAAGAGAATAGATTTATAAAAAGTAGTAAAATGGATGTTCTTGACTTTATTATTAATTGTCAGATAACCATCATTTAAACATGTGCGAACGGCTGACGTATTAATGGCTTTATAGTGGATATTTCGCAATTTCATATGATTACTTAAATTTTTGTATTTTTTCCTCCACTAAAGTAAAATCGATCCGATTTATCGTTATTAATCTTAAGGTGAAAAATATTATTATTCCGCCAATATCAATACAAAATCGATATACAGTATAGATTAAGGCTACTATTCGTAAATTTTGTTTTTTAATAAATAAATGCATTTTACTAAATATTTATGAAATCTTTATTCTTCATTACCTGAATTCACTCAAAGAAAATATCAATCAATTCAAACAAATTCAAATAGAACTTCTGCTAAAATGAGGTCACGTTTATTAGTTATTATTTGAATTGCTTTCATTGCTGGATTCTTGATCTTGGGCAAGCTTCAACTTGCGATTTTCTTCTTCCAATATGGACAACCTTATGGCTTCTTTAAACATGATTTCTTCTAATTGCATAATTCTCCTGTTTTCGGAATGTGATGATGCTTCATTAATCATCGACCTTGGTGCTTGACGAGAAGAAGTATTGGATCCATTACTTGAGCTTGAAGTTTGATTTCTACTAGAAACAGAAGACCCTCTTCTTCTTCCTGACATAATATTGCGTCGGCTGGAGCTTGAACCCCTATGTGATGCATCGTTTTCAAGAAGGAAAGCACTAGCATGTAACGCTGTAGCTTGTGCTGATCTCCGGGCAGCATGCGCCCTAGCAGAGGCTAACTTGATACTCCAGTCAGGCCTAATTTTATCAATAGTAACTACTTCTGCAGCGTTTGCCGGAATAGATCCCCTGCGTTTACTGGTGGGTGAGTATATTCCATTTGCTGAAAGGGTAGATGAGGAGGAAGCAGCAGTACTTAAACTTGGTGAAGTCTCGGTTTCTTGAGATGTTGCATCTGAATATTTACCCTCAGAGAGCGATTGTAGCATTGACTTTGATCCATTTGAAAAATTGGCAGATGAGCTTGATGAAGACTGCTTGCCAAAAGAATTCAATGCTGGTGGTCGTTTGTTTGCCTCAATGCCTGTTCTAAAAGGAGGACCTGTATAAGTAACACCAAAATCAGGAAGCATGCAATATGGACAGCACGCGGGTTCTGAAACCAATAGAGGCTCCCCAGGAACTCCAGATTGGGCTGCTGAACCAGGTTGTGTATTTGTTGAGCCACTTCCTGGTGTGGATGAGCCCTCTTCTGGATCGTCATGAGGTGGATGGGGATCAGGGCGTTTTATTTGAACAAAACATTCGGTACAGATAGGCTGTGCACAGCATCTTGTAAGATTTAAAAACTTGGGGTAATATAAAAAGCAGATAGGACATTCAATTGGATCTCTGTAGAGAAATAGTTCATTCGAAAAAGACTGATCTTCAGGGCTTGCTGGACCATACTTTGATGTAGTATTAGCACGCGACCTAGTAACAAGGGAAGATGCCGATTTTTCTACAGCCGAGTCTGTGTCTTGGGTATTTTTATTCTTATCATCATTTTCTGATTTTTTATTAAATGAATCATCAGTGTTTTTACTTGAAGATTCTTCCAAATTTGATTCTATAGTTGGAAATGGAACGGATGGAGATGAAGATAAGAAATCAGAAGAGCTAGTAGGTGTAGAGTTTTTTAACATAAACGAAGTGGAAGTAGGGGCTGATGTAGAGGGTGAGACAGCGCTAGGAAGAAATCCCGATAATGAGCCTTTTGAGTTGGGAATATGTATAGACAGAATATCTTGTGGTTTTGAGTCTCCATTTGAAATTGTGGTTTCGGGAAGGATGCCATCTGACTGTTTAAAATCCGATCCTAAAGATAAAGTAGTTGCAGCAAGTTTGTCTTCTACCTGGGTAATATTATCATTACTTTCATCTTCATCCAAATTATCGTTGGAAACATCTTTGGCTGTTGATTCATCCAAAGGTATTGGTAGTCCTCTAATAGCAGCTAACAATTGACGATCAGTCCAATTTTCATTAAAGTCTGTAAGACCCTTAAAGAATGGAGCTAACTTTCGATCAATCTTTTTTTTATAAAAGTGTATTCAAGTCAAACAAAATTTAAAAATAAATAAATCCTGAATGTTTGTGTTAAAATTTGAAAAGAAGAGATAGAGATTGTAAAAAGGTGAATAGATAAACAGTAATTTAACTTCACCAGCTACCGATATCAAATTAATCTCAGATTTTTTCCACAAACAAACGAGATTTATCAAGTTTAAAGTTTGACAATCATACATATGTTAATATTGATGAGTAATCCAAGCAAAAAATATATAAATAAGAATTAAAAAGAACTTGTTCTAGATGTATACTTACAATCAACTGACGGACTACTTTATATTTAAAGTCTTGTGGCCCGGTATATACACCCTGAGGCTGTAAATAACCCCCATCTACAGTTTCAGTTGGATCGAGAACCAGATTCTGAGTTTTTTCTAGTTTTTTAGATTTCCCCTTTGATGACCGATGATGACCTGAAGAGTTGTATCTTGATGACTGACCTTCAGAATATGGCGAACTTGAAGCAGAATATGCTCTACTACGTCTATCAGATGAGTCGTTGGCATTGGATCGAGAGTATGTCGAGCCAATCGAACTTGAGCGCGGCCTATTTTCCTTAGTGGCAACGTTGCCCATTATTAAACGGTGAGGTAAATAAGAGTCTAGATTGTGGTGCTGCACAGATAAGAAATATTGCAAGATATCACTCAAAAACTAGACCTTTAAGACTCAAAGAGATATTTGAGGTGTACACAATGTCAAAGTAAGGTTTATTAATGATCAAGTGGGATATTTGAAAAGAGGTGGAAAGAGATAAAGATAGTTATAAGTTGAAAAATAAGAAGAATGCGGATGAATGAGTTCTAATACGGTTCAGATAGACAGTTACGGGTTGTTCTGAAGAGAGGCAAAAAAAAAAATAAAAGAATAAAAAAGCTTATGACATTACATTATTGGTGTATTATAATCACGTGATGAATAATGACTAACTATAGCTAGAGATTCTTTCTTAAATGCTTGAAATTTCTCCGGGTTTTACGTAAGTACTAAAATAATGACCGATTAATCTGAATTTAGTTTCAAATCATTTAGAGATATTTTTCACCAAGGTTGTAATGGATATTTAGAAAAAACAAAATAGTACATATTTTTTCTGTAACAGAAATAACAAGATAAAATGTTTGTGGGGTATCGTGGGGTCGAATAACTCTTTGGATACAGTGATTGGCCCATAGCGTAGCAAAAATCACCATTAATAATACTTTAATACAGGATTTATCACATGGCCTCGGTCAGTGCCAAGTCACGTGGATTGAAAGGTTTAAAAGAGAGCAGTGGCAAGAGCCAGTGTTGTAGTTTTTTAATCCGAGAATGCTAAAGCCAAGTTTGAAAACCCAATTGACCAATAATTACATCCCACCACAAGCCAAAAAACTGTAAAGAATACCTCGGCTTATTTCGATCAAGGTATGAAAAATCGCATTTTACTGCCATTGCCCACACAACAACATCACGTGAACTGTATTTTCCCCACGATTATAATCAAAATGTAAGAGTTTTAGGAAGGTGGATTTAAAGTTGAAATTACTAGGGAATTGTTCTATTCGGCTTAGCCTACTGACAGCTGAAATCAAAGGAAATATAAATATTCTTGATTCTCCCTAAAATTTCGATCTTTTTTCTTCTTTCTTAATATATTTATATTTTTTTAAAAAACAAAGTTTTCCAATCATTTTATATCAGAATCTATTTAAGACTCTTTATTATCTTAACGAAACATTTTATAATATACATTTTTAACAATGAACCGTCTTAACGCTATCTCAAATCAACTTTCCCCAAACACTACATCCTCATCTAAGGATTCTTTGTTTGAAAAGCACCCAGATGATGTTGTCATTGTCGCTGCTTACAGAACTGCTCACACCAAGGGTGGTAAGGGGTTGTTCAAGGATACCTCATCAGCCGACCTTCTTGCTGGTTTGGTTGAAGGCCTCTTAAAGAAGACCGGCATTGACCCAAACATTGTTGAGGAATTTGCCGTTGGTAACGTTCTTAACGCTGGTGCTGGTGCCACTGAACACCGTGCTGCTGGTCTCGCTGCTGGCCTTCCTTATACAACCCCATTCGTCGCTATCAACCGTCAATGCTCTTCAGGTTTGATGGCTGTCAACGACATTGCTCTTAAGATCAGAGCTGGCCAAATCAGCGTTGGTATTGGAGCTGGTGTTGAATCCATGTCTAACAACTATGGACCAAAATCCGCCTCTCCATTTTCTGAGAAATTACTTAAGAACGCAGAAGCTGCTAAATGTCAAATACCAATGGGTATCACTAGTGAAAACGTTGCCTCCAAGTACAATATCACAAGAGAAGCCCAAGACAAGTTTGCTGCTAACTCTTACAAAAAGGCTGCCGAAGCCCAAGCCAAGGGTCTCTTCAAGGAAGAAATTCTCCCAGTCGCTACTGTTGTCGTAGACCAAGAAGACAAGGAACACAAGGTTGTTGTTGACAAGGATGACGGAATTAGAAAGGGTGTCACTGCTGAATCTCTCTCAAAACTTAAGCCAGCTTTCAGCAAGACTGGTTCTACTCACGCCGGTAACGCCTCCCAAGTCTCTGATGGTGCCGGTGCCGTCTTGCTTATGCGTCGTTCCGTCGCTGAAAAGCTCAAGTTGCCAGTTTTGGCCAAATTTGTTCACTGCAAGTCTGTCGGTGTCCCACCAGAAATTATGGGTGTTGGTCCAGCTTATGCTATTCCTGCTCTCTTGAAGGATTTGGGATTGTCCCCAGATGATGTTGATGTCTACGAAATTAACGAAGCCTTTGCCTCCCAAGCCATATTTTCTATCGAACACGTTGGTATTCCTTACGAAAAGGTCAATCCAAGAGGTGGTGCTATCGCCTTCGGTCATCCACTTGGTGCTACTGGTGCTAGACAATTTGCTACCCTTTTGAACGAACTCAAGAATACTGGAAAGAAGATTGGTGTTACCTCCATGTGCATTGGTACCGGTATGGGTGCTGCCTCTCTCGTTGTTTCTGAACAATAGGTCTTTAACTAGGGTTACAATTACATAAAAAAGTCCTTTGGTTTATGATTTAATGGATGTTATGCGTTTTATATATGTTTTATAGTTTTTATATTTTTTAATCTTTAAAAGTCGTTTCAACTATTTGATGAAATAATTTTTTTATTCTTTACAAATATGATTTTCTCCCCCTCATTAATGCTAAATTATATAGATGCTATATCAGATAAGCTATCATTGATTATTTTGTACATCAGTGGCTTCACTACTGGTATTTAAATTTGCTTTATTAGCGTTTCTGCTCCATGTCCAAATGCGCCCGTCTTTTGATGAAACCATAATTGTGTTTTTCAAAAATACCAAATCACCTAATGGCTCAGGCTCATTATTTTCTGAATTTTTGAGTCTAATCGATTTGGTCATTACTGGGGTTATTTGTGCAACTTCTTCCTTCCCAACAAAAGGACGTACTATTGTGACAAATGGGTTCTGAGCTGACCATGGATTGATATTACTAATGGCATTATTTTGAGCCATAGAACCATTGAGAGAAGGATTTGCACTTTTCAAACTCGTGACACTCGACATATCGATGCTGTTATTATTGGTTCCGCCAGGGATTGAATATATGCCTCCATTTTGCCCGTCATGGGGTGAGATTGTCGAATTGGATAAACAAGAGGAGATACTTGATTGGTAAGTATGTCTAAAAATACCAGTTGTTCCGTTTTTCGAAAGTCCATTAACTGGTATCTTGGTGGTACCGCCATTATTTGTTGTAGTTCCATTGGTAGAATCCCCAGCTGTTTGGTCATCCTTCTTTTGATTTTTTTGTTGGCGTTGGTGATGTTGTTTGGCTTTGGGCCGTGATAAAGTGGAGGGTGAAAAATCCCATAAAATAAGCGCCCCCTCATCACCCACTGAACCAAGTCTATATGAAAACTCGTCACAATTCCAGTGGTCAAAGGCAACCTTGTTGACCCATGATCGATGGCCATGTCCTCTAGCAATTATCGCTCGTCTCTTGACTGACCAAATTGTAACCAAGTCATCCTGGCCTCCAGTAGCTAAATATTTACCGTCGGGCGAAAATGCACAACACAAAAATCCATCATAGTAACTGGGGAAAATGTCGGTAACTACCTCGGTAGCAAGATTGAGAAATCGAAGGTATCCATCACTAGAAGTAATTACCAAAGTCTGTCGATCTGGCGAAAATTCAATTGATGTCAAAGCTCGGTGAGATAGTTTGTACATGGCAACTGGATTATATTTGTTGCTTGTGCTAGTAGAATTGCTGTTCCCGTTACTGCTGGCATTGCCGTTTCCATTGTCCATGCTGCTTTTACTTTTATCTCCACCATCCTCGTTGTACTTACTGATCCCATTAATATTAGGGCTATTGACCCCGTGTGCTGTACTTGCTGAAACCTGTGGATATAACGATTTTACAATTCGGAATACATCTGTAGATTTGTCGTCCTGGTGCAGTAGGCCTCCTTGAGTAGCAAATCCTCCATCTTCTCTATCTTTGTCAAATATAATTAAACTTCCATTTGCATGTAGAGTAACAAATAAATTTTCCGATCCAGGAATCCATTTGATTGCAGTAACGGGAGAATTTGTGATATCTCCGTTTTTATTAATCCTATGGTATCTGTTGTTTGCCGGATCTAGCCAGAGTGCATCTCCGGATGACATTCCAACCACCATATCTAGGCCATTTGGGGATCTTGTATATTTGTTCACGTCATGGCATGTAGGTTGAGACTTTGTAAATAAAATTCTTGATAGCGGATCGTCTTTTGAAATTTGAGATCCCGCTGAAGCGCCCAGCTTTGAGGTAAAGTCAAGCCATACAAGGGATCTGCCAACATTGGCCCAAACTAAGTATTCGGAGTCTAGTGTGCGATCACCTAGACGTCTTGAAAGATTGTCATGAGCTATAGTTCGGGATACAAACGATGAATAGTTTTTGACGAGGCTATTTTTAGGACGCTTTCTTTTACCTTGAGGTATGGGGGTTGAAGGGATGTAGATGTGAAGATTTTGTAAAAATGGAGAAGTTCCAATAGCGGATGGGGGAATCACTGTAGATCCAATATAGCCTGTAGGCTGTTGAGGAATCAATGCATTTTGATCTGTGCCTGCATTTTCAACTGGTGTATTGTTTCCATTACTTGATAAAGTTGATGAAGCCAGTTGCCCATTTTGTGAATTACTATTACTATTTGAAATATTCAGTGTTCCTAGTGATAATGAAGATACAATGCTCTTTCTTTTTGGGTGAGATGACATGGGAGTCGAAGTCCCTGAAGCATTTCCTAATGCTTTTGTAGAGACTTGTGAATCACGATTAGTCAGAGAATGTGTACTCGAAGCATTTGGGTTCCCCCTTTCTGACTCTGTGGAACCTTTTTCATCAGTATTGTTATTATATCCTCGTCTATTGCTAACATTCGAAGAAGAGGATGCCCAAAAGGTAGATGTCCATCGTGATTTTGTTGATGGTGGTGGATGCGTATTTTGGGAATTTCTGTTTGAGAGAACCGAGTTCACAGAGGGAAACGAATCTTTGCTGTCGTTGAGATAAATGGGGGCTTGCATTTGCTGATTGAATTCAAGGGTCCCTGGTGCTGGATCGTTTTTGAAAGATATAACTGATAACTTAACATTATTTGTGGAGAAAGAAGAGGGTGCTAATGGATTTAAATTTGTTTGAGAAGTATCTGAAGGATGGGGTGTAGGGGTAGGGATTGTCAAACAATCTTTTGCCTCGTATAGGCCTTCTGGGGCCATAAAAGATAAGTCGTCATCAAGTTCTGTTAAGGAACATGTCGCTTCTATGTTTGCCTGAGTCTCACCCTTGATTCCATTGAACATGGTACCTGATGTGTGATACATAGGATGCTTAGGTGCTTGTGGTAGTATAAACATGATTTCATAGATTTCTGAAAGTTAAACCTGTTATTTAAAGACTTTGAAATGGGCTGTACAAAAACTATGGGGTTGAGTAGAAGAAAAGAAAGGAAAATAAAATGAATAGGCGAACATATATAATAGATATAATTTCCCTAACCAATAGTAATAAATACGAGGCTCAAAATTATATTTGCCTCTTATAATAGGCAAAAATTGATAATTTTTAACGAAAGTTATTATTCCATAGTCCAACAAGGATCTCAAGCCTCAAATATATGCTGAATTATTCGCATAGAATATGTTGGCTTAACTGCATAGGCTAGATCTATTATTCACAACCCATTTCTAAGTTCCCAAATCCAAAAAAAATCATCAGTCATTATTGGAAATGTCCTAGGTAGGTAAAAGGTTACCCTGTTTACACGCCAAATTAGTAAAACTCGCGTGTAGATCTATTGTTTACTTTTTAAGACTTTTGACTTGAATGTATTCAACATCTCCAACATTTTCAAAACATAAAAAGCCTTACTCATTAATTCATTCAAAAATGGCTCTCTGGGTAGACAAACACCGACCAAAGTCTCTGGAAAAACTTAATTATCATGATGAATTGACTCTTCAATTGAAAGCACTGGCAACATCTAGCGATTTCCCACATATGCTGGTCTATGGCCCCTCTGGTGCTGGAAAGAAAACTCGCGTCATGGCCGTTCTCAAGGAACTATACGGACCTTCTGCTGAACGAATCAAAATTGCATCTCGCGTTTTTAAAATATCGTCTTCAAGAAAAGTTGAGTTTAGTGTAGTCTCTTCTAATTATCACATTGAGCTTACACCAAGTGATATGGGAAATAATGACAGGATTGTTATTCAGGACTTGCTAAAGGAAGTTGCGCAAACACAGCAAGTCGACATCAATGCAAAACACAGGTTTAAAACAGTGGTAATAAACGAGGCGGATTCACTTACTCGAGATGCTCAAGCTGCTCTTCGTCGTACTATGGAAAAATACTCGTTCAACATTCGTCTGATTCTGTTAGCAACATCCACCTCCAACATTATACCACCAATTAAATCTAGAACTTTACTTGTAAGAGTTCCTGCTCCAACAGTCGATGACATAGGGAAAGTCATCTCTGCAGTAGCTAAAAAAGAAAAGGTCACTTTACCCAAAAACCCAGAATCTTTGAATGCCTTTTTTCAAAAACTCTCATTAGCTTCTAATCGAAACTTGCGGAAAGCTCTTCTCATGTTTGAAGCAATGTATTCACAAACAAAAGGACCTATAACAGAACAAACACCCATAAGACCCCCTGATTGGGAAATGGTTGTCAATAAAATTGCTGATGATATCAATAGAACAAGATCTGTTGCCAAATTGTTGGAAATAAGAACAGTCCTTTACGAATTGTTGTCGCACTGCATTCCTGCTACAGCAATCTTGAAAAATCTCACATTTAGACTACTAACAAAGGTTAGAATGGAAGTTAAACCAGACATTCTTGAGGCATCAGCATTTTATTACCATCGTCTACGACAAGGATCAAAAGCTATCTTCCATTTAGAAGCTTGCATAGCCAAATATATGCAAATCATTGAAACTTTTTCAACAAAGTGAATTATTTTTTTTAGATAATAGATTGGGATAATGAAAAAAGGGTAATTTTATATTAAATTTATTTACAAATAAAAAATAAAAACAATAATGCTTTTAGTTTAGATAAGACTTTTATTTATCGACCTTTGAAGGTTTGGTAGAATGTTTCTTTAGATTTTAACATGTTAGCAACCTTCTTGTTAGGGTTTTGCTTCATTTGTTCAACAATGTTGACTTTCTCGGGAATCTCGACCTTTGTGAAACCAGCCTTTGGTTTATCTTTAAGGGTAACGACTTCGTACACACCTGGGAGTTTGTCGGCGGCGATTCTAAAAGCATCTCTAGCAACCTTTTCATGGAGGTTTGGCCCGTTGATTTCAAAAAGAATTTTTCCAGTTGGAACACGAACAGCCCAGTGATCAAAAGGACCCTTACCTTTACCCATACGGGTTTCATTACCCTTAACACATACAGCAATATTTGTTTGTAATCGTCTGATAAGTTTACATCCATTGGCACGCATAACTCTCATTAACATATTGTCGGCTTCTTTTAGTTGAATAGCAGCTAATCGGACACCATTTGTTTTTAATCGGAGACCAAACTGACCAAACTGTAAGGTAGATCCCTTAATAGAACCACCAGTACGAACTGGAACACGGCCTTTATGCTTCTTGCTAACTCTTACAAATCTTGGTGCATACTCATGCTTGAATCGAGCTGGAGTAATGACAGCCGGTTGTTGAAAAACCTTCTGGAATGAGTTTCTGAAAAGTGATAAAACGTTTTTTGCTTGAAACATTACGCCGAAATATTTGATTCCGATAATTATGATAAACAAAGAGGTGACCTTTAAAAGCTGCTGGCTGGTGTCTTCTCTTAGTTTGATGTATGAGATTTTCAATATAAAAAAAATTGGTGGTGAGAAAATTTCAGAAATTTTCATTGGCGTTTGCCAAAAAGAGTTACCCTCTTTTCTGCACTACACATTTAACATCCCATATTTTCACTTAAGGGCTTTGTTCCTCTCACCAACGAAGTGAAAACTGTATTAATTACATATTCTTTTATTATGAGCAGTACAAAATTAATTGCCCGTTGGTCCAACTCCCTGATACAACTTGGATCACGAGTCGCTTTGGTTTCAACAAAAACTAATCGATGCCATTATTCCTCTTCAACTCCATCAACTGTCAAAGTTTTGGGAAAAGAGCATTCCACCGATGAATGGACTAATATTACACCTTCTATTATCGAACTAACTACAAGAAAGCTACATTTAAATCCTTCTCATCCTATTGGTATTCTCCGTAAAATTTTTGAAGATCAACTTTCTAAAATTGGAGGTTATACATTCTATAATAGCTTTGAACCTGTTGTTTCTAAATACGAAAATTTCGATGTACTGGGGTTTCCAGAAGACCACCCCGGAAGATCCAAAACAGATACATACTATATCAATAAAAATACCCTTTTGAGAACTCATACTTCTGCACACGAAGCTGAGTGCTACCAGAAATGCCCAACACCTGGTTATTTGATTTCTGCAGATGTATATCGCCGTGATACCGTTGACAAGACCCATTATCCCGCATTCCACCAAATGGAGGGTGCCTACACATGGTCGCGCTCAGAATATCCAGGAGAAAGTATTCTTGAAGCAATCCAAAAAGACTTGGATTCTCTCCCCAAACCTGATATTATTGTTGAAGACCCTAATCCTCCATTCCACCCAGAACGCAACCCCAAGGAAATGTCAATGTCCGACAAAGAAGTTGAACTTGTATCAGCTCATCTGAAACGCACTTTAGAATTGCTACTTGCAAGCGTGTTTAACAAGGCCAGAGAAGCTGCCTTTGCTGCTGGCATTGAGGATCCTGACTTAATGGCCCCGTTGAAAGCCAGGTGGATTGAAGCTTACTTCCCATGGACTGCTCCTTCTTACGAGATTGAAATCTGGTGGAAGGGTGATTGGCTTGAGATGTGTGGATGTGGTGTTGAGAGACAGCATGTCTTAACTAATGTTGGAATTGAAGACAAGATATCTTGGGCTTTTGGTGTTGGACTTGAAAGAATGGCCATGCTGTTGTTTGGAATTCCAGATATAAGACTTTTCTGGACCAAGGATCCCCGATTTCTTTCGCAATTTACTGAAGGCACTGTTACCAACTTTAAACCGTATTCAAAGTATCCAGGAACTTTAAGAGATGTTGCGTTTTGGGTTCCAAAGGATTCCGAGGGCATTCATGAAAATGACATCATGTCTCTTGTTAGAGATATTGCTGGCGATTTAGTTGAAAATGTTTCTCTCCAAGATGAATTCGTACATCCAAAGACTGGTCGCAAGAGTCAATGCTATAGAATAAATTACCAATCAATGGATAGATCATTGACAAATGATGAAATCAACGATCTCCAAGATAAGTTTAGAGAGCAATTGGCAGCAACTTACGACATTGAACTTCGTTAAAGATCATATGTTTTAATACTGTTAATATTCTTTTTACTTTGTAAGTAAGAATTAAAGAAAGTCATTGTATATAAACGCGAATAGAATGTAAATAATAGAAGAGTAATTCTAAATGATTTTCTCGTAACTAAATAAATATGTATGCTTCTTTTTTTGTAGGTCCCTTTCAATTTTTTTTTTTTTTTTTTCCGAACTAAAACATCTCACTGTTGCAAACAGATGCCATATTAGATGGCAATGCTAGACGTCCACGATTTACCGGTTTGTTCTAAATTTAGTCAGTCTTATCAAATGCTCCATGGGCATTTGCAACAGGTAAACTTCTTCTAAGTTCTGATTTTAACTTTTTTGGGAAGATGTAGCCATAGAATATCGCAGCACAGATAGCAACAGTACATATAAAAGTCGCAAAGGAATAAAGTCTGGTAGCTGAGCCCGCAAAATAAGCAGTTGAAGCACTTGGCAATGTTGGAGCCTTGTACCATCTAGTGGCGATTCTCAATGGAAGCGAATCTCCAATGATAAATCGTTGAACAGAACTACCTGCTGAAAAAGCAATACCAGAGTTAATTCTACCCGCAGTTGTATTGGAAAGAAGAACAATATTCATTTCAGGATCAATGTCCAAATGGCTTTCTTGAATTACCCCTCGAATCATAAAGGTTAAAGGTATATAAATAGTATTAGATGGCTTTTTTGGAGTTCCAACAATCTTTTTAACAATAGTGGTTGTTTTGGCTGCGGCAGGTTCAACAGATGTGACACCTTCTTCAGCATGATCTCCATGCCTCTTTACCTTGTCTCCAGCTGGAGTTCCACTAACCTTTTTAGTGTATGGAATTCTGCACGAAAAGGGAACATCTTCATGAATATAAAGTTGAAAGACGTGAAAAAATTCATGTCCCAAATCGATTGTACAATTAAAGACCTCATCAACACCGTATCTTAGCGTAAGTGATGCGTCGGTTTCAAAACACTTTGGAAAAGGAGCATAGATAATATTTTCTGTGAAATTTGAACAGCTGTTAGTATGACTTTGAAATATATGTGTTGATTTTACTTCAGAGAATAGACATGGACATCACTGAAATAGAGTTAATGACGAAATGACCAAAAATGACAGATAAACAACAATTAAAAAAAAAAAAACAAAAAAAAAACAAAAAAAAATAGCCATTGTAGACTTGACAATTAGAAAAACGCGAATTTGTATATTTACCATTTTCATCAAACAAATGCTCTCCAGTATCCATATTTCTTTGGATACATTCGATAGGGATTTCATCGTTATATGAATAGCCATCCAGTTTCAAACCTTGTAGGACTTCAGGATATGGCTCAGAATGTAGTGGAGCAGCTGCAAGAGCAAGCTTATTAAACGCTAAAGCTGAAATAATAGTCGGTAGAAAAATCATCTTCGAAAAATTTCCCAGATACGTCAAAATATATACCTGCGGAGATAAATTCAATAATCAAATAAATCTTTTTAATAAACTAGGAAAATTTCAATTTCGTCTGTAAGAAGAAAGAAAGTAAGTGCTACTAAAAAAAGACAAGGTTGAAAAGTTCTGTTTAGTTTTAGATCAAACAAGGGATAATGTTGTAATGTCATATACTTATTATGTAATTGAGATGTCTAAAACAACCACCAAAAAATGAACTTTGAAATACCTTTTAGGCTGTTTAGATATAATTGTAAACATATCTACAAACTGCAAAAAAATAAAAGAAAAAAAAAAATCCACACGTTAATTTAGTTAAATCATTATTTTGATACAGTAGCAATGACGACAATTACAAAATTTGCTAGAAAAACCACAATACTGCCGCCTGAGCAACAACCATTTAGCGAAAATCAGCCAAAAACAATACGGCTATACCCAGTATCTAACTACACGTTTGACGTGAAAGATGTTTTACCAGAAGAAGATGGATCAGTAGTTGCACGCTTGCAAAGACTCCAGGATCAATATGCACAGTTTGGAATGAGAAGGACATGTGAAGGTATCTTGCTATGCCACGAACATGGTCATCCTTACATTTTAATGCTTCAAATTGCAAACACATTTTTTAAATTGTAAGTTTTTATTTCAAGTTGAACTATATCTTTAATTATTGACTAATTGTTTGTTTTATAGGCCAGGAGATTATTTACAAAAAGAAGAGTCGGAAATTGAAGGATTTAAGAGGTCTTTAAATGAGCGACTGGCTCCCCCAGACTACTCTAAATATGCTGAAGATCCCATAAATTTTGAATGGAGTATCGGTGACTGTGTAGCTCAATGGTGGCGCCCAAACTTTGAGACATTTATGTACCCGTTCATCCCATCTCACATCACTAGAGTTAAAGAGTGCAAAAAAACCTATCTTGTAACGCTTCCCAAGAAGAAGGTTTTAACAGTGCCAAAGAATATGAAACTTTTGGCCGTTCCATTATTTGAGTTATACGACAATACACAACGATATGGTTCACAGCTATCGTCTATACCTCTATACCTCTCGAAATATAATTTTGAATTTGTTGATTCTAATGACAATGTTATTTCATCATATCCAAACTCAATACCAAAAGAGATATCTCTTTCGAACCCAGGTCAAGAGCAGATAAAACCTGAGGAGGAAATAAAATTAGAGAAATAGTTTACAAGAATAAAATCTATTGGTAGTCGATTAAAAGGGGCCAAATATATGCAGTTTTGGTATGCCAATTCGAAGAGACCAGCCCATATCGCTTTTTATTTTGGGTACTGTTTTTGCATTCTTCTGTACCCAACAATGCCTTTCTAGCATATATCCTTATGTATTATTCAACTAGCTTTAAGATATCTCACGAAATAAATTCAAGTGCACTTATTTAACCAATGGCTTTATTTTAATGATTGAGTATCACAAAAAATTTCGACCTGTAATTTTATTGTGTTGTAAATGGTACTTAAAAAACTATAAGAAACCTAAATAGCCCTTCATTTTTTTTATCGTTTTTCAAAAATGCATATTTGATTATTTTTTCTATAGCCAAATTTGTATATTTACCTATTTATTAATAATTTTTGAACTACTATATTTATCACTATTATTAACTTTGTAAGAAAAGCTTTGCCATGGTTCTGCTCATGAAAGTTGAAAGAAAATCTTTATTTGTTGGTTCTCTTAGAAATAAGATCTCCTACATTATTTCTCCTAAAGTCAGTCTATTTCTAGTTCTTGTTATTCTAAGGTATCTGGAGGAAATGCTGATAGAAGTTTGTTCTCTTTCAAATTATGTACTAGCTATTTTTATTACCCTGGAACTTTTAGTCTTTCAAGAAATATGTATAATATATACTACAGTTGGTTAAATTCCTTCTTGTGATATGATTTCATTCTTAAGTCAGTTGCCAAAGTACTAATTGGTGCAACACCCAGTAATCATTTCTTGATGGAATAACCTCTGGCATCTGGCTGCTTGCAGGTGTGATCGTTGTATTACTTCTTGTGGTCCCGATTGATTGTTTCACTGGTTTGCCTGACTGTTGCTTCTCAACTTCTTAATAATGGCATAAAAAAATTCAACTACATCAACTTAAACAAGCTAAGATTTTTGGTTCAATGTGAAAGGGTTTAAAACCTTTTCACCTGTGAAAAGCTAACCGAAAGGCCCTAATTCAATGCGAAACTGAGGAAATCTTTTGAGCCGCTTTTTATTGTAAGTCTCTCGGCCAAACACTTTCCTAATTATTAAGTATCAAAATAAGCTAAAATATTGTAATGAGTAAAAAAAATAAAAAAAAATAAAAATTGAACTAAACGTTCAATCTTCGTAGTCATTAAATATTATTATCATATTATAGATTTATTAAACTTGACTAATCTGAATTTCTTGTTGCTATGACAACCATGACCAATTACATAATCATTGTTGTCATATCAACCAAGTTTTACAAAAACAAACAATCGATTCAAGATTCAAGTTCTCCAGTTTCATTATATCCATAATCATAGATACCCAATACATTCATTACTAAACAAATATGAAAATCGAAGAGCTCATTATCGATGGTTTTAAATCATATGCGACCAGAACGGTTATTTCTCAATGGGATAGCTCGTTCAACTGTATAACAGGCTTGAATGGATCTGGCAAGTCAAATATTTTAGATGCGATATGTTTTGTTTTGGGAATCACAACAATGAATGTGGTGAGAGCTCAGAACCTTCAAGACTTGATTTACAAACGAGGCCAGGCTGGTGTTACTAAAGCCAGTGTTACTATCATTTTTGATAATGGTGATAAAAGCAAAAGCCCTATTGGGTTTGAGGATCAATCTCATATCAGTGTAACTCGTCAAGTCGTAATGGGAGGAACATCCAAATACTTGATAAATGGTCATCGCGCCCAACAAACTACCGTTCAACAGCTTTTCCAATCGGTCCAACTGAATGTAAACAATCCAAACTTTTTAATTATGCAAGGTAGAATCACAAAGGTATTGAATATGAAGCCAACTGAAATTCTTGCTCTTATTGAGGAAGCAGCAGGCACTCGAATGTTTGAAGAAAGACGAGAAAAGGCAATTAAAACTATGGCAAAAAAGGAGAAAAAGGTTGAAGAAATCAATGCCTTACTCCAAGAGGAGGTTCTTCCTAAGCTCGAAAAGCTCAGAACAGAAAAAAGACAGTTTATCGAATACCAGCAAGTTCAAAATCAGTTGGAAAGAGCCACCAAGTTGGTTGTAAGTCACGACTACGTTGAGATAAATGAGACTTTGAAACAAATGAGTGCATCATTTTCGTCGACCACATCACATTCAAACGCCCTTAAAAAATTAGTTGAAAAGTCACACTTGGAAATTGATAGCTTAAATCAACAAATATTTGATATCAAGCAGCAACGTGAAGAGGAAGCTAAAAGAGTCGGGTCTTTGGAAGGATTAGAAAAAAAGGTAAAAGATCTTTCAGAAGAAAAGGCACGATTAAAGGCACATGGAGATTTGCAATCTTCCAATCTCAAACAACTGGAACAGTCACTATCAAAAATACTTTCTACAATTGAAAAACTTGAATCCGAAAAGAAAAAGTACAGCGAAGATGGCGTTGGTGAATATGAAGTCAGTTACAACAAAGCTAATGCAGAGCTTCAAGCGCTTATTTCCGAACGAGATAAAAAGGAAGAATTACTCCAGTCTCTTCAAACAGGAGTGGCTTCTAAAGAAGGCCAAGCATCAGGATATGGAAATGAAATTCAACAAATAAGAGATGAAGCAATGAACGCTGAAACGTCAAAAACTAACAGTTATGCTAGATTAGAATCAATATCTAACGATATAAAAAACGACCAAGATAAGACTTTAAATGCGCAAAGGGAGTTGTCAAAGCTTAGCAAAGATCTTGAGCAACGCAAGTCTCAGCTTCAATCCTTAGAGTCTCAATTAGCACAACAAGGATTTGTCCCAGGAAGGCTTGATCAGTTATTAGCGCGAGAAAAAGAATTGAAATCTCAAATCCATTCTTTAAATCAACAGATAGATTTCAGTAAAAGAAGAGTAGCAAACATTGATTTCAAATTCAAGCCTCCTAATGGTTTTGACACATCTAGCGTAAAAGGTGTTGTTGCTCAACTTTTCTCCTTAGAAGAAAAGAACTATGAAGCGGCTACAGCTCTAGAAGTGGCTGCTGGTGGTAAACTTTATCAAGTTGTTGTTGATACAGATACAACTGCTACTCAAATCATCAAGCATGGCCAGTTGAAGCGTCGTGTTACGATCATTCCATTAAATAGAGTCTCTGCCTTAGGATTCGCAAAAGTTTCTCAAAAACTTGGTGCTGCTCAAAAGATTGCGCCTGGAAAGGTTGATATAGCTTTAAACTTGATTGGATATGATCATGAAGTTGAACGTGCTATGCAATATGTATTTGGGAATGCCTTGATTTGCAGTGATAATGAGTCCGCTCGTAAAGTTGCTTTCCATCCTCAAATTCGAGTTAAAACAGTTACATTAGATGGTGATATTTATGATCCACGCGGTACATTGTCTGGTGGTTCAGATAGAAACAAAGGCAATCAGGAGAGTTTTTTGATAAGTCTCCAAAAAATTAATGTTATGGTTAAACAACAACGAGAATTAGTCAATGAGCTTCGAAGCATTAGAATGGAGATCCAACAAGAGTCAAATCTATTCTCTCAAAACAAAGAGCTGAAAGTACAGTTTGATTTAAAAACACATGAGATGCAATTATTAGAAAAAAAGTTAAACGATGGTCCAGCGGCCAAAATATTACAACTAAATCAAAAACGACAATCCCAAATCAAGGAGCTTGAAGAAGAGATTGCAAAGGCAGATGAAACCATATCTAAATGCGCAAAAGAGATTAAAAAGCTAGAAAAAGAAATGAAAGAGTTTAAAACCAACAAAAGCGGCAAACTGAAAGAGCTTCAAGATGTTGTGACTCAGCTAAGGCACCAAGTTGCAAGAAAAACGTTAGAAGTTCAAGAAAAAAAGGCTCGTCTACAAGAATTCCAAATGGGTTCTCAACAGTATGAAGGAGAACTCCAATCTGCACAAGAAGAATCTGCAATGTTACAAAAGTCAATAGCTGAGCTTCAAGCCGAACTTTCCGAGTTAGAAGAAAAATACATGCAAATCGATGAAAAAGAAAAAAAAGCTATGTCCAAGTATGAAGAAGAAAAATCACGATTCCTTGGGTTAGATCAAGAATTAAACTCTCTAGAAAAGACATTGAATACAAAGCAGAAATTTCTTTCAGAAAACAAGTTACAATTACAAAAAGCGACACATGAACTGGGAAAACTGGAACATGACATCAAATCGCTGCAGAACAAGTTCAACAAGCTCGTGGAAACTTATGAATGGGTTTCTACTGAGGCTCAATTTTTTGGGCAAGAAGGGTCTCCATATAACTTTTATGAAGTTTCTAATATGTCACTACTAAGAGAAGAATTAGCCAAACTCAATCAGCGATCTCATGGCATGAAGAAGAGTTTAAACGAAAAAGTTATGAACACCTTGGAGAGAATGGAAAATAAAGAAGAGACCCTTCATAAGATGATTACAACAATTGAGAAAGATAAACGAAAAATTGAAGAGACAATTGTGCAGCTTGATGACTACAAACGAAAAGCTTTGGAGAAAACTTGGGTCCAAGTATCTGAAGATTTGGGCAAGATCTTTGGTGACTTATTGCCAGGAAGTACCTCTAAGTTGGTTACTTTGGAAAATCGCAGTGTCACAGAAGGTCTAGAAGTTAAGGTTGCTTTGGGTGGAGTTTGGAAAGACAGTTTGACTGAGTTAAGTGGAGGTCAACGATCGCTTGTTGCATTATCGCTTATCATGGCATTACTGCAGTTCAAACCTGCTCCAATGTATATTTTAGATGAAGTTGATGCAGCCTTGGATCTAAACCATACTCAAAATATTGGGCAAATTATAAAAACGCGCTTCAAGGGTGCCCAATTTATTGTGGTTAGTTTGAAAGAAGGAATGTTTACAAATGCTAACCGAATCTTTAGAACGCGCTTCACGGAAGGAACAAGTACCGTAACGGTCAGCTAAATTTATTTTTATAAAATTAATTCAATGTTTGTTTGTTTTTTATTTTACAGGTGTAATAATATATATTTATCTATAATTAATTTTTTCAATGTTTTGTTTGTAAAAGCTTGATATGTTGCAAATTTTGTATAGGGTGTCATGGCTGGGAAATTGAAGCCGTGCGTAATTTTTAAACCAATTTGAATTTCAAAAAATTTCTTTTTTTTCATAAACAAAAGGAATTTTTCTCACTACTTTTCTTTAGCCAAAATCACGTCTCGATATTATTTTTTTCTCAATACACCTTTTTTTTTTTTTTTTACATCTCAACAAACGTCAGATAGACTTCGTATTAGAATTTATTTGACATTTGAATTGAATTAAAATTATAGTTTACAATGCCAGGCGAATGTGCCTCCAGCTCTTGGTGGGTATATGACGATTTTAATCCATGTTATCGTCATAGGTATGTTTTGTTTTATTATTTCATATCTTGGTCCAGTTCTTTACTAATCATATTGAATCAATTCATTTATGCGATCTTAGATACACCCAAATTATCCCACTTTCAATCCTAGTAATCACCTCGGTTTTACTTATTCTTTATTCTCTTGTATCGAACAAAAGGCGTAATCGGGGCTTGTTATTGTGTGAGCCCTCTTTGGAAACCTTGGAGCCAGAACAGCAACCGTTACTTTCTACAGATGGTGAGAATGGCAGTTCATCATATTCATCAACTCCAAGCACCATAATTGTAGATCCTACTAAAGATATTTTGCCATCCGAGATTACAAGCTATGATCAAGACGAAATTTTAGTCTCAAAGGTAGTTCCCTTTAAGCCTCTCGAAGGTTTAGAGAGCCACCATAAGATTAATCAAGATTTAGAATCAACACCGCTTCTCAACGACACTGCTTCAATTACCTCCATTTCCTCTCAAAAACTCCAAGAAGAACAAGATAAGGAAGACTATGCTCAATTATCTGCTGCTGGACATATCACGATTGTTACAGTCAAGAGATCTCCCGTCGAATATTTCAAGCTTTTTGTAGAACTTTTAGGAAATTTATTATTAGTAAGCTCGTCAGTTGCTGCATTTTTTATACCCTCAATCTACAAGGAGTGGACTTCAACTGATGGAACTTTAACTGCTCTCAAGGTTATTGCTGGTTTTTGGTCTTACAGTCTACTGATGGTCTTGGTACGCTTATATTTGATTAGAATTTCTGCTACTCCAACTATATCATTATGGGCACACTCCACTACATTATACTTATTTGCCTTTTGTTTTTATCTAGTCACCTTTAGATCAAGCATCTTGCATCCATACTCGTATCCTTCGAAATATTTCAACATTTTTCAAACATTATGTGTACTTGGTTTGTTTTGGGCAAACTTTTCTGCCAAGATTGGTGACAAGCCAGGAAAACTTTATGTCAAAGGTGATATATTTCCATCTTTGGAACCAATTTCGAGTATCTTTTCGTTAATCACATTCTCATGGATTGACCCAATGATTTGGAAGGGTTATTTCCATCCTCTCACAGCCAAAGATATTTGGGAATTACGAACAGATGATCATTCTGCATTTGTAATTCAAGCTTTTCGCTCTCTAGGCTCCACTGCATCTCTCATCAGACGGTTATTAAAATATTTTTTGTCAGCGCTTGTAATTTCAAATTCTTGGACTTTTATTTATTCACTCCTGTCATTTGCTCCCCCATTTCTTCTCAAAAAGATTTTGGAATTTGTCGATGATCCCACACAAACGGCACGTTCTGTTGTATGGCTTTACGTTGTGTCATTTTTGATCTGCGGAATCTTTACCAATATTGTACAGGGTCAATCTTTATTTATTGGTAGGCGTATCTGTATACGGCTTCGATCTATCCTTATTGGTGAAATTTATTCAAAAACTTTACGAAGAAGAGCTACCACTACTAAAGATTCTAAACTTGGAAAATCTAAAGAAGATGCAGATGACCAATTACAAGAAACTGATAGTAAAGATGATAAGGAAAATAAGGAAGAAGATGAAGGGCAAGCTAACCACGGTGCTATTATCAACCTTATGGCTGTTGACACTTTCAAAGTCTCTGAAATCTGTGCTTATTTGCACTTTATTTCACAAGGTATTTTTGTTGTACTTATGAGTGCTGTTTTCTTGTATATATTGATTGGCTGGAGTGGGTTTGTCGGAATTGGATCTACAATTATTCTTATGCCAATTCAGTATCGTATTTCTACAATCTATTCTGAATATCAGGCTAAGCTTATGGCTGCTACTGATAAAAGAATTAACAAGCTTAATGAGGTTTTGCAGTCTATCCGTATTATCAAGTTTTTTGCTTGGGAGGAAAAGTTTGCTGATACTGTAATGGAAATCAGAGAAGAAGAATTGAAACACTTGAAAATTCGTTATATTCTTTGGGGATTGACTGGTTTGGTTTTTTACATAACTCCTGTTATTGTTACAGTTTTGACATTTAGTTGCTTTATTTTCATTCAAAAGCAAACTCTTACTGCTCCTATTGCCTTTACTACATTGTCTATTTTGAACATTATGAGCAATCCTTTGTATCAACTGTCCGAAATGATTAATGAACTTTTGCAAGCCAAGGTCTCCTTAGACCGTATTGATGACTTTTTATCTGAAAAGGAAACTTCCAAGTATGACCAGTTATTTAGAGCTAATAAAAACCGAACTGCGAATTCGCCTGTTATTGGGTTTGAGCATGCTACGTTTTCATGGGAATCTTCTAATGCTTTGGCTACTTCTAAAACCGATTTCAAACTCCGGGACTTGGATATTTCATTTAAGGTTGGTGAATTAAATCTTATTGTCGGTCCAACCGGTAGTGGTAAAACGTCTCTTTTGCTTGCTTTGCTTGGAGAAATGGAACTTGTCTCTGGTAATGTATTTATTCCTGGTGGGTGTTTACGTAACAGTGTTACTCCTGATCCGTCAACTGGTCTTGCTGAAACAATTGCTTATTGCTCTCAGTCTGCCTGGCTATTAAACGATACTCTTCGTAATAACATTCTTTTTGGATCTGAATATGACCCTGAGCGATACAAAGCTGTTATTAATGCATGCGCTTTATCCAGAGATTTGGAAATTTTAGATGCGGGCGACAAGACGGAGATTGGAGAAAAAGGAATCACTCTTTCAGGTGGACAGAAACAAAGAGTTTCTTTAGCTCGTGCCTTTTACTCAAATTCCAAGCATCTGATTCTTGATGACTGCTTAAGTGCTGTCGATTCTCATACTGCTCTTTGGATTTATGAAAACTGTCTTGTTGGACCTGTGGCTAAAAATCGAACCATTATTTTGGTAACACACAATGTCGCCCTCACCATATCTCAAGCCTCTTTTATGGTCATTATGGATAATGGTCGTGTTAAAGGACAAGGTGCTCCTGGTGATATGCTTGCCCAGGGTCTTCTTGGCGATGACGAATTGCTAACTTCTGCTTCAATTACTCGAAACGCCTCTTCTGCAAATCTCCAAAATAATCAAAATCCAAAGAGAGTTGACCCCGAAACAATGGGTGAAGAACTTGCAAGAAAGCTTACAGCCGAACCACCAATTGAGATTATTGAAGAGGAAGAAGATACCAAGAAGATCAAAAGCACTAAGCGTAAAGGGCAACTTATTGATGAAGAATCAAAGGCTGAGGGTAATGTTTCTTCAGAGGTTTACTTGATGTATATGAGAGCCATGGGCACAAAACCATTTTGGATTTTCTTGATTGTTCTTTATCTCTGTGAGCCTGGTTTAAACATTGCTCAATCATGGTGGATCAAAATCTGGACTGCTGCTATAGTTGACCATGGTGATAATAATAGCACATCTAGTGTGTACCTTTACAATACTCAGGTCAATAGCATCACTTATAACGCTCCCATTTACACTCATGTTTCTAGTTTTATTTACAACACAATTGGCTATTATTACCACCAAGCCGTGGATTCCGTTCATACGACCATTCATACCATGGACACAGACTCGAAAAAGTCTGTCTACTACATGGGAATATATATTTTTCTTGGTGTTTTGTTTGCTGTTTTCTCTTCATTCAAAGAAATTGTAACTTTTTTTGCTGGTATTAACGCTTCAAGAAAGCTTTTCAAAAAGCTATTGGACAATGTTCTTCAATCCAAGATCCGCTTTTTTGACTCTACACCAATTGGTCGTATTATGAATAGATTCTCCAAGGACATGGAAGGTGTTGATCAAGACTTGTCTTCCATGGCTTCTGCTGTTTTCCGATGTGTTTTGGGAGCACTTTCAACAACCATTTTGATTGCCTACATTACACCAATGTTTTTGGTTTTTGCTTGTTTTATCGTTGTGCTTTATTGGATTATTGGAAGTTTGTATTTGACAATGTCTCGTGAAGTTAAGCGTATTGACTCTATCTCCAAGTCTCCTATATATCAACATTTTGGCGAAACTCTTTCAGGTGTTTCTACTATTAGAGCATATGGGGTTGGTGATCGATTTATTGAAGATAATTTAGCCAAGGTTGATAACAACAACCGACCATTTTTCTATCTTTGGGTCGCTAATCGCTGGCTTTCATTCCGCATTGATTTTGCCGGGTCTTTGGTCTCGTTTTTTGCAGCTGCAATGATTATTCTGAGTGTACATCGATTGGATGCAGGTCTTGCTGGTCTTTCATTAAGTTATGCATTGACTTTTAATGACTATGTTTTATGGATTGTTCGATTATATGCGGTTGTGGAAATGAATATGAATTCTGTTGAGCGATTGCAGGAGTATATGAATCTTGATAAAGAAGCTCCTGCAGTAATTCCCGACTCCAGACCACCTTCAGACTGGCCTAGCAAGGGAGAAATCAAAGTATCCAACTTGAGTTTAAGATATGCCCCAGACCTTCCCCTTGTGATTAAAAATGTTTCTTTTGAAGTGCCTGCACACAGCAAAATTGGTATTGTTGGTCGTACTGGTGCTGGTAAATCAACCATTATTACTGCATTTTTCCGCTTTTTAGAAGCAGACTCTGGATCGATTATAATTGATGGAATTGATATCTCTACAATTGGGTTGAGAGATTTACGTCAAGGATTGGCAATCATTCCTCAAGATCCTACACTATTCCAAGGTACAATTCGATCCAATTTGGATCCATTTAATCAGTACAGTGATGACGAAATTTTTGAAGCTTTACGTAGAGTTCACTTGATCAAGGCTGAAGATTTATTAACTATTCGAAATAATAACAACAACAATAACAAGGGCAAAGGTAAACAATTGCCTGCCGCTACTACTGCAGTTGAAACTGTGGCTTCTACATCTACTGCTACTCGCAGAAATAGCAAGAGGGATTCTATTGCCAGTTTGGAAGAAAATGCCAATCTATTCCATGATTTGTCTACAAAGATTTCTGAAGGAGGAAGCAACTTGTCGCAAGGTCAACGCCAACTTGTATGTCTTGCCAGATCATTACTCAAAGCACCCAAGGTACTTCTTTTGGATGAAGCCACAGCTTCTATTGATTACGAGAGTGATGCTCAAATTCAAAAGACTATTCGAGATGAATTTTCTCAAACAACAATTTTGACAATTGCACATAGATTGAGGTCAATTGCAGATTACGACAAGATTCTTGTTATGGATGCAGGCCGAGCAGTAGAATACGATCACCCATACAAGTTGCTTGAAGATACTAGTACTATATTTCATTCAATGTGTATGAATTCTGGAGAATTCGATGCATTAGTTTCTATTTCTAGAGAAGCATGGGAGAAGAAGAAGAATAATTAATAGTTGAAAATAATCAACGGTCTGTTACAACAAACTTTTTGTGTATTAACTAGTATAGTAGTAGTAATAAAATAAAAATAAAAAATCAATATTATTATTAATGTTTATATAATCATGTGTATTGGGATCTTATCAGGTTTGATCAGATAATTTCCAAAATAGGAAAGTAAGCCTTACAAGGTCTTAAGATGAAAAAAAGCGTTTAGATACGAATATAAACGAATAATACTTTTATGTTTGCAAAAAAAAAAAAAAAAGGGAATTGTTTGATTGGATAATTGAATCTTCAAATTTGAAGCTTTTAATAGTTATAATATTAAAAATGACTTTTCATAGGAGTTGAATTTATATAAATTACAAATGTTGAATGAATTCAAATTTTTTTGAAACTATCAAAGCAGCTCAAATATGTATTTTTTTGTGGGGGAGAGAGAAAAGAGAGAGAGAGAGGCAAAAAAAAACAAATTTTGCTATTTAAGTCTAGTCAGATTTGGCAGACAATTAGAAAAACTAGAAAAAAAAAAAAAAAAAAAAAGTCGCACATCTCCATCAGCCACACTACCTGATTTTTCCTTTTTTTATACAGAATCAAAAAATTTTCTGTTTCTTCTTTTCCTTCTATTCTCTTATATATATAATATATAATATATTTAATCATTAGTATATATATATTATATATTTAATAATATATTATTGATCAAGAATGGTACAACGAACAGATTTTTCGTTGCTTAATTTAGCATCGTATTACTTTTTATGTTTTACCATTATAGCTGTGGTTGTTTTCTTGTCGTCAACTCAAGCATTTGTCTTGACTGATATCTTGGGAGTTCATCATAAGACTGTGAGTTTTTTATTATTATTTTTAAATGTTTTATTGATTATGGCTAACTCTAGTGATATAATAGGGTAATTATATTGGTACTTTAACATTTGCTGATGAAGTCGTCACAATGGCTCTTGCTCCATTTTGGGGATCATTGAGTGATAAGATTGGTACTAGACCAGTAAGTAATATAGGATTGTTTTATCATTATCTAGTAAATACTCATTGGATCTAACAATATTAAAAACTTTTTTTCTTTAGATTGCAGTAATTGGACTAATGTTGACTGGTATTTCACTTTTTGTTTATACGACAGCCAAATCAGTTTATCCAGGACTTTTATTGCTTCGATTGTTTTTTGCAGTTGGAGCAAGTGCATCGGGATCTATGATTACAGCCATTCTTTCCGAGATTTCAACCTTTAGAGTTTCACCAACAAAAGTTGCCAAAGTTGCTTTTAAAAACTTGAAAAACAAGACACTTTTATTTTTCAACAAAAACGCTGTCATCTCAAATAACGGGTCACCATTTAATTATGGAGATGATCCAGACCATCCTTACAGAGTAGTGGCACCTTCTAGTAATACTAATACCTCAAGAAACTCGACGGGAATTGCCGAATATAATGATCAAGCAGCAGCTACTACAGTCAAGTCAAAGAAGGGTAAGGGTAAGTCTACTAAAGCAGCAGCAGCTTACTCTGACAATAGTCCAGAAGATTCAGGTGATGAAGATATGAAAGCTTCAGGATCATCTGGTGTTCATCCAGCACCAGCAGAACCATCACCTTGGGCCGGAGACTCGCCTTCAATTGTTCCATATACCCCAGCCGAAGATGAAGAAGATGATGATATTGATGATATGACTGATAACGATGACGGGTTTTTTGACCATAATGACAATGGAGCTGATGGATTTATGGAAGCAGTTCAACCAGGTACTAGAAACGGTAAGGGAGCAGCAATGGTAGGGATTGCTACTGGACTTGGTGCCTGTTTTGGGGCCTTTGTGTTGCTTCCAATTCCTGCAATGTTGCAAAGAAACAGTCACGGCAAGGTCAGTCCTTCCAGCGCACTAAAGATTTCGTATTATATTGTTGGAGGCATTGCTTTGCTTGTTGATGCCATTATGCTTTTCGGATTACACAATGATAGAACTAAAAAGATTATGTATTGGATTACTGGTCGTGTTCCAGAGGCTGACAAAGTTGCTTTGGGAATGAATCGTGCAGAAGATGGACTTATGAACAATGGTAATTCACATGATGCTAATAATAATAATAGCAATAACAATATTATTGTTGAAGAAACATCATCATTGTCATATTTCAGTTTGTTAAAACAAGGTTTTTCTGTTGCTTTAGAGGATCCACAAATTGCACTCGCTTATTGTGGAGGGTTTGTTGCCCGCTCGACGACAGTTGCTACCGTTATGTTTATTCCTCTTTTAATCTCCATGAATTTCCGCCGATCCGGGAGATGCTCGCTCCCGGGAGACGATGATTTGCCCACTAGTGGAGGACAATTAAAGGACACATGTGAGAGGGCATACATTATCAGTTCAGCAGTTACAGGTGTTTGCCAAACAACAGCTCTTGTTTTTGCGCCAATCTGGGGGTACACTTCCGACAAGTTTGGTCGTAAGGCTACATCATTGGTTGCTTCGATTATTGGTATTGCAGCATATATTGGGTTTGCAGTTTCGGCAAGCTCAGATTCTGCGTTTGGAAGCAAGGCAGGTAGTAGTAAAACGACAATTACTGTATTTGTTTTTGGGGCGTTGATGGGGGTTGCGCAGATCGGCACAATTATTTCGTCAATGTCACTCTGCACGGACACGAAGCGGTATAACAGCGGGTCTATTGCGGGCGTGTACTCCTTTTGTGGGGGTATGGGAATTCTTGTTCTCAGTAAGCTTGGAGGCAAGTTGGCTGATTACTGGCCCGGGGCTCCATTTATGATCGTTGCTGTTTTTTATATTGTTTTGAGTGTCATTACAGTTACAAAAATGCCAGTACTGCAGGAAAAGCTGGAGCCATACATTCCTGCAGGCGTTATGAAGAATATTAATAACAATAGAGAAGGAGAAGAAGAAGGAAGAGGAGCTTTGAATAAAGTAAAGGGAATTTTTAGTAATCTTTCATGGCAACCTTCTTTAAAGAATCCCAAGACTTGGATTCCAACAACTCATGGGCGTATTGTACTTGAAGATTCAGATGCTCATTTTATAAATTATGATGATGAGTAAAGATATTTTTTAAAAAAATAAAAAAAAAAATAAAAATCTATAACTTTTTGATAATAATAATAATAAATAAATTTATATATTTGATTAATGTGTCAATAGCCGATGTTTCACTTTTATCTTGAATAAATTGAATAAGTATACTTACTCATATAACTTGAAACTATTCCTTTTTGTTCATCAAAAAAAAGAACTCTGTATTAGAGACTATGAAATAAAAAGGGATCTTTTTTTTTTTTTTATAATAGGGTAGTAAGTAGTACATACATTTATTATACAGTAATTATGGCATAACAATCCACATTTTGATTAAAGATAAAAGAAGAAAAACAAGAGCACATTAGTGCAAGACCTAATTGTATATAATACTGATCTAGATACAAGAAAAGGTAATTTAAGGTCTATACTAAGGTCTATTGATCAAATGCATCTTTTTCATGAACATCTTGCCCAGGATATCTAAAACATTGTTATTTCAAAAGTAGAATGATATAATGAAAACATTTATTATTATTATTATTATTGAATATGAATTGAATATACGATTTATATGAAAAATCTATATACAACAACAAGACAACCAAAAAAAAAAAGAAAAAAAAAAACAATACAAAACATTTGGTAAAGTTTAAATTAATAGAAAATGCACTTAATGGCAGAACAAACAAAAGTCAAACAAAGTTTACAAAACAAAGGAAATATTTTTGACATTTTTTTATATATATATATATATATATTAGGGTTTTATTTACATACAATAGTATACTTACTTACTTACTACCATCACAACGATAACAACAAAGTCACTACTACCGTTATCTGTATATAATATAGATATATAGTAGTCAAATAAACTTAATAGTTGTTGTTGTTGTGGGCACTAAAATGCATAAAATTCATCAGACCCTACTTGTAAACAATCAACACTGATTTTGATTTTTTTTAAACTTTTTTTTTTTAACAAATGATATATATTTATACAAGTAATATTTCTACTCTATGAAAAAAGGAATCATTTGATAAAAAAAAAAAAAAAATTTTTTTTTGAATGAAAAAAAATCTCCACAATTCAATTTCCTTTCTTTGAAAAATTAAATATTGATTGATTGATTGAGAGATGGTTTTTTTAAATGTCATCTATTATAGATATATATATATATATATATTACTTTTATAACTGTTATTATACACAAGTATATATATATATTGAAAAAAAAAAAAAAAAAAAGAGGTGATCGATCGAGCACATAATCAAGAATTTCCTTTTTCAATTTATTATTCGTATTATTATAATAATAATAATAATAATAAAAATGAACAGAAACAATAATAATAATACGAAAAGTATGTACTTTTTTACAATCATTATAAAATCATTACATAAAACATTGATAATGAATGATAAAAAAAAAAATATCTTATAAGCTTAAAAAAAAAGAAAATATTATTTTTTTTTTTATTCCCGGAATCTGTAGGGTTTACTTTCTACATATATAATTGAATCCAATCCAATATTACCGAGAAGAATATAATAATAACCAGAAAAAACCTTTTTTTTTTTTTTTTTTTTTTTTTTACTATTGCTCTTCTTCATCTCTCTCTCTTTCTTAAGTAATGGATCAAATGTGTCAAATAAAAATAAAATTATAAATCACCCGTTTTCAATATCTTTAAATGAAGATCATGAAATAAAAAAAAAAAGGAGAAGATGATTTAACATTTTGTAAATCATTTATTTCTTTTGTAACAAAAAAAAAAAGGACCATCTATCTATCATCATTATAAATAAACTACCGAAAATTTTCTACTTTTTATCAATGATATATATAAATTTACTCATCATTTGAAAAAAAAAAATAATCAAATATGAGATATTTCTTTATAAATAAATTTTTAAACAAAAAAAAAAAAAATGTCTCCAAATGTCGGTAATTATTGCTTCAATAATGAATGATGATAAAAAAAAAATGTTCTTGTTGCTCTTGTAATAATAATAAAAATATATCTACATATAGAATTTAAAACAAAGAGAAATTTTTTTCTCAATATATTGAAAAAAAAAAAAAAAAAAAAAATAAAAGGCTTTTATAAAAGGTTTTTATATAAAAAGGTTTATTTTTTTTGCTGGTACATTTTGTATATTATTAGGACGATATGATATTCAATCCTATCAATCAATAAAGCAACTATAAAAATATATAAAAACAAATATATTTTGAAATAATACAAAACAAAAACCTGCTTAAAAATGTAAAATCTCCATGATTTGGGCTTTTTGTTTAAAGTTTCTTTTTTTTAACAATAATCCGAACCGGTGTGTTAAACATTTGCAATGGGTGTATGTATATTTATTTGATAATAAAAAAGTAAACTAACCAATCAATCAATCAATCCAGCCAACCAACTTATCCAATATACCTTACCACTCACTATCTTCTTTTTATGAGAAAAAAAAAGTAAATGTTGAGTTTTTTTTTTTTCAATTCAAAGCAAAGATAAATATAGTTCTTTGTTTTTTTTTTTTTATTTTTTTTTTTTATTTCATTATAAAATCATTATCAAAAAAGAAAGAAAGAAAAAAAAAGACCCATAATTTTAAACAATAAAAAAAATAACAAATAATGGAATAATAAAACCTTTTCTTTTGATTCAAAATTATTCAATTGGTTTAAATAAAAAACATAAAACCTAATTTAATAATAATTATAATTATAAAAATTAGTATAATAAATTTGACTACTTTTTTTTTTTTTAAGATCAAAAGCCATCTAGTGGTAGTAGTAGTACTATATCTATACTAAATTATTAATGGTTCCTGATTATTTTATTTACTTATAATCTTTTTTTTTTTTTGATTCTAAAATCACAATCTAACTCTGAATGATTCTAGTAGCCGTTCATCGATCAATAATATTCCTTCTTAACAACAGTTATTATATTTCTTCCATTAGTTTGAAAAAAAAAGAAAAGGATCTGTTAGAAAGAATCTCACATTTTATTATACTAATATTTATACTAAATTTCTAACGTTTTTTAGTAAACTTTTACTATCGACTTCCTCTAAACTACTTTGTATATATCTTGATCTTTTTAAAAAAAACTAATCTCATTGACTATTTTATTACTATTTATTAGAATATAAAAACTACTTTGTTTTAATCTACTATACAAGATCATATTTACTACTACTACTAATAATACCTAATAATACTAGTAACAATACACTTGTGTCTGTGCTAATTGTTGTAATACTACTACTACTACTATTACCTTAGGTAGACTACCCAATTATCATTTTGTATACTATACCATCCACTATCTAAATGCTATCTAAATACTATCGTGTACTATATCAAATACTCAAACTCCACTCTCTTTTGTTCTTTTGATCTTTGATCTCTCTCTGTTTCTTTTACCAAACCTTTATTCATATATTCAATTGACACACTATCTATCTAGTTTATATATACTACAATTCAATATATATTCCTTCTTTTATTTCAACTATTTTAAATTCAATAATTCCACTACTATTTTTCTCTTTATTTTTTATTAGTATACTTAATTAGCTTTCAATATGTTGAAATAACTCTTTGATTGATTGATGATCATATTTATTTGATTCAATCATTTTATATTATAATCTATTTATTTATTAATTTCATTGTTGATTAATTATTTTATTATTATTATTATATTCATTTACTTATTGTCAATTCAATCAATTTTAAGCAAGAAAAAGACAAGTGTTAATTTTTCAAATCTTGGAATGTAAATGCTGTTATGATAAAAAAAAAAAATAAATATACAAATCAAAGTAAATACCAAATACTCTTTTTGGCTTGATTCTTCATGCCAATATTCAATCATACTCCCCCCTTTTTAATTTCTTTTTGAATGAATGATAAATAAATAAATAAATAAATAAATAAATTCGATTTACAAATAAATAACAAAATATATAATAATAATAATAATAATAAAAACTAAAATGAACTCATACAAAAAAAAAAAATAAATAGTTATATAAATAAAAAAAAAATAAAAAAACAAAAATAAATAAATACTTAAATTCCTTTATTGGATTCTGAAGTATAAGTAGATGATGGTTGAATATATGATCTTGATGGATAAGCATATATCGAAGGTGAATAATTGCCATTATTTGAATTATTTGCTACTGAAGCTGATGAGTTTGATGGTGATTCTTGACCATTGGAATCCCATCTTTGTTCTTCTCCAAATTTGTTTCCTGCCATTACATTAGAATTATTCATACCTAATGATGGCTGGTAACCATTCCCACCTTCCATAGATGTGGTAGTGTTGTAGTTTTGGTACATTGATTGAATAGGCTTGTATAGTGGCATTGAGGAAACTGAAGAAAGTGAAGAAGATGCAGAAGATGGAGGTTGATGATTGTGATATTTCTCATCTATTGGTGAAGTAGTTGAAGTTGTAGATGAAGAGTTGCTATTTGCCAGTGAGGCCCCAGAACTACTGTTGTTACTCATTGTCATGCTCATCCCCATAGCAAATGCATTGTTGTTTGCGTATGAAGATGAAGAAGACATACTGTTGCCCATATTCGGTGCTAGGCTGCCATTATTATATGTGTTGTTATTAGTATCGCCCTTGTTTTTGTTTTCAAGCTTTCTGGCCTCTTCTTCTTGCTTCTTCTTTAGCTTGTGAAGACGACGAATATCTTTAAACTCTTCTGGAACTCGCTTAGGTCCATGCTTTTGCATTGTGACATGAGCATTCAAGTGATTTAATGTCCCATATGCCTTGGTACAGTTTTCAAAATTGCACTTGTATAATCGCTCAATTTCTTCATATCGTCTTCGAGGTCGCTTGGGCTGTTGTTGCTGTGGAATTACAAAAGAGTAAACAGTGTTTTGGTTGCCACCCATGCCACGATTCATCATAGGAGGTCGCATCTTATTTCCTTGGTTCATCATCATGTTTGCATTGCCCAACATCCCAGGTGCTCCTAAAAATCCACCGTGTTGTGGGGGCTGCATATGAGGATAATAAAGTTGATTGTTTATTGCAGATGGCATGCCAGATGCTAAATGGGACATCCCGTTGTCATATAAGAGACCAGTGTGATGAGGATGACCTGGAGGAGGCAGTTGTTGCTGTTGTGGGGGAATTTGTGTGTTAACACCCCCATATTGCTGGAATTGGTTATTACCAAACATGCCAGTATTTAAAAGCGCTTGTGAAGATGATTGCTGCTGACCTGGAATTGCAGAAGCTGTGGTTGTAGTTGGGCTTGTAGAGCTCGATGGTAAAGAAGGCAGTGAAAGAAAGCCTGGTGTATAAACATCAACCATTGGCTTGTATGATGTCTGACCTTGAACAGACTGGTTCGTTTGTTGTTGTTGCACAGCAACAGTAGGAGAAGAAGATGAATCTTGCTGATAGTAATTTGTGGAAGATTCTCGAGGAATATTCATTGCTAAATCTGTTGGCTCAGCCAAAAGAGCAGAGGCAGGAATTGAAAGAGTAGGAGAAGAAGAAGATGAATTTAAAGGAGGAGAAAGTTGAGGAGGAGGAAGAAGAGGAGTTGAATTGGAAGATTTGTTATTATTATTCAAGTCTGGGTGAATAGAAGAATTGGTAGAATCGCCGGATTGCATTTTCTCAAAAGAGAAAGAGGGAGTAGTAGACAAATTCGATTGGGTTAGATTATAATCAATGGTGCTAGGGAAGGAAGGTGTCGTCATTAACTTGCTCATAATGTGGCCTTAGGAGACTGGACAAGTCGAACTTAGCTTAGTTTTAGCTTCTTCTTTTATTATATATTTTGTTTGCAATTTACTGATGGGGTATTCAGAACGGTTAATCCGTTTTAACAATTCACAAAGTTTGATCTTTCAAATATTCTTGGAGTTACCGAGGGTGATGATGATTTTTGAATATTAAAAGAACAAACTTTTTAAAGATCGAGAAAATAAATAATTAAAATTTAAAAAATAATAAATAAATAAATATAAAAAAAAGGAGATCCTTTAATGATGATGCTTTGATGATGTTTTATAAATGTGTTTGAAAAGCCACAAGAACAGAAAGATAAAATAGAAATAGAAATTAAACAAGAGGAAAGAAAAAAAAAATTTAAAAAAAAATAAAATAAAAGGGAAGAAGGGCTATTTTATATTGTTTGAACACTTCTCTGTCTGGCAATTAGGGGAGGATTTATTAGTTTTTTTTTTTTTTTTTTTTTTTTCTCTCTATTTAATATATACAAAGGTATAAATGTTGATTATTATATTAATAAATCTCATAAAATTCTTTTTGTTGGATTTGCCCAAATTATTTTTAAAGTATCGCTGTACTTGCATTAAACAAAAAAAAAAAAAATCAGACCGATACGACTATGATTTTTCAGTGACAGCACACATTTCCCTCTCTCTTTTTTACCTACCTGTCTCTCTCTGTGTAGCATTCTCCAAAAAACAAAAAAACAAAAAAACACCTCTCGAGACCTATAAATCACTTTTATCACCAATTAATTCTATACTAATAATCCACCTTGCGGGTTTGCTTAGATTCATTCAATCAACCTTTTTCTTGTCTAAAATTCACACTTGTTTTTAAACACCTTTTTATTTTAAAACTACCCTCCAACTATTGTTAAAAAAAAAATGTCCATCTTAAACGTTTGAATTAGAACAACCTTAAGGTTTTTTGACGTTGACACTAAAGCTATAATATCATAGTTAAATAGATCCTTGAATAAATCTCTTCTATCATTCTGCATTATAGTGACTGCATATTTGCATGCATGTACACCCTGGTCCAGTTCTTTATTATTTTTGTTATTATTTTTTTTTTTGATTTTTTTTGGAGAGAGAAAGAGAGAGAAGTGTGTGCGAGTGTTCAGGTGGTATTCAAAGTCTTTTTGTGGGGGGTTTTGTGTGTACTTTTTTGTCTATGGTGTGGTTATTCTTACCATTTATAATCTTCCTTTATGATTTTATTACACTCCACCTTGAAACGTGCCATATCCGTTACACACTTAGTAACAAGTCATATGATATAGTTTTTAAAACCTATGCCATTAAGCCTATTTATCCCATCAAATAAACGTATTCCAATTATAATGCCAAAAAAAAAAAAAAAAAAATATTCTTATTTTTCATTTTGTATTTGTTTCTTTTTTTTTTTTTCGACTTTACCTACAACTTTATCAAACAAATCATACAATGTATATCCGAGCAGCTGTTAGATCAAAACTTACTACCTCTTTATTTTCAACAACTTTCCTCATTGCAATTTTGACAGTTGCTGCTCCTCAGTTGGTAGGATGTCCCGCAAAACAACCTCATCTAGGCGCTGACAATAAGAAGGCTAAAGATTCACAATCACCTACATTGAACAAAATTCTCGAAAAGCAAACCGATGAACAATGGGCTAAAAAGTCTGTTGTAATTATCAATCGTCCAGACAAATCACTATAGATTGATTCATGTCTTTTACACTAATTATTCCAACCCTGGCATAGAAGAAGTTTACAAACATCTTTCCGCTTCAAAAAAAAATTTTAATGACCCCCTTGTAATGACCAATCAAAGCTCTTCAAAATAAAATCTAATGAATGACTTTTTTTTTTTTTCCGCGTTTTCTGCCAAATCCCTTGCACGTGATGCTTCTGCCCAAACCCCTTCACACATACATATAGCCCTTCTCTTTGCTTCTATTTCTAGTACAAGAGAAGTACTTGGGATTATACTAATAATAATTATAAAATATAATAAATTGAATATTAAATAATACAACAAAGCCCGGTCTATATTGTCCTATTTAGATTATAATTACAACTTGTTAAGACCAACTTTTTGCAACTATTAATATTAATATATCTTCCAATTATCATATTATTATCATTATAATTATCATTTCAGTCATTTTGTCATAACGGATGATTTTTCATATTTCCGTTTTCAATCTCCTCCATTCTCATTTAAGAATAGTCACTCTATTTCCTATATATATTAATATACTTTAACATCTTTGTCTTGAATATTATTATTATTATTATTATAACTTCATTTTTTTCATATTAACCAATTTTTTTTATACTTACAATCCCTAGACAACAAACAAGTTCTTCCCTATTAATGGTAAATATTCTTTACCCTAAATTGTACATATTGTATATAATTTTAATATATCTATAATCATTCTTTTTTTTTGATAGCCGCCTTTTTTTTTCATCTACTTGTATCTAAACAAATAATTGACTACTTTTGCTTCGTTTTCAACCATCATTAATTGTAATATAATCTACTAATTGTATATATATAAAAGCTTTGAACACATCTACATCCTTTTTTTCGTTTTTTTATTTTTTTTATTTACTATAGTAGACTATTTAGTAGTGTATTATATCTCACTTATCGACCCTCTTCAATGCTAGACTCGATGTATGACACCACAAGTAACAAAATCGTAGCCGTAGTGTAATATTCAATTTAAACCAAATAACCTGCCACCATCAATAATAAAATGTATAAATCTTTTCTTTTCCTCTCTTCACTCTCTTCTACAAATCAGCTAGTTTATTTATTTTAGTTTACTCAAAACTACCTTGTTTTTTTATATCTAAACCAATATATTTATCAGCACTATGGAGCCACTCAAGTTTGATAATCTCAGAGGGTCTTATGACGTCTCTGTAGATTCTTCATTTTTTGACAAAGATGATTCTAATTCTTCTTCATTTGTATCTTTAAGATGTATGTAATTTCATATCCTCCTATTTTTTTATTTTTTTATTTATTTATTTTTATTTATGAAAATATTACCCCAGCGCTAACTCATTTTTCACTTTTATTTTAATAATTTCTAGATGGCTTCCGTCCTGAGCTCTTAAATGAAAATGATACAATTAAAATGGATAAACAGAGTAGTAATACTTATTCATTTGAAAATAATAACAATGTAAGTGGATTTTGCTTTCATCCCCTTATTCAATTTTGAAAAAAAAGAACAAAACGAAAAAAATCATATTAACAAATTCATCTCTTCTTTTTATAGAACTCGGATTCAAAAAGAATAATAAAGGGTCAAGCGACGCAAGCTACAGATTCTGAATGTGTACTATGGTTTGATCCAGATACTAATTCTTTTAAGTTATACCCTCTTTCTACTATAGTAAGACTATCAACATCTAGAGACAAGTTAACCTCCTCTACTTCTGGAAGCGATGAAGATAATGCTAATTCTACACTCTTAGATACTGAACCAGATAGTCAAAGAACTGCTTCAAAATCACCGGCTCCTATATCTCAAGCAGTAGAAATAATAGATCCCTCAAATGATACCTCCACAGTTGTTACTCCAGTATCAGCGCCTTCTGTTTCTACACAAACAAAAACCAAGACCAAAACTTCAAAAACTCCCAAAACAACGAAAAAGAAAACTACAAAAAAGACGAAATCTACCAAGTCTGATACTAAAGAATCAATCACTGATAAAGTCGAGTCTCTAAATATTACAGAATCTCCAGCCCCACCTGCATCTCTAAATAACCAAAACGAACCATCGTCTCAACCCTATATCGGTAGCATTAGTGATGACGAAAGTTTAGAAGAATTAGCAAATGCCTTAGAAGATTCACTAGAGGAGGAATTGAGCGATGATAACGCTAACAGTACTACACAAGATGTTTCTTCATCTATAACGCAATCAGTATCATCATCATCAACGTTACCTACCGAAACAAACTTATCATTCAAACAGCAACGAGAAGCATTCAATAATAATTCAAGTAGTGACGAAGAAGAATTCCCAAATGCTGTTGAGATTGTTGACCGACCAAAGCATACTCAAAATGTCACTACCACAACTTTTAATCCAAGCACAACAGTAAATAACGGAGGAGGACCCATGAGTTTAAAGGCATTTTTTGGTGGTGGAAGAGCAAGAAACAGACAAGAAGAAGAAGCGGAACTTTCTAGTAGTGATGAAGAATAAGACTGACTTTTCTTTTTTGGTTTTTATTTTTATATTTTTATATTTTTATTAATTTATTATTTATTTATATTGCATTAAAAAACACTTTTATTCAAAAGAATTTCTCTTACTTTTTGAATAGCATCTTTGTATTTATTGTTAGTATTAGACATCCAATTATCAACGTTATCTAAAACGGTTGAAATATTTTCAATGTCATCATCATCCAGCTGATCTTGCCAATATTGACCTTCTTCGTATATAGGAGTGTTTATCACTTGATAAACCATTTCACTACTTTTGTTTCTAATGATTCCAAACTGGCAATCTGAAGCAAGATGCAAAAGCAAGTCTAACGCAGCAACGCTAATACTTTTTCTGTTTTGAATCTGTTGAACAATATTATTTTTAAAAGTATTATTATTATTATTATTATCATCACCAACAATTTTTTGGTTAGTACTATCCACTTCAAGTCCACACAAAAACTGACAAATTTCTAGACTAGGGATTACCAAAAGTGAAATGGTCCTTTTAACATTTTTTAAAGGTTCTTTTTCCCCAGTATAGATATAAGGCAGAAGCACAGAACACACAGACGAAAATATTTGTTGCTGCAAATGGCGGGACTTAGGCATGTCGACACCAGAATTGAGTAGTCTCGATACGAGTCTATAGCTGGCAAGAGTCTGGGCCGATGAAAACTTTATAAACTCAAACAATGTTGGAGGAGGTAGATCTAAGCTACTACTGCCACTCTTATTACTTTTGATAGCCAGTAGTTCTTGTCTTGTCTTGATAGGAGCCAACAATTTGGCCAATAGATTCCATAAATCTAACTGTGTAAACCGGGAACCCGAGGATGTTGCTGGTAATGTAGTTTTTTCATCACTCCATCCTTGTTGTTGTTGCTGTTTTTCTATTAACTGACAGGCTTCTGGAAGGAAAGCCAAAAGCTTTAAAACTCCATTAAACGACTCATTCAACAGATTTTGGCTAGCTTGTTGGCCACCTGCAGAAACCACTAGTCCTTGCAGAATTTCCATTCTTAGAAACCCTACAACTTGATCACTGTGTAAATAGTCGTTTTTAGTTGGGGTGGCCAGAATAGAGTCACTAAATATTGAATCCTCACCTGCAGTAGTGTTGGTAGTAGTACTATTAGTCGTAAAAATAATATCACTAGCACTAAGGGCTTGACAGTCAAAAACCAGGTTTTTGAAATACTCTAACGAATTGGTCTCGAAACTTTTTTTCCTTATAGACTTAAACAGCCTGGATATTGGTAACCAGGATTTGTCGATATTATCTTTAAATAGTTTATCTTCCAATAGTGACAAATACTGGATTGCATCAGACCGTAAACTATCAAGAAGCTCACCACATATGCGTAGCAAATTGCCAACATAAACTATTACAAACGTCTTGAAAAGCTGTATATTTTTCTCTACAGTGGCATCGTTGAGACTTTGAAGCGTTTCAGATCGTAAACTTTCAGACAACGGTCCAATTATTTCAAAACAGCTCTTCATTGCGTCCTTTCTAGTCCAAGACCCAATATCACCTCTCGAATCAGTAGTGTAGTTTTGCATTCCGTCTAACAGTGCAGCTAAATACGGCCATTGTAAGGCTTTATTGTTTTGACTATTATTCGGCTCCGATTTCGTACTAGTTTGAATGCTTGCTGCTGCCACTCCTCCTTCTTTTAAACTTTTTTCAGTAGCTGCAGCCTTCTGACTAGTGCCGACAAGGGTTATGCTTTTGCTGTTACTATCCTGCCACATTAAATAAGGACATGCTGACAAAATATACCCGAGACCTTTCAAGCTTACAAAGCTTGTTTCAAAAGATGAAAATGGAGATACGGCGTACGTATAAAATAAATTGTCGACTAGGGTCTCGGGTGAAAACCGTATTTCTTCGGTGCTGCTGTAACATTTCGGTTTGGCAGTATTATCTGTAGTGGTGGATATAACGTAGGACATAAAACATAAACAGTTCAACCATGGACTAGAGACAAGCGAATCGCCACTTTTTGAGGTTGAGGGTTTGCCAATATTCAATGGACGACCTCCTCCTTTTTCTGCTTTCATACCCCGCTTATTGATTCTGCTTTGTTTTATTTGAGTTTTTTCTTGTTCCAAATTAGTCGAAATGTAATCAACGATATTGTTCCAAAATGCATTTGGGACAATGCCAAACTTGACCAGCTTGGCTAAGCTTTGCATTTCTTCGTTGAGCTGAACTTTAAAAGTCGAGTTGTTCATTTTGAGCACTTCAAACAATGACAAAAAAAACCCCTGTCTCATACTTTCCAGCTGTAACGAAGGGTGCGTGTCTTTGTTGACCAAAACGCACCATACTAAATGGACATAGAGATCAGATAAGGACAAATCGCCATGGGTCAGGTCGGATTTGGTAATATCATGCAGCTGCCTTGCATTTTTCGCTTCAGTGTTGTTACCATTAAATTCACCAAAGACAACCATATTGAAAATAAGCTCCATCCACTTCTGTCTGTGTTTAACGATATTATTATTAAACTCATTAACATTTGTGTTCCCTAAAATCTCGGCAATAGTGTAATAAACGCCGTGAAACTCAGATCTTTGTGAATATTTACTCAGCTTTGGAATTCTCTTATTGATTAATCTATCTTGAATAATCATCTCCACCAAAGCGTCTCGCGCATTATCTTCTTGCTCTAGATTGATTATCTGGGCAATTGACTTCGCACTTAGCTTCCTTATATGTATACTAATGTGCCCGATACCAAAATCACTCAATAAAAATTCTAAAATGCTTGTAGAGTATTCTTTTTGGCCCAAATGATACAATTTAGGAGCAATTTCTAAATATGATCTTTCCAGATTCGACAAGTTAAAAAAATCGAGTATTTGCACAATTTCCATACCATGGAGGATAAGACCAGCAGGATCTTTGCCTTGATTTTCTTTCGTAAAATTTTTGCTGCTTAAGTTGTTTAACCTACCAATTCCCTCTTGGATAGCTGCAGACGCGGCCCTTCTAATGTTAATCTCCTTGTCAAAGCAACTCATGTTGATCAATATGTTGGCTAGCTGCTGGATAAATGTAGAGGTTACAGTATTATATGAAGAGGACTCCAAATACTTATTCATTTGAATTAACAGAGGTGTAGAGCGAAATAATGACCAACAGATGTAACAGGTGGCATCACGTATAATCATGCCCACTGTATAGGTCAGTTTCTCCTGTTCAAAGCGACTTGTAAACAGTATCATTGACAAAAAGTTGGAGAGTGTCATCTTAACAGTCTCACCATCATAATGATCTTCACCAAATGACAAAATTGCCACATTTCTACGCAGCAACTCTGCTATTAACAGAAAATGACCATGCCATAAGTTCATAGGGATAGCATCGTATGCAGCGTCTGATTTAGTTGGAAATTTGAATTCACCAGTAGTTTTGTTCACGGGGAAAATGGAAAATACATTTTGAAGAATATCACCTTGAAAGTCAGCAGGGAGTTTGACTGTTATTGAAGCAATTGCTTTGGCACAAGAATACCTCACAATAGTGTTTGAGTTTCCGAGAGTGTCAAATAACCTATCAAATATAATTTCCAGGAGCTCTGAAACATTGTCAATGTTTTCGAACAAAGGATCGTCTAGTAGTGAAACTAAATGAATTGAAACTTTGCTTAGACATTTTACTACTAGTTTATCGTAAAGATAACCGCCCACAAGCTCGGCTGGCGGCTTATCTGTAAGTAACCCGTTGGTGATAATATTATACTCATTTTCAGAGCAGAATATATTATAAATTTCCATAGATGACAGAAGCTTACAAGTGTTTGAAATCGTTGCCAACACCCCAAGTTTTAAAAACACATCCCTTTTATCTAATTGACTACTGTTGCTTGAACCTGCAGATGTTTTTTTGTGAATATCCAAAATCAATTCTTGAAATGACTTCAATGTGGGTGTGTTCAAATCCTTTACATCTGTTCTAGATAACAATCGAGCTAAAAGAATAGCACTTGCATCTCGCTCTTTCCCTGGTAGCTTTAGAAAATTTAATGCAATCTCGTAAATGGTATCTAAAGTGTTTTCTCCAAACGTTTTAAGGGGAAATGGCGCCAAAACTAGTACAGAAAGCCACAATAGCAAAAAGTAGTCTTCCTGCCAACATCTAGCTACAGATAATGTTTCTTTGGATATAACGGTTGATAGCCTTGTTGTGATTTCGAGCAAGTATGATACATCGCTTGGGAAACATTTAGCAATGATTTTAGGACCACGAACTTTGGCTAGGGTATATATGATTTTACATGGCCAGGTTCTTGCAAATTCGTTTTCTTTGTTATTTTTTTTTTTTAAATTCTCAAAGTAGACTATAGAGCAATTTTGTACAATGTCGTATAAATAAGGGTCTAGAAGCTGGGGTGATTCTTGATAATCGTCAAAAGGTTTCAAAACTGCGTCTAATTCATAATCCAAAGTTGGAGGTTTATTCGTCAAAAATTCAGAAACCTTTTCAAACAATAAGTTTGGTTCAAGAGGAGTCGAGCCAAAGCACTCGCTATCCTCTTGATCTGAATTGACAGAGCCTGGCATTTGATGTTTGTTGATTGATTGATTGATTTATTTCAGATATAAGTTGTGTAAGAAATCTCTCAGTAAAAGTAACACTGTATGAGTTAAAATCAAGTCACATGATTTTAACACTACTTACACTTTTGTTTTTTTCCAATTTTTATCTTTCTACCATTTTTCATTCAATCATTCGTTTTCAAACTACCACATTTCTTATCTTTGATATCGACAATAATTTATAACATAAATACACACTATATTTAAAATGGCTAGTGCATCCACATATTCTGGTGGAAGATACCGTAATTGGAACTCTGCTGGTTCTGGTAGCTCAAATTCTTCAAAACAACAAACACAACCACAGTAAGTACACATACAAAAAACAATATAAAAAAATAAAAAAAATCTAACAAATAATCAGAGCATTGGTACTTGATGGTGATATATTTTCTGTTGAATCCCCAAAGGCATTTGCACCTTTAGGATACGGAACTTTAGCAGAGCCAGTTGTCGTAAGACCTGAAGATTTTAAAAATGACATTCCATTACCATCTTATGGTAAGTATTTTATTTATTTTTTATTTTTAAACTCTGTTTAATTACTAATCAATATTTTTCATTACAGAAAACCGTATGCCTTTAAGAGTTCCTAGACCGTTGGGGGCCACATTTGTTGATACGGAGTTACAACGCCCTAATGTTACAAGATTATCTCGAAAGGCAGTTTTACGAGAAGAAAGCGCTGATAATATTCAAGATCCTACTACCAGGGTGGTGATACAATGCCAAAAAGTTAAACGTCCATTGATGTTGGGAAAAAATGTTCTTACTGAAGATAGCTTGAACAATGGCCAAGTATACTTGGACAAGATTTTAAAACGTAAGGGAACTACAGATGGAGAAACAGAAGGTGAGGATGATGATGAAACATCTTTCAGCTCAAGAGCAGATAAAGGCACCAAGAAAGCAAGACTTGACACAGGATCAAGCAGTGGTAGCAAAAGAAGTAAAAGAAGCAAAGAAGATGAAGACTTTTACAACAATGAAAACACAGTAAAGCCAGAAAACGTTTTGAGAATGGTTGACCCTTCACTAGCTGATACGCCCGATCGAAGCTTAAGAGAAGATTACAATGAAGATGTTTATGCCAGTGGTGATGATCATAGTCCAACAATGTAATGATTTAACTTGGCAAAAACTACCAAAAGTGATCTTTTCAGAAATAATATTATTTATTTTCTTAAATTAATAAGAAGTATAACTCTATAAGTATTCAATGAAATGTTTTTGAATAATAGTATTAGGCTAGTGTTGTAATTTCTTGATATGAAAGTTTTGACTACTGAACAATGTAAAATAATGGGCATTTTATATCAAATAAAACATTTTCCTTAATTGGTTAAACTATTAATCATTCATCGATTGTTTACCATTCTTATTTTTTCATCTAATTAAACTTCAATGTCTCGACTTGAATTGAATGAAATCTTTCTTAATTTAGTTTTGTTTGGCATGCCGGATTATTTAAAGATGAAAGCTATATTTCACGTGCATAGCCCTAACCCCAACTAAAATTTTCATCTGCCTCCAATCAAATAGTTAAAAAAATATTCACCATCGCCAATTACAGTCATTATTATCATTAAAAAGCCAACTCTTATCAAACAGCGCACTTATATTCAACTAGAGGTTTTTATATAAATCAAAATCGAACGAGGATTTGCATTGAATTCAAAAAAACTCACTCATATTGAAATTCTAATTAAACAGGATAAATCTTATTCCACAGAAACACATTAAGTTTTTCGAGCATCATTTTATCACAAACAACACAGCAAAATGTACTACAGAATCCATTTATACAGATCATTCATTGGTTTACCACAAACAACACGTTTAACATGCCAGGCATTAGGCCTCTCTAAGCGAGGAAAGGTTGTTTACAAAAAGGTATCACCCCAAGTTGCAGGACAAGTTTTAAAGATTAAGGAATTGGTTAAAGTCAACCTTGTTGAAGATTTGAAGACACAGGAGCTTGAACTAGCGAGTAGGAAATCCGCCCCAGGCTATAATGTCATAGGACAAGCATAATCAATAACTCCGAATCACAGATAATCCTTTGAAAAACACACACACATACACGCACGCTCACATGGGAATATAAGTTTAACACCCAATTTTTTTTAAAAAAACGACTTGTATTTTATTATCAACAATTGCCTTTTTTTCAGTCATCCTTTCACTCTCTTAGTGCTATTAAAAACAGCATAAATGTATATAGATTATTTTTTTTTACTTTCTTGAATATAATAAAAATAAAATATCATAATTAGACTCATTCATTCATATGATTTTATTTGTAAATTTTAGTACTTTGGTATTAATTAGTTCCAAAAGTAATTATGTCTAGACTGATTAAATTTGTACCCAAAATTTTTAAAACAAAAAAAAAAAAAATAAAAAATTTCACTTCCACCCTCAAATTTCTCTTTCTTTTTTTTTTTTTTTTTCCTTTCTTTCTTTTTTTTTTTTTACTAACTTATTTTTTACTACTTCCTTCTTGATTTTTTTTACTTCCTTTGCTTACCTTCAAATATCACCTGTTTGACACCTCCCACCCCCAAAAAAGGTTATAAAAACAACCTGTTGTTTTATTCCTTTCCTTCAAAATCGACCTCTTTCTTCCCTTCCTCTGTTCACCGTTATATGGGCTTGTTCATGCTATTTGTACTTTATTTATCATAACTCAATCTTATTTTTTTGTTTTTAATTTTTTTTTTTTTTTAATTTTCAATTTCCGGCTTTTGTTTTCAAAGCTTTATTTATATTCATTCGTATTTATTTCTACCATATACAAAGCCCTCTTCATTATCAACAATTACTCATGCCCTCCCTATGATGAATAAAGGCTCCTTCAACAGTAACCAGGCTTATATACCTGGAGATAACCCAAATAATATTCAACAACAGCAGCAACAACAGTCAACGCTTTTACCATTCCCTTTTCAACAGCAGCAACAGCAACAACAACCTCCTCAACCTATTCACCATCAATATCCTCCTCCAATTAATCCTATTAATGTCCCATCAACAAACCATCCTCCAAACTTAAACACTCAATATACTCCACCTAATTTACCTCAGCCTTCTTCATCCCTACATCTCTCTCAAATCACCTCATCACCTAATCAAGTTATGTCTCAAGGTACTTCACTTACCAATATTCCTTCGAACAGCAACAATATAACTAATGCACCTAATCTCAAGAGTCCTAACTTTAATTCTCATTCAGTTCAGAACCCAAGTACTGACAACAACAATCCCAACTATACACCATCCTCTCAAGGAAATCCTGCAGGTAGCACTAATGCGACAGTTAATAATACCAATAACGGTAACAATAACAGTAACGGCAGCAATAATAATACCAACAACAACAGTAACCCAACGACTTATTCGTCTTCTTGCTCTAACCCCCAAATGCCTGGAACGTCGACCATGGCTCTTTCTAGCCATATATGTATATGCCCCAACACTGCCAGAGTTCCAAGACCTCGAAATGCTTTCATTTTATATCGACAACATCACCATGCAAAGGTGGTTGCTGCCTATCCAGGAAAAACAAATCCAGAGATTTCAAAAATTATAGGTGAAAGATGGCGCTCACTTGCCCAAGAAGAGAAAGACTTCTGGATTCATCTAGGCGACGAGGAAAAAAAATCCCATTTAGAGAGATTTCCGGACTACAGGTACCAGCCACGCCGAAGCTCGCGTAAATCTGGATCTGGACCTACAGACTCTCTGCCTGGGATCTGTCCGATATGTAAAGGTATAACATCAGCAGCAGCAGCAGCAGCGGCAGCGGCATCAACAACTTCCAATCATAACAAGATCAGCAATGCTTCTAATAATACAAACATTAACAATACAACCAATAATTCAGTTATGGTCAACACCGATGCTAGTCATAAAAACGGTAACCCAAGTTCTAGCACTAATGGCAATATTAATAATCCAAATTCAGACAATAATTGTTCTAATAATAGCAGTAACTCTAATTTGTCCCACCAACAACCATATTATTCCTATCAACAACAACAACCGCAGCAGCAGCCTTCTCAGCAACAACAATTATTACCTCCTTTGAATAATGTCTCTGTTCCAGGACAAAATTCACCTCAGCAAGCGCCTTCCCACACTCTTCCATTCCCTTTCAGTAGAGACAATTCAGTAACAAATGGCTACCATAAACATTCAGTACCTTCTTCGGGCCTCGAACCCGAATATCCTATAGATCATTCATTTCGGCACCAGTCTGCCCCCGAAATTAGTAAATCGCCCTATCCCCCTCCCTATTTTAACAACTATCAATCATCATCTTCATTAAGTGGGCCCAGCTCCAATTTTCAGCATCAACAACCTCCTCAGCAACAAAGACAAATGCAACAAGTATTAAACTACCGCCATAGTGCAAGCTCAATAACGCAAATGTCTCCTAGCGGCTCCTCATTTCCTCCTCCTCTCCCCAGAATTGAAAAACTAGGCTCTGACCCATCATCTTATACTTTACGAAATAGAAATTCTTCTTCTTCATCATCAATATCTGCATATACGGAAACCTCTTCTACACGAACTTCAACGTCTACATCCACATCTTCTCCTTCTTCGGAATTCCCCTTACGACCTTTTTCGTTTTTTAAAAAGCAATCAATCTCTATCGACCCTAAACCTAGCATTAGTGATACCCAATGCAATAAAGATCTACAGTCTCAAAATTCCCAAAATTCCCAAAATTCCCAAAATGGCCATAATGAACCCCACCTCCCAAATAATAATAATAATAATAACAACACCAATAACCATGCTCCAGCTACAACGACTAAATTAAGATCAGTATTTTCTCAATCAATTATAAGCTCATTGTCCGAAGAGGAAACTTTTTTCAAAAGAAGAAGAACATCCTCATATCATGATCCATTAATTAATACACCATCATCCAACAAAGGAACAGTAATTTCTAGAGCTGAGAGATACAAATCTGCATTCTCATTGGCAGCCTCCCATAACGCAAACCATCTCCCATCAAGCTCTCTTGCCAATTCCCAACTGCCAGGTGACAATCTAGTTTCTATTAATGAGGCCGATTCTCGAGGAAGTAGTGTTTCGGATTCATCATCTTTTGCTGCTGCCCCAACTGGCTCTTCCGTTTCTGGTTCAGTTACTACTGCAGTAGGCGCCGGGTCACCGTTACCAATTAGTACAGGAAGCATTGGCTCGTTTTCTCTTTACAACCACCATCCTCACAGATCTTCATCCAACTTATCTAATGGTAATCCCAATATTAACAACCCCAACAGCGTCACAAACAGCATTGCAACTTCTAATACCAATGGTGGTGGTGGCAGTTCCCATCATCGCATGTCAATTCGTGAGAAGGCTGATGCCATTTCTACAATTTGCGAACCGTTGCTATCTTATTCTCACGTTACAGGAGCTCCCACTTCCAGGCTTAAGAATCTTGCCGAGAATAATGCATTAATCTTATCGATTGAAGGCCCAGATAGTGAACTTAATCAAAAATTTGCTGCCGTTCTTGAAGAAAAACTTAAACTTATCGATGACAATGCCAGCAATGAGTATAATGCATCACCTATTAGCATTGCTAAACTCTCTTTGACAAAGGATGTGTTTAAAGATGAAATTAAGCCTGACTGGCTAACCGATGAAACTGCAAGCCGAATTTGGAAAGTTGCATGTCTACATCAAAGCCTTTCTTCGCTTAACGAAAATTTTGATTTGGAGACTACATTTTCTGGAAAGTTAATAAATGATGAAAAAAACAAAGCAACTGAAAAGAAAACAACCACCATGAAGGACTCCGAAGATATGTCTAAACTAGATCAAAATAAGGAAAATTCAGATTCTCAAGGTAATAATACTATTAAGCCAGTCTCAATTAATGATAGCCGTCGCGTAATCATTTTCGATGATGGCTATTTGATCAAATCGGCTGATATATTGGTAGGAAATGAATCTGAAATTTCCCAATCTGGTACTTCTTTGTATGCGTCCAATAATAATAATATCACTCAGTCTCAGTTGCCAAGCAGAAATTCAATTGATGAAGATAAGACTAATTCAAAGGAAGACCTTGAGATGAAAGATGTTGAAGATAATTGTGACGATTCTCAATTTAAGTCAACAACGGTTGAGAGTGTTGAATCAATCTCTGCTGCTGCCTCTTTGCAAACTACATCTTCTTCAACTACGACAACTACTGCAGCGGTATCAGTTAGTGAAGCAGTTACTGTAGAAACCAGCAATAATATAAGTGCATCAACTTCGTCTTCAAATTTATCCTTGGCTGAAGCTGGTAAATTGGAACCGGATAAGGAGAATAATGCTAATGAAAACAATGATATTGTAAATAAGGCAGCGACAGACTCTTCTAGCTCATCTCAACAAAATACGGATAGTTTTCCCAAGAATACTACCAACGATAGCAAATCTTCCACCAATAGGGCAAACAACACTGCCCTGCCAAAGATTCGTATTGATACTAATATTGGCTCTTCTAGTAGTAATAATCATCATAGCAACCTTGCATTACTACTCAATAGTTCTAACAGTCCTGTAGCAACATCACTTCCTAAACATTCAGGTACATTAAGTAATAACCCTATGGAAGCTACCCAACCAGCGGAAGACAATTCTGAGCATAAAACTTCACAAAAAGACGAGGGCAACACTGAGGCTAATGCAGATATTTTAACACTTCAGAAACTTCACCAGCAACAACAGGAAGAAGAACTCCAACGGCAGCAACAACGAGAGTACAATTTGTGGTACCGTGAGCAATGGATGTCTAGTCTGTATATGCTAAAACAACTTCCTCGTCCACACATTACAATCTACATAGAACCTTGTCCAGTAGAATCATTAGTTCCAACAGTAAAAACGGAAGATGAAGCTGACAACACATCTAGAAAGGATGGAATCAACAACCTTTCTGGTCCAACAATTTCAATAATGACTTTGAGGGGTGGATCACAAATGGTTACAATAGATGGCTTTCCAGATTTTAAAAACTCTGAGAATAACAATAACTCTGAAAACATAAAAGAACATATTGATCCTGAAACATTTTGGAAACAATTACTTACTGATATCTGTAAACCCAAAGACTCTGATAACAGTGAACAATCTGCTCAAACAGATCAGACTCTATTTAATGCAGTCAAACAGCAAACCTCAAATGTTATCGAAGATACAACAAGATTTATTCGACATATACTCTCATAATTTTTATTAATAAAGAGGTAAAAACAAAAATACCTATTTATCGTTTATTTTTAATATTTTATTTTATTTTATTTTTACCTTTTGGCGTTTATGACTTACAAATGTTATTTTTTTGGTTACTTTTTTTTATTTGGTTCTCACACACACAAATTAATGTATTTTACTTTTTTTTATATATATGCAAATAATTGTTTTTCAGCGAACTCTTCAATTTTACTGTTCTTTTAATCTATATCACTCAATTTTTTTTTCGTAATAAGTATAAGAAAATATCGTAAAGTTTTATAAATTTCTTTTTATCTATCAGGTACACAGCCATTATTGAGTTTCTTTAAAAACAAAAAACAACGTTTTAGGATACATGCCGTTTTTTTTTTGCATCCGCTAAATCCCAGTAATTGGTTTTTATAAAAAAGAAAAAAAAATTCACGTTAAATTGACATTGTCTACTCTAAAAATAAGGTACATAATGATGCAAGTTTACAAAATAGAATAAAATAAAAAAACAAACAAAAACTATAAAGAAGTAATATAAGTCTATGGCAAAAAGGTTGAAAATTATTATTGCGTATAAAAAGAAGTAAAGAAATCTTTAATATATCTAATAAAGTTTTCGAGCTTTATTTTTGAACCTATATGCCACTACTAAAAGGATAAAAAAAAATAAAAGAGTATAAAGAAAAATTTAGACTTTTAACCAATTTACAAAACCATCTTTGTCTAAAGGACTTTTATTTGACATTATCGTGATATCAAGGTCGTTTGGATAAAATAACATTCTGCACAAGAAATGAAAAAATAATGGGCAAGGGGCAATTTGATAAGGAGTGTTTTGTAAACTCTTACAAACCAAGACTAGTTACAGTACAAAAGAACAATTAGGGGGAGGGAAACTTGTACCAATATGTCTTACTCTCAATTGAGTCTTGTAATTGAATCGGTTAGGTATAATATGCGTAGTTTTCTCTCTGTATCATAAAAACATCAAGTATTACTATTAATATGCTTTTTTTTTTTTTTTTTTTTTTTTTTTTTTTTTTTTTTTTTTTTTTTTTTCTTTTTAAATCATGTGGAATGTATAGTATAGGAATCAGGGGGTAGAACGACTGTTGAATTTGAGGTAGTTATAGACCACTAACACTGGATATTAGTGAATTTTTTATTTTTTGATTGATTGATAACTCAATATCTCCTAACCTTTTGTGAAATGGATTCCACCTTTTAACTTTTATTAGTATTATAGTTAAAACTTGGCATGCTATTAAGCTGAGGTTGGACTTGGAAGGGATAACGATGGTACGGCTGGTGTTTTGTTGTTATTTTTAGCAATGATGCCTGTAAAAAAAAAGGCCGTACTTTCTAACTATACTGCCCCCACTAACTATTGTTTCCATCTCGAAAATCACTACCACCTAATAATGTTTTGATCAAATATCACATTTAATTTCAGATTTGCTAAAAGTTTTTCAATAGTTGGCGTATGTGTATTATATTACTAATACCCTTTTTGTATACCTCAAAAGAGACATTGATTATACCCTTTTACAAAGAGTATTTATAATTTGGGCATATTACAACTAGCATAATGACCTCCTCTAACCTTTAAAAACCTAGATATCTTTATTATTATCACAAAACCAATTTAACATTAGTAAATGTAGGGTTTAACTTGGAGCTATTGAATATGGAAACCATTCCTAATCTGTTGACATCCAAAACTTTTAAGCTATTGTTATTTTCATTTTCTGTTGTTAAAGCAAAGGTGAAGTTTTTTATATACTATTGTTGCTAAACTCTTTCAACATTATTTGCCATTTAGAAATTTCTATACCCCAGATTCTAGTTAACCATAAACGATAAGTTTATTTATATGCTCTAATCTTTTCATAATCCTATAATGCTGGCTATTGTATTTGACTATACTATTAAATGTTTGAAAAGTACCTTTAATGGATGATAGAATGACCTTCTTACTATAAAAAATAGTAAACCAAAAATAACTGTTTTATTTGATACTCTTTTGTTTTTTAATTTTTAACCTCTCTTTATTGCATGATTTAGAAAATACTTTTCCATAAGCTTTGATAGATGCTTTTCTTGAGGAATATAATTAGCTATGAATGAGTGACAAAATTAGACAATCAAATATGCAACAAGAAATCCTTATTGATCACAACTTTTCTCACTCACCATCTATGCCAAATTAACTAATCGAATTTATACAATTATAAATTAGCTGCTTAATTTGCCAGCAAAAATTAACAAATCTACAAATCAAGCCCATTTTAATATAACATTTCCAGTAAATATTGATTAAAGTTTGATATTTAGTACTTATAAAAAGGCTACAGTTAAAATGAAAAGATTATATTAGGATTATATTAACAAAAATTACAGTGTAAACAGTCTGTTAAACAAACTTAAAGAAAAATTAAAATTACCATTTGTTTGATGTTTTTTAGAACGAAATGAAGCTGTGTCATATCAATTAATATACCAAGGCCAAACCAACGATACCAGCGGCAGCCAATTGCTTAATATTGATAAACATAGCACTGGCGCCGTTACTTTCATTGACGGTAGCAACAGTTGTAGTAGCAACAGACTCACTTGATGCAACAGAAGATGTGACAATAGTAGTAGCAGTGGTTACTTCAGAAGTAATAGAAGAAGCGGTGGCAGTTTCTTCATGAGTGTGGTCATGATCATGTGTTTCGGAAGTGGTGGCAGCTGGAGCACTAGAGGCAGGAGTAGTAGCTATAGATTCCTCATGAGAATGGTCGTGGTCGTGGTCATGGTCATGCGCTTCAGAAGTGGTAGCAGCTGGAGCGCTAGAGGCAGGGGTAGTAGCTACAGATTCTTCGTGGGAATGGTCGTGGTCATGGTCATGTGCTTCAGAAGTAGTAGCAGCTGGAGCGCTAGAGGCAGCAGTAGTAGCTACGGTTTCTTCATGACTATGGTCATGGTCGTGGTCACCTCCAGCGCCCCCTGAGCTTCCGCCTTCCAATGGAGTGAATAAAACTTCACCAAGACTAGTGTCACTTAAATCAAGGAAGCAGAAAGTTTCAGTAGGACCGTGACTGTGGCATCCGACATATGAAGTTGGGGCTGGAGAACCAGTAGGTGCTGGGCTAACACTACCGACAACACCGCTTGCGTCAGTGCAAATATAAGCAGAGTCTTTAGATGAGCAGCCAGTGATATCAGCGGCGGAGGCTACAGAAGCCAAAAGGACGGAGGTAATGACTGATTTCTTGTACATTATGATATATTATAAACGAGGGTGAATATTCTAAGATTAATAAACGAATGTATTTGAATTATTGATAAAGAAAAAAAAACAAACAGAAAACAGAAAATTTAACAAGAAACCAGGGAATTATTTGTTTTAAGTACTTTTTGCTATTTAGACAAAAAGAAAACAATGGAAATAGAGCTGCTGCTTGTCGCCAAGGAATCCAACAAGGTTCTTTGCGCCTTTCTTTACCTTCAATATTTGTGTTGTTGTGAGTGAGTACCTTGATGGTCCTAATAACCCATCCATGCCTACCAGCCAACAGCACTAGTGCTATGAATAAGAAACAAAATAAAAACATTGGTTAAACAACCTCTTATGATCTTATTCTACACCATAAATAACTTAATTTTGGTTACCAAAGTGGTATTAAATATACATTTTTGGGCATCAGCAGTCATTAGAAATATATATATAAGAATGCAGGACTTAAGGAGATTTAACTGAAAAGCTTTCTTATCCTATTTCAACAATGAATTCAATTAATCATTATAGAAACTTTCAAGCTAATGCTTTTTTTTTTTTCACTTGTAATTTTGGTCTTTTTAAATTTGAAACTAACCTGACAATCAATGGCTCAATGGCGTCATCATGCTCTGGAACTAGTTATGGTTGCAACTTTCGCTTTATTCAAGCTAACACAAAGATCTGACATCCTATGATAAAAACTATACTAGTTGCTTTGGAAACTTCTTAAACAATGCTATCTGTTACTTCTAAATGCTTCTATTCTACTTCCAGCAACATTTCAAGTGATTGCCCACTTATACAGTACTGAACTTATATACTTTAGTCTACTATAACACTAAAAATACTCATGAGCTAGAATCCAATATTTCACTGTTTAACATATCTATTTAAAGACTATGAATGTATATATCGCTATGTATTTTACTTTACATTCATAGTAAATGGGTTCTTCGTATACAGCTATTGTATAATATCATTACGACATTTATAGTTTCACTAGATGGAGTGATTTGATATTTTTAAAAAATAAATACTGCTACTCTAAAGAGACTTTGTCTTTCCAGTTGCTATTTTCAAGACACATTAATTGTATATTCTGCACTATAGTTAGTGATAGATGTGCGCACTTAAAATATCTATTCAATGCCTGACTCAACCAACAAAAATAAACTCAATATATTTTGTGTTTTAATTCTTCCACTTATACTATACATTGACAAAACAAAGTAGCGAACAAAATTTAGAGTAACCCTTGAACCAGAATCTGGTTTATGACTGAAAAATTAACATCAAACCAGTTAATCTAAATATTTTCAAGCCAATCCAACCCTGCATTCTCATACTATATATAGAACTTTATTCCATCGTTGTCTGCTGTTTAAATAAGGACTGCAAGTTGAAAGTGATGCAATTGACATCAAGCTATGATCGATAAAAAATCATAACTTGACATTTAGGTAAAAGCCAACTATAGTAACTATTTATTTTTGACACAATCTCAGCAATTAGAATATCTAAAAAAAATTCAACTATTTAGCTAATTCAACTTGTCAACCAAGTGCTGCTTGTGTAAAAGGTAAACTGTAGCTGCCTTCCCCTCTTGTTTGTACTAGGAACTCTAATCAGTATAACTGATTTAACTTTTCACATACCAAAGAGTACATATGTCAAAATAGTACTTACCTTCTGACGTTATAATAAATTTTTTATATGCTATTATTGTTTTGTCAAAATTTTCACATTATTTGATATATTCAGAATTCAAAGTATCTTTACTAATTTGTTTATTCTTGATTATGAGTGTTTAATGTTTCTATCCATTTCTTGGAGGTTTTGTATTAACAAAGTAGCACTGAAACTTGGCTTTTTGCTTAAAAAATAGCCTTCTAAGTGTTTGACCTCATAGTAGAATATGGATGTAATAAAATGACAAAAGTTTAGTTATTTCGCTTATTTTAATATTAGCAGTATATTTTTATTGGCATCGCTCTAGACAAATAACAAAGCTTCAGTCTGAGGGATTAATTTATAGAATCAATATTATTGCCGATTCCATCGAGGCTTTATAGATATTACGGATCATTGTAATATAAGCAGCCTCATTTTTTTCCATCTGAATAATAATTGGTTGCCTATATTGAGTTAGAATTGCTCAATTGAGTTTATAGAGACATTTGATTAATACTCTTTCTATTATTAATTACTGATACGGCATACGCTCATAGCAAGAAAATTTACTGAATTTTCTAACAGCAACTGGTATTAGAGGAAAAAAGAAGTTTGAGTGCCAGATGGCCAGCTCAAGAGTTCTCTAAAAAGTTCTGAAAATACAGGTACAAACAAGAATTTAAAACAATTAGAAATATCTACAAAGTGAGAAGTCAAACTTTTTGCTATAAAATCATTTCTTATCTCGTGCTGCTTGAGTTATTAAAGATATGAATGAAATTTGAGATCAAAGGATTTGTTACAAAATGTATGGCAGAGTGTTGTAATACAATGATAGTGCCAAAAATTTTATACTTTTTTTCTCGTTTCCTTTTTTCTTATTTTTTTTTCCAAATTTTTTTCTTCCTTTTTTCTTTTGTAGTGCCTTTCCCAAATCAAAATTTGCCGTTTCATTATTCATTCGATTAATACATATTAGCGTTAATTCACTGTTTGTTGAGTTGTGAATTATTTTCAGTATAATTTTTTTTGACTTGCCACCACCTATTTACTCAGCTCAGCTTTTGATTTGTAATTTTTTTAATTTTTTTTTTCGTTTTCTGTTCTTCCAATCATTTTTACCCACCAAAAGAGACGTCACATAGAGACGACCATACACGAAGCGCTCAATTTTTTCGCTCTTGATCCAGACCTCCAATTCATATTATAATGCAATGCCGCCTTCGGTTTCTAATCCCCCTGAACTAAATCATCCTTTTTCCACTTTTGAACGAATTACAGCCCACCTTCTTGATTCCGAAATCAATGCTATCTCCGGAGCAGTCGCTGGTGTAGCTTCGGCTTTGGCTGTTTGCCCTCTAGATGTCGCAAAAACAAAGCTACAGGCTCAAGGAGGGTTTCTTGCTTTACAAAAACATTATATAAATCACACTAAAACACTTGATCCAGCATTTTTATACACAGATCCCCCAATCTCTTCTGAAGCACCCCCTCCAAGTGCGATAGAAAAGTCAAATGCTAATCTAGCAAAAGAAAATTTCAAATACAAAGGTATCTTTGGAACTTTATCAACTATATTTAAAGAAGAAGGAATAGCAGGATTATATCGAGGTGTTGTACCAATAACTATAGGATACCTTCCAACATGGGCGATATATTTTGTAATTTATGAAGAAGTCAAAAAAAGAACATCTAAATCTTTGGGATCATATCCTTTTTTCTCTCATATGGTTTCGGCTTTGTCGGCCGGTGCAGTGTCCACACTTTGCACAAACCCAATTTGGGTAGTCAAAACCCGATTGATGACTCAGTCTCCCACTCGATACAAATACGTTGGCACTTTGGACTGTTTCCGCAAAATGTACATGGATGAAGGTCTGATCTCTTTCTATGCAGGTTTAGGTCCTGCTCTTTTAGGTCTTCTTCATGTCGCCGTTCAATTCCCCCTGTATGAGTTTTTGAAAACTATATTTCACGTTGATGACGATTTACCAAAACTTCATCAAGGACCTCAGATCTTAGCGTCTTCGGTAATTGCCAAAATATGTGCATCGACAATTACTTATCCTCATGAAGTCATCAGAACTCGAATACAAATCCAACCCACAATAATGGAATCGGAAGTTGCAAAAAATGGACCTAAAAAAAGAAACATTGCTTTGATGAAATATCATGGGATTGTTAATACCACAAAGACTATTTTCCGAGAAGAAGGCTGGCGGGCATTTTATTCGGGGTTAGGCACAAATATGGTCCGTACTGTGCCTGCTAGTGCAATAACTATTCTAACTTATGAGATTGTTGCTGGATACTTGAAAGATCGACGCCATGAATTATCTCAAATGATTTTATCACAACAGCAATAATCAGATCTAAAAACAGCATGAGATTTTCATAATGAAGTTACGATATTAATTTTTTTTGTTTTGTTTTGCAATATTCATATCAAATTTATTCACACTAATCAACCTATGCCCCTAGATTTTTATATTATCATTCACAAACATTTGCCCTTCAATATTGTGTGTGAAATATATAGAGTGGTTGAGCAAATTGATAGAGTTTTTACAATAAATAATCCTTTTATTATTGATTAGATTGTCTTACATGAATTTTTTGATAGTGGACGTAAATAATGATAGAAAAAACAAATTTTTTTACCTAATTTTGAAAAATAAAGACAGTTGACAAAACTGATATAAAGTACGTAAATTATATATATACTGTATAGCATGATGCTATCAATATGATCTTTTCTCGATTCTTATCAATGAATCATTTGGCGAATTAATTATGAATATCGAGGTTTTTCTTGTTTCGTACTTGTAGATCGTATTGATTAGTCATGATGACTAACAAATGACATTTGATTTTTATGATTTTTCAGTATTGTAGGGTAACTATATAAATAGAATTTTTTTATCATTCTTTTTTACTCCATCAACATACGCTAACACTTTCAGTTTTACTTAAGTTTTATTTCTCTCGTCTTTACTTTATCATATTTGAATATAAAAAAAAAAAATTAGAAGAAGTAAAAAACGCGTCATTCTATTGCTAGATTAACGAAATTTACAGATTTTCACACTCTTAACATTTGGAACTTATCGCAGTCAATCTCACCATTTTGACATAAAATTTTCAAGACCATTTTTTAGCACAATTCGCTTTTCAATCACTATCAACAATCAAATATTCAATATTTCTATCAACAGTAATACATCTGAAATGTCTGAACAAATTGAAAATAACCAACCTCAACAAGAGCATGAAATGCCTGAAGCAACTGCCATGGAAGGTTCAACTGAAGCTAAGGTAGGTATTATTGTATCCAATTTTCAAGTCTGAAAAACTTATTACTAACAGCCTTTTTTTAAAAACTTTTTGCCACTTTTCAAATAGGGAGAAGAAGAAGTTGAATTAATGAAACGCCGATTAAATGAGCTTGAAGTTGAAGCTGAAAGATTACAGGCTATGCAAGCTGAATTACAAAAGGAAAGTCAAGATTTAGCGGCAGAAGACAAGAAGGATATTGACGCACGAAGTATCTACGTTGGAAATGTAGATTATGGAACCACACCTGAAGAACTTCAAGCTCATTTCCAATCATGTGGAACCATCAACAGAGTCACAATTGTTGTCGACAAATACACACATCACCCTAAAGGATTTGCTTACATTGAATTTGCAGAACCAGCCTTAGTTGCACAAGCTCTGGTACTAAATGAATCTACTTTTAGAGGAAGGCCGCTAAAGATTGTACCTAAAAGAACAAACTTGCCTAGTTTCATGCTAAGGGGCCGTGGTGGAATGAGAGGTCGAGGAAGAGGTGGATTTTATACCAGAGGAGGCTACCGTGGAGGATTCCGTGGACGCGGCAGAGGAATGGCTCCTTATTAAACAAGCTTCTGCGAACAATACTCAAATAATAATTGCGGCTACAGTTTGATTTGATCATAACAAAACAAATTACGATTTAAAATCATTACGGAGATTATGATACAATTCAAAATGATGAGAAAATTTATTCTCACCAGTTTTTGGCTATTAATCGAGAATATAAAAAGAACAAGTTTTTTTTAAAAAAATAATTGAAAATTATAAAAAGAAGAAAAAAGTAATGAAAAAAAAGAGAAAGAAAAAAGATTGAGTAATGACAAAACTAAAAAGATTAATGAAAAGAAAAAAAAGAGTAAAAGATAAAATTAAGGTAAAATGATAATGAGAAAAACAGCTTAAAGGATTAAGCACAAAAAACATTGATAAAAGAAATGACATTAGAACAGTCAACGACTAGATAGAAACGCGTTTTTGAATACTTGTATTATATGAATTTGTATTATTAGCTTTGCCTTTTTCTTTTCAGGCACACAATTGTATTTTTATGGTTAGAATAACATTAATGAATCTATTCAGTAAATAAATGGCATATCTGAAAACTTCATTACGTATTTTTTTTTTTTCGGTAGGTTTCTATTATTTTTGTTTGATAATCACTGAACAATTGGAGTATTATTTTTATTTTGGAATGATCAAGAACATAACTAACTAAGATCAAGCTACAAAATCGCGTTTTATGGATATTTTCATTGTTAAGTAAGAGTAGAAAAATATCTATACTACTTAACTGTTAAATCTTACATTTATGGCAGGATCTTGACAATTTCATTTTTCAAATGCTGAATAATTAATGCGTTGCCATTTTATAGTTAGTTTTGGCTAATATTGGTATAAATAACCATTTTGAGTTTTCCATTTTTTTTTTTTTTTTTTTTAATACTTCTCATTTTCTTATTTATCCATTCCTCAAAAAATGAAACTTCAAATGTAAAATTTTTCAGTTGACACGCAAATTTTATAATGTACATCTACACTAATAATCATCTAAATCAACTATAACTTATCATATCTTTCAATAAACATTTGAGTAATCTACTGAAAAAAGGTTTCCAATCATGGTCAGCGGTGACTCATTCTCAATCCATATACCTTTGGAAAGTGAAATCGATGCAAGGCTACAAGTAGCTCAAAAACAAAAAGAAAGGTTGGAATTAGACATATATAAAGATCCGATATATAATTCGAAGGGCGAAAATATCAGATACGAAGACCCAGATGAATATACCATCAAAATGGAAAATATCACAAGATATAAACCAGTACCCCTCTCAGTACGGGCAGAAGTTTCAGACTTAGTCACGAAAGATGTAACCAAAATTTATATGATCGCCACGACAAAGCTGAGAGATCCATTAGAGAGCAATAGTTATGACTCAAATTTGGAATCGTACTTTTTTGAAAAAGAACTAGATGGTGATAACGATGATTTAGAGTGGGAGTTCGACAAAACATGCAGCACTGAAGAAGAACTTGATAGCGACAGCGAAGATTATGAAAGCGACGTTGAAACTGATATGAGCGATAACGAAGAAGAATCACGTAGTCAATACAATGATATCTTCGATTACAAAAAAACAAAACCTTCAAAAACGGTATCTTTTAGTGAAACTGTCAGAATTTGCTTTGTACCTACTGAGCCATTTTTTGAAAAATTGGAGCAAGAAACCAGAAATAATAAACAGTCTTCAGGAAAAAGGCCTCATATGTATTTAAGAACATCGACAAGTATAAATCCTTCACCTGCACCAGAAATTTTGAAAGAAGAAAGTTCTCAAGTCACTTTAGAGGAGTTCTGTTTAGGTTGGTTTGACCAATTGAAAATATTAAAACCAAAGCAAAAAGTCTAGCATATATCTCTACAATTCGAAAGACTTTACTATGATCTAAGATCAGACTAATAATCTTATACAATTGGCTACGAAGTACACAGCTTACTACAAAACTACAAATAGGACCGAAATAATCTTCCTTTTAAAGCCAATACTTGATGATATTCATGATTGTTCAGCCTTACACACCTGAAAGCAAAAAAAATTGTGACATATAATTTAGTAATGTCACAGAAAGTGTCATCAAGCGTCATTTACAAAATTTTATTACTTTTCAAGTTGTAACACCTGATAATAACTTCTATTATTTTGTAAATTACAATCAAACCCAAAGAACCGACAGTTTAAACATCAAAAATGCCTATTCAGCAGCCTTCTGGAAGTATCAAATTAACGAATGTTTCGTTAGTTAGGATGAAAAAAGGGAAAAAAAGATTTGAAATTGCCTGCTATCAAAACAAGGTACAAGACTGGAGAAAGGGAGTGTAAGTACTTTGTTTGTAAGTTTATATTATGTATATAATTATATTAATATTTCTATAATCATAGAGAAAAAGATCTGGATGAAGTTTTACAAATTCCTCAAGTTTTTTTCAATGTTTCCAAAGGGCAAGTTGCTTCCCAAGAAGACCTCAAACAAGCTTTCGGAACAGGGGATGTTGATACAGTCGTTCAAGAAATCTTAAAAAAAGGTGAACTTCAAGTTGGAGGTAAAGAAAGACAAGCCCAAGCATCACAGATTCGTGCCGAAATTTTACAATTGGTATCTCAGAAGTGTGTGAATTCTAACACCAAAAGACCATATCCTGTCACGATTATTGAAAAAGCATTACAAGAGCTTGGATTCAACTTCCTATCAAATAAGTCAGCAAAGAGTCAAACTTTAGATGCTATCAGACTACTAGTGTCTAAGCAAATAATACCCATTGTGCGAGCAAAGATGAAGGTGCAAATCACATGTGCTACTGGGGATGCTAATGATGTCAAGACAGCAAAGAACAAGTATGCAGACAAAGTTAAGCAACTCATTGAAGAAGTTGAAGATGAAGACTGGTCATCCAACAAGTGGGAATTGGTTGGATTTATCGATCCAGGCAATTTCAGAAAATTGGACCAACTAATTCAAACGGAAAGTAAGGGCAAAACAACTCTCCAAGTATTAGATACTGCAGTAATTGTTCAAGGGGAAGATGCATTGTAAAATCAATCAACAAACCTAAGGCTAGCATATTCTATATATAGATGTAAGATACAGATAATAAATATTAAATAAACACAACAATAAACAGACTACCAAACTCGAGTATCCTGTACAAGCTTTATTAGCCCAAGAAATTCCAAGCGAGTTTCTTTAGTAATTTCACCATGATTTATTAAATCGGGTGCCAACCCAATTACAACTTGTCTTCTATCTCCGGGAGCTTGTCTGGCAATAACAGATGCAATTTGAGCAGCGTATATTTCTCCCTGAGTTTCTCCGTTTTTCATGCCTATTCGTCCCCCAAGCATTGGAACTGGGGTTAAATATGGTAGTGGTAACAATGATTCATCGTCATCATCATCGTCATCCTCATCGTTAGAATAATAGGAAGAAAGATTTGTATTATTATTAGTTCCTATAGGATTTCCAATCAGTGGAACATAATACTGAAATTTGGTGTTAGTAGTGTTGTATAACAAAGTATTCTTTTTTAACTTACCATTACACCAACGCTTCCATTTAAATAAGCCATTACAACAATTCTGTCAGAAAAACTTATAGTCAAAACATCAAGTACTTTTCGAGAATCTAGTTTCAGTGTCGCATGCTTAGATGGGGCAGAAAATCCTGAGATAACAGGGCTCATTTTCTCTTAAATAATAACTGATATTTTTTCGTTTTTATTAATCAATCCATAACATGAAAAGTGAATGTTACCCGCCTTTTTTATTTTTATTCAAAAAATAACTTGAGAATGGAATCAAATTAACCTTCAATAAATACCCAAACCCTGATATAGTTCTACTATTGTTAAACGGTACCAACTTTTTTCTTGTTTTTTTTTCTTAGTTATCAATTAATATTCTCAGATCATCCTGCGCTTTGTTTTTGAATCAGCAATTAGCGAATGATGCTGGCCAACTCGATCGAAATACTGTTGATACTTTGACTGTGCTAAGCATTTCATATTACTATTTATTAATTATTGAGCAAACTACAACATCAACTTAGCCGTTTTATTTCTAATTCTAAACCACACGACATTAACAACAACTAATAACTAAACCAATAGCATTTTTAAGGAAGAACATATTATAAAAAGAAGTCAATGGTACTGTCTTTAATTGCAATACTCATTGCGTTACTATGGCTTCTCCATCGTGCCACGCGATTGCTCAGAATTCCCGCCCCTTCTTTGATTCAAACATTAGGAATAGATATTCCTGAACCCCCAATAGTAACCCTAGACTCGGTTACTTCAACTTCAGTTTTATTTCATTGGGCGCCATCTGATAAAAACGTTGTCAAATACATATTTCAGCTAGGTGGTATCAAAGGTATGACTTATTTATTTATTTTTGAATTTGTTCCAACCCCCCTTATTGCATGGAATTTCATTCATTTATTTATTCTAACAATATCCACTTTAGCGGGAGAAACTGATTGTTTGAATGCTGCTGTCGTTCTGAAAGGATTGAGACCAAATACCAATTACATTCTTAGTGTTATAGCGGTCAATCCCAATAATTATCAATCTCATGCAACTGTCACTCGATTTCATACACAGCACCCTGCAAATGAATACAATGAGCTTAATACAAACCCATTAGGCGTTCTTTTAGCTGATGGTATGTGCTTTCCTGAATGTTTTAAAAAAACTATTTGAAAATATTCTAACATCGTAATTTTCTTTTTTTTGATTTAGATCCCACTGTTGCCTCACTTCTTTCATTAAGTAGCCGATCTTCTTCAAACTACTCCAATACGCTATCTCAAATTCGACGCCGGGCGCAAAGTTTAACCAATTCGAATAATTCTAGCTCTAATAATTTCAATTCAATTACTAATAATAATACATCCACTAGCAGTAGGAAAAATAATAATACTGCAGTCAAAAATAAAGAAAAAGATTCTTCGCTTAATGCAAAAGATTCAGTAAATGCGATATATACCGTTGATTCATTGACTCAAGAAGTAGAGATAGCTCAAATGGAGCTAGAGGATGCATTGATACACAAAAGTCAAGTTGAACAAGAATTGGTTAAAGAGGAGGAAAACGTACACCTTTTGTTAGCAAGGGCTCTAGATACCCGCAAAAAAGAAGAATCTAATCGCATTGATTTAAGGGCCAAAATCAAAAAACTAGAAGATGCCCGACATCAATTAGAACTGAAGAAAAACGAAGTTGAACGCTCATATAAAAAAATCTCTGAGACAATGAATAGAAGGCATCAGCAGATGGAACAATGGAAATCTGAAATGGACGAAGCACAAATGAAATTGAACTCAAGTCAAGAGATTATCGACAAAACAACAGAAAAATATAACGTTACTATTAAGGGTTTAATGGATCAAATTGAATCATTAAAACTTGAAATTTCAGAAATTGAAAAAGAAAATAGTAAAAACCTTCTGGAAGCCAAGAAGAGACAAGAAATAAAAAGTAATGTGGAGAAAGTGCTAGAATTTGTCACTTCAGAAGTCAAGAAACACGAGAATAATATAATTGACGAGCCCACTTACGAACAAGTTAAAACAATGGGCGAAATTCCTTCAGATTTATTAGAATTGATAAGAAAAGAATATGAACTTGACGACAAGGTAGAGTCCGAATGGAAGGAAGAACAGAAAAACTTGAGTGATCAATATCTTTTGGTTAGATCTAAATGGGAAACTTCTAACTCAAAACTCAAATCAGCTACAGATACATATAATCAGCTTATATACGCTGACCAAGGCATATCTAATCAGACTACAAGCAACTCGACCTCGTTCAACTTTTTACCAAACGGACCATCCCAAGGAAGTTTCACCCATCCCACAGGTTCCAACAACTCCAACACAAATATTTTACCCATTTCCCAGCATCAACAATCTAATAATTCACACTCTCCAGTAATAAATCAAAGTTCATCTCTCCGGCCCGTCAGAAGCGACGCGAGTGTAAATTTCATTACTAATGACGGAAATGCAAATGGTACAGTTCAATCTAATACTAAAGGCCTATCTAAAAAGAAGAAACCTCGTTCAAGAAGAAACACCAAAAGCAATGATGGTTCTGAGGCTATTAACAATCTTAATGAATATATGAATAATCAAATTTCCAATAATAACAATCATCAAGCTTTCGATTCATCTCAAATGCTTCAAATCTATCAACAGCCCCAGCAAGCTCAGTCATATCACAGTCTCTCTCATCATCCATCATCTTTAACACCAGCTTCAAATACAAATAATAACTTAGATACACGACAGACTGCTCAACACTATACTAATTTCACAGGCAGTAATAACCTTAATGTAATGAATTCAGACGGGCTTTCCCCTTCCAACTTAATTACGCCATCAATTGGTTCTTCATTGATCTACCAATCCCCACATTCAGTGTCAAACCTAGGAACAGAAAGCTTAAATGTTGACTCCTCTTCATTAAACCAAAATGCTAAATCAGCAAATACTGATATTTCATTCATAGGAAGCCCAGACTATCATAATGAAATATCTGAATCCAACCTTAATCCCTTAATAAGCAGTATACCAAACATTAACACTAGTTCTAATATTCAAACAGCAAACTCCCCATCATCCTCATCGCCATCCCTTGCTATAGGAAAGCCTGTACTGCAAATATCCCCTCCCAAATTAACACCCCCTCAACAACAGAATGATCCATCTACAATACAAAGCCCTTCGTCTCTTCTGCCTTCATATATTATTGACGATATTAATCATGGGAACATGTCTTATAATTCCAGCGATAAGACCAACGAGAACAACTCCTTAAACAACATATTTCAGAGACCCATTTCTAACTCACCTTTTTCGAATTCTGTTGTTGGCCCACCTCAACAATCATCTCAATTAAGCGCAGATGCAGTATCTCTAAATTCGTTCAGCACCAGACCCTCTGCAGGAATAATTGCAAGAGCCATGCATGAACGAACCCATTCTTCTGACTCAATTCACTCTAATAATAGACTTTCTATGGGCCCTGGAAATATATATGGCAACACTTCCTTTAATACCTCCTCGCCAGTAACGACAGGAGTATCTTCCGATATGAATGATATTGGGTTTTCTTCTAAAACAAATGACACACCTTCTTATTTCCTTCAAAATAGACAAAATTATTCTCATCTTCTTAGCCCTCAGCATTCTCAACAATTTTCCTCCGCAGACTCTAGCTTGGCCAATAATAGTATTGGCATTCAACCCGTTCGTTCAACTGCCAGCTCAATGAATTCATCGTACAGTAATATAGTCTTTAACAATCCTTCACCAGCTATTACTAATGTTGATTTATCGCGTTCAGCAACTCATGGCCACACCATTTCATCTCCCTCTTCTGCTACATTTTTCAACCCTCCATCTCATTTTCCTATGGCTCAAAACACAAACCAAGTCTCCAGTCCAAACTATTATTCAGGCCTTCCTCCATCAACATCTGCTGCCGATCAAAGCGCCAAAGCAAATGACCCACCAGATACCCCCAATGATGGAAATCCATTACAAGTGAAGACAAAAAGCTCGTCAATGTTTTCTTCTTTATTTGGTTTGCGTCAAAAACAAAGTAGAAAGGCATCTCAAAGCTCTGATGCTACTAATTCTAATGAGCCAACTAACATCACTCAGGGAACTAATACTATGACCTCAGGTAAAGGAGATCATGATATGGCATCAGGTAACGGAGATCATGATAATAGTTTCAATAACAGTTTGACAGGAGAAAATTTTAGCGCAACTGGATTTGTTACTCACAACAGAAGTAGAAGTGGAAGTGTTAACAGCGCAAACAGCCTTCCTTTATCGCTTGGCGAACCGTTCGGCTCTAATAACTTCAATCCATGGAACAATAACTCTTCATATAACGTTAATTCAAAATCCAAAATGAACAACGTAGTATCTAGTAGTGCATCTGATAATAACGATTTGGAGGGAACTTCGACTTCAGATATGGCAAACTCAGTTAATTCTTTTGAGGCGCAAAGCTCTCCTTCATCTTCTAATCTTGTTGTGCCAAATTTATCTAATGATACGACTAATATTGATTTGGAAAACAAGGGAAAGTCTAAATCGCAACACGCCCAACAAAGATCTGTCAATGCCTTTTGGAGTATTCCATACTCAAACACATCTATGGGATCAGCTCCTATAACAGATGAAGCCCTGGCAACCGTTCAACCAACCAACGCTGCCAATACTAATACTGATAAGCCTGCTTCTCATCGCCGCCCTTTTGTTGGCATATGGAAGGATCGACCTAGAACTAGTACTACTGCATCAAGTTCCACTAATGATTCTTTTGCCACTGATACTAACTTAGAAACCGAAATGTCCACGGGAAGCAAGAAATTTGCCAAAGGTTTTGGCGGACTATTCACTGTTGGCATTAACAAAGAATCCAACAGCCAAGGTAATAGCTCTCCTGAGCTGAAATCATCACCAAACTCATCAGTAATTAAATCATCATCACCTGTCATGAACTCAGCCTCTTCTTCATTCTCTATCGGAAATGATTCATATAGTCAGGATACTTCCCATCTAGCTCCAATGTCATATAATTCGGGAAACAGTTTTCATGCGAATGAAACTCATAATCTGAGTAGAGAAAACTCTTCTCGAATCGGTTCTCAGCATAGCAATAGATCTTTGCACACTTCTAATTCCAGTAGAAAATCTTTGGATGATATAGGAATTAGTATTTTACCTCGATCAGATTCACCTACTGGATATAATTATACTAATGATCACACGAATACAAGTGAGCATTTAACGGATTCTAGCCATCCATCTACTCCTCCTTTATTCAATTCTAGTTCAATGATATCATCTCCTTCGGCAGGATCAAGTTCATCTCAAAAATCTCCTCAACAAACTATTCTTAACATACCACATAAATCAGGACCTAGCAGTTTACTGCAAAAAGGAATTAGAACATTTAGTCTACCTAGAAAAAGTTCTACTAGCAATCCTGGAATAATTGGCTCCAATATCAAAGATAAAGATGGATTCAGCAGCGTAAATTATGATAGCTTGTCTGATGGCCCATCTCCCAATGAATCCTCTGCTGCATCTGAAAGTAATAATAATAGTAGCAATGGAATTTTTGGATTTGGAAGAAAGCTTATGGACGCAAGCGATAAAGATGGTAATATATCTGGAATATCTGAGAATACCACTACCCCTCCTGGATCTAGTCCTTCTTTAATACTCCCCAATGGAGCATCACCCACGATACTAAATAACACTTCATCTACATCAAAATTTGCCAAAAGATTGGCATTTTTTGGTAGTAATAAGAACAAGGAGAAAGATGGCAAGTTATCGAATACTAAATCAGAAGATCATGAAGATGGTCAAATAGCTCCAGAACAAGAGAATTTTGGAGCCATAGGAGAAAAACCTAAGAAGAATTCGAATTCATTCAACCAATCCGATCTGCTTCATGGAAATAGCTCTATTGAATCCAACATGGGGAATGAAAATGTTCCATTGACGGATGAGCCTAGAAAGAGCGGAGAAGGAAATACATTTTCCTCAGCCTCTTCTTCCTCCACTACAAAGGAAGTTGATTATCATAAGTTACTCGATAGAATGAGAAAGTGATTAGCTAAAGAAATAAAAATCACTAATGTAAAATGATGGAATTGGGCAAAAGTTTAACTAAATAAAAATCTTTTTTTCTAAAATGTACTACTGTTCTGTAACATTTCAAGCTTATGATATTAATAAATGTTTTTAAGGAATTATCCTATGTAAAAGTACAAAGCAAAATCGTTATTATGAAGCTTCAAATTAAAAGATAATTCAACTTGATTTGAAAGGCGATGGGACGCGAAAAGTCGTATGGGTATGATGTGACTTTTTAATTTTGTAAGCTATGACTGTTTCTCGCTTAGATATTTATTCTGACCGTCGAGTTTTATTTATCACGACCAGTAATACAGATTTTCTTCAATCAAAGTCGATTTGAAACAGCGTTTGAATGCTGGGCGAGGAGTAATGCAAATGATATGTAAAATTGAAAATGTTGGGTGGTATCAGCTTTATCGGAAGAGTTTTTTGTTTTAAAAGACAGAGAAACAAGAAACTAGCAGATAACGCGTTACATCAATTTTCTCTCCATTGATGAGCGCATTTTACACACTTGTAAAAAGTAGTCATAGGTTCATCAGCGGATCTAATTTGCAGTTGAAAAAAGTAGGCCTTATCATGACCACATGCTGGACATTGAGCTCTTGTCTGATCAACATTATCCCATGAGCCTTGACCACCTAATACATCATCGATTTCCTTTCGCTCTGTACGGCGTCGGTGGAACATGACCATTGGTTCAACAATTGCAAATTCATAAGGACATGTACGACATTCAAATCGATTATTTCCTGTTGACCCTACTGAGATCTTAAAAAAAATGTTAAAATACAGTTTATTGGTGACCAAAAAATTAAAGTATATACCTGTAGTAAATTTGAACAGTTTGGACAAAATGTTAGCATTTTTTATATATTGTATTGCTATAAAGTAATTATTCAAAGGCTTGATTCGGATAGTGAAGGAAAGATTTGAAAAACTAAATTTATATGAATTTTTTTTTCGATGTTGTTACTAAAAAGTGCAATGACAAGTGGATATTATTTGTTTTGATTTTCCACAAAAATACAACTAACCACTGAAATAAGATGTGATCATTCTTAACTTCAACTGAACATTTAAAGGCCCTAACATATTTGAAGAATACTAAAAACTTGACATATATACAAACTTTTATATTTTCAACAATTAATTTTATATGACATTACAGATGAGCGACTTGCCGTTGAAAACACCAGCAACGCCTTCTAAGCATGATCATCCTTCTCCAGAAGAGCTAAACAGAAGTGCTCGCCGTCATGCCAATAGTGTATTACTATCAAGAGCAGAGAGAAGTGAACGAGATGTTAGCCCTATCGATATCATGATGGATCAAGAAGAAGAAGAGCTTGCAGAAAAAATCTTAGAAATTTCATCTTCAAAAGTGATAGACTTAGACGGTGATTACAATTATGAAAATGATACCACTCCTTCAGATACACCATCAAAAAGGAAAACGAAACAATCAGAGGCACTAGATGAAGAAAGTGTTACAAGTACATCAACAAGAGGCGGCAGAGGTAGAGGTAGGGGAAGGGGTAGAGGTAAAGGTCGAGGCGGGACTGGTCGAGCTTCAAAAACCGCTACAGATAGAAATACTTCTGGTAGCAATTCACTACAATCTACGGATATCCAAAATGAATCGGACGATGACTATTTTGAATCTAAAAATCAAGTAAATCTTGAATATTTATTTGTTGATGGCTTTGAAGGCTACTTCGATCAGCATAAGACTCGAGAACACGGCTCTAACACACCTTTTTCCCACGCACCTCGACTCGAATTCAACGAATTTATAAATTATATTGAGGAATCAAGAAATTTCAACAAAGATGCCAGAGAGTATCTATTTTCCCTATACAAAAAGATGTATCAACAATGGTATTTCGAACTTTCTCAGGGCTACAGTTTACTATTCTACGGTTTAGGTTCTAAGCACAACCTCTTAGTCGATTTCGTCACATCGACTATCCCAGAAGATGTCCCAATTTTTGTCATTAACGGATTCAATCCTTCACTATCATTCAAGGAAATTCTCAATGCGCTAGTACCGATTCTTTTACCCAACCACGATGTGAAAAAATTTCCAAAACATACTCCAGACTTATTACATACTGTCTTACACCTACTAGATGAGGAGTCATCTGCCATGTTTTCAATGATATACGAAAAGCAAAAACTACAACAACAATATGTATTTTCTGATGACCCAGACGCAATTCAAAATGTGAAAATTTCCCAAACTCATGATAATGATAATGCCAATGATAACAGCACTTCAACTCTTCCAAACACTAGAAGGATATACTCTAAATCTAACCAAACAGATGATAAAGATGAATCAACTGATGTCATTTCTAGTTTGGTTCCACCTAGAGTTGTAATAGTTCTTCATAATATAGACGGTGAGTCATTGAGAGATATGAGAACTCAAAATTATTTAGCCCGTCTGATTTCTGCAAAACAAATATGGTTCGTTACAAGTGCGGATAATATCAATACACCTTTCCTTTGGGATGTAGACAGAACAAGTCTCTACAATTTTATTTGGCATGATACCACAACATTTGAGTCATATGCCAATGAAACCTCTTTTGATGATCCTCTTACACTAGGTACTACCAGAAACGCAGCCAAATCTAAGGGTCTCAAGTTCATTTTATCGAGTGTTACTTCAAATGCCAGAGAACTATATAAGGCATTGATTCACTTACAACTTGAAAAATTGGACAGAATGAATCTACCTTCTTCTGGAGATGGAGAACCAGTTCCAGGGAATCTCAATTCTGCAACTCCTTTGCAAACTCTGTATGACACTGCTAGTGCTCAGTTCTCGGTTAGTAACGAGGTCAATTTTAGAACTATGCTTACTGAATTCATAGATCATAAAATGTTAACACTTACAAAGGATCAAGCGGGTGTTGATGTTGTCTTTATTCCATATGATAGAGACACTATTGAACAAATTTTGGAAGACGGCTATTTAGATGACTAAATAAACTAATATGTAACACTATTATAAATTTTTGAAACAGAAAATCAATATATATTATACCATTCTTAATGGCCTATCTATGATAAATGCTAGTCTTCTTGTCTCTTTGAGCATTAAAAAATAATTATAACTTGGCTCTGATGAATTATTTTTGAAAATATACACCTTCTATTTGCTAATGTAATGCTTATTGATATCGAGTTGCTTTTGGACAGCTGATATCCATTCCTTTTTAGACATTGCCTTGAGCTCTTCTTCTTGATTCGAAAGTGAACCCTCTTTATTCTCTTCAGAGTCGTCATCTTCTGGACCTTGAACAGAAGGCCAAAAATCTGCGCCCACTCTACCTAAACTCTTTGAACAATATGAGATTTGAAGAAACAAGCTGTTTCGATAACTTGGATCATCAATAAATGGGGCAATTTGGCATACTGTGTCATAAAATTTAGTGTATAAAGTTCTGATGAAGGAAGCAATTAAATTCTCTGAGAATTCTTTATTTCGTGTACCGGAAAAGAGCTTATTGTCATTCAAAGAAGTGTTGTTTCTTATAGACTCTTCGTCAACTGAACTTTCCGAAAAAACAGATCTGAACCCTACTACAGTAACAAAAACGTGCTCTCGGAAAGATTCGATGTATCTTTTTAAATAAGCTTCTGGAGATTGTTTCTTTAATGGCTCCAAGGAGTTTAGCAAGTCATTAATATACTGAAGTCTAGAAAACAAAAATAGTTGTTGTAATTGTCGAGTCGCTACGTCAAACGTTGGCGAAACTGGGGTTGTGTTTGAAAAGTCAGATAAGTTCATCATATTTGATGAGTTAATTGTGTTGAATGGAGCCACTCTTCGTAGGTATGAAATAACCTTAATGAGCGTAGGAAGTTTAACAGATTCTTTTAGTAATCGAAGTAGTTGTACCACCATAGTTTTAAGGGCTTCATCAACTTGTTGTTGAAGATCTTGAATAACCTTGACATGGCTGTATCTTTTTGACAGTCTGTTTGTATGGCTAGCTAGATCCAAAGCCTCCGCATAGTAGCCATTGTTAACACATGCCCACGTTAAAGAGGGTAATTCTAGAATGTCTTGTATTCTATCGAGATTTTTCAATAAAGTGACTGCATCTTCAACAGTTTTTTCCTGTTGATGAGCATTTTGTTCTGAATGTAACAACTGTTGGGTATTTATATGAGAATTGGATATTCTTCTACCATTATCATTATATATGTGGGCTTCGACTTTGTTATTGATGCTGCTTCTACGTAAAATATTTATCGAGGAGCTTCTACGGTGTCTTGATATATGCTGTGAAGGGGTATTTCCTGAGGAATTAGAATATTGTTTTTGCTGTTGAACATCTTGTTGATCTAAAGTTGTTGTTATTCCAAGCTTTTCGCCATCTTCAGTATTCGAAAGCTTTAGGTAATGATGAAGCTCACTATCAATATATGTGAACTGAGACTCATAGAACTCGTTTGCTTGAGTTTTGAATGTGTCGAATTGTTCCAAAAGGTCGTCTACAGCAATGGCTGACTGCAATAGCTGGGGATATGATTTTAGTGTAAGATTAGATATTTTATCAGATATCTTTTCTTCTTCAGCTTGCAATTGATCTTGTAAAGTAGTGTCTGTGATTGAATTTAAATTGAGTGAACGGATTTTGGCAACACTATCCTTTGCTGCTAATTTCGAAGAGGCAGATGAAAATATTTGATTTTGATCTTCGACCGGCAGTAATGGAAGCAAAAGATCCAATAATGGATCGTCTGTTTGTGCCAATCGTGAAGCGTCTTGGATGGAAGTAGCTGTGGCCATTATTGCTCTAGATTGATTATTGTTTGAAAAATAAAGATGATATTATTTTGTGTCTTTTTGTTGGTGTTGGCATTTTCATATGTATAAACCCTGATTATGTAAAAGAATATCGGGTTGTAATTACAGTTACAATTTTTACCAAAATTATCAAAATATCTGTAGAAACTGCTTCTATTTAATTACTATAGTATGATTTATAATTACTTAAAACAATTTATACAATATCAAAATGCAGATATGAGTTTTCTAAAATAGTGGTCTATTTCTTTGATCTGGCTCTCTTCTTGACTTTGTCTACAAGAGCACTCAACGATTGATCTCCTGCATCCAACCCTCTCTTTTTAGAAAGCTTAGAAGCTTTTGATTTAGAACCGTTTTCGTTTTCAGAATGCTTTTGGCTGGATCGTTTACGACGCTCTTCAAGCAAAGTCTCCATAGTTTTGCTCTTTTGAAATTGTGGTCTGGTAGGATCGATAGCAAAATCGTGATCTTCATAAAGAGCATTGAAACGTTCATCATTGACGTCAACTTGGAAGTCGGCACCTGTGGGTAATGGTTCATTCTTAGCATTCTTGATATTTTTGTTGCTTCTTCTCTTTTCTGCCTTTCTGATTTCTTTCATATTGAAGTGGCCAAGATGATCATCGTCCTCTTCTTCCTTATTAGCAACAAGAGCAGCAATTCCATCGTCACTGGCATCCTCTTCAACACTCGATTTGGCTTTCTTACTTTTCTTACCCTTTTTGTCGGCCTTTTCTTCCTTTTCAGTTTCTTTAACTTCCTTAATACGTTCTTGATGCTTCTTTCTTCTTTCCTTCATCTGTCTCTTGTACTTTTCAATAGTGGTTTCTTCCTTTTCTTCTTCCTTCTTCTCTTCATTTGTATTATTAAAGGTTATCTCCATATCAACGTCTGATTCGCCATCATCGAAAGGATTGTCGTTATTTCCCGTTAATAATGATTTGTATAGGTTCTTTTTCTTCTCTCTATCTTCTTCGTCTTCAGAATCAGAATCACTTGCTAGGTAAGCTTTAAGATCCATATCATCGATATCTGTTTTACTAAAGGCCTTTGCTGCAAATGCATATCTTTCCGCTGGTGTTTCGTCCCAGGTGAGCTTGACCTTTGAGTGTTGTAGAGCATCAGTCGAATATGAGTTTGGCTGGTAATTTGCAGGAACGACCTTGCATTCATCATGTGGCTTATCATCAAATGACATTCCATCAGGAACGAAACGAAGATCGAAGATATTAGAGGTGGCTTCATATTCAGTTCCATCGCAATTCTTGTAAATAGAGTCTGCTGTAGCAACACTATCACATTTAATGATAGCATAGTAATATCTGAGTCTTTGAAGCTGGTATTTTCGAAGTGCGTTACTTTCTACATCTTCACCATTATCTTCTTCAACCAAAGGTTTGTCAAGCTCATCAATTTCTTCATCACGATTCTTTTTGAATAATTCCCGAGGGGGGCCTTCAACGGATTCTTCAGCCATTTTTTGTTTCCCATACTCACTTTGATATATTCTAACCCATTCAATTTTGCCATTGATTGGAACAAAACTTGAAAATGCAGCCATCAAGTCAACAGCACGAATATGATCCCAGTCCATATGAACAGCAGAAAGTGTTGAAGTTTCCTCGCCAGTTTGAACTTCTTCCTGTTCGATGACGAGTTCTTCTTCTGACTCCACATCGTCATCATCTGAATCATCAGAGCTTGATTCGGACTCTGAAATTTCACCACGAGCACGGCGATATTTACGTGTTTGTTCCAGTAAATTCAAGGCATCTTCATCTTCTTCTTTTTCAACCGGTTTTTTTGAAATCTTCTTAGGTTTTTCATTTTTTTGTTCGGACTCGGACTCAGACTCCGATTCTGATGCTGGTGCTGATGCTGATTCGGATTCTGACTCTGACTCTGATTCTGATTCTGAATTTGAACTGAACTCTTCGCTTTTTTCATCTTTAATATTGTAATATTTGCCTAATTCTTCTTCTGCACTCTTGGCTTTCTTTTTTCTGCCGTACTTATCGACCATAGGTCTACTTTTGAAATCTTCATCATTCAGTAACCTGCTTTTGAATCGATCGTCGATTTTAAGTTTGTTCAGGCGTTGTTTTGGGATTCTAAATCGAGGGTCATTGTGAACTTTTGAAAAACGTGGATCGTTTGTAATAGGTTTTATGTTTTGATCCCTTCTCTTATCTGACTTTTTATCTGACATTTTGTATATTTATTATCGTTGAAAGGTTTTTCAAAGAATAATTAGCTTTTTAGAAATTTTTTTGAAAAACAAGTTGAAAAATACTTTTTAAAAATTTTGAATGGATTAGGGTTACGCACGGCTAATATTTAATTCTATCTAACAACAATAATTTATGAAATTTTCCAGATATTTGTACAACTATCATCTCCAGCTGTTATCAGAAATTCGGTTGACTCTTTGTCTAAATAATTTGGAGCCCAGGTAACAGAGTTGATTTCGTATACACCATGAGCTTTTTCAATTATGGTCTCAATTTCCCATTTCTCATCAACTTCTTTATAAACTGCAACTCGGCCATCTGATCCTACCGATGCGATTCTACCTGAGTAAGGACTCCATGAAATACTATAGATTGCACCTGCATGAGCTATTGGGAGAATAGATTCCTGAGACCAAGTTTCTGAGAGAGGGTCGCTACGAAACGTAGAAGGAATTCCCCCTTTTGAGGTTCCCCCGGTGGAGTCCGTTTTTCTCCACATTATACAGGTACCATCATCACTACATGAAGCTAGTCGAGCAGGAATGAATGTAGAATCCGCTGTACTCTTTGTATCAAGTTCAAAATCACAACACCAAACGGTGGATTTATGCCCTTTTAGCGTTGAAGTGCAAACCCATTCACCATCATCTTCTGCCCAAATCATTATCGTATTGTCATAAGAAGCGGAAGCAAAGGTCTCGAGTTTTCTGTGCCATGTGACATGCTTTACATCCTCTGTATGATCTTGTAAAAATGTTATGCATTCAAATTCTTCATTATCTTCATCGGTTTCCCAAACCCAAACACTTTTGTCGCGAGAGCAGGTACTTAAAAGATAGCCATTTGGCGACCAAGATACTCCTTTGACCTCATTTTCATGCCCTTCAATTGTAGCTATAAAGCTCCATTCATCTTCAGACTCGCCACTTTCTGGATCAGCTGGCTCTCTTCCCCATATACTAACGGTGGCATCAAAAGATCCCAAAGCAAGAGAAGGGTATCCCTCTTCACCTCCAGTTGGTTTCCACGCCACAGATCTGATGCTTCTTTTGTGACTTCCTTCTAAAACTGATACTGATGAAAAATCTGGGGTATTTAAAGAATAAATTCTTGCAGTCTGATCGCCGGAGCATGTGGCAAGTAATGGCAATTTAGGGTGAACAGATAAATCCCATACTCGATCTTGATGATCTTTCAGAGACTTAATAAGTTTATAATTTGTATAAACTTGTCGGTCTTTTAACGTATGTCTATCCATTTTTGGAATTAAATTCGAAATAGCATTCGACATTGTAAATATGCTAATAGATCAAAAGGAAAATTAAATGTCAGCAAGGACGGATATTGATTAGAAATTGATTTTTATCTTGCTTTTTTTTTTTTTTTTTTCCTAACAATAAAATCACATGACTACAGTACAGCCAATTAAACAAAACTTTTCAATACAGCAAATTACTTGACTTTACTTTTAGGTATTGGTAGAGAAAAAAACAATGATAAGCCCATTGTTTCACCGATCTGTAGTTAGGCGGACGTTTCAAGGTCTGCCTAATTTATCTAATTCTGTTAGAAGAGTACCGGTTAGACACTTTAGAACAACTTTTCGTCCATTTCAAGAAAAACTTCCAGCAAAAGACCAAGAAAACAATGACAATGAAAAAACTCCAGATTTAAAGCCGAAAGGCACTGCTCCTGCCGAACAAGGTCCCCAAGGATACATACCTAGAATATCATACGAAAGGGTTAGCTACGAGTATCCTCCATCACCCAACGTCAATTCCGCTGGACAAGAGCGAACATCTAGTGGCAAAATTAAACTCCCTAAACCTGTGGAAAGTAGCGCCTGGAAACGTCATTTGCCAGCTATTGCTGCTGTTGCAGGTGTTCTATGGGCTGCTTATGCATACAAGTACTTTGTAAGTGGTGAAAAGACCGGAGACGATCATATTTTGGAGCCTGATCAGTTTACGACATTCAAAATTACATACAAGGAAGATATTTCTCCAGATGTCCAGTTGATTGAACTTTCCCCAAGAAATTACGAGCAATACAGAAAAGTCTTAAAGTCGAAGGATTCTCTTTGGAATGGAAAAAAGATGTGGAGTGTTGAAGTGAGACAACCTGAAATTCAAGTCGTTAGACGTTATACACCATTGCCAATTTACTATATGCAAGGTGGCATTACTCGTATGGAAAACGGAAAAGAAGTTAAACCTCCCCCATTGTTAAAAATGCTTGGAACTGATGAAGACGAGGGCAGATTTGTTTTAATGGTTAAGAAGTATGATGATGGTGAAGTTAGTCGATGGTTACACAGATTACCAGTTGGAACATTGGTTGATATTAGAGGACCATATCAAAGCTATCAATTTCCATATTCCCCAATTGATAAGGAATGGGAGCCAAGACCAGTCATGGAAGATCTTCCTAGTAGAATGGCCGCAGAACGTTTCCCTGAAGATCATGCTGTTTTCATTCCTTCAAACAAGTCAGAAAGTACTCAAGAAAATAAGCAAGGATTTTGGTCAAATCTTATCACTGGTGGAAAGCAATTCCATGAAGGTAAATATATGATTGTAACTCCTGAAAAGAAGCAAATTCCTCTTCCCGAAAATATTGCATTTTTTGCTGGGGGTACTGGTATTGCTCCAATTTTGCAAAGTTTACTTTCTAAAAATCCACCTAGAGGTTTTGTTGATGTATATTTCAGTGTTAAATCTCGCAAGGAAATCCCATTCCCTCGATTCCTACTGTTTTTGGAAAAAACCGGACGGGCTAAATTCCACTATTTTATTGACGAGGAAAACAAATTTTTGACTTCTAAGGATATTCCCAAACCAATTCCATTGCAATACAAGGGTTATTCCAATCAAAAATTGGCCAAGGAAATGGAACAGCAAAAACTTTTACAAGATACTATGGAGGCTATCAAGCGTGAACGTGAAGGCCAACCACCTAAAAAACTTGAAATTGAACATCCTATCAGTGACTCCATTGAAAATCCAGAAACCGCTAAAGCATCAGTTAACACATCTGAAGCCGAACCTGATAGTCAACTAACTGTAGAGCCACCAAATGTTCCTAACCCACGCCTCCAATATCATTCAGTATTAGATCAAGTAGCCGATCGTAAGAAGAATAAGTCTTCTCTTTCACTAGGACCATCTTTAGCTGTTGTTTGTGGCCCTCCTGGATATGTTCAATATTTAACTGGAAGAAAAATTGGACTAGCTGGACCCCAAAAATTGATTCCAATTAAAGGACTATTAGGAGAAAATGGATGGACAAACTTGAACACTATTATTATGGAATAGATGAAAGATTTTATATTTTTGTTTTGTAAATACGCACTTATAAAAAGTTTAACATATTTTTATTTTTCAGATATAATATAAATGTCACGGATAAATATAAAAACGTTTCTATACAAGAGGTTCGATTAGTTTCATATTTTGTCATGATGGCCTTATTTTTCTATATATGATACAAAAGCTTCTTAATTATTATAACTGTTATATTATAACTCATTGAGTTTTTATTTTGTGTATCATCAAAAGGGTCAATTCTAGCATGTATTTTCTTAAGAGTTTAACAAAATGTTTCTGTTTTTAATATTGGCCATATTTAGGCTTTATAAAAACAAATTCGAGACATATGCAATTCTTTTTTTCCTTGAAGAATGGGCAATTTTCGACAAGGATTTCTGACCATGAATTATAGTTTATACTATTGACAAAAAAATTCATAGTAAGGGATGATGTGACAGTTTTTTTTTTTTTTTGAATGATTTTTCAAACTGTTGGATTCCGAGCTTTAAAAGTTTTTGTAGTTATCTACATTCAAACATTTGCATAATATGTTAGAAGGATTTTTTTCCAATTCTATGATTTCCTATTTCAAAGTCATGGAATTCTGATAGTCATACAAAAGACTTAAATAGCAATGACTAACAGAATCTTTTGTATCTTTTTTATATATTAAGAAATAAACTTATAGCCCAATTACATGATCATGATCAAATTGATCAAAGGATTTTCAAAGAATATTCTAAACCTTCGAATCAATAATTAGTTATGATATTTACAATTATATGAATATTTATCTTCTGGTTGAATTTCTGATAAGTACTGGTGTGAAATATACACATTGTTTCATAAATAAATATTTTCATTTGAAAAGGAACCCTTACATTGAAGGCTTTTTCCCAAACTTTCAAGAATAAAAAGTTTCAATCCATTTACAGTTGAAAGCTATTTGAGTTTCGTCTTTTTTATTTTCACAAAAAGGTTTTGCTAAAATATACCAATTAACCTGAAAGGACATCGGTTTATTGTTTTAATTTATTGTCTAAAATAGTATTCAACACAACTCTTTCTAATATATAAATTTTATTCTTTATAAACTTATTGTTTTATAGTTTGTGTCTCTTTTTCCCCCCTTTCTCGCTTGTTTCGAAATTGCCAAAAATATAAAAACCTGAGTTTAATTTATCAATTATTTTATATCAAAATTATAAAAAAAAGAGTGTATATATAACCTGATAACATGGGTGAAATACTTTGAATAATAGGCTATTGTGGCCCACAGTTGAGATGCGCCAAAAATGAGCGTAGCCTATTCAGGGATGAATTAGAACCTTTGACAGTGGAGGTTTGTCAGGAACCAGACATACTAAGATGAAAAGTGGTATTTAAAGACAATATTATGTCATCATTATATACAACGGAAAATTTAGATCATAAGTATCTGTTTGAATATTGCTTAAAAGTCAACAAATTTCAATTTAGTTTGATGAAAAATAATTTTTAGATTGCTTGAAATGTAGCAATACTATAGAAAACAAGATACTTTTACGAAAAAAATACTTTTGGTGTAAATGGTGATAGCTGTGAATTGAGAAAGCAACGTAGGGAATTACTATTTTTTAGCATTGAAAATGACCAGTCACATAAAAGGTGTTTTTTTTTTTTTTTTTTTTTTTTTTTTTTTTTTTTTTTTTTTTTTTTTTTTTTTTTTTGACATAAATAAAATTAAAAAAATAAAAAACTGAATTTGAGGTCTGGATAGATGCATTTTAGTAATCGTGTTAGAAAATTTCCATCTTTATTTTTTTTATTTTGATTTATAAAGGGAAAATAAAGATAATATATTCAAAGTGAAAGGTGTCAAATGTGCTTTAGTTATGCTAAATATCGAACAATAGCTTGATTTTTCTTTTTTTTATTTCTTCCTTTACTTTCTTAAAGCAGTTATTTAATTATAGGAACGCTTTTTTTTTTTTTTTTTTTGAAAAATGTATGGCATAGATAAAAATAGATGTTCAAGATCAATAAAGAAATAAAGATCTATGGTTTTATTGACTCTATAAATGCTTGTAAAATATCCAAATTAGAACCAATCAAGAATCGACATAACATTATATCTTATAGTATTTCTTAAAAGGCCTAGAGACTCTAAGTCCCTGAAAATCATTCTACTGTTTAGATTTATAAAAAAATGATGGAGAGATCCAATAGACAGAGATGAATATAATTGTATTTTTGCCAGCGGGAGTGTTCCCAAACTTTGGAAACTGATGTGAGTAATATGATAGCATATGAAAAGTTGGTAACTATAAAATTTGCGAATATTGGTTTTTATTTTGAAAGGCCCTGTTGTGGCTTGTATACCTCTTTTGTTTTATTTGTAGTTTCCAACTTTTTTTTTGCTTTTTTTGTTTTCGGAACTTACACTAAAGAATTACTTTGTTCTCAATGATTTGCAATTTGATTTTAATAATTGCAACTTGTATTCATTTATAATTAAAATACATTTACCAGAATGAAGGATCTGTACATGTATCATTGCTAAAGCTGTGGTTAACATTGCCAATGACAACTTCAACATTGAAAAATAGATGACTGCGTAGAACATTTCACCACTCGGGAGAGTGTACAAATATTTTATAAATAGCAAGCCGAATGCATTTTTTTACTTTGCTTTTATTGAATCGTATGTTTTTTTTTTTTTTTTTTTTTTTTTTTTTTTTTTTTTTTTTTTTTTTTTTTTTTTTTTTTTTTTTTTTTTGTTTTTAGATTTGTCGATATTTTACCTGGATTTATTTTAATGATTTCAATTTCTTTTGTTATGTTGGTTTTAATATTTGAGGTTAGTTTCCGATTTAGCAAGCACTTTTCCATAATCAAAAATGAACAAATAGCCTTAACGTCCCTATCGGATCACTTATTGAATGAAGATCAATACCGCAAAAGAAACAGTCTAAATGATATTATAAGAAAAAAAAAATAAAGTCTTAGATCTTAATCAAAAGGAAATGAATTGAACTTGTAGATAAAAAAAAATAATAGCAATTATAGTAAAACAAACAACCTAAAATTTATTCCTAGTTAAGAATCACACGTCATTGATTTCCCGTCTCGAAAATAATAATATTGAAGAGATACCTTCTTGTAGAATTTGCTAAAAATGCAAATTTATTTAATTTTATTAATATTTTTTCTCTCTTTCCATTTTTAACCAAAAAATCAGTCGAGAAATGAAAAAGAAAAAAACCTTAAAATTGTTTGTAAAGTTTTAATGAATGCCCTAATATTTGTTCATGATTGAGGTCCACGTCAATAAGAAAGAGAGAAAAAAAAAAGTTTTTGTTATTCTAGTTAATGATCAAAGATCGAGACCATTTAATATATTACAGCTTTAAATACTTTGATTTAACTAATATTTATTATCTTTTTCTCGATATGGATTATTATTCTATAGATTTTCATTCCAAATATTTGTTGCTTGAAGAGAAAAAAAAAAAAAAGATTATACTTACATAAACGTTCAAAAGATGAAATTAAATGTTATAGACACGACGCCTTTTTGTTTGTTGTTTTTTTTTTATTGATTTTATGTCGCACAAAATAAATAAACCATATGAAAATTTGCACATTTAATAGGAAACAAGAGAAGAAATAAAATTCTTTTTTTTTCTTCTTCTTTAGGGTGAATAAGATGAATAAGATAATCCAAACTTTAAGGTATTATGATATGAGGATAAATAATACCAGATATGCAAGTGTGGTAGTGACAGAATGGCAGCAAATAAATAAATAAAAAAATAAAAAAATAAATAAATAAATAAATAAAAAAAAAGTCAAGTGTGATTATTGTTCAAATAAAAAAGGTCTCTATAACTAAGAAAAATTAATCTATATTAGATTGAATCGAGTTTCATTGTAAATAAAACAAATATAGTAACTCTATCATAATTATTTTATCTCATTAATCCCATCCCTGAGCCTGGGGGCGGTGGAGGATTTGAAGGCATTCCCATGGGGAACCCAATTACCTGACTAGCCATTCCTGGAGGTATTTGTTGTTGCTGTTGTTGCTGCTGCTGTTGTTGTTGCTGTTGTTGCTGATTTTGCTTTTTTTCTTTTGATTTATGTTCTCGTCTAATTGGAATTTTAATTCCTTGGGTTGCAAACTTTCTTGATAACTCTGTACTATCAATAACTCCAGGAAACTTTTTTGCTGAGTAGGATCGGAAAGGATTGGAAAAAATTGATGCAAGAATAGATGCCGAATTTGTATCTAGTCCACCACTTCCTGAATTTGACACATTTGATCCGGAGAGACTAGATGACTGTGCTGGGCCACTTGACAGATTAGGTGAGTGTGGTGATGAGTTTGTGTATGCATGTTTATTTTCGGATGCATTGAGAGTACTAGGGTTTGTAGCCGTTGGATTTTGGTGCGAAGCAGATGATGACGAGACGGCATTAGATGATGGAACTGGAGATGACATTTGCATATTAGGAAGTGGTAGATTGGAAACAGCTTCAGCAAGATTAACAAATGAAAATTTAAGTCTGAATTCACCTTCCGTTCTGACTGATAAATCTTGAAAAATGAACCAAATACCCAAGTTATCATCTAGATCATGTAGTTTGTATGCCGTGGCTACCAAAGAGCCTATCAAATTTCTAGTCGGTGGAGTAGTTGCAATGCCAGATGAGCTCCCACTTGAGGAAACCATTGAGGAATTGCTTGTCGAAGGAGGGTGAGGTACTATATGTGAAGATGTTTGAGTAGAGGGTGCGTTGGATGGCGGCATGCCTGCATAAGCTTGTCGGTTATAATCATATGGTGAGTTCGGATAAGGATTGGGGTTTGGATATGCGGATGAAGTTGGGTATTGTTGTTGCTGGTGATGCTGAGCCTGATAAATTTGACCAGATGGATGGACCAAAGACATATTGGTAGTCATATCGACAGACCAGAGCTCACCAAGCAAAGCGTAAAATGAAGTGTCAATTGAAGCAATGTCTGTAAACTCTTGATTTGTATGAATATTGAATATTCTTAGTCTTACGCATGGCGGTGGGGTTATTTGACGACGATCCTTATCTCCAAATCCGCACATTCTCGCTCTTATAGGCTGCTGTGCAACTTCTAGAACAAATTTGTAATTTCCATTATGTAAAAAAGAGTTTGGACCCGTAATTGCGCTAAGGCTAGGAGGCAATCTGGTAGGAGCTTGAGGTATCTGTTTTATCTGGTGGGGATATCTTGTATGTGAACCAGATGAATTAGGAGGGCTTGCTGTTATGGAAGGAGGTGCTGATGAAGTTAAATTGTTTGTAGGAGGGGCAGATGTATTTGATGGTAGAGAAGGATGATTTGATACTGGAGGAGGAATCAATTGTGGTTGAACAAACTGTTGAATTGGAGGTGGTGGTTGTTGTGGAGGATATTGATGCTGTTGCTGTTGGTAAGTATATTGCTGAACTGGGGGTTGAGGAGATTGTTGTTGTTGAGAGTATGGGCCACCCATGTAGTAGTAGGGATATTCATTCGGTGGCATATTAGGCTGTGAAGCTGGTGGGGGATAGACGAGGGGATATGGTTGTTGTTGCTGAGGGTTTGGATGGATCTCCTGCGCGTAATTTTGTTGATTACGTTGCATTTTGCGTACCTTTACAAAGTAATATCATGAAATAGTAAGAAGGGGGGAGAGAAAAAAAAGTGTATGAATTTGTAGTATAATTGAGATTAAGATGGTGATGTAAAAGGAAAAGAGAAGAAGGTTGAAAGGGGATTTTTTTTTTTTTTGTTCCTTGTAATTTGTTGTCATACAAGATGCTGTTTGTAAACTATAAATGTCTTTTATATCTGGGCATAGAATAGTTGCACAATATAGAAACCTAAATTTCGACTACACTAGTTGGATACAACAAGAGGAAAAGAGTACAAGATTTGGAGATCGAAAAGATGAGCAAACAGATGTTCAGAGACAATAAAAAAAAAAAAAAAGAAGAAGAAAAAAAAACAAAAAAAAAGAGGAGGAAAATCAAATCTTTATATAAGTAATTTATAGATACTACCTTCATTTGAATATTTACCTCTTATTTGATATTTTTTTGTTGAATAAATCAAATAGGAAAGTTTGAGCTGCAACTAGAACAAATAATAATAAAAGAAAAATAACAATAATAATGGATATCTAAACTACATAGTGTAATATTTGGGGGCTCCAAATATATGTTTTTTACTCAGTTCTAGTTTTCCAATTTACTGTAAAAAATCATCTTTTTATCGAAATCATTAAAATGCAAAAATAATTCTCCAGGACCGCTTTAGCGGCTCCATTACATACTTAGTGAAAACAATACCATTGTTTGCACATATCCATGAAACAATGCATTGCGGATGTTATGCCTCGATTTTTTCCTAATGACGCCTTTGCCAGATAGTGGCAGGTTTTCAGAAAAGAGATAAAAAAAATATCTTACGATGGACTGCTTTTTCGGTAACTCTATTAGTTAATTCAAGGCTATCAAATTCGGGCTAAAATATATACATAAAAAATAAGTCTAAAATATAGTACCAATATGTCATTATTATTATTATATGTTGTCCGTTTGGTATACTTATTTTTCAGAGATCTTTCCTTTCTTGGAAATTCTGAACTTTCGTATTTGCAATGTTCAAACTTGCTTATGATTGGAGGCTGAATCAATAGAACGGCATTTTCTGATATAAAATGGGCCGTATGCGTTGCTTTTTATTTTATTTTTTTTTCTACTTAATACTTAAAAGGCACATTTTCATCTATACGAACTTGAAGTCTGGTATTTTTACCGAGTCCTGGAAGGGTTTTTTTTTTGACAAGTAGAACCGTTTGCCAAACTTAACCTGAGAATTTATTTATCTTAACTGAAATTTATCTTTTCACAAGGAGAATTTTGGACTTGAATTACCAATCAAATTGTTTCTATATAAATTAATAGTTTGTGTATAACCATAATTATCCTTTGGCATATAACAAATTGAAATAAGTAAAACTTTAGACAATGAGTTGTAGAACAATCATACATAAAAATATTTTCATATTTTAGAGAGTCTGTAGGGCTTTTTTCCCAAATAAAAAAAAGGCTTTTTAGCCTAGATCAATATAAGAACTTTAGTCAACAAAAAAATTTTCACTTTCCCAAAGTAAAGTCACTTGTCTTTTTTTTTTTTTTTTTTTTTTTTTTTTTTTTTTTTTTTTTTATTTAGTCTATATAGACTATACTAATATAACCTGCCTGCATATCTGAAATCTGAGATCATATCAAGCAAACATGGGGAAAATCTTCAAAAATGAAATTCATTTACTATTGTAACAATTATTTGGTATTCTTGCCTTTTATCATTACTTGAATAATATTATAATTTTGTATTCCCCTCAGTTTGATTTTTTTTATCTGTTATACCCCATTGGTATGATTTCATGTGCCCAAAAATATAACGAAGAAGGTTTTTGGCCACCAAAGTGGGGGCTGGACGTAAATTATGACAGCTGGATGTATAATGTCTACATGATCTAGGCTTTTATTGGATGAAATTCTTTTCCTTATTAAAGAAGTTTTAGAGATAATGTGGTAAAAATCAATCCCTGAAATCCTATTCTAGCTCTTTAATTAATAAACATAAACTAGTCATGTCTTTTCTAAATATAGAGTTTATCTTTTTCATATTTTAAATCAATAGTTTCCCCATCTTTCGTGATATATTAATGTTAGCTGGTCCTCTTATCTCAAATCTCCATGGAGAAAAGTTTTCGGTAAATTATTGCATCGTGACTATTCCACTTGTAACATCTTTTTCCGAGGATTTGCTTCTACATTGCTTTTTGAAAAATAGAAAAAAATGAATATGATAAGCCTTTTATTCTCATTGGTATTTAATAACTCTTGGAAAAGGCTAAATGATGTTTTATGAGTTTTCGGCCCTGTTCTCTTGCACAAAAAATTGTAGAATATTTTCTAAAATGAGAATTTTACTATGGGATTACTATGGGAAAATTTTCATTTTAGAAAATATTCTACAATTTTTTGTGCAAGAGAACAGGGCCTTCATCCCCATTTCCAAACTATCTTCTGTATTCTACAACCAATTTCTTTTTCATCCTTATTAATTTCCAGAATGACCATCAAAGTTTATTTAAATTACTCATTTGTATAGCTATGTAAATATTTTTTTTCTTAGTTTAGCCTTAGCCATTACATACATTCAATAGATGATCATGCTCTGTTACTCTTATAAAAAGAATGAAAAAAATAACATTCAATTTTATCTACATTTGTTTATTTTTAGTTTAACAATACAATGGGAATTCATTGAACTGGGTCTTAAAAAATTCCATAATTATCTCTGTATTTTAACTAAAACGCTAAGCTGGTCTATAAGAAGGGAAAAAAAAAACCTTACAATTGTTTTTGGCATTCCGTTGATATCTCAAACTCATTTATCTATTCAGTCTCCAAATGTTGTGAAGGAAACTATAGGAGATATTTGATATTTGTATCTAAAGTTTCACGCTCAATGTGACTATGAAAAATATTGAGCTTTAATTCTAGTTTATCTTTATATGTATTTATTGATTTCAACAAAAAAAAAGAAGAGATAACTTTTGATTACTTTTGATTCACAAAACACTGATATCGTAACATTATTGGCCAACAACTTTTGTGCATGTTTAATTATTTGATCATGCAATCCACCAGAACTATACTCAAAAAATCAACATCTATAGATAAAATCTATTACAATCTAGCTTATACCAAATCTTTATAAAAGAGTCTAAGCTGCTTAAATACTACAATATACCTTCAACAACCAGCGATGCTTTTTATTTGTTTTCTTTTTTCTGTCACAAGAGTAAAATAGTTGAGATACCCGGAATAAAATAACAAAAAATTGTTACCGTCTTAACACTGTTTACTTTTTCTATGGTGAATTGAATTACCATGTTTGATTATATTATAGTTCCATATTACGGGAAACTTTTCCAATTATATGAAAAAGAATTTTCATATTTTGAACTTTTTAATTCAATAAAACTTGTTTTGCATTTAAATTTTTTTTTTTTTAATTCAGGACTTTTGTCCATGGAGGTAAGAAGACAAAAAACAGTAATGGCGTTTAGAGCTTTAATCACTTCAATAATTTTTTCTTTCCCCCTTAGTGAAAACTTTTTTAAGATTGCTATGTTTGTCCTTTTATATTCAGGTTAGTTCGAAAAATTTTGGAGAGTTCGGCGCAACATGGGTTTGGCTGAGTAGTATTGAATTGTTATTATATCTCAGTGTATCTGTATCACAACCCACGAATTGTTATTCTCGTCATTTCAGTATTCCTTACATGACATTTTTCGTTTATTTATACATATATAGTATTACATACTATATAATTTCCCGCTCTCTAAAACTGGGGCAAATATATGATTACATTAGTGCTTTGTATAGATACAAATTTGACGTTTTTCTAAAAATCCAGCCTAGCCTGTTGATTAGAAAGCATAGAGGAACGTGATTAGAAATCATTTGAGATTATGCTTTGTTTGTTATATTGTTTTAGCAACAGATACCATATAAAGCAGAGAAGTAAAAATCTCAGCATTTCCAGAAATAAATAAACAAACAAATATTGAAACATTTTGAGCATTTTTGCTGCATGAGGAGACAAGTTTCTGGATGGTGGTTAAGTTCCCGGTCAGTTAGCAAAGCCTATCTATGCCTAAGTTATAAGTGTAGCTATACCTTAAATCTGCCAAACTATTAGTAAAATCAAACAAGAAGCACTCTTCTAAAAAAAAATATTTACAAAGCTCCTTTAAAGGCGTCATCACATTATAGTATGCCTATATATTTATTTCTTTATCAATCATCCAAATATAAGGTATTTATCTTGAATAACAGCTATTTGATAGGTACATGAAGTAAAAGCTTTTTTTAGACGATTTACCTGGGTATTGGTACATTGCTTAATAAAAATTATCACATATTTCTAGATCTTATGAAAAGCAAATTGTAAGTTAAGTGGTACTTAGTCTATAAAGAGATAAAAATTGAGTAACTATACATACTATCAAAAAATTTGGTTCTACAAAAGTATTGATATAAAATTTTGCTTTTTGTAATAAAACTGGATTTACAAGAGGTTTTCAAATAACAATTTCATTGATCTAGAGTTAATTCATTAGAAATAACAGAAATATAATTTGAAACTTTTTTTTAAAGTATATATAAATTCTTTCATTACAAGAATAGGGGGCAAATATTTTAGCATACTTTTGGCTAATCGATGCTGATTTTTGAAAAAGTCAGATTACTATTTAAGAGTAAATTTAAAAAGAAATTGTTTAATTATATAATTAACATAATTATTCATAATTTGAAACTATAAGAGTTTTAGAAGAAATCAATTACAATATAATCCAATAGATATTAGCCTTATTTACAAAAAATATGGAAAATAGATTCCTTTATTGTTCAATATATTTAGACAAAAAATCTCGATTTGTACTAAAGGCTGCATAATTAGCACAACCATTTTGATTTTTTTTGTCAATAAGCAGAATATCTATATACTATCTGATTGTTTAACAATTCTCGATTGAAACTCACAATTCATTCAGTTTTCAATGTGTGCATTTTAATTGAAACACAAAAGAAAAAGACAAGAGACTTTTTTCTACAAGGAAGTTCGATTCAAAGTTCTTTGCATATTTTATAATATTCCCGGACTTTGAAACTGATATGAATTTCTATTTTAATTTGCTCTTATGAATCAAAAACTAATGATACACCCCGCAAGTGAAAGTTGATAATTAATTAGACGTAAACAAACTTCAATGCGTATAAAAAGTCACAGGATATATACTTATTGTGCCAATTATACGGGTTCAATCTGGCAACTCATTGGGTATTTATGCCGTTGATAGATAGAAAATTTCTAGACTCTCGTTTATAGATAATTTCTACAATTGATATGAGGTTAATACTTGTTTATATTGGTCTAACACCGCAATGAAATAGTATTGTATATACTTGAGTGCCATATATGGGAACATCTTTATCCAATCAAAATTCAGTATTCGTTATTTGAAAGCTGTTAAATTATTGGTTTGTTTCTATTTCAACTGATTGTTGAGACTCTTTTGAATATTAATATTACTCTATTTAATCATCTTTCTTCTCAAGTTTAAAAGCCAAGACTATAAAGTATAGATATCGCCATTCTAATAGTCCCATACACAATAAATCATTAATTTTTTTATGATATAAATCCATTTGGACAAACGAAAGGTATGCAGAAAAAAAATATAAGGCATCTACCTGAGTAAAATACCGCGATATATGCAAAATTTGCTTTCAGATCCTTTTTTTTGGATTCGAATTGCATTTTTTGATAATTTTTACACATCTAAATTTGATCGAAATATATTTACAAAAGATTTTCGATTTCAAGAACAGACTAAGTTTATTGATTTTCCACTTATTATTTACTAATGAAATTATTGTAAGACCAGTGCAAATCGACTATAATCTTTTGTATTTAAAGAAATTTTGATTCTTTGTACCAAAAGCTTGTGTCTTATGTAAATATTCTTACGAATTTACAAATAGTTCGATTGAATGGTTTTGTCTTTGTTATAATTGGTTTATTTTATTCTACTTTTTATTTCTTTTGATGTAGTAATACTTACTTTTGTCCAGATTTTTTTAAAATAAAAATGTGGCATTTGGTAAAATTGTGATTGTGGAATAAACCCATTCTCCAGGAATACCAATCTAGAGGCTCTAACATGGAATTTAAATTTTATTTTTAAAGAAAATGAGCCAAAAATAATGATAATAGTAATGATAAATAGGTTTGGTTAAAGTAATTAAGAACTAAAGAGAAGTTTTATATCTCAGGATATCATAAAATTGTGGTTTGGTAAACGAATATGGATGGCGTTTTCTCTTTCCCCTGTCATTTTTCAGTATTAGAACTCATTCAAAAAATGTTCTTTTAGAAGAACAATATATACTTTTTGACGAAAGTTCTATGATTAACTTGACTATAAATAGAAATTTTCAAAACTTGTAAAGAGTGTAGATGATTGGTCTAAGTTTTATGAAGATTTGAATAAGAAAAGAAAAAAAATGATGATCTGTTATCATTTTTAGTCAATCAAAAGGCTAGAAAACTAAAAATAGTACTTTTTTTTAAAAAGTATAATTTCAATCCTGATGATTAGTTCAATTGGCTATCAAAATCTTATATTCCATACACTGTCACAAATGGTCTTAAAATAATTAATGTGTCACAAAAATAGATAAGTTTGACGTTTAGAGCAAAATTGCTTTCCAAATGAAGAGATGTAGCTAGTTTTGTAAATTTTTCAAATTCTTTAGGTTTTCCAGTATCTGTTTTCAGATACTAATATATAATATTTCAAACCTGAATTAGTTTACTGTCTTAGAAGTAACACTAAATTCAGATATGAGTTTGATTGTTTTTTGCGTAAACTAAAGATGAAAAAGTAGTGCATTTGTCAAGATAAATATGTTAATGCTCTGTATGATATAGTCGGCACTTCAAGAAATAGGAATAATTGAAATCTAAAAACTATCACTGCTGTGCTGTTTTGACATTTTTGAGTATGTAATCTGGTGATTCATAATTCTACAAGACTAAAAATATAGATTGAGTTTTCAGCTGTATTCTCTAATAGTCATGAACGCATATAGAATATTCGCTTAATGGCTTAATTATTACTTAGGAGCCTTTTTTTCATAAAATTCAAAACAAGTTTTATGAGTAAAGTCATTTAACTTTAGCTACTAAACAGAATCTGTAATCCTCTTCAATGGAATAATTATATTACGTGAATCATGATACTAACAATAAAAATAGTGGGTTTTCCTCAAAATGTAAAGAAAACTTTTTATTGTTCACTGAAAAGCAAAATTAAAATGATTCAGCTAAAGATAGACTCTAAAAGCTTGATAAAGTTTTTAAACGAGACTGAAATGTGATATGCATTGTATAGTCTTTTCTTTTCAATAATAACTTGAAAGTCCCCACTAATTTACAATCTGGCATCGAGAACTGACTGGAGTCTGAAATGAGTATTAAAATTAAAGTCTTAATAAAGAGCCACTATTAAAGACTTTAAAGTAACATATGAATCAAATAGTTGAATAGTTGGATCCTAATTAATATCGTGAAAAATGGGTTTTTATTTTTTTTCTTCATTTTGAAGTTGAAGAAATATTTTTTTTCTTTCTTATCCTCTTTATGCCTTGAAAATTCTTGGACTCTTCATTTTAAGCCTCGTTTTCTTATTAATGGTATAATGTGAAGTTTTATTGTATGTAACTGTTAGATCAATTAGATCAAACTCATAATTGATTGGTCATTTATCAGAAATAGAAAGGAAAAAAAAAAAAAATGGTTGTCATGCCTGTATTAAAATCAAGAGATTAAGGGCTTACAAAATTTGCCAGGAATTTTTTCAAAAAAGATTAAATAGAACTCCATACAAACATGCCCCTTATTTTTTCATCTATTTATTTATTTTCGATGCAATTTGGTTTTACTTCCTCTTTTTTTGTTCAGTCTTAAACAAAATAAAAAGGATATTATACTCCTTACATATATATATAAAACTTGGAAATTTACAACGTTTAAGGCTTTAGGAAGATAGGCACATTTAATTCTGAAGGGAAAGGAAGAATTGGATTAAAATATTATTCAAGTTGCTTTTTTACAGAAAAGATACTTTGTAGATTTGTAGCAGTTTATAAAGTCTCAAGGTTTATTATATTGGCCTGAAGAACATAATAACAGCAGCAATCGGAGATTAGAGTTCAACCGCCCTTACAAAGGGGGAATCTTGAGAGAAAAAAAAATTTTTTTTATGATGATGGTGAAAGTCGATACAAGAGATGATCAAACAGATGGATCCCGCTTATAAAAATCAAAAGTTACAAAAATTGTTTTAAGCTATTTCAAAAATACATTTGAGACTGAAACCATCAAAGCCCGCATATGATGATATGATTATAACTGAATATTCTAGTTTTGTAAAGATACAATAGTAGAAAAAAAGTTATACATCAAAATGGAGCAGTATTTATCTACCTAAGTCAAAGAATTGTTGTCATGACCACCAACAGATTTTTCTCTCTATTGTTTAAGGGGCTTTTGGTGAGAGGTGATAAAGTAGGAGTATAGTATAGTAGTAATATCGGTAGTGGTAGGAAAGTGTAATCAGCCAACGTTTGCAACAGCTTTAGCACTGCCTTTTACCCCCTTTACTTCCTGACACTCTGTTACTACTAGTGCTCCTGAAACACAGAGGCCATGTTGGTATTCATATATTTACGTAATCAATGCATAGGCGATCTGCAGAACTTGTTAGATGACCAGAAAAGCACTTTTGCATCTGATAATTACAATACTTTGTTACATTTACTTTTGTAACAATTTGATTAAGGAATGTTGTTTTGTAAGACAAACTTTACTATTATTACACACATGCTTGTTTATTTTCACTCTCGTTTTTTTTCTTTTATTTGCTCCCTTTTTTTTGTTACCTTTGGAAAAAATAGCCTCCTTTCTTTCATCACCATCATCTTTCTTTTCTCCAAAAACATTCAATCTTCTTCTTTCATTCTCTTTCTTTTTTTATATATATAACTCATTGGTTCATAATTATATTGTTTAACTTTCAGCTAATATATCCTCATAGTCAATCACTTGTTTTCCTGGAGGAGAAGAACCGTTTGAAACACACTTATCAGACTACTGTTGAAAGAAAAAAAGAAATTTAACAAACAAAAACATCTTCAACAACCAACCAATATCGACAAGATTAGAACAAGCCAACTTCACATATTATAAAAGTCTTTGTATATTCAAGCATGGACTCCACTGATTCAACGCCATCAGTAGACAATGATGACGAATCCCAATACTGCAAAAAGTGTAATAAGGTATGCTTGTTTAGAGATCTTTCTTTTATTTCCTTATAATGAACCTACAAAAATTTCAAAACCAACTAACTTTTTTTTCTCTGTAATTAAAACAGATTCTGGAAGAAGGACGAGCTTATGAATTAGGTATGCCCATGATATTTTTCTGACCATTCACACGTATCGATTCAATCTATATGTTTTAATATTAACTTTGTTTTTTTTCATTAATTTTGAATAGGCGGTGATCGATGGCATGTCGAATGTAAGTAGCTAGGATAAAATCATTCTTTTTCTATACTTTTTTTATTTCACCATCTTCTCCTTTGCTTCCTTTAATGCATCTTCTAATTACTTTTTTCCCCTTTTTTCAACAGGTTTTCGATGCTCATCGTGTAATACTCAGCTTGGTTGCACTACGAATCTTTTAGTATTGGGCAATGGCTCATTGATTTGCAGCAACTGCTCTTATCACTGTAGCGTATGCCACAAAAAAATTGAAGATTTAGCTATTCTTACAGGCGATCAAGCGTTTTGTTCTTCGTGTTTTTGCTGTAGAAATTGCAAAAAGAAAATCGACGATTTACAGTATGCTAGAACCTCTCTAGGCATATTTTGCATGACATGCCACCAAGCTCTATTAGCCCGAAAGAAAAAAGCAGCAGCCATGAAAGCTAATGGTTCATCTGGAACTGCTACATCGAGCAGCACTTCTAACACACCACCACCTGTAGCCACATCAAATTCTGGCCTTATAAGCTCCAATCCTTTGACAAATCTTAATCAAAACAATTTGAATAACGTATCCTCAACATATTCAAAAGCTTACTCCCCAGGTACAGCCAACACTCCCCCGTCATTAGCTTCGCCAAATCAATCATATCCACTCAACCCCTCATCCAGTTTACCCATGAATTACACATCAACTCCTAATTTTTTATCAAGGCACGGTTCAAATTCATTTAAGGAAAAATCTTTGCCATCTTTACCTAATGAAGAACCTCCATTGAACTATCCAGTTGCACATCCACAAGCATCAGTCTCTCCGACGTCTATTATTCAACCTACAAATACGATTCCTTCATCCATGAAATCTGTTTTATCATCTCCACCTGGAAGCAGCTCTCCGTCGCAGTCACCAAACTCTCTGTCTAATCCCTCACCTCCAACACGCCCTAGTCAGCCTGCTTTTGATCCAGCTTTAGTCAGGATTCCCCAGCGTTCTCAGCATGCCTCTTCAAACTCCCGAAGTGTTTCAATTTCATCAGAAGCATCCGGTACAAGTACCAACCCTAATGCATCTCCAAGCACTGTACCAACGACAATCACTTCAACTGTGTGTCCAACATCACCTAATCCCACTCATAACCACTCATCTGATATAAATACCCCATTATCATCCCAATCATCTACTAACACATCATTAGGCCAGTCAGAAGCTTCAAAGACTCGCAACAGTCGTGGATTAATGCGTAGCAATAGCGTTAAAAAGACCGAAACCATTGATAGCATAAGAAGAAAGGCAAAGTCCCCCGATTTAGTGCCAAGTATTCCGCTTGATAGTTTACGAAATAGATCAAATGCATCTGCCTCTTCAAATGCATCGAGAGGTGGGCTTTATCTAGATAGTAGTATACCACTCACTTCTAGCACTCCAGATTCATCATTAGAAAGTGGTTCTTTTATAGAACATAATAACGGGACATACCCCTCATCTACATCATCTTTCAGCAATAGTAGCAGCTCGGAAAATCTCAGTAAATTAGTATTGGAGCGTTCCGTATTACGCTCTACTTCTCCTCATCCCGCTAATCAATATGAAGCGCCTACTTCTTCTTCTTCAACAGTTAGGCCATTCGATCCAATACCACCAATTCATCTCCTTGGAAAAGACGAAAACTACAGCGCGTATCCACCTCCAAGCTCTAATAAATTCGGTTTGTCTCAAGGCCTTACCATTAACACAAAGGGTTCCAACTCTAGCCCTGGAAACACTACTATGACAACCCCAACGCAAGGTCATTATAGAAGTGCTAGTGACAACCCTCTTCCTACTCCTACATTCTCTCTCAAATATTCATCTTTCGACGATGCAACTACTAGCAATTCTATATCTTCATCAAATATGGCTAAAGAACTTTCAGAGGCCAGAAGCAGAATAGCTGAACTGGAAGCTCGACTTTCCAAGAAGGAGAATACTCACAATCTTGAAAACAGTATTCAAGAAAAACGAAAAACTATTGCTGGATTGGAGGCAAAAGGCAAGGTTGCTGAAAAGGAACTGCGAGCACTTGAAGAAGCTAGAAACCGTAGCGACAGCCTAAACGATTGCAGGGCCGATCTTGTAACAGTGTTTACTAATGAAATTACTCAAGTCAAAAAATCATTGCAAGCAGAGATAGAAAACCTAGTTCTTGAAAGAGATAAATTGGTTGAAGAAACTACCGAATTGTCAAAAAGACACGATTCTTTACAAGAGGAAATTAACCTTTTAATTACGAAGAACAATCAGCTTCATGACTTACATTTGGAATTGGCTAGACAAGCTGTTGAGAAATTTGGTCCTTATGCAAAGTTTGGCAACACTTCATTTAACCTCTCAAAAGAATTGAGTAATGGTAGTAATAGTAGTGATCATACGCGTGGTATATTTTCATCTGGATCTAACCATTTGGAGGACCTCGACACTATTGAAGATAAAAAAGCACACAAAGGACGATTTTGGAAGCGCCCTACCGCAGCAATGGCTAAAGGTGTTAAAGGCTTCAATAAAGTCTTTCAACAAGATCCGCAAACCCAGCATTCTGTGCACACAATTTCTAATGGCCCATACATTGATGGAAGCCCTAATGACTCTAATGAACTGACTAATAGCTCATCCAACTCTAACGATTCAAATGATAGTAACAATCAAGGAAATAACGACAATCAAAATAATGGTAATGATACCGACAATAATACGAATGCTGAATCCTATAATGATGGAACGATTAAAAGTAGTAAGCAACGAAACGGATGGTTCAAAAGTGGATCCCAAAATGATACAACAAATTCTCACAATACCCATAACAATACATCAAACAACTTTGCTACTTCTAATCCCAGTCAATTAATGGGCAACTCCATTGAAAACCGAATAGAATACGAGGGTACTAAAATCCCTTTTATTGTTACTAGATGTATCCAAGAAGTAGAAGAACGAGGTATTGATATGGAGGGTATCTACAGAAAGTCTGGTGGTAGATCTCAAGTTTCTTCTATAGAAGAAGCGTTCGAAAATATGTCCCCTAATTCTGTTGGAGATGATTTTAATGAAATTTTGTCTGGTGATATTAGTGGAGTTACAAGTGCTTTGAAACAATATCTTCGACATCTTCCTAACCCTCTGATACCATATGAGCATTATGATTCTTTTGTTGAGGCTTCTAAATCTTGTTCCGATAGCAATTTGCGTCAAGTTATTAATGCCCTTCCTCAAGCTTATAAAGAATGCTTAACTTTTGTTATTCATCATCTTGCTAAGGTTGCACAGCATTCCGAGGTGAATTTAATGACGACGCGTAACCTGGCTGTAGTATTTGCTCCCACCCTTGTTCGACATACCAACGGAGAACGTGAAATATTGGACATGCAGCCCAGAAACGATGGGACCCAAATGCTTATAGAAAAATATTCTACAATTTTTAGTGATGTTGTCATTACTGATGAGATAGCTTTGAAGGTGATTAATGGAACCATTGGTGACAAAACCCTAACTACCCAAGAAAATGGTAACAAAAACAGCAATTCCTCTCTCGAAAACAATAACAGAAAAACTAGTTCTGAAACTGGTCGATTTTCTGAAGGACTGAAGCCTGATGATTCAATGAGCACAGGAACCCACAGCAATACCTCTTCAATGTTGGGACCACCTATGTCTATAGCAAACGTCATCTAAAACTTTAACATGAACAATAAAAATGGAGATTTTCTTTTATTTTAAGTTTCAAAAAAAAAAAAAAAAAAAAAAAAAAAAAAAAAAAAAACATTTCAGTTTTTAAATACAAAAATGTACTTTTAAATTTATTTTTTCTTTTTTTTTCTTCTCAACTTATAAACGCGCACACCTGTTTGAATATCGAAACAAAACAAAAAAAGAAAAAAAAAATTGACTATTTGTTTTTATGACTAACTATGTTATTTTTACCCACCTTTTTATAGGTTTTCAATTAAAACATGTCTTTAAAATGTACAATAGTATTTATAGTAAAAAGAATTATTATTTACATAGATATAAATATATAATATTGTTTTTTTTTTTTTTTATCTATTTTTCAGTGTATCAATGATGCCTTTTTTGTTTTCCCTTTCCTTTTCCTTTATCACGGTTTCCATTACGTGATGATCCATTACCATTTGTATGAGCAAATGAAGAAGTGTTGTTGTCTTTGGACCCATTACTTGTAACAGCAGCGCTTCCATTTGTAGTTGGTTGATTCTCAGATGAAGAAGAGTTGAGCAAAGTAGACTCGCTACTCCTACTAGAAGGATCATTTGGTGAATCAACATTATTAGCAGTGTTTTTGTTATTATTTTCCTCTAAGCTTGCTTTAATGGCAGATTGTATAAGGTCTTCAATACGCGCTGAATTGTTATTTGAATCTAATTGTACTCCAAGTTGATTATTATTCTTAGAACCATCTTCATTATTATTACCGGAAGAGCTTTGAGCTTTCTTTTTGCCGCTTTGGAAGTTTTCACGAACCCTCAAATAATGACGCAATTCTTCAGCGCTAACACTTGGAATCAGTTCTCTAAGAGATTTGTCGAAATCCTTTTCGGTAACAACAACATCAATATCTTCTTCCTTAGCCACATTTTCGAACCACCATCGGATCGACACGGGTTTGAGGTTATGGGGGATGCGCTCGGTCTCGTTAAACTTTTTAAACTTTTCGTCCACTTCGTTTGCAGTTCTTGTCATTGCATTGAGCATAGCATCGGAACACATTGCATAAAAATCGGCACCAGTATAAGTAAATGGGCATTTCTGTGCAATTTGTTGCAACGAAATATCGGAGGACAGCTTGAACTTTCTTGTGAGAGCTTCTAAAATAGTTTGTTGTTTTTCATGAGTATCTGAAACACCAAGGTATACCATCTTGTCGAATCTGCCAGGACGAAGCAATGCTTCATCTAACAAATCAGGTCGATTAGTAGCTCCAACAACAAAAACGCCCTCGCCTCCGCCACCACTCATACCATCGAGCTCGGCAAGCAATTGAGAAACAATTCTGTCCATTACACCACCAGAGTCACCTTGGTTACCACGCTTGGGGGCAACAGAGTCCAATTCGTCAAAAAAGACAACGCATGGCTTTGCATCTCTGGCTTTTTGGAAAACTCTTCTAACGTTAGCTTCGGATTCACCAATATACATGTTGAGCAATTCAGGGCCCTTGACAGAGAAGAAATTCAATGAAAATGTGGTAGCAATAGCCTTTGCAAGCAATGTCTTACCAGTACCTGGTGGACCGTAAAACAGAATACCACTTCTCTTTTTCATGCCGCCACTAAAAAGCTCTGGGTATTTCAAAGGCATCTCAATGGTATCCAAAATTTCCTTTTTAACATTTTCTAAACCACCAACATCATCCCAAGAAACATTAGGAATACGAGGGGCACCAATAGAGTCACTATACTTTTGACGGGCTTCGCTGATTGCTTGTTCCATATCATCTGGAGTGATTTTTATGACTCCACCTGAAGATAGAATTAGATCATATAAAGTAGGAGGTTTCCCCTCCAGTGTGGTTTCAAAATTGTCATTGTAAATACGTTTGTTTGAGATGACAGTTTTCGTTAATCTCTTGAGTGCCTTTTGTTTACTGGTTTGTATAATGGATTTAAGATCGGGTGGGGTTAGCCCTGCAGATTGCAAAGCCAATGTGCTTAGAGAAACATCATTTCTCAATGAGTAAGTTATTGGCAGTTTGGTGTTGCCAAAGTTTAAGAATGTGACCTCAGTAGGCAAGATTTTGCTTGAAATAAAGTTAAAGATTTGTAGTCTCTCCGGCTCAGAAGGTACGCCCAGTTCCAATTCAAACTTGAATTTCGAGCGAACTGATTCTGAAAGTTTGTCTGCATCCGCAACAGTGGCAACAAGTATAAAGTTTTTCTTATTTTGAGAATTTTCATCATTATTGTCACCAAATAGGGAATCAATCAATTGAATGATATTAGAGCTGATCCCAGCTCCATCTTTTCCGTCTTGTTCAGACTTTTTGGCAATTGCATCTAGATGTTTTATCAATACAATGCATGGATTAATGTCCTGAAAAGCTCTTTCAACTCTAGCCTTTAGAATCCCAAAAGTTTTGGCATCGTTATCACTGGTAGAATTATAACCGTCTATTTCAAAAACATGAATTCCCATTGATTCTGCAATTCCATGTACTAAACTCGTTTTTCCTGCGCCTCTTTTAGTCGAACTCAAAAGAATTGTAGTCTGGAGAGATGCCCCCAAAGGAGAGATACTTGCAGCTAAATATTGCTGAAATTTGCTAGCATATGTAAATAACTTGTTGTTGGTTTGTAAAAAACCATCAAAATCGGGATATAAAGGTAACGAAAGGTATTGTTTCCATGTAAGTTTGGTTGATATTGTATTGCCTGTAACAATACCTGATTGAATCATTCTTGTTTGAGAAGGGTTTATAATAACATCATCCCCATTGCTATTTTCACTGTCGTAGTCAACATTTGTTATTTTAAACCATGCAACAGCATTTGGTTTCCCCTGGGGAATTGGCCCTTCATCTGCATCATCTTGGCCATTACTGTTTGGATTATTTGAATTTGAAGAATTTGTTGAAAACAACGTTTTGGCTAATATAGTATCAATAGGTATAGTAATCACATCGCCATTTCTTACTATTCTATGACAGCTTTCAAAATAGACTCTTAAGCCAGATAAGAAAGCTTGTTGTAAGGTACGATCAGTAGTTACTGGGGATGCCAATCTAGAAATGGTAACCTCTTTTGCTGTTTTAATATGTTTAGTATATGAGCATTCGTCTGCAGTTGAAGAATACGACTCGCTTTTAGATTCTGTTTTTATAATGGGGTGTGATTTAGAAATGAGAACTTCTTTGGGAGAACCCAAATTATGGAGAAGAATGGGTGAGATATAAATAACCTTTGAGGGAACTGTATTTGGTTCAGGATATGAGTACAGAGTAACATGGCGAGTTGTGTCACCATTTTTGGACTTTAAAATCATTACATCACCGGAAAAGCAGCCTAATTCGGCAAGAAGGTCAACTTTGGCAAACGCTCGAGACTCTGGATCATCCTTAAAGTGAGGAAATGGAACAATTGAAGTGTTTGGAATTTGGTGTTTAAGAGGAATAACTTTAATTGGCTTTGAGAATTGTGAATCATTCAGCTCGAGAGATTTTGAAAGAGCAGTTGAATCATTAACAAAGTCTAAGTACTTTGCAATTTCATCGTCATCATTATTCTCTACGCTCTGTTGTTTGTCAGTGGTATTGTTTAATAAGCCTTGGTTAGAAGGTGGAATAGTAGTATCTTTAACAATGGTAATTTTTGTTTTGGTGGGTGAGACTATACCTTGATCTACTGGGTCACATAACTTGATAATTCCACCAAGAGATTGACAGAATTCTCCTTGTCGTAGAATACTGCTGGACTGGGTTGAATAGAAGAGGGAAAAGTTGTCGTTTTGTGGATTGTATTGATGATGAGGGCAAAGCACAATAACATTTTCCAAGACTACAGGATTGATTGGTCGAATAAAAACGTTGTTTGAGAGCGAAGCAATAGTATGAGTCGAAAGAGATGAAACTAGACATGAGTGGGGAGGAAGAAGAGTCTGCAAATGAGAAATATCGGTATTTGAATTGGTTAATAGACGATCATTCAAAGAAGCAAGCTTAAACAAAAACCATTTAGAGGCTGTAGAGTCGGTTTGAATATTGGAAATATTGGAAATAACTACGAATGAATCATTTGAAGCTATGTTCGATTCGAGATCTTTTGACAATAGTGCGTAATCTGGAGGAAGTGATTCTGTGAAGAAAAGATTACTTTTAAATTGATGATGAATTGAAGGCCGCGCTACCTGGCTTTCATTTTGATTTAGTACTAACGACGGCATTATTATCTTTGGTGATAGTTGTAAAGAAAAAGCAAACAAAGTGATGAAAAAAAAAGCCAATTTAATGGGGTAGAAGTGAAAAAAAAAAAAAAAAAAAACTTGATTATGGAGGAGGGGGTAAAGTTGGTAGATGAAGCCTCGGCTACAATAGTCACTTTAGGGCAACTCATGTGATTTTGGACCAACCAGCATTAAAGTATTTGAACAAGTCTAAATAGCATGAGCTTGTTGATGAAAAAAAGAGATTATATTGTAAATAATGAGTTAATATTTCTAATCTTAGTTAAACATTTATATTGAATCATATTGTTAATTTGTTTTAATCTATGTGGTTCAGCTAGTCTTGGGCTTATCACTAGATCGAGGGAAGATAAGGCGGTTTAATCTTCCATAGATATCAATACACATTACCAAAGTAACAACCAATATGGGAAGATACATTCCGACTAAGCCCAAGACTTGAGAGTTTGTTAAACTATTTGTATCATTTTTTAAAAATGAGATTTCTGACAAACATGCAAATGTTGTTATTGAAGCTTCGACGGCGTAAATAAGCATTGGCAAATATATTTTACGATTGTCCATATACACATTACAAGGTTAGTAGTAGTCCATCACGGTTTGAAATAAAAGTAACTCTAAACTCACCATTGTACAAGTAGATTGGAGCAATGATAAAAAAGGGTAATTGGAAAAGCAGTTCTAACCATATAAAGGATTGCAGCCAGACAGGTTTCTGTTGGAGCAACAAGTCATTGTTTGTTTCAATATGAAACTTTATGAGGGCACGTTGTAGTGGGAATTGAAGGTACTGTGGAATTACGACAGTCGAATCAATCAATACTGTGACAACTGCATGTTGAACAAAGTATATGATATAAAAAAGATCAAGCTTGCGTGAGGTAAGAGGTGTCATGGCCAGGCTTCTACTGAATGCGTTTCAAAATTGCTAGAAATGTTGCTGATAAGTGGTATAGATGTTAAAGTAGATGCGGTTATGGTTGTTTTGGTGGTAGTGATACAAGATTTTACATGGTGGTGAAAAGGATTCTATTGGTCCGACATTTTCTCCAACACCTCTCTTGCCTGATTGATTTTCATAGCCAAGTAAGGGGATCCGCCACGATCAGGATGATTATTTAGCATTACCTTACGATGATGCTTTGATATAACTTTTTTTGTAAGCTGATTTCCTGTGTCTGTAGTAATTCCAAGGATATCGAGAGCTTCTGCGACAGTCATTTTCTCATCAAATCCGCCAAGATAAAACTTTGGATTACTGTTTGAGCTGCTGAAATAGGGATTGTTGCCGGTCTTTGTATCATAAAACATCTCGGGAGGCATGGCTTTGAGTCGAGCATAAGCTCTCACAGCGGCCCTGCCTGATGTGAACACCAACGCAGCAGCGAGACTTGCAGCTATAGGCCATACCTAGATTGAATATAATTAGACAGCTATCACATGAAAATAAACAATAATATAAAAATAAAAAAGGAGGGATAGAAGAAAAGTGGCAATCATACCATTGTTATTTATATAATTTGTTAAAAAGTCTATTTGATATACAACTGTGGCGATCTAGATGACGATTTGATAAGTTTTGAACAATAAAAAATATAGAATGGAATAACCTTTTACATTACCATTATGGGGTCTGGCAGACAGGTAGGACTCTTTCTATATACTTTATTGCTTAAACTTTCTTGATTGCCAGAATCAGCAGCGTCTATATTACACTGTGATACAGTAACAAATGTTGTAATAAGTGTTGTATTAAAATTAACCAAAACCTCCTTTTTTTTTTCTTTTTCTTTTTTTTTTTTTTTGTTCTTTCTTTCTTTTCCTTTATATAAAATTCTAGCATACGAAAACTTTTCATCAGAATTGCACTGTATATAAAGTGTTTTCTGTCCATTTAACAGTCATTATATACTCATTTTTTCATAAAATATCGCATACCATACTCAACCATGGCTAGAAGAGACTCAAACCCATTATACAAAGTTATAGTCCTAGGTGATGGTGGTGTAGGCAAAACCGCTCTAACCATTCAAGTATGTTTTTGTTTTTTCTTTTTTCTTCTAGCAAACCATGTCATTTTGCCTTGAACTGTCTCATAATATATGGATAGATAAATATAGTTTTTATTTTCAGTTATTCTAAGAATGCATCTATTGATTTAATCATTTGCTAACTGTTTTGTTAATTATGTTGTATTATAGCTTTGTCTTAATCACTTTGTCGAAACTTATGATCCCACTATTGAAGACTCTTATCGCAAACAAGTTGTTTTAGATGATGACCCTTCTATATTAGAAGTTTTGGACACTGCCGGTCAAGAAGAATATACAACACTTAGAGATCAATGGATTCGAGAAGGCGAAGGCTACGTTCTTGTCTATTCAATCACGTCACGATCATCTTTTTCTCGCATCAGAACTTTTTACAACCAAATATTAAGAGTAAAGGAAGACGGAGACCCCTATTCAATTGTTATTGTTGGTAACAAATCAGACAGAGGTTCGGACGAACGAGAAGTCTCAACACAAGAAGGTGAAGCGCTGGCAAAGGAGCTGGGCAATCTGCCTTTTTTTGAGTCATCTGCAAAGTACAATGTCAATATTGAAGACGCCTTTTTAACATGTGCTAAACTATGCAAAAAGCAACGGCAAGGACCCTCAACAGAAGAGTCAAAAGACAAGGAAGCCACTAATGATCAATCAGACCCCAAGTCGCCTAAATCTAAAACTCAACCAGACTCAGAACCTCTTACTACACGGTCATCAGCATCATCGTCCGATGGGCCAAATGCCTCTGCAAAACCTATAGAACAAACTAATGATTCTCAAGATGCTTTATTCAACACAGTCAACAATGGAAACAATCCTAACACACCTTCAGAAACTACAGCAAAGAACACAACCACAAACAATAGTATTCCACCACCAGTAACCACGACAAATAGTGCAAACAATGCTACACGAAAAGCTTCAAGGCAATCACAGAGTCAAAAGGGTTCGAAAAAGAAAAACAAAAAGTGTATTATTATGTGATTGTTTTAATATAAATTATTATTTAGATAAGGCCGTCATCTTTATCTTCTTTTCCGACCTATTTTGAAGGAATGGTAAACCAAAAAAAAAAAATTGTTAGGTGTTGTGTCTTAAAAAAAAAAAAACTTCTTTCTCTGCCTTGAAACAACAACAAAAAAATATAAACAAAAAAAAAAATTAAATAACAAAAAAAATAAGAACCAACTAATAATAATAATACTAATAATCAATCAATCAATCAGTTTTCAGTAAATAAATGCCCTTTTTTTCTTATTCTCTATTTTAAAACAAGATGAATTTCTATTATTTTTTTACATACATATTTTTTTTTCTCTTTTTCTTTTTGTTTCTATAATTTTTTTTATGTTCAAGTATCAAGTTATCTTTTTTTTTTTTTTTCATCATCATTATAAAATGCCTGTTTAATATAATATATTGTTTGTTATTCTGATTTACTAAAAAATAAAATAAAGAAAAGCTTCATTACACGAAATTAAAAGACTTTTGAAAAGACAATAGATACAATTGAGTTAAGTAATGATTTCATTTCTTATATAATGAAGCATTGTCTTTTCATGTTATTAATTCTTACTTTCCGTGCCCTTTGTAGGTATATAAGGCAAACAGAGAGAGAGTTTTCTTGTATCCGTGACGATAATGACAGAAGCAACATTCTTGTATCTTTTTTCCAATAGCAATATAAACAAAATTTTAGACTTTCTTTGTTAGCACATTGTTATTTAGGACCATCTTTTTTTTTTTATCTCATATTCATGCTTTGTTAAGAGCTAATTATGTCTAAGCTATTTTCAATGAAAGTATTAATAATAAGAGTATTAATACTCCTACTACTCCTAATAATACTCGAAAAAGGATTGTGCCTTTTGCAACCCCCCCTCTGACGGCGGTTCAATGATATAATGAAATAGTAGTAGTAGGATTTACTAAATAGTTACTTAGTATAGAAACCAAGCCGAATCTTTTTCTTTATTATTCATTTTTTTCAATAGTTCAACTTAGGAAGGAATTCTCTAACCCCAGAATCAGTTCAATCAATGATAGGTATACTGGGGTACATACGTAACACGACTTGATTGTAGGACATTATCATAGGTCTATATATATAAATCAATCATCCTAATATCTAAGAAAAATGATTGATTATTAATATTGTTGTTATTTGTAGTACATCGCCACCAAAACATTAATAAGAAATGGCAATTTGTTCTTAAAGGTGTTTCAATTACAGAGGAAATAATAGGACGTGTTGTTGTATTTTTTTTTTAATGTTGATCATTTTATTATCATTGATATTTCTATTTCTTCCTAACCTGAAGACAACATTATTTATAACACTTTGAATCATTCAAAACTTTGTTTTTTATGATATTCGAACTTTGTTTTTTTGATTTGTTTCAATGATTTGTACAATAGATATACTCTGTTTATAACATGTTGAAGAAAAAAAAAAACCTTCTATCATATGTTTTTAACTTGTTGATGAGAAACTTTTCGTGGACCCCCACTATACCATGCCCAGTATCTATACACAAAGTTGGGGTACTAAATAGTACTATGGCGATTGTCCACATTCTTTTTATAGATTATCATCTATCTATTCTACAATCACAAAGAATTATGATACGTACCTATTCCTGATTTCTTTGATATATGCTTATCTCTTTTCTCCTCTTTAAATACCTCCTCTTCAACCAATGGAAACTTTCATGAACACCCCCTTTTTCTTTTTTTTTTGTTCTGTTTATTTCTTGATCATTTTGTATAGATTCCAACTCTGGGGTAAACAACCATTTATACATCCTTTTTTTTTAAAATAGATTAAGTAAAAAGAAATGGTACAGAAAAAGCCCATACGAATTTCTTTTTTTTTCGTCTTTTCTCCTCTCAGGTTGTATTAACTTGTCGTATGATTATTTTATTTCGTATATTAAAGTCATGACACGAAATATGTAGTCGATATAACCTACAGTGATGGAAAATTATTAAAAATAAAGTTTTCTGTTAACAAATTATATGATATTGATGAGTCGAAGGAGAAAGGTGACGATTTCTAATATATAAACTGTAGTGTATTCCAATATTATTGGTTGCCCCCAAGTGGGTAATGTTTAAGTTTTTTTTTTTGATTTACGACACATAAAATATCCTTACAAAGACTATATAGAGAAGACTACTTGGACCCACGTGAGGGCTTATCCTGTATATAAGCTATTTATTTAGCCTACAGTACAGAATTTTTACAATATCACATTTTTTACATTTCTTGTTTACACTTGTCAATAATGTTTGTTGTATATTTTGCTCATTTTTTTGAGTGAAACTGATTCAAAAGATATCATAATAACATAATCATTTCTATTGAATGTATAAACTCTGTTTCAATTAAAGCAACTTCTGTTGTATTTGATCCGGTTTGTTGTTAAACAGCATATTTTAACAGTACCAGATTTCAACATGAAAAAAACCAAGTCACAGTCAAAAAAAAAAAAAAAAAAACAATGAGCTGTTAATAAAACTGGACTTTCAAGTTAAAAATAAAAGACATCAAAAATCAAATTTACATACACTTTTATAATTGTAATTAATTGAAAGAAATCGCAACTTTTACAAGTCTTCCAAATTCATCCACAAAACTTGCTTGAAAACCAACTAGGAAAAATACTTTCATTTTAGATTAGCGATAGCAATATAACCTTTTGTAATAATATCGAAAAATTCAACTTTAAGAATCAATAAAAGCTTTTTTTAGACTTTAAAATGTTGATATCTTTGATTGATTGCTAGGTTTACGATTGTTCAATGTTCAATTGATGAAGAAACTATTATAGCCAGATAAAAGCTTCATTACGACAATGAAGCATAACCTGGATAATCATTTCTTGAACTTGATTGAAGACTATCTCGCCATTCGCTAAGATAAAATAAAGCAACCATGAACATGTTTATGAACCATTTTTTCCCTATCGCTTCTCATTCTTATTTCACCCAGGTTACCTTATTTTAATATATCTACCTTTATTTCAATGACATATACCCCCACTTTCAACATTTTTATTTTTGCTTTTTGATTAATATTCACGATATTTTCTACCGAATAAAAACTTATTGTAGATCCATATCACTGAATGTCTCTCTATCTATGTAATCGATCGTTGGGTTTTTTACGACATTTGTCAGCCAACATATTTTTTTTTTCTTGCTCTTTCAAATTGATACACTAAAATGGTCATATCTAGTGGTTCTTGAGGTATAAAATAGTCACTCAAGGGAAAGAGAAAAAATGATCATTCTATTATCAGCTGAGAAAAAAAAAAAAGAGGAGAAAAAAAAAATGAAACCAAATGAGTACTATATCTATTGAGCGATTTCACTGATTATTTTTAATATGTTCAAATTTTGCTTACAAATATCAACATAAAATGATGAAATTATAAGCAATTGGCAAAAAAAACCATTTCTACTCAATTACCTTATGCTCAAATATGATACCATATAGTTAAAAATCACCATGATCGTTCATGATACACAAATTACACAAATTTAAGTGTAAAAAATAGTCTAAATTCAAGATATCTACTTGCGAAACGAATAACATTGGATATACCACAATCAATTAATTTCACTTGATGTAATTTCCACAGAATCTGGACTTATTCAAAAGGAGTCGAACATCATTTCATAAATATAAAGTTTCTGTGAAAAGCTGAGCAACTACAGAAATTAAAAATTAACTATGAATAAATTTCAATGACGATACTATTATATATGTCTCAACAATAAGAGTCTCATTGCTTCATCAATCTAATTGGGTCTAAAAGTTTTTGAAATCATCTTTTGTGGCAATTTTGAAAATGTTTTTTCCTACTTCAAAGTGATGATCATTATTATAATTAATACTTACTGTATAATCAACCAACTGGATCCAAGTACTGTCTGTTACATATGTATATGAAAAGAATTACATTTCAGACCATGTATCTCTTTATATCTTCTAGATGAGCCACAAACCCTTTCTTTTTATTTCAACTTTTCATTCAGGCTATACTTCTATACTGAGGCCTTTTTGGTGTTGCATTTGTAATGAAGTATCAAAATATGATATTGTAGATATAATACACATTGGCAATATACCTATTATACCTAAGAAATCCTAGAATAGAGGCTTCTGATACAATAAGCTTGATCATGCTCATGAAACTTTGGCAGATTTTATTGTTATTTTCTTCATGATGTTGCTTTTGCTATGAACTTATCAGAGCTACTAGCCACAAACCATAAGCAGGTAACAACAAAATTAATAATTACTGATATATACGACAAAAGGAAAGTGATGTCTCAACCTTTTATAATCTTTTCAAATATAATAGGTATACCAGTTCAATACCTGATGAATTGCCTTCAAACAAGTGTGATTAGTTAAAATCAAGCTTGATTAAATATTTTTTTCAATATATACAAGGAATTCCAGGACTCCAACAGAGCATAACACACCGTATAGATCCAACAACTTTGGCTTTTTCTTTTACATTTCGGTTTCTCTTATAAATGAGACCTTTATATTTACCTTATTGATATGGAGTTTGTTACTTAATATAAGGCCACAGTACCCCCAAACCAATATAATTATCTTGAAGAGCATACAAAACAACGTTATTGAGATTGAATAAGCGATCCAAATCTTTGTATATTTAATTTGCATTGTGTAAACCAATTCTCTAGTTTCAAATATATATCAAGTTTCATAAAAATCAAGGCTACTGCATCTTTGTTGTGCTGCTTTTTTTTTTTTAGTATTGCTTCATAAGTTTTATGTGAAACTGAAAAAAAAGCTGTATATGAATATAGAGAGAGAGAGCATAAAATATAAAACATTCCTTAATTCAGCTATAGATTTTTCTATCAAGCTTAAGAATAAAAGCACTGATAAACGATATTATTAATCATATTTTTGATTCGAAAAAAGGGATGCATTTTCAAAACGGACTAATGTTTCCTATTGTATAGTATCAAGCCATACTCTATATATAGGTAGCTCATAATAACAGGCATGTGATCTCACGATAAGCATATATGACAAGATAAAATTGTTGTGGTATCAAAATAACTGTGATATATACTTAAATATCCAAAATGTATAGTTGAAAATTTTAACAAAACTTGGCTTTAGATTTAAAAAATATTAAAAAGACTCGTTTGAAATAAATAGGTTAGATCATGAAGTTTTAAAATACCAAGAGGATAACTATTTAGGACAAAAGAAAAAAAAAAACAAGAAATTGGATTTTGAAAAAAGACAAAATAGTAGATCTCCATTGTATCTTTTTTCCTTTGACTATAGATTTCTCTTTGTATTTTTTATGGGTATTATGTTTTTTTTCTTATCAATGATATTATGTATATATCATATGAAATGAGCCCCTTGGATTTCATATGTAAATATTATTGTCTTTTATTTTCATATATGTAGAAGTCGTATTATCAGGCTTTTTTTTTTTTTTTTTTTTTTTTTTTTTTTTTTTTTTCATAAAGCAATAAGAGACTCATATAGATAGAGATCTGTGATATATTAAAAAACAATAATAGTAAGTCATCGATTTGCTAATTCAAAAAGCAGGTTCAAAGATAAAAAAATAACTTCACTCAATAGTTGATTAAATCAAATTACTTTGAATTTATTGGGAATCAAAATTATACTAGATTTTGATCTTTTAATAAGCCAAAAGTATTCTATTTTGAACAACGATAGCCCACTTTTCTCATAATTAAAACAATCCCGTATTTTTAATCTAAATGAGATAAAAAATACTTCTTTGTCTTCTTTTGTTTTGTTTTTATTTTTTCATTTATTTAATATAAATATTTTTATACTTGTATTGGTTTCCGTATTTATATATATACCAATTCCACTTTTATTTTCATAATTTTTTTTTTTTTTTTCAACTTTTAGATGACTGTGAAATGCGTTTATTTAGAAAATTTTGATTCTGGTTCCAATCTTTTTACAAAAAAAAAAAAAAAAAAAAAAAAAAAAAACTTAACAAGAACCCCTATTATTACAATGATTCTTCTACTCACAATGTCATTTACGTTATCCATTATTTAATAGATTTAGCTTTTCCGCTCATTGGTTATAGCAAATTTGTTGAACCATCAGAGAATGAAATAGAACGGTCACAACACCCAAATATTTTTTTGAAATACTGGATTATATAGATTGTAAAATTATTCTTATTGATGACGATAATAAACTACAACAAGAGGAACATCGGTAATAGCTAAAAAAAAAAAGGAGAACAATAAAGTTAACGAACTAAAAGAAAAGGTGACTATGCTAAAAGAGCTTCTTGAACAGAAAAAAAAAAAGAGCCGAGATCGCTCAATCCAAAACATTCTCTTTTTAAAACGAAAAGTCAAACTCTACTTTGGAATTTGAAAAGAAATATATATATATATATATATATTATCAATTTATCCGATCGTTACGCTAAAGATGATGCCATGGCATTGCAGAGTTATGTAACTGGGATCAATGCTGCCCGAATTGACGGAGTTAATAAGGAAACGCTTTCCAAATATAGGCTGCAGCCAAGTTTCTCTAAAAACTTCTCAAAGTCACAAGGCCCTTATTTTATTTTTTGTGCTTATATGAATGATGAATGTGCGGAGAAGTCAAAATGGTTGAAGAAAACCTTAGAAACTGTATTGATTCTGGAGAGCGACACCGGAAGGAGGGGGCGTCAATAATTGTAATATCCTGGTTATTCCAACTGGGTTTGAAATGCTCATAAGGAAAAAAGAGAACCTTTTATTTCAAAGTAATGAAGCTTGGCATCTTCAGTATTCATTTTTATTTAACGACTGGAATGTTTGAATTCTGGTGGATACTATTAACATCAGCAGGCACTTATGAAGGAGCTTGTTCTATATATCTCAATCATCATATATACTATGGGATACCTCTAAAACAAACAACTAGTGAGTTGCTGGCTGGGTAACAAGAGAAAGTGTGCACTACTGGATATTTAGTTGATCTTCGTGGAGCCCTTAAACTCTCTTTTTTCGTGCATATATACTGATATGAATAAAACATTGATCATTAGTTGTCAATCTTTGATTACCTTAAGTTTACTCAACCATATTTATTCAATATATGGAACTATATAAGGAAGGCATTTTAGCTAATCAAAAAACAGACAGTTGTCCCTTCTAGTTCCCGTGATAAAAAATTTTTCTTGTCGGGGAAAAGAAAAAAACTGGTCGGGGACCAAATTTTACAAGGACATGATCAATATTTGGTCTTACATATCTATCTGTCTGTCTTGTAGATTCAACAATATTTTGGTACTTGACCAATTAAAAAGTATAATTTTTTTTTATTATATAATGAAACCTATTTGGTAAATAAATATATTATTGGCTTTCTTGGATATGAAGCTTTAATTATATTATTTTAGTGTATTAAAAATTGGCTTGGTCTTTTTGAATACAAAGGGGGGAAAAAAAAAAACAGCAAATGAAAATAAACATTGAATAATACCAGAAAAAAAAAAGCAATAATAATAGATAAAGAAATTTTGATCGTTCAATATTTTGGTAATGTAAATATTCTGAAATAGGAAATATTTTTTTTTTTCTCTCTCTTCTTCGGCTTTTCAAAAAAGAAAAAGAAAAAAAAAACCTGATTTTCCCTTTTTTTTAAAAGACACCATACTGTATAGACCTTTATTCAAGAGATTCTTTGGTAAAAGAAAGGTTTATCTATACAGACAGACAGCAGTAGTATCTGGATCTTTTTTTTTTTTTTTTTTTTTTTTTTTTTTTTTTTTTTTTTTTTTTTTTCTTTTTTTGGGGATTTTTTTTTAAAAAAAACGTGTCGCATTTTAAAGATTGTTTCATCATATTGTATTTATCTTGATCAATTTCGATATTATTATAAGTTCTATAACCATGAAACTGTTTTTTTTATTACGCTTTAAATGTTAATCAATTGAAAAAAAAAAAAAAAAAAAAAAAAAAAAAAAAAAAAAAAAAAAAAAAAAAAAACAATATAACAATAGCAAATTATTAGAATAAAACAACAGTCAAAGCCATGTAACACGATAAAGACTTGCAAAGAGTGTAGGTCAAATTTCATTAATTATTAAAAAAGAAGTGATAGATTTATCAAAGAAAAAAGGCTTATTTATATAAATGATTGCTTGAAATTTCCAATCTACTAGTCATTTTACTATTCTATAGTAGCCTACTTATCCAAACCTTGTGCTGTATTTAGATATATATATAAATGAATGTAAATCCTTACATTTGACCTCAGTAAAACAGTCATATTAGAATATCGAACGCTTTCTAACTTATTGGATTTTGAAATTTGATTCAAAAGGGGATAATTATAGAATGACTTAATCTATCACGAGGAGTATCTTATATATTCTGAGCATTTGAATAAGTACGTTTCAATCAGATTTTCAGACACATATAAAAGCCTTCTTCAATATTGTAAATTTAAAAGGTTTAAATTCTCAAATCTACTAAAAAAACAAATTACCCTGGCAATTTGTACTTTTTTCTTTTTTGAATTTCACTAAAGTCGATTCAAAATCAGACAATGAAATACTTTATTTCTTTAATCAGATCTTGAAATGAACTATATTTGTTCCTATTTGTTTTAACTTCAAAATAACTTACCAATATACCAAACTGTAACTCCTTTTTTTTCATTTTTAATATTCCAGTCATTCATTATTTTTTTTGATCGTTGTGTTGCATAATTCTTTTTTTTTTTTTTTCCCTCGAGAATATCTTAGGTTTTATCAATACTCAACATCTAATAGAGCATAACCTGTAACAAAACCTTGTTTTTTTTAAATGTTAATACCCGTTCCTACTTAGTACTGTAACAATCGTTATATTATAATAATAATAATAATAATAGGAAGAAGAATGATAGATGTTCTTTCAAACCTATGAAAAAAAGGAGTCGCTAAAGCAAGTCTGTGGATACTGAAACTTAAGATTATATTTCACCCTGATAATGCCAATTAATTTGCAAAAAATACAAGAAAGGATCATAATAGGTATTCAAAAATTCTTAATTAAGGTATAGAGAGATATGACAAACTAAAATAAAATAGATATACAGACTCAAGAATCTTCAAAATGAACCCTTTCTTTCTTTTTTCTTTTTTTTTTTTTTCTTCAGATTTAATGGGCAGCTTGATCCATAAATTTAGCAATTATAGATGTACTTTATACTCACATGATTGGGAAAAAAAAGCCTTTTTAGTAAATAACTAGGATAGATATATAGAAATGTAAATCCTATATGCAATTAAGTAAAACAATAAATGTATATATTGATTGTATATATATACAACCGATTTTTCCCTTGATTTTTTTTTTTTTTTTCTTTCCTTTTTTTTTCCCTTTTTTCCCTTTTTTTTTTTCTTTTTTTTTTCTATTACTTTTTTTATTTATTTATTTTTAATATCCTCAACCAAAAAATTATCAAAAAAGCAAATATGTCTATAGATTCTAGTCTGTATTCACTTCCTAATTTCAAGAGGATATTCCTCTTAATTTGCATCCTGATAGGAGTCTCAATGCTATATTTCTCACTATCACCACATATATCATACACATATAATCAACTAGGTCATGTTGGAGCATTTATAGACCAAACAAGTAAAAACGAGACAGAATCAAACCTTTTAAATATACCGCAAAAGCAGCAAGGCCCAGCTCTTCATGAGATCGATGAAGATCTAAAAGAAGAACTCACTAGCGAAGAAGCCGACCAGCTTCAAAAGGAACAAGAGATTGCTGAGAAAAAGCAACGTATAGAAGAAGAACGATTAAAAGTTCTTGCAAAAAAGAAGGAAAAAGACGATTACAAAATGGCCAACTCAACTCTTGGCTTTGGCAACATTTTTTATATAAACCTTCCAGACCGTTATGCCCATGATGATGCAATTGTTTTACAATCAGTTGTCACTGGTATTGAAGCAGTCCAAGTTGATGGTGTTTTAAAAGCTACATTAAACGAACATGGACTTCCTCCTTCTTCAGGGTATGTACATAAAGGGGCAAAAGCATGCTACCGCGCTCATGCCAATTTGTGGAAGAGAATTGTTCGTGACAATCTTGATACTGCTCTCATTCTTGAGGGTGATGCTGCTTGGGATATGAATGTCAGAGGAATCATGGCCCAATTTTCTAGAGGTCTTGAACAGCTCATGCAAAAGATGAAGTTCATAACTCCTGGAGGTAATGATACCTGGACTATAGATGATCCTTACAACTTTAAACACTGGGATGTCATTCAACTTGGTGGCTGCTTTCCTCCAAGCGATGGAAAGGACGATTCCGTTGCCTACCCTGACCCATATGTCCTCCCAGGCCTCAACTACTACGGCAAGCCTATTGACAACCAAAGAGTTGTCCGTTGGAGGTCTAAAGAAGTTTGCACTACTGGCTACGCAGTTAGTCGTCGTGGCGCTCTTAAGCTTTTGACACGCTCTAATGTTGACATGAATGCACCTGTAGATCTTGTAATCCGCGGCATGGTTGACGAAAAGCAACTTGATCTATATGCAGTCTATCCCAATGTTTTTGTGCAGTGGGAGTACGAAAAGGGGCTTGGAGCCTCAGATAAGAACTCTGACTTGCGTGAAGGAGAAAAGGAGGAAATGACTGGAGAAGAAATAAAAAAGGCATGGGACAAGGCACACAAGACTCTTAATGTTTGGACATACAGTGGGGGCTATACATCTTCGAAATTTAAGGACTGTGCGTTGAACCATCTTAAAGCCTCATTTTTTGATGGGAAGAGTGACCAACCTTGATCTTTAAATTATGGTAACCATACACAGCAAATTGTTATTATTATTATTACTCAGTAATACAATAACTCTATTACTTACTACCTTTAGCAAAAACTACATCATCACCAAAACATCTCTTCAACAAACAAAGGAAAACGTTTTACAAAAAAAAATTTTTTTTTTTTAATCCTCTGTTGATTTATTAAAAAAATGCAACAACAACATTGAACTTTAGAAAAGAAATGAGAACAAAAAAAAAAAAAAAAAAAAAACATTTACGATATTTCATTATTGATAATAATCATTTGCTACTTTCTAATTAATTCTTTTTGACAACTAATGGAATTGATTCAATTTACAAGCAAAATTTTTTTTTAATATTTTTAATAAATTGAATCTTTTTTTTTTTTTTTTTTTTTCCACTTTCATACAGTATCTAAATAAAATGAGAATAACAACAAGTTAATCACTATTCTTTCTCCCTTCTTTTTTTTTTTTTTTTGGTCTATATAATGAGGTCATAATAAGAAAGGAAAGAAATGAAAAAAGATGGTTAATAATATTCATTTTGATGCCTCCATATATTTTGTTATTATTATAGATTATAATAAGACTTTTATTTATTTGATTTCTCCTTGAATGGACAATTTACTACTATATATACTCTCCCTATACTTCTCCCTATACGTTGTTTACCTATAACAAAAAAAAAAAAAAATATTCAAAGCTTTGGTTTTTTTTTACTAAAACCTAAAAGAAACAACTTTTGATATAACCAATAATAAATAATACTCCATATTGAAGTGTTGTTGTAAAGTAACCAACAAAAAAAAGGATCAAGTTTGAAACTATTTAGGATTTTTTTTAGAAGCTAACCTTTTTTTTTTTCTTTTATTTTTTTAATCAAATCGATTGTACCATGATTTATATCTTTAATTTTTTTTCTATAAGATCTTCTTTAAATGAGCCATTCTGGAAACAATTAAATTTGGTACCACAATGAATAGGAAAATCAGACCTTTGAAAAAAAAGAAAAAGAAAAACGATATAGACCAGATTTATCCTTTGTTCATTAAATATTGCTATAATAAATGTATACAGATCCAATGATGATATCAACTACAATGCTTTTAATCATTTTGCTTTTTTTAAACAAAAGGACAACCAACCAAAATCTCATTTATAATGCATCAACTGTATACTAATAGAAAGACCAAAAAACATACGCATATATAAACAAACCTACCGTCATTGAAATATATATATATATATCTTCAATTATCTGTATTATATTTCTATCTATAAACTATCAAAATATCTTGTAATGGCTGCTTCAAGACCTGATCTTTTAACAGCTTTCGTTTTAATACCAACATGAGTAATAAAAGACCTAAGATCATCTTCAGTATAATCCTGATACCTGGCCTTTATGGGTCCAGGCAGCGTCTGCAAGCTCTGGAATACAGTAAATAATTCATGCTTCTGTGCATACATGATATCTTGCTTTGTTCTTTTGTTAGATTTTGCAGCTGCCGCATCTGTGCTACTCGATTCATCTCCTCCCCTTTTACGTTTTTTGACCGCATCAACAGGTAAAGCAGGAACTGATTCTTGAGTTGTGAGAACAACACTTTGAAGTAGTTCATTCCACTTTTCAATTTCTTCACCAGCACGTGAGTAAATAGACGTATACTTGGGTAGTGTAGGGTCTAGTTTCTGAAGTCTTAATAACGATTTCATATCTATGCTGATCTTTTGTTCGCCTGTTGTTGTTGTTGTTGTTGTACTGAAAAGATCGGCTTCTTCTTCGTTATATTCTTCTTCAAATACAGACTGTTCAAACACTTTATAGAAATTTCTCAACTGGGGGTTAGGATAACGTTTTGGCTCATATCCAGCCTTCATAAACAGCCGTTCAATGATCTGACCCATCCGGTTTGTAAGTGCTTCACGTCCAGTTACTTGCTCTGAAGTGGTATCATCACGAATAATAAAGTCAAGTTCTTTATATAACTTCTTCACAGGCTTATCTCTAATATCATCTGCAAAGGGGAGTGGTACGAAATAAAGTCCCATTGGATACACGCTTTTGGAGTCATTAGCTGAATATCTTTTCTTGTCATTATTGCCACTGCTCTCATCGTCGCGTCTAGGAATTGTAGAGAGATAGTGCTGTTTTAAGATTTCTACCTCTGACTCGTCTGAGGGATAAGGCATGAGAGCACCCATAACAGGTGTCGAATTTGATCGAGGAACAGCCCAAACGATCGCAACTTTGTTCTTTTTGATAAGAGATTTGTACAATGCTGTAAATGCTCGTTTTGAATTTATCAGTGTCGAGTCACTTGGATACAAAAAAACTGATTTTGTCAAGTTATAATGCCACGAAATAGTACTTGCATCTTTGAACCCGACCAACTTAAAAATGGATTTAGGCTTCCCTGTTTCTGGAGAACATGGAAATATCGTTTCAGGTAGCTTTTTCAGTGATTCGACTTGTTCTGGTGTACAAGGGATTAATTGATCGCCTATTCTTATACTACGGATAATATCTGACTGATTAACAGTGTTGCCAGTTTCAAATGATAGAGCAATACGTTTCCTAACTACCAGTTCTCGATTATCACAGTACTCTTCTTCGTGAGCTTCTGTATCCTTTTCATCATCCTTTTTTGTAATCTTTTTTATATAAGTAGCACAGATTGTAGAAGGTTGTGGAACCTTACTCTTTTGGATAAGATTGTATCCTTTGATTCCAATTTGGATGTTATCTGAAAGTTGCAATACTGATGAGAATAATGCCCGTTTCGTAGCTTGCAGGTATTTAAACTGTTTGTCCTTTAGTAAATCTATCTCAAACAAGTTCTTGGGTATCAGTAAAGATGGATCTATTTCTTTAGTCATTGATAAAAATAAAATATCTTCATAAAATTTGGCAATGTTGAATGCGCTCTTCTCATCCAAATATTCAGAGTATTCCTGTTTGATTTCTGTTTCTGATATGGGGTTGATAAAGTAAGGAATCAGCTCTACATCTTGTTGAACTAAATCTTTTACTCGCGTTTTAATGGCAAGCTTCTGTGTCTGAAAATCTAGTGGTGTGTCTCTATCTGTTATAAAAACAACTCGCTTCGAGTTATAAGTCTTGGTCTTTGTGTTTTTTTGCAAAGTTAATAGCTTGTTCGCCAAGTAGAATGCATTGGCAAGCCCAGTGGACGAATCTGTAGTTGGTGTAAAGTATTTAGAAAACTCTTCATTCGAGACTGACATGAGTTTCAAGTGCTTCAATTTGTCAATGGAGGGTACTGAAAGATCCATAAACAAATGACATCCATCCTGTGATGATACTTCTGAATATTCATTCTGACTTTTCGATTCTTTTTCGTCTTCTGTTTTTATTTCTTGGTAGCTTCCGTTGACAATAATAATTCCTGCTAGTCCTTGCTTTGAATCGATCAATCGGCGAAACAAAAACCTCGTAATAATTTCTAATAAGTACATCAGCGCATGCTTATGTTCTCGGCTTTCAAAGCCAGTATCGTAGGTAAGCGGTTTTGCCCATTTTGTGTAAAATGAATCTGTCGCTTCAATAATAAAGACAATTGCATCTTTTTCTGACTCAAAGAAATCTTCATCAAAGTATTCTTCTTCTTCAAAGTTGTCTATATCGTCCCAGTTGGATGATGACATTGCTTTTGATGATGTTATTATAATATGGTATATACAACTTTTCGATTAAACATTTCACGGGGTAAGTAAAATAGACAAAAAATGCAAGAATCAAAACAATTGACTTAGTTTGTTCATCTACGTCAGATGACTAAGCAACCATTTAATCACCGAAATCGAGTGACAAAAAAAAAAAAAAAAAAATTCCATGTACCTTTCTTTAACTGTATTGTACCTTTGTAAAAGTAAAAAAATGCCAAATTAAGCTAGCTTTACAGATCGAAATGTTTTAATTTAATTTTTTGCTTTATTATTTAAATTGAGAGCTCAAAATTGTTAACTTTAAAACTAATAAGGACACAAACCTGATCTTATTCCTCTTAGCTATAAATTTAAGCAATTCTATTCTAATCTTTGATCTAGGCTTTTAACTTTAAAAGCTGTATAGTAAATCAGGTCAAAATTTTAAAAAGTAATCATCATTATATTAACAGTATCTATTCATACAAAAAACAGTGCAAAAACAAAACGAAACAAACAGTGAAATTCGAAAGATGTAGAAAATCAAATTCTAGTCAAAATCTACTAGAATTAAAAGATTTAGTAAACCAAGGCCAAACCGACAACACCAGCGGCAGCCAATTGCTTGAGACTAATGAGCATGGCGTTGGCTCCGTTAGTTTCACCAGCTGAAGTTAAAGCAGCTGAGGAAGAAGCAGCGGCACTGGAGGCAGCGCTAGAGGCAGCACTAGAAGCAGCGACAGAAGATGTAGTCAAGGTGGTGACGGCTGTAGTAGAAGTTACGGTTCCGTGAGCACTTCCATGGGAAGTTGCGTGGGTGTGGTCGTCATCTGAGTGATCGTCACCTTCAGCGTGTTCGTGGTCATCGTGATTGGCATGGGCTCCGGAGGTAGCAGCAACGCTAGCAGTAGAAACGACAGTTGTGGTAGCATGAGCACTTCCGTGGGGAGTTGCGTGAGTGTGGTCGTCATCTGAGTGATCGTCATCTTCAGCGTGTTCGTGATCATCGTGACTGGCATGGGCTCCAGAGGTAGCAGCAACGCTAGCAGTAGAAACTACAGTTGCGGTTGCATGAGCACTTCCGTGAGAGTGGTCGTCGTCATCACCATGAGAACTTCCGTGAGAATGGTCGTCGTCATCACCATGGGCATGAGCTCCAGAGGCAGTTGAAGCAGGGGCATTGGTGTTGGAAGCAACGACGGCGGCATCTTCGTCACCGTGATCGTGACCTTCATGTCTAGCTTCCAAGCTTCCGACAACGGAGGCAGAGGCAGCAGAGGCCAAAAGAGCAATAGTAAGAACAGTCTTTGCGTACATTGTAGTAGTCCTAGTATATATATTGATACAGTGTTTTTGATAAAATTATAAACAGATGAATAAAGAGAATGAAAAAAAACAATGCTATAAACAATTATCTGGGGAAATTGGTCGTTTTAAGTAGTCTTTTTTTGGACTTGATCCCGAAGAAATTGATGGAAATTCGAATGTTTAAGAATTTCAAAAAGTCTTTTTAATTTGCTCAGACACAGAAACTTGGCATATCAAGTTTCTCAAATAGTCTTTTTAATTTGCTCAAAAAAATAGATAACATGGATTTTAAACACCGATACATACGAAAAAGCTAAAACAGAGCTAAATTTGTTGTTTATCACTATTGTATCTATTTATAAATGACCAAGTAGGTGGGGGTTTTCCTGTCGAAATACATGTCCATCCGCCAATCACCATAGCTGGAAATTCGATAAGATAAACGTTTTAAGGTCTAATTTGTTGCTTAATTTCTCACCTTTTCTAAAAATATCGTCTTCATTTTACCAATCCTGTACATGCAGTAAAGCTTGCAATTTCCCTTTTATTGCTATTAAAAGACATCGGAGGCTTTTCTAGTACCAAATGCCTCTCAAATCAAAAATCTTTACTTTTATTTTTGCGTTTGTGGCCTACAATTGCGCAAAAACAATATAAAATAATCTCATCGACTTTAGCTTTTGAAAAAGCGACAACATAACCGAATTACGAATAAAAATACAGAAAACTATTGGCTTAACTCAAACTGATTATATGACGACATAAAAAGGCCTAAAACAAATTTCAGCAATAAACCTTTTTATGGTATTGACCAATAGTGCATCTAAAATTTGAATTTTTTTATAAATTTTGAATAAAAATATCCAAATGATCAGATATATGCTTCTATAAATATTTCACTTATGTTTATTATTGTTAAATCAATAATATTTCGGAATTTGAGCAATATATTAAGTTGCAAACAAGGTTAGGTATTGCAAACCAAAAAAAGTAAAAAAAGCCACAGAGCCAATATCTGGATCTATTTTGGGTAGATATAGGGCATCAGTATAAAGAAAGAGTTGATTTAAAAAGCAATAGCTTTACTGCGGTAATAAAATTTGAAACAAAAACAGTCATAATGGTAGTTTTAGCCGATCAAGAAGGTAAATGGAAGATAAATGGAAAGCAAAAGCAAAATAATAATAAAAAAAGAGAGATTGCGTTAAATTGCCATAAGTAAAAGGATTGCAAAGTTTTTTTAATGCTTCCTCTAGCCAGTCATAGATTTGCATAGATCCTTCTATTATGATTGCAACTCTTAAACTATTATCTGTAATAACAAACTACAAAAAGTTGAGCATTATGTTTACTATAGTATAAATTATCGTCGCTGATCCAGTTCAAACAATCCAATACAATTTAATACCATTGAACCTCATCTTGGCATTTGAATCTACGCTCTTTCTCAAACATAAATCAAACAAAACCTGACAGGATTTTACCCTCATACTCTATGACAACGCATTCGCAAATCAGTTAAATATAATAATTGTGGCATCAAGCTCTTATTTTTGGTTCTATAACAAAAGCATATTTCGAAATGAAAGCGAATTGAATATTAACTAAGCTATTGGTAAAATAGCTTGAAGATGTTGGCACTAATAACCACAGGCTTAGCACTTCAGGGGATTTTTTTGAGGGTATTCAAAAGATAATGTCGTGAGATCGGCATATAGTCAATAACATTGTGGCCAAAAAGTTCGTTGTAAGGCTGAAGTATTCAACATAAAAACCACCAGGCAGCCAACCTACGGCACTTTCGGGGTCCGACCAAACAGAATTTCAACTCTTAGGGGCTTGACCTTGAATAGCTTCAATAAACACAAGTCAAACTCATACGTTCATATAATCGTATCTAATGCGCGTAGAGTGATTAGTAGCCGAATGAAAAAGCTTTGTATCTGAAAGTGCTTGGAGTTGAAAGCTATTTTAATGTCAAATGCTTAGCCATGCTATCTTCCATATATATGTATATATGAGTTTTTCATATGATTTATTTTAGAGCGCTTAAGACTTCGACTATTTCAAATATGGCCTCGATTAACCATGGCTTTGTTAATGACTTTTTAAAATCATGAAATAACTCAAGATTGGATAAATACTTTTCTAAAAATCTTATGAGGGGCACTTTTTTTTTTTAATTTCTAATATCCTGGTCACATGCTTTTTCAGACTAAACAACATTTGTATAAATACTCTTTTTCTTCTACAAGAAACCTAATCTGAGTATATTCTAACATTTTCTTAAATCAATTTCATCAAACATTTTTATTCAATTTAAACTCGTCTTTCAATTATGCCCTCATCTAAAGTTCAGGCATTGGCTCTTGCGGCTTTAGCTGCTACATACATTGAGGCAAAAACGTTACTGTTGGATGACCTTGATATAGTTCGACGCCTAGTTTTGGGATTCATCAAATTCAATTGGGACGGGTCACATAGCGGGAAAGCCAGTTTCTTCTACGTATTGGACGACCTTGTCAAGACTCAGCCTGATAACATTGCATTGGTTTATCCAGAGCGTATAAAGCCAATCCCGCCCACAAAAGATAATATCCCTCATACATCCGAGGAGCTTGCATCTTGCTACAAAGTTCACAAATGGACCTTCAAGGAATTGTACGATACAGTCTTAAAGTATGCAAGAGTGTTAAAAGAAGAATACGGAATCACTAATAAAGATACTGTTGCTCTGGATTGCACAAACAAACCTGAATTTATATTCATTTGGTTTGCTTTGTGGTCATTAGGCGCAACTCCAGCATTCATCAACTACAATTTAACAGACAATTCACTTGTACATTGCATCAAGCAAAGCGATTCAAAGGTACTATTTGTAGATACAGATCCCCAAGTTGTGGAGCTTGTTTCAGCCTGCGAAGACAAGGTAAAATCCATTTCCCAAATCGTATACTTGGATGATAATTTCAAGTCAAAAGTTTCGACGGCCATTCCATACAGAGCGCCAAATAGCGACAGACACCCTGAACATAAACTATGGGATACTGCTGGATATATCTATACGTCAGGCACAACTGGGCTTCCTAAAGCTGCTATCATATCATGGAAGAAATTTAAAATCGGCTCGTTTTTGTTCGGCACAGTCATAAAGCTCTCCCCGCATGACATTGTTTACTCCGCAATGCCGTTGTATCACTCAACAGCAAGCATTTTAGGTTTGTGTAGTGCATTTATAAAGGGGAGTGGCTTTGCTATAGGCCATAAGTTTTCAACTACTGCTTTCTGGACAGAAGTTAAACTCTCAGGGGCAACCTACATTCAATATGTTGGAGAGACAGGAAGATATCTACTAAATTCGCCATACTCTCCCGATGAGAGATCACACAGCGTTAAATGTGCTACTGGTAATGGTATGCGGCCAGATGTATGGCAGAAATTCAAAGAAAGATTCAATATTCCAGTGGTTGCAGAGTTTTTTGCTTCCACGGAAAGTCCACTTGCAACCACCAACTACCAAGAAGGTGAGTTTGGTATAGGAGCTGTTGGAAAATATGGATGGATTGCACAATGGTTGATGTTAAAACACAACCAAACTTTAGTAAGGGTTGACCCCGAAAATGGAAACAGCATCTATCGAAATCCCAAAACAGGACTATGCGAAAGGCCCAAGGTAGGCGAGCCTGGAGAATTTGTTGCTAGAATTCCCAATCCTGATAAAATCCACGAAACTTTCCAAGGATACAAGGGCAATGAGAAAGCCACTTCCGAAAAAACGTTGAGAAATGTTTTCAAAAAGGGAGACGCTTACTTCCGCTCAGGTGATTTACTAAAGTTTGATAAGGATGGGCTTCTTTATTTTGTTGATCGTATGGGAGACACCTTCAGATGGAAGAGTGAAAACGTTTCTACAAATGAGGTCGAAGAAGTCATATCACAGTTTGAGGATGGTGCCCTATTCAAGCAGGTTGTGGTTGTTGGAATTAAAGTTCCAAATCATGAAGGAAGAGCAGGATTTGCCGTTATCGAGCTTAAGAATAGTGAAAAGGGGCTATCATCTGAAACCTTGAATAAGCTTAGTGATTATCTTAATGCAAAGTTGCCAAAATACGCTGTTCCCGTATTTTTAAAATTTGTTGACAGTATCGAACTTACCGGGAATAACAAAGTTCAGAAAGTTAAATACCAAAATCAACAATTTCCACCAAATCATGATGAGAATGTATATTGGTTAAAAAACAAGAAATATATTCCTTTGGTAGATCATGATTGGAATTTGATATCAACAGGGGGTCATAAGTTGTAACAACCGATTTGTAATCATCCGTATTAAAGTTTTAAAAAAAATATTTTATTTAATTGTTATATTTGTGTAAAAAAAAAAGTCAAAAATTCATAAAAAATTAACCATAAAGTTGTATAAATACTTGGGTACTATCAATGATAAAAGCTATCACGAGCTTGTAAGAATGCTTCGACGCCTTGGTTAAAACCTTGGCCGAATACCCAGAGTTCACCTTGTCCACCACGTTCTGCAACATGTTGTTGTTCTCTAGTTTTTCTCCAGGCCGCCTTTCTACCGATTTGAGAATGGTTGAATTTATCAAAAGCAAGGGAATCCAGCCAACCTACTTTAAATCCATCTTCAAATCTCCAGTGTTGCCAATCCCTATTTGGATCTTGGCTATTCCAGTATCCCATATGTGCTCCTAGTCTTTGTTGTAACATTTGATGATATTGTTCATTATAGTAGTTGTCATCAGCATGTCTATCGGATGGATATAATTGACTCATTGATTTAAATCCTGTGTCAAGACAGCCCTTTTCTTGCATCTCACGGAAGTCCCATTCACCTCCCCTTCCATATTTGAACTTATAAGTCCAGAAGTAGTATGCACAAGCACGTTCATTGAAATGCTGGCATTCCCTATTACCAAACTCATGCACGATTTCTTCTCTGGAACCTTTTGGATCTCTGTCATTGAGGGACCACGAGTTACCATCCATAACACAAGAAAACTCTCCAACCATAATGTCGACTTCTCCACCAGTATCGGGTAGTGCATTTCCAATTTCGGAAACAATTTGAGCAGGGTGGGTGGATCGATCTTTGTCAGAAAATGTACGGTAAACATGCTCGTCCAAAATAAGACCCAATGTTGATGGCTTATCTTGTTCAAGAGCAAGCTGACCTTCTTGAGACTTGGCCCATTCTGTCCAGGCATTTGCATCCCAACCATCAGAAATGATAACTGGGATTTCATCGTTGACCTCTCTTACTTTATTTAAGGCCTTAAGATAAAAGGTTCTCTGGGTTTCCCAATCGTCATTGTATGGTGCTTCGTTAAGAACTTGGAGACCAACAACATTTTCGTATTGCTTGAGATCAATTGCCAACTTTTCTAGAATCTTAAAAGTTCGGATTTGATTCTTGCTTGAATCCCACAATTCACCCTTGGCAGTACTGATACCAGAGTGGTCGGCACTGTTTGCACCACCTGGTACAGCATGGAGATCGATCAAAACACCAATTTGATAAGATTTTGCCTTTTCAATTACTGCGGTAATATATGACCATGAGTTTTTGTAAATCTTTTCAAGGCCGTCAAAGTGTGTTCCTTCAACAAAAGCTCCATTGTCAACGTTCCAATAACCAATTGGGAGGCGGACTGATGTGACACCAACTGACTTTAAAAAGTTCCAATCGTCATCAGTGACCCAGGTAGACCAATGCTCCTCCCACTTTTCGCGGACTTTCTTTTTGTCGCCTTTAAATTCATGAAGAGCTGCTTCGATAGCATCAAACTCAGAAGTTTTTCCGTGGTCTTCACCTTCTGGAAACATGTGAGGAGTGATCCATTTTTCCAAAACAAACATACTACCCAAGTTGACACCTTTGTTCAATCGGTTTTGATAAATTTGACGTTCAGTTGGTGCAGTATTAGGAGCAACACATGGTGCTGAGGGGCAGAGATCTGTACTTGCCATTTGATTTTTTAAAAATGAACCGAAACCCATCTTGTTGTATTAGAAATAGAGAAAATATATAGCAATTGTAATTGATGAGTACAATATTAAAAATAAATAAGAAAAAACGGAATAGAAAGAAAATAAAAGAAGGTAAAATAAGAATAGGGAGATATTATTTATATACGTAGTTTTTAAGTGGAAAGTTGTGAATTGTCTCAATAATCTGAACTTTAAACTCAATTAAGCGAGGCTTTAAGGTATCATGTGATGAACTGTTGCACTGCCTCAATTGCAACCAGCACTCTCTCATCACGGTGTAAACGGTATATCGTTGTTCATTTTATTTGTTACACCATCACGTGTATTTCTGTAATGTATTTTGTTTCTTTTTTTTTTTTTTACCTCATTGTTCTCGAAGATCCTTTTGCCCAAACTTCATTAAAAACTATAAAAAAAATTGAAAAAAAAAGAATTTCAAAGCTTTAAGCCAGATTACAGACTGGGCTGTTAGAAATCTGGAATAAACATTACGATTCACCTATAACCCAGCATATTATACAATGAATACATCGCAAGAAGATTTAAATCATTCATCATCGGTAGTTTCTTTACCGTTGCCAACCTTATCATTGCCATCCACGACAGCCTCTTCAACATCATCTCTTCCTGTACGCAATAATGTGTTGGCTTCAAATCAGATTCAATCTGAACAGTCATATACTGATACCCACGCATTATCTAAATTCAATATAATTCCACCTCCTTTGGCGAAATTCAAATTCAGGGGATCTTATAATTCAGCCAAAAAACATATCAATAAACTTATTAATAAATCACTAATACCCTCATTTTTGACATCACTATCGTTGTCTGAAAATACAGAAATTCCTTCATCATCATCATCATCATCATCACCGCCATCACACTCTTCACAACCATCTACGAGTCGTCTTAATGGATCCAAATCAGTACCAAACTTTCATAATCTAGACATACCTAACCCGCCATTTGTTGCCTTACGAAGGCGTCAAGACTCGATTTCTACACAATCAATACCTGAAGATGGTATCGCTGTGAATGATGACGCTGCATCAGGTACGAACTCGTATTTAAGCGCTCCATATTTTACACAACATGACAACTCAAGTACAGCAAGCGGCATAGGCATGTCTCTTTCAAGAGTTTCATCTTGGGCATCTTCCACTTCCGGAATGCTATTTGGTAACCAGGCTTCAGCAAATAGCTCTACTCATCGACCCCCTGGACATCATTCACAGACATCGAGTAATGCCTCTAGCCATCATCTCAAAAGTCAAAGGTCACTATTTTTTTCAGGAGTCATAGGAGATGGTGAGTCTGGAGTAGCATTTAACGACAACGACGAAGTATGCTTAAAATCCAAATTAAGACGTGATTTTGTAGAGATACTTCCAATAGAGGTGGTGGAAAATATTTTGAGTTATTTAAGTGCAAAAGACCTGTGTGCATGTGCCCTTGTGTCCAAGTCATGGAAACTAGTTTCCGAAGGTAATTCACTTTGGAGAAATCAATACCTTTCCCATTCGCCATACTGGGACGTCAAACCAGAATATCTACCCAACCTTTCAGTCAAAGGGGCAAATAGTTCAAAGGGCAAAACCAAACTGGGAAAGCAGCCAGCGGAGACGCCAAACCTAAATTGGAAAACACTTTACAAAGTTCGATTTCTACTGGACAAGCGGTGGGAGGAGGGCGAAGCGACACCTATAGCCATTCGAGGCCATTTGGACAGCGTCTACTGTGTACATTTCAACGACGAGATAATTGCTACAGGGTCGCGAGACAACACTATTAAAATTTGGAATGCAAATACTGGCTCACTAATGAAAGTTTTAGGCCAGTCCGTCACACAATTCCACACTAGAGAAAACTTGCCAAATATGAATAATGATAGTGGGGCTGAAAACAACAACAACAGCGACATAACAGTAGTAAATGGGTCTCAACAAATCGCAACATCCGAACCAACCTCGTCTTCAGTCAACAATAATTCAGAACAAAACTCAAATCAGCAGAATGTTGAGCGCATCACTGGCCATTCTGGGTCAGTAGTAACACTTCACTTTGATGATACCCTGATGGTATCTGGGTCCTCTGACTGTACCTTCATTGTCTGGGATCTGGCCACTTTCCGAGCAATCAAAAGAGTACACCATCATGAAGATGGACTTTTAGGGATTTGCATTGATAAATGGTACATTGCAACTTGTTCCAAAGATTCGACAATTGCCATTTGGGACAGAACACAGTGCCGATTAGGCAACCCGACTGTTCCTCTACTGTACCAATTGAGGGGACACCGAGGTCCAGTCAACGCTATTGACATGAAGAATGGATATCTTGCGTCCGCTGGCGGTGACGGTGTCATAAAGCTGTGGGCCATTGGTCAAGGACCCGACCCCCCATGCAAAATCTTTGATTACAGAGATCCAGCCAACCCTTTACTTTTCAGTCCTCTGTTTGATCAAGAGTATGCTCGACGACCTCTCCAAATAGATGACGACCGCACGAGCCCCTCAACTATCATACCCGCAGATTCTAATGCCATCAAAGACTTTTATTACCCGAAACCCGTGTGCAACTTCTTGGGCCACACTCGAGGTCTAGCTTGCGTCCAAATCTATCCAGACATGCTTACCATTGCCAGCGGCGGGAACGACCAAACGATCCGGATGTGGGATGTGACTACTGGAGAATGTCGAAAGATTATTGATGCACACAGGGACCTTGTCCGTTCGCTACACTTTGCGTCGGGCAGACTCATAAGCGGATCTTACGACTTGTCAATAAAGGTCTGGGACGCACAGACTGGGAAACGTATTGCTGTGCTAAAGGGACTTTTTGGAAGTTGGATTTTTACAGCAAAGGCGGATTGTAAAAAGATTATTGCGACATCTTTTGGGATCAAGCCTTTGATTTATGATTTTTCAGATGGATTAGATAAATCATATTTAAAAGTTATTAAAAGTTAGATATATATACTATTGTTTTTTTTTTGTTGTTTTTATTCATTTACTTGTGTTTTTATTTATTATTTGTTTTTATTTTGTTAGATTGGTATTGACGTTTTTTTTTGTTCTTGTATACAACGGTTTTTATATATTCTTTTTTTTTTTATTTGCAATGTTAATTGAACAAAAACGTTTGAGTGAATCGAAATTATAAATAATTGGGTTTTACAAAAAAAAATTATGATATTTCCAAGAGATAAATAGTTCCATTATAATACATTATAGAGTTTTTATTTATTTATTTTTTTTTTTTTTTTCTATTCTAAGATTTTTTTATGTTATTGTTTCTTTTAGTTTTTTTTTTTTTTTTTTTTATTTCTTTTCTTCTTATTTTTTAGCCTTTTCTTCAGCTTCATCAAATACATTTTCAACTTCCTTATCATAATAAGCCAACAAGTTCATACGGAAATCAGCAACAGCCAACCCAAAAGTTTTGAGCAAACGAGTTTGATTAGAGTTAAGAGGTTTCCCTTCAGAACAGACCTCGTATGGTTGATCAATAATGATTTTGCCAGCCTTCAAACGTGTAGGCATACCGAGCTGACGAAGCGTCGCCTCCATAGAGTGAGGCAAGGGAACATCATCTTCAGCAGGAAGCTGTCCACCAGTCGAATAAACAATTCCTTCAGGAACAACAAAGTTGACTGGCGAAATAATCCCAGCACGAGCAAAATCCTTTTTGACAAAGGAATCAAAGTACTCGCGCACGGTTTCTGGTGTCTCGTTAGTAAGCAACAGTCCAACCTCGACGTTTTCCGTGGACTTAAGGGGGGCCTCTGGTCTGCCACCCTTCATGTAGTTGTATTGGGGGCCAGCAAGCTTGTCGAGGTTGGGGAGATAGGCTTCTTCGGGAGAGGTTCCAAGGGCTTTGGCCATGACTTTGGTACGACCAAACAAGATTCGGGAGCCTGTCCAGTCTTGTCGGACGTCTTTGAGAAAGGTGTTGCGCATGTTGGAGACACTGAAAACCCAGACATAGCGGTACTTGTCGACTTCTTGTTGAATGTCTTCGAAAATCTTTTCCTTGTCTTCACGAGTTTTCTTTTCAGTCTTGGATAAAGTCACTATTGATGATGATAATGATGATAATAAAAAAAGTTTGATTAGAGAAATGTCTTTTGTATAAAGATGATGATGAAATATATAATGATATAAATGAATAATAACAGTATGAATAAAAAAAAACAATGTTAACTTACCTAACTTAGCACGTTTTGATTTAGGCATTTTGTATTATATTGTATGTGTGAATAAAAAAAATTGAAATAAAAAAAGATAAATCTGAAAAAAGTTTTTAATAATAACTTGATTTGTTTTCTATTGACTGGCTGTTATTATTATTATTATGATGTGAAATGCAATGTATAACAAGACTTATTTTTAAAACGGTATTAACTGATAATGATTAAAATTATAAATAAAAATAAAATAATAATAATAAAAAAAGTATAGTTGTGGAAAGGAAAAAAAAAATCTTTATTAGTAGATATTGGAAGTATTTTTGATTTTTTTTTTTTTACATATATAAAATTTTTTTTTCCAAGTCTTTTCTAATCTTTTTTTTTTTTCCAAAATCAACCCTAACATCACGCCGCACGTAAATCTCAAAATGGAAACTCTAATTATCAAGTATCATTTTACTATCTCTCACTTTTTTTTTTTTTTCTTTTGTAGAACTAACTCTTTAAATTGTTTATAATTGTTTTGTTTGATCTTTCTATTTATATTTATAAACATAACAAGTTATTATCTATTTATCGTTCCTTTTTTATTAATGACAAATATTCATGTTCCATCAATTTCTATTGAAGATTTATTAGAATTTCACAAAACCCATTTTTCTCAAGAGTTTAAAGAACTTGACAATTCTACAAACATTCAACAAGAACACCACCAACAACCGTCATCTACAGATTTATTAAGCAATACCAACAAAAAGAAAGAACAAGAAGAGGGTGAAAATGGTGATGATGATGACGCACCTTTAGGATACTATCCAGATGGAACAAAAAGAACTCTTACAGATGAAGATATTGCATATTTTAGAAAAATGGAACAATTTAAAAGAGATTTTAAAAAGGAAGAACAAAGTCGGAAAAAGAAGAAGAAGAAAAACAATTAACAAAACAAAACAAAACAAATCATATTTAACTAACTATGGGCGGCATGCTTATACTGAGCAAATAATTTGATACACTTTATATCGACACTCTATATATAGTCGTAACAGAAATCTAGTATGGCCAGCAATACACATCATGATGGCAACAATTGTTTGTATGTATGCAGTCTCCAAAAAAAAAGTTGCTTTGAATTGAAATCAGATTTATCACTCAAAATTCAACAAAAATTATTGTTATATTCTTTCTAACAATAAGGATTATAATTATCAGAATATCATTAACATAAAAAAAAAGAAATCGTTAATAAAAATTACTATTATTATTATATTAAGATGAGAAAACAATAAATATTTTTTTTTTTTAAAAAAAAAGACAAACTAAAAACTAAAAAAAAAGAATGAATGAAAGTAAAAAAAATGTATATATATAAAGAAAAAAAAAAAAAAAAACCAGATGGATGGATATATATTGGATGAATGCAATCAAAGAATCAATAATAATGAAAAAAAAATTAAAATACTTTTCTTTGTCATTTTATTATTATTATTATTATTAGTATTTATCAAGGTCCAAATGAAAGTCGTTTTCTAGTAGATGATCGTTTATCATCACTAGAAGAAGGATAACCACCACCAGATGTAGGAGAAGTTATACGACTATTACTAGTAGAAGCAGAATACTTGTGTTGACGAGGATAACTATAATTGCTATTATTATTGTTACTATTGGTATCATTTGATTGAGTGACAATATTGATTGAGGATTTAATCATTGCAGGTGACGAGGTTGAAGAAGAAGACGCTGATGATGGAGACGGCGAAGATGATGGTAATGTCTTGCTTGTATAATTATTATTGTTACTATTATTAACGTTCCCTGTTTGTGAGTTGTTGTTATACCCTCCTGATTGCGCCTTGTCATCCGTAATATAAGTATTTGAAATATTCTTGATTGGCATTGATTGTGGCTGCTTCATACCTGCCGAAATTCCAACTGGGCTTTTGGCACCTTCACGGTTGCCAACTTTTGTCATGAGATATTTATATGCGTTAGGGGAGAGCTTGTTTAAAGCCTGTTGAGAGATTGGGATTGAAGGTAGGTCAGCAGAGTTCAAGATTAACAGCTCAGTGATGGGGAAAGTTACGGCATCTCTCGGTGAAGTTCTTAAGGAATACATGACCAAGGATTCATCAAGAGACCCGTGTTCATCCTCTGGTTGACTAACGGCACCACTTTGGGTGACAGCATCGTCACTGGGTATAGTTTGGTGAATCATTTGTGTGCTGGGGTTTGCTCGCGAAGCCAAGGCTTGCAAAACTTCCTTGACATTTCGGTTCCTTACTGCATTTCTCAAAACAGTATTTGGACGGTCAAGTATGTTGACATACTTCTTTTCAATGTACTTTGCCCGAATAAACTCGACTCGGTGCTCAGCAATGTAGTTTGTATTCTTGGGTTGAGGATAGTTTTGTTCCCAAATGCTGTTAACTATAGAGTTGTTTACAGATTTGATCAATTCTACCAAATCTGGTGTAAATGAAACTGTGTCTAGAGTTAATGAGCGAACCTTGGAAATGTGAGAACCCAGAGAACGGTGAACACCTGAGCACTCAATACAAACAATCACCAAGAGATTAATGGAAATCCATTCGACCTTGTTAGATTGTCCACAGTCTGCGCAATAACAATTACTTTGGTCCAGATTTCTAACAATATCTGCAATTCTTGATCCAGAGCTGGAATTACTGGTAGTATTACTAGGAGCGTTGGCACTGCTGCCAGTTATTGGCGGTATCTTTCCAGATCCTGTTAATGAAGATCTGCGGTTACCATCAGACGGGCGATTCTGATATGATAAAGAACTGTTGCTCGTTGTAGCGTTTCTGCTCAACGCATTGGCAGATGATCTTAGTCCATGAGACTTTTCTGAAGAGCTAGATGACTTTTGGAGATTGGATCTTCTCAAAGATACCTTGCGAACATTCAGTTTGGCAAACTCACCCTTCAAATCATTCATGTCCTTCTTAAGGTTAGCAGTTGTGCTACTAGATCCAACAGAAGTTGACTGGTTAGAAGCGTCATCATATGACTGAGGCCCCTTTGATGAGATGTTTGTAGATTTTGAATGCAGGTGATGATGATGATGGAACGAGCCATGGTGAGACAATGAAGAACTTTGGTTTTCGTTTCTTGGTAACGCAGAATTAGAAGTGTTTGATGCAGAATTACCAGCATTATTTTCAGCAGAAGAAGAAGAAGGGTTGGGAATATTACTACTTCCGTAATCCCTTAGAGAAGTTTGAGAAGAGTCTTCCAAACTTGATGAAATAGCATTGTTGATAGACCGAATCCAAGACTGCATGTCTTCCTCAGAAGTTGCTTGATAAACTCTCTTGTAGTTTGGAGTAACAACCTCAAAGCAAAATCTACGTTCCGAGTTTCGAGCTTCTCTAACAAGGGCCATCTTTAAATTGATGGGTTCGTTATGTAGATCTACGCCCTGTTTCCAGTTTGTATATTCGCAAAGTCTTCCACCTCCCAAAACTACCCAGAACTTGTGCCAGCCGGGTTTGTTTAAGTTTATTTGGTCGTTTAGACCTCCTGGTCGAGACATGGCCCATAAGAGACCTTCTTTGTCGTTGCTATTTGCAGAGGAGTTAGACGTGGAAGTCGTCAAGTTGTTGTTGCTTTTATTTGTAGCCATAGAAGTATTAACAGTGGCTGCTGAAACGTTTGCATTGTTGCTATTACTGTTTGTATTGACTTGATTTGGGATATTAGAAGCATTGTTGGAGGTTCTGTTTGCAGAATTTGCAGAATCATAGACTTCGCCAATAGTAGGTGAGATAATGTTCTTGTCAGGACTACCCAACGACATTGGACTTGCGTGATTTTGATATATGTGAGAAGAAGTGGGGGGCGGGGTAGTATTAGGGCGTGAAGAGGTATTTGCCTGCGTAGTATTATTACTTGTAGCAGCAAGTCCTAAACCAATGCCACTGGTTGCATTATTTCCAGAATTGGCAGCATACCCCTGGCTTTTAGGGAAAGATGAGGAATTTGATGATGTCGAACTGGTTGCAGACGTTATTTTTGCCGTAGAAGAGCTAATAATTGAAGAAGCAGGAGCAGAAGAAGAATCCAATTCCGAACTCAATGGCCCTGAGTGGTTTGCATGGCTAGCACCTACAGTGGTTGTTGTAGAGCTTTCAACTGGAACTGATGTAGTAGCATTAGAATTAGTGTTTGAAGCAGCTGGGGGTTGCGATTTGTTAGAAGCGTAGTTACTAGATGCTGAAGATATATAAGCTGTAGTTTCTGGGTTGAATCCAGTATGAGGGAAAGACTCTAATAATGGAGATCCCATTTCAGTATTGACTGCAGAGTTTAAAGTACTTGGCAGAGGAAGTGGGGCATTTTGATTAGAAATGGAGTCTTTAGTGATATTAGAAGATCTCTCGATTGCTCTTCGGTGTTCTTCTCTCTCTGCACGATGCCTTGACCATTCCTTACTGACAACTTTGGTTTCATTGGCAATCATGTCAATAGTCTTTTTGCTGTTGTTATTGATGCGCTCACCAAGTTGAATGATGTGATTTATTTCTTCTTGAGCAAAGATGGCTAAGTGATACGTGACGGTTTGCTGTTTACGACCTCCATGTAAGTCCTGCAAAAACGAGTAGTAATCAAAACGGCAAAGTTCAAAAGCTTTTCTCTTTTCTGCATACTTTGTATCGCTGTCAAACTTCTTTTTACCCTTTGCTTCTTGTTTGACGGAAAGGTATCTTGAGAGCCAAGCATAGTATTCCCTGGACTCATCATCAAACTCCTTCTTTCGTTGATCAAATGCCTTGATTTCTTGATCATATAAATGTCGAACAGGTTCAATGACGTGCCTTGTTATATTATCCTGTGACTTTCTTAACAACTCCAAATAAAAGTAGGCGTAATTTCCTTGGTCAAAGTAGTACTGTATCAAAGTTTTAAATGAGGAAATTTCAGAGTCACCAATATCTCGAATGCTAGCAATGAATTCGGAATGTGCTTTAATCATTGCAGCTTGACTGTCCCTAACAGCCATTGCCCGCTTTAAAAACTTTTTAGCCTTTGCTTTTAATATACCTGTACGTTTTTCATATTCAGCGATTTGTGATCGGAAAATTGGGCCGTCTTCTGGTTGTGGAATGGTTCCTTCTTTAGGTCGAGAAATGTTTAATTTTGGTCGGTCTTTGTTAAGGTTAGGAGACTCGAGAAAAGATGCTTCTGTTGTGGGGGTTTTGTTTGGAACATGAGGAGGAGGTAACTTTGGATCTGGCAAAATCAAGCTTGAAACTGTATGATGAGGTTTTTCAGGTTGGGGTTGTTCAGCATTGTTATTACTGGTGTTACTACTACCACCCATTGTGACGCCATCTAAAGAGGAAACATCTTGAGAGCTTCTTCTTCTTAAAGGTTTAGGAAGTGACTCTGAATGGGAAAAATAAGTTTGTCGATCTATAGAATCAGGAGATCCTGGGTAGGAAGTTGTTTTGATTTGAGCCAGAGGAGAATGAGATTTAGTGGGTAATTCAGGGAGAGGGTAATTGAGTCGATCTATTTCCGCATGTTCAGGTAAAGTATCCAAATTATTTGATATAGTTTTAGAAAGTTGATTATTGCTGTTGTTATTATTATTATTATTATTAGAAATGGACAAGGGCGATTGGGAATGCAATTGAGGTTTTGGTTGGCTAACATTTTCTTGAGCAAATTCCGACTTTTTAGAGTGCAGTGGATTTAAGCATTTGTCGGAATCGATCCATATAGCGAATCTGGCCAATTGTTTCAGGCTATGATCTCGTTTATCATATTCGGCAAAGCAACAAATGAGTTTTGTTCCCTTTTCGTCAGTATGGAAGAGAGGGTTTTGTAAAGGTGGGAAGGATTTCCAAGTGAATTCGAAATCAATTGATGAATTGGGAGAATCTGAGCCATAATTGCCTAAAAGTATTACGTTTTCTTCATTTTGAATGTTTGGATTGTCGAGAAATTCATTAAGAAGAAGATTATCTAAATTTGAAACAGAAGGTGCTACAATAAAAGTGAGGTTATTGATTGGCAAATTTGAAGGAGTTGAAATTGAAATTTTAAACTTCAAGACTGAATTGTAGGGTATTTTAGGTAGAAATGGAAAGTTACCATTTGGTTCAGGATCCTAAAATATAAAAAGGGGAAGGAGAAGAAAAAAAGAAAAACAAGTTAGTTTTAAATAATAATAAAATATTTTTTTAATGAAAAAAATAATAAATAATACCTGAACATATTCAACTAAACAATTTGAATCAATAGGTACTGTTGTAATTGCAAGTGTTGATATATTTAATGAAGTTTGTAAAAGGTTGGTATAGTTTGGTAGAACCAGGCTGTTTGAACCAGGAGCTCCAATAATGTGACGATCTGAATCTTTATCATCAGAAGGAACGAAATTGGGGACTGCTACAAGAATTGAAGATATAAAAAACCTTGCTGGATCTCTTAAAAATAACGCAGACGTTGAATCAGTAGGAACAGAAGTTACACCACCCATTATTATAAAAACTTTATATAACTTCTTTTAAAAAAAAAAACAATTAAATAAAATTGAAAAGTAGTAGTAAGAAAATGGGGGGGTTGATTTTTGGTATGTATGTTTTGAAAGGTTACAAAAATAATGGTGTTACTATGAGAGAAAAAAAAAGTGTAGACATAAATGGTGGAGATGATGATAATTGAAATGGTATTATTAGTATAAAATGATAGAATTTGATAGCATTATTGTCTTTTTTATGATTTTTTTTTCTTTTCTTTTATCTTTGATTTCACAAGAAATCTATATGATTTTGTTGTTAATCAATATGTGAAAAGAGAAAGGTAAAAAAAAAAAAAAGGAAGAGTTATTGTATGGAGAAAGAGAGAGAGAGAGAGAGAGAGAGAGAGAGAGAGAGAGAGAGAGAGAGAGAGAGAGAGAGAGAGAGAAAGAAAGTAATGAGATTATATTTTTAGTTATGCATATTCCAATACTACCTATTGTTTCTCTATGTGAGTGTATATGCACAGAGAAAGAGAGAGAGAGATAATAGAAGATGCCCTATTGTAAGTGGTTGTGAAGGTTGAATTGAGAATTACAAAAATAAAAAAATGGTTTAGGTAGGGTAATTACTTCACGTGATTGATTATTTATATATTAGTCATCATTGTTTACAAAAAAAATTTTTTTCTTCCATAATAAATCTTGGAAATGATTATTAAATCGAAGCAGGGGGGAGGCAAGGAAAATTAAAGCAACAAGAAGCAGCAGCCAGTAGCTTTGTATCAATAGAAACTCCGCCATCTATTTTATTACATGTAATATAAAAGTGTGCTACGAGATAACAAAAACCAAAAAAAGAAATAAAAAAACTTTTTTTTTTTTTGGTTGAAACCATATTGTGCCATAATAGCACGTTTTACAAAAACTAGTTAACAAAACACCACACACATACATATCTTTTGCTGTTGTTATATAAAAGCCACAGAGATCTTTGGTTTTTTTTTTTTTTAATTGAATGTCTATTTTTATAAAAAGAAAACTTTGGGAATATTTTTTTTTTTGAATAAAATTGAAATGTCACAATACTTTTTATTTTGTAGTTTAAATCATGAGATGAGTGATTTTTTATTATTCATTTGCGCTATTTGACTAAACAGCGTGAGTCATAAAATCAAAAAGACGTGATCTTACTCAAGATAACGGAACTCAGCCGTACATGTCTTATCAATATCTAAACATTTGATTTCGAAACAAACAAAAAAAAAAACTAGGCCAAATTTATAATAAAAAAAATTGAATTAAATTAAAAAAAATACAAAAAAATTCTAAAAAAATATATAATAGTAAATAAAATAGAAAATCACAAATATAGTATAAAAACCAAATAAATAAACTTTTCTAAAGGAGGGAAAAAGGTAAATAAAATAATGATTCTTTAAAGAATCAAAAAAAAATTGTGTACAATAAGTCCATTAAATTAGAACATAAAGTTTATTATTATTATTATTAAATTATGAAAGGGAAATGTCGTGTCGTATTAAAGGTAGATTAGGTAGGGGGGTCATTAAATTTTGAAATGCTTTGTTTTTTGTTTTGTTTTTTATTGAATAGTTTTCTCTTATCTTGTTAAGGAACAAGATTCATCATCATTAATCCATCTATTTATTGGTAAATAGATAGAATGTTCAAAATTAATTGATTAAAAACAGATGTGGGAAGATAACTTAAAGCATCAAAGCGACACCACCAGCAACAACGGCACCGACAAGGCCAGCTGAGGCAAAGAGACCGGAAGCACCAGAGTCTGGGATTGGAGCAGCGGTGTGAGTAGAGTTAGGGCTGGTACCGTTAGGGTGAGTTCCGTTTCCGGCAGCAGCAACGGAGGCAACAAGAGTAGCGATGATGAGTTGGAATTGCATTTTTGATTATATTGTGTTTTAGTAGTAGTAGTAAAGTGTTTAATTAACGACTGTAATAATGATTGATTAACGAATGAGTTTTTAATGAAGAAAAGAAGAAGAAGAAGAAGAAAAAAAAAAGTAAATTGAGAAGGGGGGGAATTGATGGCCTTTTTATATTTTTTCTAATTGCCTTTTAAAAAAAATTTTTTTTTAGTAAAAATGAATAAGATCAATAAATTTGAGTTATTAAAAAAAAATATAAAAATTTTTTTTTCCTTCTTCTTTTTGTTGTTGTTGTTGTTGTTTATATATACATTTCTAATCTGTCAGGCAAAAAGCACTACTGCCACAACCATCACCACTATAGAGCTTCGGTACAAAGGATACGCAATCTTTTTTTTTTTTTTTTTCCTTCTCAACATTTGATATTAAAAAAAAGGTGAAAATTTTTTTTCTCTATCAAAATTAGTAGGAGGAGGCAACCACACAGCCATTTCAAGAAAAAGGAGAAGAACTCAATTTATTGTATCCTTTTTTTTTTATTATATCAAAAAAAAAAAAAAAAAAAAAAAAAAAAAAGATACTCGGTTCTTTTCTTTTTTTTCTTTAGAGAGGCTTAGAAATCAAAAGAAATTTTTTTTTAAACATCTTAAGATATTTTGGTTAGTTAAAAAATCAAATCAAAGAGGAATCTTCTAGATTTGAGAGAGAGTATTAAAAAAAGCACTAAATTGTCTTATTTTCTTTCTTTTTCTTTTTAAGCCTACTACTAAGAAGAATACTACTATACTAAGATTATTATTATTAGCTAATAAATAAATACAAAAATCAAGGAGAAGCCCATAGGAGACTGATTCAATGGGAATTCAAAAGCAGATCATCATGCCCGTTCTCCTTGAAAAAAAAAAATAATTATATATGTATTTTTACATGCTTTATGTTGTATATAGAAGATACAATCAATCATAATGACTCAAAATTGTGTATTAGCAAAAAAAAAATTCTCAATCAATCAATCGATAGGTATATTCTCCCTTTTTTTTTTTTTTTATTTGAAATTGTTGCGCAATGCGTGTTTGATATGTTGCAAGATTTTTCCCTCTCTTATCTTTTTTTTTTGTTGTTTACATTTACAAAACAAGCAGTAGCTACTTACTCAATTAAGAAAACAGATTTTTTTTTTATTCCTTTTGAATAAATAAATAAATAAAAAAGAGGCAAAAAAAAAAAAAAATTAATAAAGCCGCTGGCTGCTGCTGCTGCTGCTTTTGTTATTATTACTATATATTCATTCTATTTTAGGTGATTTTTCTCTCTGTTTCTTTCTTTATCTTACGTAAACTCTAAATAGATTTATTTGCCTAGTATGAAAAAGTGCGCACAATATATAAAAATATCTGCTAAATATTTTTAGTAACTCCTTTGCTAAATCCTATATACTCTAAATACACTTATTTAAGAAAGGGTATTTTCTTTTGTATATATATACTTTTATATCATCTAGTTATCATTATAGTATGGATAATGTAATATAAAAAAGGAGTGAAGGAGATGTTCTTTTGTTTGATCTTTAAATACTTCAAGCAGGAGAGAGAGAGATAGTAAGTGATCAAAGGCAGGTAAGGTAAGTCAAAAATATAATAATCCCTTTTGTTTAGCGCGTCCTTTTTTTTTTGTTATATAAAAATATATTCCGGGTTTAGATAGATTTTTTTTTGTTTCAACGCACAATCTGTCAAAATTACCAATTTAACGGTTTCTTTTGCTTGCTAATATTATTATTACTAGGGTTTTTTACTTACTTTACTACTATGGTTACTCTACTTACTATCTATACATTTGTTTACTTTGTATAATATTCAACAATAAAAACCCTTTTTCTAAATATATATATATATATATATATCTATAACTTTGTGATAAAAAAAAAAGCTTTTTTTTTTATCTTCTTATCTTTCTAGGTTTATTTTTATTTTAAACTTATAATAACAATCTAGATTCATTTTGAATAAATCATATTTATTATATACAATAATACCGGTTGTAGTTGCATTTGAAAGAAAATAAAAAAAAAAAGGCCTTTTTTTTTATCTTGATCTTGTTAAGACCTAATTAAACAAATCTAATAAGATTCATTTTAATTTCTCTTTCCCATCCTAAATTAATCAAATTATTATTATTATAGTTAATATTCTCCTTCCTAGTCTTATTTATTTCTCTTTTGTTTAAAGAAAAAATATGAATTCCTTTAAGTTATTTTATATAACAAAGATAGAAAATTTTTCCTGGTTAAAGAAATAAATATTCATTGCTTTCATATTAATCACTCTAAATATGGTTATACATAATAATAATAATAATTATAGACTGAAGAAAAAATTTTTTTTAATTCTTATTAATAAACCCACTTAAAGCTTCAATCTCTTCAATTCTAGGTAAACCTTTCTTTAATTTACCTTTGTTATTATTATTTTTATTACCTGATTCTTGTTGTTGTTGGGATAAGAATGTTGCTGCGGCTGGCCCTGATAATCCACCTGGACTAGACAAACTAGACATAAGGTTTACTAAAGACTCATAATTTTTCTGCCTCTCATCTCCATCTTCTTCTTCACTCGATAAAATACCTGATAATTCTAATTCTTGCCTTAATAATTCATCTTCAAATTCATCTTCGTCAAAACTATTATTAAAACCTTCATCTTCATCCTTTTTAATAATAATAGTATTAACTTTCGTATCATTATTATTATACTGATCTTCATCTTCTTTATTAAGTTGGTCGCTTTTGATATTCGCCTCTTTCCTACTCCTCCTGTCTTTATTACCCTTGCTTTTCTTATTAGTATTAGATTGTGGCTTATCTTCATCGATATTTGTAGCTCTATAACTCTCAATTTCTTCAGGCTTTAACTTTAATGCTTCTTTAAGGAAAAACTCAAAAAAATCATCTTCATCAATTTTTACTTCCTTTTCTTCTTCTTCATCTTTTGTTGCTGCTGTTGTTGTTGTTGTTTCTCCTTTATCATTATTTCCCTTTTTTTGTCGATCATTTGTATACTCTTGCCTTAAAGTTGATGATGATGCTGCAGTATAAAAACTTTGTTTTTTAGATTTATCAGCCGTTTGGTCATCTTCATACCCCTTATCGTAATCTCCGTTATTATTATTTTTGTTTTCACCTTCTTCATCTTCATAATCACTATCACTCTCATCAATTTCATAATCATTATCTTCTTCTTCTAAAATCTTTTTGATTCGATCCATAAGTCCTCCCATTTGATTTTCTAAATTGTCTGGATCAGGATTAAACTCTTCTTCTTGTTCTTCTTCTCCTCCTTTTTCATACATCTCGTATAGCCATCGATTACTATCAACTGTAGAGTCCCAAACATTCTTGATTTCATCATCCGTTGGTAAAACAATCTTTTCATGTCCATTCTCATAATAAAGTTTATAAATATCGACACTGTCTTCTTTTAACATCACTTTATTACGCTGAGCGAATTTAGAAAACAATTCTTCTTCTAGTGACTCTTTATGACTGTTTTTTAAATACTCAAGTGCATCTACTGACGCCTTGTTTTCCTCTAATCGTAGTTTAAATAGTGTATCATCACTGTAGTCATCTTCATTTTCATCCTCATTATCAGCCTCTTTTTTGACTTTTTTCTCATCTTTATCTCTAGATTCTTTTATCAGTAAATCCATTGTTTTCGTAATCTTTGCACCCAATACACTTGCCTCATAAGAATCTACTAAATTAGTACCTTCTTCTGTCGATGAACCTTCTTCCGGTACAAAGGCAGAAAACCAAGTTGGAGGACTTGAAGGATTCATTACATATTGAGCATAAATCATTTTAGTAAAAGTCACAACAACTGGAACAATATCATTTTCATCATAATTAGTCCTGCTATCTTTAGTGCTTTGGTCTAGTTTGATATATTCTAATTCATCATCATTGGTAGAGTTGCTATTCTTTTTATTGTGATATTCAGACCCTTGCGCCTCTTCTTGATCTAATAGTCTAACAGCTGAGGCGATCAATTGAGGATGTTTGTGAAGTATATAGGCAAGCTTTCTAGGAAGATAAACTTTTGACCGATGGATATTAGATAATGCTTGTTCAGGGTAATTCTTGATATTATCAACAATTGCCACTTGATTTAATTTTTCATCTTCGAAAAAGAACTCATTCAATTTTTTTGAGGTACTTAAAAGTGGAGATACAACTTTTGTTTCTTTAGCCCCATTTGTATTAGTCTCCGAATTTGAAAGGGTATTAATTGATGTAGCTGATGATACCATGTGCTTTGTGGATAAGACATATGATTTAATATAGTCGTTTGCTTGTTCTGTAGTTAGACTAACCTCACCTTGAAAGTCGCTCGGTATGATAAGGAGTTTTCCGTTGTTCAACCATGCTCTATTGCCTGAGTTTTCTGGTTCCATCCAGTCAGGGATATACTCCGCTCCCCCAATGAGTAAAATATCGCCATTAACATCTTTAATTCGAATGTACAAATCGGTATATTTGAGCGATATTTCGTAAAGAATGTATAAAATTGCCCATTGATCCTCTAAACATTCACCAGTATGTGTAATACCATACAAGTAACTACCAAGTTTAGCTTAACAAAAAAAAAAAAAAAAAATTGATTGTTAGTATTAAAAGTTCTAACTACTGTTAAACTCAAAGTTCAAATATATATATATATATATATATATATATATATATATTTAAAAAAAAAGCCTCATTCAAGCTAAATCAGTTTAAATGATAATTTTATCTCACTTACATCTACCTATTCTTAGTCTTAGAGACTCTTTCTGCCATATGTAGTCTCGAAAAATGCCTTGTAAATAGTGAGTTTGGATTTCATGGTAAACTGTTTTTAAAAGTTGATCTGATTCAGCTATTCCAGGCGCTAGTAATAAGCATTCAAATGAATCTAATTGAAAAAGTGGCACGTCAAGAAATGCATCACTAGTAATATCAAATGCATTCATAACTGACTAAAGATTTTGTTTCTAATTTTTTGAGATAAATGTAGGTATGTCTTGTGAATTTTTGAAATAAAATATAAAAAAGTGAAGAAAAAAATTAAAACTGTAACAAATATGTAACAATATTTGTAACTGTCCCGGCAATCATAACGATATCTTCATCATGTGTCAACAATATCAACACAATTCACAACAACATCTCTCAATTATACTCTAGCTCTCTTGCTGATTATTCTATATATTTATAATATTGTTATAATTTTGCAATACAAGTCTTCTTTTTATAAATTCAATATCATTATTAGAAAAACTAACAAAATGGGATATAGTTTATTTTTACAAGCTTAAAATCTTCTTTCAATTGCCCATTATATCCCATGGCTTGTCGTGAGATATTGACCATTCGCGAATACATGAATGAGCCAAACGTTATTGCAACGGCGGGATAAGCAATCCAATCACCAACCAAGTCGCCTGCCAAACGTACCATTCCAATAAAGATTAAGATGATTGTTCCGAAAACGAGAATCATTTCGGCAGCCTGTGTTGGCGTCAAAACGTTGATTGGAAGATGATGATAGAATCTACTTCGAGCAAAAGGGCCTTTTACCATAATTTCGTTTTTTATATTTAATTTAATTCTTTTGATGAGATATTTTGAAGATATTTGTAGTATGAAGAAAGAGATGATATTTGGAGTATATGAATCAATGAAAAAAGTGGATTGAAATATAGTTTTTTAAAACGTAAAAAAAATCCCAATCTTTTTTCGCTATATATATACTGTTACCTAGTTTTCATTATTCAACTACGTGATTAGAAAGAGATGATACAAATCAAACGTTGAGTGTTTTGATACATGATACGATATTTGTTTTGGTGCTGTTATATGGTGTATAGTAGTAGTACAAAGTAACTTGGAACATCAGCTCAACGTAACATTAGATATTGATTCTGGATTCTTATCTGGAAACTTCTTTCTATAATATCTGTATCAAAAATGTCAAAAAAATAAAACTTCATATTCTACATTGAAAGCAAAACAAACAAATTGCTAAACAATGGCCATTGTTTTGTTTCAAATTGATGGAAAAAATTGTAAATATTTGAAAACTTTTACTTGATGATTTTTGAAGAAAAAGAAGAAAAAAAGCTTATTAGATTTATATGTACTGTATACATAGTTGGTAGTGGTGGGTGGTGGGTACGTGTAATTCTAAACCACCAGAAAATTAAAAAAAAATCATCACTTGATATTTCTTTTCAAACTCTTTTTTTCTCTCTACATGATTAATAGATAAATTGTTCAACCACACTTGCAATAGAGATTACTGTTAAAATAGCAACATTAATACAAGCTGTAAATATTCATATCTGAATAATACTTTAAATTCTTTCCACCCAGTCATCATCTTTTTTAAAAAAAACAGCATCACAACTCGTTACTACACCATTTGATGATCTGAGTATGTATGGATCCCTGAGTAGGATCAATGCACAAAATGCTAAGTCAAAAGTATGTTTAACTCTTCGCTATTATGTTTTGATCTTCAAATTGTATCTAACTTTATTGCATGTAGCTTGCTGACTCGTATGCTGGCATTCTTCGTGAAATTACCACTGTGCAACCTACAATTATCGGTAATTATTCAATAGTCCGACAACTTGGTGAGGGTATGCCTTTTTATTTCTCTTTTTTTTCACAGCTAATATACTAAGAAAAGTTCATTTCTTTCTATTACAGGGAGCTTTGGAAAAATCTATCTTGCAATTCACAAACTTACACGAACAAAAGTTGTATTGAAAGCGGCATCTAAGAACGATCCACAACTTGTACGCGAAATTCATCATCATCGACTTTTCAAACATCCTCATATAGCTGAATTTTACGAATTTATTGTTACAGAGTCTAAAGTATGGCTTGTTTTAGAGTACTGCCCAAATGATGATTTATATCTCTACTTAGTTCGACATCATAAACTCAGCATTGAAGAAACCAAACGACTTTTTTCACAGATATGTGGAGCTGTCGCTTACACTCACTCCAAAAACTGCGCTCATCGTGACTTGAAATTGGAAAATATTCTGCTAGATAAACACAATAATGCCAAACTGTCAGATTTTGGCTTTACCAGAGAGTATACCCCTCCTTCTCTTCTCGAAACGATATGTGGAACAACTTGTTACATGGCTCCTGAAATGCTTCTCTCTAATAAATATTCGGGAGAAGCTGTCGATGTATGGTCTTTAGGAGTCATCTGTTATACCTTACTCTACGGCGAAATGCCGTTTGAAGAAGATTCCGAAATTGATACTAAAAGAAAGGTGATAGATAGTGAGCCTACATACCCTGACCCCTCAATAGATGGTGAAGTACTACAACTAATGAAGCAAATGCTATCAAAAGATCCCCGTAAACGACCATCTGTCATGGAGATATTAAAGCATCCATGGCTAGAATCAGAATCCAAAACTCAAATAGAAATATTAAAACAACGGGAACCACTACTATTCTCCACCAAGTCAGAGAAGCGGTTGTTACGAACCTTAAGAGCAGCCCAATTTGACACAGATTCAATGATGGAAAGTGTTTACTACTCAAAATGCGATCCTTTGGCCGGGACTTGGGCATTAGCTCTCAGAAGAGAGAAAAAAGCAGAGGCCAAACATTCTCATCATCATCGCCATCACACTAGAAATAGTTCAAGCAGACAAAGTGCTAGTATATCAAGATATTCAATAGGAAGACGTGATTCTTCAAATTCAAAAGTCTCTTTACTACATAGAACAAGTAGTAGAAGATCTTCCGGGGCAAATTCCAATCATACTACAGAGCCCTCAGCAAAAAGACATTCAAACATTTCACTACATGGATCAAATTCACTAAAATACAAAAGACAAGGAAGCGACTATGTAGAGCGTACCGTGTCTAATGAATATAGACGCAGCTCTGACAGTAATAATATAAGAGAAACAACTCTCACCTACATACGCCCTCATTCAAATCCACTATCACCATTATCCACTTCGCCTTACACTTCGGCTATTAACAAAAATGAAACTATAAAATCTAAAGAGTCCGGAAAAACAAGTAGCATAGAGTCTAATAATCGCAAGGAACAATTCACTTCTCAGCAACCCCAAAATAAAGAAGGTTATGAAGTAAACTCCCAAAAAAGCATGGGTAACAAGAATACCTTCAACAGATCATCAGTAAGTCTAACTTCATTAAGTGAAATCAACACAGCTCCTAATAATATAGAGCAACCACAGCAGATAACATCAAACCATACACAGCTTGAAAATGATCAGTTATTGTCACTCCATTCCGAAACAGGTGCCTTTGGTACAGATGGTCAAGGAATTGAAACAACAAAAAGTGGGCTCAACGATGCAGATACCTATAGTAATTATGGAACTGTTAGAGCAAGTGCTAGTTGGTATGCGACTTCAACATCACCTTCAAAGCCAGTAAAGAAAAACAAAAAGTTTGTCGCTGCTATGAAAAATGCATGGCTAAAGCTAGTAGTTCCTTCATCATCTCGTAAAAAGCTCAATTCCAAGCCATCATTAGCTAATTCACTATTCAGCAGTGTTACAGGAACAACTTCAGGAGGTACTGGCACAATATCAGACAGAAGCTTGACTGGAAAAGAGGGTTCACTTAACAATGATGCTGACTCTCTAGGTAGTTCAAAAGCCCAAGCCTCCAAATTAGATTCCCGTAATAGCGTGCACTCGCAGAATACATATAACGATGGCTCGTCAAATAAAGAACATGTTAATAGCAATTCTAGTGCTGGAAAACTTAACAATACAACTTATGATACCCCAAAATCCAATGAGGTGAATCAAAGTGATGACTGGAGAGATTCTAACGAAACAAATAGATCAGTCGCCAATCCAGTTTTAATATCATCATCTTTAAATACCTCTCAAGACGCAAATGGGCGTTCTTGTCAACCTATAGACGTTCCAAAACCACCACCACATAAATACATTTCTTCTAGAGCTTCAAATACCTCTACTGTGGCTGAGAAACCTGGGTCTGGAGTCAAAGGTGATTCCAATACTCCTTGCGAAAATTTATTACATCCGCTCATGGAGGGATCGCACCTAAAGCCAGGTAAATATGGATCAAATTACAGTTCTGATAGTAACTCTATTGATGCATCATTTTCTTCATCGTTGACGAATGCTCATCATTCTTATTACCCATCGATATATAACTCTAACTCACAACGACAACGACCAATCTCTCAATTTTCCCAATTTTCAGTCCAATCTCAAACTTCCAACACTGACAGGTATTCGTTTTCAGAACTCTCATCAGTGAATGCAGGCTTCACTCACGGATCACCGAAAGCTCATACAGGGGGAATCTCATCTTCAAGTACCAATCCACTACCGACATCAAGTAGTAGCCAACAATATGGGTCACAATCACGAAGGCCTAGAATTGACCGCAGATCAACCTCCTCTTCTTTTTCATCAGTAGGATCTTACAATACAAAGAAAAACAGTTTTTCAAAAACTCATGCAAAAACATCCTCCTTGTCTAGCTTATCACTAGCATCTACAAAGTCTCTTAGATCGGTAAGTTCGACTGGCAACATACGCGAACAGCGAAGATCTTCAGATTCCAACGTCAATAGAGTTGGCAGTATAAGTAGCACAAGCACAAATCAGGACGGAAAGCGCCGCAACAGCAATAACTACGGAACTTACTACAAAAATCCTTCTAGCAGCGGGTCACAGTCAAAAGCGTTAACTGCGTATACTGGTACCGACGGCAAGAAGCGTTCATCATCTTCTCTAAGTAGACACAACTCTAGTAGATATTCACATCATCAAAAGTATCTTTCCTCTGCTTCTTCGTCGAGAAATGCTTCAAGAAACCCATCTCGTCGGGCGTCTCCAGATTCCGTTTTGTCTGTTTATTCTACGGGTTCGGTTACTTCCGGAGGGTCTGCTGCCAACAGTTATGCGCGAGGAAACAGAACCTCAACTCCGGTCGAGTCAAATCGCGATAGTCATTCTTACAATTATGCATATGACCTTTTAAGAAAGCATAGAGGAAGTAATTCAAGTGCCAGCGGAGCAAGGCGGCGAAGCAGTTCTCGTGCTTCTAGTATATCTTCATTGTCATCTGTTTCTTCACGCTCGTCATGGAGACATCAATCAAGAAGCCGTACCAGTTCCATACACATTGGATCTCCCTCTTCTTCATACTACAATGGCGGAAAATTCAAAAAGGGAGCAACAGGTTTTGACAACCGAGCTGCAACTCCCCGTGCCGGATCTCCATTTACTTCAAAAAGATTTGGCTCAACGCTCAACGGTACTAGTAGTAGTAGCAGTAATAGAGGCTTCAACATGAGACGAAATTTGGCTGATGGTAAAAGCGGGTTTGGTTCTTCGGTTATGAAATCTCCACAAATGTCATCGTTTTCCAAGTTCCAGTCTTCACCCTTTGGTACCCCGAATCGAGGAACAGCAGTTCTCACAGGCTCCCGATTTACTCCAAGAGGTGATGCACGTATGCCAGGGTTTAATGAGAAACCTTTCAAAGCAGGGCATTTCCATAAAGGTAGTGTAATTCTTGAAGGTGATGACGATGATTATGAAGAAATCGAAGATGAAGAAGATTATTTATTAAATGAAAACAATAATATCAATTATGATGATGACACAGTTCAAGATCATTCAAAATCAAAATAGAAACAAAAAAAAAAAAAAAAAAAAAATAATAATAATACATATATATAACAGTTTATATAGATATATGACAATTTTGTGACTTTAATAAAAAAAAAAAATTTTGATTTACTTATAAGTTGTATGAACTATTTTATAATACCATATTGTCAGACCAACCAACCAATCAACCAAAAAGAAGAAAGAAAAAAAAAAAAAACAAATAATAAAAATGGATATATCAAATCATTGTATCTCCTTTGTTTTTTATTTTCACTTTAAAGACAAGTTTGTATTTTTTAATGTATTGATTTCTGAGAATAGATATGCCATTTATATATAGAATAATCAAATTAATCGTTCATAATATTAAAACTTTATGTGATACTATAAATAGTTTTCTAATGAGAAGAAAAACCTGAATAATATATTTTGAGAGTTTTATTAGGATTGAATAAATAAAAGTCATTTTGTAGTTTACATAAACATACTAGAATAGCTATTATATTGTATCAAGCTCATCATTATTTGTAAGGAATCCGGGTCGATGATGTATTAGGCTAATTTATCCATCACAAAGAAAAGAGATTTTCCCACACAATTACTCTTACAAATATTATCAACTACTACAACTCTCCTCCAAATTACTACCTACAATTAGGATCTACAATCTCTCCCAAACTAGTGAGTTAATCAACCCCCACGATGTCGCTTCGAATTACATCAAGTATTCATCTCTTTACAAAACCTCTTCAAACTTCCCTTCTCAAATATCGATCGACAAATTATTCTTCAACCTTCTCTTTTCAAAATATTGATCGACAACTATTCTTCAATCATTCAATTTACAATTATTCAAACTCGGTAAATCAAACGGAACAAAATAACAATTGACAAACAATTAGGAAATAAGCAGAAACGAAGGAACCCCGCAAAGGTTATTGAAGATTGCTCTTCATTGGAAGTAACAGAGTTTGCAAGATTACTGTCAAGAGTAATAGAACTTTGGAAGAAGAAATATAAGTTACGAAAACTTATATAAACAGTTATTTTGAACATTGAAATTTATTTTATTTTTCATTTTTATTTTTTCTTTTTATTATTATCATATTTTATATCAATATATTATCAAGTAGTTTTTTATCAATCAATTTGTATCTTATCTTTTATCTTATATTTTATTTTATTTTATTTTATTTTATCTTCGACAACTACTCTATCTTATCAAATCTTGACTTCCTAAGTTAATAACGTAAGTTGATTAGAACTTGGCATTGTCTGTTCCAGCTATTAGTCCCAACTCTGCTAATCCTCCTATTAGCTTTGTTGCCTGCAATTGATCTTAGTACTTCCTCTGTGCACGTTAAGGATCATTGGTCGAACCTTTACATTTGGTAGCGATTTTTTTCGCATATTCCAAGCAAGGACTATTTTTTTTACATTTTTTTTTACTGGATTACTGACTGTTTAGATTGTTATTATTTTAGTTGCGCACTATACTATTTTTCCCACAAAACTGCCTTATTCAATTACCACTTATTTCACTTGCCGTTCATTCACTTATCGTTTTAACTATGGAAGACACCGACGCTAGACAACAACTCATTGCTCAAGGACAACAACTCCAAGACCTTATTTCTCGTATTCAGACCCAGGAGCAAACTATTACTGAGCTTCGCAACGCTGGCCCTCACAATCGCCAAGCTGTTCATGAAGTCGCTAAACTCGCTAGATCTTCAAATTTCAAACCATACGACGGTAAACCTAATCCATTCGCTCTCAATGAGTGGTCCGACATCGTCGTCCAACAATGTATCTTTTGGAATCTAGACCGATCAATGTGGGCTTCCACCGCTGCTGCCACTGGTCTCCTCAAAGGTCGAGCTAATAAATGGGCTCATGAGTATCTCAAAAACAATTTCACTAATCCCAGAGAATGCCCTTGGGAGATCTTCAAGGCTGCCATGTACCGCAAGTTCGTCACCATCGTTGTTGATCTTCAAGTCCAACAAGCTTTCGACAACCTCAAACAAACTGGCATGGTTAGAACTTATTGCCAATCTTTTCGTGACTTCGTCGCCTTGTTATATCCTGATCGAGGTGAGAAAGACGATTTCATCAATAAGAAGTTCATTCGTGGTCTTAAGGATGACGTCCGTAAATGGGTTTATAACATGTCCGAAGGCAAGACCCTCGATGAGTTGATCACTTCTGCGGAATTTAACTCCAATGAAATGCTCATCGGGCCACCCGACAATTTTGCCTTAGGTCCTTCGTCCGGAGGTGATCCAATGGATATCGATAAACTTGAGTTCGGTTCCAACGCCTCAGAGTTCCTCTACAGCGTCACTTGTAACAAATGTGGTGGCATTGGTCACTACTCTTCTGTGTGCCCTTCTCAAAAGAAAAGTGAGAAAAAATCCAAGCCCAAAGCCAGAGGCGAAAAACGTCGCCATCGTGGTAAGAAAGGCAAATCTCACAAGAACAGCAACTCTAAGTCGTCAAAAAACGACAAGGTCCAGCATTAGAGGACGATTCTGGTACCTTTTCTAAGTCCTCACAACGCTCTTACTCTCCAGTTAACAATTCCTTCGCTGCTCTATACGACCTCAACGATGAAGTCGATGCAGTTGAAGATGAAGATGACGATCTCTATTTTAACAACGATTACCAAGCAGTCCCATCTGAAGAAAATTCGGTTTATTCCGCGTCTGCTTCTGAAGGGGAGGATGACGCCAACCAGACACAAAATATCAAAAGCGTCACACCTCATTACGTTGCCCCATCCGTCACAAGGGAACCTCAGGCTAAGGCCACAGATGCTGTCAGGGCCCATATGACTGCATCTGCGGATGACAACGATAATTATTTTCAATCTCAATATAATAACAATCAATCTATTCAATCTAAACAGTCCAAGCCAGTCGATCAATATATTAATGACTCTATTGCACTTAATCGTTCTGGACCGGAAATGCCTGATTTCTCGGATCCACATCCATCTTCTGGACCTATTTTCTCTTCTACACCAAGAAAAAATAAGAGCACCCTTTTAAACTCACCTAATATCACCAACCCTTTTCTAAATCACCCTAAATCTGGAGATTTATCTGATAGTGGTGCTTCCCTTCTCGAACCACCATCTAGCAATTATGAGTCTAGTCTCTCTAGCAGATTAGATCTCGACGATATGACTTTAGGTACCACTAGCTTCCCATCATCTCTTAAAGCTAGCGATGCCGAAATTGATAATAAGATTATCGTCCCTATCAAAATTCGTTACCCTATTCCTACATCAGCTAGAGTAACTGCTTTAGTCGATTCTGGTGCTTCTTCTAATTTCATTTCTCACTCACTATTCCAAAAATTGAAATTACGCAAGTTCGCCAAGGCCATTCAACCCATAGATGTTCATTCAGCTTTCGAAGAAAGGAACCAAACCCGATTTATCATCAACCTCAAATACCGCATAGGCAACACACCTTTTTCATCTACATTCTTTGTAATCGACAAGTTGTCTCAAGATGTTATTCTCGGTATTCCTTTCATCAAAAAATTTTCTAAGCATATTAACTGGGATCAATCTACAGTAGCCGGTGTCGAAACTGTCAAAACTACCAATATACTAATCAACGCTATCCAATTTCGTCGTCTTGTCAAACGTAACGCACAAGTTGGATGTTTCTTCATTAAACTTGACAAACCCGATACTACTAATTCCAACCTTCCTTTTGATTCCAAAGATTATAAAGAAGTTTTGACTACTGAGCCTCCTTCAGAACTTCCACCTAAACGAAATGTTGAACATCGAATCGATATTATTCCCGGTAACAAACCCCCTGCACGTCCATACTATCGTCTTTCCCTAGAAGAGAACAAGATTTTGGTTGAAGAAATCTCGAAGCTACTAAAAGCAGGCTTCATCAGACCTTCCACTTCACCATATTCTGCTCCCGTCTTATTTGTCAAAAAGAAAGATGGTTCTTATCGTATGTGCATTGACTATCGTGGACTCAATCTCATCACTGTGAAAAACCGTTATCCACTTCCCAACATCGAAGATCTTTTAAACAACCTTAGAGGAGCTAAATACTTTTCTAAACTAGACCTTCGATCCGGTTATCACCAAATACGGATTCGTAAAGAAGACGTAGAAAAAACGGGGTTTTCTACCAAAAATGGTCACTGGGAATTTCTAGTTATGCCCTTCGGTCTAACCAACGCTCCAGCCACTTTCCAAAATTTCATGAATGATATTTTTCGTCCTTTTTTAGATGATTTTGTGAATGTCTACTTGGATGACATTCTTATCTTCTCCAAAACTAGAAAAGAACATATCAAGCACATCAAGCGGGTTCTCGATGTGTTAAAAGCCAACAAATTAGTCGCTAATCTCAAGAAATGCGAGTTCATGAAAACTGAATTGGAATTCCTTGGTTTCAAAGTCAATAGTAAAGGCATCCACGTTACTGACGAAAAAGTCAGTGCCATTACTAAATTTCCAAAACCAACCGCTGTGGTTGAAGCTCAACGTTTCCTTGGTATGATGAATTATTATCGCAAATTTATCCAAAACTTTTCTTCCATTGCTTCTCCTATCCATGATTATATCAACAAGAAGTCACCTTGGACTGATATCCAAGACCAAGCTTTTATTGCTCTCAAAAACAAATTGATCCAGGCCCCTATTTTGATTTCACCTGACCCTGAATACCGTTATGTCCTAACAACCGATGCTAGCAAAATTGCTGTTAGTGCCGTACTGGAACAATTTGACAATAAAAAGTTGAAAGGTGTTGTAGCATTCTTCTCTAAGAAGCTACAGGGTGCACAATGCAACTATCCCATCCGAGAATTGGAATTTCTCGCTGTCGTTGAAGCACTCAAACACTTTCGACCCTTGCTTTTAGGACAAACTTTCACCTTGAGAACTGACCATTTCTCACTTACCACCTTGCTTAGCCAAACTAAGACCCCTAGAGGCCGCATTTACCGCTGGTTCGATCTTTTGTCAGAATACAACTTTACTACTGAATACATTAATGGTAAAGCCAACCAAGTAGCTGACGCTTTGAGCCGACGTCCTTTTCTGCAGGTCTCTCTGTTAGGAGTCCATCCATCAATTTTTGTTGTTGAGTCTGACACTCCAACATCACCCTTGACAGAAACAGATTCTTCAACTCAAGATACAACTCAGGAAAAAGAAGTCCGTATAGAGCCACCAACCTTGACTGCTGCTCAGTTAAAGTCTATCAAAATCAAGACTCGTCAAGACCCTGACACTTCCAAAATTATTGACATTTTATGGAATGTGAACCACCCAAAGCATGACGCTTACGCTCTCCACTACAGACTCATCGACTATTGCCTCTACTTTGACGTTGTCACTACTGACGACCATGTTTATAGTCGACTTTACATTCCAGGTAATCTTCCTGAGCTACGAAGAGAGATCATTTTTAACCATCACGTTTGTGGTCATAATGGTGCTCATCGTACTTATCTTTCTGTTTCCAACAGTTATTACTGGCCCAACATGTTTAAAGATATTAAACGTGCCGTTTCCCAATGTCCATCCTGCTTACAAGCCAAACCAAGTCACGAAAGAACCGCAGGCCTACTGAATCCTTTATCAATCCCTGAAGATAGATGGTCTTCTGTTTCTATGGACTTTGTAACCGGTCTCCCTACATCCGACTCATTTGACATGATTATGGTTGTAGTTGATCGTCTCACGAAAAGCGCTCATTTCATTCCCACCAACAAAACTCTCACTGGAGGTCAATGTGCCCAGCTTTTTGTCAAAGAAGTTATCCGCCTACATGGTGTTCCCAAAACCATTGTCTCTGATCGCGATACCCGCTTCAGTGACAAATTTTGGATCGTTATGAATCTCATGTTTGGTACAACAAATCTCCAATCCACTGCTTTTCACCCTGAAACTGATGGTCAAACCGAACGCTTAAACCGCATTCTCCGTCGTCTTATGAGCACACACGCTGTTGATTATGGTATTGATTGGTCCCACTATTTACCTATTCTGGAATTTTACTACAACAGTACCTATCAATCTACTATTAAGACAACTCCATTCATTGCTGATAAAGGTTATGCTCCTCGTCTACCCAAACTTATTTTACCACCTAGACACCGTATTGTTAGTAACCGTGCTGAAAATCTATCGGAAATCATCCAAGCCATCCGAGAACGCACCAAAGTTTATATGGCTGAAGCACAGGTACAACAAGCCGTTCAAGCTAACCGCCGTCGCAAGCCTCACAATATCAAAGTTGGAGATTATGTTATGGTTTTACGTGAAGTTGACCTTTCCAAAGACGAAACAAGTAAATTCGCTAAATCTGTGAATTTATATGTTGGCCCTTATGAAGTTCTTCAAGCTATTGGTAACAACGCTTTTGAAGTCGATTTGAATGAAAATGACCGTTCCCATCGGGTCATTAATGTCTCCAAACTTCGCAAATTTGAACCTACTCCTGAATATCCAAAGCTTCCACCCATTAATGAAACCATACTCAGAGATCAAATTCACGAAATTACTGGTATTGTTGCTACTACTTCCACTGGTGTCTTACTCCAATTCCAAAATGTTTTACCTGGACTTGTTCGCGAGGTCTCATTTGAATTTTTTAACGACTTACCACGCGACCTAAGACTCAGATTGACAGCTAACAAACCAAGAATGATTCAACAATTATTACGCCAAAACAAATTAATCGAGATCCAAACACCGAAACAAGCTCAAGCCTTACGCCGCAAACGACAAAACGCTCTCGCTCGCCGGGAACCCAGATTCAAACCCAATCCTCGTGCTCGTTCTAGAGTCGTTGCCTCTAGATCAAAAACGAATGTCTGAATCGTGGTCGATTCTTTTTCTAAGACGCGGGAATGTTGTAAGGAATCCGGGTCGATGATGTATTAGGCTAATTTATCCATCACAAAGAAAAGAGATTTTCCCACACAATTACTCTTACAAATATTATCAACTACTACAACTCTCCTCCAAATTACTACCTACAATTAGGATCTACAATCTCTCCCAAACTAGTGAGTTAATCAACCCCCACGATGTCGCTTCGAATTACATCAAGTATTCATCTCTTTACAAAACCTCTTCAAACTTCCCTTCTCAAATATCGATCGACAAATTATTCTTCAACCTTCTCTTTTCAAAATATTGATCGACAACTATTCTTCAATCATTCAATTTACAATTATTCAAACTCGGTAAATCAAACGGAACAAAATAACAATTGACAAACAATTAGGAAATAAGCAGAAACGAAGGAACCCCGCAAAGGTTATTGAAGATTGCTCTTCATTGGAAGTAACAGAGTTTGCAAGATTACTGTCAAGAGTAATAGAACTTTGGAAGAAGAAATATAAGTTACGAAAACTTATATAAACAGTTATTTTGAACATTGAAATTTATTTTATTTTTCATTTTTATTTTTTCTTTTTATTATTATCATATTTTATATCAATATATTATCAAGTAGTTTTTTATCAATCAATTTGTATCTTATCTTTTATCTTATATTTTATTTTATTTTATTTTATTTTATCTTCGACAACTACTCTATCTTATCAAATCTTGACTTCCTAAGTTAATAACGTAAGTTGATTAGAACTTGGCATTGTCTGTTCCAGCTATTAGTCCCAACTCTGCTAATCCTCCTATTAGCTTTGTTGCCTGCAATTGATCTTAGTACTTCCTCTGTGCACGTTAAGGATCATTGGTCGAACCTTTACATTATTTCAAGGAAGCCCGCGTAGCCCAATGGTTAAGGCGTTAGACTTCTAATCTGAAGATTGTGGGTTCGAGTCCCACCGTGGGTGCACTTCTTTTTTGCTAACAATTTTTCAATATTCAACATTGCAAAAATCATTTTTTGTTTGTTTTTCAATTTTGTTGATATCTTCAAATATATTTTATTTTTTTTTCATTCATCATTTTTCTACAACTAAATATGATTCTAACTACTCTACTATAAATATACAAAGGACAATAATTTTTCAAGGAAAATAATATTAAAATCGATTTTACTTAAATCAATACTTTTCTTTTTTGTATCTTCTGTGTCAAAACTATGCCAGACACACAGTTAGATCAGGATAAACAGACCGAAATCGATTTCTGGGATAACGTCGATATAAAAGAAGCACTAAAGAGGTATGAACATTCTAAAGATTTGAAAGATTCTTTAGATAATAACTTGGACACACAATTTCCACAAAGCTATTCTACTCGATTATATCCTGACTTTCCCTATGTAAACGGTATTCATCCATCTTTTTATGAATCTTTCAATAATCAGAATGAAGACAAAAAGAAGAATATAGTTGAATCGGCAGCGATTTCTCGTCTTTATAAAATATCACAAGCTTTAGAACTACCACCGGAGTTAATCAAACCACGAAAAAGAATAAATGTTTCAGCAGAATTAGGATACCCGTCTATCAATCATGACAAAATATTTATTTCTGACAAAGAAGTATCAGAAAGTAGTGTAGCAGATCTCGAGGAATTAAGCGATCATATCAAAGGCAAAAGGAAGAGGTTTGAAGATAAAAACGATAATGTAGAAAACGACAACACTTCAACTAAAAAGGCAAAACTACCAAACGGAACACTTGAGACAACTTCAAACGAAGAAAATCAGCCCAAATGCGATCAAAAACCATGTTTTTCTGCAGAATATGCACAACTTTACAATAGAGAACTTTATGAATATACCACTGGAACAAGTATAGACAAAAAAACTGATCAGCTGCCAGGAATTGTCGACTCCAACAAATCTACTGAGGTTCCAGACAATGAGAAACTCTTTGACGGAAGCTATGTTTGTGGGACATGGTGGTCAAGTGAAGAAAAAGAGAAATTCTTTGTCTTTTTAGGGCGAAGGAGTCGGCATAACATGAGTGGGATTGCAGAGGCTATAGGCACAAAATCTTTACTCGAATGTGAAGTCTATCATAACCTATTATTCAACGAGGCACAAAAACTGCGCTTTGCAGAACGTGAAGACATATATACCGATTCAGATGATGAAGACCTTCATCTACATTCTAATACATTTAACGTCAATATACTTGATTCAAAACTCACTGATACCGACTACCAATCCATGAAAAACAATATAAACTTCCAAGCAATAGACGATTCTGTGGCTATGAAGGATATACCTGCAAGTATGGAAATGTCTCAATCGTGGATTGATATTGAGGAAGTTCAAGCCAAGTATCTTAATGAGTGGGAGAAACATTTAGATTCAGAATGTCCAATACACAGCCCGTTCACATTACAAAACAGAGTATCAAAGCTACAGGACAATGCTCACACTGAACACAAACGAATCTTAATAAATCCATACGCACATTTTAAAAAGGATGAGCGATTATCAGATCCACAACAACAGGAACTCAATGAAGAACTTCAACTACTTTATAAAGCTTGGGAAGAAAACCCAACGGAAGAAAATAAAAAAGCAATTGAACTGTTTCAAGAAACAGAAGAATGTTATCAAAATTATCCAGATATCGAATCCCGTTTTGAACATTTCAAAGACGATGGTGTTAACTCATTAGTCAGAACTCCACAATTAATGGAAATGGCAAACATTTTCAGAATGCGATTCCCCATAACACCTGATTCATCATTTTCCAAAGAAGAAGCACAGAAAGATCCACTATGCTACATTGACGGAAATGTCGTCGATACATTAAATAGAATTGTCATCGATCATACTAGAGCCATTATAAGATATGTGCTGAACCGCCAGTTTGCTATAGGACCATTTAGAGAAAAAATCAATATGATGAAAGATATGGGCTTTAGGTCGATGATTGTGACAAAAGAAATGATGCTATCCGTTCTTCAAGAAATTGGATACATTTTACCCAAGCACTCAATGGTTTCCAGTTTGTTTATTAAAGAAAATGTTGATATTTCTAGTGAGTCAACTTCTCGCACATATTCTGCCAGGGATAAAATCTTTAACCCTTATGAAACAACCAAATGGGACAAGGAGCTTTTGAATCGAAGAGACTACCAAAGTGCCTATATGCTATTTAGGGAACCAGTTCATCAAAGTGATAGAAAGCCATGGGAAAAAAATGATAGCGAAGAGGAGTTTGCTGATCAAACCGATGGAAGTGATGATGAAAATGATGACACGAAAATGACTAGAATCAACATTGAGACAACAGACCTTGATGGTGATGATAGGGTTTATATGAAAGATGAACTATTGAATTACTCTCTTCTACCAAAAGGTCACAAAACGAGAAAATTAGCAATGATTAGAGCAATCAAAGAACCACGCAGCTTGAGTGAATTTACTCAAGGTGATATTCAAGATATGATTGCAACAGCTCGAATGCTGGATCAGAAGAAAGTCACCCATTCATACCTTTTAGAACGAACATTGACTGCTCAAAATTATGGTAGAGACTGGGGTAATGATGACGAGAGTAATGATGAAGATGATGAAAATTTGAGCTTGTATGATTCAGACGACTTTATGCCACCTGTCTCTGATTCCCAAGATGAATTCGAAACCGACAACAATTCAAGCAAATCTGAAAAGATAGATCTCATGGACACTCTTATACTATTTGAAGAACTTGTACTCAACAAATCCGATTACAACCAAAGCCAACAGCACGAAGAAGAACTCATCAACACTTTAAGCAAAAATGAAAAAAATATTAACCAAGTATACAAAAAGCTACGTTTCTGGTATTATCAAGACGAAAAGCTAAAACTAGACTGTCAATCATTACAAACTACCACCAACAAGTACACCAACCACTTCTTGGATATTATCAATTCAGACATTCTTTTCGAAATCAGACTACTAGTTTCTCAAATCCTTTTCTACAACGAAACGGAACAGGACAAATTTATCAACCAACTAAAACTGCGCCTTTCCAAACTAAAACGGTTTGGAAACGCTGACTTGACCAATCTCAAAAAGTCTATTGAAAACTATAACTTGCAATTTTTAACTAATTTGTATAAAACTTACTCTAGAACTTACCCCAAACAGTCAGAATTGGGAATCAGGTCTGAATCGATTCAAGATGATGACGAAATTATAGATATATAAATTCCTATAGATAAATACCTCCTAAACTGTAAAAATAATAACTAATAATATAAAATATGTAAAACTTTTATATCATGTTAAATGATTTTGAACTAGGAAATATAGGATATCTTCGAACATGACTATCACATTTTTGTAAGGAATCCGGGTCGATGATGTATTAGGCTAATTTATCCATCACAAAGAAAAGAGATTTTCCCACACAATTACTCTTACAAATATTATCAACTACTACAACTCTCCTCCAAATTACTACCTACAATTAGGATCTACAATCTCTCCCAAACTAGTGAGTTAATCAACCCCCACGATGTCGCTTCGAATTACATCAAGTATTCATCTCTTTACAAAACCTCTTCAAACTTCCCTTCTCAAATATCGATCGACAAATTATTCTTCAACCTTCTCTTTTCAAAATATTGATCGACAACTATTCTTCAATCATTCAATTTACAATTATTCAAACTCGGTAAATCAAACGGAACAAAATAACAATTGACAAACAATTAGGAAATAAGCAGAAACGAAGGAACCCCGCAAAGGTTATTGAAGATTGCTCTTCATTGGAAGTAACAGAGTTTGCAAGATTACTGTCAAGAGTAATAGAACTTTGGAAGAAGAAATATAAGTTACGAAAACTTATATAAACAGTTATTTTGAACATTGAAATTTATTTTATTTTTCATTTTTATTTTTTCTTTTTATTATTATCATATTTTATATCAATATATTATCAAGTAGTTTTTTATCAATCAATTTGTATCTTATCTTTTATCTTATATTTTATTTTATTTTATTTTATTTTATTTTATCTTCGACAACTACTCTATCTTATCAAATCTTGACTTCCTAAGTTAATAACGTAAGTTGATTAGAACTTGGCATTGTCTGTTCCAGCTATTAGTCCCAACTCTGCTAATCCTCCTATTAGCTTTGTTGCCTGTAATTGATCTTAGTACTTCCTCTGTGCACGTTAAGGATCATTGGTCGAACCTTTACAATTTTCAAGAAAGCCCGCGTAGCCCAATGGTTAAGGCGTTAGACTTCTAATCTGAAGATTGTGGGTTCGAGTCCCACCGTGGGTGCATTTCTTTTTTGTCAGAAATCCTTAATTTTTTGAAAGAGGTTGGTTGAGGTTTAGAGTGCCATCAATATGGGATAAAAAAGAGAATAATATAGCAGTTATTACAAAAAAGTCCAGCCTTTCTCAACTTGTTACAGACACTATAGAACTAGTATAGTGTTCACGTGATAATAAACACTTTCACTGATAACATAAAGCTAAAATTTAATAATCATCTATTTCGCCTTTTTTTTTTCTCTTTTCTTACCTAGTAACTTTGAGCATTATTATATAATTCAAAGGAAAATAGATATAACTGAATATTTAGCAAAATGGCAGACCGTAAAGTTATCAATAAGTACTACCCCCCGGATTTTGATCCTTCAAAGATCTCCAAAATACCAAAACATCTACAAAAGGAACGTTCAGCATCAGCGTCACTCCAAACTGTACGTCTGATGGCACCTTTTTCAATGAGATGTGTGAAATGTGGCGAATACATAGCCCAGAGTAAAAAGTTTAATGCACGAAAACAAGGCACCGACGAATCATATTTAGGTGTTAAAATTATTCGATTTTTTATCAAATGCCCCAGATGTTCAAGCGAAATCAAGTTCAAAACAAATCCAGCTACAGGCGGTTATGATACAGAATCCGGTGCTGTTCGTAACTACGAAAGAAGCTCTACTATTGAAGATGGAAGCCATAAAATCAATGAGGAAACAATGGATGAGCGGTTAGATCGAATCGAACGAGAAGAGAAGGAAGAAGAAGAAAGACAAAAGAAATCCGCTCTTGCTTTACCAGATTCCAATCAAAAAAATGAAGGAGAAGACAAGATGGAGAGCGTCGCCAAACAAGTTGAAGCAACAAAGAGAGAGATTGAAATAAACGAAGAACTCGAATATTTATATTTGAAGAATAAAGCTCTAGATTCTCAAAGTGACAAGATACTTCTTAAAACTAGAACAGAAAGCGACGCCCCAGCAAAGCCGACAGAAGAGGAACTTCAAGATGAGGAAATTGCAAAGCAGATTTTTCAAAAACGACGGGTTTTAAACACTAATTCATCATCTACGAAACCAACTGCGACAAAAGTTACTGTGGGTACCGCAACTAGTAGTAACAACGCTTTTCGAGTAGTAAAAAAGGGTGCTAAAAAAAGAATGAATGGGATCAAACTCAAGAATTGAAATAAATTACCCGGCCTTCACATATTTTCCAGCCAACACACATACAAGGCCAATACATAGTCTAATTTATAATCACCCACTATATTGCTTTTTTCCTTTTTACTATTAATAATTGCCATCAACAAGTTTTCATCTTAACTTAAACCACCTTTTAAAATCACTAAACGTTTTTAAAATGATTGATCCCCCGAATGACGACATACCTCCGAACGGTTCGGCATTTGGCAACCAAATAAATGCAATTTCCAACACACTTCAGAGCACCTCTATAAACTCATCAAATGCATCCTCATCAACTAATCAAGGTAATAATCAACCCCCTTTTAATACTATTCAAAAACCTTCTGTTGCCGCGACAATTTCCTCACCGGCTGCGGTAGCCAACCTTTTATCAAACATATCACCGGAAGTCCATGCTCGTATTGAAGCGTTCCAAAATTCAAGATCCCGTCGTAATAATAGTCATGCTTCATGGAATCATACTAGTGGCGATGGGAATATCAACAATATCAACAATGCAAATAAATTCCGAAATTCAAATGCTAGAATCATTAGCAGTTCTGAAACTTATTCAAATAGCTCCTATTCAGCATCTTCGTCATCTTATCAACCTGTAACATATAAAGCATCAATACCCGATTATTCTCAATATAATTACAACAAATTGCAACAACCTACGGTATACAAATCAGTTCATAGCGGCTCAAATGGTATATCATATCCTGTAGCCATACCGCCTTACGAGCAATATCACCAAAATAGTTCAGATAACAGCACAAACTCAAGTAATTTATATAAACCTAGTATACATCCAGATCCTACAACTTCTGTACCTCAATTTGTTGGAGAGCCTCCACTTGGATCTCTTAATAAATTGGATTCCCAGAATCAGGGGCCTGAAAATGAAACCTCTAACCCGGCTAACACAAATAGCACTACAAGTCCTAGTCTTTCTAATGAAAAAAATCTTGGCAACATAGACCTTTCAACTGCATTAAAACTTCAAGTTCAACAACAAATGCATGAGCAACTTCAAAGTCAAAAAATATCTCTTTCAAAAAGTTCCTTAGCTGCCCGACGTGGAATCAAACTGAACATGAGTGAGACAGGAACTCAAACAAATAATGAAAAGGTTTCTGATTCACAACTAAAGATTCCTAAGCAATCAATAAAACGTGCTCTTCCACAGGGTGGCTTGAAGTTAAATCTCTCCCCCGCTGAGAGTATCAAAGTCGATAAACCGCAAGAAGAAGGGGCCAGATCTATAACTAGTAATGGTGGAGGTTTAAACCAAACTGTATTAAGCGTACCTCAAAACAACAACAGACCAAATATATCATCTCCTTTGGCATCTATATCCGAAAACTATGCATCATCTACTACTTCTCTAATAGGAGTTAACCAGCATCTACGAGCTCCCGTCTCCTCATTAAATAGAAGCAGACCTGGCAAAGGACTGAAGCTTGATTTTCCAGCTGCTCAAGGACCAGAAAATCTCTTTTCAAACCATTCAAAATATATTGACATCAAAACAGGTTCATTGAACTTTGCTGGTAAAGCCTCTCTTCATTCAAAGGGTATTGATTTCTCAAGTGGTTCCCACTTCCGTATCTCTTTAGAGGATTTAGAACCGCTGGGCGAACTAGGTAGAGGAAACTATGGTACAGTTACTAAAGTTCTTCACAAACCCACTGGGATCATAATGGCCATGAAGCAAATTCGACTTGAACTTGAAGAGTCAAAATTCTTACAAATCATTATGGAATTAGAGGTATTGCACAAGTGCGTTTCGCCCTATATAGTCGATTTTTATGGTGCATTTTTTGTTGAAGGTGCTGTTTATCTGTGTATTGAGTACATGGATGGTGGGTCTTTAGATAAGGTCTACCAAGGAGGAGTTCCTGAACCATTACTTGCAGTAATTACAGAATCAGTAATTCACGGATTGAAACAGCTTAAAGAAGAGCATAACATTATCCATCGTGATGTAAAGCCTACAAATATTTTGGTTTCTACAAGCGGAAAGGTAAAGCTTTGCGATTTTGGTGTTTCCGGAAATCTTGTTGCCAGTATTGCCAAAACAAACATTGGCTGCCAATCATATATGGCACCTGAGAGAATCAGTAGTAGTAATACAGATGATGTGCAAACATATACAGCACAGAGTGACATTTGGAGTTTGGGACTAAGCGTTTTAGAAGTAGCTATGGGCTGTTACCCATACCCTCCTGAAACATTCAACACTCTTATCAGTCAAATCAGTGCTATTCTCTATGGGGATGCTCCAACTTTACCCAAAGACAAGTTTTCTGAAGAAGCTAGATCTTTTGTATCTCAGTGCTTGAATAAATCCCCCAGATTAAGACCAACTTATAGCAAGCTCTTGGCTCATCCATGGCTTAAAAACCGAAAGGATCGCTTTGATGAGGTTAGTGTCGAATTGGGTAAATTTGTTCAACAAGCTTTGGAACGTAATAAGGCAAAAAAGAAGAGTAGCAACAGTAGCAGTCCTAGTGGCACTGTTTCTAATTCTACAGAAAGTAGTTCTTCAAACATCCCCCCATTACATAATGGTAGAGGATCAGCTCTTCTTCCACAAGAACTTTAAAAAAAAAAAGAAGTTTTTAATATAAATTATATACATGAATAATGATACACTGGAATATTTATTTCCCATATTAGTATAATGATATTATCATTTTTTAGAAAAGAATCAGTTTCAGAGAAATGGTGAACAACTTTCGGAGTATTCAACATGTATTTTGCCAATGTAGGGTAATATAACCCTAAGTCAGGGTAACAATGTATCCTAACACCAAACAAGAACAGAGTTCATAAAAGAGGCAACAATTTTTTTTTAAATTTTTTAGATTCTTTTCTTTCTTTTTCTTCTCTCTCTCTACTTACGATCAATGTTGATTCAACATTATTAATATTGTTGAATTACTATTCTTTTACGATTAAAATTGTTTTTTTTTTTCCCATTATTTTTTTTATCGATTGGTATGTTATTATATATGATTTTCGGATTTGCAAATATTTTGCATAATCTCTTTTCTGTTCTTGCAATGATGATCCTGACGTTTCTGGCATCTCTAATGCTAGGCTTTATTGTCGATGAATATAACATCCGTCTATACTCAAACTCAAAAATTATCTGATAAAAGTATTGAATGGAAGAGAGATTTATTTTTTCTTTTTACGCAAACAATATTTCCAATATTTTCAAATTTACTAACTGTTTTATTTGCTTATAGTAGTTTTAATTTAATGGTTTATATTAATCTGTAGACATTCTTCATAGTACCTTATGAGAGGGTATGATGTCAGAATAAAAAATTGTGTAACATATATATTGGTATTAAATACATTTGCTTTTAAATTCATATCTTTTATTTGTTTGCGAATCCTTACTTGCCCTTGGTTGGGAAATTAACAGTTGCCTGAAAGTTTTGGCATCAATATTGGTGCTTATTGTAAAAATTATAGTTCTAATGCTTTGAAAGTTATTTCTAAAGCTCTATCCAAGCTTCTTGAATCTTTAAAAGATGTTTATCATAGTGATTATAGAATAATAAACTCAAGCTAAGTAAATCAATAATGTAAAAGTAAAAGGCTATGATGAATAAAGATTGGTTCCAGCCAGGTTATTAAATGCACTCTAATCATGCCGAAAAAATGACGGTAATATTAGCTTCTTCAATAAGGTTGTATATACAGTTAGATACAGATATGCGAAATATTTGTCCTATTTGCTTCTTTGATTCCTGACCGGAAAAACTTATTTCTCTCTCATATACTATAGAATAATATTAAAATGAGATAAAAAAAAAACTAGCCTAATTCACATTATACGATCATATAATGAAGGTTTTGACAGATGAAAACTTATCAGGGTTCACATCTATAGATAACTATTTAATCTAATAATAATATATTTTTTTCTTCTTATTTACTTTTCTCAATACTATTATTGTTTAATATGAGAATTTTATGTTTTGTTTTAAGACATGAAATTTCATTAATACTGTTACGCGTTGTGTTTTATGATAGGTTATGATGATGGGATATTGGTGTATTGTGGACACTACTAAAACCCTTATGATCGTTTGGGGTTAATTTGATCCTGCCACCCCATATTCCAAAAAAAGTAAAACCAGTGAATAAAAAAAACTCTTTTAAACTCTCAAACAGTACTTTATAAGACCAGAAACAGAATCCGTCATATCTTTTAACGGTCATAGAATTTCCCGTTTGAGATGAATATCTTTGACATGTAGCATAACTTTCCAGCCAGAAAATTAAAATTAAAAATAAAAAAAAAAGAAAAAGTTGATCAATTTCAACATCCATCCACGTTTTTTTATTTTATTTTTTTTCTTCTTTCTATCTATATATATACTCTGAATTTCGTTTAAAATTTTTTTTTATTCTTCTTTCTTTTCACTTCTTACTTCTTGTCAGTAAAAGAATTTTTTTTTTTTTTTTGAAGTGTTTCTGTTCAATTGCATTGCTTCTACTTGTAAAGGTTTCCCAAAGTATATCCTTATTTCCCCAGATCTATCTAATCTTGATACAAACACAGCCTTATTGTCATCCTAAACAGCATTTTTTTTAACAACTTTAGATCACTACAAACTCACGAAACACAAGAAATACAAAAGAGAAAAATAACCTAAATGTTGCCGCAATTTGCCATTGATAGCGAATACGCTGAACTTTTCCAAAAAATTACATCCTGCCACAATCCGAAATTTCTTGTCAAGAAATGGATCAGAGAAACCAAGCGCAAACGAGAAGCAGAGAGAGAAGAGCGGGCCAAACAATACTACAGCATTTATCCAGAAGCCTCATTACCAACAACGCCTGTCTACAAAAGGCTGAAACATGAATTATCACTATCCAGCCTCCACTTCCCACTATCTCACCATAGCCGCTCTACAGAAAAAAAGAAAAATATCAAGTCGTTCACCCAACTGAACTCAGCATCATCTTGTTCCAGCATTAATCTAAGTTGCTCAACAACCAGTGGTCACGATGAAAGTCTAGATAATGCTGCTGTTGTCAATGCATCACCCAGTGATGACATCAGATATTATGACGACGAAGCTACTTTCCCAGACTCAAACTACAAATTCCGATTTCAATACCAGCATGAATTTGGCAATTGCTCTTTGCCTAATATTCATGGCAGTCATTCACCTAACAATGCTGCTGACCGCTCAATATTTCATTTATGGGATGGGAAATTAAGACGAAGTCCTGACAACAGATGCCAAATTTCTTCTGTATAGTTTTTTGTCTTTCCCCCCTTATTATTTTTTCATCGTTGTGTTTATTTATTTATTTATATCCCATTGGGGCTCACATTCTATTATTATTATTTATTTGTATCTGTTTTGAGCCTTTTTATTTATTCATCTCTCCTGTACGGGTCATGGCAACAGCACTCTTGTTTTTTATTATTATCTTTAGCATCTCATCTCCACCCTATTATTTCCATACACTCTTTCAAAACCCTGCCCATCCACCCAAATTAATGATACAAAACCTTTCAGCGTAACTTTTATCACCAAGAATCAAACATTTTAATTGTTTAATACACTAATATATATCTATATAAATAATTCTTTATGTAATTTGATTATAAATATAAAAATATTAAAAAAAAAATATGGAATCTTCAGATATTTGATTAAATGACAAAAAAGTAAAGGGCTCAACCGGGAATTGAACCCGGGACCTCTCGCAAATTGCTTAGATCACCCTAAGCGAGAATTATACCACTAAACCATCGAGCCATTTTAATCAATGTAAAGGTTCGACCAATGATCCTTAACGTGCACAGAGGAAGTACTAAGATCAATTGCAGGCAACAAAGCTAATAGGAGGATTAGCAGAGTTGGGACTAATAGCTGGAACAGACAATGCCAAGTTCTAATCAACTTACGTTATTAACTTAGGAAGTCAAGATTTGATAAGATAGAGTAGTTGTCGAAGATAAAATAAAATAAAATAAAATAAAATATAAGATAAAAGATAAGATACAAATTGATTGATAAAAAACTACTTGATAATATATTGATATAAAATATGATAATAATAAAAAGAAAAAATAAAAATGAAAAATAAAATAAATTTCAATGTTCAAAATAACTGTTTATATAAGTTTTCGTAACTTATATTTCTTCTTCCAAAGTTCTATTACTCTTGACAGTAATCTTGCAAACTCTGTTACTTCCAATGAAGAGCAATCTTCAATAACCTTTGCGGGGTTCCTTCGTTTCTGCTTATTTCCTAATTGTTTGTCAATTGTTATTTTGTTCCGTTTGATTTACCGAGTTTGAATAATTGTAAATTGAATGATTGAAGAATAGTTGTCGATCAATATTTTGAAAAGAGAAGGTTGAAGAATAATTTGTCGATCGATATTTGAGAAGGGAAGTTTGAAGAGGTTTTGTAAAGAGATGAATACTTGATGTAATTCGAAGCGACATCGTGGGGGTTGATTAACTCACTAGTTTGGGAGAGATTGTAGATCCTAATTGTAGGTAGTAATTTGGAGGAGAGTTGTAGTAGTTGATAATATTTGTAAGAGTAATTGTGTGGGAAAATCTCTTTTCTTTGTGATGGATAAATTAGCCTAATACATCATCGACCCGGATTCCTTACAACATTCCCGCGTCTTAGAAAAAGAATCGACCACGATTCAGACATTCGTTTTTGATCTAGAGGCAACGACTCTAGAACGAGCACGAGGATTGGGTTTGAATCTGGGTTCCCGGCGAGCGAGAGCGTTTTGTCGTTTGCGGCGTAAGGCTTGAGCTTGTTTCGGTGTTTGGATCTCGATTAATTTGTTTTGGCGTAATAATTGTTGAATCATTCTTGGTTTGTTAGCTGTCAATCTGAGTCTTAGGTCGCGTGGTAAGTCGTTAAAAAATTCAAATGAGACCTCGCGAACAAGTCCAGGTAAAACATTTTGGAATTGGAGTAAGACACCAGTGGAAGTAGTAGCAACAATACCAGTAATTTCGTGAATTTGATCTCTGAGTATGGTTTCATTAATGGGTGGAAGCTTTGGATATTCAGGAGTAGGTTCAAATTTGCGAAGTTTGGAGACATTAATGACCCGATGGGAACGGTCATTTTCATTCAAATCGACTTCAAAAGCGTTGTTACCAATAGCTTGAAGAACTTCATAAGGGCCAACATATAAATTCACAGATTTAGCGAATTTACTTGTTTCGTCTTTGGAAAGGTCAACTTCACGTAAAACCATAACATAATCTCCAACTTTGATATTGTGAGGCTTGCGACGGCGGTTAGCTTGAACGGCTTGTTGTACCTGTGCTTCAGCCATATAAACTTTGGTGCGTTCTCGGATGGCTTGGATGATTTCCGATAGATTTTCAGCACGGTTACTAACAATACGGTGTCTAGGTGGTAAAATAAGTTTGGGTAGACGAGGAGCATAACCTTTATCAGCAATGAATGGAGTTGTCTTAATAGTAGATTGATAGGTACTGTTGTAGTAAAATTCCAGAATAGGTAAATAGTGGGACCAATCAATACCATAATCAACAGCGTGTGTGCTCATAAGACGACGGAGAATGCGGTTTAAGCGTTCGGTTTGACCATCAGTTTCAGGGTGAAAAGCAGTGGATTGGAGATTTGTTGTACCAAACATGAGATTCATAACGATCCAAAATTTGTCACTGAAGCGGGTATCGCGATCAGAGACAATGGTTTTGGGAACACCATGTAGGCGGATAACTTCTTTGACAAAAAGCTGGGCACATTGACCTCCAGTGAGAGTTTTGTTGGTGGGAATGAAATGAGCGCTTTTCGTGAGACGATCAACTACAACCATAATCATGTCAAATGAGTCGGATGTAGGGAGACCGGTTACAAAGTCCATAGAAACAGAAGACCATCTATCTTCAGGGATTGATAAAGGATTCAGTAGGCCTGCGGTTCTTTCGTGACTTGGTTTGGCTTGTAAGCAGGATGGACATTGGGAAACGGCACGTTTAATATCTTTAAACATGTTGGGCCAGTAATAACTGTTGGAAACAGAAAGATAAGTACGATGAGCACCATTATGACCACAAACGTGATGGTTAAAAATGATCTCTCTTCGTAGCTCAGGAAGATTACCTGGAATGTAAAGTCGACTATAAACATGGTCGTCAGTAGTGACAACGTCAAAGTAGAGGCAATAGTCGATGAGTCTGTAGTGGAGAGCGTAAGCGTCATGCTTTGGGTGGTTCACATTCCATAAAATGTCAATAATTTTGGAAGTGTCAGGGTCTTGACGAGTCTTGATTTTGATAGACTTTAACTGAGCAGCAGTCAAGGTTGGTGGCTCTATACGGACTTCTTTTTCCTGAGTTGTATCTTGAGTTGAAGAATCTGTTTCTGTCAAGGGTGATGTTGGAGTGTCAGACTCAACAACAAAAATTGATGGATGGACTCCTAACAGAGAGACCTGCAGAAAAGGACGTCGGCTCAAAGCGTCAGCTACTTGGTTGGCTTTACCATTAATGTATTCAGTAGTAAAGTTGTATTCTGACAAAAGATCGAACCAGCGGTAAATGCGGCCTCTAGGGGTCTTAGTTTGGCTAAGCAAGGTGGTAAGTGAGAAATGGTCAGTTCTCAAGGTGAAAGTTTGTCCTAAAAGCAAGGGTCGAAAGTGTTTGAGTGCTTCAACGACAGCGAGAAATTCCAATTCTCGGATGGGATAGTTGCATTGTGCACCCTGTAGCTTCTTAGAGAAGAATGCTACAACACCTTTCAACTTTTTATTGTCAAATTGTTCCAGTACGGCACTAACAGCAATTTTGCTAGCATCGGTTGTTAGGACATAACGGTATTCAGGGTCAGGTGAAATCAAAATAGGGGCCTGGATCAATTTGTTTTTGAGAGCAATAAAAGCTTGGTCTTGGATATCAGTCCAAGGTGACTTCTTGTTGATATAATCATGGATAGGAGAAGCAATGGAAGAAAAGTTTTGGATAAATTTGCGATAATAATTCATCATACCAAGGAAACGTTGAGCTTCAACCACAGCGGTTGGTTTTGGAAATTTAGTAATGGCACTGACTTTTTCGTCAGTAACGTGGATGCCTTTACTATTGACTTTGAAACCAAGGAATTCCAATTCAGTTTTCATGAACTCGCATTTCTTGAGATTAGCGACTAATTTGTTGGCTTTTAACACATCGAGAACCCGCTTGATGTGCTTGATATGTTCTTTTCTAGTTTTGGAGAAGATAAGAATGTCATCCAAGTAGACATTCACAAAATCATCTAAAAAAGGACGAAAAATATCATTCATGAAATTTTGGAAAGTGGCTGGAGCGTTGGTTAGACCGAAGGGCATAACTAGAAATTCCCAGTGACCATTTTTGGTAGAAAACCCCGTTTTTTCTACGTCTTCTTTACGAATCCGTATTTGGTGATAACCGGATCGAAGGTCTAGTTTAGAAAAGTATTTAGCTCCTCTAAGGTTGTTTAAAAGATCTTCGATGTTGGGAAGTGGATAACGGTTTTTCACAGTGATGAGATTGAGTCCACGATAGTCAATGCACATACGATAAGAACCATCTTTCTTTTTGACAAATAAGACGGGAGCAGAATATGGTGAAGTGGAAGGTCTGATGAAGCCTGCTTTTAGTAGCTTCGAGATTTCTTCAACCAAAATCTTGTTCTCTTCTAGGGAAAGACGATAGTATGGACGTGCAGGGGGTTTGTTACCGGGAATAATATCGATTCGATGTTCAACATTTCGTTTAGGTGGAAGTTCTGAAGGAGGTTCAGTAGTCAAAACTTCTTTATAATCTTTGGAATCAAAAGGAAGGTTGGAATTAGTAGTATCGGGTTTGTCAAGTTTAATGAAGAAACATCCAACTTGTGCGTTACGTTTGACAAGACGACGAAATTGGATAGCGTTGATTAGTATATTGGTAGTTTTGACAGTTTCGACACCGGCTACTGTAGATTGATCCCAGTTAATATGCTTAGAAAATTTTTTGATGAAAGGAATACCGAGAATAACATCTTGAGACAACTTGTCGATTACAAAGAATGTAGATGAAAAAGGTGTGTTGCCTATGCGGTATTTGAGGTTGATGATAAATCGGGTTTGGTTCCTTTCTTCGAAAGCTGAATGAACATCTATGGGTTGAATGGCCTTGGCGAACTTGCGTAATTTCAATTTTTGGAATAGTGAGTGAGAAATGAAATTAGAAGAAGCACCAGAATCGACTAAAGCAGTTACTCTAGCTGATGTAGGAATAGGGTAACGAATTTTGATAGGGACGATAATCTTATTATCAATTTCGGCATCGCTAGCTTTAAGAGATGATGGGAAGCTAGTGGTACCTAAAGTCATATCGTCGAGATCTAATCTGCTAGAGAGACTAGACTCATAATTGCTAGATGGTGGTTCGAGAAGGGAAGCACCACTATCAGATAAATCTCCAGATTTAGGGTGATTTAGAAAAGGGTTGGTGATATTAGGTGAGTTTAAAAGGGTGCTCTTATTTTTTCTTGGTGTAGAAGAGAAAATAGGTCCAGAAGATGGATGTGGATCCGAGAAATCAGGCATTTCCGGTCCAGAACGATTAAGTGCAATAGAGTCATTAATATATTGATCGACTGGCTTGGACTGTTTAGATTGAATAGATTGATTGTTATTATATTGAGATTGAAAATAATTATCGTTGTCATCCGCAGATGCAGTCATATGGGCCCTGACAGCATCTGTGGCCTTAGCCTGAGGTTCCCTTGTGACGGATGGGGCAACGTAATGAGGTGTGACGCGTTTGATATTTTGTGTCTGGTTGGCGTCATCCTCCCCTTCAGAAGCAGACGCGGAATAAACCGAATTTTCTTCAGATGGGACTGCTTGGTAATCGTTGTTAAAATAGAGATCGTCATCTTCATCTTCAACTGCATCGACTTCATCGTTGAGGTCGTATAGAGCAGCGAAGGAATTGTTAACTGGAGAGTAAGAGCGTTGTGAGGACTTAGAAAAGGTACCAGAATCGTCCTCTAATGCTGGACCTTGTCGTTTTTTGACGACTTAGAGTTGCTGTTCTTGTGAGATTTGCCTTTCTTACCACGATGGCGACGTTTTTCGCCTCTGGCTTTGGGCTTGGATTTTTTCTCACTTTTCTTTTGAGAAGGGCACACAGAAGAGTAGTGACCAATGCCACCACATTTGTTACAAGTGACGCTGTAGAGGAACTCTGAGGCGTTGGAACCGAACTCAAGTTTATCGATATCCATTGGATCACCTCCGGACGAAGGACCTAAGGCAAAATTGTCGGGTGGCCCGATGAGCATTTCATTGGAGTTAAATTCCGCAGAAGTGATCAACTCATCGAGGGTCTTGCCTTCGGACATGTTATAAACCCATTTACGGACGTCATCCTTAAGACCACGAATGAACTTCTTATTGATGAAATCGTCTTTCTCACCTCGATCAGGATATAACAAGGCGACGAAGTCACGAAAAGATTGGCAATAAGTTCTAACCATGCCAGTTTGTTTGAGGTTGTCGAAAGCTTGTTGGACTTGAAGATCAACAACGATGGTGACGAACTTGCGGTACATGGCAGCCTTGAAGATCTCCCAAGGGCATTCTCTGGGATTAGTGAAATTGTTTTTGAGATACTCATGAGCCCATTTATTAGCTCGACCTTTGAGGAGACCAGTGGCAGCAGCGGTGGAAGCCCACATTGATCGGTCTAGATTCCAAAAGATACATTGTTGGACGACGATGTCGGACCACTCATTGAGAGCGAATGGATTAGGTTTACCGTCGTATGGTTTGAAATTTGAAGATCTAGCGAGTTTAGCGACTTCATGAACAGCTTGGCGATTGTGAGGGCCAGCGTTGCGAAGCTCAGTAATAGTTTGCTCCTGGGTCTGAATACGAGAAATAAGGTCTTGGAGTTGTTGTCCTTGAGCAATGAGTTGTTGTCTAGCGTCGGTGTCTTCCATAGTTAAAACGATAAGTGAATGAACGGCAAGTGAAATAAGTGGTAATTGAATAAGGCAGTTTTGTGGGAAAAATAGTATAGTGCGCAACTAAAATAATAACAATCTAAACAGTCAGTAATCCAGTAAAAAAAAATGTAAAAAAAATAGTCCTTGCTTGGAATATGCGAAAAAAATCGCTACCAAATGTAAAGGTTCGACCAATGATCCTTAACGTGCACAGAGGAAGTACTAAGATCAATTGCAGGCAACAAAGCTAATAGGAGGATTAGCAGAGTTGGGACTAATAGCTGGAACAGACAATGCCAAGTTCTAATCAACTTACGTTATTAACTTAGGAAGTCAAGATTTGATAAGATAGAGTAGTTGTCGAAGATAAAATAAAATAAAATAAAATAAAATATAAGATAAAAGATAAGATACAAATTGATTGATAAAAAACTACTTGATAATATATTGATATAAAATATGATAATAATAAAAAGAAAAAATAAAAATGAAAAATAAAATAAATTTCAATGTTCAAAATAACTGTTTATATAAGTTTTCGTAACTTATATTTCTTCTTCCAAAGTTCTATTACTCTTGACAGTAATCTTGCAAACTCTGTTACTTCCAATGAAGAGCAATCTTCAATAACCTTTGCGGGGTTCCTTCGTTTCTGCTTATTTCCTAATTGTTTGTCAATTGTTATTTTGTTCCGTTTGATTTACCGAGTTTGAATAATTGTAAATTGAATGATTGAAGAATAGTTGTCGATCAATATTTTGAAAAGAGAAGGTTGAAGAATAATTTGTCGATCGATATTTGAGAAGGGAAGTTTGAAGAGGTTTTGTAAAGAGATGAATACTTGATGTAATTCGAAGCGACATCGTGGGGGTTGATTAACTCACTAGTTTGGGAGAGATTGTAGATCCTAATTGTAGGTAGTAATTTGGAGGAGAGTTGTAGTAGTTGATAATATTTGTAAGAGTAATTGTGTGGGAAAATCTCTTTTCTTTGTGATGGATAAATTAGCCTAATACATCATCGACCCGGATTCCTTACAATCAAAAAAATTCTGCGGTACAAACACCCAAAATTACACAGAATTGATTATTTTAACTTTGATATCAATGCTCTCCAGTTTATTTAGCTTGAATAACTCACAAATCATAAAGCACTATCTTTATAGTTTGGAAACTAAATATTGCCAATAGATGGCTATCAGTTTGCTTTTCTATTATATACTATATAACTAAATAAAATAAAATAAATCCATTCACAGGAAAAATTACAGTTGATATTTGGCTTTCAATGAAAAAAGAATATGATTCAAAAGCTCAGCTTGAGTTTTCAATCCTGTAACATCATCCCATGTTCCAGCAGAACCAGTATCATTTTCGTTATCTTCATTCAATGCTTCCTTAGCTTCACAAAACTTGATGATTCTACTAACAAGATCATCGTATTGACTATTGAGACGTTTGACGAGATCTAAAGATAAAGGAACCCCAACAAGGAAGTTAGCCCAAGAAGAAATTATTCCAAACTCAATAGGTTCAGTATCATCTTCAAGATCAAACTGCTCATTTATTTGTGAAAATTTTTGCATTAGCCCTCGTAATACAGCCATGGGGTCAGATTCATTATTGGAACTTGTTGGCTCTGCTGTATCATTCACTTCTAATTCTTTTTTATCTTTCTTTGGGGCATTAAGTTTCTTGGTCTGAGCGGCAATTGACGAAATAGCTGATTCCAAGGCGTTTTCAATAAGCATTTCAATCTCTTCTTCTTCCTTTTCTGTCAAAGCTGGCTTGGCTGGATCACCAGAAACATTACTTGAAGTCGAATTAAAAAATCCCTCGGGATTACCGTCTTTAGTTGTGATTCCAGAATCAGAGTCGGAAGTTTTTGAAATAGAAATACAGTTTATTGAGTCAGATAGAGCATCTACAATCTTGTTCCCGGTCTTTTCTGAGCTTTGAACATCATTTTTTACCGATTGTGTAGCTTTCAAATTTTCAGGGTTGGTAGCATCTGCATTTGCCACTCGTGCGGCTGGCTTAACAGTTAACTTCTTTGGTACTAACAAATCCTTCAACTGTTTGATTGAAATTTCTCGTACTCCTTCATATGGGCAGCTACTGATGGTGTCAATGAGGTATCCAAAGCGCAATGTGTGAGGGGATAGCGACAACAATCTGGAAATTACTCCAAAGCAAAGTAGAGAAAAGTCCCTTTCAGATGAGCCCTGTGCCATAACAGACAGTAGTTGCATATACTCGATAAGCATTTCATTATTAGAAACTTGTTCAAGTAATTGCTCTTCTGTTTTAATGTTTCTAAGTGACCATAGTGCCCAAAAAATCAATGCATCTCGAACCCCTTGACCAACAGAAGTTTCGTCTGTTAAAAATCCATGAGTGACCTTAATTAAATTTTCCAACTTTTTAAAGCCAGGGCTTGATGGGTTTCTTCGGTCACTAAATCTGGTTTGGGTTACAAACAAAAATACACCCTCTTTACTGAAGTGAATGGTTTCAGGGGTTTTAGAACTTTGGAAATCAAATGGTACGGAATCTGCCTGGACTGTACTTGTTTCAGATTCGTTTTCGTCATACTCGGCAGTTGTAGCACTTTTTGCCCCATTCGCTTGCTTATCATATTTGGCAACGTATTCTTCAACAAGATCATCAAATAAAGGATTCACATCCATATCGAATGATAGAGCTAGTTGACAGATTCTGCTCATAAGATCATCAAAAGTAGCAGAATGGTTTTGTAAGGTGTAGTATCTTGCCCTTTTCACTGGGTTGGTTTCTAAAGCAACATTTTGCTTTAGTTCGACATATAATCGCTTAGACCAGCTAACAGACGTCATGTTGAAAGTCATTTCCAACAAAAAAGTCAAATAGGATTGCAAAAGTTTTTGCTGAAGTTGGGTGTCGATTTCAGATACCGGTGGCTTTCCTTCCGAAGGAGGCAATGGATTGTAATCTCTGGCGAAAAGATAAAGTCTACGAGTTATAAATGCAACTCCATGTAGAGACAAATCATTCAAGTTGGAAGCAAAAAACGCAAGGAGAGTAGTTGTTGTTGTGGATAAAAATCGAGAAGGATAAGAGGTTTGAATTTTTTGAAGTGAATTTGAAATAAGCTCAAATAAAGTCACAAATTTAAGATCAAAATAGCGTTCTGCTATGGCCTTCTTACGGTCAATTTCAGCCTCAGAAAGATATTCGTCTTCGTCTATATCCGATTCTTCCTCCTCTCCCTCAGTGTCCTCGAGGTCTTCTGTATTTTTCTTTTGCGATTTACGGTCCTTGGCGTAAAAGTCGGAATAGTTTTGCTGAACTGTCAATTGTGACAATGTTTCCAATGACTTTAATAATAATTCTTTTGAATTGCCTTTTTCTGCAATCAAAGCAAAAATGGAAAGTAAAGGTTTGGCAAAAGTGGTGTACATTAAACGGCCATGGTTAAAATCAAAGTCAGAATTAAAATAACCAAGGAGAAGCTCAGGAAGATTCCAAGCCAAATTATATACGAGTTCATCATTAGAACACAACACTTCGTAAAGTTTATTGAGTAGGATATATCGCTCGTCTTCGGTAAACTGAGTGGGATCGCCAATATGGACTTCAAGAACGGTAGCATAAGACAGATAATCTTGAAATTTCTGCAAAATAAAAGTGGCATGTTAGTATTGAAAAGGGAATTTACTATCTTGAGAAATAAATATCGTAAAAATACTCACAATTGCTAGTTGAGCAGCTTTTTCGATGATGTCTGCTGTTTTGTACACCTCTTGGGATATGTTTAAATTTTGTGAAGAGGCAATTGACTCTTCATTTTGTTTATCCGCAGTATTTGTAGGTTTGGATGTAGTAGAATCTGTCATTTCAAAAAACTTGTTCAAAAAAATAATGGCTAACTGTTTTTTTTAATAAAATTATGACAGAAATGAAAAAGGGGGAAAAAAAGGAAATGGTAAATTATGGGATTTGAAGTCAGTTATATCAAAATCATTAGACCTTTGTATTGGAGGGTCTGAAATGCTTACAGTAGTCTGATATGGTAACAAAGAACCCTAATAGTTGAATGACTTAAGTCACATGAGTCACATTATGACATTACAAAAATTGAGGCTATGCCTTTTTTCATGGGCATAAAAAGCTTGTATTGCAGATTTGATAAAAAAATGTGTAACTCTTAACAAAAGACTTCATTCACCCTCTATCTTGAACCTCAAAAAACAAAATCACATATAATCGTCAAATTATTTTTTTATCATAGTATTATTGCTAGTATTAATATTGGTTTTATTTTGATTTTATATAAATAAACATTAAAATTGTTGGGAAACATTACGCCTTAAAAAAGACACAGTATATTTTCATTTTATTCTGTTTCCTATAAATACTCTATGAATCCCCCTATTCCTTATTTATGCCACTTTTTCTATCTCCTAACTGTCACCACCCTCGAAAATTTCGATCTTACTGACCACAACTAAGATTATGGATATTTCACTTCAACAAACGCCTTTTCTACTTAATCATACTTCTGAACAATATTTATCATCGAATCCAGCTTGTCTTTTGAAATCATTATGTCATAATAAGAACGGCTGGTCAATCCTTGATCCACAAAGTTCACTCAACACCTGCTTTATCGATAGCGCCATTCTTTTATCTCCATCTCTTTTACTACTACTGTTTGGATGGTTTAAATTATATTCTCATAATGAAAATCGATCTTCAATAAAACCACCTTGGTTTTATTACGCAAAAATTGTAAGTATATTGTGGATCATGAGCTCATCCATTGTTATTCTTTTAAAGTTATTAACCTTTTTTATGTGCTTTTAGATTCTTGTTTGCAGTTCTATAGCAATCAATTTTTCGATTGCCTCCATAACCTATTATTACAATCAGAATATAGCAGACTTAGTCACATTATCCCCTCTATTTACCGGCATAATTCTGTTATTAGCACTTAAAATACACATCAAGGAAGATATCTATGGAGTTCCTAGCGGAATATTGCTTCTATATTGGCTTTTTTCATCCATCTCTTTTTCAGTAAAAACTTTCGACACGTTCCAAAATCCATACTATCTCAAAAATGGAACAAAGCTAATATCATACACCATACTTTATTGTTTTTTACTATCAACATCCGTCATTACATTCTTTTTGGAGTATATCCCATTCAACTATTTTCGCATTCCCTCAAGATATTCCGCCTTAGATTCAAAGGCTAACACAGCCCTTTTGGATAATGCAGATATTTTTTCTAGATTCGCCTTTTCCTGGATGAATCCTCTCATAACCAAAGCTACTGAAGGCGAAATTACCCCTCAAGACCTACCACTTGTTGACTCAAATTGTAATTCCAAAGATTTGGCTGACAAATTTCTTTCTAACTGGAAACGCCGCAAAAACGATGATATCTCACAATTAATATTTTGTTTGCTAAAGTCATTTGGTAAATTAGTAGTTCTTTCAGGCATTATAGAGTTTTTCACAGATGCTTTGGCGTTAGCACAACCATTCTTTCTTCAGTACCTTATTCGTTTTGCTCAATCTTATTATACAGAAGACCCAATTCCTGTACCAATTGGATTCTATATCTCTTTTGGCATGTTCATAGTATCTATGATTCGAACATTTTGCAAAACCAATGCCTTTGTTGTAAACATAAACCTCATGTTATCAGTTCGTGGCTCGGTATCCTCAGTGATTTATCAGAAAGCATTACGTATTTCATCAAAGGCTCGACAAGAAAGGTCGACGGGCGAAATTGTCAATCTAATGTCAACTGATGTTCCTGTTATTGTGAAAATTTTTTATATGATTTCAAGTTTATGGCAAGCTCCTATTAAGCTTGTAATGTGTTTAGCTGGCTTATATCATCTTTTGGGTGTCAGTGCTTTTGCAGGTCCAACACTTATTGCCGCAATTTTACCACTGAACTCTTATCTGGCAAGCCGACTGAAACACATGAGACGCAAACAAATGAAATATAAAGATAAGCGCATTAGACAAACCACAGAAATTTTGACTAATATGAGAAGTTTGAAACTCTATGGCTGGGAGCCACCTTTGATTGAAAAGCTAAAGCATGTGCGAAACAACAAACAATTGAAAAACCTCAAAAAACTTATTGTGTTTAGTTTTATCATTGATTTCATGTGGGTTATTATCCCTTGCATTATCACCACTGCTTCCTTTGGCGCCTTTGCATTTTTAGAGAAAACGCCGTTGACCCCTGATATAGTTTTTCCTTGCTTATCTTTATTTGTGATGATGAACGGCCCTATTTTGGAATTCCCCAGGACTCTTGTAAGTTGTATCAACTCGCTAGTCTCATTCCAAAGAGTTCGAGATTTTTTGGTTGCTGAAGAAATCAGTAATGATAAAATTTTGCGATTTCCATCTACACAGTCTTACACTAAACCAACTGTTGAGGTTAACGATGCCACATTTGGCTGGAGTTCTAATCCTCTAGATGGAATAGCTCTTAGAAATATTACATTTGAGGCAAGAAAAACAGAGTTGGTATGCATTGTTGGAAAGGTAGGATGTGGTAAAACGAGTTTTTTGCAAGCCATTCTTGGCGAGTTACACTGTTTTGAGGGTTGGGCTGCTACTCGAGGTAATGTTGCCTACGTTTCACAAGATATGTGGTTAATGAATGCCACACTTCGCGAAAATATCCTTTTTGGCCACCGATATGATGAAACTTTTTACAATCTTACCATTGAGGCGTGTGCCCTCACTCCAGATATTGCTTTATTGCCAGATGGAGATCAAACGGAAATTGGTGAAATGGGTATATCCTTATCAGGAGGTCAGAAAGCAAGGGTATCTCTAGCCAGAGCTGTCTACGCAAGGGCTGATATCTATCTTCTTGATGACTCATTATCAGCTGTTGATGAACATGTTATGGCCCATATCATGGATCATGTACTATCTAGCAAAGGGCTTTTGAGCTCAAAAACCAGAATATTTGCTACCAATTCGATACACGTCTTGGAAAGAGCCAACACTATTGTATTGCTGGAAGACGGACGTATTACTCAAAGAGACACTTATCAAAATATAGTTTCATCTACAAAACAAAGTAGATTAAAGGCCTTGATTGACGAATTTGGAAGGAAATCGTATGAAGGTGATTCAGCTACTGGTTCACCACAACAATCAAATCCTGTATCGACCTCTTCAGTCACTATTTCAAACAAACCACTATACAGTAACACACTTACGGTCCCCACTAGAACCAAAAGCCGTGGCGATGCAGAGTCCAACATTAGTGATTTGGATGAAAATCAAGACTCTGCAATTGATGACGCTGAAGATTTTGATAATGATCTAGAACCTTTCAAACATCATCAACGTCAAGGCTCTACTGCAACCTTAAGACGTGCAAGTTTAGAAAGTTTAGATACCAAATTTCGATCCAAGGGCTCATCGAAGCAGTCTACTTCAAGAAGAACTAAAAAAATTGAGGAAAAGGCTGAACAAGGTCATGTTAAATGGAGCATATATGCTCAGTATATCAAAGCTTGTGGTATCGGCTCAGTTATTTTGACGATTTTTGTTGTTATTATATCGTCACTGGATAGTGTAACCACCAAGTTTTGGCTTAAGCACTGGTCTGAGCTTAACAGGAAAAATGGCGGAAACGAAGATGTTAAATATTATTTGGGGGTCTATTTGGCAATTGGTGTTGTATTTGCACTTCTAGGTGTTGCTAGAAAAGCGGTGGTCAGAATATATTGTGGACTAAATGCCTCCAAAAAACTTCATGATGAAATGCTTTTGGCAGTCACACGATCACCCATGCAATTTTTTGAAACCACTCCAATTGGCCGTATAATAAATAGATTCTCTGGAGATGTTGTTGAGCTAGATGAATCGCTGCCTTCAAACTTTCTGGAAATGATATGGGTCATAACTGATATTTTGATTTCCGTATGTGTTATTGTTTATGGCTCATCTATGATCTTGGTTGTTTTGATCCCATTGGTATTGATTTATTCTTATTACCAAAAGTATTATGCTTCTGCCTCTAGAGCATTGAAACGACTACTGGTTATCTCTCGAAGTCCAATATATTCGCATTTCCAAGAAACTCTTACTGGAAGCAAAACAATCAGAGCCTTTGATCAAGTGGAAAGATTTGAGCACATAAACTCGGTAAACCTTGACTATAATTTGAGAGCCATTTTTCTTTTTAGAGGTGTCAATAGATGGCTTTCTATGCGACAACAAACCATTGGTTCTTTACTAACATTAGCGACTGCCCTCTTTGTCACATATGGTGCAATCAACAAATCCATAACCCCTGGCTTGATTGGTGTAGTAATGGGATATTCTGCTGCATTATCAGAGGATATTAGTTACTTTATTAAAACCATGGTTAGTTTGGAAACTAGCATTATTGCGGTGGAACGTATTTTGGAATACTGTGGCCTTAAAAGCGAAGCACCGGAAATTATTGAAGATAACAGACCTGACAAATCTTGGCCTAAAAAAGGTGCAATAACATTTGATCATTACTCTACCAGATACCGTGAAAACTTGGATCTAATTTTAAAAGACATTTCTCTGGATATTAAACCTAGTGAAAAAATTGGTGTTGTAGGAAGAACTGGAGCCGGAAAAAGTTCTCTTATTATGTCTCTTTTCAGAATTATTGAGCCCGTTGAAGGGCGAATCATTATAGATGGAATTGACATTTCTAAAATTGGTCTGGCTGATCTAAGAAAAAACCTTTCAATTATACCTCAAGATTCGCAAATATTTGAAGGATCAATCAGACAAAATTTAGATCCTCTACATGCATTCAGTGACGATCAAATCTGGAAAGCATTAGAACTTTCACATCTTAAAGATTTTGTTTTGAATTTGGATAACAAACTTGATTCGGTTTTAACAGAGGGAGGGTCTAATATCTCAGGTGGCCAAAAACAGTTAATGTGTCTTGGAAGGGCTTTACTACACGACTCTGCAATTCTTGTTCTAGACGAAGCAACTGCATCTGTTGATGTATCTACAGATAAATTGATTCAAGAAACTATTAGAACTGCATTCAAGGACAAAACTATTGTGACAATTGCTCATAGACTCAATACTATTTTAGATTCGGATAGGATATTATTGCTAGATCAAGGAGAAGTACGTGAATTCGACACACCTGAAAACCTTCTAAAGGATGAATCTACCCTATTTTACTCTTTATGCAAGAAGGGAGGGTTTGTACAATAATTCAACTAATCGGAAGCATATCCATTTGTTTATAATATTTTACTAAGTAATGTATGTATATTTTTTTTTTTTTTTTTTGCTCTATAAGCTATAATCATTAATTCACTGTTGTAATATTTTTTTAAAAATATCAAGTACCATGATAATTCAGTTTCTAGAATGTATTGTCAAATATTGTGTGTAATGATACTTAAAAAAGTTTTATAAAAAAAAAGCAAATAAAACGCAGAGATTTTGAAATAGCAACTTACCTTTCGAGTGTAAATCTGGCTTTGTCGGAATATGAGATGTTTTGTAGTTGGCGTTGCATCTTCCTTGCCAACTCTTCTTTGTGCTCAAGTCTTATAATGCAGATTCGTCGCTGTATGTTACTGGTGATTTTCAAGTCTGGCGCCTTTCCTTATCGCTTATAGATTATCAGTAACAGCGTTTCTTGAGTTATTTATTTAATCATAACTTTGGCATGATTTATTAGAGAGCCATCATGTATAGTTGTAATCTCAACTCCTGAGTTTTTGAAGTAATAAAAAACTGGAAAAACGCAACATAATATTATATTTACCTTCAAAATCAAAAATTAGCCATCTTTAATTCAATGGTGTTACTGGGTTTCTTAAACAATGAGTAAATATGAGTTAGAAAATAACTATTGATTTTCGTAGTATATACTTTGATATTGTTGGTTGCTGACTCCCTATTAGGGAGGTTTTAAGTTTTTATTAGTTTCTGGTGCTTACTCTGAAGATTGCCAAATTTCCTGTTTGATTCCATAAATTTTTTTTTTTTTTTTTATTTTTCTTTATGCTGGCACTTGACTTCTTGCCTCTCACCCTTTTCTTGTATATAACATTTAATTTTTCAACGAGAAATGAAATCCAAATCTTCCTCCAACTCTTCAAGTCATTCCATGGCTTCTTCAACTTCTTTTGTGCCTCTAGCATTTAGCCATGAGACAGACTATACTCGTGAGAATCTACCCCCTAGTACATATGCCGTACAGTCGGCTATCGACTTTGTAAAACAAGTCAAAATCAACTGGACAAAGGGCCGTATGTTCCAGGAACGGGGGCAAGTCGTTCACACTTTTAATACAAGAGTTGGATCTGATTTTTGGATGGCAAGAGTGTCGCATCATCCTGCGTTCAAAAATGCAAAACATAATAAGAACGCCAAATCAACTGATATACTTGACGATAGCAAAATTACTTTTGATGTGTTTAAGCGATTCATTTTGGAAAAACACACTGAAAATGAAGTCAAGTACATACCTCTACTTGAAAGTTTTCGAACGCACGAGGATGAGCCTTCTTTGATTCCCGAGGATTCAGAAGATGGATGGAAAGGTATTCGCTAAAGATTTCATTTTTTTAACCCAAGAATTAATTAATTTACTAACATACTTTATTTTTGCCCGTTTTTTTTTTTTATTTTTTTATTCAGCATTTACTGTTCACTATAAATTTCCTAGACTCTTTTCAGACAGAGAAATGGCTATATGGATTCTTTCTATTCAACCAGATCCAGAAGTACCTCAATTTTTTGTGATTTCATTGCCATCTTCGCATGAAGTTTCCTCAGATGTTACCCGTGCTGTATACTGCGCCATTGAAGTAATTACATACAAAGAAGAGGAAGGGCATGTGGAATGGCTTATGGCACAAACTAGTGATGCTCGTGGATCCATTCCAAGATGGATTCAAGACAAATCTGTAACTGCTAGTGTAGCCTCGGACGTTCCAAGTTTCATAGAATGGGCTATTAAAGAAGTCGAAAAGAATCCAGAAATTGCTACGAAATCCAAATCTGATAATTAAAAAAAAAAAAAAAAAAAAAGGTTTTTGGTCTGTGGTCTGCCTAGCAACAATACAATAATCAGGCCCGGCCCTGAGTTCCACTTTATAACTTTTCTACAATTGTTTGATCGCCTTTTCAGTATGGCCAAACAAACATCATATTTGATTTTAATACTTCCTTTTTTCTTAATATCTAATTTTTAATACTATTTATAAGCCAACTATATAATATAAATTCCTTTATTTATTTTAAAACGATAACAATGTGCCTATATTGAAAAAGAAAACAATCAGGCAAGTTAAAACACAAATTACGATGTCAAGCAGTTCTTAGTTCAAACTCTTATTAAGAGTAAACTCGGCACAATTTGTACAAAGTGGTATAGAAAAAAAAATGATAATTATTAAATCCAATATATAATATAAATCATCCCAGTCGTAATTTTATAATGCATTTATTTTATTGTTTATTCCTTTTTATAGTTTTAAACCAAAAGTACAGCATTGACGCATCCATCTCTATCTGGTTCGTTGGTGATTTGAGCATATTTACCCCAGACAACCTTACCACCAGCAGTAACAATACCTAATTCACTGACATTGACTTCGATAATGGTACCTCTGGTCAATACACCAAGTTGGGTATACATAGGGCTCTGTGGATTCTTCTTTACTCCCAATATCGGTAGGTTAACAGTTACACCTAATTCAGGATGTGTGACATTGGCCTTCTTTTGTCTTAAAGCAGTAGGTCTGATAATTCTTTCCAACTTTACTGGGCGTCTAGTAAATCCTTCACCAACAAATGTGTGCTTTGTAATCATACGCTTCCAAGACTTGTTTTGTCTCTTACCAGACTTGAGAACCTTAAACATTTCTTCTTCACTGATACCACGGACCTTAGGCAGTGGTACGTTGAATTTGGCAGCCTTTTCCAATCTCTTTTGTTTAATGGAAGTCGATAATGCCTTAGCTGAGTTTGTCTCTTCACGATCCAACAAATAGTTTGGTAATGCTTCACCTTGGTCTCTGTTAGGCTTGCTTGGTCCGTCAACCTTTGATTCTTCGTGTTGTTTGATCTTCTTCTTCATGGCCACCTTCTCCTTATATCTCTTTTGAGCAAACATCTTTGCTCGGAAACCAGTCAGCTTCTGGGCATCCTTGGCTATTCTATGTCCTTCTCTGGCTTGCTTCTTACGTTGTCTTTCTTCATGATCTAGTCTTCGACCATGTTGCTTAATATGTTGCTCGATATATTCGTTTTGAGGCTATAAAAAAAACGGAATTATTAGTACATTGTAAATTAAAATCAATTTGGAACAAAAAGAGACTGTCGACATACCATTGTAACTGTTTTCTAATGGCGTTGGGTATATGTATAAAAGTTGAAAAATTAAAGGGTAAGAAAAAAAAGTAAAAAAAATTTACAAAATCAAGTTTTTAGATATCGATAAAAATTTTTTTGGTGCAAAAAGTTTTATCTAAGACAGGGTAACTCACCACTAAATTTCATAACTTTAAAATTTTTTTTGAAAAATTTCATTTTTGATTTCTAGGATAACGAAAACAATAACATTTTTTTATTAAACTGATTTCAAACATAGATTTCATACTTATATTTGCATAATAATGGATTCAGTATTAACGTCATTATTGGATTCATTGGAATCTACATCAACATCTTTAGCTGGCTTGTCCAGATTTCTTGATGATGTCGATACTTCTAATGGAATGTCACTTTTAACATTGAAAAACGAAGCTCTATTAGCATATGTCCATGAATGCTTACTCGTTCTTTTAGCACAAATAGATCAAAAGCAAAAAGACAAAAAAACTCAAGAACAAATTGACGAGGAAAATTCATATTTTTTCAAAGCTGTCAAAAACACAGTAGTAAATCGAACAGTATTGGATCGAGGTGTCAAAGGCCTAGAAAGCAAAATAGCATATGAAATTGAAAAGGCTCTGAGAAATTATCAAAAATATAAGGTTCAGCAAGAAGAAAAGAAACGAAATAAGGGACTCGATGACGATGAAAGTGAAGAAGACAGTGAAGAAGAAGATGATGACGACGAAATGGCTTTTAAGCCTAATCCATTTGGCTTAAGTACTTCCAAATCAAGCAGCAAAGACTCAAAGAAATCATCATATGACAGTGAAGTTGACAGTGACGACAGTGATTCGAAACCTCGTAAAAAATCAAGTAAAAGTAATGAAGACGAAAATGAAGATGATGGGTTATATAAAGCACCCAAAATCTCTGCAACATTACCAGAAAACTTTGATGAAAAAGTCAAGAGAAGCTCCATGCACTCGAGGAAAAATGCTTTATTGGAAGACTTTATTTCATCTACATCTGCTGCTCCTCAATTAGAGTCATCTATTGGTTCTACGATTATTGATGGTGGCCGTGGGGGTCACAAAACATTACGCGAAAGCCGAAAGGAACGTGAAATTGATGAATATGAAGAATCTAACTATACCAGATTACCAGAAAAAATTAAAGAAAGTTACAAAGGTGGCCCTGCTAAGAAGGGTAGAAGAAATAGGTTTGATGATTCTATTTTAGGAAATGATTGGAAATTCGATAACGATAGTATTGACAGAGATAGTAGAAAACGAAAGAAATCATCAAAAGGAAACTCAAAAAAGAGAAGTAGGAGGTGATCGGTTATATAAAATTAAGTAATTAATGAAAAAAAGTAATTTACATATTTTTTTTTATTTTTTCAGCTTCAGAATGCTTATATTATATCTATATCTAAGAGTTTATTTTATATCTTTATATCGCTACATTTAGTAGATGCCAGGAATGAATCTGTAAGGGCAAATCTTCTTATAAGCCTCCCAGTCTTCTCCATACTTTTCAGCACACTTTTGTTCATCTCTGCCAGCTCTGTGAAGAATCATGCCAAGGAAAAAGGCTGGGTAGAAATATGGTAATGGAGAGTGGAAGCCACAGTTCAAAGCCCAAGTCATATTTTGGATAAAATCAACAGTGTAGTGAATCTTTCTGGCAGCATATCTGTACCAGCCATCAGCCAATAAAGTACCACCATTCTTGCACTTGATAAATGTGGGGTTTTCAATTGTAACCCATGGAAGTTGTGGGAAGGCCTTTCTAGGCTTGAAAGTTCCTGCAATTTGCTGTCTGAAGGAGTTCTTTTGGCCGTTGGTAGTATCAAAGAAATAATGAGCGACGAGTAAAGTGACAAACATAACAGTGTTGTAAAGAGTTGAGTGCTTGTATGTGGCAGGATCGTGGGAAACAAGATACAAGGTATTGTAACAGTACGTAAACGGAACACCGGCAATGTTCCAGAAAATCAACATAAATCCAAATTTCTCATAGAAGATATCCCAAGATGGAATAATCAAGTGTTCACCCTTGGAGCATGCGTTTGCAAACAGCCAGATGGAGAAAAAGGCATGGAACAAGTTGAAGGAAACATATCCATAATCATTATATTGCTTCAATACAGCAGCCAAAGCCAAAAAGTACAAGGTATACCATGGGAGACGAACTTCAAAAAACATCTTCAAATCTAAAGTCTTGCCAATGCGTGGGTATAATGGGGCTCCCATGAAAAAGTCATAGACAAAAATACCAGTCATTCTAACTTGAGTACCTTCGATGATAGATCTGAAATAGACGAAAAATGAAATTAAGAAGCCAGAAATAATGGCAACACTCATAATTTCACCAAAACGGTCGATAATAGTATACAATTTGAAAATTCCGGTAAAATGAAGAGCAAGAGCCACAAAAGTGCTGAAATATAGAGATTGAACAGCAGAGCAGTAGTATTGAAGACCTCGGTTGCCATTTTGAGGGAAGGGGGAACCTTCAGTCCAAATTCCACCAGGAAGATAAACGTAAAGTATGGCTTGGAAGATCAAAAAGCCCCATTCGATAGCCCAGGCTTGACGAGTTGGGTAGGCACCTTCGTAAGCATAATGAACCAATTGTTTGATAAAGTCGATAAATGATTGATCTTTGGCAGGGAGAGCTAATTTACAGTCGTAGTACTTGTAGCAAACGAAGAGATACCACATGAGGAGAGGAAATCCAATCATCATAGATGTGACGCCAACTGGACCACCAAATTCGTATTGAAACTCACCATGTTGGGCGTAAGGATCACTGATTCTGACCTTGAGGCCATCTGGGTTTTTGGCCAATTCGTCCTTAAGGGTTGTAATACATGGAGTGTAGGGCTCTTTAGAGCTATCTGATGAGGCTGATTTAGCAGTCGATCTATTTTTCACAGAGGAATCTCCTTGTGAAACCGAAGTTGTTGAAGCCATTTCCCTTAGAAAGACTAGATTGATAATAATGCTTTTTCTCGAGTGATGAAAAAAAGAAAAAAGTCTGTAGAAGGAAGAAATAAAAAAAAAACAAAAACAAAACAAAGTTCAAATAAGGAGGCCTGTTCCGAAAGATATGTAAAAACTGTCGTTGTTGATGAGCTAACAAATTTGGCAGTACAGACCGCCAATCGTTGTCCATAATATACAGAAATGTAGCGAACAAAAATAACATGTGTATTAGGGTTGCTTCGAAATACTGAATTTCCAGGTACAAAAAGTATAGAGTATGAGATTTAGGTAAGGGTCGGATAGTTCAATATTACCCGATATTACTGATTCAAGGCAATTAACTTAAATATTGACTTGTGAAATGTAATTGTTATATGTTCTAAAATAATTGTCATATGTTTTAAATTAATCTGGCATGTCACTTTTCATAGACTTTATTTGACATGTCACTTTTCATGTAACATCGGACTGTTGGAATCCCGTTTAAGTCAGATTGGGTCCCTGAGGGGGAGTAGTGGTAATAGTAGATAACTCTCCAAACCACCATAGTCTTTGGAGTAATAGTTTAGGCGATCCTAACAAGATGTAATAAAACAAAGACAATTCATAATATTTTACTAAATCCCCCATCAATGAGATTGGGTTCCGGATAATTCAGTTTCATGGCCTTTTTGTTGAGTCATCTTATTAAAGATATATTATTAATGATATCAAAAACGGGAGAATCAGCCAAGATGCGAGATATTTACACATAAAATCAACAGATATATATTCCTAGTATTTCCTTTACTTTCTTTTTTCTTCTCTTCTCTTTACTTTTTTATTTAAACATCTTTTTTTTTATTTTAAATCTCTAATCAATTTGTTTTTTTTGTTTTTTTTCTCATTGATTGATATTGGTATTGCTTTGTATAAGTTGATGAAATGGGTCTCAATTATTCTGTGAACAAATCTGAAAATAAAACCAAATGTTCCGACACGTCGTTTCTATCGAATCGGTACTTTAAAGGTCAATTTCTATCAACCAGCAGAAGACATCGATTCGACCATGTATGTACCACTTTTTACCCAATTCTTTTTTTCTTTAGTTTATGAGAACAGTTATTAACTTTTTATTAAACAAAATTTGATTTCAAAGGTCAAATTTATTCCGCGGCCTTCTCTTTTAGAGGCTGAGTTTTCGTCCAAATCATTATATTTCGGTTTTTTTACTCTCTTCTGGATGGTCGTTGCTTTATTAATCTTAGAATCATTTGCCCACAACTATGTTGCAACCGGGACACTTGTAGGATCTAATATTCTAAGAATTCTTACACAGGAACTTCACACAGTCGCTTTGGTGGATTTGTTTATGTATCTTACAACCTACGTTGTGGTTATAATACAACTAGCTGTCAAACATAATTATCTCAACTGGTTCACCACCGGTTGGGTTTTACAAAATGTACGTATGATCCGATTATGATTTCTTTTGTTAAAAAGTTATGTGGAGGGAAAAACAAAGTCAACCTTGCCAATTCCTTTTTTGGCTTAATCATTCGGAACATTAAACTTTTCCATTTCCAACTGAACTATATTTTTGTCGATTTTTTGTTTGTTTGCTACTTCGCTATCGCTCTTGTTTTCAATTTGTATAAAGATTTAGACATGATCAAACCCCATTTTCTATAATCATGTGGCATATTGGAACCATAGAGATAGTGGAAGATAGTAGGATAAAAAAGCCAAAATGAAAAATTTATTTAACTTAGGTTTTTCTTGACTATTTAACGGCCCATGACGCCAACCTTATCTTTGTAATACTAATTAATAACTAACACATCATGTAAATAATATTTTAGGTTTGGCAAACGTTTTTTCTCTTTTTTTTTATGTGGATACCGGAGTACCTGAATATGCTTTGGATTCCCAGGGTTTTCTTGTTGCTTCATTCCCTAGTATTACTTATGAAGCAGCACAGCTATGCCTTTTCCAATGGTTATTTGTGGTCAGTCAAAGAACAAATTGACTGTATAGATTTTTTTTTGGAAAGCAAGTCCGTTGACATTCCTTATTACAACAACTTACTTAAGGAAAAGCTGGATGAAGCTACTGCTCAATGTAAGGACGTTAAGGATGCTAAGGGAAAAAGCACTGGTGCAAAACATGCCTTTGAAGAGTCGGAATTAATTGCAAAGAATGCTCTCCGACAAAGACTAGCTAAAAGCGACAATACAACTGACTCGCCAGATAAGGATCAAACCCCTCTTTCGCCAGAAGATATCGAGAATATATTAATATTCCGTGCTTTTTTACGTTGCGAACTTACTGCTTCACAATATACGTCACCTGCAATCGAATTTCCATCAAATATCAATTTCAAAAACTATTTTGATTTTTCAATGTTTCCCACTTTGGTCTATCATTTGGAATATCCACGCACTGAAAAAATCAGATGGGATTATGTTGCTGAAAAGACAGTTGCAACTTTTGGAGTCTTTTTCTTAATGATTATTGTAGCAGAAAATCATTTATATCCTATCGCTATAGAGACTTTAGAACTGAGAGGAGCCACATTGTCAGAAAAATTATATAAATATCCAATTATTCTTGGCGAGCTTATTCCTCCGTAAGTGCTTTTTTGCTACTTTCTTCATACATTTCTATTTGACATTACTAACGATATATTTTTTAGATTTGCTATGATGTTTCTTTTTGTTTTTTATATTATTTGGGAAACTATTCTTAACGGAATTGCTGAATTGACTCGATTTGCAGACCGTTCATTTTATGGTCCTTGGTGGAATTGTGTTACCTGGGATCAATTTGCCAGAGATTGGGTAGGTTTTATGTTTCTTTTTTAAGTAAATTTTAGATTTACTAACTATTTTTTAGAATTCTCCTGTGCATTTATTTTTATTGCAACATGTTTACCAATCAACAATTTCAGTATTTAATGTTTCCAAGAAAGTTGCAACTTGTAAGTTTACTAAAGTTTTCTTTTTTAAATATTATTATATTATTACCATTTGGGCTCTAACATATCTTTTCAATATATCTAGTAACTACATTTCTGCTTTCCTCATGTGTTCATGAGCTGGTAATGTTTGTTATCTTTAGAAAACTACGAGGATATTTACTATGTTTGCAGATGTCACAATTGCCATTAGTTGCACTTTCTCGAACCAGATTTATGAGGTATGGAGCTTCTACTTTAATCAGGCTAATTCATAATAAACTAACTTCATTTTTTTTTTCTTTAGAGATAAACCGGTCCTTGGTAATGTTATCTTTTGGTTAGGCATGTTGACAGGCCCGTCCTTAATGTGCTCTTTATATTTGACTTTCTAAAGATTAAGAGTAAAATGCATAAAAAACGAACAATTTAATTATTTACAAAAATATCAATTTACTTTTATATAACAGTTGTAGAAATAATACGTTAGTTATGTTAGTTCACAAGCTTTTCATACTTATTCATTTCAATTTCTTGAAATGGTTTTTGGTTTTTACATCAGTGAAAAATCATGTTTCCTGTTGCTAGATCATCGATAGATTTCTTCAAATGGTCTAGTATCATTAAAGCAAGACTCAAAGACCTGGTTCACAATTTCATCAGCCATTTGTTTATCCTTGCACTTGGGGTGATTTAAAACGGATAATGCAGCTCTTCTTTTAACGCATGCTTGGTGGCCCTTTGTGAACTTCCAAATACCATTTTTCACAATCTGATTCATCATTCTGCATTCACCAGACAAACTGCTGGCTCTGATTTCCGAGCATGCATGGTGTCGCAAGTCCATCCAATCGACGTTAAATTTGCAGTGATCGTAGGCATGTACTAGTTCGTGTGTCAAAGTGTCTTCTAAATGCCATTTGCTGTTAAATCTGTTTTGGCAAAGCAATATACCAAGTTCAGGATGGAAACCGCCACTTTTCAGCTCATCGCAAGGAGCACATACAATGTTCTGAGATGATATGTTACCACCAATACGATGAATTTGATCCATCATAAATCTGACAGATGGACCTATATTTCAGAAGAAAGAATAAAAATAAAAGAAAATTAGCAACGTTCTTTCTGTTTCGCATAAACAATTTCATCAAATTTTAACATACTGTAATTAAGCATCCAAGTTTTATACTCTTCACATCTTTTGCATTCACGATCGTCCTTATCTGCCTCTAGTTTTTGTTTAAACTTCTCTCGTTCTTCTTCTGACATACCGGTATTTGTCAAGTACTGGAACTTTTTCGACCATGTTGTGAAAAAGCCATCTTGTTGGGTAGATTCCTGAGCAGGCGATATGATGGGGGCATCCAATGCTTTGCTGTTATCTATACTATCAGAGCTCATCTTTTTGTTCCCGGGTATTATATATATAATAGTTGAAATATGGTTCTATTGTCAGAAATAGATTTGATAGTATTTTGACAAGAGTGACAAATCAAGAAGTTATGCTGTTTAGGTATTGGATACTTGGGGCTTCTAGCAAAAAATAAAAAAAAGCGAGTTTTCTAGATCTTCACGTGACTTTTGATACAAATATATACCCAAGATACACAGCATATGAAAATTTACAAGTTTAATCAAAATTCAAAAAATATTTGAAAAAAATATATATAGGCCATTATTTATACATTACAAAATCATAATTGGATTTTAACAATCATTAGTTTACATTTAAAACCTGTTTAAAAAGTTCAACTCATGATATATGGCTACTTGTTAATTAAGAAACCTTGCAGCCGGATACCTGCTTTTCTGTCAAAAATGTTTCATCAAATGCCTGTGTGCTTTTTTCTTGAGAAAAAGCAATATCTGCTGGCATAGACGCAATAGACCCACTTCTTGAAGTGACATTATGCAAATCCTGTTCATCACATTTATCCAAAAGTTTGTTTGAGAATGTTCGATAAAGCGCCATTTTGCTTTTTTTTGAAAGTTGGGGTTGTGTGGTAGTAGTTGCCTTTTGCAAGGCTGTTACACTAATACCACTTTCTGGACTTTCTGAATTTTGATTTTGCTTCTGTGTCGATAAGCCGAAAGTATCTTTCAATCCTGCTGACTCTGTTGTTGATAACGATAAGAAAGATGAGTGTTTTCTGAAGCTTAAGCGGCTCATCCGTTTTTGATAACTAGAAGATTTGCTTTTGCGAGAAAGAAAAGATCCTCTTGTTTTGCTATCACTACCGACAGGTGCAGATTGAGAGCTGGATATGCTTGGATTACTACCTCCAAAAGAAGGATTAAAGTCCATCGTAAACTCGTAGATGTCGTAATCGTCACTGTCCTCATCGTAGTAAGTGTCGCTTCCATTCATGGTGGTGCCACTACTAAGAGGTTGTGCTTTATAGTTACTGAAACTGCGATAGGCACTTTTACTTTCTTTGGAAGTTATCACGGCCTTGTTAGGATGGCTATCAGCATTTGGAGAATTGTTCTTACTGTAAACGCTCAGATTGGTATTTACAGTAGTAGATTCTGTGAAATCGTTGCAAATAGTTGGTGCAGTACTAACGTTGCTAGTATTGCTACCATGGCTGATATGGCTTTTATAACTTGAGTTGCTATTACTAGTACTTGTGCTACTGTTTCTTCTTTGGCGAGAAGTGTGTTTACTAATGTTATGGGGCGAATTAATGCTTTTAGGCCCCGCAACTGATCCTTGCTTCTTAGAGTTTGTAGCATTTAAGGCATTTAAATTTGTACTGTTATCTTCTTTGCTATTAGCAACAATTGGACTATTTGAATCAGAATTGCTGTTATCGATGGCGGTACCTGCATTTAACCAGACGTTGTTGCTTCCATAATAGTTATAAGAAGACAAGTTTGTAGTATCAAAGTCAAAGCTAGCAATCACTGAGCTTTCCATATTGGCACGAGATTCTGTCTTCAAAAAAGAACTACTACTCGAGTGGGGTTGATGTGACACTAATTTAGGCTTTATAGAATGTCTTGGTTGGGTGATAAAGTTCATTTCGTTATGAGAAATGCTAAGAGATTTGACAGCTGGGATTGTATTTTCAGCTTCTGTCTCAAAAGTTTCTCTGATTTCTTTATCTTCTTTGATTTCAGGTACACTATTAACAGTAGTTTCTGGGTCTCTTGAGGCCTGATTCGAGGAGGGAAATGATTTAGAAGTCGGGGAGGTTTGATCTAGAGTTCTATTGATTGTTTTTAAATCTAAGCTTTTAAACGGAGTTTCAAAGAGGGGCTCATTACCGTTTTTGGATTTACTAGGCAAACTGAACCAATTTCCACTTGTTCGTCTAAAAATGTTAAAATTCGGGCTTGTTGGAGAGTTTTTAAGACTAGATCTGCTTTTCACCTTGCGAACAACGGTATTTTTTTCGGGAATATTGAGATTAAGATTGTTACCTTTATTATTAGAATTGGCATTATTGATATTTACTGGATTATTATTTCTGTTAGTGTCTTCACTATTAGACGAGGGGTCGATATTTTTGTTATTATTGGAGGAGATGTTAAATGATCTACTTCTGGACTTGGACATGTATTTAAATTTTTCGTTAATATTTCCAATACCTTTGGACTGCTCTTTGGTTTTAGAGCTATTGTCGTTATTGCTGCTTTCACGTTTCTCAAGTTTAATTCGTTCAATATCTTCAAATGTTGTTGTTATTATTCCCTGTTCTGGATGGACTTCAAACTTTGAAAATAGTTCACTATAATATTTTTTAAGATCAGAGCTATCTCGTCTAATTAGCTTGACGACATCTAAAAATGCACTTGCGACATTATTATTCGACTTTGCTGAAGTTTCCATGAATAAAACGTTGCTCATTTTGTTATCGCTTCGGTGAGATTTAGCTATTTTCATGGCAAGTTCTAAACCTTGTTGATATGATACTTGTCGCTCATTCTGGTGAACATCACATTTGTTGCCGATTATAGCTATTGGAGTGTTTTTCCTATCTTTAACTTTACATATCGTTTGATATATTATCTCTATCTCTGCAAATGACTCATAAGAACTAACTGCATAAACCAACAAAAATCCTTCTCCATTTCTTATATACTGTTCTTTCATTGCACTATATTCTTCCTGGCCTGCCGTATCAAGAATATCTAACATAATTGGTATTGGGTTGACTTTATATGTTGGAAATTTATCTTGTGAGCTATTTTGATTTTTCTTTTGCAAAGATGGCTCTACAAAAAAGCTTTTATGAGTATGTTGCTCTTCAAACTCATAAAGCGTCTCATGTTTTCGATAAGAGTCTTCGATTGTAGGATCATATTCATGACAGAATTGATTTTGGGTAAGCTGAATTGTTAATGCCGATTTACCTACGGCTCCACCGCCAACGACCACCAACTTATATTCTCTTAAAACCTAAAAATTGAAAGTATAAATAAGGTCGCTAAGATTAGAGTACTGAAAAATTAAATTAAGCGAAACAAATGAGAAAAAAAAATATGAGACTTACAACCATTACAATTTGGAGTAGTAGGATATTTTGTGACTTTGGGTGAAAAAATTGAAAAGAATAATATGTAAAATAGTCACAGCTGAATTGAAGGTTTAACAATGATTTTGTATTTGTTAAATAATTTGAGGTAAGACGTGAGGGGAAAAAAACTTTTTTTCTCAAAGTTTGGAGATCCTCAAATATATTTATATAATTTGAACATGAAAAAAAAGTTGAAGATTATGTAGAATATTATACTATGATACTTTTATTAGGAAAACGTTTGTGCAGCATCCGCATTCTATAACATGAAGTTATTTATTTGACTTATATAAACGGTAATCAAGTAGTGAATTGCGAAATATAATTTTTTTTTTTTTCAAGATGGAGAAAAAGATAGTTTTTATCGTTTATAATGCAAATTCGCTCTTGCCACTGCAAAATTACTCTTTTGCTAGTTTTTTTTTTAAATGATCATCATTATACCAGCTCCCTCGTTTGGACTAGAGAGTTCATTTAGTTATGAGTTCCTTCCAAACTCTATCATGATGATCTTATTCAAAAAAAGAATTTGAATTAGTAACACATTATACACAATGAAACTAAGTTTGATAGTGTATAGTACAAGAAATTACTTTTTTTTCATGTATAGTATAAAAAACCGAAGAAAAAAGTAAAAACTAAAGCATACAGAAAAGAGTAAACAAAAACGTCAAAATATGTCGTGAGACAGCCACAGGTTATATACTTCACTACAGTAATCCTACTACTAGACGTACTGAATTTAACACCTTTAACTTATGCAATGTAATAAAAATGTAAGCCAAGGAGAAGAGTCCTTTCAATTGTTTTGGCAAATTGAGGGTCTATTTGAATATATTTGATAATATAGAGTAAACCCTTACAAAAAAAGAAAAAAAAAATACGTGTTGTTCAAGGTATGGTACCCCTGATTATGTTTTCCGGAGGCATAAAAGTAATAAGGATGCAACAGGTGGGTTAAACTGAATAACCAAGTATATGCACCTCTAACTAAGTATTTTTGTTGATGATTCATAAATGATTTGTAGTGCCGTATTCTATATGTCCTAATGTCAGCTTTAAAGACTATGAAAAAACAACAATAATCAACTTTAATTTCGCATCTTCTGAGGAGCGTAATTTATGAATAAAGCAATACACTCTGATATCACAAAGAACTTAATCCAGTGTAGCAATATCAAAATGTAAGGGTTAAATATTAGATTTTGTTTGGATGATCGAAAGATACACATTACGGAAATAGTTATGTTCACTAGCAATTACTTAAATATGGTTATGAAATCAATGCACTAAAATATTTGTGATCATTAAATTAAAGTTTTATTTTATTGGAGAATTTTCAAGTCTAATATAAATCATTACCAATGATTGATGATTAATATTTGCAACTGACATTTCGTATTTTTGTTGATTGTTGACTGCCTATTTGCTACTTTGACAGAAACTTCAATGTGAGCTAGATCAAAGTACAATTGTTCGTTTAATTTCTCGAAATTTTGGAAAGTCATGACCTAGAAACAGAAGAATGACGCATAGAGCCTCATTATAAATGAAATCAAAAAAAAGAGTACAAACAGTTTAGTGAATTACTTATTGTAGAAATTTTTTGGCTATAGTGAATTAATGAGAAAACAATCTACATTCTAGATTGTTTCCTTTTGTGATTTTTTCTTCACTAAATCCAATGGAAGATATATTGGAAAAAAAAAAAAGAAGAAGTTAGATAAGCTTTGAAACTTGGTCTAACCTCTTTAGAAAAATTCAGCATTATCAATAAAATTCTATATATAAACTTTAGAAGCCGAGGCTTTTTAGCTTATACTCAAATATAATACTTTCTAAAAATAAGCATTTTCAACTACAAGACAACTGTCTTTTTCGAATATATATTTAGGATCTGGAGCTTAGTGAAAGTAAGATAATAATTTATCGTTTATGCAATATATTGGAATCTACTCAAGATGGCAAAGTGAGTTGTAAACTTTTACGTAAGGTGTTTAACAAATTAACAGAAATTTTCAAGATTATTCAAGTCTCTTAATACTGTTATTCACTATTCAACAATCATAAAAAACATTATTTTACATTTTATGTCATTTAAAACTAACAGTGGCTTTGAAAAAAGTAAACCTGGTGAAGACTGAATAGCAATAAGAGCTTTCAGTCTAACCAAGTCTATGAAGAACCACTATGAAATAATAATATACAAATAAAAGAAAAAATAAATAAAAAAAAAAGACAATTTTTTCGGTTTCAAATTTAATTAAGACATCTTAGAATTGTGTTCTAGAAGCAAATAAAGTGTTAGAAAAGGCTACAGAAAAAAAAATACAAAGGTATTATTATTTGTAATATTTGAAAATGCTTTTAATTGTTATAATGATTATATTCGAGCATGATACTGAAATTTAAACTAAAGCTTGTTACAATTTCTATTTTGTTACATTTTATGAACTCTCAGAGATACTAAACGAGAGTATGAAAACCCCCAAACAAGGTTAATTACAACTTAATCAACTTGGTTCGGTGAGCTGATTTTGTAATTAAGCCTACTAGATTTGCAAATATGCCAATTGAAAAGCCAAAGGGCCCTGATATTACCTAGTCAGGATTTAATAACAGTTAAAAATAAATACAAAAATAATTGCTATTTTTACATCTGTTTCGTATTGGGCTGAAGTGTAAATTTTACAGACAAATTAGTACATAAACCACTTTATTTGAGTCGTAATAAAAAGTAAAAATAAATAAAATTGGTCATTCTTAGCTATAATTCATATTCTGCCAGAATTGATTTCAAGTTGTTGTTTCTTGATACAGTATTATTAACTGAATCTGTAGCAGAGGTACTCCAATGTGGAATTTTAAGTTTGGAAGCTTTTGGTGAGGGGGATAACTGATCTTCGTCGGATTGATCAGATTCAGCAACCTTTTTAACGAGTATAGAGTCTTTAAGCATAACAAGACAGCCATAACACAAGCCTTTTAAAACGGTTTCATCATCTTTTGGCATTGTAGAAGCAGCGAACTTGCCAGATTGAATCTCAACTGGAGATACATCAGCTCCTTCATTCACAGTGATTTTTGAAATCCAAGCAAGTTCTTTACCACTTTTGGTACAACCACAAAGACTACAATTATATTGAGAACCACAGCATTCTGAAGCAGTGCAATTTTCGGTACATTCTTGGATCCCATCTTGTTGTTGTTGAATAATCACTGGATCTACTAATTTTTCAATTGTTCTAACAACTGTAGTGGCGACTGAAGGAAATGATTCATCAATATCTTTAAAGTAGGCCCGAATCAAAGTGTCAATGCTCATTTGCTTTGCAACAATTCCATCTTTTTTATCGTTTTGTGATGGTGTCCCATTTGTAGAAAACAATGAATCTAGTAAGGCTTTATCTTCATCATTTAAATATTGTTTTAAAGATTCTGGCCATTCAAGCTGAAGATATTGTAGAACCTCAGAATATTTAATATCTTTTAATGGCCATGTGAATCCTATATTATTATTGCCGTTTTGGGTTTGGTCTTCCGGTTGAATGAAAGATGGGACAGGTAAAAAGTCTGCGTAAATTTGGTTAATTCTCCCTTTGGAGATGCTTGCCAAAATTCTTTGAGCAACCAGTTCTACTGTTTCAGGAACAAATATAGAAAATTCCCATTTAGATCCATTATCATCTTCAGAAATCGGGTTAAGGCTTTGAGCCAATTGAACCAACATATATTTCATGTAAATTTGTAACGCATCTGTTTTGGATGATTTAGAATCCAGAACAGATAAATATTTGAACAAGTCTGATAATTCACCTGGCAAAGAAGAATTTTCTATATCTAGCAAGTTCAAAGTATGATAAGATTCGATTTCATGGTTGGGATATTTAGCTTTTAAAAGGTCTAGTGCTGAGTTACCTTCTCTAACATGAGAATTGGTAATGTGGATTACGTGAATATAAAAGCCTTGGTTACCGCGATGCTTTATTCTCTGGTCTTGTAATAGAGCAACAAGTTGGTGGATAAGGGAAAATGAAATCAATAGATCTTGGGTGCTCCAAGGGTTAGACTCTTTTAGTAGAGCTAAGTTGGCCCCCTCTTTAGGGTTTTCAGGCCCCTTATCCGATGTGAAATTAGTTGCAGAGATATCATAGAGGGGGATCAATACATGAGATCTGGATGGTATTAGCTGTTTGGTTTTATTATATTGAACTTTATAATTATCAGTTTGGCGTCGAAGCTTTGTCGAAAGGAATCGTAAAAAACAAGGATGACAAAAGGTTTCATCTCGAGAAATCAGAATTGATGCTGATGCACAACGCGAACATTTATCGCCAACTTTTAAATTTTTTCTTGGAGCCATTATTATTGAGTTATAAATAAGACTATAATTTATAACGTGAATTAAGTAGACTGACAATAATAAAAAAAATGTATAGAAGAAGTAGTTTATAATACTAAAAAAAAATAATGAAGAGATTATTAAACCCAAATGGTGTTAACGTAAACAACAAAAACACCTCCCAGCGTAATATGACTCGATAGATAAAATGGATTTTGGAAGATGACTTGAACAAGATTTTTTTAATTTACTTGGTGTATATTGTAAAGAATAGTTGATATACAAGTTTTGACAGTTTTTTCAAAGATGTAAAAATAATTTAGAAAAGAAAAAAAATTTTTATATTGAGGACTGACAGTTACTCTACAGACCTGGTATTACTTTGAAATTAAATAGGTATGTGTGCTAATGCGTTAGACGCGTAGATAACGCGATCTGCACAGCCGTTTGCTTAACCGTTACTGTATGAGATCCAACGGGAAGCCTACCAAATCCTAGCAAAACAACACAAAAGAAAAGAAACCCACTTTTTTTACTCATTCAATAAAAAAAATCTTTTTCCCTTTTTCAAAACAACTTGTAAAACTTGACCCCTTTTTTCTATTTGGCTCTTTTCGAATATATTTTCCCTTTATAGAAAACCACCTTTTATAGATATATATTTTGACACCCACATTAATTGGATTTTTTTTTATATTATTAAACCCCTCTCATCATCCAATCTTTCCTTCTTATTTTTGGTTTTGAAAAAAAAATAAATAAAAAAAATATACAGTTAACAATACCATTGAATTTTGTCTCCTTGTTTAATCCCATAGTGTAAACATTGCATTCCCTTGTTTCTCATTCCTAAAATTTTTCATACTCCTTCATCATTCATCTCTCCCAGCATATCTTCATTGTTTGACCGTTCGAAACTGTGGTCATTTCAATCATGCCATTTTCTTCGTCATATTCTAAAAATTCAAAGCATCAACGCTCTTTGAGTCTTTTCAAAAGCTTTACAGATTCATCTTCCTCTACTAATCCTGTTGGCTATGGCAAAAAAAACCACAACTCCCACAAATCCACACTTGTACAAACAAACCTAGAACGACAACTATGGTCACAGGCTATGGCTTCAAGCTCTCATGGAACCAATTTTTCAAAATCGCCCACAAGCTCATCAACCTCCTCAGCTTCTTCTGAATTCTCCTTGACTTCAAATCATTCTTCCAATTCCTCAACTTCTGCAACAACGACCACAACTCATCAAAAGTCGTATTCTTCGGCCAAATCACCTCCCTTGATTGGCTTGGGTGTAGAATTAGATTTAGAATCAGAAGCTTTCAATGGCCCTCCTGCAGATCAGGAAGAAGCTACAAACTCATCAAAGATTAAGGGAGGCAGAAAGTCCCACCAACGAACCCCTTCAACTTGGGAATTGGAAACTACTCAGCAACTAGACCAAATTAAAGCTTCTTATTCCACTTCCAATGAAGTTCTACCAAACACTGTTAACATCATTTCTACAAACAACGGTAATATTTCTAGTTCTAACAGTGGTAATTTCAAAGTCAACCCTAAGCGCATTAGCATGACTAGTATAATCGATATCAATATCGCTAACTCTGCAGATCCTTACTCAACAGCACCAACAATGAGCATGAACTCCCACATTCGTAGTAGTTCCGTGGCATCTGACGAATCAACAGACGACCATCCTCTCTCCCACATGGCACCAACCCCTTCATCGTCGTCATCTTCCTTTTTTGCCTCGCCAAATCTCTCACGCTCATCATCTACCTCTACAACTAATAGAAATTCTCTAATTCGCTCAAAACACACATCTACTGCCTCAACCATATCTACACTTCGTCATTTCTCAATCATAAACATTGAGGCAAAAAACACACAATTTCCAAGCACTTCTAACATTTCAAGCGACAATGAGCAATATGACGTTAGTATGGCCAGTATAGAGTCTAATGAGGATAGTAAAGATGACTTTTCTAATAATGTTCATCATCCGGAACAACATACTTATGAATCCACTGAAAGCTCGTTCTCCACAATATCCTCTTCTCAAAGCTCATCTTTTTCTACAGACTCTCATTACAATAACAAAACAAGATATGGCAACTTGGAAAATCCCTCCAATGGATCCGGCAAAGTGATAAATCAGACCATCATGACAACCAAAAACTTGCTTGATTCCACTCTTTCTTCAACTGATGCTACACCAACAGCTTCAATTTTTTCTCCCCACGATCATGCGAAAATCAATAACCTTTCTAATTCAAGTACTATATTATCATTCAAGAGAGATAAACTTAAGTACAAAAAGAAAATTTCAAAAGATGCCATTTCTCTTCCAACTGGCCTTGTAGATTGTGAGGCTCATTTCACACATTCTCCTGAAGACTCGATTCACGAAGAGGATATTTATGCTTCTCCGGCCCGATCAGGCATTCCAAGACAGTCTTCTCGCGATCTACTTTCTTCGTCTTCACCAAGCTCGAGAAAGGGCACTCTTTCTTCATCTCATTCCATTCAATCAATAAACAGTATAGCCAGCCCTACATCTTCTGTTGCAACTAGCGAAAAATCCAAATTTATGAAGCATCGAACCTTTTCGATTAGCCTTAGTTCCAGTAATAGTAGTCTTTCATCCAACTCAGGTGCAAGTCCTAGAAAAACTTCATCTGGATCAACTAATCATCGTATGCGCCATTCGGTAATTGCTTCAATATCAAATTCAAACTTATTCAAATCTTTTAAAAAGGATTCATCTTCTAATAGCTTAAACTCAATTGTTGGATCGCCTACAATGTCTAATTTTCCTCAAAATGAATGCCCGTCATTATATGTTTCTGAAGCCGATAACACCACTTTAAAAAATAAAAAGAAGGACGAATTTTTGAGTAGACATGATACTGCATTTGATTCCCAATCATCACCATTGAAATCGCTCAATCATTCTAATTTCTCTTCCTCTTCTTTGAGTGTACCTACTAGAGTTGTACCTAGACAAGGAGGTCCCAAAAAATCCATTTCAGAAATGAGAAAATCATTTTTATCTTTATCTTCTTCAACAAGTTTGTTCCGTAGTTCTTCTTCTGTCAACAACTCACAGTCAGGAAATTCTCACGGATCATCAAACAATAGTGGCTCTAATTTATCAGCAAATTCTAATCACACTGTATCTACGAGAAAATCCTTTTTGGGAATCAATTCATTTTCTTTTCCTGGGGGTGGCTCATCTGAATCTAACATGGAAAAGCCAATGATTTCGCTACCAACACCTGTCGAAGCTTCGCGAGAAAAATTAAAAAATAAACTACGTGCCAGTTCATCCTTGCTTTCATTAACTAGATCCGAGGATGGAAGTGGAGACCCCCTTGCAATTCCTGCCCATGAACACCACCTTTCTCAGATGGAAAAACTTTTGAGTTTGTCTACATCCAAAACGATTCAGGAATTTGAAACCTACTTGCAAAAGCTGCTTTCATTAGGCGGATCATTTAAAAAGCTTAATGAAGCAACTTATAGTGAAGTTTTTATTCAAGACATACCGACTTCAAACAAAGCTAAATCTGGTTTTGAATCTAGAATTTACAAAATCATACCTTTTGGCAATGAGGAACTTGGACAATCTCCTATTCAAGATCTTATTCAAGAACTGCAAATCTCCAAACTTGTAATGAATCTTGAAGGATTTGTTGATGTTTTGGATGTTGCCATCGTCAAGGGATTTTATCCAAAATTCTTATTAAATGAATGGGATAAATATAGTGCTGCTCATGGTACCGAAAACCACCGCCCAGATGTCTATAATAACCAACAAATGTACTGCATCATAGTTCAGTCAAACGCAGGAACTGATTTGGAACGATACAAGATTGAATCTTGGACAGATGCGGAATGTATCTTTTGGCAAGCAGTCTCAATTTTGGCACAAGCAGAAGAACGCTATCAATTTGAACACAGAGATTTACATTGGGGTAATATTGTAATTTCAGATCAGGTTAAGCATGAAGTTACTACTGAAGATATGCTCAGTAAACTTGCTCTTCAAGATATACCTGATTCGCACTCAAACACAAACTCGGCTTTTATGAACAATAATAACGTTTGGCTCAATTTGATCAGTGAATCAAGAAACTTTTTATTGGCACGATCTACTCTAAAGGTTACACTTATCGACTACACGCTGTCTAGAGCATCTAATCCAGATGGTGGCATTATTCATACAAGAATGGACTCTCCTGAATTTTTCCGAGGTAAAGGTGACTACCAATTTGATATTTATCGATATATGAGAAAGCACATCTCTGCTTATAATGAAGCACTTTCAGCTGCTGCTCATGCCATTACTTGCACCGATGCATCTTCTGTTGATGATGATAATTTGGCAGGTGAACGGTTTGCGAGCTCTAAAAGTAAATATCATGTATATTCTAAAAATCCAAATTCTGGATTGAGGAAGGATAGTGCTACTTCTGTAACCTCTCTTAACTCCCCTGCGGTGTCAACAATATCAGCATTTTCTACAGGATCCTCAAACTCTGTTAACAACTCTGGTGTCGAATGGGCAGCATTCTGTCCAAGAACAAATGTGCTCTGGCTCCATTACCTTGTTGACAAGCTGTTGAATCAAAAGGGTCTTCAGCCTATATCAGTCACACGTAGTGGGCGTGTTGTTAATAAGAATAACATTCTTAATGATATTCTTTCTCACCAATCTGTAGAAGACGAAGCAAGATCTATTTCTGACTACACCATGAACTCACACGGATCTAGAAGATCGGTTTTTGAAGGTGACTTATTAGCTGAAGAAGCTAGAGCTTGCAAATCTTTGGAATCTATCCACAGAGCTTTGGATCCCAAGAGAAAAAATAACAAAGCTCCCAATGTTGGTTCCTCTTCTCAATCAAAACGTCAATACAAAAATTCAGTCAATACATCTGCCAACTTGTCTAATCCTTCATTACTTGCATCTTCTTCAGCATCTATGATGTCGAACAATAGCTCTTCATCTAACCAACATCACAACGGAATTGCGCTTGGAACTCCTATTATGACTCACTCATTTGCAACATCTGCATCGTCAACAAATCAAACAGCTAATCTCAGTCTAAACCCCTCTGCTTCCAACGTAAGCACTGCAACCACAAATAATAGCAATTCACAAGCTATGGCTGTTGTTGCAAATGCGAACATTCAAGATTTTAATAATGCTGGCGATGTTTTGAAATGGGGATATAGAAGCAAACTTTTCCCTGGACATTCTATTCTTTCTAAAATTGATACCTGATTTTATAAAATTTTTTAGCATATAATCTAATTTAATAATATTAATACACATATTTATTATTTTTTTATTTTTACTTGTATCTTGAAAATGAGAATAATATTTTCGTTTGAAATTCATACTTTGAATTTTTTTGATTCAGTTGTTGTCTGTTCCATATAAAGAAATCATCGTTGCTATGACAACAGTGTTTGTGTTTGTATTTTTTCAGTAAAAACATAAACAAAAACAGTGTGGCTCTGTCTCTGATCACTCCAACACTCCAACATCTATTTTTTTTTTTTTACAAAATTGTACTATAATTGTTATTATTCTATTTTATTTGCTTAAAAAGCAAATCACAAACCTCTATATATTTTGATTTCAAATTATCAGATACCTTCATTACATTTCAGTTTTCACGTTAGTTATTATGCAATCAAGCAACTCTACCAGAAATCAGGAATTGAAGGAATCATCTAACAATCGAGCATCACTAATTCCATCATCACTGAGCAAACTTAACACTGTAGCATCAGGAAAACCTTCACATTTACCAGTCTCAAAAACTGGATTCCTATTCCAAAAAGACTCTAGGAGTCTAATGAAATCAGCAATACGAGCGCCAAATGAAAATCGGCAAAATGAAGAAAACTTTACACCTCTAAACAGTGACAATCTTACCACTGACGTAAAAAGCTTAACAATAACAAAAAATACTGACAAAAGCGATACAATAAATCCGAAGAATAAATCCAGAGCTTCATTGATACCTAAGCCAAAAGGTGTTAAGTCTCATCTACCTAGACCCAGACAATCATTTAGTGCCCAAAAAATGCCTCTCAACGACCATCGCACAAACGGTATTTCCAAATTCAAAGTTCCGTCAATATCAACACGATCATTAACAAGAGCTTCTACTGAGTTTGTACTTGAAAATCTAAATAAAAGTTTCAATGAGACCGAAGAAAGATCAAAAGACTTGAGCGTGTATACGTTACAGATGGACGAAATTGTCAACCTTAAAAACGAAAATGAAACGCTAAGAACTAGAGAAGGGACTTTTAGATTTCAAATTGAAAAGCTGGAATCTCAACTCGAGTCTGCTAATGAGCAAATAAACAATCTCAAAAATGAAAAAGACTATCAAATCGACACCATTCTCAAGGAAAAAGACGCTTATATCAAACAAAAGGAAGAGGAAATGAAGAGAGAATTGGAAAAAATCTTCACTATAAGAGTCAATGAAATATTAGAGCAAAAAGAGCAGGAAAAGCAAAGTCTCGAATATGAATTAACACAAAAACTAGATTTACTAAAGACTCAACACAAACAAGAGATGGAAGCAATTGAGAAAAAGCTTCAACTTGAATCCAAACAACAAAATGAGGCCCTAGAACAAAGGCAATCAGCCCTTAATGATTTACAAAAGCAACAGGAAAATACCCTAAATGAAATGAAAGAACTGAAATCCCTTTATAACAAATCTCAAACTGAACTGCAAGATACCACTCTAAATTTAGAACTTCTAAAACAAGAACATCAAAAGTTACAGTCACAAAATAAAGCTCTCTCAAACGAACTATCGAACAGAGAGCAGGAGCTTGATCAAAATGAATGCTCAGCCAATGAACTAAGAGCGAAAGTCAAGAAGCTTCAGGAATCACTACATCTTCAAGAAACGCTCAGAAGAAAGCTACACAACGAACTCCAAGATCTGAAGGGGAACATTAGAGTTTACTGTAGAGTTAGACCTGTTCTACCTAAAGAAATAACTGCATCTCCCCAAAAAGCTGTGCTTGAAATGAAATTTCCAGATCAAGGGAAAGAATCGCAACAAATTCAAGTGATTAGTTCTGAAAAGACTTACTCTGGTGACCGTGAAAAAAAATCAGAATTCAAATTTGACCGCGTATTTTCACCAAGAGACACCAATATGGATATCTTTAAAGAGATTTCACAGCTTGTTCGTTCTGCATCAGATGGAGCCAATGTATGCATTCTTGCCTATGGCCAAACTGGTTCAGGTAAGACATTTACTATGTTATCTCCTGAAGATGGTATGATCCCTATGGCTATTAGACAGCTGTTTGAAACAGCTCAACAGTTAAAGGAAACAGGATGGACCTACGAGTATATTGGAGAGTTTGTTGAGATTTACAACGAAACTGTATACGACTTGCTGATGCCATGTGATAAAACGACAATCAACAATGCAAATAAGCTCACTATAAAGCATGATTCTACCACTAAAAAAGCATATCTGGAGGGTGTTACTCGAAAACGACTGACAAGTTTAGAAGAAGTCGATCAGCTAATGGCAGTTGCTTCAGAAAACAGGTTTACTGCAGCAACCAATGCAAACGAACGTTCTTCTAGATCGCATAGTATTTTTACAATCCGTATAAAGGGCGTCAACCAAGGCAACATTGTAGGCCAAGAAGGGCCAAAGACAATTGAAGGTGTATTAAATTTGGTAGATCTTGCTGGTAGCGAACGTCTTAACCACTCTCAAGCTGCTGGAAGTCGCCGCACAGAAGCTATTGCTATCAACACGAGTTTGAGTGCACTTATTGATGTCATTAGAGCTCTTGGTAACAGTAGTAATAGTGTAATGGACCAAAGACCACCTTCAGCATCAAAATCAAAAACAGGTGTCGTAGTCAAATCATCAGCATCATCTCCCAATCATATACCCTACAGAAACTCCAAGCTGACCGACTTGCTGCAAAACTCTCTTTGTTTTGATTCTAAGATTCTTATGATGGTCAACATTTCTCCATGCAAAGCTCATGAATCAGAAACAATAAATTCACTTCGATTTGCTACAAATGTTAATAATACTAGGGTGGCAACAAACGGATCCTATGATAGTCAACTTAAAAGACTCAAAATTTAAATTTATTCATGGCGTTATTTTTTTTTATCATATTTTTTATCATATTTTTTATTATTCTTTTTACTTTTTTGTTTGCTATAAATATATCTATGGAATTTTTCTAAATCTAAATAAAAGGATAATTTTCATTAAATTAGAAATTTTGCGATTATAAATTTCACAAAGTAATAATAAAATTGTAATATAATTGTAAATTTTACCCAAGCCTTCATAATATAATATCCTGTAATATTAAATTTTTTATTATTCAATTGCTATTGATTCCAATTACTGTATAGTCCATAAAACAGTATATCTCTTAAAAATACTTGATGACGTAATCTACCACTGTCATTTTTCGCTGAAGCTTTTGGTATCCTTTTATTATATGTGATAGCCACCCCAAGAGATCGGGTACTCTTATGTTTGTACTTAATATGGGGTCGGATAAAGGTATCAATATTAGTAAGAGCAAAAGGCTTTCAACCAGATTGATTTTGTGATACACCCGCATCTGACAGTGAGATAGTGTATGAGCCACTTTTCGAGCTCATCTTTCTTTGGATTTTATAACAAAAAATAAAAGCAAACTTTATTCTTTAGAAATGAAAATAGAGCTAATAAGCTGGGATATAGGGATATATGCCAGATATAGGGATAATCAAGCCGTGCCTGCAACTACTGCGGGGATCTGAATTGTTATTCCGAAAAATGCTGATGATATCAGATTCTTAAATAAATTTTAAAGAAGATTTAGTGAGAGAAATATGTATAAATACGAATCAAACTAATTTGATGATTTGATTTGTGGAGGTTTGAGAATATTTTTATATAACATTTCAATTACACTCGGGGAATGAGTTACATTACATTACAAAAACTTAACCTAAATTTTTTTTGTATGACTTTGCCTTCCCCCGCTTACTTTCTAAACAAGTCTGGTTGGTTTTTTTTTTTTATTTTTTCAAAATTTTTTCCTCCACACCTTTATATTTTTATTTTTAACAACTTTGTTTGACAACTTTCGAACTAGCTATAGAAACAATGCCACTATGGCAACGGTCGAAGCTTCATCATCATCTCCGATTTCAAATAACAAACCCAATTCAAACCCCAGTTTTACCCCTAAAACACAGGGCTCCGTCCAGAACGCCCACTCAGAGTGCAAAGTCGAGACCTCCTCTATAACAATGGACAATAAAAACACAAACAACAAACAGACTGGGTCTACAGAATCTGTACTTGAGTTTAGCAAACTTCCTCCAAAAGAAAGACGACGTCTGAAACGCCTTGTTCATCCGTCCAAGCGGAAGCGCACCGCAGTCGCGTGTGACATATGCAAGCGCCGAAAACAAAAGGTAATTTTTTCAACTCCTTGTTAGATCTCTTAAAAAAATTTTAAATACTAACTTTATATTGATATGTTTAAAAGTGCGACGGAAATAATCCATGCTCTTTGTGTAAAGAGAGAAACTTTACCTGTGTATTTTCCAAGCCGCTTCCTGATCAAAGAATCCAGGCACTCATTCCTCTTGTCAAGGGCAAAGGTTCTCATAAAATCAATACAGAGGAGACAACAGACACAGACAACAATAATACACCAAATGGCGCAGCCAAACAAACAAATTCAACCCATCAAGCAAACCAAAATGTAACAACTACAATATCTGGCAAACCAAAGAAGAAAAAGAGGAGAAAAAGTAAAACATCTTTTGACGCTTCATCAAATACCCTCAATAGTGGTGCCTCCTATAATAGCCCTTTAAATTCCCCTGCCACTGTCGCCAGCCATCACTCTTACTCTTCAGCTCATAACTCTCCCTATACCGATTCGCCCCGTACTTTTGAAACTAATGCTAATAGTAATAATTGCAAATCCACTGATAGCTTTCAAGGGCATCCTTCGAGCTCTCCTTTTAATATGGAATCACCTATGAGTGCCCGTAGCACAAGTTATAGTCATCATCATTCAACTCCAAACAACACACCAAACCCTACAACACCCTCAAACATTATAAGAAACCAAACTCCTGTAAATAATACTACTGCTCCTAATACTATCGCATCAACATCAAGCAAGTCTCAAATAAACACAGTCAACTCGAATAACAATACTCCCACAAACTCAGCCGAGAACTTTCGAAATAAATCCAATTTCAGCTCTGCAAATTCTACAGAGAAAAAGGCAAAATCAGAAGACTTTCAAGTCGATGCTGTGGGTGAAGGAAAAGACCCGCGACTACTCTATGATGGCAAGACTGGCCATTTAAGATACCTTGGTGAAAGCTGCACCCTTTCTCTTTTAGAACAAATAAGACGTATATTCCGTCGAAAAATTGGAGAGTCATCTTTTACGGAAGACCCAGAAAGACACACTTTAGTAGATGGTCCCAGTTTCCAAGTCGCTTTGGTTCCTGTGCAGCTCCCCTCCAAGCGTTTGACAATCACGTTACTTAAAGCATTTGAAATATATGTCCAGCCAACTGGATATGCTCTTCAAATGTCCCAAATGTGGAAAGACATAGATCAGATTTATGACAGTCCAGTGACTGCTTTAAACTCTCAACTCTGTTTGCTTTATCTTGCAATAGCATTGGGCGGTGTACACTACACCACTCCACCTATGGATTCATCATCTTCAGAAGTTGCCCAGGAACTTCATCAAATCAACCTCGCTGCCTATTTTGAGGGAGGACTACGATATCTCAGAGATTCTGTAGAGGATGGCGATCTATGGGTAGTCCAAGCATACTTCATGGTAGCTCTCTATTATGATGTTATGTGCAAAAGAAATGCTTGTTGGATACACCTGGGAATAGCAAGTAGATACGCTCAGGCCTTGGGCATGGGCCGCAAATGGATAGACAATAGCTTTCCTCCAGAGATGAGGGAACACCGTAAAAGATTGTTTAGAATTTTGTTTTTAGAAGACAGGCTGAAATCAATCTACCTTGGACGACCGACAATATTCTCAAGCGACGATATTGAGGAACACGTTTTGACCAACCCAATTACCAAAGACGATGAGGCACAGATCCAAATGGTTAAGCTTTGCCATATTATTGGCGATATTTGGCAGAATGTGTACAGGTCAAAGAGATTGCACAGTAGTACTGCACAATCCCTCACTGTTAGACTTCGAGCATGGTCCGCTTCATTCAAGCTATTTGCTAGAAGTGCTGCTGCAAGTGATAGAGAGGATCGTAAAAATGAGAGTGTCCAGGATGAAGAAAGCAAAGGCGGTCTGATTGATGTTTCTCATAGAATACCCTGGGAAAAGCTCCAACTTCTCAATCTTAACCTCACATATTTGCATGGTATTATACTCCTTACTAGACCCTTTTTACTATACACCTCGGTCAAAAATCGTGGCAATCCTGAGAATGAGCCTTTGAAGACTTTTGAGAATCTTGCTTCTATCTGCGTACAAAGTGCTTTGACATCGATAAAGTTGATGGAAAACACATTTCAACACAACAGGCACCCCAAACGCTCTACACTAGTAACTTATTATATTTTTACCTGCGGTGTGATCTTACTACTCAGAGCTTTTAAAAATGTACCTACGGAAAAATCATCTTTATCAATAGGAATTTCTGGAAGTCTGATTATATTGGCATATTACAGTAACGTTGATCCTTCAGCAAAAAGGTTTTGGACTATTTTAAAAGAAATGCACATTGCTATATCGCAACGAGATATGGACTTGTTGAATGGAAACTTGGCAAGTAATGAAGATGATGATTCCCATGACTCTAATGATGGCAATGAAAGTACAAGAGAAAGAAGTGCCAGTGGAGGGCCACCTCCAGACAATGCACATTTCGAGGCTACAACAGAAACAAACAGCATGAACAATGGCAACCACACAACAGACGCAGCAGCCAGTAGCCGAAATGATAATGAGGGATACGACCAAAGAGCGGCATCAACACAATCTTATCCATATGCCAAAACACCAAGCATTTCAAATTTGTTTGCTATGAACAATATTCCTCCCTATGCTTCTCCAGGAGCCAACAATGATCAAAATGGTGGAGGAAATAATACCACTATTCCTTCACGTAATAGTTTCAGTTTCCCTAGTGGCTTTGCTACACCCAACCCACTTGCCATGGGTTTTGGTCAGTCACCAGTATCTCCGAGCTTGGCTGCCGCTGCTGCAGCTGCTGCCAGTTCTATTGCTGCAACATCAGTGCCATCACCTTATCAAGACAGTGGGGAAAATAACCCCAACAATAATAAGCCTTTCAACAAGAGTGGTAGTGAACAGCAGACCGGAGTAAGTAGTGGACCAGGCAGTAGCAGTAACAATCATGGATCTTCTTATGACGAGCCCAGTGTATCATCTTCAGGCTCTTCGGCGCTGTTTTTAAACATTGACGAAATCAATTTTACAGATGATTGCTTAGATAATTGGTTATTCACATCTACAGGCCCAGTGCCTACTAAGGATACCTCAGTAACACTTCCAAGTAATGGGGGAACCCTCTTACAATCTCGACAAATGATTCCACAGCAGCAACATCAACAACAGCCACAGCATTCCAAAATGGACTTAAATTATCCTGAGGATGAAATAAAGTCCAATGGACAAGGATCGCAGCAAGTACCAGAGACTCCTTCTGGGCCAATTGGACAATCACAACCATTAGATTATCTTTCTCCAGATTTAGATTATATCCAAGGGTTTATGATGCACTCTGGATATTAATTAGTTTTTGTTTTGTTTTTTTTTTATTAATGACTCATAAAAAGGAGCAATTTTCATGTAAATCATGTTTTTTGCCTTTTTCTTTAAAAAATATCTTTTTTTATTTATATATATAAACATTTTTGAAATAATAATTATTTTTTTGTTTTTTAAGCGAAATGGCATACGGCTATTATAATCTTGGGTAATATAAAGGTAACAGGAATACTGTACTGTTTATTTTTGCATTAAATTATCGATAAAAAGGGGTAAAACACAATTTTGATAACAATCGGTCAAGGCTTTTTACTTTTATCAAAGATTATTTTATCAAGAAAAATAGAAAAAGAGAAACCTATATATATCAAGAGATTTCTCTGTTTTTATTCAATATGTTTTGTTGTTTATTTTATTTTTAAATCAACAAAATTTTGAAAAAAGAATCATAAAATTATAATGGTATCTGTTAATAATTTGATCGTATCCTTTTTATTTGTAAAATGTTTTGGTTTACCTGCATTATACCCTAATAATGATAAACCTTCATTAATCAATGAAAAGTTTATAAAGGAAAAGGAAAGAGGAAAATATATTCAAATCAAAAACAATTATACTGAGCAAGATCATTTTGTCAAAGCCAATGGTATCAATTTTGGGTTTAATCCTGAACATCTTGTAGACAAGTACATTGACAACGCAGCAAGACGTTTGGAACTCGACAAGCTTTTACACTTGTACAACACAGAGTATCTCAATAGTTTTGAATATAACAAGACGTTATCCCTTCAGCAACAAGAAGAAGAAAACAATGAAAAATATGAAAACAAAGTAAGTGTGAGTGAAAAACCGCCAACAGATAAAGCAACCGTTTTCAATATTGATCGCCACACTCTACAGCTTCTTGTCGACCAAGCCAAGTACGCAAGAATCGCTTACTGTATCGGCACCTTTGACGGTATTCATGAGCCGTTCCGCTGCTTTGTCGGGTGTGTCCAGTTCCCCAAAACCGAGCTCATCTATCAATGGCGGGGCGGCGAGAACGCGCTCACTGGCGGCGCAAACCCTGGCTTCATTGCCGTCGACCACAGAAACCGGCAAATCGTTGTCCAGTTCCGTGGAGCTACCTGGCCCTCTGACGCTTTCAATCTGTTTCAGCTACAGCTTGTTGACTACCTGCCGGCATGGCACCGTGTCGACCGCGAGACGTGGGCCACCAAGTTTGCAGACGCTTGTGGCAACTGCCGTGTCGGAGCGGGTATCTACGACGTCTACAGAGAAACGATCAAGCTCGTTGGGTCCGAAATTGAGCAGGCCACCAAGTCGTACCCGGGGTACAGGCTCATGCTTGGTGGCCACAATGTCGGTGGCAGCGTTGCGGCGCTTGTCGGGCTCGACTTGACGTTACGTGGGTATATCAACACGGTTGTTACAATGGGTGCGCCACGGTTTGGTAACCTTGCTTTTGCAGAATTTTTTGAGGCTGCGTACGGGATTGAGCAGAGCGTGGCTACGTACTACCGGGGAGACTATGATGCTCGTGTGCGACGATACTTCCGCGTGACCAAGACACATGAGCTGCTGACGCACTGGCCGTTTGCAGGAGGGTATGTGGACACTGCTGGGGAAGTTCATATTAAAGATGATGTTGTTGTGGATGCTCGAGAAAATGTGGTATTTCACTGTATGGGGAGGAACGAGCGGTTTTGCTCGGCCGGAGATTTGATAACACATGATAATTTGTTGTTTGAGCTGCACACACATTATAAGTACTTTGTGGTGTTGTTGGGATGCGCATTTTGGCAAATGTGGTGGCCGCATTGGCATTTACATCCCCAGATTAATCCATTAGACCCATATTCTTAGGCCCTTTTTTTATATTATAATATACATATAAATAAATAAAAGTAAATAGTGGTATAATATTAGTAGTAATTGGTAATGATTGGTAATGAGTGTTAATAGTGATAATAATAGGAATAAAGAAGGTAGTAGTATCATTTTGATGATGAAACCTGAGGAAAAAACCCTTGTCTTTTTTGTGTTGTATTTGGATTTAAGGATCATACACAAACTAACAAAAAAATCACCTTTTTTTTTAAAAAAAGAGGCCTTGAATTTTGAAATCCTTTGATGAACTAAAAAAAGCAAAAATCAGTTTGAAGGTACAAAATAAAACATGAAAGATTTGAATAGATTTATCATGAAACGAGGTTGAAGATTTAAAAAAAAGGCTTTGATTTATTTACTTATAAGATTGTTTACATTAATAATAATAATTTAAGAAAAAATAATACGCACATCATATAGACAAAAAATTACAACACAAAAAAAGGGGATATATAGAATTTAAGAAATGACACAACATCCTTGAGATGCTTCTGAAGAAAACTTTGCACTTGTTGGAGATATCAGTTTGGTCTTATCATGCACATTATAGTTGACAGACATTGCATTATTTGGCTCGGTAGAATTGGCTGGTTTCTTACCAAAGATTTCGGGTACACAATAGTCTTTTATTGGAATGTTTTGAGAGTTGTGAGGGTTGGCTGTAAAGTGGATGATTGCCTGGCATGCCTGAGACACTGGGATACGATCATAGGCAAGCTCGTTTCGTAGTCTCTGGTTCAAGTTTGTGAGACGACGAAGTTTGAGTGTAGCCATTGCATCTGCTTGACGATCAAAGTTTTCTGAGCTTGATTTTTGATGAGCAGCAGAGCGTTGTTGTTGGATATTACTACCATTTGAAGGTATTAAATCATTAGTAGATTGTTGTTTTGTGAGGGTATGCTGAGTATGTTTTTGTGGGATTGAAGAGTTATCTTTACATTGATAGAAATTAGATGATGAGTCTTGATGGTTATGAGGCTCTAAATGGTATTGGCTTGGATACACGTCCATAATGGTAGAATGAAGAATGAAAAAAAGAGGTTTGATAGATAAAGGATAGAGTATTTATCTTGATAAAGAAAGAGAAAAAGTATAAAAAGGTTTGAATATGGAAAAGATAGAAAAGATGTTTTTTTTTTTTTTTTTTTGCTTTTTTGCTTAAACACACAAAAAAAAAAAAAGGACTCTTGTTTCGAGTAGACATAAGTTTAGAAATATGTAGCAAATAAAAACAGATACGATGCATGCTGTATAGTTCTACTTATGCCTTAGTTCTACATTCTTTTTCTTGGTGTATGTATATACTACTACTAAGTATACTAACTAGGTAATAAATAGAAATAAATCAACCTCTTTATCTCATCATCAATATGGTGAAAAAGAAGAATATAATTACAAACTTCAAAGTGTTTGGCTGCTTAAATAGCTGTTTAAATATGAAAATATTGCCAATTTTTGTCTCTCTATACGTTATTTCTCTCTACCCTTTAGAATATCTCTTTAAAAGCTTCGTATTTAATTGGCAATTACCAAATCTAGACTTTGCCTTATTTATATTACCTGCATTTGGTCTAAAGGATAAAAAAAAAAAAAAAAAGAGACTTTACTTTTGGCCCAGCTTTTCTAATGATATTTATTTATGATGTTTCTTCTGCTAAAAATCAGTATATATAGAATTTCTTCTTTTTCTTGTTGCCTCTTTTTGCCTGATGTGTGCTTACTAAATCACGTTTATCTGGATATATCAAAATTTTGTTATCGTTTTTTGGGATAAATAAAAGACCGTTATAGAGAGGATTTGCAGATAAATTAAACTAAAACCAAGACATATCTGTATTAAAAAAAAAAAAAAAAACGAACAATTCATTTGTCTTGCACTTTGTTGAACAAAAAAAAAAAAAAAAGAAAAGGTTACGTCGACATGATAATCAAACATACTCGTATTTTTATTATTATTATTATTATTATTATTATTATTATTATTATTATTATTATTATTATTATTATTATTATTATTATTATTATTTTGATATTATCCTATCTGATTTCTTTATACAACATTGAGAAAGAAAATAATAATAATAATAATAATATTAAGTACGGGGAATCTCAAAATAATAATAGTATGATAGTAGATAAACAGCATTACTAAACTGGTTAGTTGCCATATTGCAACATTATGAATATCCATATTTGTGAGAGAGAGTGTGGTATTTTCGAGTATTGTTTATATGAAAGCAAAATATTCAGCTGTCAAAATGTATTACAACATTGATGAGAGATAACAAAAATTAAAGTCTAAATAATTTTCTACTTGTTTTTGTTTCTACATCATGTCTACATTTCTACACATATCTACTGTTCGAACGGCTGTTGCGTGGGGCTGCCAATGACAGCAATTCTTCCGATAAAAACGACTTGTTTTTTCTATTTTTTTTTTTTCCCCTGTTAAAACTTGCCTATTTTAAATAATTTTATTATTGGTATTAAAATATTAATAACAATTAGCAGGTTTGATTTACAAAGGTATATTCCTTTTTTCCTTTTCGCTTTATTCTCTTTACCAAACAGTTTTTGATCTGTCAGTATTAACCGATCAAAAACAAAAAGAAAAAAAATCAGTAAACTATATGAAATATATAGCGTATTGTGCCCATTGAAAAAAAAAACTATGGTTGCTTGCTACATTGCTTTTTCATTCTATTTCTATATATAAGTATTTCACAAAGATATCATGTAGTTATGATTGCTTCGTCAAAATTGTTCAAATCGAGAGTGAACTGATTTTTAATATAAAAAGTGTTTCTTAGTACAACCTCCCATCAGTTGATTGTACTTATATTTTTTTTCTTAAACAGCAACTGTAGATATACTTGCTGTTACAACAATTAGAAGGAAATGAAAAAAAACAACAACAACAACCATTCCATAGTTTAAAGATCATAGATGTAGTTTGGATTAAAAGTTGCTAAAATAGGTATGTTCCAGTTCATTTTAAATGACAAGAATATATATCTATAAGGTTTTTTGTTTTTAGTAAAGACATAATTCAAAATTGGTCATGTATATATAGAAAAATTTACACTATTTTCTAGATACAAAAAGTCAAAAAATATCCATCATCGCTATACCGTAAGTCTTCCATATAACATATAATTGATACTTTTTTTTTGAATAGGCTATCTTTGCCATAGTATGATATAATAATATAAACTTTTTGATTTCCTTTATGTTGGTTGTTCATTCAAAATCTTACGCTAATACTTACTCTTATAGGCGGTGCTGATTTAGCATGAGGGCCTTTTAAATTGTTAAATCGAATTGTTAATTTTTCATGTAGGTAGGACAGATATTCCTTTCAGGTACTATACAACTTAGCGTTGAGATCATTAATACTTCTACTAGTGGAATAATTTAATCCTCAAAGCAATATTACTATAGTCGATAGTCAGATTTTCTATATGTACATATGGTATTACTACACGAGGCAACAATTAAAAATACAATCTTCTTAATATCAGAGACTCGTTTTTTTTTTTTATTATTATTATTTTGCTTTTGTATATTCAAAATTTCACATATTTCTGTACTATTGAAAAAAAATTAAAATAGCAAACTTTAACGGATCATTATGATACTGTAATATTCAATTTGACAAATATTTTCCAGCTTTATTATACTTTCAATATTTAAAGTATATTTTAACCTGTCTCTACTGCCTTTTTAGATATTTAACATGCGCTATATATATGTCATTGGGTTATTTCTTTATTCAACAAAAAAAAAGAGGGTTTGTTATGGGTTAAAATTATACTAATCGAGAAATATATAAAAACTTTATTGATATCAATACGAGATTTATATTTATATATAAACAACAACTTAAGACAAAATTAGTAGTAAATCTGTAGTTGAAAATAGAAATAATTATAGTTGAACGAAATAACCCTATTTGCTTATTACCATATTTTATAAGGATTATAGTAGAGAAAGAAATGAACGAGACAGAAAGGCTAAAAGTCAATTAAACCATTTTGATGGCAGTATATAAGCATCGCATAATACTGTCATGATGTACTATCAAAACAAGCAGCCAATTCCCAATATAATAATAATCTCCCATCAAATATTTTTCAGCGTATCAGCAAGATCAAGCAGAAGTTTTGTAATATTGACAACATCAAAGATAAAGAAACGTAGTCAACTTACCATTACTTTTTCTAATTAATGTCAATCACCAATTCTTCTTATCGGATTGATGTTCTACATTTAATAACCTTTCTTTATTTTTTTATTTGGATTAATTAATTGTACTAAGACTTTCTTTCTTTTTTTTTTTGTTTATAAATATATATTTTTTTTTCAAGTTGAAGGGGAGAAAAAAGAAATTTTTATTGTATATTCAATTATATGGTTTGTTCATCTTTTTTTTTTTTTTTTTTAATAATAAAATATAATAAACCTTACGTATCTCTCTATATACTTTTGGTATTGTTATTTCGATTTAATAGTTTTTACTACTTTGCTTTTATCATATTTGTATGGCCCAATATTACTACTGGAGATGGAATAGGAATAATATCATGGACTAAAAAAATGTCACTGAAATGTTCAAATTAGCAATTAATAACTTTTTTATTGGAAAATATCAAAGTTTTTCAAAGGTTAAATAAGTAGTATATGGCCTAATATACTACTCTGATGTCAATTTGTATTTCCAATCATTTCAAATTTCAATGTTTAATAGAATATACCTTAGTATTGGATCCTAATCCAAGCTCTTGACTATATGATGACAAAAAATTAAAAGACACTTTTGCTATCAAATTTATCTTTTTACCCCCTTCGTCCTTTTTAAAATATTTAAAAAAAAAATAGATTCCACGGTTCAAAAAAAAAAAATAAACAATTATTTATCTCTGATATATGTACATCAAAGACATTAAAAAAAACAATCTATAAGAGTGATTGGACAAAGAATTTGTTTTTACTTTTGTAATCTAGATATTGTTTATTTATTTTTTTTTTCGAGCGACAGTAGTACTAGTTTAGAAAGAAAAAAAAAATTTTTTTTTCCTAGCTATATGTCCAAGTGGCTTAAATCCGTTATTTTTCTACTATTCAGATTATCATATGCTTAAAGCGTTTAAGCAGAACGGCTTTCTTTGATTATTGCCGTTATATACATTTTGCTTCTTTCCTTTTTCATTCATATTATTATTGATTTTTTTTATCAACTGTTCATGCGACTCTTTCAACAATTTAAACCGACAAAACTATTGTAACTTGTTTTTTTCTTTTATCTTGGGCCTAAAACTATTATATTGATTCTTTGTTGCGTAGGCATATATCCTAAATGGTGGGGAGAGAGAGAAAATAAAAGGTTCAATATTGCCTTTTGAGAAACAATTTTGTTTATCAATTCCTGTTTACCTCCTCACTTGGCCAAATAATCATCTTTTGTGACAGTGTTGCAATGATTGCAAAAATAGTATATATAGAGTTTCTATCACTATACAGCTCATGACTCTTGGACTAAAAACAAAAGAAAAATATAAGTCTAAGATTATCCGGTTAGAAACAGGCCACCAAATAAGGTAGAAAGATAATATATAAGAAAGAGTCAGAACAAACAGTCGCATTTCAGTAATCTAAAGAAGCCGCTTGACTGGCATGCATTGGCCATAAAGGTATATCCATTATCCTAGAAAGTTGAGTATAAAAAATCTCTTTCAGTTACATAAAAAAGACAAGTGTTTGCTCTGCAATACGGTATCATTGTTTATAAAGAAAGAGAAAATGTTAAACAAGTTTAAAGGGGGAAAAAAAAAGAAAGAGGCGGGGAGTTATGCTATAGTCTAAAGATTATTTGGAAACCGTTTCGTTTTATTGAATCAATGCGCATTATGTTTAACTCTTTGATAGAATAAAATGGAATTCAGAATCTTTGATAGATTGTTACAAGTATACTGATTGTAGATAGTTGGAAGAAAGTGAAGAATTGCATTGTTGATTGTTTCTTGAAAATATTTGAAGTTCAATCTCTAATTCTTTTAATGTCTAGCAGATTGTGTAACATCAATACTGACAATACTAGCAATAACAATGGGCAATTCGATAGTTTAGTTTCTTCACAAGAGCATATTAAAGGTTATAAAAAAGAATAAGTATAACTTTTCTTATAGATATTTGTTAAAAGTGTCATGAAAGAGAAAGAGGTGAAGAAAAAAAGGGAGTAAATAAAAATACATAGTAAAATTATTGTTAGGGGTGAGAATTAAAAAAAAAAGAATAAAAAGGTTTTTAATTGGCGCAACATGTTATTATTAAGCTTTTGTCTAGTTTAAAATTAAACCAATTAGCTCAATTATCTTTCTTCCCTTTTTTCATTTTTCTTTTCTCAATTCATCAATTACTTCTTTTTTTTTAAAAAAAAATGTGTATATATCGGGTTTAAAACTAAATTGAGATATTTATTTTCTAAAAAAAAAAGGAATTTATATTTCTCATATTGAAAATAAAAAAAAAAGGAATAAAAAGAAGCCAAGTTGAATACCGGATCGTAATACTTATAATGGTACTTTTGTTTATACATAAATGATGTAAGGAACAGTATACCATATGGATAGGTTCCATTGGAACCACCTTTATTTTTGTGAATATAAAAAAAAAGCCCCTCCCCTCCGGGTACCTCAAATATTTAGGAAACATTTAATAACCTTTTTTTGTTTAATATTACAGCCTTCTTCAAGATGAGGGGTTCCAACATAACAAATCAATTTGATCTGATCTAAGTTTGATCAACTAAACACGGCTTTTGCTTGGGAAAGGTTAATAAACATTTTTGTAGTTGGGTACAAGCTCGGAGAGATTCAATGTCAAATCCATCTTTATTCTTTTCCGCTTCTTTTAATTCTGGTAATGGAAAAGTCACCTATAATACAACTTTCTTTTTTTTACTCTGAAAAATCATGATTGCTTTATTTTCCTTTTTTTTTTAAAGTAAAAAAAAAAAAAGATAGAATTCAACATTATCTATGTTATCAAAACTTGTTCTATTAGAAGTGGTAATGCTTTTCTCATTGTAATTGTATAGTTATTGAAATCATTGTGTGGTAGTATTATAATTATCTATAAATATCTAGCCAATAAGAGAGCGCTGTAGCCGTGCTAAAACATTAGTACTACACCACAAAAAGTTTATAACGTATTTTTTTAGCCAATTATTTCAAGCGTCGGAAGATCATATCTATTATAACGAGGAACAAAGGAAGCCTCAAAAAGTAACACCATTAATTGAAAAAAAATATATATATACATAACATTATCATTATTATTACAATTATAATTGAGATAAAATAAAACAAAATAAAAACTGAATTATTCGGAAAGTGTTAAAGGGATATGAAATAAAAAAAAGATTAATGTGAAAAGAATGAAAAATAAAAACCTCAATCGGTTTGTATGTACATAAAGAAGATCAGCAATTGCCAACTGATTATTTTAATAAGTTCATTACAAATATCGAATGTTGGGCAAAAAATTTTATTATTTTTTTGTCAAAAAACATTGTTGATCATATTGATATATATCTAGTTTATTGATTCTAGAATAAATTGTTAACGAGGATAATAATATGTCTTGTCAATGATCTTCCAAAATAAATTTTAGAAAATGAAAATAAAAGCTCAACATTTATTAGTGGTAGTAGTGTATATAACTTTTTGTTTTATCAAAGAAAAAGACCACTTAGACAAAATAAGAATACAATTGTTTACTTTTCTGACATTATCTTCTCGGATTCTTCTAAAAGTATGAAAAAAAAAGTATTCGTTGTTATTGTATCTTGAAGCAATGACTAAATCCCTAAAAATATAAATAGTATGGTACTTTATTACTTTGAAAAAATGAATGATAGATAAACAAAAACTTGATTAATAGTCATAGTTTTTCTTCCCTTTATTATTAAATTAACTGTTATTTTATAAAGGGATATCGTTTGGGCGTATAAGAACGAATAGTTAACGTAATTGTTTGAATGGAAGTATTCAAAAAAAAAAAAAAAAAAAAAAAAAAAAAAAAAAAAAAAAAAAAAAAAAAGGTGGTGGGGGAAAACCCTATGGCGGTATGTCTAACAATGATTCCAAAGAAGAGTTAAAAAAAATAAGCCATTATTCATAATGACGGCAAGAATAATGAAAAATTTTTTTTGCATGGTTTAGAAAAAAAAGATATGTATAATAAGAATAGCCAAAGAATTTTAAATTTTTTTTACATGCTTTACTGTCTGGTTTGTAGGAAGAAAAAAAAAGAACTTAAAGCATGTGAACCATCTTAAATGACAGCTACGTATATTACTCCATAGTTTACTATATAGCATAGAAAAAAAAGGTGCAATTATTAATTTTTTGTCACCAAAACTTAGTACAATGGGATTCTTATTAATACAAAAAGAAGAAAAAACAAACACTCATCCACAAGATTAATCCTTTAACCCTGCAATTGCTTGAATACTTGAGTATATTTGAATGAATAATAGATTATATATAATAGCTACTTTCTAATAAATATTTAACTCCAAATTGTGCCAGAAAAAATAAGTATAACGGGACGGGCATTTGGAACAATTCCTTTCCCCACAAGGGTAAAATTGATAGAAAAAAAAATTCTTTATGAAGATCAGGGTTAGTACTAATCAAAATGATAGCAAAAAAATACTTTGCTAATTTTGTAATGGAAAAAAAAAAAAATTTTTTTTTTAACCTTCCATTTACAATCATGACCAAAAAAAATTTAAATTGATATATTTAAGAAGAAGGAAGATAAGAACAAAAATCATTATTAGTAAAAAAAAACAAACAAACAAAAATATAATGCAAAAAAGGTATTGTTTAAAAGGTGGTTATTTTACTTAACTTGGTAAATAAAAAACGGAATTATTTCCGAATGATTTAATCCAAAAAAAAAGTCATATTTCAGCCATTGATATCTTTTCAATATCTGTTACTCAACAATTACTCAAAACCAATTGTTCTCTTTTTTGCAAAGCCAATTGAACTGTTCAATCAAAGCATAACGAAAAAAAGCACATATATTGCTTCACTCAATACATTAATCATTTTTGAAACTGAATATAGTAATTTTTTCATTTTCCTCAATTGCTTGAAGAAGGCAGGCATTTGCTTAGATTAATTTAAAATACAGCTTTATTAAAAGCGGTATTTGATGTATTCTTTTTATTTTTTTTCTTGCCTCCTTTTTTTATACCTTCAGCATATATTTTTTTTTCTCTATCTTTTCAATTAACTATTAGAAAAAGAATCTAATTCTTTTCTTTAATGCACATTGATTTATACATAGACTCATTATATTTTTTTAATCTTCATGTTTGTTTTAACTCTTTTTATTTTTATAACTCTCTGGAATGTTTTTGTTGGATAACAATTTCTTTTTGTTATGCTGGTTTTCCGTGCCTTTTGGTCTCCTAAAAAAACAATCTACGGGATTTACTTTGCGACATGAAACTTAAATCCACAAATAATAATACATAAGACTTATTCTTTCATACTTCAAAAAAATCTAAAAACCCTTATGAGATTTATTTAATCTTGTACAAAATAAAACCTAACATACATATCATTTTTTTTTTTAATTCTTTTTGTTTCTTTTTCCCAACATATTACTAAAGATTTCAGTCAACCAAAAACATATACAATGGCATAACTACTAAAAATCTTTGTATCTGTTTTTTTTTTCCTAGGATTTTGTTTTTGGCTGTGTCCTTATATCGTTATATGTTAAGGGTATGTTTTTTCCGATCGCCAAAGGTAGTGCACCTTTTTTTTAATTTTTTTTTTTTTTTTGTATAACTTTGATCATTATCATGGTTGAACTATCTTCCATATATACTTTATATTCAATTACATTAAACCTACAAATCAAAGACATCATGGCATTTCTTCATATTTAAATTTTCTATTTTCATTTGGCAATTGACACGACTCTATATAGGGCGCATCTTTTAGTCTTGAATAAAATTGATTGCACTATTCATAATTCATTAGACTCGTGGGTACTTGAAGAGGTTTACTGTTCAGCTTGTTAATCTATTATACTTACAACTATACAGAGATTCTTCATTGATTCAAGTTTTGTTCTTTACTTGAGACTCGGATTTTTCCTTTTACAACTCGTTTTCATACTTGACTGATTCAATGTTCTTTTTTCTTCTTTCTGTCTCTGTCCTCTATACTATATAAAGTAATACATTCAGTTTTGTTAATGTTATATAGAAGAGCACCAAATTAAAATGTAGCTGTTATTTTTTCTAAAAACAAAAAAAAAGTCAGCGGTACTATGGTAGCACCTTTTGGAATTATTTATTCCTCTTGTTCCTTTCACTTTATTTTTTTTTTTTTTTTTTTTTTTTTGTTTCCTTCTTTCTAACTACACAATTCTCAATTCAAACTACATACTACCAATGTCTTCTTATTTTCTCTAACTAAATGCAAAAACTTCCTCTTGTTCAATGGTAATATCTTTAGACTTTACGATTATTGCTCAACAACAAAGTAATGCACAAGCTTTTATCATTCTTATTGTCATCGCCATTCAACAACTATCCCGTTTTATGTGAGTAAGCCAAGAGAAAAAATAATCGAAAGAAGCTCAGGGCCTAGTATTATGCTTGGAAATCATCGTGCATCAATTCACCTCTCTCCCGAGACATAAAATCCAAGTTTATTAACTGTCATCGATAGTATTTTCGGCAATAACGATTCATGATGCAGACCTTTCAATACATTTCAAAAGTTCCGACAAACCTATTCAAAGGGAAAATAAACAATAGAAAAAGAACTTGAACAAATAGAGAGATTTGCTGATAAAGTATTCTCAGTATCCAGATTACAAGCTATTATACTTTTTCTTTATCTATTTTAAAGCTAGCCACCATAGCTAAAAAAATTTTTTCTTGAAAGTTTTTTTTTTGGGATTATTCTCAAAACAGTTAAATGTAAAAAAGCATGTTACTTGACAAAACAAGCGGATCGTATTTCATGAGGCTCAATAATCATAGTATACTTTTCGTAGAGAGCCATGTATCTTTCGGCCATAGGCTGGTGAACAGACAGGCCATGAGGTAAAAAGAAGGCGTCAATAATCATAGTGAATTACTTGACGCGTTTTTTTTTTTTTTTTCATGGGTATACAAGCCTTTTATAAATATATAGCGCACGTAAAAATTTCGATATCCTGCACAATAGTGATTAACTTCAAAATCTTTCTGGAGTTGGTTGTTCAATAGATTATTTTCTTGTGTCTTGTTTAAAGTTCCACAAAAACTTTCAGTTTTCTTAAGGGATAAGACTTGCTTTCCTATTGGTCCATATATGGCCTATGTTTTACCAGCTTCCGTGCTCTAAAGGATTTATTACTATGGCCTCATCTTCAAGATTGAAGCACCATCCTTTTGGCGTATATGTAATTTAACACACTATCAAGCTCTTCTATATCATATTGTACTTCACATCGCGTATACACTTGTACTTATACATCCGCCTGTTTATTTACTTGTTTGTTTTCAAAAAGAAGAAAACAGAACAAAGTACTCAAGTCATTTGTTTTCAAATAATCCATAAACATGGATATCAAAGCATGTGATTATCAAGGTAAAACAAACAGAATGGCGTGAATATAAAAGCAAAAAGACAATTCCCTTTTTTTTTTTGAAATGTAAAAAAATTTTAAACAAAAAAAAGAATTACATTACTGGCTTATAATACAATCTATTCATCCCAAAATAGTTGCACAATATACGTCAAAGTAAATGTAACAATGCATACAGGATTCTGTCAAAAAAAAAGAAATTGAAAATAACAACAGGGTATGCTCTAGCTAGATCTTTATCTGCTGATAATCATATGCAAGAAATAGATATAATAAAGCTCAAGTTGTCTATACGTTTATACATCAAATGTAATTAATAAAAAGATTTTGGTATAAAATATATAAGCGCATCATCATCAACAACAGGCCCGAAAAAAAAAAAAGTTTTCTTAACCTGTTCTTTCTCAAAAACAAAGCAACTACTCGTTTCTTTCTTTTTTTTTTCTCTTTATTATTAATGAGACCTATCTTTCTTTGGAATAATTTTTTTATTACTTTCATTTTCTGTTTACTAATGATTATTGATTGTTTTTTTAAAGAGAAAGGAAATAATTAATTGGTAGCTGTTCCAGTAAAAGGTTTGTATGGAGTTTTGTCGATTTACTTTTTTTTTTTTTTTTTGACCCTGTTAGTACTAACAGAAACCCATTCACACATTAGTTACAACTTCAAGATATCAATGCCATCTCTACACTTATAAGCAAAGATTTCACAACAATATAGTATTAATATCTATTATAAGGGTCATCGATCTTCATAATTTGCTTTCTAGTATGATAAACTATTTTGGTTTACCATAATTGGGTAAACAAATGCTTAGAGAAAAAAATATATAATATGGTATCGATACTGTGTAGAACTATTATTTTTAAAAACCCACACTTCAAGGTTGGTTTTTTCTATGAATATATTATGACATTTATTTAGTTTCCTTTACCTTGTTCAATATTCAATTGAAGCTACACAACCAAGGTATAATGTAGTTTGAAGGTTTGTCAATTTGTTTTGCTTGTTTTTTACTTTTTGTTTCTTGACTAATCGATTCTAAAGAATGAATAATAATAAGGATTCATAGCAGGTTATATAGATTTTTTTCAAAATAACAATACTGCAAGCTTTCAATACAATTTAAATATAACAATCAAAATCATAAGAAGTAAGAGTGTCTTCATTTGCTCAAACCTATAATAGCAATCCTTCAACCATAAATCCTTGCAGAAACAAAAAAAGATCAAATGGTTTATCGTATATATTGTCAAGTGTATTATCCCCGCTTACAAACAATTGGCTAATAAGAAGAATAAGGATAGATATGGACAATCTAACCTCCACAGCGCTTCAATCATTTCAACTTCCACAATTGGAATTCTTCAACAAAACGATCGAATCAGTTATAAAACGGTATTAAGACCTTCAATTGCTTTTTGGTTAGCTTATCATCAACAATTTAGAAATGGTATTAAGAAAAAAGAAAATAGAAATAGTTTTTTTTTCTAAAGGCGGTATCCATCTATGGTGGAGAAAAAATTCTTTAAAAGGGTATCCTTTTTCCCTGACTTTGGCAATTTATGATGATGCAAAAAAAGACTTCTTTTCTTCAAGATGATTATTGTGACATATATACATAGCTTCAAAGGTATTTTGTTTTTCATGTCAAATGCTTTATATAGGCGGTGAGTATAATAATAGTCTTAGTGTGTATATCTTAAGTACACACACACACACACACATTTGTTCCACGGTCACTATCTCCAAGATGATTCTAAACATTTATTCAAAGGGAAATCATTGCAATATATATACTTTTGCCTAGATATTCTCTTGAATCCTACAGTATTCTGTTATCTAACTGATTAACTATAGAAGGTAAGTAAAAAAAAGCTAAGAGTTTCAAAAGTACGATTTATATTTGCTAACAGTCTATTCTTACACACATAAAGTTTACTAGTGTCAGGAAATATTAGTCTAGGCAACAATCTACATGTACTCTTCAAACAACGATCATGGTATACAAAGAGATCTATTGACTTTTGCTACACACTATTACCGAGGAACTCAATGTTCTGGTTATGCATAGAATGCCTGTTAGTCAGTAACATTAAAGCTAGAGAAGCTCATCGAAATGCTACTGTACACAACTGATATGAGTCACAAAAGGAGCAGCCAGAAATAATAATTGGAGGAAATAATCCACACATCTCTTTTCGACAACAATCATATACAAAGATCATTTTGATTTAGTTATATACAGACCTCAATCTTGATCTTATACATATTTATATGAATAGAGATAAAGCAGTATGTCTGTGATTCTAAAATGAAAGAATAGTTCTATATAAATGCCACCACTCAAGTAACACGTAATGATAATAAAACTAATCAATAATACACAAATTTTTGTTCAACACCAATCATAAAATATGGACATCTATGCTTAACCTTTTTGTCAATAAAAAAACAATATAAACTTCAATGGTATAGCCATTTTTTTGTATATCTACAAAATGGTTTGTTTTTTTTTCCTTATATTAGGTACAAGTTTACCAAAGCATCACTATATATCAAGAATGAGCCTCAAAAACTTCAGAAACACTAATGATAGCTCAGCACAAAAGTTTAGCCGTCCCCTTCTTGACAACAGTCATAAAACACTAGCATCAGTATTGAATTTTGATATTGAAAACTGTTGATATTAATAGTTTCAACACTTTTGTTTGTATATACAAGTCAGTTTTATTCTTGCAGCTTGGGTCAAGCTGAAAAGTAAGTCCGCCATAATGCTACGATAAAGCTATCGTGAACCTCAAAAACTCCAGCAGCACTAATGGCTAACTTATACGACAATCTACAGACTTCTCAGTAGAAACAATAATAACAGATTCAAATGCTTTTTTGTTATTGAGTCTTGGTATTAAGAGTATTACTGTCTTGTGTGTATAGTCAAAATAAATATCTGTTCTCATGCAAAGCTGGACACCAAACAGGTTCATGAAAAGGTTACACGGGTACTCTTTCTCTCTACAAGAATTGTAGAATTGTAAACCACAAAAACCTCATCGACACAAATAACAAGTCAGTCTATCCAACAATTGACAAATATGTCTCCATCCTGATCATCATACAACAGAAAACAAACCAAAAACTTTTACAAGCCTGATAAGATCAGCAAAAAAATTTGATATTAAAGCGTCATAATATATTACCGTTCTTTGTATAGGAAATGAGAGGGTAAAAAAAAATTTTTTTTTCCTTATGTCAGATTAAAAGGCGGCGGGCTATACAAGTTTACCAACCAACAAAAACTTCAAAAGCATTAATTGTTTCTTCATACAACAATGTTTTTATTTCAACAACAATTATTTAAATATAATTGTAAGGATTTGGTATTAGCATCAGCAAATACTGCTATTAATAGCCTTACTGGTTTGTGTGTACATAATACAAGATAGCTCTATGCTTTTTGTGTTCAGACTGAAAAATGGGGATCAATTCAAAAGCCGTCATGGTATAAACTACAGCTCTAATAACCACAAATAGCTTTTACAAATCGTTATTTTTGGACAAAAGTAATTATACAAGAAGCCAACTTTGGTAACCATGATCAAGATAAGTATCATATTTCAGTTGTTTGTATCAATAAATTGGTATGTCTTCTTGGACTCCGGCTTTAAAACAAATAGATTTTCGTCCGGGTGCTTCCATACAGCTAATCTTTTTCGCTCATTTGCTCTACAGAATTCACGATATACAAACATAATCATCCAATCATGTTTTTTATTATCAAGTCTTAACCTGGATAATATTACCGTCTTATGTGTATCTTTACGAGAATTACTGCCTTGGTTGTTTGTTTTTTTTTCTATACAAACAGTCTGCTAACAATGATATTGGGTATGTAAAACAGTCAGCAGTTGCACTTCTTTCTAACTAGAAACATGATATGCAAATAAGGCCATTTTTCAACAGGCTACGTATTGATGAATCTATATTGTTCTTCTATCAGTGTATATATACAGTAGGCCTTTTTTTCCTCAGATGTAAGTCAAACAGTAGACAGATTGGAATCTCACTATACAGCTAATATGAGCACCACAAACCCATTTACTTTGTAGGAATTGTAAACTTAAACAATACATTTTGTAGTTTTTGTTCGCACAATCTCAATACAGGCAATCATAATATCTAACCCTCTAATCAACAAGTATATAAGATTGAGGCTTTTACCGTTGTTCCGATATAGTTTGTTTTTCATATGCCAATTTGAAAATATAGATATTCTTTAGGCCAAACTGTCTCTATACTAATAGTATATAAACTATAAAAATACGCCAATAGCAAGAATGATACAAGTCTAGAATATATTCTTTACTATTATTTTTTTTTTGGTTCAATCAAAAAAAAAGAAATATGTATACTTAATTGTAAGGTATGAATAATAATGATAATACAATTTTTGTATGTGTATACAGTTATATTTTTTTTTTTTTTTGATGTAAAAAGAATTAAGATTATTAAAATGGAATTATAGATCAATCATGATCAAGCAGGCCTCTATCTCTCTCTCTCACTCTTCTGTACTAGTATTATCTGCTATAGGGGGAAAAAAGTAGAAAAAAAAAAAAAAAAAAAAAAAAAAAAAAAAAAAAGTCACACTATTAAAACCTTGTCACACTAAGAATTTGAATTTATTCCGTCTTCAAAAAAGGAATTACTAGGTACCATTTAACAATAAAAGTCTCTGTAAAAAAGAAATGAAAAAGAAAAAGGTGAATAGGCCTTTTATGATGATGATGATCTATAACTCTTTTGTCCTAGATTGATCATGATTTACGATAACATATATTCACCCTTGCTTTCAACAGGCCTTTATTTTTTTTCTTATTTTTTAAGGCTTTTTTTTTTATCTTGAAAGAATATCACTATTGGGTACAAATACATCTTCAAAATGTTGCGTGTTTTTAATGATGAAATACTGTTTGTTGTTTGGTTTTTGTAATTTTTTTTCGTATTTTGAAAAATGATACAGGAATATTATAGTATAGTCAGTATAAGATAGGTCTAAGACATTTTTTTGTTCTTATTTTACAGCAATCACAAAGATGCAAAAAACATTATTGGCATTATTGGTTTTAATAGAAATTTTATATGATTGTTGAATATATATACATGTTTAAGAAAAGGATTCTATAGGTTCAAGTGGAATTATAGGTTTGATCAAAAAAAAAAAAAAAAAAAAATGTTGGACATAATGTAACAAACATTATCTTTTCAAAGCATTTGTAATATGCTTTCTAACAAAACAGCAACAGCAACAACATAAAAAGCCGAAGAAAATATCTATATCTATTTAGACCCATCACAACTGTCAACCTGAAACTTCTTCACATCAAACGTTAATATTTTATTATTATCTTTTTTCGTCTTCCAGAAAAAAAAAATTAATTAATTAGTACTGTATATATACAGGACTTTAATGGGCATCTTTCTTCTTTTTCTCCCCCCATGAAATGATTGCCCTAGCAAGCATAACGTTTGAAGATTATGATTGAGTTTTGTTTTTCTAAAAGCCAAGAAACAGTAAGTTTTGAGCAAGGGATATATATTTTAGTAAAGAATTTCGATAATATAGACTTTTTTTTTGAAGTTTGTTGTTATTCTGAGAGGATTTCTAGGTTAGAGACGGGTTTATCAATTTCATGTCTATCAATTATTATTATTAATATTTTTTAATTTCAAAAAAATTATCGTTGGAACAAAAATAATGATTCCAGGAAGAAATTAAAAATAATAATAATAATAAATGGTGATGATGATGATAGTCGTATATCTATCTGGCATACTAATTTTTTTTTTTTTTTCTACTTCTATTTTTGTTTTTTAATTCTTCCTTTAGTAAGTATAGATCGAAGTGATCATCACTTCGAAATATGAGCCATAGGTAATAATGATATCCTTTCGTCATTAATAAAGGAGAAGGGGGGGTTAAAAAGAAAGATTTTTTTTTACGATGATAATAATAATAATAATAATAAATAACTAATTGGTTGCTACAATTAAAGTTTTTTTTTTTTTTTTGTTTTTTTTCCTATTTTTGAATTTGGTTTTTTTTAGTGTCTAGAATACAAAGCATAAAAAAAAACAAAAAAAAGTTTGATTAATAATGATTGGTCTAAATTCTATCAAAGTATTTGAAATAAATAAGTAAAAAATGTATATGTATATATATATATATATAATATAGGTATAGATATATATTTATTGTATAGATATAGATATAATGGTAATCCTTTTTAGAAGAAAAGAAAAAAAAAGAAATCTCATTATTGCCCATTCTTTCATGCCCTAAAAATTTGATGCAGGTTAAAGAAATGAAAAAAGAACAAGGAAATAAATCATATATTTTTTTTTTGTACCAACTGAATTTTAAATATTTTTATCTATATTATCATGTACTAACTGTTAATTCTTTTGATTGACAATTTTCTAGTTAAAGTGGCTACATAATTTGTCGTTTAACCAAATAAGAAAGAGAAAGAGAGATAATAAAAAAAGACAACAAAAAATCTTGGTCAGAAAATTCGTAGTATGCAGTTGTGCAAAGGTGGTTTATATATAGATAAAATAAACATTTTCTGGGTTTTTGCTCCTTCTGTTTATTTATTTACAACTGGTATAGTAGTAGTGTCTCCCATACTCTCTTTTGTTTATTAACAATTTCTTAGAAAACGGTCTTAAGATACTTTTTTTTTTAAATCCGAGGAGCTTATTTTGATATTGAATGTACAAAATATGTTGTAATATTAATTGATTGTAGTTGCTTAGGTTAGTTATAGCATCTATAGCCATTACCTAACTCATTAAATACAACTGGTATGAAAAAAGGTAGTAGTAGTAATAGTAATAGTAGTGAAACGAAAAAAAAGAGACATCAGAAGTTGGTCTTTCCTTTTTGTTTAGTAATAAAAAAAACGCTCTTCCATTAATAAAATAATAATAATAATAAACAATTAGCTAGCTAAAAAAAAAAAAATGTTGCCGAGCCATTTGTTATTGGTCCAAAAAGCTTTGTATGGAAGCAAAATTTGAAAGAAACAAGAAAAAAAAAGAAGGTTTTTTTTGAATTTTTTTGTTGAAATATAAACATTGCATACGTACTAGAGTATATTTCTGTGCGTTGTATTATTATCATAGTGGATAAAAAAAGAATTGTAGAAAGTTTCCATTCTACTACTACCCACAAAAAATAAAAATATATATCTATATTACGTAATAAAATGTAGAAATATAGGGGAGTTTCTCCAGATTAAATGTTCCATCTATCTATCAACAACAACAACAACAGCATTAGTAGTACTCTCTGTTGTTGTTTTTTGTCGTTAATCAAGACCATTTAGAGATATCAAAAATTTATAAAGAAATAATCTATTTTTGTTTGTTGTTTGCTATTATCTTTATAAACAATAACAGCAATTATACTTTAATTATACATTTATTCATTCATTCATATAGCCCTAATTTTTTTTTATTTTTTCTTGTTGTCTTTTTCTTCTTATTATCTAAAATATAGATTTAAAATCGCTAATACAATGGGCATCATTGTTATCGATTTGATATCTTGATTCTAATAATAATAAAAAAAAAAAAAAATGACGAAATAAATAAAAAAAAACACAAGCTTAGATAAATGTTGAAAAAAATAATGATGACAATAGTAATATTGATACTATGTCAGTCAGTATATATATATGATTTTTTCCTTTTTCAATTCAATTTTTTTTTTACTATCCATATGGAAAAATCAGTTTTTTTATCATGTCGGACTCTAAAGTCCTCTCTTTCTCTCTATTCTTATAAACCGTACACTAATTATTATAACCTAGGTAGGAAAAAAAAAAAAAAGTTGTTATGGACTCGGTTGATGATATTTTTTCTTATATATAGTAGTATATTTAATTTAATAGTTTTTTTTTCTCCTTATCTAAAAATCAATCATCATCATCGTCCTTTAGTCTTTCTATTTTGGATCTTTTTTTTCTAGGGGTATATCCGACCATTGTTAATTCTTTTTTCTTTATAGAAAGAAAAAAAAAAAAAATTTTTTTTCAACATTCGAGTCATTGTTAAAGGGTGGGGTTTTCTATAGATATATTATAACAATTGATATTTTTGAAAAAAGATCATTTACATATAAACCATTCTATATCAATACTTTTTTTTAGTAAAAAATAATAATAATAATTAGAGTCTCTTTACTCTATAATATAATTCAATTATTAATACATTCGTATTTTTATTTTTTTTATTTATTTATTTTATACTTTAATATATTGTAGAACAAGACTTTGATGTATGCAAAAAGTTACCACCTACAAAATGCACTAATTGTGTATGGGGAAAGAAAAAGAAGAAGAAGAAAAAAAAAAAAAAATTATTGAATGATTATCAATAATAGTATTATTAAAGGTAATAAAGATGCTTATGATATTCTCAATTTGTAAGTGAGATTATCATAAGCATACATAAAGAAAATTTAAAAAACAAGTCTATTTTATTGCATTTTTTAGGGCTTGTATACCTAAGGTTGTTTGTTGTTGGTAATTTGTATAGTATTCTATTTTTTTAACATGTTAAATTATATGACATGTTTTCTAGTGACATTACAACATCATTATAGTCACATGATTACCTCAAATTTTCAACCTAAATTTTTTTTCACGCTCTTTATTATCACCACCAATTAATAATTAATAGTTCTTCTACCCAAATCATACTCTATATACCCATTTACTGAAATTTTTCACATAGAAAATCAAAAAAAAAAATCGAAAACTGAAATCAAAAAGATTTTTTTTTATTTTCAACAAACACCCTTTTTTGATTTCTTTCTTTACAGTACACATCACACATCATTGCATTTTTTTTCAATATATACACATACACACATAAAATAAAATAAAAAAATGTCAATCTATACAAGAGCTACATTGCTCAAACGAGTAACAGCCTCAGCTGTCCAATCATCAAGCACAACTGTCATCTCTCTCCGATCAGGATTCCACACACGATCCGTCGAATACAATCTTCTTGCATCTTTAGCCAACCGATTCAAGATGCTCCGACCTTCCACTCGAGCCAAGAAACCAGTTGCTGCTGTCGAAGACGAAGCCGCTGTCAAACGTTTACAAACCAAAGACATCAAGTCTGTCGAATCTCAGCTCAAGAACCGTGAAGAACAGCAGGCACTTGTTGAGGAAGCGCAAGCGGCTCGTGAGCTCGAGGTGCTCGGCATGCCTGCCTACGATACCGTCGAGTCTTGGGAAGCAGAAAGTAACGGGTTCAAGATCGTGCCGTTCCCAATCAACTTGCAAAACGAAAAGTTGGACGATTTGGATCTTGTCAAGGGTGCCATTTTCCGGGCTGCCACTGCGCACGGGCTTTTCCCCGCCAACACGACTGCTCCTCCTGAGGGCGAGCAGTGGTTGTCTGATATTGTTTTTGATGATATCAAGACTAGGTTTCTTGTTTTTAAACAGATCCAAAAAGAGTTGGATATCCAGATCCCCGATCCTGAACTGTCTCGTATTGGGTCTGCGGAAATGTTGTTTGAGTACTTTTTGGATAAGGTGCATGGAGTCAAGAGGTTTAATCCAAAGGAACCTAATGCTATCCATCTTGATCCCCAAGATTTTATTGGAACTAACATTACTTTGAAGAATGGTGGTTTGAGTGATGCTGAAGTTCGTAAGTTGAAGAAACAAAGATGGAGCGAATTGGTTAAGGAAGCCAAGAGTAAACAAGAAGAAGTATTGAAATCTGCTCTTAACAATTAACAATATATATAATAATACATTTGTCTCTTTTTTTTTAACTTTGTATATAGTTTTTTTTTTTTATTTATAGAATAGAGAGAGAGAGAGGGAAAAAAAAAAAATAATAAAAAAATAATAATAATAATAAATTTATTTTGTATAGACTCTAAATAACAAAACCAAAAATGAACTAAATGAAAAAATTATTGACGATTTCTACTTAATGCAAATACTACAATAATTGATGCAGCAAGAGTGACCAAAGCTCCAGGTAATATCAAGTCATTGGGGATTCCAGGAATAAGAGGTTCATCTCCTAATCCAAAAGCTCCTCCCCCAGTTTTACCTCTTCGAGCAGATCCCTTCTTCCGGCTAGTAATCTTCTTTTTATCACTATCATAATCATCTGAATCATCTTCTTCTTCTGAATCACTAGTTTGGTCTGCAGAACTAGCAATAATTGGACGAGATCCACCACTAAGTTCAGTACCATCTTCTTCATCATCTTCATCTTCATCATCATATTTGATTTCTTGATCTTGACCATTCAAAGATAACCGTAATTTACGTTTACCTACTCCTGCACGTCTTTTGCCAGAAGCTCCTCCTCCTGCCGTCTTTTTCTGCTTTTTACCAGCAGTATTAGTTGTTGTTGACGCCGACGAGGCTGGAATCAAATCTTGATGTTGATCAGGATGATGAATAAACAGTTCAGCCTTGTTTTTACCAAGACTCTTGTTGATTAAAATCGCATCAACTAAATCTTTATCAGAAGTGATGGCAATTACATCACCTTCGTCATCAAGATAGCTAATGCCAAAACCAGACGAAATGAGTTTGCCATCTGAGACTTGGCCCTCGCCGCCCAGAGATGCAAGCTCCTCCGGCTTGAGTTTGTACAGAATCTCTTGACGTAGGATTTCAATGCCTTCATCTGGAGAAACAGTGATGCGATGGACTCTACCAGAAGGAGTCTTGAACTTGAATGGATAAGTTACAGAGAGATGCATGTTATTTGAATCGAGATTTGATGATGCTCCAGCAAAGTTACTACCAGTCATTACACTACTTGCAGCAGCAGCAGAAGGAACACCACCAGCATTTTCCATCATGACTTGATTTAGTGACATATTATTGCCATCATCTTCAAACCCACTATGTGAGACAGAATCATTAGGACCAAGTTCAACATTATCAATATTAAACTGTGCTAGTTCAGAAGCAGAAATCTCAGGAGGTATGCTACCATCATCCAACATTTTTCGTCTACTGTTTGAGTTGGAGTGCTGACTAAGGCCTCCTGGAGTAACCGATCTAGTATAGCCAGAGTGGTCGGAGTGGATGGAGTGGTCATCATCAATCGACATCCAAAACTTGTTCCATGCAGGGCCCTCGACAAACTCTGCAGCGTCTCCACCACCATTACCACCGTCAATTCCAACAGAGGCAATGTTATTCGAGCTTGTTGAGTTTTCGTTTATACTGTTCATTTGTTCCAAAGTGGCATATGTAAGGGTCAGCACATCAACAATGCCGACAACCTCGTTGTTGTCACCCATGATGGGCAGGTTGAGATAGTTGCCCTCGTACATTTTCCTCAGGGCGTCCTGGATGGTGAGAGTTTGTGGCGCAAAGTCAGGCTGGGGGGTCATGACTCTGACCAGGCTACAGATGCTTGGGTTGAATCCAGCAGCAATGACTCGCAAGACGATATCCTTGCTTGTTACAATCCCTGTAATGTGGTTGTTATCCGTGACAAGGACGGCTGTAGTGTTGCGTTCCTTCATGAGCTTTGCAGCTTCAGTGGCATTAGTCTTTATACTGACAAACACAGGGGTTGTTGTTTCATCCAAAACCGAGGTCAAGTCAGGGCCCTCCATCTGTTGTTTCAAGGCCTCTACATACTGGATGATCTGTGCCGCCTTTGCTGTTGATGCCGAGTTGATGTTTCCATTAGCGTCGAGTTGAGCGCCTTCCAAAGCGTCGTAGATCTTGCGCGAAGAGTTGTATGCTCTGTTGAGTTTTTCCATGGCCTCGTGGAAGCACTTGGTAATGTCCAAGACACCAGCAATATCCTGGTTCTCGTCCATGATTGGCAGGTGGCGGAAGCCCTTGGAAACCATGAGATTGAGTGCCTCAGTAGCAGAAGTGTCGGTGCGTGCGCACATGGGGTTGCGGGTCATAATCTGTTCAATCGTGACTGACTTGGAATCGAGTTGGCACCCAACGACACGGAATGCCAGATCCTTTGCTGTAAAAATTCCGCACACTGTGTCGTCGTCGTCAACAACGAGTACGCAGTTCTCGCGCTTGGCAGCCATGAACTGGGCAGCCTCAAAGACTGTTGTTGAAAACTTCATGGTCAGTGGTGGCGATGGTTTGAGCGAAAGAACGGTGCCTGGTGGTGGGCGGCGGAGCTGGCGAGATCGGGAACTGTCATTACCTCCACGTTTGGAAAGTGTAGTGTTGATTTTGCGACGGATAGCTTCGTCGCGATAAGCTTGTCTACGGCGGCCATCAGATGGGGGAGGTATTGGTGAGGGAGCTGATGAGATTGAAGATTCTTGCCCTGGATATGGAGAAGAAGAAGACATGTCTTTAGAAGTTGACGATCCGTTTACAGGTGATGATGAAGACGCATAATCACCTGTTCTAGAAGGTGTTTTGCGTTGAGACATTTAATTGAGTAAGAGAAAAAAAAAAAAAAAGAGAAAAGTATGAAGGATTATGGTGGTGATAAAAAAATAAAAAAGGAGAGAAGGTTTGGTTTATAAAAAAAAACAAAACAACAACAAAAATATGTGTTGAAAAAAACAAACAAAAAATGCAGTTTGGTTGGTTGAATTTTTTGTCAACGAAAGGTTTTAAACTTTTTGACAAAAAAAAAGTAGCGAACAATTAAAGAGAACTTAAAACGGTTTTTTTTTTATAGATTTTGAATAAAAGAATTGATTGAATGGATATGATATGAATTGGTTTACTTTGAATAGGTTTGTTTAAAAAGCTGCTTTATGTCTATATATATCTACGTCACAACTTTGATCATTCTATTGTTACTACAGAAAAATAAAATGAAATAAAAAAATCAGTTATATATATACAGAGATATACTGAAAAAAAATCAATCCTTATTAGATGATTAAATATAGATGGAATGATGTTTAAAAGGTCATGTTTAAAAGAAGGTGGAGTGATTTATAATAGCACATACGGCTGAACACTTGTTGTCAATTGACTAAAAAAAAAAAATGTCGGTAAATCTTAATGCTAAAAAAAAATTAGTCTACTAAAAAAAAAATAACAAGGAGTAGTAAGTAAGTAAGTAAATAATAATAACAATAACAAACAAAACTAGGCGTGTATACAACAAAAATAATCAAATTCAATAAGCATATATATATAATTCAAACAAACCTTTTATTATTATTATTATTCATTTTAATTTGTATATATATATATATTTTTGAAAATTATAAGAAAAAAGGAATTACTGATTGAAAAAATATTAGTAATAATAAGTAATAATAAAAGCTATAGTAGTATAGTTTATTGTTGTACCCTTGTTTTTATAATATCAAAATATAGGTAGTATATATATTTGAAAATAGTCTCAATAGTGTTATTAAACAAAGATAACCAAAAAAAAAAAAAAAAAAAAAAAAAGGATTTATGGTAAAGTAAATAAAATAACTAAGGAAATTCGTATTTCGGTTCAAACATTAAAATAATAATAATAATAATAAAATCATATCATGTCTATACGATCATTATTACAAAAGTAAAAAAAAAAAAATTTAGATCAATTGTTGTTGTTATTGATTAAACTGATTACATATATCTATATATATTATAATGTCTTCTATTGCTTATAGTAATAATAATATGTTAATCAACTGATTATTGTAACTTCTTTTTCAATGATTTTATTAGAATTTTGATTGATTAGGAATAGTATAAGATGTAAAAGATACTGCTGCTGTTATAATCATATATATATATATATATAGTATACTATACATGAATTATTTTTAATTGACCGCCCCGCATTTTGATATATACTATCTATCTATACTATCTATTTTAGAATCCTATAATAGAAATAATAATAATCAAGACTATAGATATTACTTTTTTTTTTTCTTTAATTTTTTTTGGTAAGCATTGTCAATAATATGTGGGCTCTTTTAAAACCCTTTGTATTATCTACTTTCAATGATTACAAAACGTTGGAAAATAAATTTCAAGATCTTAATCATTTTAATATTAAAAATTCCATCTCTTTTTCTCGATTATTCAAGTTAATTATTTATAATCCAAGTCTTGTTAATTTCAAATATTAACTCTGTTTTTTTTTTCCCTTTTATACTTTGTTTATTAACCTTTTTTTTTTTTTTTTTTTTTTTTTTTTTTTTTTTTTTTTTTTTTTTTCCTAGACTCATTATCTCTATATCTAAACAACCTTATATTCGGTAATCCTTTTAAACCAGAAAAAATACTTTTAATTTCTTTCTATATATATATATATATATAACTATTATAAATGTTTAAAAAAAAAATAAATAATAAATAATTTTAGATTTTTCCCCTTTTTCTTTATTCAAATACAAACAAAAGTTTCGTTTCTCACGTTTATTAAAATTTCAAAAAATTTTTAATTTATATAATGATAATAATAAAAAAAAAAAAAAAAAGACAATCACTTCTCAGTCTTGATTTGATAAGAATAATTATATTGAATTTGGTTATTAGAACTTGGTACCATGTTCATTTGATATTGTGAATGAAGCTGTTGTTGATTTTGATCATATTGAAAATTATTTAAAGGAGGTAGTTGATAAGGTTGTTGTTGTTGTTGTTGATTATTATTAATTTGAGGTAATGGAAGTTGAGTATGAATTTGAGGTAATTGTTGATTTTGATAATGTGGTTGTTGATGATATTGCTGTTGTTGTTGTTGTTGTTGTTGTTGTTGTTGTTGTTGTTGTTGTTGTTGTTGTTGTTGTTGTTGTTGTTGTTGTTGTTGTTGTTGTTCATATATTAGTAGTTGAGGTTGTGAAATGATGTAATTCTGAGAGCTAGAATTACAAGGGCTTGTAGCAATAGTAGCAGCAGCAGCTAAAGATGCACACTTCATCTTTTCTTGTTTTCTCGAAAGTCTTCGAACTCGTCGAGATCTCAAAGAAGGATCGGCGTTAGTATTTCTCCAGCTATCTACAGCTCTTTGTATCAATCCTCGCTTGCGTTGAATTTCTGGATTAATATAAGACAAGCACCATCCGATACAGTTGCATTCAGACTCGTATTTTTGGCGGTTGCCTTTGTAATGCTCTGGTGGTACACACGCCTTGGGATAAATACAATTATCTTTTTTAAATTCTTCAGAAAGACTTTTAATTTCAACAGACTCAATATCGCAACGAATCGTGTGTTCTTGTTTTACACGATCACGAGAGTATATAAAGGTGATCCAGTCAATTCCATCCTTATCGCGAAATACTGTGGCTGGAGGAGTACTAGAGTTGGCGTTTGAGCTACTCGAATGGCTTGGAGGAGATGAATTATTATAATTGTAGCTAGTTGGTGAGGATGCTATAGAAGATGTGGATGATACAGATGAAGCTGAGTTCCTATGAGGCTTTGTAGATGATGTAAAGTCGTATTGTGTAGGAACAGGTGATGGATAACTCATCATTGAAGTTGGAGAAGTGGGAGCTCTTGAGGTTTGAGTCAAATGTGAGGAAGAAGAAGAGGAAGAAGAAGGATGAGTAGTATGTTGATAATTGTAATGATTGTTGTACATATTGTTGTTGTTATTATAATTAAAAGAGTCTAAATTGACTACTGATAATGCAGAAGGGTCTTCGTGTGAGATAGATGGATGAGAGCACCTTGGAGAAGGAGACAAGTTTTGAATTTGAGGCAGTAGATATGGATGCTCGATGGGGTTTGCAGATAATGGAGTAGTTGGTAAAGATGAATAGGAAGGAGATGAAGTGCAAGAAGTAGAAGTAGAAGAGTATACAGTATTTGTATTATAGCAGGATTGAATATTATAAGTAGACAAGTTGGATATCAAATCAGGATCTTGGTGATAACTTTGAATGAAATTTGGAGGAGTTTGCATTGTTTGATGAAAATGAAATAAAAAACAAAACAAAAAAAGCCAGAAAAGTTTGACTTTTTATATATACATATGATGATGTTTATGTATATATTATTTTAGATTAAAGAGAGATGATAAAATATTAAAACAAGTATAAGAGTAAATAATTTTTTATAAAAAAAATAAAAAAAAAAGGGCAGAATGAGTTCCTTTTAAATAAATGAACTTTTTTTTTTTTTTTTTTTTTATTTAAAGCAAAGCTGGAGAAATTCAATAATAGAGATTTATTATAATTATTATTGTGTGTAGTTGCTTTTTATTATATATATTTTCTTTTAAGAGAAAGAGGAGTTATAAAAAATTCGAGTATATTATTGTTTTTTTTTAATAATTCAAATTTATAGAAAATATAAAAAAAGTAGAAAAAAAAGATCGATTTCCTACTTCTTCTTCTTCTTTCTTACCTATTGTAATATCTACTCGACAACTTTTTTTTTTATAGCATTGTATGTACACAAAAAAAAAAAAAAAAAAAAAAAACATCATAATAATAAATCCAAATTATTTTTAAAGTCGCACACAGGCGTTTATTTTTGGTATTTATGTTTATTTACTTTTGAAAAACAATAAATATCATTTATTTTCATAATTAATAAACGTTTTTCTTCTTTTTGTATAATTTTTCTCCATTGAAGTTTATAATCATAAAATTAAAGTTGTCATCTCGTTACCAACGTTTCTTGTTTATCCCACTTACTTTCACCCAGACGAAAGCTTATTCAACAATTGTGTGTTGTGTGTGTGAATATATACTTTTTTTTTGTGTGTAATTGTGTGTGTGTGTGTGTGTTTGTGTGTGTGTGTTTGTGTGCGTGTGCGTGTGCGTTGTGTGTGTATTGAAGTTTTTGTGTAAAATAGTAATATGACTGTTCCGTATAGTGGTATTGGGCAAGAAATGTATTACATTCAAAGTTTTATAGGGCTTGAAAAAAAAAAGGGAGGAGGAGGAGGAGGAAATAGAAAAAAAAAGGACAGGAAGAAGGAAGTTGTTTTCAACTTTTTCCCACAATAATTATTCATTTAGCTAAAACAAAGCATTATTATTTTATTGCTGCTATTTTCACTTTTTGCCCGTTTTTTAATTAAAGTTTTTTGTTGATTGTACAAAGAAGGTGAATCAATTGCCCAGGATTTGCCCGTGTTTTTTTTTTTTTTATTTATTATTATCCTTTTATTCTATATATATTTATATTTCTTTCAATGTTTTTTAGCATTATTGGTCGAGGTCTTTTTAGCAAGTAAATAATAATAATAATAATAATAATAATAATAATCTACAAAGAAAGAAAAAAAAATAAAATAGCAACCAAGAATTGATATGTGTATGTATGTGTATGTAGAAAATGAAAAAGAATGGTTTATTACTATTAATCAGAGTATATGTTTGGCTTTAATAATATATTTATATCTAGAATTATAAAAGTAGAACTATATAAAAAGTAGAAATTAATTTTATGTTTACCAAGTTTTCCATATTTTGCCCATCAATATCATCATAGTAGACTCTCTAAGTTCAACTGCAACCGAGAATAATAGTCTTTTTATAAATCCTCGCTCTTGCCCTCTATATCTGGGTGTGTATAAATGATACTTATAGTTGCTTTCTTTTTTTTTTTTTTTTTTAATAGATTATCTTAAAAGCTTTGGTATTTAGCAAACTTGAATATATATATATATTTAAATAAGAAAAATGATAAAACATATTAAACCAGTTTCAAGTGATTTTTTGGAATAGCATAAAACTTGGATATGTATCTTGAAAAAAAAAAAAGATTTTTAGATAACACATGTTATGACAAATATAGGTCGAAGGTTTATTAGCTATAATATATACTATTTGTAAAGAGATAATGATACTTGTGTAGAGAGAGAGGAAGTCTATTTATATATATATACTATATTTGATAGTCAATACATATCTCCATGGTTGAAGCATTTTTTTTTTTTTAGATAGAATTTACGGAGTCGAACAAATATTCTCCGACAATTTGAATATCTTGAAATTATTGAATTGATGATAATGATTGAAATTGATAAAAGTGATAGATAAATAGGATGTTTTTTTTTTCAATCATTATGAAATATTGCAATAGTCTTTGTTTACTACTCTGGGAATCCTACTATGGGAATACTATGGAGAGACTATGGAAATATGCAGTATGATCCCGACATCATGGATTTACGTTTATTTTTGATATTACGAATCTTACCTCTATATATATATATAATATACTATACTATATATATATAAAATAAAGACTATGCCTCTTTTTATATTATCAAAGCTGAATATATCTGTCAAATAAAAAAAATAAAAAAATAGACAATTCTGCAAAGATCAAGTAGCAAGAGTGCAGTAGCATCTGAGCTTGGTTATTTTTTGGAGAGAGTACAGACACACACACTTTTATTTTTGAAGCTAGTTCGCTTGCTCTCTATTTTTTTTTTTTTTTGTCGTTCATAAGCAGCAGCAGCATTCATTCAATTCAATTCACCCTTTTCCTATATCATTTCTTAAGCGCTTACCGATTTCCTCTCTCTCTCTCTCTCTCTTTCTTTCTCTCTCCCTCACCCCACTTGCTACAAAAAAAAAAAAAAAAAAAAAAAAAAAAAAAAAAAAATCTATTAGGAAAAATATTCATTTATTTATGGTTTTTACATATAAAAAAACCTGCAACTATAATGCACCAATAGAATTGACGTAACTACTTTTTTATTATAATATCAACCCTAAATCCATCCAATGACGGATTAAAGTAAATAAATGGAGATAAAAAAAAGGTTTTTTATGGAAAGATCAACTAACTAAAAATGAATTAATTCAATCGTATGAATAAATGGGTGATGACTTTAATGGATGATGATTTCAAGGGATCATTAAACTTTTATCACATAATAGTTCTTTTATAACTATAATAACTACTTTGTTAGCCGTTGCAAGCCGCTGCTCCTGTACAAATTGACCCGGAAGTGACTGATATGCAACATGTTTAATTATATTTTTTATATTTTTTGACACAATCTTTTGTCGGGAGTCAATCCATATAAGGACTCAATCAGTACTGTATATATATATATATATATAACTATAAAAGTTTTTTTTCTTTGTTCATAGATATAATATATAGTACAACATTTGATATGAATAAAGTTGTTGAGTTTTATATAAACTCAAATCAAAGATAGTTTGAATTGAATTTGAAGACAATGATGATTATGATTATGATTATGATGACGGTCAAAAGGAGATTGGCCAAAAAAGAACATTGCACGTGTATATTGAATAAGATCATAGGTTCTTGTGACATTAGTATAATACACATATTCATATATTCATTATATATTATACACACACACACACATTTTTTAACACATGAAAATTTTAGAAAGAAATAGTAGAACAGTGCATTTGTGTGTTTGTGTGTGTCTGTATCTATATAGTTATATTTAAATATATATATGATTAATGTAACGAATCAAAATAGCCACCACTCTTTTTTTTTTTTTTTTTAATAGCATTGAATAAAAAGAAAAAGAGGGGTAATCTCTGGGCGTTGTTGTTTTTTTTTTATTTTTTTTTATTTTTTTTGGTCAAGGGTCAATGCCGATAAGCTGTCCTTTTTCCATATTTCTTTAGTTTAAAATGGAGTCGCTAAAGTAGAAGAAGGATATATTTTTTTATGGGGGAGGAGTAAGTAAGTAAGGTAGGAGGAGATAATGAATTAAAGTAAAATTTTCAAAACTATTTTAAAAAATTACTTATATATATATCTCTCTATTCAAATTCTTTTTATTATTATTATTATTATTATATATATTGTATGTTGATATCTACAAATTTTTTGATTGAATATAATTTCAAATTTTATGTTTTTTCATCATTAGAGATATAGAGTATGCCCATGTTTTTTTTTTTTTTTTTTTTTTTTTTTTCTCTCAGTGTTCTTACTATGTGTGTGTATATATATATATATCATATGTATTGAATATTATATTTACCAATGATTTGTAATTAAAAAAAAAAAAAAGACTAATTGATATTTTCAGCCGCATCAGAGAGAGATAAACAAAATTTAATATCTATTTTTTTTTTTTTTTTTTGTTAAAAATACAACAACCACTGTTTTTTTTCATATAAGCTTAAATACAAACGTGAAAGAACCAAAATGAGATTTTTCTCTCTCTAGTCCTCCTTTATATATACATTTATTACTTATTTTGGTAAAAGAATTTATTTTAGAAACATACATGAAAATATTTCAAAACAAGACTAGAAATGATAGATTTTTATTAAGGTAAAAAAAAATAATATTTGGCGAGTAAAAAAAAGTAAGTGACAAGGGTAGTTTTAGCATAAACTTGAGCATAAAATTGAGCATATGAAACAAAATTTTATGCAATGAGATTGGCTATATTTATTTATTTTATTTTTACTATGTAGAAATCTTTGAGTATATAATCATTTCTTATCAGTAATAATGGCAGTGATAATGCAACTCTTGTTTTTTTTATATATATATCCATCATGATTTAGTATCATAATCATCATCATCATCATCAACAACGACACACATAATATCGTGCACAGGTTAAAATAAAATAAAGTGCTAACTTTATTTAGTTTCACTTATGTCTATTATTATTATTATAATTATTTGGATTGTTGTTTTGTGATATACTACATAAATACCATTTCTTTTAATCTTTTATAAACTACATAGTCTAATAAATATAATAATAATATAGTACATTAAATTATATTCATCCGTAAAACTATGTGGTTTATACGATCATACTTCTTCTTCTTCTTCTTCTTTATCTATTATAAACCTTCACTAAAAAGTATATTGATATCACCTGTAAAGGAAGTTATAGAGAGATAATAATAATATATGTGTGACAACAACTGTTTTGTAATGTCACATCTATAATGATAGATCGCCAACTAAACACCTCCTCCACAATTTGTTACTACCATATATTATTTAGCAAAACAAATTATTTCTTCAAATATATTTATTTTTTAAAAGAAAAATTTCAAAAACATCATTTGTTTAAAAAAATAAATAATAGGTTAAATTCTTTTAAAAATTATTAAAAAAAAAAAAACAAATGGTTGTTTTGGATAAAACAAAATATTTTCTATTTTATTTAGTCAATGTAAATCCTTTTTTTTTTTTTTTGTACTATAATAAATATGTTCTACATTTTTATATATATTTGTTCCACTATTACAACATTATAATATATACAGGTTTAAATAGTAATAATAATAAAGATTGGTCCTTCTTTATTTTTTTTGCGCAGATATTCTAACATTCTTTTGATTTATATATATTTTTTTTAAAATCAATTATTAGCAAGAGTATCAGAATTGTATCATTGTTGTTTTATTATTATTATTTATTTTTTATTTTTTTGACATTACTCAAGTATTGTTTTATCTACCATTAAATATATCAAAAAATATAAATAGCCTCTTGATGATAGTAATGATAAAGTTGAAATGTCAAAGTAAACCAGAATCTAAGCAAATTCACAAGAATTACTTAAAATGGAACAACCATAAAAATAAAATAAAATGGACAATTATTCTCCATACTTTTTTTATATATATAGCCTAATAAAAAAAAAAAAAAAAAAAAAAAAAGTGCATATGGATGATGATGATTATGATTGATTGATTTTTAGTAGTTACCAATGAAGCTAAAATGCAATCTTTTATTTTTCATAACCAAAAAAAACAAAAAAAAAAAGGAAATCTTTTCGTCGAGGCCTCTTTTTTTTTCTATAAGTTTGTTTTAAATGATAAAAAAAATGTTTTAAAAAAGGAATAAAAATGATATGAATTGTTTTTTTTTTTTTTTTTTTTTTTTTTTTTGAAACCAAAAAAATACATTTCAAAACTTGCATAATCTTCATCTTCATTATCTACATATAATAATAATAATAATAATAACATAGTCATTGTATTGACTATTTTTTGATTTTACTGAAATATATTTTTGATATTTAAAAAAGGATGAAATTTAATGTTAAAATTTCGATATGAATTTTTAATATTGATAGATCATGATCATTATGATGATGATAATGATTTGAATGGTATATACAGAGGTAAAAAAGCCCGACCTAGAAATTTTTAACCAATATTTTTTACCATCTATTCAACTTTCATTTACACCACATCTATACAATATATAATAAATTATAATATACTATATTGTAGTACTATATCTCAAGATTATATATATAGCTAAAATCTTGTGGGGCCTCCTTTGTTTTTGATTACCTCGCGGATTCTTTCTGGAAGACTCTTAATGTGATTCAGAATTGTATTGGAAGATAACTTCACCCATTCTTCCTGAATGATTATTTGCATATGATATTAAGAATGTATCTCTGATGATCTATCATTTATTTGGCAGTTGAGTATTCTCCGTATATATTTGATAGAATTTAGGTTGGGCGAATTTGGAGCCCATGGTAGCAAGTCAACAGTATCTTTTAAATATTTTCTAGTTGTAGCAGAAGTATGATATGTAGCTCCATCCTGCTGAAATAAGAAAGTAGTGCTAGGGCACTTTTATCTTAGCCTTGTTAGCTTTGGCTCTAAATGTGTTTTGAGAGTTTGAATGTATAGTTCTGTATTCATATGTTTTTTGTGAGAGACGATTGAAATTGGACCTACTCCATCTCGATCAATTGAGGCCCAATATCCAACATAAGTACCATCATTTTTATGACTAGCTTGAATACATTTAAACCTCTTCCTATCTTCGCGAGTGCCCCAAAAATACTTTGGGGGTTCATACCCAACATGCTGGCTAGCTTCGTCAGACCAGATGGCTTGGAGCCATTGTTCAACTGTCCACTCCTTTATTTGTTTGACCCATCTTAGTCTTTTAGCCTTTTGTATATCAGTTATTCCCGGCTTGTTCGGTACTTTGTAATAACTGTATCCGTGCCTCTTTAATACCTTTCTAATCGCGTAGGAAGAATAAGTTTTTCCTCCAAATTCTGTCTTGGTCAATTCTGACATTTTAAGTGTAGAGTTCTTGCGAACAAAGTCGATTATGCGTCTTTCAGTATTTTTGAATACTAGTGGTTTATATACTCAGGGCTTGGGTCTTTTGGATGGTGAATATTCGTCGAAAAGATATCGTCTCAGCCATTCAGATACTGTTGGTATGTAAAACCCAGTTTTTTCAAGAATTTCTCAATACGTTAAATCCTTACAACAAAGTACAATAACTACAAATATCCCCTTGCCAATAATCTTTTGTAGCCCCATTTTTCATATGTATAGTTTAATATGTAAAAGAATTGTTCTGTGTGTATTAAAAAAAAAATTAAAAATTTGAAGAGTGGTGATTATTTTATGGTGGTTTTAATTTTGTCGTTTTTGTCTATGATTACGTAATATACATCTGTATATACGAATCCTTTTTCAACATTAAAAAAAAAAACAACAAAACCCTTAATAAATATATATTTCAATATCCCAAAACTATCAATTATCCAAAAAAAGTAATTGAATCAGTATAAATTTATGAAAATGAGAAAAAAAAAGAGAGTAATATATAATGAAAAAAAAATCATTATTGATTGAATTAATTAGCAATCGTTTGATTCTTTTTTTTTTCAAACTGTTGGTTAAAAGAGATATCATCAACCATCATTTCAAGTGGAACTTTGATCATTATCAATGTGATCATTATTATCAATTGAGTATTTTTTTTTATCTATTATATCTACTATTGAAGAAAATAAATACGATACAAAAAAAAAAATATTATTATTTTTTGTATATAGTCAATCAATTAATCACAATCAAATCTACTTACTACTATCATTATAACTACTGTACTGATTACATACATACCCTTGTTAACTAAAATAAAGATAGAATGGCATTACTAAAATAGCAAATATATTTATATACATAAAATACTGATTGAATTTGAAAATATCAATATTGATAATAATGACAATATAAATTCAATCAATGAGATTTTATATTTCTAATTGTAAATCAATCAAACAACTTTATCAAAAAAAATGTAACAAATCGTATTCAAATATAGAGTATTTATAGTATAGTAGCATTATAGTAGTATTGATAAATAGATATATCTTTCTTTCTTTCTTACACACTAATAGTATCATAATCATCATATACAAAAAACTCCCCCCCCCCTCTCTCTCTCTCTCTCTCTCTCTACCACCCCAGTGTCTATATGTGTATGTATATAATAATAGGTATTTGATTAGTTAGTTAGATTTAGTTTGATATTTTATATATTACACACAATACTATCAAGATCTTATACATTTATCAGTATTATCATATATAGAATTAATAATGGATATTGATGATGATGATGATGTTGATGACAAACTTTTTCTTTTCCCAAATACTGAAAATGTGTATTAATAATTCTTGTAGTATAAATCTTTTAAATCTATTTGTTAAAATTGTTCACTTATGGTTGTATTATTCATATATAATGAATTTGATGAGGATAAAACTGGTTCAACAGTTTATATGATATCTTAACACTTGCTTTGTATTCTTTTTTTTCTTCAACTAAATGACTTGTGTGGTATATCCACAAAACATTTCAATCTACAAGTAATATATGTATAAATTGAAAGTTGTTGTTCTATTAAATTCAAAGTCTTTTGTAACCTAAATAAACAGTCAGTCTAAATGAGTTAAATACCATCTTTTATTAAGCATTGAAATTTATATCATCAACCTACTGTTTTTAATACATCTAACTGAAATACTTCCAACGGTTTTCTTTTGCTAAATATATATAATAATAAACACTAGAAAAAAAAAAGATCATCACAAAAGTTAGGTACTCAAAAGAAATATCTTTAATGTGTATTATTTGTATATATTTATTTAGTAGAATTAGATGATCATTTCATCAAGTTCAAGGGGAAGAAGGATAAAAAACAACATGGACTTTAAATTCTCAATTATACTAGAGAACTAACCATACAACACTTTTTTGATTGACATCCTTATTAAAGATAATACATTTTTATATATTTTTTTTGGTAAGGAAAAAAAAGAAGAGTATTGATATATATATATACAATTCCAAATGCAATAAAAAAAATTGTATCAGGGTATTATTGTCAACTATATAAGCCTAGTAATATATCATCATGATCATCAAAATCATCATAATTGCCATGGTATAAGTTGCCTTGTCATTATATTGTTTTTAGATATATGGGAAAAAAGACAACTCTAATCTTAAAAAAAAAAAAAAAAGATTCATATAAATATATTTTCATGAGGGTAATATTTCACTTTTTCTTTTAAATAAATAACATTGAAGGGAGTTGATATAAATATATATATATCACGATATATACTTGGATTATTAAGATGTGTCAACATACGATATTACATTTTAATTGAGCTTTTGGATTTTACAGATGCAATTGATTCAAACGCTTCAAATTAATAACAAATACCTTTTCTCTTTATTAGCATATTGTTTGTTGATAATAAATAACATTGTAAAAAAGTTGATTGAGAAAATGTATATCACACCATAGATAGCGTGATAAAAAATAAATAAGGCAAGAAAGAAGAAAACATGTTATTCAAAAGCATACCACTTGAATTGAAAAATAGAAACAAAAAGGTTAGATCTTATTCAAAAAGTAAAAAAATAGATTTGAAATAATTGTTACATGATAATGTGCGCCTTGAAAATAAAAAAAAAAATAAATCATTATCATTCATTCATTCATTCATCCATTCATCACATTAATTGATATTTTAAGACTATGAAACTTGAATGTTTAACACCATTTACCTAATAAGATACAATTTTTACAAAACAAATAAATGGTTCAATAAAGGTAGTAGTAACTAGAATTGAAATTAATTATATTTAGAAATAAGTAAATGATATTATTAATGTCTTTTATTTAATATCTTGATGAAATGCTTTTAAATGTTTTTTTTATGAGGCTTGTTAAAAAATTAGATATTTGTTAGCTGATTTATGTAATGATTTTAACAAAACAAACATGATAAGATGGTTTTTTTTCTTGTATTAATCAGTATTGATTGAATGTTTAAATATTATCATGAACGTTTGTGATTATGATGGTACAAAGACATAAAATGGTATCACAAGTTTTGTGTGTATGATGTGTCTATGAAAACATACTGATAATAGGAATTCTTTGATAATAAACATTAACTCAAGTAAAAGTCACAAGAAGTATCATCATCATTTTTGTATTATTCCTTTTATAATAAGTATTAATTGGCTTTGATCATATCCAACATGGTGACTGACACATTTGAATAGTCATCATATATCTTTTATAGTCAAAGTTTCTGAGAGTGTGATATGGATATATATATAAAAACATGATAGTTTCATAAAAACAGATTTTTCAATAATGAATGACCTGGGTATCATAATCAAAAACAATAATCTTATGAACTTTTGGGTATTTATAAATAGGTAAAAAAAAAAAAAAAAGTGAATTATAAGTTGGTAAGTAATAATTAGTCAAAGATGTTTGCTTTTATAAAAGTACAAAAGTTATCTAACCATATATAAGTTATTACATAACCAACATAATAAAAACGTGACCTTTTTCAACTACATGATATATCAAAGGTCACATATTGTAGTTGAAATGGATCATTTTGGTAATATAGCATTTGATAAGCCATAACTACTAAATCTTTCTTTTTGGAATTGTTTGCTTTTGAGAAACACATCTTTCTTATTACTCTCTTTCTGTTGTGTGTAGTCAAATATTTCATGATAAAAATTACTATTTAAGCCAAATTCTAGAGTAATTTTCATACCACATATATTGTTTCATTGCAAATTGCTTTTATGTATATAATACAAAAATTGCTGTCCTAAGACTCTTAATTTACACTCCTAAATCTTCCCTAATCAACCAATTTTTTTAAACTTTTTTTTATAGTTGTTACAAAAAGAATTTTGTACATATATATCAAATGTTTATTAAATGGTCTTATTTTTTTTTTAAGTAACCAAAAAAATAAAGTAGAAAAGAAGATGTAATATATATAGGTGGTGGTGATACATTTTGTCATCATTGTCTCTATCTTTAATAGTCATCTCCTGATAATTAAGATCATTTTGTTAAGATAAAAGAAGGAATGGATAACTATACAAAACTTATTGGTTATTATATAAAATCTACAACAGTAATAACATACTTATTTGATATTTATGAAAGAAACTTGAAATCTATTTCTTTGAAAACTTGATTAATATGAAACTTTGAAGAAACGTTACAATATTATATAAAAGTGACATACTACTTTCATTTACAACTTAAACATAAATGAATAGGAACGTTTTCTAATAGTTGTGAATGAAGAGAGAAACAAAAACTATTGTAATTTCAAATTATTTACTTTTCCTTTTGATAGGAACATGTTTGTTATTTGACCGGATGTGTGTACTGCGTTCAAAAAAAAGATCATCATCATAATCATTACTACTTATAAACATATAAAACTTCCGTCAAGATAATCACAAAAACTTTAAAAAACGAATATAAATTCAAAACTATATATATAAAAAATGACAATTGATAAGTTATCTAAGGTAACTTATTTTTCATTTTGAATGCATATTCCGATAAGAGTAGTATTATTGGTATAATACATTGGAACAAAAAAAAAAAAAACGAAATTTTCAACATGTTTTAGAAAAGATATCAATAAGAAAGAGTTTCAAATAAATAAATAAAATAAATAATACGGAATATAGTAATGCGAATTAGAAATAATAACAAAATTTTTCATCCTCCGAGAAACCAAAGAATTGAGTTCGTGTTGAAAAATAATGATTAATCTTCAGGTCTCTCGTCTTTTGACTCTTCTTTTTTTTCTTTCTCTTTTTGAAATAATACACCATCATGAAACATTATCAATCAATTCAATCATTATTGAATTGTTTTTATTTTTGACAATCCAATAAGAAGAAAAGTAGCAAACTATTTTTTTTTTCTAAACAAGAAACGAAAAGGATGACATATTTCCTTTTTTTTTTTAATATTGCACACGGGGTTTAACCTTCCGCTTAAAACACAAACAAGCAAAAAATTCTACAATGTTTCATAATTATTGAATAAACAAAAAGAAAAAAAAAAAAAGGGTTCCATACCTTCTTCTTTTTTTATTTTTTGAAATCTATGGAATGTTCTAATATTCAAAGAAATAATAATAATAAAAAAAAGGTTTATTAGATTTATATCTATGATGAATAATAGCCGAACAAATCTTTTTGTCTAAGGTTTTCTTTTAAAATCTTTTTTTAACATATATAGTATACTAAAAGAAATAATATATTTAAAAAAAGTATAGTAAAAGTGGATGTGTTTTTTTGATTATTACTGTTGTTGATATAATTGGAAAAAAGATATATGATACAAACAGTTCAAAACAATTATATTGAACTATATATAGTTGTTGTATAAAGAAGAAGAATGATTCCAATTGGTTTATTTGTTTTCATTCATTCAAATATATAATTTTTTTCAAAGACAAGTTTTAGAAATGATGGAGATAGAAAATCTCCATTTTAAAAAAATATTTTATTCGCCTTGAAATAAATTGATTGTTATGATTCATATATACATAAAGAAGAAACAGAAGAACAATAGATAACTAGAGAAGAATGGATATATTAAAAAAAAAAATTAAAAGGGTTTTTTACTATTAAAAAGGGATCAAATAGAACCGATATTTTGACACACAGCCATTGTTGTTTGTTTGTTTAACAAGTCTTTCTGTCTCTCCTTCGTACTCTTGTTCTTCTTCTTCCTACCCCCCTTTTTTTTTTTTATTCTTTCATACAAAATGATCAGATCATATATATTTGTGGAGATTCTATTTTTCTAAAAAAGAAATCAAGTAGTTTTGAAATGCAGTATTTAATGTACATAAACTCCAATTTTTTTTATTTCTCTCTTCTTTCTTCTAATAATCCAACTTGTTCGAGAAAAGAAAAATGAATACGAGTTGTAGAGTGAGTAATAATAAATTTCCTTGTGTAAATATCTTTATAACTTGACTAAAAGAATGTTATAATAATAATAATAAAAAACTTTTTTGACAGGTTTATATATATATATATATGTGATATTTTTTTTTTTTTTAAAGTTTAAGGTACACCTTGTTTCAATATATTGGATTTATGTGTTTTCAAAAAGTATCATATAAGAAAAAGGCACAAATTGGCAGTAACCAAAGTAGAAAAGGTTGGTTATGGGAAAAATGTTTATAATATCTGTTATCTGTATTAGTCTTTTACATTATTATTATTATAATCATTATCAACGTCATATTATTATCATCAATACAAGTTCAATCTTTTTGATATCAAATATATATTAAATATATTCTAGAATATCAATTATTATGTAATTGTTTTGCTAATCAAGGAACATTTTATACATATGATATTATTATTTTATTATTATCAAAGACATTATCTGGGAATTAAGGATCCGAAGGGTATAGAATATATATAGAATAGAATAAGCAAAATATAGTTTTTACGCATTGATTCCATTCTCTTTTATTAATTATGTCAAAAAAAAAAAAAAAAAAAAAAAAAAAAAGACTCATCATCATCATCATCGCCAAAATTATAACAAAGGGCAATTGACGTCCGTGGTTGATAAAAATTTAAAGAGAGTAATGACAACAGTACGGCTGATTGATGATGATGATGATGATGTCAACAATGAATGGATAACTAACAGCCATTGATTATTTAATGATTGAATCATTAGTTGAAATTTACATAGTTATTATTTACTACTATCATCATTATGATAATAATCATCATAATGAAGATTTAAACTGAGTTTTTTTTTATTTCAAATATCAATCAACTGCTGTCAAAAAAAAAAAAATAGGTACCTTGATTTTGTTTGATATAAAACTATAGTGGAGAAACCCAGCATAAAAGCAATTTATTAATTTTTCATTCCAAAAGTTCTTCTAAGAAAGATTTGACTATCATCAGTATCTCTCTGAATAGATTTATACATTTATTGGAACAGAATCAATATATATTTATCAAATGTCAAAAAAGAAGTGGGCTTTTTTTTTTTTTTTTTTTCTTCTTTTTACATGTCAATCTCGTTTCCAAATAATGTATCAAAATTTGAATATAGAAAAAAGAAAAAAGATCCCCTGGTAATAAAACTAAAGATGGGTTTAAATACTTTTATTAGAATAATAAAGAAAAAAAAAAAAAATTTAGTCAATCTTTTTTTCTTTGCTATGTTGTTTTTATAATGAATGAATGACCAACAGTGATCCGTGTTTTATAATTAATACTGAATGAGAATGAAAAAAAAAAAGAATATTCGACATTTCTGTATATTTAAGACATTTTCAAAATAAATCAATAAATAAATGACGGTTGATAAAAGAAAATGAGACAAGCGATATATTCCCTTTTACTACTATCAATGATTGAAATTTTTATACAAAAGTGGATGAAGGAATTCCTTTTTTTTTTTTTTTTTTTGTAAACGGAAAGCAGTCATCCTGGTTGAAACAAAAAAACAAAAACATTAGCAGAAAATTGGCAGCTACCAAAAAAAAATTTTTTTTGTATAGAAAAAAAAAAGGTATCAGATGTTTTTTTTTTAGAGAGATGATGAGTTGGAAAGATGCCATTTTTGGTAAAGAGCCATTTTTCTAACTAAGGGACCAAAAAAAAAAAAAAAAAAAAAAAAAAAAAAAAAAAAAAAAAAAAGCATAAAACGTCTTTTTTTTTTGTATTATAAATTGTTATTATAGTTTAGAATATACTAGTTAGTCCAGTTAGTTTTAGTAGTAGCATTACAAGAAAAAGGGCACAATGACATCCGAACAAGTTTTTATATATAAAAACAACTAAATATCCTCTAATTTTAGTTTCTTTCTTTCTTTCTTGATTAATCTTTCTAATCATTATCATCATCATATTCAACTTTAATAACATCATTCAGATATCATCATCATACTCAATAAAATAATACAAAAAATGTCTTCTCATCAATATCATCATCATTCTGAAGAAGATTATCCTTACTATCAATCTTCTTCTTCTTCTTCTTATAAACAGCAATCAATAAATCAATCAGCATCTTCATTCTCATTCTCAACACCAAGGAATGACCCCTTTTTAACTACCCCACCTTCTTCATACAAAACATCATCATCATCATCTTATGTTTTAAATAATTATCATCATCATAATAATAATAATACTTCTTCAAAAAATAATAATAATAATAATAATAATAATCATCCAACTACTCCATCATCTTCTGAAAGTGAACATGATACTGAAGATGATGATGATTATTACTTTGCAGATGACGCCTCTTTTACTTTTTATTCATCTCCTTCTACTTATTATGATGACAATCTTTTACGTACTAGATTATCATTAGAATCTTACATGGATACTCTCAAACATCAACAACAACAACAACAACAACAACAAAATAATTCAATAATGGAACAAACTTATTGTCAATTAGCTATTCGTGCTTTAGATGTTTTGGCAAATTCAAATAAAGATAGAATCATCATTTCTATAGCAGGTGTCCCCGGTTCAGGTAAAACTACCCTAGCTACAAAAGTTTCACAATTATTATCTCACCATTATTCATATTCAAACAACAACAATATCAAAAACATGAAACAATTTTCTCAAACAGTGTCAATGGATGGGTATCATCTGACTCGTGCCCAACTCGACAAGTTCCCAGACCCTAAAGAAGCTCACAAACGACGAGGATCTCCTTGGACTTTTGATGCAAATGGAGTAGTTTCAATGGCAAAAACTCTTTATGAATCTACTCTTACTAATAATAACAACAATAAAAAAATATTACAATTCCCATCTTTTGATCATGCTGTCAAAGATCCTACACCAAAAGGTATCACAATTTCTTTAGAAACAAAAATTGTGTTTTTAGAAGGTCTTTATTTATCATACAGCGTGGCTCCTTGGAACAAGATTAGAGAGTATATGGATGAAACATGGATGATTAATGTTGATTTGGAGGTCAGCAAAAAGAGACTGGCAAATAGACACTTGCAGGCTGGTCTTGTCAAGACGTTGCAACAAGGGTTTCAAAAAGTGCAACTTAATGATGGATTGAATGCTCAATTGATTATGCAAAATAGAGTAGAACCAGATTTATGGATTCAAAGTTATGAAATTTGATTTTTTGATTTTGCTTTAATTATTTATTATTATTATTATTATTATTATTATTTTTTTTTTTTAATGCTTTTTTCTTTTTCAAATGCTTTTATTATGTTTATATATTTTCTCTCATGATTTTTTATTTTTTATTCCTGTATTTATATATAATATGTACAATATCTTATGATTTTATTTTTATATGCTTTTAATGAATTATTTTTATTTTGTTTATTAATAATGTAGTTTCTTTGTATGGATTTATAAATATCTATACAAAAAAGATTTAATATTATTAATCTGTATACATATATAACATTTCTTACAAGATATATCAAAAATATTATCGAACTTATCAAATATTGTTTTTTTTTAAAAAAAAATTTATTATTATTATTATTCATTATTGTAAAAAAAAAAAAAAAGAAAAAGAAAAAGAAAAAGAAAAAAGTCATAAAAAAAGTTATATATATAAAAGCAAAAAAAAAATTATATTCATTAGATAATAAAAATTACTTTAATTGAGGAAGTAATTGTTGAGGTTCATCTTCTTCTATAGTTGTAAAACTATTTGAAGATAAAGAAGAAATAGATGAAGAAGTGCTGCTACTAGTTGTTGTTGGAGAAGTGCCTGCACTTTGAAGATTATTATGATGATGATGTTTGTGCTGTTTCTGTTGTTTAAGTTTTTGTTGTTGTTGTTTATGATGATGCTTTTGTTGTTGTTGTTGTTGATGAACTAATTGATATTCATATTCTTTTTGAATCTTCAACAAAGCTTGAACTTCCTTTTCTTCATCTTGATCATCAAAATAATATGGATCATGATACCCTCTCAATACTGCAGAACAGTATCTAACATAGTCCCATCTCATCCATTGCCCATTAGTTGCGCTGGGTTGATACCAATAGTTGAGAGAAACATTAGGTGCCCCGTCTAATACTCTTACTTGGTGATACCACAAAGCAGGAATGTACAACATATCTCCTGGGTTCAACACTACTCTATAAACAAATGCATTTCTACAATAGATGGAGTTAAAAGTGGCTGGATTAGATGGATCAATAGTTGGGAATAGAATATTTGGGGCTTGAAACATTGATGCAAATTTATTCATATCTTCCATTTGAGTATCTCCATCCATATCATTATTATTATTAGTTTTATTACTGTTATTATTGTTATTAAGGCCATTGTTATTTGCACAAGAGGCCTGCTCCTTTGAAATACCAAAAGCCTCAGTAAAATCATCCTTAAGCTTCATTTTAGAATCATAAGAAAGTGGCTTTAAAAACTTTTCATCCAATGCATATGCATCACCTGGTGGTATCAAATAAATCTCTTTAGATCCAGATACTTGGATGTAAATGTTTTCAAAATTGTCGTTATGTAAACGAGATGTCGTTCGATGGTCTCCTAACCACAAGTTGACAGCTGCTGGTTCTGTCACATCCAAAGCTTCATTAGCCCAAGGAATAGAATGTGGAGCATCATTAGCAAGAGTAGGAAATTCTCTTGGAAAATTATTATTTTGAGATTGCATATATAAAACCGTATCATCAGCAATATTATCTTCTTCTTCTTCTTCTTCACTATCATCACTATCATCACTATCAACAGTTGAACCATCTGGATTTTTTAAATGCTTTAAAAATGTTTTTGTCTTCATAGAAACAACATGAGGTTGAAGAAATGCAGTATTATGTAAGCCGGGGGCATCAGCGAGACCGCTTGGAGTCTGGGCAACTGTCAGTTTAGTACCCTTTAACATTTTTTTAAGATAAGATTTGTTTTGCCACAGTTTGAGAGCTGGGAAGTCATCTGCTACTTGAGAAGCCGACATACGTACTGGGACTTGAGCGTAGAGCATTTGTGCAAATTTTAGTGGCGTGATGGGACCCTTCAAGTCTTCTACTGAAGGAAGGCGTGTTGGGTAAGTGCCATGTTGGACTTCCATTTGGCGGATCAAGCCACTGTGGATTCGTACTGACATTCGAGTAAGAGCATCTGCGCGTTGTCTAGCTGCTTGGGCTATAGCTTGTTGTTGTCGTAGTTGATTTTGAAGAAATTGGATTTCTTTTGCTGATGATGAAGATGAAGATGAAGAAGAGTGATGAGATGAAGATGAAGAAGAAGGAGATCTTGGTCCTGAAGAAGAAGATGATCTTGAATGTGGATGATGATGATGTGAATGATGATTTATATTTGCTGAATTTAATATAGGAGAACTTTTTAAAGTATCTGGAGAGGTGGTAGCAGTAGGTACGTTGACAAAGCTAGAAGAGGTGGATGAATTTAAAATTGTAGGAGGGCTTGTCATTGCTGAAGAAGAAGGCGTTGATGAGCCTGAGATTGGAGGAGTGATTGTTAAAGAAGATGCTGGTGATGATGATGATTGGTTATTATGAATTTGATGAGTTTGAATAGATGGAATCATAACACCTCCGTTATCTTGTTGTCTCATAGTTGAATGTTTTGTTATTGAAAGAAGAAAAAAGAAGAGAAAGAAAGAAAGGAAAAAAGGAAGAGAAGAGAGGGAAAAAACTCAAAATAAAAAAAGGATAAATTAAAATGTAGGCCGAATGAAAAAAAAAAAAAAAAGTTGGTAATAATAATAATAAACAAATGCAACAAAAAAAAAAAAAGATTTAGAGAGAAATGGCAGGTTATTTGAATTATGATATAAAAAAAGTTATAAAAAAGAATAATCAAAAAAAGGGCAAAAGAAAAAGTATTTATAAATTTTTATAAAATTCAAAAAAAATCTCCTTATTTTTTGAAATAAAAAAAAAACCTTTTTCTATTTACACACTCACTGACTCTCATAAAATAACCCAAAGTGGTGATAGTTTTTTTTATCAACAGTAAAATCAAACAAGGTTTTTTTTTTTCTTATTCCCTTCTTGAGATTTCTTATTAAAAAAATTGTATATATATAGAAAAAAAAAAAACAGCTGAGATTTTTGAGAAAAAACAACAATTAAAATTTCATTTTTTATTTTGATCTTTGAAAATTTATGTTTTATCCATTTGAATTTGGATTTTCAAAATATTCTTATTTATTCCCCTCCTCGAAATATATCATATATATATCATAATAGCAATTTTAGACATATATATATTATGATCCTTTTTGTGTATTGAGTATTGGATATAGATACCAAATTGTATTTATGTCTTCAATGATCTGATTTTTTTTTTCTTTTTATTATTACCAAACATTACTTTTTTTTTTTTTATAAACCATTAACAACAACAAAAAATTTGGGTTTATTCAACGGGTTTAATCCAAAGATTTGTATTTTACACACAAAAAAAAAAATAATAATAATAATAACAAGAGAAAAAAAAAAATGCTTTGTTGTTGATGTTGTTGCCTTGATGATAAAAGTCTATTAATATAGTAGTAGTAATCACTCCTCCCCCAAAGAGATCGTTGTATATTTTATTAATACTGGGAAAAATCAGCCGTTTTTTTTTATATTATTACATATCGCAATGTTCAAAGTACTATTTGAAATGGCGTGGACAAAATATAGTTAAAAAACCTTTAAACGATTCGATCAACACGACGGACGACGGAGATATTTAACCTTTTTCTTCTTTTTAACTATATATACTTAAGGAATTAAGTAACGGTTGCTATATTAATCAAATAAACTAAAGGAAACTAACTAATTATCATAATGAATGACATGAGATTGATAAAGTCCTACTCAAAAAAACAAAAACAACATGATGGAGATGGTTATCCTCTATATATATAAATTCATATATCCATTCACCGGTCATTATAATAAAAAAAAAAAGAAATGAAAATTAAACCATTTTTTTTGAATATCTAAACTTTCCCCCCTTGTTCTTATTGAGCATATTTATTTGATCATGATACTTTTTTCCTTATTTATAGACGCATTGTTGCTAAAATAACATTTCAAAAAAAAAAAAAAACCAAAAGTACCTGATTAGATAATAACTTACAAACCATAACATAATCATATTTAAACTGTTTTACAACCCGATTCATGGCCGACTGCCCTAACCCTACAACCAATAAAATCATTGATTCAATTACACTTTATTATACACAGTTACAATTTTCTTCGGCATTCCATCTCCTGTAATTGTAACAACACCCTCCTCTTAACCTGTAAAAACTCATACTGAAATTTTTTAAATTTTCAAAACTATCAAAACCGCCGACATTTCTCCACAACCAGTATCCCCCACTCGGTATTTTTCGTTCTTTCCAGACTATATTTTTACCTTTTTCATTTTTCTCTTTTCTTTCCTTCTTTTCTTCTTTTTCCTCTTCTTTTTTTTATTTTCAACTTTTTTTTATTTCCTTCAATAATTTTATTCTTTTACTATTTATATATATATAAAATTATATATTTCAAAGAAAACGATTAATCATCATAATATCGAATTTTCTTGTTTTTTATTTTTATTTTTTTAATTGCATATAAATCATAATTCATCATCACAAGTTCAATCATGCTTTCAGCTTATCGTGCTACTAAACTTTTCAATTCAAGATTTGCTACTTCAGCTTTTCAACGTTTTGCCTCAACTTTAGCAGTTGTTGAACACGCCAATGGCTCAATTCTTCCATCCACCTTCAAGACAATTACCGCCGCTTCACAAATCGGTGGCCCAATCACTGCTCTTGTAGCTGGCTCCGACGCCAGCACCGTTGCTTCTGAAGTCGCCAAAATCGACGGTGTTTCCAAGGTCCTTGTTGCCGCCAACGGCTCCTACGACAAGGGACTCGCTGAAAACTTTTCCGACCTCGTTGCTGAAAACATCACCAAGGGCGGCTTTTCTCATGTCCTCGTCTCAGGATCCGCTTTTGGAAAGAACTTCCTCCCCCGTGTCGCTGCCACCCTCGACGTCCAACCAATCTCAGACATTATCAAGGTCAAGGACGAAGATACCTTTGTAAGACCAATCTACGCTGGCAACGCATTGGCAACCGTCAAGTCTACTGACTCTGTCAAGCTCATCACCGTCAGATCCTCTGCCTTTGATGCCGCCGCTACTGGCTCAGGAGCTGCCTCTGTAGAAGAAGCTGCTGACCCAAAGACTGAACCCCAATCTGAATGGATCTCAGAATCAATCACAAAGAGCGATCGTCCAGATCTCGGCTCTGCAAACAAGGTCGTTTCTGGTGGAAGAGGTCTTAAGGATAAGGAAAACTTTGACAAGATCATTTTCCCATTCGCTGATGCCATTGGCGCTGCTGTCGGTGCTTCTCGTGCCGCCGTCGACTCTGGTTTCGCTGACAACTCTCTCCAAGTTGGTCAAACTGGTAAGGTCGTTGCTCCAGAACTTTACGTCGCCGTTGGTATCTCTGGTGCCATCCAACACTTGGCTGGTATGAAGGATTCTAAGAACATTGTTGCTATCAACAAGGATCCTGATGCTCCAATCTTCCAAGTCGCTGACTACGGTTTGGTTGCAGACTTGTTTGAAGCTGTTCCACAACTTACTGAAATGCTCAAGAAATAAATAATATTATTATACTAAAATACTTTGAGAAAACCAGATTGATGAGTTATGATTTTGTCTTTTTAAAACAGATAAACCTTTATATATATATATCCTAGACAATTGAATAAATAAAAAAAAATTAAAAAAAATTTATTTATATTCTATCTATACTGTATGATATTTTTCCCCATGTTTTCAACATTTTGAATGACTCAAAGTCTAATTTACACTTGTTCAGGAAGTCACATGATGCAGTTTGAATGGGAGTAAATACCCCTCAAAACTTATTTTCAAATCAAAACCTTTTGTCAATTCTACAATTATTATGTCTTCCCAATTAAAAAGAAAAAACAAATCTGTATCCAAAGTAATAAAAACTACTTCTTTCCGAAGTAAACTTCCTGCAATAAAACATCAAAATGTCAATTCTCCAAATTTAAATACAAGTAGTAATTCTCCGCCACAGCTAATAGATAAATCTGCAATTTCATCAGCCTTACCTCCATACGCCATTCTCCCACAACAAGATGTCAGTCTGACAGAGTCTCGCGAAAACAATCTTTTTCAACAGTACTTGCAGTACTCTCTTGAAAACATTCTTGAGCTGATATCTGCAATTGCAGATGATATCTGGGTCAAAGTTGAGGACCCAAAAGAGGCAGGGAAACCTCTTATGCAAGACCTTCGCCATTTCCAACAAAAACTGCCCAAGGACTGTGTTTTAAAAAGCCATCTCATGGGCACTCTGGGCTTGGAGGATGCAACAGGGCTAGACAGGAAGCTTGCCGAACTAAGTTACAAGGGAGATGTATGGGTCACATCAGTAGACGTACAAGATGTCAAAGAAGTTATAATCCTTGCAAAATCATTTATGAAACATTTAAATGATCTTTGTCAAGGCCCGAAACCAGACAATTCTAAAACCTACAAACAAGATCTTACAACAGATATTTTCGAAGAATATTTCTTGACAAACTCAAAACGTAGAGATAGTGGAGGCAGCAGCACCACCAACAGCAGCGATTTTGGACAATTCAACGTTCATATCAAACAAACTGCCTGCCCTAACCAAGTGCTCATCTACAAACTGTTTCGAGAATTTCTGTTGGCAAATCCTGGGATCCGGATCGTTTGTCGAGACGACTTTGTCGAATTTGAAACAAACTTTTTCAAAAATAACTCAATTGAACATCAAAATACCAACGAATCAACCGAAACTTTTGAAACTCATTCGAAAAAAACGTTTATTCAATTGTTGTTAAAAAAGAGGGAAAGTCTGCTGTGGAAATATAGTAATCTTTTGGTCAATACTGGGTATCTCACTTTACAAGTTGCACAAAGCTTGAAAACGTCATTCACGTCTTTACCCGACTCCGATCTGGCATTCCCATACACTCCTCATTCTGATTCTTCTTCTTTTTCTTCTTCTCCTGGATCTTTAAAGAAAAACAAGAGTGAAAGGTTTTTACAAGAACAGTATATTATGAATGAACAGTTTCGATTAAATGATGACAATAGTAATATTCCTATGGACGGTATTTCGTCAATTAATCATTCCTCGAATCAAACAAATTCTGACGAAGAAGAAGACTATGATAATGATGACGATGAAGTAAATCTATCTTTAAACAAGAAAAATGAACCATTGTTTCGAATAAGTATTCCAAATATTGGGAACCTACTACACGTCACTCGACTAGCAAGACGATGGGTTTTGGACTCAATTCTTGGCCACAAAACTGTTTCCACATCATCTTTTAATCCAACAAACAGAAAAGTTTCTCCATTATTCCATACTCCTCTTTCTAAATCGTTATCATCATCATCATCATCATCACCACTTAACAAATCTTCTTCTCAATCAACTACAAAAAAGTTTTTCCCTTCGAAATATTCATTAGTCACACAATCCAAATTTAAACAAATGACGAGCGCAGATTTATACGAACGCTGGAATAATAAACGCATTCATAATAAAATCTCGTTTTATAAACATTTTAAAGGAATTAATCTGGAAACTGTGTTTTTGGATTGCTTTGGTGGTGGGTGGATCGAACCTTTGCCAACACCTGTAGGAACTTGTTGGCGATATACAGGTAAAGCCATTAGCACTTAATTCTTTATTTAATTCATATATAAGTATATTTAATATTTAATATTTACAAAAAAAAAAACAGGAAAAAAAAAAAAGACATGCTTGTATTTTTTTGTTGTTATTATTATTATGCAGGAGAAGAAGATGTAGAAATAGTAGATGAAGAATTATTCGAATCTTGAATAGGATCAACCTTATTAGTATCAACTTCAATTTCTTCAATTTCTTCAATTTCTTCTTCTTCTTCTTCCTTTTCTTCTAAAGATTTACGTCTGTTTATAGTCTTTTCCCATTTCGCAAGACGTTTGTTTCTAGTATCAATCAACGCTTGATCAATCTTCTTTTCACACAGTGCCTTTAACTCAAAGGCACCCATACGGTCACGGAAGTTCATTGGGAACCGGTACGACAACCACAAGTACAAGATCAAGTTACTATGAATAACTTCAAACTCGTTAATATCTTCAATTCTAAAGGGCCCCTGTCGCTGTAACGCCGCAATCCCCAGCTGCGGGATATCCAACGGCGTCACCGTTTTTGATGCTGCCACAACTTGACACAAACTTTGGAACGCATATATATTTTTATCAATTCGAGTTTTGACTGGCGCCTTTGATAAGACCATCTGCTCGTTGAGTGTCAACCCTCGTATTGTTTCCATCAGCTTGGAGTTGTCAATCATGTTGTCCATGCCACAAAGGAAACTGTTTTTGTCCATTTCGGTCGTCACTTGGATTTGGTTTAGAATGTTGACAAATGGTTGATGAGAAATTAAAGGAAGAGAAAAGGCACGGAACATTTCGTGTGAGGGGAATAATCCAAATTGTTTGATTTTGGGAGTGTCTGCAGAAAGACATTTCCGAATATATTGCAAGTCTTTTGTACTTAGTGCCGAAACACGACCGTTTGGTGATGCCGGGTCTGAGTTTCTCAATTGTTGCTGTTCTTCTATTTGTGCTCCAGTAGATGAAGAAGAAGGTGCAGATTTGTATCGTCCAGCACGTCCTGCAATCTGCTTGATTTGCGAAATCGTAATGGCAGCCTTGTGTTTCCCATTAAACTTTTTTGTTGTCAAAAAGATAATTCTCTTGATACTCAGATTGAGGCCCATGCCCACTGCATCCGACGCAACAAGATATTCGTACCCATTATTTTGGGAATCGTTAAACAAGTCTGCCTGTTTGGTTCTCGATTCTGGTGGCAGCGCCCCATAAATAATTGAACAGTTACTCTTTTTCAGTCTCTCGATTTCCGATTTCCAATCAAGCAAATCATTTTTCGAAAACGCAACAATACAGTCCCCTGGCCTCAACGATTTGAGCTTTGAGTCGATCGGTTTGTTATCCACTTTGAGTGGCGATAGACGGAAATATTTTTTGATTTCGAGCTCGTCTCCAGTTTTGGAGCACATGTAGCGGATGATTTCTTCAGAACTTGGGTCGCCACACAAGTGAACTTCTCGCGCTTGTACACCAAGGAATGCTTGTGTCCAGGCCCAGCCACGGCTAGTGTCTTCAATCATTTGGATTTCGTCAATGACTGCAACGTCCATTGGCCGTGTGGTGTCGACCATTTCGATGGTCCCGCTAGAAACTTTGACAGGCAAACCGAATGCGTCGTAGTCCTCAATGACCTCTTCTCCAGTAACCAAATTGCATTTTTTCCCAGCCGCTTTGAATCGGTTATAGACTTCACGAGCGAGCAGTCTGAGAGGCCCGGCATAATATCCGCTATTTGACTTTTCAAGAGCCTTGAGCGCAGAATAGGTTTTACCACTGTTTGTTGGTCCGATATGCAAAACGACTTTACGTTTTAGTTGACGAGCCTGCGAGAACCACTCTTCTGGATTTTTCAAGTCCATGTTGGAGACATTGTTTCTGCTTCCCGAAGCTGCGAAAAGCGTTTTTGTACGATAGTATCTTAAAAATGATGCAAGGAAGAGCTGCAAGGTTTGGTCGATGATGGCCTTGCTTTCTTTAGAATCTTGTACAAATTTGTAGTTTTCAAAAATTGCCCAAATGCGGCCGTATGTTGGCAACAGTGGCGGGTTGTCGACGTAGTTTGTGAATGCTAGTTGATCGTTTTCGTAATCAAGGTATGTCCTTTCAGATTGCCAGAAATCCCGTTTAAACTCTTCTAAGACCTTGTCAATGGGAAGAGGATCGTCAACCCGTGCCATACGCACCATACTCCAAACTTTTGTTTCATTAACTTTGCAGAAATTGCTCAAAATCGATAGATAAATTTTTAACACTTCGTCAAACTTTTCTTTGCGCTCTGGAGTACATGGCTTGGTTTGCGAAATCTCTTTTAAAACAGGCTTGTTTTTTTGAAATTTGGCAAAAAAGTCAATCGTCATCCTATAAAACCGTCGTACTGTAACGTCGCTTTGTAGATCGACTGGTTTATAATGGCTAACCTGTTTTTGCCGTCTTTCTGATGTGTACTTTTTTTTTGATCCAGTTTCTGGTAATAATGATTCATTTCGTTTGGATGGATGTCTGAGTAATAATGATGTTGTAGAAAAAGATGCTAAAGATTGATTCCGTCGGCATATATTACGGAACAAAGTTCCTGATTTTATATTTCGACCAAGCATATTGATCTAAATTTGTCTATTATTAAATGTTGATCCAACATTAGATGGCGATTTCGATAGTCGGAAAATATTATGGCGAAAAATACAAAAAAAAAAAAATTGATAAAAAAGTTTCAAACTAATTACAATTACAACAAATGTAACTAACGTCAACGTTTTTTTTTTTTTTCTTTTTTCTCTTTTTATAAAAATCTTTTTACTCATTCTATAAATCAGTTTTGGTTGCTTTAACGATGATTTCTAGAATCAAGCTTTTACGCCCTTCGAGCATTCGAAGTTTAACTTTACGCAATACGCGATCTTTGGCTACGGCCTCTAACCGAGATTCTGTAGTCACTGCCACTGGCGTCCCCTACACCGTTGGCGATCAATATGGCGGATTTACTGTCAGTCGACTCTCACAAGTCCCTCAGCTCAAGATGACGGCAGTAGAATTGATCCACAACTCTACCAAGGCTCGCCATCTTCATTTAGACAGAGATGACACCAATAGCGTTTTTTCAATTGGTTTTAAAACAAACCCTCCAGATTTGTCTGGTCTTCCTCATATCTTGGAACACACTACACTCTGCGGCTCTGAAAAATTTCCAGTTCGCGATCCTTTTTTCAAAATGTTGACTAGATCATTGGCAAATTTCATGAATGCAATGACCGGTTTCGACTATACTTTTTACCCATTTGCAACAACTAATACAACTGATTACAACAATCTTCAACAAGTTTACTTGGATGCAGTTTATCATCCTCTTCTCCGACCTCTTGACTTTTCTCAAGAAGGGTGGCGTTTGGAAAACGAAGACCCCAATGATCCAAACAGTCCTTTGGTTTACAAGGGTGTAGTTTTCAACGAAATGAAGGGCCAAATGTCAAATCCATCTTATCTTTTCTACATTAAATATTTTAGAGAAATCTACCCTAGTCTTAAGAGTAGTGGTGGTGACCCATTATACATCCCCAACTTACATTATCAAGACTTGAAGAATTTCCACGACGAGAGATACCACCCATCCAACTCCTTTTCCTTTTCTTACGGCGGAATTAGAATCGACAAGATTTTGAAGCCTATTGACGAAACTATTTCAAAGTTTGATCACTTGAAGCCTCTTCACAGCGATATCAAGCAGCCCATTACGATTGATGAAAACAAATCAGTAACGGTTGACGGTCCCATGGACCCTCTCTTCGACGAATCTAGACAATACAAGAGCTCAATTTCTTGGATTTTAGACGATAGCAGTAACGTAACAAACACATACCTGTGGAAGGTTTTTGGCACACTGTTGATGGACGGCCACTCTTCTCCATTCTACAAAGCCTTGATTGATTCCGGCTTGGGCATTGACTTTTCCGTCAACTCTGGCCTCGACACTACTCCTGCTAAAAACATTCTGACCATCGGTTTACAAGGTCTTTCCAAAGAAAACCTCCCAGTCTTTAAAGAAACTGTTTTCAAAGTATTTGAAGACATTTCCAAGAATGGATTCCCCCAAAGCAAAATCGATGCTTTGATCAATCAATCAGAGTTGGCTGACAGAGAAGTCGAAGCAAATCTCGGTATGGGATTTGTTTACAGACTCTTCCCACGTGTGTTTAACAATGTCGAAGTCTTTGATCTTTTGGACCACTCCAAGTTGTTGACTCAATTCAAGGAACAGCTAAAAAACCCAAACATCTTTCAAGAACTTGTTAAGAACCACATTTTAAATAAACCATATTTTGAGTTTACTATGACTCCTAACGAAAAGTACGAACAAAGTATTGCCGAAGCTGAACAAGAAAAATTACAAAAGGCTATTGAAAACATTACTGAAGAAGAAAAGAAAAAGATTTACGAAACTGGATTAGAACTACAAAAGGTCCAATCTTCTTCTGAAGATCTTTCTGTATTGCCCACTTTAGTTTCAAGTGATATCGATCCTCAAGGAAGAAACATTGAAGTTAAAAAGAACACATCGTTTTCTGTTCCTTACTCCCTCAGAGTCACCGACACTCAAGGATTGACCTACTTGAGAATGCTCAAGGATATTGGTAACCTCCCAGTCAGCCTTAGACATCTTCTCCCATTGTACTCGGAAGCTCTTACCAATGTCGGTTTACACAATATGCCCATGGAAGAATTTGAAAATGAAATCAAGCTCAACACTGGCGGATTTTCAGTATCAAGCTTGATCCGCACTGATCCTACTAACACCTCAAAATTAAACCTTTTCCAACACTTTAATGGTGTTGCTTTGGACGAAAAGACCTCTCACCTTTACAACTACTACAACCAAGTTTTGAAGGATGCTGCTTTTGAAAACTTGGAAAAGCTTGTTCCATTAATTCAAAGCAGTGTTGCCAATTCCATGAACTCATTATCTGAATCTGGTCATTCATACGCCATGTCTCACGCTGGAGCATCCTTTTCTTTAGCAAAGAGACTCGGTGACACTTTAGGTGGTTTGGAACAAGTTCAATTTATGAAGCAATTGTCCTTGTATGACGAATCCCAACTCAAAGAACGTATCGTACCAAAGCTTAACCAACTACAATCCTGGATCGGAAACCCTGAAAAGTTGAATGTTGGTTTGACCTTTTCTCCTATGAACGAAGAAGCCTTGGTTAAACAAAACGAACAATCAATGCAACAATTTGTTCAAAACTTACCACAGTCCCAAAGCCCAAGCTCTAGTAGTGGCCCCTTGGAGGAAACAATCAACTTGTTGCCTCTTGAAAAGTCTTTCTTTAACCTCCCATTCCAAGTTTCTTATGTTGGTGTTGCCTTAAAGGGTGTTGAGTATAGCAACAGTGATGGTGCAGCTCTCCAAATCCTGGCCAACCTTCTTACACACAAGTTCTTGCACAAGGAAATCCGCGAAAAGGGTGGTGCTTATGGCGGTGGTGCCTCATACTCTGCTATCGATGGTATCTTTAGTTACTACTCATATCGTGATCCAAACCCAGCCAACTCTTTAGATGCAATTTCAAAGTCTGCCAAATGGGCTCTTGGCAACTCGTGGACTGAAAGAGATTTGCACGATGCTAAGCTCTCCATCTTCCAAAGTGTCGACTCTCCAATTTCCCCCAGATCTGAAATTACTACAGAATTCTTGTACGGCGTTACCAACGAAATGAAACAACAAAGAAGACAAGCTTTATTGAATGTAACTTTGGACGACGTCTTGAAGGCTGCTGAAAAGTACTTGGTTCCTAACTTGAACGATGGCTCTTTTACTGGTTCTAGTGTCACTGTTTTAGGACCTGAACAAGAGTTTACCAAAAACAATGATTGGGTTGTCAGAGACATTGAATCTCCTTATGTTGATTTCACTGAATCTTTGAATTAATTAACAAAACAAAAAAAATGTAAATAATTTTCTTTTTTTATATATATAGACGATACAAATTATAAATAAAACTTTTTCTTATCTTTATCCATTTCTGGTCTATGCTCCCATTCGACTTCTTCTCTAATACCCTTTTGTAATCTTCTCAGTCTTAAAGTAAATTGAGGGCCAAGTTCTTGTAACCCGACACGATCTTCATTTTTAAACATGTATCGATGTCTTCTAAAGAAAATAAAGTCTCGCTGGTTGTGCAAAGTGACTACTTGTCGACCTTTGAAATCGGGTTGTTGAGGGAACAGAGATTGGAACATGCGACCAACAGTCAGACCCAAACGCGTTGAAAACTTATTTAAAATGAGTTCTGGGACATGAGAAGTTGGTTTGCCAGCGCCTGGAATCTTCTCAGGGTATTTGATTGAAGACACTGAAAAGTAAAATGTAGGTCCTTCTGGTAAATGTATAAATGTGATACCGTTGACTGTTTTCTTATCTTCGTTGAGAATAATCAGATCTGTATAGTTTCTGTTACTACAGAACGTTGTCATATGCTTGATTGTGAATTGAGGCTTTCTTTGAATATATGTGGAATCTGGGATAATCTCCTGTAACATTTCTGCAAATTTGTCGGCATACTTTTTGGCGCCAACGTTTGTTGTGATCAAAACTTTTGGAGGTTTGGGCTTGCCGTCTTCGTCTTCAGCAGGCTTGAAGTAGTCGGCAAACTCGTCTTCACCCTCAACCTCAGCGCCGATAGTTTCGTCATATACACGCTTGTTGTCCAATGTCGCAGGAATGTTTTTGGCAAGACGGGCTTGTTTCAAAGCAGGATCTTTAGTTTCCTGCCTAGCTCGTTCTATTCTCATCTTATGCTTTTCTTTATTGACAACATCTCTATATCTTCCAACAACTTCTTCACGACGAATCTTGTTTTTTATTCGGAAAACCTTTCCATCAGCTGTTCCTCTTCCCATTTTTTATATATATGCTTTGGTATGATGATGTCGAATTTTTTTGTTGTTGAAATATATGCAAAAAGGATCAGATCAACTTTGATAAAAAAAATTTTTAGATATTGAAAAATAAAAAAAAAAAAAATAAATTGCAGAAAAATTTGTAGGTGAAAACCAGTGATCACATGACCGAACCAGTATATCAACTTAGAACAAGATCTTTGAGCTTTTAGCGTCCAGCCAGGACTCTCAAAATTTAAAATGGCCTATATAATTTAGATTTTAATAGAAAGACAATATAATCAATACTAATGTATAGTATTAAATCTGAGTTTTACCCCTTATAATATCTTCTATACACTCTCATTACTACAAGACTAAACTCCGATACTAGATATAATGTCAACCTTGGAGCAAATCACTACAAAGAATTCAAAATATAATGCAAAAGCATCAACAAATGACGTTTTCATTTTTCTCCTACTGTTGCACTTCAGGTGTTTTGATGGCTGCCTTAACCAAGAAGTCCATAGTCTAAAATAAAAATAAAATCATGTCACGTGTGGTATATTTTTGGCAGTTGATCAGCTGGATGATTACCTAATTCTCAAGAATTATTGAGTAAGCTGTGAAGTAGTGTGTTAGAAGTACTATAGACACTGAGTGATGATTTGCAGAGGGAGGGGGTGTGCTTGCTGTTTTTGCACCAGTCTTTCGTCCCCATTCGGCAATAAAGATAGGTCAAGTGCTAATAAGGCTTTTTGCAATGGTGCGTAGGTACAAACAAACACACCACCCACCCAATTGCCCATACTCTTAGGTGCCCTCTCTCTAATCCCATAGTGAAAAAAATTATGTCAGTTAATTTTTTCTTCCATCCTTTTTTCTTCCTTCTTCTTTCTTCCATTCATCTCGGATTTAAGTTCAAACTTCCAGTCCCAATCATTTCCAAAAAAAAAAAAAAATAAACTAGTTTTCTTTTTGTATATTGTCCTTATAGATATTTGGTCGGTGTACAATCTTTAAACAGCTTGATAATCGTTTCTCTAAAGTTCAAGCAATCTTTATCTTTTTATCTGATTATTACAGTATATCATCAAACATCATGGGTAAGTCGATTTTTTAGCAAAGTAACCCCGGAATTTCTCTCTATAAATTAAACATCCATTCCCGTAGCTTGTTTAGATACCCAAATAAATGCTTTATCTTGGAGTTTTAACTATCTTTTGCTAACCTCCATTCATACAATCAGCTACCTACGTTTACTCTCATGAAGAGCTTTTGAGTTATGCAACTTCTGAAAACATTATTTTACCAGAGTTTAAATATGATTTGAAGAAAGCTACAGCTGAGTAAGTTTTTAAATATGTTGTTATTTTGCTTTTTCGGTGATTCATTCCGATGAAAAAAAAAACTTGCTTTTTTTCATATGCCTTAACTTTGTACTAACCAAGTATTATCTTTTATTATTAGACACAAAGCCAAGCGATACAGCAGTAGTCGATCTCGTAGAAAATCGAGAACCAACTCTGAATCTGGAAGACGTTGGAGTCACAGATCAGAGCGTGCTTCTTTTGGCGTAGGTGATGGTCATGCCCGCCCCGATCTCTCTACTGAGGCTGCTATTGAATCTGGAGATGAATCAGAGGATAGCAGTGTAGACATTGGTGAAGAAGAATTATCATCAAGGTAAGTCATTTATTTCTCTACGTTCTTGCAACCTCAGTTATCAATTGAAAACAATACGAATTCTTTCCCTCTGTTATCTACTTTTTTTAGGCGTTTAACGTGGTGGTAATGATTAATATTGATCTTCCCCCCTCATATTGTCATCTACTCCATAATCAGATCATCATTGCCTTTGAAAATTTCAACCAATATCATCTAACCTTTTCTTTTCAAAATCAATTTAGATTCTTTTCTCAACGTTCATCTGTTACTAGACGCAATGTCCCAGATGTTCCTTTGAAGTTGGCCAATTCACTTGCTACATCCCAAGTCTTGTCCTCATCCCCAACCTCTCACTCATCTCACCACAACAACCACCCACACTACCGTAACCGAAGATACTCCAACAACCAATCTGAACCCAAGGAATCAGAAGATGGTTGGATTGCTGTTGGCCCCAAGCACCACCACAATGGTGGCCATAACAGAAAAAGTTTCAATCACGAAGATGGACACCATCGTAAGCGATTCAACGAGTTTAATAGACAATCTAGACACAGCTTCTCCAAAAACCAAGACGAGAACAACTCTCACCGCAAAAAATCCTTTTCTTCTCACCAACACAGTAGACCAAATAAGGACGATTTGAATCCAACTACTTCTCACAATAGTGACTCCAGCAGCAGCAACAGCGCATCTGCCACATCAGGTAAACACAAAACTGTTGAATGGGCTGAAGACACCCCTGAAACCGCCTCATCTTTGTACAACTTGGCAGACTCCCAAAATACTGCAAAAGAGTACGAAGCCTGGAAAGCTAAGATGAGCAGCGAACAAGACGATAAGGAAAAGTCTACCAAGCCAGCTACTCAAGTCGCTACTACAGCTGTCTAGTAACGATATTTCTTTTTTTCCTGCCCATAATATTTTATGAATATTTGAACTTTCTTTTGATTAAGAAATATACTTTTTTTTATTATTACTTTTTCCTTCCCCCTCTTCCCTTTTTTTCAATGTTAGTAGTGCTTTTTTTTAAATGTACAAAATTGTGTCAAATCTAAATGATTTTTTAGAAACAGACAAATTGTGGTAAATAAAATGGAAAAAAGAAATAGATTTTGGATATATAATTTTTATTCTTTTAAGTTTTCATTGATCAAAAATATTTACTTTTGTAGTATAAGAGCCCTAGATTCTGGGGTAAAAATATTGCATACATCATATCCAAAAATTTATATTCTGATAAGAAAGCGCTCCTAAAGGAACAGTCTGATCAATGCTGTTCCTCCTCCCTCTCCAAAAAAAAAGAAAAAAAAAAAAAGAAAAATAAACCAAACTGAAATTTTAAATATGATATAAAAGGCTTTATTTGAACGATCAATTAATTTTTTTTGGCAAACCCATTAAGGATACAGGTGAATCAACAATTCGAAATTACTATATCCTCATGAGGCACCAATTCGCACCCTTTGCCATTTGTTTAAATTAAAAAATAAAAAATGATAACTTTTAAAGCTTGAGAAAGAAATAAAACATATAAATAAAAGGTTGATTTCCTAAGAATATCTATTTTTTTTTTTTTTTTCTCTCTCTCTTTTTGCTGATTGTTCTTCGTTATTATTAAAAGAATTTAAAATTGAGCTAAAACTGATAATAACAAATTACCATCTAAAAACAAAAAAGCAAAATGTTTTTAAAAGTAGTCAGAAAATGGAAAAAAAGATACGAAAATTATGTTAAGGAGGAAGAATTAAAGGAGAAGGAACGCGAAAAAGCTTCAGAGAAGAAGCACAAAGAGTACAATCGAATAATGACAGAACAAGGATATAAACGTATTGTCGAAGATGAAGTCAACTCGGAATATCATCCTAGTAATTCCAAACCTCAAAAGTTTCAAGCTAAAGTATCTGACTTTCAGTTTAAACATTCTGGGTTGTCTCCATATCCAATTTTGACTACGACAAGGAATAGTAGAGTAGTAAGCCCTTCAATTGTACGTCTCAACCCTGTGTTAGCATCTATATTGAGGCCATCAGATGAACTTGTTAATACCCCTCAACCAGTATCAAAAGCTATTCCAGAAAATATAAGCCAAAACAATTCACAAAACCTTCAACACGATAATATTTTCAACACAATTATCATTGATGGAATTCCAGCGGATCCTGAAACTCCTGAAGATGCACAGGATGAGCCATATGAAACAGATGAGGAATCTGTCGAGCACCCAATCTTGAGAATGCCAAAGAGTCACCTTCAAGGTTTAAAACTCGCCTCTGGCTTGCCTGAATACAATGAGATATACAAGCAATCTCCTTTTAATACTAATGCCAGGTTTCCACCTGTTCCGATCCAAATGCGTCAACCCTTGGGAAAAGGAATCAGATTCCAGCTTCCTCCTTATACTCCCAGGCCTCAACCTGCTAGATATCGCAAAAAATACATTCCTAAAAATTTTCCCAATAAATCTATTAGTGAAGCTACTTTGTACTTGGACAGTATTGCGGCGACTCAACGTAACTTGCAATATGTCTTTCCATTGGCAGTGGTAGAAGAACAAGAAGTTGATCCTACTGATAACCAACTCAACAGTTTTGATAAATGCGATGACGATAGAAAATACAGACCTTATTTTTTGTCTATGGAAGCCAACCCAGTATTTGCAGAGGCACTCACACAGAAGCTTGAAGAATTTGTTCGTTCTCCTCAGTATGCTAGAAGGCTAGAAAAATATTATCAACAGGATGATGGGAATTTTAATAATAGTAATGATATCAAGAAGGAATCTACTTTTGAAAATAAGTCTAATCTAGCTGTTGATGCTCCAACTCAAACAATAATTGCAAAAGATTCGATATCTTCCAACCAGCCTAGCAATACTCAAAATACAATTCCTAATCAAATTGAAAATTCTCTTCCTGTTGAAGATCCAAACACAGACCAAGCTGCTGAAGTTGAAAATTTGATTGAACTTGAATCTAAAACCGAGAGCAAACAGGCTTTGAAAAATGAGCATATGAACAACAAGGATTCAGATCAAATTAACACACAGAAGGAAATTAAAATTCAAACTAAATTTGAGAATGGAAATTTTGGCAATAAAAATGGAAAGAAAACTGAAAAGAAAACAGAGAATGAAACCGGAAATAAGAAAAAAGGTAAAAGTCTTTTTGGATTGAGAGGGCTTGCCAACCGACTATTTAGTAGCAAGAATAGCCCAAAAAGTTCAAAGCCTTTAAAGTCTTCAACATCTTCACAAGCTAAACCCAAGTATGATTCTCCTACCTCGAAAGAAACTCCACAAAAAACATACCAAACTTCATCTCATAATTCTCAAACTGAAAAGGCTGTCAAAAGAAATGGTTCTATGACAAACAATAGTAAAAATGATAAAACTTTGGGGTTACTACCAGTTGACAACAGTGTTGTACAACCTGAATCACAACATGTTTTGCCTGAAAATGATAATGATGATACTGAAAATAGTCCAAAGCAGGCTGGACATATCAGTAATAAATTGGCAGAAACCCAAGAAAGTTTGGCTATCGAGCAAGGTGTAACCGATAAAAAAAATGGTATTGTATCATCTTCAGCCTCTTTAAACTTACCACCCAAAGAGATCCAAAACGCTCTCATTCTACGATGTAAAACATATAGTTTTTAGCAAAGATATTTTTGCCTAGTTGTACTTTATAATACTTGAATTGATACTTTTTTGACATAATATAATAATAAATCTAAATTGAAAAAAAAAAGTTTATTCATTATGACTTTAATTGGTTGATAAATGTGATTGGTTGAAAGCTTTATTTCAATATAATTAGAAAATTGACAAGAGTGGTTTTGCCTGCCACCATTAATATTATTATTGATGATGCATTAACTAACAACTTTTTTTTTTCTTTTAATTATTTTTTCTTCTTTACTACCATTTCCAATATCAACTTCAACATAGTGAGACAAAATGATTCAATTTCAAATGATATCAGGAGAACCATCACAAGTACTAGAGTTCTACGATAACTCCGTCAGCTGTAAGTTTGAGTACAGGATCGAAATTGAAGGAGAAGACGGCACCAATCAAACGCACTCGCATCAGACCGTAAACGACGACAATCCGCCAAAGTTGCCGTTTACGGGTAACGAGGGGGAAAAGAATTGTTGTCACCAACAAGATTTTTTTTTAGATCTCAACAACTGCGTAGTTACTGGCGAAAATGGATTTCAGGTAATATTCTTTCCATCATCTAATCTACAACCGTTTCAACAGTAGACTGATTATAGTGTAAGGTTCTAACTGCAATTATTGATGCATTTGCTTTCTTTATCATTAGTTTAATATTGAAATATATTGGAATTCAAAATCAATTTCAGACAAGGATTTGTTTGATCTAGACGCTGCAATAAAAAATGGTAATTTATGGGAAAAAAGTGGACTTGAAATGCATGCCAAATCGTTGAATGTTGAGCTAGATGGTGGCAAAGGGGATAATGCATATCGTATACTGACTTGTAAGTAAACTAATCTCGGCAGGTTATTTTTATAAAATTGAAACATTTAGTAATTAACAAAGTCCTTAGATACCATAATTACTACACCCTCACTTTTACGAATGAAATATAACTACCCCACTGTGGTTCTAAAAAGCATTAACTTAAAATTTGATTTCCAATGTGAGAAGCTTTGCTCGGAAGTAGATAGACTTCCGTGGGATGGGACTAACTCGTTAGAAAGGATAGAAATCATTTCAAGCATTGTAAACTATTTGAGCATCTGTCTATGGCTTGACAAACTCCAAGTAAAATTACCATTAATTTTTATGAGAAGTGAATTTAGAAAAAGAATTTTAAAAGAGCTTGATGCTCTAGAAGCCATTGAGCAATGTTTAGAAGAAGATGAAGACCAAGAACAAAACAAAAGTCTGTTACGAAATGGACTTTGGAGTAGGTTGATCTGGGGTTATCAACTAAAATTCTGGAACAATAATGTTGAGAAAAAGAAACTTGTTGAGCGTGGCACAATGCTAGGCAGTTATTGGGATGAAATCATTGAACCTTCAGAAAGGCAGAGTCAGTTTGTTTCTAGTCATGGGTACAAGCAGGATCAGCTGGCTTCTCTAAACTTTCTAAAGCCAACCTTGTTTTAAGGTAAAATTCTAATCAAATAGCTAATCGATTTTTCAATCTACCCCAACTATTTTCTCAAAAACTCCATGTTTTATTTTTTTCCGTCATGACTTGTTTTGTTTTTGTTTTTTGTCTGGTACAAATTTGTTGTTTTAGAATCCGAGCCGCATTTACGTTTATTAATTACCGTTTTTAGACAGACATAAGTTGACTTTTTTTTTTCCAGTCCTATACAACTATACATATTACACCCCCAAAAAACAAAAAAAAAAACTCACCAACAGATTTTTTTCTTTTTAATCTTGCCTTCATATGAAAAAAATAGCAAATACAAAGAAACATCCAATTATAAATATATAAAAATAATTTTTCTTTTGCCTTTTTTATCAGGAGCTTCTATTTAAATATATTTATGAAGCTCTTTTTTACTTGCATATCATGAACTCTATTCAGTTCATTTCAACGAGAGTTGATCGTGTTATCAATGCTACTCCTTCCAATCCATCCAGCAGATCGAATTCCTCGACAGCACTGGTAAGTAGACACCACAAACCCTCTTGCTAAACACAATTACTAAATCAAATTTGCATTTATAGAACCGACTTCTTTCTGACTCTTCACTAGATCTTATAGACGAGCGATTAGAGCTGGAGTCTCAGGAAAATAAAATACCCAACAACTGCACTAATGATGCATATGACAACCTCAAGTTACCGACGCCTACTTATTCCAACAACAAACAATCATTTTCAGAGGCGACAGAAAAGTCAAGTTATCCCTCAACTGATAATCAAAATAACACGAAAGCTCAATATGATAATTCTGTTTCTACTACTAAAGCGTATGATGATTCAAAAAATATCAACTCCACTTATTACTATTCGTTTTTACCAAGCAAACAAGCCTCATTGTTTCATTGGCTGACTGCAGTTTTTTTTATACTCCCAAAACTAATTCTTAATGCATTTTTGTTTGCTTTGCTATGGCTGAGAGTATTAGTACTGCGACAGGATAAAGCCAGAATTCTCCATGGCTTTGACCATTCTACCACTTCAGAATTAAATTCTAAAGACAACAAATCTTCATTTGCATCACCTTTGACATCATCATCACATGACACTTCAGGCTTATCTCACAAAGAAAATACCCCAGAACCTCCTAAAAACTATCTGTTAAGAATTCTTTTTGGATGGCTATTGTTTAGAAAGGCTCAGAAGGATTTAATCCCTTCGAAGGTTGTGGAAAAACCACAATCTATTACATCGATCTCGGATAAACCTGGAGTATCGAAACGGTTTAGATCCAACAGTAAACGAAACTCTCGCAATTCTATATCATCTTTATCTTCTCCGTCAGCAGCACAGGGGTCATCTCAAGATGAATCAAAATCAATTGACGGGACAAGTATCAAAGAAGAGCCATCACTACTTGATCCAAATAAAGATTCTGTTGTTGCTGACCCTACCAAGAAAAGACGGAGATCACCCCTAGCATATGTTCACAAGTACCCTAGAGTCTACGCTCCACCAAGACCTTTAGTTCCTCTTCATGTCTTGAGACCACTTTCAATTTGGAAACTCTTGTCTTTGACATCATCATTCACGCTAGCCTCGCTCACAGAAATTGACGATAAAATGAATGGAGATAGCAATAAATCAAATGAGACTAAAATGCCTCTTCAAAAGCCTCCAGCTCATTCAAGAAAAATGTCATCTTCCACACCACCTTCAGTTCAAAAGCATGCCCGCAATCCTTCTGTGCCCACCAATAACAGCACTGGTAGTAATCCTGAGCCGGCGAAAGCACCTATTATGACATTATCTGCACATTTACACGCGATCCATGAAAAACGGATGCGACCCAAAACATTAATTTTAGACTTGGACGAAACACTCATTCATAGCTTATCGCGAAGCCCATCATCCACCTCTTCCTCAGTATCCTCATACATTAGAAACAACGGGTATATGGTTGAAGTCAAAGTTGATTCCGGCTTTACAACGCTTTATACAGTACTTAAACGGCCGTATTGCACAGAGTTTCTCGATGCGGTCTCACAATGGTACAACCTAGTAATTTTTACAGCAAGCATTCAGGAATATGCCGACCCCATGATTGACTGGCTAGAACGAGATGGAAAATACTTTAAGAAACGGTTTTATAGACAGCATTGTACATGGACAAACACATCTTCCCCGGCAGATTCCAAGAATCCTTCTTCTTCTTCGGCCTCATCATCTAGCTCGAATAATAAAGGCTCAAGCTCATCAGGAAGTGGATCAATGGGATACGTGAAAAATTTAAGACTTGTAGAGCCAGATTTGTCTCGTGTTGTTATTGTTGACAATTCTCCTACTTCTTATATGGAGACTCCGGCCAATGGAATCGGGATTGAAGGATGGATCAATGATCCTTCTGATTGTTCTTTGCTTAACTTGATTCCAGTACTTTCTTCTATGAGATATACTACTGATGTCCGTTCCATATTGGAATTACAGTATGGCAATCAAGCTTTTTATAAATCTTCTACCAAATCTGTTTAAGATATTGAAAACAAAAAAAGCAAGAATATTTTTTGTTTTTCAAAATTACATTTTTTTTTTGTTTTTGTTTTGTTCCTTGTATTTGTGCTTTTCTACTAGTATAGTTGACAATATAGCAATAAACATTTGTTAATTTCTCTTCCTATTTATTTTCTATTAATCCAGATATTACTTTTTTTTTCATTGTCTAATAAAGAAACTTGAAAGAATTCATCATATATTTATTAACCAAGTTCAAGCAGCAATTTTACATATTAAAAAAATTAAAAAAGGGGTGTTGCTAAAAAAAACAGAAAAAAAAGTTGTGTAGTTAGTGAGACTATTCTTTATATCCCGTTGGTTCTGAGATGATACCATTACTGGAAGTAAATCCGTTCTTTGGACTATTACTGTTACCAGCAACTGCACTATTATTAACAAATGAATTGAGCTTGGTCCAAAGACCACTTGCTCCCTTGGCAATGGCCTCAGTTCGTTGTTTGATAGGAGTGGTAACCGTATTATTGGTATTAGTAGTAGATGGATTAGATCCACCACCACCTCTTAAAGGCTTAACAATTTTAATGTTAGAATGCAATGATGAAGATGAATCGACAGACGAAGGATTGGCTGGAGATAAATCTGGATAATGGATGACCTTGTTGTTAGGCCCATAGCTTGGGACTGTTGGGAATGATGATGAGTTTTTGAATGTTGGTGAGCCAAGTGGGGATGTGGGGGTGTTGCCATCAGATTGATTGTTTGACAACAAGTAGTTTGCTGATAACGAACTAAATGTTGGGCGATCTCTAGTCGGAGATCCCAAAGAAGGTGCCAAAGTTGGAGATGTGGCTCCAAACGAAGGTCCGGATAGTGAAACTCCCTTTTTAACTTCTAAAAGACGGTCTCGCAAGTAAGTTAGTTTTGTCTCAAAAATTTCTGATTCCTGGCCAAGTCTATTCTGGGATTCTCGTAAAGCAGATTCAAGAGATTGGATACGGTCATTTCTTGCTAAAAGGATCTTATGTGCCATTGTAACATCCCGCTTCAATACGGTGTTTTGCTCAACAAGTTGTCTTTGAATGTTGGTGAGTTGTTCAAGGTTTCTTTGTAATAGGGCCATCTTCTTTTCTTGTTGGTTATTGTTGGATTGCTTCATTGCCAAATTGTATTGTTCTTTGGCTTGATCTAATGAAATTTCAAGTTCAACAACACGTTCACATCTTTCTTGAAGATCACGCATTAAATTGGCCTTGAGCTGTTCATATTGAGCAATATGGCTTTGCATCTTTGAAATCTTTTCTTGAGCAGCGGCAGTAGCAACAGCAGCTGCTTGTTTTTCAACTTCTTTTATGTCTACATCCTTTGTAGTTTCCTTGTTTTTATTTTCCTTGTCTGAAGAATCTTGTGATGAAACAGTATTAAGAGAAGTATCTTTGGAGATTGATGGATGAAGGGCTTCGTACTTGAGTTTTCCAATTTCGGCCAAAAGTTCACGAGAAGTTTCTTCACTAGCTTTAAGCTTGGATTCGTAGATCTTTTCCAATTTTAACTTGGCATCTTCACTTTCTGTTTCTTTTAATACATTTTGAATATACTCCTGAAATTTGGCATTCTGTTTGTCAATTAACGATTCAATATATTTGTAGAATTCTTTACTGTCGGGTTTCAGGTCTCTATGATAGCTTGGCTCACCATCTTTAACGGCTACATCGACAATGCCCACGTCTGGTTGGTAGTATTCGCCAAGGATTTCAGACATTTTCTTGCGCTTCTTCTGGTCGTATAGTGCTTCTGGTGATAAGCCATTTTCGGTCTTTGCCTCTGGCGCGCTATCATTCTTAGATTTATCTCCTTCATTTTCAGGATGCTCTGAGTTGATAGAATTTTCACCGTTAGTTCCTTCAAGATAGCTTGTTACAGTTGGATCGTCTTCAGGTATTTCTTTATCACCATTTGAATTGAGTCTAGTTTTTATAGAGCTGCTGGAAACATGAGAAGATAGCTTGGTCTTTAACCCGTTGTGTATTGAGCTGTTGTCGATTTCAATACTGATAAGTTGCTGTTTAGCATTTTGCAAATCCTGCATCAGTCTCTTGTTTTCCTCCTTTAAGGAATCATTTGTAATTGACAGTTCTTTTTTCTCATACGATAGATTATCGAGTTGAAGCTTCAAGTCATTATTTTCTTTTTTGAAATCAGTAGTCTTCTGAAGTTGTTGAATTTGTGATCGTAATGATAGTAGCAATTGTTCTTGCTCAGAAATGAGATTCTCCTTTTCTGAAATTTGATCCTGAAGTTGATTTTCTCTTTTAAGATATTCTTCAATAGTGTCTACATCAAGGTCATTGCTGCTTTGACCAGATGTTGTAGGGACAGGTGTGCTTGTTCCAGATTTTGCCGCCTTTGTGGGCGTTGGAATGTTACTACCACCACTTGGACTCAAGAAGCCTTCAGATACACTATTTCTCTTTGAGTTATTAAGCAGAGTGCTCTTTCTATAATAAGGACCAGGGGTAGTGGGTCTTGAATTGCTGTTAGTAGAAACCGCCGAAGCACTACGCGAGTGTTGAAAAGCAGGTGATGAAAAGAACGAGTTGGGAGGAGACTGGGGCCCTGAAAATGTCGAAACAGAGCTAGTTGAAACAGAAGACGAGTGTCTAGATTTCGAATTCGGTGGAAGGGGAGAATTAAGTATATTTTGGGCCCCAATTAATGGGATCCAGCTTTCTTTTGGAGGAGGGTCTCCACTTCGCCATGCTGTAATTTCAGTTTCCAACTTGTTTGAATAAGAAACGGTACCTTCCAGTTGATGTTGGCATTTCTTCAATAACTGTCTCAATTCAAGAGGAGACAACTCGGTGTTGATTTTAGCTTTGTTCTTGATGTTCTTAGCTCTCACACCAAACCTTAATGTGGACAAAGTTTCGGCATCATTTAGCACTGAAGGGGAACAATTAACAATTAAACTTGTTCTGGAATTACCTCCTAAAGATTCTTGTAATATTCTGGTAAGCTTAGAATCTCTGTAAGGCACATGTGTGGATTTGCCGTCTGTTAATGAATTGATTACCATTCCCAATGCTGAAAGAGACTTATTGATCTTTTTAGCTTCTTCAAGAGTTTGCCCACTTGCACCAGTTTTGCCAACTTTTTCAGATCCTGCCAAATCGACCAAAGAAAGCTGACCAGTTTTTTGTGCACCGGAAACGGTATTTTTTTGAGCTACTGTTATAACAAAAATAGAGTGAGAACGAGAAGACTCTTGATTCATACTTGTAGATGCTACTGCTCTTACTGTACTTCCCTGTCTCATAACTTGGTAAACTTCATCGGCTGAGGAAACATATTCTTCGGTCAATCCTTTGACATAAACCCCCCTAGTTTTATCTTCGTGAATGGGAAGATTTTCATTGGAAGGATTTAACAAATCTCTGATTCTTTCCATATATATTTCCATATAAGAGACTTTGACTGTATATTCTATGTCTGCTGAAGAGTTTAAGATCATTTGAAAAATTCTGTCAACAATTCTAGGAATGACACCCTTTAGCTCTGGGTTGTCGATATTACTGTTTGGGCCCATCATGGTAAAGGTTTTTCCTGAGCCGGTCTGGCCATAAGCAAATACCGTTCCATTGTAGCCTTTCATGAGATCATCGACCGTTTGTTTAAGCGAATAGTTGAATACATCTTCTTGTTTGGCAGACATGTCAAAAACCCTATCAAAAGTAAATGATCCATTAAAATCTTTAGTTTCAATGTTGCATGATTCTTCAGAAAGAAACTCAACAATAGTGCCTGAACCTAAAGGCTCAATAGAATTTTCGATATTATTATTCTCTGCGAAATCATTTGAATCAGGTGTAGTCGCGTTACCACCTTTCATTAGTTTTAGCTCTGATTCATTATGTGGCCTAAACCGTGCAATAACTTTTATATTATTTGTGGACGGTGTTAAAGTGCCAAAAGATAATGTTGATTCAGCTGTGGTTGATATGGAGGATCTACTAGGAGTAGACCGATGATCTGAGACCATCTTTTAAGACTCAATAATATAGATAAGACTTGAGGGGCGTGTGATTTGGGGAAGTGTGAGAATTAAAGAAAAAAATCAAGTGATGATGGAAAAGAATGGAGGTTTGGGTTTTTTTATTTACTTTTGGTTATACATATACTATACTGCGTACTAAAAGTAAACAAAAAAAACAACAAGAAAAGACATTAAAACCAATAAAAATATAGTTAGATTTTCTTCCTCCCTATGCGCCTTTGTATGGATATTTAACTTTTTCCAAAGACCTCAACCCAATATAACTATCATGAACAGATTTTTGCAATAAAACTCCCAAGAAAACAACAAGTAACGGAAATGCCCATATAAAATCTATTGTCTTGCTTGCAAAGTGTTTAATACCTGACAATGCTATGACAATGGCAAGCAGAAAGTTCAAAGGCGTCAAATAGATCTCTAAAGGAGAAAGAGAAGTGGGCTTTGCTGTTATCAAAGGGAGATATGGGATTCCTGATTTAAACCAATGTATATTATACAACGTCATCGATATAGATATGAGCGACAACAGTGAAAGCATAGGGTCTTTTTTACAATATGGTAAAAATATGTACAAAGGTGTAGGAATAAGAGCCATTATTGTAAAAACTATCTTGTACTTTGATTCAATTTTATACATTTGGATTTGTAGGTCATGAATGATTTGCTCTTGTTCTAGATTTTCTATTAGTATCCATAATATACACATATACACATCATTGGACTTGTGTCATTTCATACCTTGCTCATCATAAACCAAATTAGTATGCTCATCAAAATCAGGCTCTTTAAGTAGGCGTTTTGTAGCTCTTCTCAATCTAGACATTATTAAATACTGGATGTTGTATAATAATGTCAGGGTTGCCGTTAATTTGTTATTATAGATTGTGAAGAAAGAAACTGAAAATTGGTGGTAAGTTGGCACTTTTTTATTTGTATACTCCGGCAACTACATACCAAACTAAAAAACAATTAGATGAATATTCACATAAATCTTGGAGATGTTTGATAATGAATTGATTTAGTTTACTATAATACTATTACAAAAACTTTAATGTTTTTATATATGAGCAAAAAAAAAACCTGTAGGCTTTTAGTATTTTTTGTTGTTTTCAAGCGTTCCTTCAATAAAAAAATCTAAAAAAGGTCCAATTGATAATAAACAAAAGGCTTGTAATCAGTCTCAACAAGGGCACCAAATTCATGAAGATCCGAATCAGTTTTGAGTTTGCCCTTCTTGTCCTTTTGAAATGCATTACCACTGAGGTATCCAAACTTGTTAACAAGAGCTTCCTCAATTTTCTTTTCGTTTTTAGCTGGGAAATATACAGAAGTATTGATGAAGTTAGGTGGTAGCCCGTAACGCAAAACACCTTCAACAAACATTCTAATAACCTTCAAATGTGTCCAGTCTTTTACAAGATCACTGTAAGCGGTCCTTGAAAGTCTAATGATATCGCCCCATAATTTACGTTCCTGTTGTGATGCAACTTCTTGCTCTTTTTTCAAGTCCTCAACAAGAGCTTCTGAGTATTCAAATTCTCTGGGAATCCACTTGTGTTCACGGCATTTAAGTTGAAATTCAGCAGCATATTTTTTAAACAAGGTTGTATTGTAAAGAATATATTCGTCGTCTTGAGCAATTACTGAAGCACTTCGAGGAACAACCATTGGTACTAAGGATTCATAAGCATTGAGATAATCTTTTGAAAGGGATTTGGGTACAGCAACCAAAACAGTGACAAGATATTCACTGTCTTGTACAAAATGCTCTCTACGGACAACGTCGTGAAGAGAGCGAATGGATAAGTTACCACTAAAATCATAATGTTAGAATTAATGAAAACAGAAATTGTAGATAAAATCTTTTGAAATTGAACATACGTTTGTTTTCTGTCAATTGTAGTAAGATTAGATTTTGCTGCTGTGTAGTTTGAATAGGCTGTTTTAACATCATTGTCAAGAGCAAATGCTTCCTATTTTCATTAAAAACAGTTAGATTTAATAATCCAAGTAAAATTAGCAAAATTGAGCTTTTTTTAAATACCTTTGAAATAAGATCAACTAGTTCAGGAATAGGCTTGTCGGTTCTGTATTTATTGGAACTCCAAGAAAAGGATTTGATATAGTCTACAGCTGACTTATCGTCAATCTTTTTGGCAGCTGCAATTTGAGCAATATTTCCGTCATAAAGGTTGGATACGATTTCAGAAACTTTTGAGACAATGCCTTGAAATTGAGTGTCAATTTTGGCTAATTCTTCAGATTGTTGAACCAAGCTGTCGAGAGTACCGATTTTAAAGCTTGGAATCTGTAATGGGTTTATGTCTTGAGGAGCGACTGACAAAGTCTCTGAGTACCATTTTTCAAGTTGTGTTTCGGGATCTCCTCCACTGGGAGCAGCACTGGCTGGCAATGAGATGAGATAGAATATGTTCGATGACATTATAATTGAAAGGTGTTGAAGTAAGGTGATATATGTTTGGATTACTTGGAAAGAAGAAAGAAAAAAAAGAATTGGCTGCTTGTTTGGTGCTGCGCTATGGCTAGGAGAAGGACCCTAAATAAAACAAATGGTGGTTGCATAGATTGAAATGTTACAAAGTTTCACTATGAATGCTGGCTGAATCCGAAGTTAGCCTACCACGTACAAATCTTTCAAGGCAGTGACATTGCATACCACCAGGTGTCATACATTGATCATTGGGTTAGGGCATAGGGCTGTAGAAAATTTTTTATTTTTTGGAGGATGAAAAATTTGAATACTTTCAAGCTTGATACAATACTTCACCAGTTTTAGTTTGTAAACCCACAACAGACCTTAATTATCATAAAAAATGAGTAAAGCTTTGGAGGTATGTTATTCTGCATTTTTACAAACACCTATGTTTATTTTTTTAACCTTTTACTGTTTAACTTTAATTTTATAGGAGCGACTTAGAAGCCACTCTGATGCATTTCAAGGACTTTTGTCCTTAATTCCAGAAGATCCAAAACCCATAACGAAAAGAGCTAAAAAGAGAGCTAAAAAGGCTAAACTTCTTAGTAAAACTGGAAAGAACGAAGATCCTGTTGAAGAAGTCACTGAGCCTGTTGCATCTGCACCTGCCGAAGAAGATGAAAAAACGATTATATATGATGATGAAGGAAATTTCGTAGAGAGCATTGGAGCTGATAACGATGTCGACATGGACGATGGCGATGATAAAAACACACAGGAAAAATCAGCATCAAATACAGTAGAACCAAAATCAAACAATAACAAATCTGAAAGTAAATCAGATAAAGATGATAAATTGGCAGAAAAAGAAGCATCACAGTCAACCAACGATACCCCCCAACCCAGCAAACAAAAACCTGACCCGGAAAAAATAAAAGAACTACGCGAAAAACTGGCTTCTAAGATCCAACAGTTTAAGGAAAAGAGAAAAGCTCCAGGCACTGTAACTAACGGAACTGTTAGAACTAGAGAAGCTATTTTAGCCGCACGAAGAGAAAAAGAAAAGCGTGAAAAGGAAAAGGCAGCCAGAAGAAAGGAAAGGGCTCAAAAAGAAGACGCCAATGATGAAAACGATGATGATTACGAACAAACCAAGGTTGACGATTCCAATTTACTATTTTCTCAAGTCACGTTTGCTGATGGATCAAAGGCTACAGCCGATTTGAAGGAACTACGACATGAGAGATCAAAGAAAGGTCCTCGCGACATTTTAGGACAATTGAAGCACGTTCAAGCTCAAAAATCAAAAATTGCAAGTAAAAAGGACAGTGAAGCTAGAGCCACTCTAGAATCAAAGTCAACATGGAGTAAAGCGATTGCTCAAGCCGAAGGCATCAAAATTCAAGATGATGAGAAAAAACTAAAAGCTTCATTGAAAAAGCACAAGAAGCAGAAGCAAAAGTCTGAAAAGGAATGGCAAGAACGCAAAGAAACAGTTGCCAAAGATCAATTGGCTAAACAGCAAAGAAGACAAGATCATATTGCCCTCAAAATTGAAAGAAGCAAATTGCATGGTAAGAAGGCTAAGAAGAGAGCAGGATTTGAGGGTGGCATTGCTAAGACCCGTCTTAAAAAACTTAAAGCTGCATCTTCTAGAGTTCATAAAAAATAAATGTAAACTAATATTGGTAATGATTATGATTAACTACTTTAAGAAAATGAAACTTTCAATTTTGTGGAATATCTTCATAATGCAATTAATGATTTTGTTTTGTATGTATATTATATGTCTAGGAAAGTCCCATAAGTGTTACATTTAAGAGTACTTGGTCTTACTTAGCCAAGATGCTCAGGAGAATCCCAGTATGGTTTGTTTTTCACAATCCATGGATGAGTAGCAACTTTCTCCAATGGAAATCTCTTTTCAGGGGAATGTTGCAAGAATCTCTTGATGATATCGGCGGCTTCTGGAGAAACAGTAGGAGGAATTCGCAAGTCAACCTTCGATATGCGCTTATAGGTAGCAGCATGCCCGGATTCTTCAAATGGAGGGTTTCCAACAAGAAATTCATATGTCAAAATTCCCAATGACCAAATATCGACTCTATAATCGTGATCCTTGGCTTCTACCATCTCTGGGGGAAGGTAGTCTAATGTGCCACACATTGTGGTTCTTCTAGTGCTTGGAGAGGGTGAGTGGACACTCCAACCAAAATCCGAGATCTTGATGTTACCATCAAGACCAAGAAGAATATTTTCAGGCTTAATGTCTCTGTGAATAATATGCTTTTTGTGTAAATAGATGAGTGCAAGTGACATCTGATAAATATATTTAGAAGCTCTAACATCGTTGAAAGTGCCCATCCTTCTAAGAACTTTGAAAAGCTCTCCTTGGGCAACGTACTCTATCAACAGATAAACGTTTTTGTCGTCATGAAAATGGCCAAATAAACGAGAAATGTTTGGATGCAATAAATTGGACTGGATTTCAACTTCTCGACGAAATTGTTTTTCAACTTTATACTCGATAAGCTCCTTTTTGCTCATAACTTTGAGAGCACATATATATCCGCTTAACTTGTCACGGACACAATAAACCTTTCCAAACTTTCCCTTTCCTAACTTTTTACCGATTTCAAAATCGCTTAATGAAAACTGTCTATAAGTTGGGCCGCTATTACCGTTAGATAATGGACTATTTCCTGTCGAATTGTAAAGAAGAGCAGAGCTATTGCGGACTTTGATTCCAGAAAGAGGGTTCGATAGACGAATTGTGTTTGGATCGATTGTTGATACTGTCTTCTTATTTTGAGTTTTAGATGATGCAGTTGTTTGAGAGGTTGTTGTTGAAGCAGACGAATTGGAAGATGTATTATTATTTGTCTTCTTACTAGTGCTTGGAATTGAACTTAGTCCTGAGTTTGTAGAGAGTCTCCATCGCTCTGGATTAATCTTCACAACAGGAAGGGTGTTTTTGGCGCTTGAACTAGTTCCAGTTTTTGATGAAGTAGATTTTGGTTGGCTCTGGCCATTAGTCAACTTTACTAATGGTTTACGACTTTCAGAAGTGGTAGCTCCGTTTGCAGGATTGTTTTTTGATAAATTAGATGGTCTAAGTTTTTGCTTAGTTAGAGGAACAGGATTCTCACTAATTGAGACTCTAGCAAGCCTTGACTCTAGATTCGACACCGACATAGCTGATTTTTACTGATTATAAAAAGGGTATATATTGATCGAATTAATGAAAAATGGTTAAAAATGAATTAAAATATAAAAGAAAAAAAAAGGAGAAGAAGAAGAAAAACGAATTCTTGAATATATTTATTTATTTTCTTTTCCAGTTAAAAACATTTCATGTTGTCTTTATTGTTTGATTGATACTTGGTGTTTGTTTTTATCCAAAATTAGAAAAATAGTAAACAATGAAAAACTATTACAACATTATTACATAATATTATATCAAAAAATCCGAAAAAACTTTTGAATCACTTTGACTTTTATACATGACTATAAATTTTGAATAGAACACTGCTTTTATTATTGTAGTATAGGTTTATAATGGCTGGAAATTTGGAAGCATTAAAAACACTCGATAATTGGGCAAATGAAAATGGATTTTTCAAGTCAAAAGATATTAAACTAGAAGCTAGTATGTCTGATTTATTTATTCATTTTTTACTTTTATGCATCCGAGCAAAACTAACCTAACATATCAAACACATAAGATGATTATGGTTTTTGTCTTGTATCATTAAAGAATATCGAAGCTTCAGTTGAAAACCCTGTAGTACTAGTTAGTTGCCCTGAAAAGTTCGTTATTGGGCCAAGACTTGCATACTCATACTTCAGCGACGTGTGGAATGAATCGCGTGAATCGAAAGATGTTGCACACATTAGAATGTCGTTAATCAAACTTTCTTTATTGTATGAAAAATACATAAAAAAAGAAACAAGTATCTGGAAACCATGCATTGATGCTTTGCCAAAAACTTTAGATGAAATAAATCTACCAATGTTTTGGACATCGCAACAACGTGAATGGTTAAAAGGTACTAACATTGATGGTGACTGTGAATTGAAACTGATCAAATGGAAAAAAGAATATGCACTCTTAAAAGAAAAGCTTCCTGACCTTGACTGGGAATTGTTGTCGATTGAAAAGTATCTGTGGGCATGTTCAATATTTTCCTCAAGAGCTTTTCCAGGCAGATTGATTTACTGCACCGAGGAAGAAGAGAAGCTTTACGGTGCCAAAGAATTTTACCTAAGTGTTTTATTACCGATTGTAGACATTGCAAATCACAAGCCACTAACACCCGTCTCTTGGGATACCAATCCAAATCAACAAGGAGGTGGATTGGCATACTCTATACTATATCCAGTTCATGCAGGCTGCGAAGTTTTTAACAACTATGGGCCAAAGGGTAATGAAGAATTGCTAATGGGATATGGATTTACCATTGATGTACATTCACCATCCATGGAGATGCTTGCTCCATTTTTAGATCTCGTTATGGTCAAACTGGTATTACCTAAACAATATGGTATCGATGCAATTTTACAAAAAAATGAAATTGAACTTGAGGAAGATGGAAGTGTTGTATTCAAGCTCACAGAAACAATTCCCTTGAACTTGAAATTGCTTCTTCTATTTACAATTCTCTCTATTTTGGAATCCCTTTTTGAAAATCAGTATGAAGATTATGTTGATTTCAGTGGATTGGAAATTACTAAAGATACTGTGACAAGAGTTGAAAAATTGAATGGAATGGATTGTCTGATTGTTGCTTTAGAGAAAAAGCTTATCGATACGACGAGATTTGAGGGCCTTGTCCCTACAGATCCAAAAGATATTGAATCACTAGATCCAGTATCTCAAAACCGACTTCATCATAGCAATATTTATAGAACCGGGCAGGTGAAAATTTTGAAAAAAGCTCTTGAGGAAGCCAAGAAACTGCGCTCAAGTATCATGGAAACAGCTGAGATTTGTTTATCTATTACCCATGTTTTGAATGGTGGGCGTAATGGAGAGCTCACAGACTCATCTACTATTATCAAGGAATTAACAAAATCATCTGAAGATGAAGATTTGGAAACAGAAAATAAGCCAAAAGAGCAATACCTTCAACCAGACGAAGTAGATGAAAACTTTATCATGCCAGTTGCCCTATCGGTTGAGTATCTTAAGGGTGTTGAAAAGAGTAAATATGGAAAAAAGCTCTCAAAGATTTGGAAAAGTATGGATCTTGAAAATTTGAGTTTTGATGATGAAGAATTAATTGAAAGCTACAAGCCTATTGCTGAAATGGTCGTAGAAACAGCAAAAAATTTCAACGAAGCTTCTGGTAATGAGAACGACGCCAAAAAGATAATTTTGAGTGACAAATGGACTCCTCAAGTACTCGCAGAAGCCAGCAAGTTAATGGAAAAGCATAGCTATTGCATGAACCAAGAGGAATATTACTTTATAGTTGATTAGATTGGAGATATTGTATAAAGGCTTTTACGGTTTTACTTGAAATTATTAGATTACTAAACTTGAAGTATGTACAGTTACTGAAGCTGTCATTGAAAATCACTTTACAAAGCTTGTTATGTACTGAAGTTATTTGAGCCAAACTTTGATATCTAAATCTAGTAGCAACATATTACATCATATGTCACATACACCCCTCAACGAGTTCATAGGCAACACTTGCCAAATCAAGTTGGTTAATACATCATAATACTGGCTGAATATTATCAAAACTCCCAACCAAATTTTAACCGCCTTTTCGGCTTCTAGACCAATTGAAGGCCCAGCTTTCCAGAAGAATATAATGCCATAGAAGGATATGTAGAATGCTATTTTAAGGACTTTTGTGTTTCCGGATTTTGAATTTTTGACTTTAGAATTTTAGTTAACAAATCCAATTATATAAATCGTATATTAAATCGATATAATGCACGATAGATAGCAAAATGATCAATCACGTATCTTGCCAAAAATTACTATCTGAGAAAGTTGGATAAATCATTGATAAGAGCCTGGTATGTTTCAATAGCGGTTAAAAACTGGTGGAAGCCAAACTTTTTTTAGTACGATACCGAGCCAAAAACAACATTAAAAATCTGAGTGCAAAGCCGTTTGCAGATAAGTGTAACAAAGTACTAATACCACAACCAGTCTTTGGCCTACCAGCAAAGGTTTAACCGTTTGAATTTATGCGCCCTTCAATGGCCTATATCTTTCGATCTCGAAGAAGCTAATCAAAATGCACGCGCAACATTAGTGCTCTGATTGGCTTCGGAAGTTTTATTTTTTCAATTATTCTAATATAAATAGCCATTAATTTTTCCTCAAGATTTTACTTTTTTTCCTCTTTTTCCCTTTCTTGCCTTACTTATCAGTACTACACAGTAATCAATCTAACGACTGTTTTCTTTTTAAATAATAACACCAAAATTAAAAGCTTTCAGCTTTAAATACATATATATTATATTACATTAGCATTATTAACTGTGCAATTTGCATTTGTATACTAGAATCTGATTCAATAACTGAACCAAAATACCTACGATTATGACTGAACCAGTTGTACGAAAAGTTGAACTTCATGAATTCGACAAGGCTAGAGATGCCCTGGCCAAAGCATTTGTCGAAGACCCAGTTGCTGCATATCTAACTGGAGGTGACGACTACACCCCAGAGCAACGCAGAAAAATCGATTTGCAAATCTTTGAATTTATCGTCTATGCTCATTTATTGAAAGGCCTTGTCTTGACGATTGGCGATTTTGAAGGAATCGCTTGCTGGATGCCTCCAGGAAAGAACATGGATGACTACTGGACTATTTTGAGATCCGGTATGTGGAGACTTTATTTTATTCTTGGAAAGGAGTCTAAAGAACGATATTTCAATGAATTCTTGCCTGTGTTACATGATGCAAAGGCTGAGGTCATGGGCGATAGAGATGATAAGAGTTGGTATCTCATTTATTTGGGAACCGTCCCAGAAGCTAGAGGCAAGGGTTATTCTAGGAAGCTAGTTGAATATGTCACTGACATGGCAGACAAAAATGGTGAACCCTGCTATTTGGAATCCTCGACTGCTACAAACCTTCCAATTTACAACAAATATGGTTTCGAACTTAAGAAGGAAATCACTTTGGATAGAGCTGAAAAGCCAGTCCATTTGCAGTGTATGATCCGAGAGCCAAAGATTATTAAAGACGATTCCGATGATTAGATGCTTAGCTACTGGACGATCTTCAAAATCTCTAAGAATTTCATAGAAATATATTAGATAGATAAAATAAAAAATGTAGTATTGTCCAATACTTAAAGTCCAAAAGAAATGTTCTTTTTAATAGGAGTATTGGCCGATAAGTCAATAATTTGGTATAACCAGCATAGACTGATAACTAAAAAAATATATATTTATGCCGTTGCCCAGAATCGAACTGAGGTTTCTTCGGCCACAACGAAGTGTACTAACCACTATACTACAACGGCAATCGTTAAAATGTAAGAAACGTGATCTGCGATGTCCGATACCAAATGATAATTGTGGTCCTTAAATTAATTGAACTTAAGGTTTATACCAAATCTATGATCAAAGACAATGAATATCCCAAGACGATCATATCCCACTTTACCAATGTCGATATCTTGAACTTTCCACGATCATGGATTGACCCTCTTATCTGAAACTGACAAAATGACGAATGAAGAAATGATGATCATATCCATTATTTCTATTTATATTTTATTTCTATTTTTATTCTATTTTATTCAGTTATTATTTTATTTTCTATTTTTTATATGTTTTCCAAAAGACTTAAATAGTCCTGTTATTTCCCAGATTTTTATAATTTCCTTTTTCTTTTCTTTTATAAAAAAACAACGAATCAATACAATATTTTATCTTATCTTTTAAACAACTCTTTCTCTTTACTAGTAGTAAGTAAAAGTACTTCCTTCTTGGTTCGTCCGTCTGTCACCGTAGTCCTGGTTTGCCCTCCTGATCATACGATCCTCCTATCGTATGATTGAGTCTAGATCCTTAGACGCTTCCTCGTACCTTGAGAACGCTCCCCAGAGCATCTCTTACATAAAAATTGAAAATCTTTGTATTATATAACCGTTTTACATAGAAAAATGATTGCTTACAACTATATAAATTTCTAAAAAAATTCAATTATTGATGTATTGATGAATATTTTATTGTATATATTTCTAGGTATAGACAATTTAAACTATCTTTCCACAGCAATGAACATATTTTCGTATACACATGTATTTTCACGTGATATTTTTAATTTCAACAGTGTAGAAATGGGGACTATTTCTAGTTAGTGTGTGTCATTTCTCCTTTTTTTCTACAGTTTTTTTCTCCAGTTTGGTTTGTTATTTCTAAGATTTTGTTTATCTACATATTTAACACCACTCGATAGCTAATATTCCTTGAAAAGTGCTACTATGGCCAACTATGCTCTTAATATTCAAGATGTTGTAGACAAGCGCATTGCTTCTCTTCAATACTTGAGAGATGTGTAAGTACTAACAACAGTACATTAATATTTCTTTATTCCTTATTAACCTATGGCTATGCTTCATTTCAAACAGCCAAGGTGGAAACATATTCTGGCTCAATACCATTCAAATCTCCAATTCAGATTTTAGAAATTTGTCCAGAGACGATTCTTCCAAAAGTCCTTTAAAGTAAGTATTTTGAATTTTATTCTCATTTTCTTATTTAAACATAAAAAAAACTAATGGCATGTAAATTTCAATAGCGCACGAGACTATTTCATTTTAGGAGGATCCATTCCAAATCTTATCGAATCCAAATCTCGAAACCTTACAGAATATTTAAACGCGTTTTTACTTCTTTTAAAAGAGTATAAACACCTTACTGCTCCTCCTGAGGCTCATTCGAAACCCAAGATCATATCTTCAGGGGTCGCTCAAGTGGGTCGTCGACTATTTAAATCGCGTTCAAAACATGTATCCTCATTATATAGTAACTCAAACGGAAGTTCATCTAATTTGGCCTCTATTGGTGCTGAACTTGATGAAAGTTTCTCACATGGAGGTGCAGCGACGTCTGTTACATCTAACTCACAGTCTATGACAAATGATCGATCTTCAATATCATCTACATATCATTTTTCGGGTGGTACCAGTAACAACCCGTCTATAATATCTCATATATCCGGCAATAGCTCATCGTATGATTTGAAATCCTCTCGACCAACTTCAGTAATATCATCGTCAAGTTTAGCGTCATTAAAGTCGGCTACTAATGGATTCACAAGATCTAAGCAACGAGACTCCTCTGCAAGTATGATATCAAGCTCCATAGGAGGTACAAGTTTTTCATCTGGGGTCACTTCAATCAACGGTAATCATCTCAACAACTTACCAAGCACTAGCCTAATCTCGGGTGGGAATAATGGAAATGGCGCCAATTTGATTCCGACGAAGGAGTTTCCTCATTTGATAATTTGTCATTTGCCATTTACTCCAGACATGTATGAAACTTTTATGACACTTTGCGAAGTTCTTATCGAAGCTTACCGCCGAATCAACACATTTCTCCAGATCCCTAATACAGCCACTCAAATAACTAGTAATAACAATAATCTCGTAGTTGCATCTCATGAATCGTACAATATATTACTTAAAGTCGATGATCACGTTAAAAGATATATTATTGGACCAACAGTGCGAGGAATTGACATGCTTTCAAAAAGTGTCATTTACGATGAGACTAAACGACTGGATGGAATACTGATTCATTCTAAATAATCGAGTTTTTTTTCGTATCACTAAGCCTTTTTATTTAACCATATTTATTTTTTTTTATTTGATGTTTTGTTTGTCTTTTCACTAGATCTGTTTTCTATAGTAATTGCGATATATTGCCTTTCCTTGAGCCTGTATTCTGTAATATAACCTCTAACATGTTACAATGTTAGTAAATATTTGTTTGTTGATTGAATGTAAGCCTAAAATTAGTTTTATGTAGATTACGTTTTATAAGCTTTGATTTGAAATATTAAAATTTTTTTCCTTTTTTCTATTTTTTTGTTACAACCACCACAATACTAGTCACTTTGACAGCAAACCTTCAATGGAATATCACCACCATAGAATCTCTACATATATAATATTTCACCAACAACTATAGGTTCAACACTTATTTAAAGATTGATCTATCTCTATATTCACATATTACGAACTTCTAGGTTGAATTTTATTTTCTGCCTATTTTTTACCATAATTAACAATGGCGCAACGAAAACTGCAACAGTACGTTTGAAATAATTATTAACTTATCAAAAAAAAAAGTAATTGTTAGAGATTTTAGACTAACATCTGGGCTTTTAGAGAAATGGATCGTGTTTTCAAACGAGTAACAGAAGGTGTTGCTTTGTTTGATTCGATATATGACAAGGTCCAAACAACAACCAATCAATCGCAAAAGGAAAAACTGGAGCAAGTAAGCACAATATCGATATACATTTGAAGCATTTTCAGAAACTAACAGATTTTTTTCTCCAGGACTTGAAACGAGAAATTAAAAAGCTTCAACGTCTACGTGATCAAATTAAAACGTGGATGGGAAGCAATGACATCAAGGACAAGAAGATGCTAACTGAACAAAGAAAACTCATTGAATCGGTAAGTTTTTTTTTTTTTTGGAGACTCCTTATTTAATGAACAATCATGAATTAACAATAATTTGGCTTTTATAACAGGAAATGGAACGATTTAAAGCCTGTGAAAAGGAAATGAAAACTAAAGCGTATAGTAAAGAAGGTTTAACGAATTCTGCAAAACTGGATCCCAAGGAAAAGGAACGTGAGGCAACGAAAAATTTTATTTCATCGATGATTGAAGAATTAGATCGACAGGTAGAAAATGTTGAGGCCGAACAAGAAACCACTCAGAATTCTATGAAACGGGGCAAAAAAGATACTCAAAAAATGGAACGAATAAATGAACTGGAAGAAATACTGGACAGACATCGATGGCATCTAAGCAAATTAGAACTGATTCTAAGGATGCTTGAAAATGGAAATCTGTCGCCAGATATCGTAAATAACATTCAAGATGATATTCGATACTATGTAGAGTCTAACGCGGATCCCGATTTTGCCGAAGATGAAGAAATCTATGACGAACTTAACTTGGATGATGATGAAGACAACTTTGATCTCGATCAAAAACAAGAGGAAGTACCAGGTCATTCTTTGGAAGATTTAGCTGTCGATCATGAAAAGGAAAAGGATACACCTCTGGAGTTAGCGATTGATGCAACACCGGGTTCCGCCCTTTCAGCACTATTAAAATCAGCATCTTCATCATCACACGCTTCACATTCAACCAGCTCCGCGGGATCAGCGTCAGGTAAAAGTGCAATAACTAATGTAGCTGCTTCTGCGGCCCCATCTTCTTCCGGAAATCCTTCCAGTAGTCACAAGCCAGAGCCTTTGTCACGGAAAAGTACTCTCACTTCATCAACGCCTACTGCTTCTACTAGTTCTTCAGTCTCACCGATATCACAGAACGCTTCAGCAGCCATTCCATCGGCTACAACTGGTGGATCGTTGAAGCCTGCTCCACAACCAGTGAGATCAACTAATGAACTCAAATACGCTTCAGCAGCGGCAGCAGCAAATGCGCAAAGTTCAAATCCTAATATTCCCCAAGGGCTTTCACCATTGCCTCCTCCATCGGCACAAATGTTACAACAGACAGCTGAGTTATCTTCAGCGTCAGGAGCAACCCCACCAGGACTCACATCATCTCCTGCAACAATGCATGTGTTGCCAGCTGCAGTTAAGGCTCCTTGGGCCGAAAAAGCTTCATCAGCAGACAAACAGGATTCAAGCAATGATTCAGCCCATACACAGGCTTTTGTAAATAAAGCATCCAAGAAGGATGAGCATGCTAAGGACGTAAAAACTCCATCAGCTAAAGTCAAGGAAGCATCTGTCACCTCTACACCGAAGGTTACCTTACCTCCAGGATTGCAAGATTTGATCCATTCATTTGACGCAGCAAAAGAAAGAATTGGAACTCCGCCACCAATAACATCGATATCAAAACTTGTCGAAAGCTCTTTCTTGAATGCTCCTGATTCAATCTCTGAGATGACATTACCAAGGCATTATTATCCACAAAATCCATATCCCACCCAACCATTTTATCCTCAAGAGCCTCTCCAAAGCTTTGCATCACCGGTAACATTTTCTAAAATGGAACTGGAAACTCTGTTTTTTATTTTTTATTACAAGCAGGGTACTTATCATCAATACTTGGCTGCTAAGGAATTGAAGAACAGAAGTTGGAGATATCACAAACAATTAATGACATGGTTTCAACGTTATGAGGAACCAAAGACTATCAACAATGAGTTTGAGCAAGGTACATATCGCTTTTTTGATTTTGAAGGTGCTTGGGGACAACGACGGAGACCCAATTTTACTTTTGAATATCAGTTCTTAGAAGACGAGACTGTTTAGATGGTTAGGATATATGGGTGATTTGTGTTTGGAATAATAATCTATAGTTAACTTTAAACATGCTAATTAGGTAAAAATAATACATAAAAAAAGAAAAAATTTATATTTCCAGTAAATACTATTTATTATTACATTTTCCCAAAAAAAAAAAAAAAAAAAAAAAAAAAAAAAAAAAAAAAAAAAAAAAAAAAACGTTAAACCCGTTTTATTGATGATATTTACAAAGTGATTCTATTGAGAATAAAAATGATATTAAACTATGCTAACGACATTCCCCTTTTGACTACCTTTTCTAACCCTTTGACCCAGCCTCTACTTTCTTTCTTTTCGACAAACAAGAAAACTCTTCCTCTTTTCCCCATTCTTCCTGTCCTACCAGATCTGTGTAAAAGATCGACTGAAGAATATGGTAGATCGTAAAGAATGACGTTTCTTACATTGTCCATATCAATACCTCGTGCAAGTAAGTCGGAAGTCAACAAAACCTGAACTTTATTTGGTTGTTTGGAAGCTTCCTCACCTTCTGTTGGAAGCTTCTCTGCAGGTCCAACAAACTCTTGAACTAAGGCTTTTCTCTCATTGGAATCCATGTCTCCTGAAACGTATCTTGCATCGTATCCCTTTGAATTGAGCAAATCGGCTAAAGGTTTGATATCTTTCTTGTGATTAAGGAAAACTACTACACGCTTTTTAATGCCCTGTTCTGTGTTATCATTGTGAATAGCATATAAGGCTTGTTGCAAAGCTAAGGTCTTGGAGTTAAGATAAGGTGGGTTAAAAACTTCAATGACTCTAAAGTCGATATGTCTAGGAATCTTGTGTAAACTTGGGGTAACAATTCTTTTAATGTCTGGGTAAAATTTACGCATGGTCTTGTCAAAATTCCTAGGAATAGTAGCTGAACAGAAAACCAAATCTCGAAGTTCAGAGTGTTGGGTTAATGACAAGACATGTTGAGTGCTTTCTAGAAAGGACTTGTCCATGAGAGTATCAGCTTCGTCAACAACAACAGTTTGACAAAATTTGAGATGTCCCTTTAGTGAAGCTTCGTTCTTGAAACTGTGAAGAAACTTGTCTGGTGTGGTAATCAAAACATCTATACGTCTTGATTCAAGGTTTTCCTTAACAGCCTTTAATGAGATATCGTTTGTGATAGCAAAAGAAGAGACCTTTGCAGAGTATGAAATTTTTTTGACAGTTGCAGTTACTTGAGATACTAGTTCTAATGTCGGAACCAAAATGAGAGATCTGACGACGGGTAAGTTGCTAAAATAGTCCCATGGCATGGTCTTTGAGGTACGAGCGGTATCAGAAGGCTTATCATCATTAACTTGGGCATGTATTTTTCTCATGGCATCTTCTTGATCTTTTAATTTACTTAATAAAGGGGCAAGATATGCTAACGTTTTCCCTGATCCAGTTTCTGCTGCTAGTAAAAATGATCTGAATTCATCTGGATGGCGTCTTTTTGCTTGAATAGCACGAATTCCGAGTGTTTGAATAGCAGATGGTTTCTTATATTCCAAATGTCCCAATACATTGTTTAAAATAGATTCCCTAACCTCATTGTTAATCTTTAGTGCCTCAAAAGTATCAATTTTAGATATGACATTTGCTGTCTTGATTCTTTCTTCGGGTGGAACAGCTCTTAGCCTAGCAAATTCTCCACTGTTTGGAGGGCCAGTCAAAAAAGCTGGATTCATTTTCAGTTCTGTCGAAAGATGCTTAGGAGACATCTTCTTGATGTCTTTTCCTAAATCCCGACTGAAAGTATTAAGCTCAACCGTAGACTTTTCGCGTTGGCGGTTACTTCTTCTAGGTTTATTATCATTAGTGATATCTATGTTTGTTTGGGCTACTTTTTTCGATAACCGTTGAGAGTTCTTAATGGTTCTAGTCGGATTAGAACGAGTTGAATGAGCTCTTACGCACTGAACTACTGTTAATTTTTTAAATAATGAAGAGTTTGCGTGGCGAATCATTTCTTTGTCTTTTTTCCTTTATTTAGATTGTTGGTTTTCTAATTGTAAGGAAAAAGGTTGATTCAATAAAAAAAAATACTTTTTTGTCATGATGAAATATTCAGTAAAAATAATGGTATAAAAATTTTCCATCACAAGACAGTTACTATTGAAATTGGCAGAACTTATGCAAAACTTGGTAGTAACTTATTATATCTACTAATTTTATTAATTCCTTCCACATCAAAATCACCAACTATTGTCTGTTATCATTAAAATCATCAACATCATGACCCCTAGAAAAAGCAATCGCCGAAAGTCTGTAAGGATAGTGCGACAAGAATCTCTTTTTTCCCGAATCAAGTCAGCACCTCTTGATATTTGGCTTTCTTTAAATGAATCTATCGAAACTATAGAATGGGATTCTTATGTTTATACTGTTGGTATACCAGCAGCTGTTATATTAGACGTCACTTTACTTGTATGTAGGGTGATAATTGAGATGATGGATTACAGCTCAAAGTCAACACTGAATAAGTCTCGAGATCAGGATGTTTTACTTTCGAGCTATGATCGTAGTGGTGGAAATTTATTGGGTTGGTTAAGCCGTAGACGGTCAAACTTCGATGACGATGCTCTATTCTCAAATGATGGTCAGAGTATTAGTTTGCAAAGCAGATTGAAGGCATTTTTTTATGGGATAACCTCGTTTACCGCTTTAATTATTATACTGTTAGGTCTAGCAAATGCATGGTTGGTTTTTAATAAAACTCGAACTTATACCTTATTATCTCGACCTTTGGACAAAAAGCCTGATACCTCATCTTGCAGAAAAATAAAAATATCTCTCGAAAATGACAATATTCCAGATGAAGATAGAGAAAGCGATGATCCTCACAACTACAACCCGTTTCTCAAGCTTTTTGAAGCCATTAAAAAGTTTACAAAAGGCAGCAATATATCTAATGATTCCAGTGATCCTTCATCGAGATACACGGAGGTATGGGCGCTAGATATGTGGGATCCTCCAGTATTCAATTTATACATACTCTCTGTCTTTTCACCTATTACAATTATATGTGTATGGTTTGGGCCGCTTTCATTTTTCAACATTCTCTTCATTACCCCGCTTACATCTGCACTGTTATATTTTATTGTAAAGATGTTTTTAACTAAAGATAAGGATAAGACTATTATCAATAGTCAGGTCTTACAAGAATACGATGACCAGATAGTTAAGCCAATTTTCAGCAAAGCTAGACAGGACGTTTCTATAGGTGCAGACGGATCTGTTGATTTTTTCTTAAACAGACAGCAATATATACCCTCTTCTGCTATTAAGAAGCATTCGTCAACGAGCTCTGAGCATTTATATGATGAGTATAGCACAAGTGAAACCCCCAGAAAACCTCCACCAGAAACCCTTTTATCGACACCAGTTTTTCCATCATCTCTAGCAGTAGAAAATTCCATTCGACGAAAATCTGGAATGCCCTTGCGCAAACTCCAATACAACCCAGCGGGATACTTTACAGTTCAACCTCAAGAGCCACAGCCTTTTGATTTTGATTCAATTTCTGCGACCGATTCTCCTAGTGATCGTATGGGTAATAATCGCAATTTGCGATATCCAGGAAGTGAACGAAAATCTATGCCAACTCCTGTCAGATTCGAATCTCACCATACATCAAGAACACCATTACGATATTCAACATCTGCTTTGAACCCACAATATAGCGAAACTGAACCTGTACAAATTGAGCCTGAACCATCGAGGGTTGAGCATCCAATTAATGAGTTTCAAAACTCTAGATTACTGCAGAGAATAAGAAAACAGAAAAGGGATAGGCTAAACAATTAGTCTATGCTGAATATATATATTTTAATAGCACTCTGTGAAAACTTTTATAGAATAGTATACATAATTTAAATATCAATGACATCGTTTTTTATAACAAACCAATCACTTATGATTTTACCTAGTGGGATTTGATTCTCGTCATGTTGCTCTCTTGCTTTAAAGGGTATGCCTTTTCTCTCATAGTCCGAATCCGAAGTATCGCATTTATCAGAATTATAGTTTGTAGTACTGTCTGCTTCATGTGATACAGAGATATACTCAGTATTCTCATTAGCTAGTTTTGTCTCGAATTCAAACATTTCATCTTCATCCTCGGAATCTGAAAATGAATATTTGTTGATTGAAATATGTTTGGTTTGGTTTCTGTTTCCATCAGTGGTATTTGAATTGGATTCATGGTCATCATGTGCATTTTTTAGTTGATCTTCATCCTGAAGATTTGTTAAATTTTGCTTCTTAGTATTCAGTTGTCGAGACATTTTTGGTATTCCCGTAGCCAACTTTATATCATTTCCACAGATAATCAGGTTTTGTTTCTGAATGGTCGATAGTGTATCAGATTCCAGTTGTAATACTTCATCTGATGTTAGGTTTTCATAACCTTCTTCGAATTTGCCATCTTGTTCCGCCTCCTCTTCAAGATCGTATTCATTTAAATAAGAGAGATCTCTGGATGCATCTCTTTCTTTGACATAAACTTGAGAAAACAATCCCATAGTTGGATTGTTGAAAGGGCTAGAATACATAAGAGAAAATGTTGTTTCTAAAGTTTGCGCATTCCACATTTCTCCTGTATCATTTTGAGATGTAGTTGCAATCGGATCTTGAAAAAATGGATCATTAGCCTTTATCTGTTTGGTTGTTTCATAGCTCAGATCTGGGTCTGTCTCTGGTGTATCTGATTTCTCTTGTTGACAAAATTTCAATACCTTAAACAAATTCCAGACAACTACCACTCTTGGGTAGAGTGGCTTATTTTTATTTCTCTTTTTTGGGTGTGATAAATATTCACCTGCGGTTGAGGTTAGAGATTCAGTTTCTGAGTCTTCACTCTCAGATGATTCAAAAGATATGGACGAATTCTTTAATGAGTACTCTCCATCATAAATCTTGCTTCCCAACTCTTTGCCATATAATTTTTCTAAAGACTCTCGTTCAACTTGCTCCAATTTTGATGAGTAAAAGCATCCCATCATATTGGAAATGCCTTCTTTGCTTCGTTCAAAAAAATGAAAATGAACATTATCACTAAAATCTGGAGAAATATTGAAAGCTGAGATATCGTTTTTTTGAGTACAGCTTTGGGTCCTTTTCTGTCTATTTGATTCTTGTAATTTGGCTTGACTTTTCCATTCTTCTTGAACGCTTTTACTATTGAAAAACTCCTCTTTAGTTCCAAAATATATTACATGAACTCGTTTAAATTTTGGTAAATTTGAAGTTGAATGTATCAGAGCATCATCCAGCTCTTTGTCAGACACGTTTTTGTTATTTTTTTCCAGTTGAACTTGAGACGCATTTAATTGATTGATTCGAAGAAATGGCGGTTTTTGAATGTTGTTAATAGCTTCGGTATGTTCAAAGTCATTTTTTTTGTTAATATGATATTGGATAGATAGATGTCGAATTAATTCGGGTAAACTATTGGAAGATAAATATAACATGAAGAATGTGTTGAAATGTAAGTTGAAAGAAACAATTGAAAAAGTAAAAACGAATCGAAATAAATGAATAAAATAAACAAAAAGTAAATAGTAAGAAATAAAACAAAAAGTATATTGACAACCGTGGGATTCGAACCCACGCCTCCGGAGAGACAAGGACCTTAACCTTGCGCCTTAGACCAACTCGGCCAGATTGCCTTCGTTGGAACTGTAAGAAACGTAACCTGTTTTGTCTAATATTAAATGACATTATATTCCTTATGTTCATAACTAAAGTAGTATGATCCATTATGATACTTTAGTGAAGTAATAACCCGTTGATCTATACCCACATTCTGATCATGAACTAACTATATGATTTATAGTTGTATTAGATAAAGATCTAATAACTAGTTCCTTGAAGTGATCTATGATATGAAACTATTAATAACTAAAATAGTTAAAGAGATAATAATCATAATTATTATTTATCATTGATCATAAGATTAATTTATATATTTTTATTGTGAAGTTCTACAGATATAAATAGTTCTTCTTTTTCCTTTTATTTTATATTCTTTCTTTTGTTTCTTTCAACAACAAGTATTTCTAAGATTTTATAGTAATATATTTACATTCTTTATTAATTGTTCCGTCTGTCTCCAGAAGCCCTTATGAGCCCATATTGGCCATGCGATCCTCCTATCGTATGTGTCGGCATCATATCTAAAACCTTTCCACAACCCCATAGATGGTCACCCAGACCATCTCTTACAGGAACTGTGAAAGTTTCGATCCATTATGTCTAGAATCTAACTAGATAAACTCATGTGGCTACTTTTTATTGTTATATATAACTTATTAGATGCCTAAGATTCACGTTGATAAATTTAATTTTTATTGGTTTTCAGATGTATTTTTCGATTTTATGTCAAGCTGAATGGGTAATAGGATAGATTTCTTTATTTTTCAAACACATTTTTTGTCAGTTTCTAAAGTTATTCATTAATATAAGAGTTTGATTTTGGTTTTTGGTTTTTAACTGTAAACCTGATGGAAATACCATTGGCATATCAATTCAAGATTTTCATTGATTTAAGGATCGCCCATAGCAAAATTCAGTGTTTCCGGTTGTGTAACTTCTGATACTGACTTATTACATGGCCTGTCACAATTCTGTAATTCGTCATATCTTTTTTTTCTCCCCCAAACAAATATATTTCTAATCAATTATTTATTTTCTTGCTAAAGTTCTAGATCGATTATTTAATTAGTAACTAGACATTTATAAAAACTTTTTTTTTCCAGATCTAATTCCAGTTTCTTTTTTTCTTTTTCCTCATCAATTGAATTTGTTTAAATCCCAATATTTATACACAATCGCCACCCATTTTATCACACAATTAACTTAAAAATGTCTAACGCTAAGCAACTTGTTCAAGACCTTATTGCCGGCAATACCGTTTTTGTCGCCTCAAAATCATACTGCCCATACTGCACTGCTACTAAGACTCTTCTTTTGAAAACTCTCGGACTCAAGGAAAAGACTGATGATGGCGAAGATGAAGACGCCGTAGTCAAGATTATCGAACTTGATAATCGCAAGGATGGCGCTGAAATCCAAAGAGCCCTTTACGAAATTACTGGCCAAAGCACTGTTCCAAACGTTTTCATCAAGGGAAAGCACATTGGAGGCAACTCTGACTTGCAAGCTTTGCACTCTCGAGGTGGAGTTCAACAATTGTTGGCTTAAGCTCTGTATATAAATTGTGAAACCTTCTTTTTATCAATATATAATATTGTCATAAATATTTAATAAATCATTAATGATATTTTTCAAAAAAAATTATTTATATCTTTTATTGCATTTCTATATAAATTTCATAAAATTGTAGTATTCTAAGCTACTTAGTTTTTCAAACTATCCAGTCTGACCTTGACAGCATTCTTGTGACCATCTAGGCCTTCTACAGCAGCAACACACATGACTGCGGGACCAATGTTCTTGATGCCTTCTTCGGTCAATTCTTGTGATGTGATGTGCTTCATGAATGTGCCGGTGTTGACACCACTATACATCTTTGCATAACCATAGGTGGGTAAGGTGTGATTGGTACCTGATGAGTAATCTCCGCAGGATTCGGGACTGAAAGCACCAACAAATACACTTCCGGCATGATCAACCTTTGATACCCATTTCCTAGCATCTTTAATTTGAATAATCAAATGTTCTGGGGCATACTCATTGCTTAACTTAAAGGCTTCTTCCATAGTCTTTACTCTTAAAGTTGTAGAGTGAGCAATACTGCCTCTAACTATGTCAACACGAGGTAGAGCAAGAGCTTGTTTTTCTAGTTCGACTTCAATGGCTTTGAGCTCTTCATCAGTTAAGTCGACGGCCAATAAAATAACTTGTGAGTCTACACCATGCTCGGCTTGAGATAAGAGATCGGAGGCAACAAATGCTGGATTAGCAGTGTTGTCAGCAATAACTAAAACTTCACTTGGTCCAGCTGGCATATCAATAGAAACCAAGGCTCTGGTGTCGTTTTGAACGTACATCTTAGCAGCAGTGACAAATTGGTTACCAGGTCCCATGATCTTGTCGACCTTAGGGACACTCTCAGTACCATAAGCCATAGAGGCAACAGCTTGAGCACCACCTGCCAATACGATCTTCTTGGCGCCAACTTTGTGGGCGACATAGACAATTTCTGGAGTAATTGTACCATCCTTTCTAGGTGGCGAAGCAAAAATAATGTTTTCACATCCGGCAACCATAGCTGGAACACCAAGCATCAATGCAGTACTTGGGAGAACAGCTGTGCCGCCTGGAATGTATAAACCAACAGATTTGATAGGACGGGCGAAGCGTGAGCAGATAACACCTGGTGCAGTTTCAACCCTCAATGGCTTTTCGTCGAGTTGAGCAGCATGGAATTTTCTGACATTTTCAATTGACAAGTCCAAAGAATCGCGAATTTCATCGGAAAGTTGCATCATTTCAGGAGGGAATGGAGCTTCAATAACTGGGGTTTTCAATTCAACCTTTTCGAATTTGGCTGCAAATTCCAACAAAGCCTTGTCGCCATTTTCAATCACATTGTTGATGATTGGTAAAACGAGCTTCATTATATCTGAGGTCTTTTGAACTGGACGAGTAAGGACTTTGGCAATTTCCTCTGCTGAGCAAGAGGTAGCATCAACAACGTTCATCTTAATTGGTTGCTTTTCTGTAGGAGTAGCTTCCTTGGCTGGAGCAGCTGGTTTTGATTCTGTGTTTGAGATCTTTTCAACTTGTTCAATAAATTTAGGCTTAGCATCACCTCTTCTTCTAGAGATCTTGTAGCTCTTGAAGTCCAAATTCTTTGCAACATCGGCAAATGAGACACCTTCCTTAATTACCTTAGTGTAAGCAAAGTAAAGTAAATCGGCAGCTTCCCATGATACTTCTTCCTTTGATTTGGCTGTAGCTAACTCTTCAGCTTCTTCAAGAATCTTGGCAGTAAGTAATTTTTCGTCATCAAAGAGCCTCTTGGTGTAGGATCCTTGAGGAGCATTTTGCATTCTGGCAAGTAGTGTTTGTTCTAAAGAGGGAAATCCCTTGTAAGGGCCGAAACAGGAGGATGTATTGTTGTGACAGAAGCCTGGGTACTTTTGTTCAACTGTGAATCTTAAGCAATCCCCATCGCAATCAAGTGAGATCGAAATGAGCTTTTGGGTAGCTCCAGAAGTGGCTCCCTTGTACCATAGGCCGTGTCTTCGTGACTGATAAACCCCAGTACCAGTTCGAATAGCCTCCTTTATACTCTTATCTGAAGAGTATACTAAGCCTAAGGAAATGGAATTTTCGTCAACAACAAGAGTGGTGAAAAGACCGTCAGTTCTGTCACTTGACAATCTAGCCAAAATGAATGAAGCTACCGGCAATTTTCCTTCGGGTACCGATTCGTGTTCTCTGGTAAGATATTGAATGTCAATGATGGGAATGGCTGATAAATCAGAAACAACAGCGGTTGCCAAATCAAGAGAGACAGAACCTGTAAAATTGAAATACAAAGCGCCGGCACCTCCTTCTGGATTTAACGACTTTTGTACAGATGATGAAAGTGATTTAAAAGCAGAAAGGTCGGTTTTGCTTGAAGCCTCAAAAACGAAACCAGAGTTGGCTTCAGAATCCGGAGAAATTTTTGATAATGATGATTCTGAGTGAAGTACCAAAATGCGAGAAGGACCAACACCTGCGGCGATAAGCTCAGTAGCCAAAGATGAAGATACAATAGCCTTGAAAAGACCTGAATCAAAAAATTGGATGACTAAGTCAACTGAAGCATCAGAGAGAGCTGTGAAATCGGCGTAATATTCAATAGATCCAAATGTTGATTTAATATAGCTAGAAATGGAGGTTAAATCATCAGAAGAAGAAATCGAAATGAGCACAGATCCAGTAGGACCTGCAATTTCAACAGCTTCTTTGATATTTGCAAATGAAGTCTTTGGGATTAAAGGATATGACATTTCGTTGTTTGATGATGTTTTGAAAAGGTAGCAAATGAAAAATGCTAAACAGCTTTATGAAATTCGAGTTATCTTTTTTTTTCTTTTTTTTTTTTTTTTTCAACAATGAGTCAACCAAGTTACCCTGATTGGCTGCCTATTTTGATTGATTCTACCTAAATTTCATACAAGAGGATTGAAAACAGTAAGCTAAAAGATGAAAATCTCTGACTCCAAAATAAATTAGCATTACAATTCCTGATTGAAATACCCTAGCTAAAAGACTTTGAAGAGCGTTCCTTTTATTCACTTGCATACTATCTATGATAACGGTATATTTTCCGAAGAAAGCCTAATAGTTTTGAAGCATTGTTACATCAACTGCAATATCATTTTATTTATCACATTATCGACTATATTATTCATGCTTAATTGTGTAAATATAGATAACAAAATTGTTGCTAACAGTGTATGTTTATTTTACTTAGTCTGGCATAATACTGTTGGCTCTAGAATCCAAATTATTTCAATTCTCGTTCTAATGAAGGCTTAGATTAAATTAAGTGTACATAAGATAAACATTAAAAACTAAAAAATGCAAATATAAATAAACAAAAAAGGCATTAACGAGAAAAAATTTAGCACCAGACATTGTAAAGGTAATATATCCAACCCTTTTGCTTGAGTCTTATTTTCTCTTCTTCAATTTCAAGTGTCATGAGCTCCAGGTCTAACTGTCTTCGGCCAGTGTCGACGTCTATATCTTTAAGTTTTACCATTTTCGTTCTAAAGTAAAGCTTGTGAGGTAAAAATAGTAAGATAACAACAGGTAGACAGAGATAGATGCTGAAGAAGGTTTCTGCGTCAGCTGAAGAAGAGCCAATTGGGAATAAGGCTATCCAAAACTGTAGGCATAAAATTAGAACAATCAGGACAACCGAAATAATAGATCCCCATACACCAAGCGGGGCATGGAATATCAATTCAGTGTTTGGATCTCGGCCCAGTTTATGAAGCGCTTGTCTGAAACGGATGTGTGAAATGCAAATAGAAAACCAACTAAACAGACATGCCAATCCAGTGAGAGATACCAGCCAGTCAAATACTTGATCTTGTTTATCGCTCGATGCTATAAAAGCGATCAAACCAAAAACAAATGTGGTAAGAAGAGCAAAAATAGGTCTGCCAGCATTGTCAATATATCCCAACTGTTTTGGTGCTAAGTTTTGATCTGCTAGTGCAGCTAAAGTCCTAGAGCACCCGTAAATCGAACTGTTGGCAACTGACAAAACGGCAAGAAGTATGACAGAGTTAAAAACTGAAGGTAAGCCTTTAATTCCAGCATTCTCAATAGCAATAACAAAAGGTGACACATTGATATCAACCATACTTGTACCTTCAACCAGCCTTTGGTCATTGTATGGCACCAAGCATCCGATAACAACAAGTGAGACGATGTAAAGGGAGCTTATATTCCAGCATACTTTCTTGACGGCAGAGGGGATCGCTCTTCGAGGATTCTTTGCTTCTGCTGCTGCCAGTCCTGAAAGTTCTACACCAGAATAAGCAAAAGCTGCGTTGACAAACACTGTACATACTCCTTTGAATCCATTTGCAAATGACCCAGGGTTATGCCAGTATTTTCCTCCTATGTATCCCATGCCATTAGGTGCGCCACCAGCAGTCAAGACGATACCTAGAATAATAAACCCTAAAAGAGCAAGAATTTTTAAAGAAGAAAAAAACACTTCTATTTCACCATAAACTTTAACCCCAAATAAGTTGAATGTTGTGATGGTGACCCAGAAAATGGCAACCCAAGCAGCAGGATTTATTGATGGTGGGCTATCTGTAGTTTGATCCTTGGTCCAATAGTTAATGGCTATGGATGCCGCAACCAGTTCTAAAGGAAACGCGATAAGCCACTGCATAGCGTACGTCCAGCCAGTTGCAAACCCCCACGAGGGGTCTACAAACCTTGTCGTGTATGTAGAAAAACTTCCAGCAACAGGAAATGTAACGGACAGTTCACTAAGCGCTTGAATGGTAAACATCATCATAAAAGAAACAATGAGGTACCCAATTACTAAAGCGGCTGGGCCGCCTTGTGACAGTGAAGATGCCGAACCTAAAAACAAACCAATACCAATGGTACCCCCAACTGCCAGCATTTGTAGGTGTCTATTAGTCAGTTGGCGCGTCAGAGGAGTTGATGCTGAATTTAAGGCACCCTTTTTTATGTACGTGTTGTTGTGATTAGATGAGCCGTCATCACTGTCGCTATCGTTGTTTCGAGCCGTTCCAGTTTCCTGTAGGTCATAATTATCTGATTCTGAATCATTATTGTCTCGTAGATGCGGAGTGAGTTTAAAAGAATTTTTTATTGAGGTAAAGTACGAATTAAATTTTGAGTGTGAGTCTTGCTGTTCATTTTTAGATGAGGAGGAACTATGCCCTGATGCAAACCGTGATATGCCGAACGTGCGTTTTTGTTTGGATGATGTTCTTATTATGGGTTCTTCTACATCGTCTCCGTTGAACCCAAAAGTGGAAGAGGAGCTTGTAATGGTGTCAGTTGTAGAGGCTGAAGAATGTTTATTATTCGTGTGTTGCCGTATTGAGGCATTGTTGACTGAGTTTGAATTAACTGTTTCGTCTGAAAGTGATTCTGGCATTACAAATGGCTGAGATGATGAGAAAGGAGAGACCACAGAAAATCGTGGGCCTTTATGTTCTATTTTTTCGCCGTTCAGTAAAAGAGTAGGAGGTGCTCTTGGAGAAGAGTGGGTATTGCTATTTGAATGTGATTGCCTTGAAGGTGAGAATGAGGGATGAATAGGTTCATTTGGCTGTGTAGAAGTTGCAGAGCTCTGTCTGTCTATTTCAGGTATAGGATTTAGTTTTGACTTTGACCTAGACATTGGACTATTTTGCTTCATCACTTGCTAATCCTAGGTTAGGTGACTTTTTTGATATTGAATATCCCGATTATTATTCTGTTTGTTTTGTTGATTGAAAAAAAGGTAAGGTTAGAAGTAGGGGTTATATTTAATAAAGCACTAGATTTTTTGTTTTCTTTATTCGGATTAACTCAAAATACTGAAAAAAGATCAACAACTAGTCTCTGCCGAAAACCGTTGAAAGCATGGAGGACAAAAGAAAATTATATTCAAGAAGAAGAAAAAAAAAAAGGATGAAGGTTTTAACAGCAAAAGCTGGGAGTTTTAGCAGTAAGTGACAAAGTTTATGAAAGCAAAAAAGACAAAAAAAAAAAAATTTTGGATGGTTTTGGTTTGTGCCTTATCTTAGAAAATTAAAAATCATTCAACGGTTTTTACAAAAAAATTTTATTCAATATTTTTTAATTCAATCCACACAAGGGGTCCCAATATCTATCAGATGACATTGAACAAAAACAAAAGCCATCCCAGCTTTTAGTGAAGATTTTGATTTATTCCTTTGGTCCTAATTTGCTTTTTTGGATATATCGTCTGTCTCTAGTATATAAACTTCTTCTTCTTTTCCTTATCATGGTAAAACCCCATCGTAAATCAATTAAAGTTTGCATGTCTTTCGTCACCCAATCAACTAGCAAATTCTGTTTTAGGCCATATCCAAGTCATAATTCCTCCATCTTTTTGGGGATGTTTACATATAATTGATTTCTAGAATCGGCACAAAAAGTTTTTTATATTAGTGATACTATACAAACTTAACGGTCAAACTAAAATATAGACTACCAAAATTTTAACTCAATAATACTACTTACTATTCCTTGTTTAGATTTCATCCGTTTTTGTTTATATTATTCCACGGTGTTTTCTTTTTAATAATTTGCCAGTTATTGTTATAATATGCTATGACAGTTTATTGATATAGGCAATTTATAACTGTTGTTTTAATTATAAAAATCAATATTAATTCAAGTATAGTAATTTATAATAAAGCCCCATAAAATAATATCGTCGTACTTGAGGAAACAAAGACATTACGATGGTTCCAAATAAATTAGTTATATATGCCATACTGCATCAGCATGGTTAAATCAAATGAGCAAACAAATCTAGACGTCAATATGAATTAATCATTTTATGTTTGTTAAAATATTCAACTGTTGATCGTAGCTGTTTAAAGCTGAACGTGTGGCCTTTTATTTCAGATTAAAGGTGAGTTACGGAAGTTGATATTATTTCTCTCGGCCATAACGATATTCATTATTCGATTCATTCTATTAAGCCCTTCAATATTTTATATATTGGGTGAAGTTATTAGGATATTTTATTTATAGACGTCTTCGTATTCCAATCCTTAGCAATCATGGTCGATATACTTCTGATAAGAACAGCAAGTTCTTTATGGCTATTTGTATGTTGATTAGTAAATGTACCATGGATTACTAAATGTTTATAACAAAAAGTGAGTATATAGAGATTAAAATTATCTAAAATAACCAGTTCAACTAGCAGGTAAGGATTTTTGAGCATATCTATTATACTACGTTACAAAGCCAATTGAAATTAAATTAGAATGTTCAGCTTTGCTATTTTTATCTCAATATTAATCCCCGTGAATATTCGTTTTGAGCTATTTGATATCAAATATTGGTTTTGAGTCGATCTGATCAACTAAAAAAAAAGCTGTTTATATCACGATCTTTCTCCACTGTTTGCCTTAGAAAGCCAATGGAGTTAAACTTACTGGTAATTTCTTTCTTTAAAATTATTAAATATAATACATATGCATCATTGAATCTTTTCTTTGTGATATTAAACAATGCCAATCAGCAAACCAATGTTAATATTTATTTCCAAAATAGCAGTCTGATAATTCTCTTTGATAGATAATACTCATTAAGTATTGCTCGGTAATAAAAAATTTGAAAATTTAATGTTAGAGTTATATTTTTTAACATAGAGATGCTTTTTAACTTTCATAATCCATACACCCTTAACCCCTCATTGCATTGTTGAGATAGACAGTACTGTTATTACTGATTATTTTTCATATAAATACACGTTTTTAGCATCTTGGTTCTATATCAACCTTATCAAATTATTTCAAGAGCTTTTATATAAGAGCTTCAAATAAACAATTTGCTCTAAGTCACTTGTAGTGGCATTTTTTGTAAAATTGTTGATGCTTACCACTTCTCATATTTTCAGGGTTAGGGAACTATAATTATCCAATAAGCGTTGACAAGATTATGATTGCCAACAACCAGAAAAAAAGGTTTGAATTTTTTTTTTGTTCCCTTTTTTCTTCACCATTCATCTTTCTCCCATTCTCCTCCCAGCATCATCTGTTATAGTCATCATCAATCCTCTTCATCAGCCAACTTTAAAATAGGCCAGTAAAGATTCGCATACATCTGAACCCTTTGATTCACATCACACATATACTCTCTGAAAATTCATTTATAATATAACAGTAACAAAATGAATCGCAACTTTGTTTCCTTGTCGAAGCGTGCTTTGACTGGTATCAACCACAATGCATCCACATCTTTAATCAAATACCCATTAATACAATCAGTAGCATTATCAAACTCTCCATTACGATTCCAATCAAGCTCATTTACCACTTCTTCTACATCTCAATCTTCAGCTCTCACTTCAAAATCCTCCATGCCAACTGATTATCCTTTAGCATCTGAACAAAAGCCTTCTAGTGTAGTCGACTATGCTTTGACAACATTGGACGCCATTGCCAATTGGGCTCGTCAAGGTTCTTTTTGGCCAGTTACCTTCGGTCTTGCTTGCTGTGCCGTCGAAATGATGCACGTCTCTGCTCCTAGATACGATCAAGATAGACTGGGAATTATTTTCCGTGCCTCTCCAAGACAGTCTGATATTATGATTGTTGCCGGTACCTTGACCAACAAGATGGCTCCTGCTTTGAGACAAGTTTACGATCAAATGCCCGAACCTAGATGGGTTATTTCTATGGGTTCTTGCGCCAACGGTGGTGGCTATTACCATTATTCTTACTCTGTTGTCAGAGGTTGTGATCGTGTTGTTCCAGTCGACGTCTATGTTCCAGGATGCCCACCTACCTCTGAAGCTCTCATGTATGGTGTTTTCCAACTCCAAAAGAAGATGAGAAACACCAAGATTACAAGAATGTGGTACAGAAAGTAGATTAATTTTATCATGGTCTTATTAGGATGAGAACGGGAAACAAAAATAATAAAAAAAACCATTAAAAATAAATAAAAATAAAATAAAATACACATAATTATTCTTATTATAATCAGCATGTTAAAGTGTAGTTTTGTAATGAACCATATATAGAAACAATTGGAAGTCCTTTCTTTGTAAAAAAAATAAGTTATGATTCATTATAATATGGGTCTAAAGATAATTTATATCATTAAATCATTACAGAAAATATGCCCAAGATCTATTCAGTGTCTTACACACTTTTCCATCCGATTCCGTTTTTCGATTCAATATGCTAAAAGGTAGAATGTTGTGTTTTTTTTTTGTTTTGTATTATCCATTTCAAAGGTACATTATTTTTCAAAAATTGTTTTGCTTTTTTTGTTTTTTTGAGTTTTGTTTTATTGTTGATAATTTGATTTCAATAATTTAATGGCTTCTCCAGATAGATTCTGTTCTTCGTCGACCAGCCATATCGATTTGACCCTATTATAATATTTTTGACTATGTTAGAAATGTCATTGAATTGCTCATAAAAAAAAAATTAATACTTACGCCAAATTTATAAGCTCCAATCAACAAAATTGTTGGAACAGCAACCAATGAAAGAAAAACAAATCGGCCAGACTTTCTTGTGAACTTGAAGTGATCAGCCATGTTTTCTCTCATTTCTATAATAAAAAATAATTGCGAATTGAAATTTTGTTAGCTTTCTCATATGTTGGCTACGGTTGTTTAATAATATTTCGACTTACGATAAAATCTTTCGATCTCACGATCGGTATTAACTGGTGATGGGCCATGTCCGTGTCCTGCCATTTTGAATATATATATGTATATGCTATATCTGGTTGATTAATTGTGTATGGGTTTGTTATAGTCCGTTAAGAGGGAGATTGAGGATAGTTATTATTTCTGGTGGTTGTTAGGAAAAAAAAGATATTAAATCTCCTCTTGTAAGAAAGAAAAAAAAAGCATAAATCCGTTGCCTATGATTGGTATATTAAATTCACGTGAACATCACATGCCTCAAAACACATTTTCTACATTTTCGGATTTTTTTTTCATTTTTGAATGACTCTTTCTACATTTCGTATTAACATTTTTTTTTATTTTTTGTAGTATATAATATTTCGTTTTTTGACTTGTCCTTTTTATACTCTAATAAAGTATAATTGATACTCTAAAACACATAAAATCAACATGAGCCGTCCTTTACCTCACTATTTCGGAGCTGGCCCAGCTCTTCTTCCAGAATCAGTTGTTGCACAAGCTGCTAAAGATTTGGTCTCTTATAAAGACAATGGAATTGGTGTTTGCGAAATTTCCCACCGTTCAGCTGACGCCATTGGAATTATCAATGAGGCAAAAGCCAATTTGACCAAAGCAATGAATATCCCTGACACTCACGAAGTCGTTTTCCAACAAGGTGGTGGTACCGGCGCCTTTGCTGCTGTTCCATATAACTTAATGTCCAGTTATGCTTTCAAGAACAAGAAAGCTGGTATTGCTAACTACATTGTTACTGGTAGCTGGAGTTCCAAGGCTTTAGGCGAAGCCAAGAGATTGGGATTCGAGACAAATGTAGTAGTAAATTCAAAGGAAGCTAATGGAAAGTTTGGTGATATCCCTGAGGAATCAACCTGGAAGTTTAGCAACCCTGAAGACATTGCTTATGTCTACTATTGTGATAACGAAACAGTAGACGGTGTGGAATTCCCAAATATCCCTGAATCCATTCCTGAAGGTGTCAATATTGTCGCTGATATGAGTTCTAACATTTTGTCCCGAGAAGTCGATGTTTCAAAGTTTGCAGTTATCTGTGCTGGAGCTCAAAAGAATATTGGTGTTGCCGGAATTACTATTTACATCATTAGAAAAGACTTGTTGGAACGATTGCCATTAGAAGAAGAAAGAAAGCTTGGATTACCAGTTTGCCCCATCATTTTTGATTTCCCAACTCTTGTCAAGAACAACTCTACTTATAACACTTTACCAATCTTTGGTGTTTACATTTTGAACTTGTGTGTTAAGCATGTTTTAGATAAGGGGGGATTAAAGGCCCAACAAACTGAAAGTGAAAATGAGGCTAAACAAGTATATGAGCTAATCGACTCAAATCCAAATCTTTATAATTGCCCAGTCAATCCAAAGGTTAGAAGTAAGATGAACATTGTCTTTACCTTGCCAAATGCTGACTTGGAAAAGAAGTTTTTGGATGGTGCAAAGGCTTTGAAATTGAACGGTATCAAGGGCCATCGTTCAGTTGGAGGCATCAGAATTTCCAACTATAATGCTGTTTCACAAGAATCAATCGATATATTGGTCAAATATATGACTCAATTCGCCCAAGAAAACAAATAGTCATCTTTACAGAGACCACTTTCATATTTTTATTAATTTTTTTGTTCTATCCTTTAGCTAATTTTTTTTAAATCACATTTGGTGAATATGATTTAAGCTGTAGTGAATATAACCTTCTCTTAGATCAAGCTTTGAATTTTTCCGAGGATCTAGAAAGCAAATAATTGAAAGGCTAGTTTGGTCGCATACTTGTAATAGTAGATTTCGGGATGCTCGAGAAGTTGTAATAATCTTGTGCCAATCCTTTGAGTTAACTGTTACAGACACACATTCTGGCGTTTTTTCATTAAACTGAGTCTGCGTATCGTCATCTTCGGTGTCAGTTTCTTGGGCTGTATCCGCTTGGATTAATGGGAGATGTGGCCATGCTACAGTCGAATGTACCATAGAAGCCTCGACCCTTAGCTCTAAGGATCCGTCTCTGAACAGATTAATCTGTATTAAATTATCAAGAAACTTAAACCTTTCGCTTACTCTTAGGATTGCTGTAGCAACGCTGTATAAGTTGACTTTAATTTCTGGGGTTTCTTTTGAATCTGTAGATATAAACTTAGGTCCAGCAAAGTACTCAAGAGTGGTTGAGACAAGAGTATCGGATATTACAGCTATAACGTTATTCTTGACAGTGTGAGTTGACTTGATCCTAAGATAATGATAGTCTACAGGCTTGAGAGTGCCTCCGTTTTTGTTGTTAATCTGAAACTTAGTTGAATCTCTGATTGGGTGAAGTACAAGACGAAGGTTTTCATTCTTTAGTACTGACTTTAAACTTTTTACAAAGATATCTGTTGATATATTAAAAATTAAAGACCTTTCAGGTTCTTCTTCTTCTTCGTGTGCTGAAGACCTGGAACCATATTCGATAATGTAGTTATAAAAGACCTTATAAACTGGGATATATCTAGAGTTTTTTTATTAGAAATAATTTTATATTGGCGTTGGTAGGTAAATAGTAACTTACGTGCTCATACGTTCACCATGTAGAACTATATGGGTATCGTTGAATTCAAGTTGGCAGTTTTTGTTGAGTTGAGTGGCACATGTAATAACTGTTATTAAAAACCTGGGATTGGTAATATGTGCTTTCAGCTTTACAGGCATCTTATTTATTAAAAAGTAATGGTTTCCTAACTAGCTTTGTTGTTGTGAGTTATTCGCGAAATTAAAGATAAACCGCAACTCTAATACGGGGAGCAAAAACTGAGTTGATAATCGATAAGTCACATGATCTGATTTGAAATTTCCTCACATTTATACACTAACAATCTCAAAACGGTTGGTAATTTCAGCCGAAATTTCCTATACGTACCCACCTCCTTTCAACCACCCTTGATTATTAAGAAAAATATATATATAACTGACAGAAATTTTTCCTATTTTGACTTCTTTCTTCTTAAATAATCTTTTTCTTTACAATTTCGATTTATTCTATATACGATAAGTTTTTGCATTTTTTTATTCATTCAACATGATTGAAATTTTTCGATCGACAATTGCGTTGATCTTATTTATATCTACAGCTGTAACGGTCATACTGTTTTTCTTAACAGAAGGAAAAGAAACAGCAAGGTTTATATTAAAGGGAGAAACATCAGTGCCCAATTTGCAAGATACCGGTTCGGGTGTACGAAACGGCATCTTTAATGACCCTTTCAAGAAGCATCTTGCAGCAACTGCAAACACACTTCATAATCCTACAGTCTATGCTAGAGAAGTAAATAAGTTTTTGGTTGAAGAGCACAACAAGATTCTCGATGGCACTTTTCTTAGTGATTACAATCCAGTTTTTTTGAATAGTAACGAAATGACCGAGGATGAACAGAAAGAATGGCTGGAATTGGAAAAAATTAGAATGACAAAGACAGTAGAATACTATTATGGAATATTAAGCAAACGACGGGCCAAGCAACAATGGGCCAGAGAATATACCAAAAGATTTGAAACAAACAATCAAGTAAAAGAGGAAAGTGAGGCAAAAAAGATGCCACACAAAGGTGAAGCTGATTTGAAGAAGAAAGATCAGAGACATAATATCTGGGATAAGTTTGCTTACATGACATATGCCACATCGACAGATTACCTCTGCAACGCATTAATGCTCTTTGATCAACTCCGAAATGTTCACAAGACACAGGCTCGTGTATCACTCATGTATCCCCAGGAATGGGGAGTTCCCGATAATACCTACGAACAATTGGCAGATAAAAAGGCAGGCAAAGAAACTAAACGAATGAAGTTTCTGAGAAAAGCCCAAGACGAGTTCAATGTTGATTTGATTCCTGTTGTTCCTCTTGCTGTATCTTCTAGTAAGGATGCCACTTGGAAGGAAAGTTTTACCAAGATTTTAGTATTCAACCAAACCCAATATGAACGTGTGCTGATGTTGGATAGTGATGCTTATTTGCTTGACAATTTGGACTATATGTTTTTGGAGAACTTGGACAAATCCGACAAGAATGCCATTCTTTCTCCAGAAGAAAGATATGAGGAAAAGGAGCCGGATGAAAAATTTCCTGCTGTAGAAGGTGCACCCCCATACTGGCTCAGCCTCCCCAGTGAACGATACTCTTTTGCTACTATTTTAGAATTAGTTAGTCCAACTCGAAAAAACTTTAGACGAGTAATTTCCCGATTCTTGAAGCTTATAGACGATATTGATAGCGACAAAAAGGACCCAAATGATCCAGAAACTTTAACTAACTTTTATGATATGGAACTTACAAATGACGTTTTTGCCGATCAAAAACCATCATCCAAAAAGAACGATAATGATGGAGAATATGAAGAAGAAACTGAGACTGAAAAATGGAAAAACTCTTATGCAGTTCGAGATCATAGAGGACTTTTCATGCTCTCTGGTGAGCTTTCTCAACAGGAGCATACAAAATTTTTGACAAACTATATTGCAAATACAACTGCTTTGGATACTGGCTCACAGCTTCAAATCAAGGATTTATGGAATCCAAACTTTGCTTTTGCAACAACTGCATACATTCACTTTTCTGATTGGCCATTCCCAAAAGTATGTTCCTCTTTATCTTTCTCAAATCTCAAGTTTTATTAAGTTAATTACTAACTTTTTTTTTTGTTTTAACAAATATTATAGCCTTGGATTCAAGCCTCTGCAAAGCGTTTACTAGCAGCACAACCACCTTGTTATCGTATCAGTGCTAAAACTCACAATCCTATAGCCGACAAGAATGAAAAAGAATTTGTTTCCAAGAAAGACAAGCAAGCTTATATTGAAGATTGTACTGCTCGAAATATTTGGAATATGATGTACATTGATTTTGATTATAGAAGAAGAGACGTATGTGGACTATTTTTGTCTGGTTAAAGAAGGATTTAAGAATTAGAAAAAGAGATATCTATATATATAGCATTATCGGAATTTATTTAAACTAAAATTAAGGGCTTTCACACAAAAATGAAACTACTTTTTTGTAAATAATTAATGATTATTGGATTTTTTTAATATATAAAATTATGAAAAAACGACAAACTCAGAGCATTCTTGCAACACTTCTTAAAGAATCTGCTCTCTCAATAAAGAAGTCCTATTTCCAGCATGAACTGATTATTTTTGGATAAAAATAAAGGGCATATATAGATAATTGAGTCTTCTTCAGAAATTACCTCTGTTTTCTTTTTTTTTTTATTTCCAAAGATTTGTGTATAATTGCCAGAAATTTTACCATGCGAATCATATTTTCAAAGCTGTGCACAGTCCCGTTTTCTAAAATTGGGAATCTTGTCTTAAGTATCTACATAGGTTTGTAATAGTAGCGGCTTTCCAGTCTAAAATGTTTGGGAAAAGTTCATTTTATGATCTTTTCAAAAGTACATCTTTTGCTAAAAGAGCACAACATGAGGTATCTTGAGGATACAAATCAATGGTACGAGCATCTGATCTTTTATTTCATTCAAATAGCAAGCAGTAGTAGAAAAAGTATATTTCCATACTTGCAACATTCAGCTCCAAAAGTAATAATATCAACAAAGAAAGATCGATATCTGTCAAAATATACCTTAAAGAAAAATTTATTCAACAAACAAGGAAAAACAAAGTTGTTTCAGTCTTTGTGTTTTTTTGATTTAAGATTATTATTAAATTTTTTTATATATTCGACTCGTTTGGTTTAATTGATTATTTTTGAAAGTTATTCATCAAATTTATCATGATTGTTTAGATGAATCCAGTATTGAGAATGCGGGATCGTTATCATACATCTTCATTGTTTAAACAAGACAAAAAAGAACAAGAATAATAAACGTTTATTTTTCATTTTATCTTTAATATCTTAACTAGTTAACCTTGTCTTGTATTACTATTTTGATAATTATGCATTTTTTGATAATGTACGTAAAAAAAAAAGGTTTATTTCTCAAAAACATTTTAATAAGCCTCTGTTTAAGCATCCTCGATAATATCACTTTTTTCAAAAACAAGAAAAAATAAAAGAAAAACAAAGCAGTAATAGCAACAACATCTATTGTAAATCTATAAAACTAATATATAGAAAGAGTAAAACCCGCTACTCTTTAAAAAAATCTATGTTACATAAAGAATCCCAACTAAATATATTCAATATATTCAAGCAAAATGGAATATGAAGATGAAAAAGAAGAAAAAAAGTGTTCATAATCTCATAAATAAGAAGAAAAGTAAAAATACAGCATAAATAATAAAAATACAGAAGAAAATAAAAACAAAATCTAATCATTGGTTTTAGGCATAAGCAGTAGCTACGACAACTTCAGTCTTAGTAACTTCAACAGTTACAACAACAGAAGGAGCATAGACCGTCTCAATGACCCAATGAGCATTTTCATCCTGATCTTTATTTGGCTGTGGAGCGGGTTCTTCATGTACTACTTCAGTAACTTTTGGTCCTGCAGATGATGATGTGACTGTGACAACTACAGTTTCATAAACAGGGCCGTTGTTTTCTTGTTGTGGTGGTGGGTTTTCTTGTTGTTGTGGAGTGTCTGGTGAAGGTTTTGGTTCAGAAGGTGAAGTAGCTGTGACAACTACAGTTTCAATAATTGTGCCACCATTGTTTTCTTGTTTTGGTGGATTTTCTGGAGCTTTTGGAGCTTCAGGGCCTGGGGAAGTGGTTGTTACAACTACAGTTTCAATAACTGGTTCATTATTTTCTGGTTTTGGTGGTTGTTGTTGAACAACTGAAGAATGGGCATGATGCTTGTGTCTATAACTGAAAGTTGAAACTGGTGCTTGAGTAGAAGATGGTGGAGGTGGAGGTGGAGGAGCTGATGAAGAAGAGGAAGATGGTGGTGGGGGAACAGATGATAATGTTGGTGAAGGAACATAATCAACAAAAGATGTAACGAAAGTTCCAACTTTGCTTCCTTCTTCATAAACAGCAGCAGAGTCATGTTTTTCATTGGTTGGAGGTGGAGGAGGTGGAGGAGGGGCTTGGGACGAAGAGACAGGAGATGAAACAGCAGATTGTGTAGAAAGGGGTGAAGATTCTGGGGCAGCCGAAGTCTCGACAACAGGTTGTTCTCCTTCGTTGGCATTTTCCCCACTACTGCTACCAGTGTCATAATTATCATCATTATCGACATTGTTGCCACTGTTACTGTTGCTACCACTACCGCCGCCGCCATACACATCAGGTCCTGGGATGACGTAGTCACCATTAAACCCGGTATAGATGTTAATATGAATGCCTGGGTCTTCATTTGAATAAGCGCCTGGGAACTTGACCCCTTGGGGGAGTGCAGATCCACCTCCAGTGACCTTTAAATTAGAGCAACTTGGGTAGAATTGACCAGAAACAGGGACTGCAGCTTCTTGGAGCGCCAAGATTTCGTGTCTAATAAGGTAGTAACCAGCTTTAATGTCTGAGGGGATGGTGACTGTCCAGGAGTTGTTATTAGCAATCAATTCTTCCGCCGCCCAGCGCCCGTTAGCTTTGTCGTATCCCTTGTGATCGATCTTGAAGTACGAGAGACTTGCTGGATCTTGTATCGAGGAGCATGGTGTATTTTCGCCACAGTAACCGAGATAGGTCATGACAGGTCCTTTATGTCCACTGGGCCAATCAGTCCAGTAGAAAGTAACCTGTTGACCAGCAGCTATCGGTGCGTCCAAGGCACCTGGAGTTGTGATTGTGTTGCAGACAATGTCGTGTTTAGTGACGTCAACGACTGGGCCATTACCATTGGCATAAAATGGCCATGTTACTCTTTGAGCTGGTGGTTGTTTCCATTGATCGCTAAATGGCAAACTTCCGACATACCAGTCATTACCGATTTTTAAATCTTGAACATAACCATGAGCAAGAACAGAAGTTGACTGTAAGAGCAGACCAGCTGTCAATGTCAGTGAGGAATATGAGAATTTCATTATTTTTAGAATAGAAAACAATAGTGAAAAGTTTGTTTTTTTTTAAAAAAAAGAAGATAAAATGCAAAAGTTTATGATTAATAAAATGAAATAATAAAAAAAGATTTAAATTAAAAAAAAACATGAGAATCTAAAGTCCTTTTATATATATTTGATTTTTTTTTTTTTTTTTTTGATATTTTTGTTGTTTGATAATAATAAATTATGATTATAGATGTTGGGCTAAATGTTTTAAAGATTACATAAATTAGCGAACGTCAAGCCTTGTCCCATGTGAACGCTCATCACTCTTCCCATAGTAAAACAAGCATCTGCAATGCGGGAAATGGGCCAAAAAAACAACAACAAGCAAAAAACAAAGTACTAAACAACCCTCCTCTTTTTTTTTTTTTTTTGTTACAATATTTTTTTAAAGGAGGTGTTTTTATTTCGATACAACACAAGTGTTAAGACTTATATAAATCAATCCTCAAACTTGAATACTCTGACATTTCTTGTTTTCTATAGAAGTTAGTTTTGAAAAAAGGGGGGTAAAAGACAGAAGGAATAAATAAAAGTGTTTTAATTCTTCCAGGACACCGAACAATATATAGAGAAAAGATTAAATGAAATTGTTCAAAAAAGAACAGGAACAACTTTTATTTTATTTTTATTAAAGCTGTTGATATATCTTAATTTGTGGAGATCTGTAGGTTTGACTGAAAAAGGCCGAAATTACCTTTATACTTATTACTACATAGGAGGAGAGTTAAAAAGCACCTTTATACATATTAGAGTTTGATTTTAAGCCAGCGTCTGTTGTGTTTAAAAAGTCTGTCCTTTCTCTTTGTCCCTTGGCCAAATAAGTAATAGGCAGCTGTACAATTATTTTGTTTTATTTTATTTCTCAACAGGGAAGGGGGAGAGTTAAAGAATGAGATCATAGTAGGAGAAGGACGAGGAGGGAGATCTTTTGCGTTTGTATATAAAATATATATATAATGATTGTTATTACCTTGTTACCTTGATTAAGGAGTTTTATAACCAAAATGAACCAAAGACATCAGATTATTTTTTTGATCTTGAAAAATAAAACCTAGTACTTGGCAAATTATATAGATAATCTCATACAATTAGGAAAGCAAAAGAACTAGTCGGTTTCTCCTTTTATAATATTTTATATAACTATCGTGGACGTGATAGATGGTTATAAGTCTAGTTGAAATGTTCTCAATTTCATTTTTTTTTGTCTTTATTTTTATGTTTCGTTTAATAAAGTGACTAGAGAAAAACTAGTCCTAAAATAATTAGAAAATTAGAAAAAAGCAATTCATTTATAATGTATAATATATCAGCATAGCACATATATGAGGGTGGTTGGTTGATCTAAGCTGTAAATCGAAATGTCTATTTTGGTTTTTTGGATTGATGATTTCATCATGTCCAAGGGTTGGGTTGAAGTATTAAATGTACATTATGTAAGCAACAAACGCATTCAAAAAATCCTTCTCTCCTTACTCCCTATCACTATAAAACCTTAATAAGTCCCTTTATATAATACCTTAAAATTTTTTAACTTTTAACATGTTAATTTCGTTTGAACAAAAAAAAAGTGCTTATATTATTTTGACATTATTGACGTAAATGATTTCATATGTTATCATGAGACTACCCTACGTTAAAGTAAAAAAAATAAAATTTGGACCTTGCTATATAATAATCCAAAAATAAAGAGAAAAAAAAAAGAAAATACGGTAAACTAGTTGTGTTTTAACAAAAGCAAAATATCCAAATGGCTGGACAAAATGTATAGTAATAAATTCAATATCAACTTCAACAACGATTATCAGTCAACACTCAACTAGTCGGGCTTTCATCTCCCTACAAGTAAATATAGAAATATAAAGCTTTCAGATTAGAAAGACAGTCGATCCATCCCTTTTTTTTTAAAAGTTATTTTTGGAACAAAAATAAATTTACTCGAGATGACAAACAAATATGTTTTTTATACTTGTTTGTTTTTTTCGATTAACAATTTATATATGTTTATTTGACGTGTATATCTGCACATATTCATCAGCCTCTTGAAATAAAATAAATAAAATAACTGAAAACATTTAGATTCTCATCGTCATCGTTGTTTTGTTTGTTTGTTGCTTTTTTTTAAACATTCACAGTCTGATCTTTTTGATAATCCTAAAACAAAAAAAACTCGGATCTTTTTTCCATTTTCATACAATTAAAAACTCTTATTGTCAGGCATATATCATCAACCTCTGACCAACCTTCTCGTACATCATTTTGTTTTGAGTTTGTTATAGCATCTAGTTTTATTATAACAAGGAATAAGAAACTTGTGATGAATCATTATGAATCTAAACGTATAATGAAACTAAATCTTTAAATCAATACAAAAAAAATAAAAAAATAAAAAAAATATATATACAAATATTTGACTATATACAATAGAATGAAAAACAATAAAAATGAGTCAAAGAAAAAAGCCAACTGTTTAACCAAGTATTTTATATAGAAAATTATTGTTCCTGATTCTTGTTTCTAGTTTTACTTTTTCCTATCGCTTGTTTTGAACTAGCCATTTCCATAGACTTTCATCCCTGTAATGATCCTTTTGCAATAGATCGTCATGAGTATTTTGAGAATAGTAACTGTGAATATTTCCATTGAAACCACTTGAATTCATGTGATTAAACGATGATGATGATGTTGAAAATTCGGGTGAATTATAATATGAATTGCCACTAACTGTATTTTTAATGTCTTGATTTCCAGCATTGTACTTTTTGTTGTATGCCTTTTGATTCTGTTTCCAGTTCCAGTGACGAATATACTTTCGCTGAGCAGCATTTCCTCTCCAAAACTTCAAAAATACTGGATAAATTCTGGTACACCATGTGCCATATAAATGACTCAGAGGGGAGGGAGGAGATGATGAGTTTGAATTGGATTGGTATGCATTCATGTTGCCCATAGAATAGCTCGATGAAGGTATTTTGTTGGCGTTAATACCAACTGAATTAAGTGAGTTGGGAGATGTACCCATCATTGTCATCTTCTTAACGGTAACCAATTTTCTCAAGTTCCAAATAGTTGTAGCTGCTGCCACAACAATAATACTTGTCGTTACAACGCCAAATCCGTAGTCAGTCTCTTCAATAAAATTCTCCAAATTCATACCGTATAAACCGGCAAAAAACGCACCAGTGGTAAATCCAAGAGTCAGTATTGTTACTTTGATTTCAAGTAACATGAGAGAGTTTCGGTTGGCATCAAGAATAATGTTGATGATTTCTTCTGTGTTTTTGACGTTACCAAGAAGTTGATCCATCTGCTGAACAATTTCATCACTTTGCTTGTAATAACTCTCCAATAATAATTCAATTTCATCATGATCATTGAGGTCTCGGTATCCAGGGCTGCTATTTGTAACTTGACCACTCTTGGAACTTGCATTGGTATCAGAAGAAGCTATAGTTGTTGCTGCAGCCGCTCCATCTTTTTGATTGTTTGAAAGAGCAGAACGTTCTTCTTCTTCCTTACGTTTTTTCTCTTGTTGTACCTCCCAATAGTGTTTTTCAGTCAGGTACATTCCAACAAGGTCTTCATCGTTATCCAAAACCTCGTTGATTACATTTCTAATGAGCAACGACTTCTGATAAAACTTTGAAAGCGCCTTGTTTTTGATAAGCAGTTCCTTCAAAATCTCTCGATCAATGTTGTTATCCAAAGAAAGCAAAATTTCATTTACTGCATCGACGTGTATTTTCATTTCTGTTTCGAGAGTGCTCATAACATTCATCAAAATACTTTCCAGCGCCTTCATTTCAAACGTCTGAGAAAATGGCAGATTGTTTGCCTCTTGCTCTCGCTCAGATTCCGACATCTCATGCGTGCAAGGTAATCCATCTTCATTTAGATGATGAGATTGAAGCTTATTTTCCAAGTCATACATAAATAGACTGAGCTTGGACGCATTTTTCCTATTATTTTCTGTATTTTCCATGTCATGTGTATCAAAAATAAGCACCTTGTTGTACTTGATCATGGCTTTGATGTGCAGTAGATTTACAAGAATCGAGTTTTTTCTGACCAAAATGGATGGTATGATTGAAACCGGAGTTCTATCAATACTCCGTAGATCTCGAGCATACAGTTTGTTTTCCGATAAAAATCGAGCCTTAGGAATAGGCTGGGAAATCCCAGTGACCTGGCCGTTTATATTAATAGTCGTACACGATAGAGTGGCATCAAACAAGCTCTTGGAACTCTGATGTTGATTATGTTGATCCAAGTTGTATATCGACTCATGATGATGTGGATTGCTGGCATTTGAATATGTGTGTGATGAAGAATGTGAAATATCCCGGCTCAGTATGATACTCGGGTTCAGTTTATAAGAGCATAATTCTGAAAACTTTAGGAGAGGTGCTGAGCGAGAAAAGAATGAAACGGTGTTAACCTTCGGCAGTAGCGACTGATGATAGCGTTTGAAACTCATAGAAGCAACTAATAAAAAAACAACCAAAAATCAGCAAAAAATAAACGTATATATTGTGTGACTAGTAATATATGGATTAAACTCAAGAAGAAATCATTTGATATGATGGAAAATGGGTGAGAGAGTGAAGAGTTGTTGATTTTTATATGATTTTAGCTGTTGTTGTATTAGTATAAATGCAAGTTGTGATAGTAAAAATATTTTTGACGTAAGTTTTTTTTTTTATTTTCAAACTTATTTTTTTGGGCGATTTGGCAGAGTAGACAACCCACCATTGTTAAACCTTCACAACAAATATAAAAGGTACCGATTGAAAAAAAAAAAAAAATAACGAAACGATATAAGCATTTAGTAGTTAAAACTAAAAAAAAATATGTTTGAATATATATATAATTTTTACATGAAATTGATTATAAAAATTATAGTTGTTCTTGAGAATTCAAGAAATGAAAGATTCTTTGTAAAATTTACAATGCGTACAAAATAAAATTATTAGGATTTTTTTTTCTCTTTTCAATTATATTAGTTATTTTGGCGTTCCTGAAAAATATTAGTTAAAAAATTTTCTAGATTCAGAAGGACCAAAAACAGCAAGACGAATGGCTGGTAAGGATTGTTCTTGTAGCAATTTCAAACGTTCATCAAAGGTGTTATTGACTTCGATCTTGCCAGACTTGTTGCTAACAATGACACCACCGGCAATGTTATCGCCCAAAAATGATTCTTCATCGACAACAGCTTCCAATTCCTTACCTTTGGTAGCATCCTTGTAGTATTTGACGACGTCGTCCAAGACGCTCTTAACGACAGAAGCATCACCCTTCTTGCATTTGACTTTGATGCTTGGTTCCAAAAGTTGTAAGGCGGCTTCCTCAATGAGTCCCTCCATTACCTTCTTGTATTTGTCAGTGTCTTTAGTTAAATTGGCGAGTTGGGCTGAAGCTTCTTCGAAAATAGAGGTAACAACGTCTTCACGGGCTTCAAGGACTTTTAAGCGAGCCTTATTGGCAACAGTACTCTTTGCAATTTGTTGGGAGAGCTTGCTCTGTTTGTATTTTCTTTCATATAAAGCATCAATGGCGGCTGTTTCTGAGCGCACAACACTGGCCTTTTCAATTTCATATTCTTCATTTGCCTGTAGATATTGAGAAATAAAAAAGAAATTAGCATCATACGAATTGCTATGCTTGACAAGTAGAATATAAAAACCTAAAAATAACTAAATATAAACATACCTTGAGTTCAATTTCCTTTGCCTTTTCATCAGCTTCCTTCTTGATGAATTCAACCATCTTACGGAGTTCGCCAGCGACCTATATAATAATTATTGTTAGGGCTTTGTTTCTTTTTTTTTTGAAAGATAATCTGTACAAATTGAAGAGACATACTTGGTCATCGCTGAGGGATTTTGCAACAGTAGCAGGCATTGTTATGTGTATATTTATATTATTCAAAAAATTTTGTGCAAAGTGTGATGTTGAGGCTTCGTAAAGTGAACAAATGGGGTGGGAAGAGACAAGGTTGTGATGAAGAAGAAAGGAATTTGAGGTGGTAATAAAAAGTTGAAGGTGGGAAGACAAGTCTGTTTATTTTAGGGGCAGTATCAATGTTGTATGGCAAGTAGCAGCAGGGAGTGCTGCTTTCTTGAAGGTTTTTGAGTGCTGCAAAAAAGTCATAGTAAAAAAGCTACTACAAACTCAAATACTCCAAAAAAAGATGCCAGTACCCATACAAAAGAATGTATTATGTTATGCTTAATCATCAATTAGTCATTTATCTCAAATCCAGCATTTTCATTGATACGAAAACTTGAAAATTTACAAATTTACAAAAGCGTGTTCAATTAAGACAATTATATATCATTTTATAATCTAAAATATATTATTCTAGGCTTATTTGAAAACCTTTCCGTCAGCGATTTCTCTTTTTTCGCCATTGACAATAACTGGTTTGTCCCAAGTCCACATGTCTTCGACGTATTCCTTGTCTTCTGGCTTGGAAGCATCAAGCTTAGTGAATTCATAAGATTCCCAATCTGGAGCAACATCGAAAGCAGGTTCGTAGTCTTGACCTCTGACGAGGAAAACACCTTCGATACCATTGTTGTTGTTTTCACCATAGACAACAAGGCAGCCGAAAAGATACTTGGTGGAAGCAGAAAGACGGTTGAAGAAGCCACCAACCAAGTTGTTGGACATGAAAGTCAACTTGAGTTCGTCATTGTACTTGTAAGCAACCTTGTAAAGAGAGTATTCTGAAGGATCGTAGTTTTCCCAGAACCAAGGAAGAGCTTCTTCACGAGTTTCCTTGTTGGAGTAAACACGCTTCCATTCATCAAGAGCCATCTTTGGGGCTGGAAGAGAGGCCAATGGGTGGGCAGCCTTTTTTTCCTTTGGTGGTTCTTCTTCAGCTGGCTTTTCGGCCTTCTTCTTTGGTTCTTCAGGCTTCTTTTGTTCCTTTTCTTTTTTAGGTGGAACATACTTTACAGCCTCATCGCGATATTGATAAGGCAAGTTGTAAATTTCTGAAAGTGGTTTTTGGTTAATAACAGTGTTGAACCATCTATAGATATTTGGGTGTTCAGCGATGAACTTCTTGTCCCAAATGTTGTTGAAGGCACGTTCAGTTACAGCAGCCATGTGGTAGTCAGCAACAGTGAGACGTTCACCAACAAAGTAGGTATGGTCCTTCAAGTATGATTCGACATAGTCAACGAATCTGGCGGATTCGGTAAGAGCAGTTTCAACGCCCTTCTTGTTGTAAGGAAGTCTTCCGATTAAGGGGAAAATAGCAGCACGTAAAGATCCCCACAAGTCGGAATTGGCAAAAGACATCCATTGAAGAATAGAAGCATAGTCTTCCTTAGTAGTTCCCAACAATCTGTGTTCAATCTTAGAGTGGCTGGCCAAGTAAACTACAATGGCCATAACTTCGTGAAGAACATACTTTCCATCGGCACTGACAAAACCAGGAATCTTCTTAAGAGGAAAATATTTTTGGAAAGATTCTGGATCATCATTGATATCAACAACCTTGACATCGAGTTTTAACTCGCTAATGACAGCAAGAGGAGCAACCCTTCTAAGAGCCTAAAACAAAACGATTGAATTAATTCAAGGATTTTAAGACTAAAGGATTAAATATTGCGACATACTTGTTTAATATACAATGTACCAAGTGACATTCTTAAATAGTTTTAAACTTTTGAAAAAAGACAAGCATGATAAAAAAAAAAAAAAAAAAAAAGGAAAAAAGAAAGCTTAAATAGGAAGACGACATGGTGGTTTAAAAGGAGAAGACATCGGATATGGGGGAGGGCTTTCAACGGAAGGCTGAAAGCTTATCTAATATTATTTGGTACTCTTTTGTTTTGATTATATGTATGTCATGGTCATTTTAATCCCCCAAATTAATTTAATCAATATGGGTCTCTAAAAATTGTTGAAAAAAAAAACTCGTCCTTCTCCATGTACCTTCCTTTCTCTATTTTTACATTTTAAATTTTTCTTGCTGATCTTTTCCCTTCCCAACCACCAATGCCATTTATTAATCATTAGTATTGTTTTGCATGTATTCTTATTCCGATACTTTTTGATATTCACAACGCTTAATTTTCAGGATGATAATTCAATAAATATCAGTTTTATTCTATCTAATGTGGTACAAACTAACGGCCTGTGCTTTTAATAGCTTCAGGAACTTTTTTTCTTCAATATGAAAAAGTTGCTTTCAACTTTTAGATAAATTCATAAATCTCCTATTTAAACATTTAGAATCAATATTTTGTTCACTTTAGGCCTCTGTGACGCTATTTTTTACTTTTGATGGTCATATAGCATCAAACGAAACCTATATCCAAAACCACCCAAAACTTGACCAATGAATTTACCACTATTACAAAAACATAACGTACTTCTACGCAGCTTCGTTTTCATTTTTATTTCGATTATAGCATTTGGCTTTGTTTTTACCAAATTTTGACGGATCAGAATGGAATCCGAACTACTAAAGAAAAAACGAATGTCTAGTAAGATATTGGAACACCTGCCTGCCAAAACCCGCTTAACACAAGATCTGCCCATTCTACATTCGGATCCGCCCTAACCCACCGCATAACTAGAACGACAGCTGTTACAGTTAATCAGGATGTTGCCATAGTAACAACAGCCCATAGTAAAAAAAACTTTTTTTTCTTTTTGAAAAAACTAATAAAAATTTTTTTACTTAATTTTCTTTTAAAGGCCAACTTGACAGTAAAACAGTCAAAAACACAAAAAAACAACCATTTCAACCCCCCCAAAACAAAACACAAAAATCAAAAAAAAGAGTTGCCACCAGAGCTTCTCCCCTTCATCTCCACCACCACAGCGCCTTTAACAGGTCATTTTTAGCTTCCTTTTCAATATTTTGACATTGTCATTACATTTATCAAACAACACGTTCGCGACATTGACAGTTTTGTAATATTCTAGAAAAAGGAGATATCTTTGCTCGTCTTGTCTTGCTTCTTGTTGTTTTGAATCGCGTCCAGCCAATCACAGTAAAGACACGCCCCCCTTGTTTTATTGTCACTACTCCTCCAGCCAACGAAAAACAAAAACAAAAAAATAACTTTTTCCTACTAAAAAAAAAAAACATACTAAGCCATTAGGCCTACGACACACACCACCAGGCTATAATATTCAAAACATTATCATCACTTGATTGTAATCATCAGTAATTACACACGGATATATTAGTACTTTTTAATTGGCGTCATTGGTTAATATATTTTTAAGAATTGTAGTACGATCTGTTAGATCTTTATCAGCTTATCGCGTCTTTCAAAAAAATCATTTTCGTGTTTTATTGAGACACATATTCCCTTTATCAAAGGGCAACTGCCAAATGCAGTCTATCCAAACCCTAAACCTAAAATTTCACTTTTTATCATCATAACACAATTAACATGCCAAAAACTACTGGCACATCAGCTAGATTTCGGCAGCGAAAAATCAGCGTTAAACAAACTCTCCAGGTATTATGGCAGAGTGAAGTTCCTGATCTAGAGGACGAACAACAAAGAGAATTACAGCATGTTGAAACTGGGGTTGAGAAAGGTGAAGAAGAGGTAAGTTGAAATTTCTATTAAATAAAAACAACCATAAACAAAACTTTGACTAACATTACTGAATTTAATATAGGAGCACCATCTTCAAGCAGCTATCAATGCTTCGCTAGCGGCTGCTACTACTGGTAAAGTAGAACATGTTTACATTCCCACCCCAGATGCATCAAAAATATCAAAAGACTATTCAAAATACTACAAACCAGGATACACAGACCCTCATACATATATACGGCAGTCAGACACTGTTGAAGATTGTTCTGGCTGTCCGTATAATATGGATGAGGAAGACGAAATATTTTTTAAAACGCTTAATAAAAACAAATCACCTTCATCCCAATGTACTGAGGATGAGTTCGAAATGATTATGTACCAGTTTGAGAAAATAATTGCCGAAAAACAACCCTTTTTAAGTGTAGACCCGAATCAAGTTTTGTCTTATGACGAGTTATCAGGCTTTATAATAGAAGAATTGAAACAAAAGGAAAATGACCCCACAGACCCGGAAAATTTGTTGCAATATTTAACTTCTAATCAATACAAGTCTAAACGCGCTGCGATGCGTCTCAAACTATCTACCTTTAAAAAATTTTCACCTCAAATATATACTCATTGGAAGGAACGAAAAATAAAGCGCAAAGGCAAATCAATTATTCCCACTTTAAAAACAGAAGATCAGGATAAAGATGATAGCGATCCTTACGTATGTTTTCGACGAAGAGAACTTCGCCAGGTTCGAAAGACTCGTCGAACTGATACTCAGAGCTCGGAGAAGCTTCGTAAGCTCCATATGGAGATGGAAGCTGCACGAGTTTTGATGGAAATGGTACTTAAACGCGAAAATATGCGAAAGGAAGCTTTAGAACTTGATCGATCCATTTTTGAGAGCAGAGTAAAGATGAAGGTTTTGAAACGATCTCTCAAGATTTCTGGAGATGAAGAAGATCTCGTCACACACAAAAAGCGCAAGAATGCCCAAACGGCAAATGCTTTAGCAGTTGGCGTCAAGGATGAAAAGAATGGGTCAGTTCCTGCTTCATCCGCTACTTCTCCAGATGGCACTTCTATATCTGCTTCTTCCGCTCCTGGAAAGGCCACTGCCCATGCTCGTGCTGGATCTTTGGCTACAGGGCCAGGGGTACCACCTACTACGGGTGATATTGCTGTTGCAAGAACACTTTCATCTTCTCAACAATCTCAACAAACCACATTACAACATCAACAACAACAACACCTTCACCAACAGCAACAACAAGCCATTATTAATAATCCTATACATCAAGTACCTGCAAATGTTCGATTACCTGCATGCAAGATTCCAGACATAGACCTTGTGTCTTTTGATGACGTTGTTCGAGATAAGGAGAACTTTATCAAGAATCTTGTTAAAGAAAAAGTTAAAAACAGACAGCAACTTGATCGTGAATGGGTCAATTATACCGACAGTCCATTTATACCGTACTGTGATTACTTTGATCCAGACGAGACTTCTAGAAATGCATTGAAAATCATTCAGCCCAGTAATGCTGCATATTCTTCTATTACAACTACATACCCTCCTCATCCAGATAAGCATCTTAGATTCCCTCTATCTTCATCTTTAGGCCCTGGATATAGCGCACGATTTGAAAACCACCCATATATACTGAATTCAAGAGTAAATTCAGATGGCAATCTTGAGATTATATCCAAAATCAATGACCAAGATGTTTCAGCCAGATCATCTGGAGGCGAAGATATACCAAGAGGAACATCTATATCTGTGCGAAAGCGGGCTGGTAGAGGTGGAAGAATTCTTGTTGATAGAAGAGGTATAGTTAAACGGCCAAAGTCATTGGATTGCTTGTATGATCAAGATCCTCAAAACAACTCTGTTGTTGAAGAGGAGCTTGCCAAATGGTCAGGATTGGTTACTTTCGATTCTAACTATACAAGTAATGAAACTGAAAAGAGTATTTTGAGATCTCGTTTAGAAAGGCTTGATGATCGATACAAATATGATATGGATTCCTCAGCTGATAGAGACTATCCAGGAGCTGATCCAAGTCGACTAAATGGAATTTCAGAAGAAACACAAGCTATTAGATTTGGTTCAATGCTCATGTCTAAGGCTTATGACTCTTACTGGGAAGCTTATCGACTTCGCCAACAACAACTAGGGATGATGAAAATGCTTCAACAACAGCAACAGCAGCAGCAACAACAACAACAACAACAGCAGCAGCAACAACAACAACAACAGCAGCAGCAGCAACAACAACAGCAAAAACAAATTCAACAGCTTCAGAATCAGCAGAAGCAGCCTCAAAACCAAACGCACACCCAAAGACCTCAAGCTAATTTCACTCAGAGATTTTCTCAAAACTCTCCTATACCTTCATCTGCCCATTTAAAAATAGTTCCCACTGCACAACAACAGCAACAGTTAAATATGAAGGCTAAACTTGCCCAACAATACCAGATATCTCGTTCTCAATCACCTAATGTGTCTCATGACGGCTCAGTTGTTGTTACTACAGTACCTACGACAACTGGAGCAACTGCTAATGGATTTATAAGTCAAACCCAGAGTCCACCTGCGACGTATCAACAGCTTCAGAGTGCTGTGCCATCACCTCAATTAGCTCAAGCTAGAGTATTAAATTCACAACAAGTTCAACGTGCATCTTCGCCAATTACATATAATAATCTTGTGAATTTGCAACAACAGGTAGCCATGAATGGCAATGCTACCACAAACGCTCTTTTACAAGCTCAATTACAACAACTGGTTCAGCAACAGGCAGCCTTAAATCAGCAGCAAAAGACTAGTACTAATTTCACTGATCTTAGTAGTCCAGTTACGACACCCCAGCAGATAAAGTCCACTAATAGTCCCAAACTAACTACAGTAGTTGCGGCTGTAGCCACACCAACTGGAAATAACGGGACCTCATCCTCTCAGAATTTGAACCATCAGCAACAGGCAATGTTATATCAACAACAACAACATATGCAGTATTAACCTCGAATGTACATTTTTTTTATTCATATCTGTTATATCTGTTGAAGTTTTTTTCATGTCTTAATGATTCAAGATACACACTGTCCATATATAATTTTTATTTATTTTTCATGAATTTTTTTTTTTTTTTCTCTTCTGTAATACTAAAACTAACGAATATATAAATACAATCTATTAATAATACCTTTTTTTAAACAACACTCTAAAACTCAACTAACTGACTATAGATAAATATCCGGGCCACACTATACAGTGTAGTGCGTCCGGATGTTTTATGTAATGTCATACCGTTTTTGTGGTGTGCATGTAATACACTGAAGGTTTGATTAGTGTGTATCAGAATTCCCTAACCCATAGTTGTTACTTGAGAAGGGGGAGAAGAGTGCTGCCATTTCTCATAGTTAAAAATCATGATTAAATCTTTTTGGCAATTTCCAAGTCACATCTCTACTTTTTGGTAGTTTTTTTTTTTCATAGTTTCATTTAATTGATTATTTTTTTTTTATTTTTTTGTCTTTCTTTTTTCCTTCTTCTTTAATATTTTTTTAAAAGTTTTTTTTTTTCTTTAAATATTATCGTGATTAAAGGCTTTTTCTCTAGTTTTGATAAAAATACAAAACTCATACTGTTTTTATTTTTGTCTGCTATCAAGGTTGTTTTTGTTATAATAACCCCTGAAGATTCTTGTCTCACACTTGCAACTAATTTTTATTCATTTTCACCACAATAAATTTTTTTGTTAAATTCTTTTGATACCCTCTTACTTATTTATTTATTAGTTAATATTCAAACAAGTTTACCCTCATCTTTACTTTTACAATTCAAAAACAAACAAGCAAACAACTGCTCAATATCAGCACAGTTTTTCATTGGAAATTTCATCAATTTTGAACAAAGACAGGAACGACCAAAAAATCTTTCAAATGTCTCCATCTAAACCTATAACTCCAACTGCTAGTGTGGGTCCTGATTTGCTTCGCCAACAAAAAACTGATGAGCCTTTAAATTCACCTCCCTCTTCAGCAACTGGTTCTAGACAGCGCCATCGTCCTCCTATGCTTGTCTTGGATTCTTCACAGGGCTCATCTCCAAATTCTCGTGGCAGCTTTTCAAATATCAATCTCTCAACGTTAAACAGAAACACAGCAACTACTACAACCACACTATCAGCAACACCTTCTTCAGCAATATTTCCTGCTCTCAGAACACCCAAAGATATTGTGCTTCAAGATATCGCTGTCCAATGCATTTCTCCAGGGCTTCCAACATTTCCATCCAGCATGCGTGATGCGGTTGCTAAAAGTAAGTCTATTCAAGAAGCCCAACGTAAAATCATTGCACAAAGAATGAAGAATGGAGACGATACATTAGATACAGATTCTTCAGAACAAGCAAATGAAGGCAACTCTCAATCAGACGGAAGAGATGCCGGTCAATACTCTCCTTCACCCTCCAATAAAACCACAAACAGAGAAGAATCATCTTCACCGTCATCAACAAAAAATTTAAACGCTACAAAGGATGATGAGAATAGTCATGAAACATCATTTTCTATGTCACGAAATGCTAGCCTTAAACCACAAAATAATGAGACTACCCAGACAGATACCAATGGTTCCTTAAATGGTACAGCAAATAAGGAGGGAAGCTCAGGTAAAGATGATGGTGACAACGACGATATAATTGAAGTCAGCATCAGACCATCTAGTGACGTGTCTTCCAAAGAAAAGACCAACAACACACCAAACAAGTCTATGACTCCTAAGCAGTTAGACTCAAATAAAAATTCCTCAAGCGAGAACTCCAACTTGTCTAAAAAGTCTAATCATTCGTCTCAGCCCTCAAACTCACAAATTATCGTCTCTGGAGACTTGGTCATTGAAGCTATCCCCACTCCAACATTACCTTCGCATCCATCCTTTAACAGCAAAAAATGGGGCTCTTCTCTAAAATCATCAAAACGCGCTCCACCTCCAAGTAGTATCAGTGTAAATAATTTTGCAAAGGGTCCTTCTATACATTCAGCTCCACTCCACAGGGCCCCAGCTCCATTTAGCCCATACAATATTTCTCAATTTCCTGGTTACCAACCTTACATCATTCCTAATGCTACTGCCAACAAATCTGACTCAACAAAACCGCTGTTCATGGCTAATGGTACAACATCTGTGAACGGAGCTACAAACGGCTCTACAGGTGTCACAACAGCTGCAAATGGTGTAACTGCTAACGGCTACTCCACTTCTCTTTCCCAAGCCCCTGTGTATCCTGCAGCACCCGGTGGCCGGCTGTACTACGCTAGACCTCAATACACAGCTTATCCCACAACTCCCCTAGTCGCTTCCACAGGAACTCTTCCAGGAGCAGGTGCTTCAACACTGGCGACTGCTCCATTTTACAGAAACCCACACATGGTTCCTGTGTATGTAGGAGGCCAAGCAACTCTTCCTCCCATGACTGCCTCAGCTGCAAGCTGGACAGGAAGAACTTATGTTACAAACATAAACAGCAAGAACGGCAATAAAAGTAACGAAGAAGACGATGATGGAAGTGATCCGGAAGATGCAGCTCTTTCTGATAATGAATCAAACGACAATAAATCCAGTAAGGTAACAGAACCAGTGAAACGCTCTATTAGTGGTGGAATTGCTGAGGCTGAGGAAGAAGACGATGACATGGACGATGTAGAGCAACGTGCTATTGGTGAAGATGATGAGATCAACTCTAGAGCTAACAAGAAGCGAAGGCTTGAAACAGGACCAGAAGCTAATGGAAATAATGTTTCAAACAAACAACGACATAATATCAGTACCCCTCCAAATAGAAGCCTGTCTCAAGCGAGACCCGAGTTGGCCAGTCTTATTACTGCTACAGTATTGGGTAATATTTTTGGTAACAATGACAATTCAAGTGCTTCACCAATTGCCAACTACAAAACCGCTTCAAGTGGAGGCGTGACGTTTGAAGACTTTCAACATTTTAGAAATAAAGCAGCCCAAATCTTGAATGTGAATAAAGACAACAATGGTAGCAACAACAATAACAATAGTGATCAATCTAGTCCAAGTCGACAGGATGCCTTAAAGAATAATCAATTGAAAAAGCAAAGATTTTTGGAATTATGCTCAGAGCTATGGGATTTGACCAAATCAATATAAAAAAACATCTTTTTTTATACACCATCAAATACGTCTCGTTTAGTTTTTTATTTAGTTTTTTTTTTATAATTTTTATTTATTTTATTCTTATATCTGTAATCTAATCAAGCTTTTATGTTGAATGAAATTGAGTTTTGTGGGAATTTGATATCTTTTACTAAGCATGACTAATATTACCCCATATATTAACTTTAGGCTTAGGCTGGTTCGGTAGAAACAATCTCTTCTTCTTCACATGAATATCGACAATTAACTTCTTTTTAATCACACCCACATTAAAATTTACTCCTCATCTCTTGTATTTTTTTTTTCTCTCTATTTAAACAGTTTTAAATTTCTCCCCTCTTTATAATTTTTTTTATTTTATATATTCTCAATCAAAATTTTTAGAACCTATCTTTCTGAATTTGATTAATATTTGGTAGATTAAGGAAGGTTTTGACTACAAAAACAAAAACACAATGAGCTCAAAAGTTGGTGTATCACAAGATGCCAAAGTATCAATTATTGAACAGGAGGGAGTGGCTGTTATAACTGCTGAAGTGCGAAGGAAGCGAATTGTTCAACCCAGTGATATTCCAGCATGGGCATCTGCCTTTTCAGGAGCTATAGGCGGAGCTGTAGCCAACCTTATTGTCTTCCCACTGGACCTTGTCACAACTAGATTACAAGTTCAAGAGAAGCTGTTGCTGGAAACCAAAAACCAAAGTAACGAAAAGCCATCATCATCATCATCGTCAACTGTTGATGCTCAACATCAACCTCATTTATACAAAGGTGTATGGGATGCTACTGTTCGCATTTACAAAGAAGAAGGCCTCTTTGCATTTTATGATGGTGCTATCCAGGACTGTTACTCGACAATGCTTTCTGCATTTTTCTACTTTTACGCCTACGATATTTTAAGAAATGCTAGACTTAAACAAGTCTCCAAGTCGACTAGATCTGGCAGACCCCCATCTAATTTGGGTGTTTTCGAGGAATTGTTAATTGGATCAATGGCCGGAATTTTTTGCAAGTTTTTTACTTCTCCTTTGAACAATATTGTTACTCGACAACAAACTGCCGCTTTGGTAGCTCAAGCCAACCGAGATGAAGCTGAATTTCAAGCAGAAGAATTGGACGAAGAAGAAGAGGAGGAGGAAGAAGAGTATGATGAAAGTATGGATCTTTCAAAAACTTATTCTCCAGAAAAACAAATTCGAGTTGGAGGTACAGTTCCAGTAGATTTGTCTAAGCAACAGCCTAAAAAGAAAAAGAAACGTGCTACTGCGTCTACCAAGACGGTAACACCCAAACCGATTGCCGAGGGAAAGAAGCACCACAAATCAGTCTCAGCAGTTCAAATTGCAAAGGAGATTTATAACGAGCGTGGTATTGCTGGGTTTTGGAGCGGTTTCCAGGCAACCATTTTGCTTTCAGTCAATCCATCTTTGACATATTATTTTTACCAGATCCTCAAGGTTATTTTTATTAGAGGTAACAGAGGGATGACAAAGGCTCAGCGCCAGCGTCGTCGAGACAATCCAACCAGCTTTGAGGTCTTTTTCTTTTCTGCTTCTGCAAAGACTCTTGCTACACTAATTACTTATCCTTTGATTCTTGTCAAGACCCAAATGCAAGTCAAGGCTGCTGACAATAAGAAGAATGGAGAAACTGGAAGTGTCTCATTGCTGGGAACTTTTAAGGATTTGGTTACTCCAAAGAATGGAAAGTCTGGAGGATTGGCTCATTTGTATCAGGGAGCTAGAGGTCAAGTTTTGAAGGGATTTTTTAGTCAAGGAATTACAATGTTGACAAAGGATCAAATATCAAGATTGATTATTTATATTTATTTTGTCATTTCAAAATTTGTTAAACAACTTTAAAGAATTTTTTAACAAGATGATGTTTTGTTACTATTCTATTAAACCAAAAAAGAAAAATTATATATTCACATAAAAAATTATCAAACAAATGTATTTCAAGAAATAAAAACATATATATATCGTATATCAAAAATCCAAAACTCTAAAATTTTTTTTTTTTATTTAGTATTAAAACCTCCTTCTAAAGTAGTAGGTTCTACCATTTCTCTTCCATCAACGATGTAAATATCATCATTTTTTTTACTTATAGTGTTGTCAGGGAAAGAAGCATCGCTTGCGCTTCCTTCGTCGATATTTGAAACAGGACCCTTAAAGTGCTTTCTACCCCAAACAAAGTACCACAAAGCAGAGATAGAGAAGAAGCCCATGAAGACGACACTTGCGTAGTTCATACTTTCAGCAGTGACTGGGATGGCAGTTGGCATACAGAAAAGAACAGTTGCCAACAAAATCCACAAAACAGTGACAATATTGACAAAGATTCCCAAAGTGTTTCCCAAAAAGAAGGGAGCATTTTGAAGTTTAGCACGTCTTTGAATGATGGAAACAAAAACGGGCAAGGCATAACTAGCAGACAAGCAGATGGTGGCAACACCAGTGAAGGCGCCAAAAGCAGCACTAGAACCAAAGTAAATAAGACCAAGCAAGCAGCAGATGGTAGTAGACAAGAGAATGCCACCAGATGGGGTCTCGAAACGCTTGTCAACATGTCTCCACCACTTGGACATTGGAATGGCGCCATCACGAGCAAAGGCATAAGTGCATCGAGAGGCGGCGGTCAAAGCACCAATACCGGCAAACATGAGAATTCCCAAAAGCAAAAACAAGAGACCGAAACCGCCGCCGGCGCTGCCGGTAACGAATTTGAAAAAGAAACCGATTTGGACACCACTTGGGTAGGTCAAAAGTTCAGCGATAAGGTGCATTGGCATAGTGAAAAGAACAGAAAGAAGATAGACGATACCGGTAAGAGCAGCAGCAGCGACACTGAGAACAATGGCCTTGGGGACTTCGCGTTCTGGGTTTTGGACTTCTTCGCACATGGCAGCAACCATACCATAACCAGTCAATGTGTAAGCGGCCTGCAAAAGTCCTACAAAGAATGCCCAGCCAGGAGTCCAACCAGAAGCAGACGCGTCGAAATGGCCCAAAACGGTTTTAGCAGAGTTACGTTCTGGGGCCATGACAGATAAGACAATGAGAATGATGATAACTGAGGCACCGGTCCAGTAGACGCAAACTTTGTTGATAAGGTCGAGATAACCAGAACACAAATAATTGACCAGTGCACAGAATACCATCACAGCCCAAAACATTAGTACAGTTTGCCAGGTCGTTGGTTCCCAGCCTTCTCTCCATAGTGTGATTGACGATAGAATCAGTTGGCCGCCTGAAAAGCAGATCGAAGTAGTTACAGTCCAGTTACCAACAAGTGTCAGCCAACCTGTGATCCAAGAAGCTATAGGAGCCCATTTTTCATTTGCCAACATAGCAGCCCACTATTAAAAAAAAATGATAATAATACATTGTGTTAGTTTTTTATCGTTTGATTTATTATTTTATCATCAAGATTGTTGGGATGGGAGGGTATCAATAAAAAAAAAAAAATCTACTTACATAGTAAACACCTCCAGATGTCGGATAAACCGAACAAATTTCAGCCAGAGAAGCGGCAATACACAACGAAATTGCTGAAACAACGCACCAACCCCAAAATACTGTGACGTATTGCCCATCGGTCAGACCAATATACATTGTGGTACTAACACCCTATATGGTAAAAAAAAAAATCAGTTAGAGACTTTATTCCAACAAAAAAAAAAGAATATACTCTCACGTACAAATGGAACGGCCTTAAAAAATTAAAAAAAAAGAATTTATGTTAGTATACGATTTAACGGTGAATATATAAAAATAAATATAAAAATTCCAAACAAAAATTTACTTACCATGATTGCAAAACTTAAACCTAAAATCGACATCATTCCTAATTTTCTTGGAAGTTCTTGTTTATAACCAAGTTCAGCCAGCTGGGCTTCTGCCGAAATGCCCTGTGCAGTTGTATGATGAATGCTGGTATTTGAAATAACTCTTGTCACCATTATGATTTATAATTTTGTATGTACTGTTTTTAAATATGATTTTTTAAAGAATAAAATGCTAAATGAACAATGCTGAATATGAATGTAATGTATGATGAAACAGATGAACAATGATAATGATGAATGAGGAGAAGTGAATTAATAAAAATGGGGAAAGGATAAAAAAAAACTAAAATAGAAATAAAAATAAAAATTTAAGTTTTTATTTTTTTTTAAAAAAAAGGAGGGATAAAAAAAAAAAAATGAGATAATGGAGAAAAAAAAAAAGTAAAAAAAAACGAAGGAATCAAACGGGGTTTTATATAAAATTTTTTGTAATATCAGAAAGAAAAAAAAGAACGAAGAGAGTAGTGCCCTATATGTGCATAATCATTATTATTAAAAAAATAAAAATCAACTCATATGGTTATTATACCAATCATGGCTTATCAAGATAAGAATCATAATAATGTATACGATTAAACTTTTATTCTGTATATTCTGCATATATTTGCAATTCAATTTGAGATCTTTGAATAAAGATGATTTATGATCAAATATTGTCATTCATATCTTCTCTTTTTTTGACTACTGTTTTACAATTTTGGTTCTAGATTTAAAATTATTGGATATAGTTTTTTTTTTTTTTTTTTGATAATCCTTTATATATGGGGAAAAAAGGTTACTTACTTTTTGATATAATACTTCAACCAAAAAAAAAAAAATAAAAAAAAGGTGATTAAAAAATCAGTTTTTCATACATTTTGTATATTTTTCAACAAACAGGGGGAAAAAGATAAAATGAAAAATTTCAATATGTAAAAAAATACAAAATGTACATTTGAATGATTATGACGATGACATTGATAAAAAAATAACAGTATTGAAATATATTTTCTTGGTACTGTCAAATTTGCTACAAAATAGTACTACTGGTTAGAATTTTTTTTTACTATGCAAGATTTTAATTTTTCTTTTAACCATCGTGATCATATTAGAAATAGCTTTGTTTTTTTTGTTTTCATTCAACTCTACTCCTCTTCTTCTTCTTCTCTATTAATTTCTTTGAATGATTTGGTTTTTTGAAAATCCTATATATTCTTACATGTATATAACTTACTATTACCGGTGAGGGGGAGGGGCAGTATTTGCTTTTGCATTTTGGTGGAAGATGGCTTTTTTTCTGTTTAAACAAAGTTTGTTATAACACGGATCTGAAAGAGAGGGGATATCTGGCCCTTTTTTTTCATTTTTTTTTTTTTTTTTACTTTACTATTCATTACAAGGAACAAACATTATTATAATCTTAAATCTTATAATTATGGAATTGTTGAAAGCTTCTTTTTTTATTCTTATTTTTATTATTGTTGGTAGAAAGATTGGCATGAAAAGGTCTTTTAATGTTTATTCCGCGTTAGGCATATCAATCGTTCACCAAAACTTCCTTGTTTGGATTTTTTCATTCTCACTACCCGAAAACTAACGTGTATAGCAACCCAAAACAAATATCCAAGTTTGTAAAAAATTCATTCTTGTTCTTTTCTCTCTCTCTCTCTCTCTCTTTTCTCTGACTTACATTTTACATAAAGAAGCAGCATTACTTGGTTAAGACAAATATGCGCAAAAAATAAATAAATAAATAAAAGAGGCAGTATTTGTTTAATCGGGATTGTCCTTTAACAGGGTCTAGCACGGGAAAGTCCCACGTAAGAAAAAAGAGCTCTTTTTGTTTTTTTTTTGTTTTTTTTTGTAAACACCCATCACTAATTAGTCTCTTATCGTTTGACTATTACCGATGATTGGACTGATTTATCCCCAGTATTTCACCCCGTAAATACAGGTAATGGCGAACGACAACGCTTGCTATCGACGTTATCCATTGGCTGATTCAACAACTACCATATATAAACAATAGTACTATCAAAACTTAATACATGAAGAAACCTATTTTCAGTATTTTATATGTATTCCAAAAGTATATAAACAGAAAAAAGTGTTTCTTGATTATTGTAGTAAAAGTTGATTGAATATTGAATCAAGTAAAACGATATTTTAAAAATACAAAAAAGAGAGCCCTTTCATACGGCTGTTTTATATGCGAGAGAAAGGAGGGAGGGGTTTGGCTTATTATGAGATTACTAAAGCCAAAAGTGTGTACACATCCTCAAAAAAGAATACTATTGGTCATAATTATCTACCCAAACACCATAAACCCACAACTATATTCATCCTTCAACAGTCAACATCTCAATTAAAAATGGCATTATAGCTTGAAATATTGATATGAAAAGTATATGAAACTGTGTCAAAGTAAAGTTGAAAGTTTTGGACCGTATGTGCCAGTTTTAAATGGTAATTGTAAAATAAACAATCCTATATTAAATCACCATCTCTTATCCAATCTTTATTTCATTAAAAAAAAAAAAAGCTTTTGAATTATTGTGAAACGAGTTAGACAATTTAGAACTTAGCTGAATATATTTAGATAATAACTTGAAAACATGTTATAATTGTCATGAATGCCTGTTGTGAAAAAAAAGGTTCAAAGTAAGACCTCTTTTAGATATCAACATCTTCATGAACCGAATCATACATGATATCCTCCTCACTTGAAAATATCAATTGCCTTTAGATAATAATGAATTTTTATTTTAAATAGAATCAATTAAAAAAGATCATCATACCATTATTAAACTAAAAAAAACTTCATCTTTAGAGTTTTAAAAACTCTTAATAACAATCATTGATTCCCCCTCTCTATTTGCTTTTTGATTTCATTTTTAAAAGTAAAGAAAATGGTTAAAATGATTTACACATTCAACTAATTGAACCAGATATATTTACTCTTCTATGACCCATTTTTTTTCACTATAAACATTTACTTGGTATTGGTAAAGAAGAAAGAGAAAGAAAGAAAAAAAAAGAACAAGATTAGTTTCAAACCTCTCTTTAACTGAAACCATTTTTTTCCAGAGTAAAAAGTCTTTCTTCACCTCTTATATTTCAAGATATTCCAACCTCTTAATTTGATTTCCAATCACTGTTTTGGCCAATGTTTTATTTATTGTGATATTAGTTTATTGAAAGAAAAAAATATAAATAAATGAATAAATATATGATGGCTTTGAGATTCTTTGAAAAAAAAGAAGAAAAAAAAATTCCAATTCCTGAGTCAATTGGAGTTTTATGACTAACTAAATTAACTCACTTATGATCATATTAATACTCTGGGATTTAGAACCTCTTTAAAATGAATAAGCTTACATGTTACTTCAAAAGTAAATCTATAACGTCATATTTTATACACTCGAAAGTAACCATTTATTTTTCTCTTTTGTTCTTGTATAATGTTATTATTATTTTTTTTTTTTTTTTTACTCGGTGATGTCTTTTAAACCCCCAATTATTTTTCTTAAAACTTTTCACTGAGTTAAAAAACTCTTCTTTCATCTTTTTCTATTTAGTTTTTTTACATAAAAAAACAAAACAGATTTCCGAAAAGTTGATAGATAAATCATGTTATCGTCTTTGCCGCGAGAATCAATTGTCATTTTGATTGGAAGATTGCTTATCAGTCAAGCATAAAAGCACTGAGTATAATTATCATAAAAAAAATAAAAAAAGATAAAACCACCACATTGATATAATTCACAATGCTTGTAATTTTACTGTATTTTATTTTTTTATAGTGTGTCATTGTTTTTACCCCATATTGAATTCTAGATATTGTGTCTTTACTATATCCATACCAAATTTTCACATTTGTGTGCCAGAACCTTGCTAGACAAAACTAATCTCCATAATTTTCATGAGTCATGCTCAAAAACCGTTTTATTTTTTTTCCTAGCTATTTTTTTTATAGTAAAAATAATTATATAATCGATTTTGGTTTGGGTGTTTTTAAAGTCGTTTATGAGATTAAAAATGGGCATAGATATGTATGGAAGAAACGTCAAGTTCCTTTTTTTTTCTTTCTGAATGGACCTTCTTGTTTTGATACTTTTTATATTTTGTGTTGAGGATTAATGTTAAGGTGTTACTAGGTGGTTTTGTTGATTTCTGTGTAAGACTTGGTTACAGTGGAACTCCAAATTTACTCAGATATTATCGGCATACCGGATACTATCCTGAAGCCACCGGCTTTAATTTTTTTATTTTTTTTATTTTTCTGAAATATTGTCTGCCTTTTTTTTTTTAAAAAAACACTTATATTGCTTTAAGGGATGAAGATACAAAATGGTCAGGAAATTCTTATCATTGATACGGATTTATAATTTTAGGATGCCGGATTATAATATTACCCTTTATCTTTTCGTTGCCTAAATTTATATCTTAAAGATAACAAAAAAAAGTTCATGTAAGCCTCATTCTATTTATGGGCCTTATATTTCTTCAATACAAAAAACTAAGTTTCTAATGTATTGATAAAATGCAGATAAATTATTACAATTATTACTTAAATAAAACAACAACAACAAAATGGAAGGAAAGAAAAACTTAGAAAATCTTTGATAAAACACTCTCCATATTGGAAGAAGAAGATTTAGATTTCGAGGCATCGCTATTCTTAATCTCACGTTGATCAAATGTTCTAATCAAATCGTTTGATCTCATTCTCTTATCTTGGTGCCCGCTTTCGTCATCATCCTTGTCATTGTTAGCATTAGATCGTTTCATAGCATGAGCCATAGCAACACCCTGGGCAAACAGTCTGTTTTGATCGTGAGCTTGCATAATTTCAGTTCGCAACTTGCTAATTCTCGAATGCTTCTCTACCACCATCTGTTCCATAAGATCATTCCATTTGAACTTGTGAAGATACTTTACCGACATGACTGCATCATAAAATCGACTTCTTCTGTTTTTCCCCCCAATAGTATTACCATTTAGCATCTCTGCCGCCAGTTTCGCATGCTTCTTGTTGATAAACTCGGCCCACCCTTCGACATAGATTTTCTGTTTGCTGGAAAATGTGCTTTTGGAGTTTTTGGTTCTTTCTGTGCGGCGGGCCTCTGATTCAGGAACAAGATACAGTCTGTCAACAGGTCCGTACCGACTGAGGATCTGGCGCATGCCTATTGGTGTCATGAATTCAGGAACTCTAGAGATGTAAACGAGTCCTGATTTTTTGGCTCTTTTGGCAGCGGCCTCTGGGTCTAATGATTTACGGATCTCTTTTCTTTTGTTCTTTTTGGTTTTGGAATCTGGTTTGGTATTATCTGCTGATGAAACGTGAGGCTTATAAAGCTCTTCAGATTCTTCGTTATCATTTTTTTCCTTTTTAGACTCTTTTAGTTTTGCTTTTTTGTCAGCGTCTTCTGCTGCATCTTCTTCTTCATTGTCTTCTAATTCGTAATCAAAATCATCATCATCGTCATCGTCTTCATCTTCATCTTTTGATTGCACTTTTTTTGATTTAACTGCTGTAGATTTTGAAAATTCTTCTTCTTCCTCTTCTTCTACTTCATCATCTTCATCATCTTCATCTTCTTCCTCTTTGTCAGATTCATTTTCACTTTCTTCCTTTGAATTTTCAGCCTCGCTTTGCTCTTCATTTTCACTTTGAGTACCTACTGAAACATCATCTTCTGAGTCGGACTGATCTTTTGTTGAAAAAAAGTCGACGGCTTGTTTTCGTTTTGAATTGGATCTCACTGAAGATGCTGAAACCATCTTTAATTTATAAGTCTTATTACAAATATTTCAAAATAACTTGGCTTTGTATAAAAATGCTTGTAGTTTTACAATATAATTAATAAATAAAAAAAGTTTCAAATACAGATCAAATTCTCAACCTAGAAAGGTTTAGAATTTTTTTTTTCAAGTTACCCTACACAGATACATGGGTTGTTACAAGCGCCTATTACAAAGTGACTTCCTCTGTAATAACAAACCATAAAGTCAAAACTGAGAGTCTCAAGGCCTGAAAAACAAAAAAAAAACCACCTCCTGCATCTTGATTTCACTTACACTATCTCTTTGACTCTAAACTATAAAATCAATTGCATTCGCCATCGCATTATTTTTTTTGGCCGAATAGTTCTACCAAATCCCATATTATTCTTGTATATTGACAATGCTGCGGGCCAACTTACCCACAAAAAGGGTTTGCCTATCAAACTCTCGTATACTCTTATCGTCATTATCACACAACTCATTATCATCATTAAAGACATATTCAACTCCCATTTCATTGCATTTAAAAAAGGATTTATATCAATCTAATTTAATTGTATCACAATCTTATACCCGGTTGTTCCATTCATCTTCATACCTCTTTTCTGAAAAAAAACCTCCGTCTGATGACACTGATTCGCCCCCAAAATCATCTTCCCCGGAAACTGACCAAGATAAACAGTCTTCTGGACAGGATGCTTCGAAACCTATACCAGAGCCAAGCAAGAGAATAAAGATGTACGATAACACTCAAGACTATCCACAAACAGGTGAAAAGTCACCATTTCTTGATTCCCTACCACCTACAGAGATCAAGCCTAAGCGAACACGAAAAACTCGCGCAACTAAGCCCAAAACGACATCTGAATCTTCAAAAACATCTTCTTCTCTTGAAAATTCCAAGCAGACTGACAAAACTGCTGTTAATAAAACCTCTTCATCACAAATACCAACTGGAAAGTTAAATAAGAAACAAACTGAAGAAGCAGATGCAGCACAACTAGCAGCGGAAAAGGCAGCAATGAAAACAGAACATATTGAGGAAGTAATCATACCGCCGCCCAAAAAACTAAAACAATACCTAGATATGTATGTCATTGGCCAGGAACGTGCTAAAAAGCACTTTTCAGTGGCAATTTACAATCACTATATTCGTATGCAAGACAGGATTCGTCGAGATGAAGCCTCCCAACCATACAAAGAAGAGCTTAAAGAAGACGTTATTCGAAGTGCAAATTTCTTTTCCAAATATAGACAAGAAATCAAGCAAACGCCACGCCAGGTTCTCCAACAGACTGTGCAAAATGTTGCCAACAGAATGGAAAATGTCTTGAACGATTCTAAAAATAAACAGTTTGATTCTGGTGAAAATTCAGTACCAAAGATTCTTAAACAAGTAGATCTGGAAAAATCAAATGTGCTGCTATTTGGTACAAGTGGCTCTGGTAAAACTTTGCTGGCCCGGGTAATGTCCGACTTACTGGACGTACCATTTGTCATTTCTGACTGTACATCTATGACCCAAGCTGGATATGTGGGAGAAGATGCGGAATCTTGCGTTGTTCAATTAGCCAATGTTGCTAATTGGAACATTCATCGTGCAGAAACTGGTATTATTGTACTTGATGAATTCGACAAGTTAGCTTTTAGACACAATTCTGGAGGTACAAGCGGTGGCTTCAAGCAACGAGATGTTGGAGGAGAAGGTGTACAGCAAGCATTACTTAAATTGGTTGAAGGAAAAATTGTAAAACTTGATCCCACTAAAAGCGGTCCGGATTTTCAAGTCGATACCTCCAATATTTTATTTATATTCATGGGCGCATTTAACGGACTTGAAAAGATTGTCATGAACAGACTCAAGAAGGAAGGGTCTTATGTCGAAGAGGAAACTGACACGGATACCACCGTTTATACCATAGATGATCTAACATTGCAAAACATTGAAGATCTGCGAAACTATCAGGGCACTCTTAAGAAGATCCAACCAGATAAAACAGGAGCCATGTCAATAAACGAATTAAGTCAGTTGGAAAAGTCTCAACTCGGACGTCCAAAGACTACTATCAGCGATATCTTTTTCACAAAGGAAGAACTACAACGACTATCACAATCGCGCCCTGTTGGAGGAAAACAGAACTCAATCGAGAGCCAACTTACTTTAATCAATGATAAGCTAAATCAAACAAACTCATCAAATACCAAAAAAGCTTCATACGGAGATATTGCCGAGTACGAAAAGGTTAAAGCCGAACTTGACCAAGCTTATGAAGATTTTTTGGATGTACATGAACAGTTTGAAATGATCAATGAAAGAGATTCCGAAGGTACACAAAACCTAACATCTCCCCAGAAGCAAAGAATTTTAGGAAGATTCAAGAATGTTCAAGATTTGAGAAGATATGGAAGAATTCTTGAAATGAGGGGCTATGATGTCTCTTCTTATGAAGAGCAAGGCAAGCAACTTTTGAAAGAGGAAGGAATAAAAGATGACGACCCACAAGAGTTTTACGAACATTGTAGATACCTTTTAAACAACAACCCTAATGGAATACTCAAACCATCGAAGAAGGAAAAATCAAACATGTCTATATTGAACCATGCCACTCATGAAGACTTGATCAACTATGGTATTATCCCTGAACTGGCTGGCAGAATTTCTGTCATTGTCAATACCAACGACCTTACTGTTGATGACCTTGAACGCATTTTGACTGAACCTAAAAACGCTCTTTTAAAACAATACCAATACCTTTTCAAGCAATGGAATGTGGAATTGATTTTCACGCAGCCTGCTATTCGGGCAATTGCTGAAATTTGTTATTACAATAATGTCACTGGAAATGAGGCAAAGAAACAAAAAGAAAATACTTTATCCAACAATCCTTATAGTTTCCCAGCTCAATTTCCTGAAGAACAGCCTACCTCCGGTGGAAGTATTGGAGCCAGAGGACTCAGTACACTTCTTAGTCAGCTCCTTCTTGATGCCAACTTTGAGACACCACACTCTGGCGCCAAGTTCATTCTCGTAACTTCTGATGTCATTAAAAACAAGTTTAAATCAATGCTGCCACCAGAATTGAAGGAAACTGATGATGATTACAGGACCCAGAAACAAGGACGACCAGTGCTACTCAAAGCTAACAAAAGGAGAAGCAGAATTCAACAAACCACGTCTACAAACGATCAGGGGAAACTGTTGTACTACTCGAGTATTCAAGTATCTGAAATGCTAGACACACTTGAACAAGAAGATGCAGAACTTGCATCAGAATGGGTCAGCAAACTCTACCCAGAAATGCGCAAAACGGATTCCCCAAAACCACCATCTGATCTTTCTTCCAATAACAACAACAACAACCCAAACGATGATGATAACAACAATAATAACAATAATAACAACAATACTCCTGGAGGATCTCAAGATCAACAAACTAGTAATAACGATAATAGTACTGATGTTTCCAGTGGAAAGAATAAAAGAGGAATTGATGAAAATAATAATACTGATGACCAAAACCCAAACATTCATCAAACAGCTAAGATATAATTATTTTTATTTTTTTTTTTTTTTTTTTTAGATTGTTTTATTATTTATTATATACATTTTGAAATAATATTGCTTTGGTTATTTAAACGATAAAAAAAAAACAGGGTCAACAAGCAGACAATAACCGTTTTTGACGTTGAAGAAAAACGTTGTTACAGTTTAAAATATTCTCTCTCTATTATATAGTGTGCTACTATACTATCTACTTCCATTAAAAAAAAAAAAAAAAGAGTCTGATGTTTTTTTTTTTCTATCGTATTTCTTATTACTACCTAATTTAGATAAAAACCAAATTTATTTTTCTGTATTCTATTTATTTAAACAAGGAAAAAAAAAAAAACCATCACTAGTTTTTAAATGATACCAATAATAATAATGATATTTTCTATCGAAATAACGCTTTTTTAGGTACATTTAAAGAGACCTAACCCACCCGGAAAAGGGTGTTCGGAGAAGTGTGTTGGTAGACAAAAGTTGCCTGATTAGGCAATATTTAAGAAAAAAAAAAAGATGATGATGTTGTGAAGGATGGAAGAAAACAAAAAAAGTTGAAATAAAAGGTTTTTTTCTTTTCTTGGTAATTTCTTTGTTTTATTTCATTTTTTTTGTTTCATCATGACATTTTTATTTTATTTTGCCTAAATAACTTATAATAATCAGGTATTATGATTTAATATATATTATTGTATATGCTATTCTTTTCTTTAACATTTGAATTATATAGTATATATATATATGGAGAGATAATTATTACAGTTTTATTTATTTAATGATATTATTTTTCAACTATTTATATTTCATATTTTCATTGACGATAATTATGAGGTGGTGGTGGAGGAGGAGGAGGAGGATGAGGTTGGTGTGATTGATTATTATTGCCCGGATTAGAAGGGCTAGTAGTAGGCTGTTGATGAGGTAATGGAAGTTGATGTCCTGGAGAAGAAGGTTGCTGAGGATATAGTTCTTGAGAAAATGGATTTTGAAAAGTAGGTTGGAATTGTGGTGGCGGAGGAAGAGGAGGAGCATGTTGTTGTTGCTGCTGCTGCTGCTGTTGATCAAAATAGTCAGTTTGAGTGTTTGTATTTTCATGATGCAAAGGAGAAAATGGTTGTTGTTGTTGTTGTTGCTGGGTAGTAGTAGACGAAGCCGAGGCAACTGCGGCAGCTACTGCGCGTGCAGAAGTTGCGTTCTGAATAATGGATCTACGCAATTGTAATTGCTGAGACCGAGTTCGTCTTCTCAAGATTTGTTGCTCCTTTTCGTGTCGTCTTTGTGCAATCAGCTCTGGTGATGTATTGGATATATGCTGGATAATATTAGACTTTGAGGAATGGGCTGGATGTGCCGTATGTGAAAAGGGTGAAGGTGAACCATCTTTAAGCTCATAAAGCTTTTGAGACTTTGGCCGCTTGGGCCGCCCTTGTGTAAGACTTGATGATCTTAATGACAAAGCTGAGGCATCACTTGATGACGATCTGGCAAGAGAGGTAACAATTGCATCATCTTCAACGTCATCATCGTCATCATCATCATCATTCAAAGAATGCAACCTAATAGAAGCTGGAATCGCCAAGGGTCCAGAAACATTGCGACACTGAGTAATATCGAGATATTGCAGCCGATGGCAATCAGTCAAAAGCCGATTAATCCCGGCAGCAGTTACCCTAATACACCCCCTGACAGACAAAGACTGGAGCTCAATTAGGTGTAAACTCACGGCTGTCAAGGAAGCATCCGAAACAGCGGATCCACAAAATGCTAAATCCAAAGTTTTCAAGGCAGGGCAACCCAATGCCAAAACTTCCACAGAAACATCAGTCAAGGCGCAACAAAAGGATAAAATCAAAGATTCTAAATGCTTTGCAGCTGATGCAATTGACATAATTGCTTTGTCTGTCAAAAATGTACAATCTGCCAGACACAAGTAAGTCAACGAAGTAAAGTGTCTCAACGCCCAATAGGAAAACCCATGATCAGTGATTGACGTGCATCTTGTCAGATTAAGATACTCCAAACGATCTGAAGCAAACATGGCCATATGATACATCGATCGGTCGGTGATGTGTTTGCAATAGCTGAGTGAAATTTTCGTTAGCTTGGGGCATCCAACTACAGTTCCCGGCTGCATGTACTGGTTATTATCAGGCGTACTAACATAATTTGGGTCTCCAGGTTGGTATTGTTGAGGAGGAACTACCCAACCAATTAAACGGGACAGTGTAGAGTCGCCAACCTTTCTGCAATTTGACAAGTCAATTTCTTTAAGGTCAGAGCCAATCGAAGGAACAGTCAAATCAATAATAGCCATTCCAGATACTTCCCACACAGACTTCATTTTAAAAACCTGAATCTTAGCCAAGCCGATTCCATTAACCAAATAAGAAAAGCCTTCATCGGTTAAATGAAAACAATTTGATATATCAACAATTTTCGGTCGAGTACCAACAAAGTTGGTAATTTGTACAATACTTTTATCAGTGATGGTTGTGTTAAACTCAGTTAGATCCAGAACCTTCATCAAGTTAGAAGAAGATTGTAATATCTGTCTCCAATGCTGACATACGCGCCGCAGTCTCATTAGTTCTTTAATATTCAAGTACTGAAAGATTTTGAGCTGAATCATATCCGGAAATGGACCAATGTTGAAAAGAGAAGATCTTCTACGACTTCCATAACGCGCCTTTTTAGCTCTTGGATGTAACAAAAAACCACCAATTCCAGCAAGAGCTGGTGGGGGAGCTGAAGACGGAGTTGTTTGACTAAATCTCCTTCTTCTGTTGTTGAGATTATCAAAAGATTCAGATGTTGGAATAATCAGATTGCTTTCTGGCTCTACAACTGAGTCTTCTTCTGGAATGGCAAGAGAAACTGATTTACTATTTCTTCGAGATGGATAGCCAGAACCTGGTTGAATTAAAGCTGATTGTAAAGGTTGTTGATGCTGAGGTATAGAGTAATGATATTGTTGAGGCTGTTGGAATGGATCATTAAGAGCCATTACTTGCTGTTGCTGATCGGAAAACGGCTGATGTGGCCTTGCTTGTCGATTTGCTGGATCTATCGATTCATTAGATGCTTGAACAGGATCATCATTAGATTGTGCCTGATAAGGGTCGATTGGTCCTTGTTCTAAAGATGATGATGCACCACCAAAAGGATTGGAAAATGAAGGGGAAATAGGAGATTGTTGTTGACTTGGAGACTGACTTTGTTGTTGTTGTTGTTGTTGAGTAATAGAACTGCGTCTTCCTGCAAAATTTACTGGTTTAAATGCAGAATTATCGTTAGAAAAAGACATAAAACTCTCTTTAAAAACAGGAGAAAAAACTTCAGACACGTTTTCAGGATTTCCAAAATTGCTGTTTTCTGGGCTTCTTGGATCCATCGGATCCAATGTCTCTTCGGGTACTGGGGGCCTTAACGCAGTATCAAACATTCCTGCAGTATTCCAGGACTTTGAAAACAACCCTACACCATCTTCTCCTTCTAGAGATTCGTCGTGCTCTTTGTGCCGGTCTCCTCTTGTTACCGCAAAAGGATCTTGATCTAGAGGTTTCACCTTTAAATCTAAAGAATTGCCGTGATCTGAAGATGAACTTGTAGAAACACTAGAATGTCGATTTCTATGCTTGTGCAAGTAAAGAGTATCCACTGCACTTTCCTCTGTGGTATTTTGATTATTATTACTTTCATTCTCTGGTGTACTTGCATTTGTACTGGGGATGCTAGATGTAGAATTTGTGTACAATGGGTCGCCTAATTCATTGATGGTATTGTAAGTATTAGTAGACGATTGATGCGATTGATTAATGTCAAGACGCTGTTTTGCTGTAGTTTCAATCTTACGTTGTATATCAGGATACTCTAGGCAAATGGCATCTAAAGACTTTTCAGTTAAAACCAAACAGTCGACTTCAGATATAGTTCTAACTGTGGCTGTCCTTAAAGGAGCTAGAGACAAAAACGACATTTCGCCAAAATAAGCGCCCCGAGATAGTCTGGCCAAAGTGGTATTACCGGCGGCTTCATCAATTACTTCTACTTTACCATCAAGAATAAAATATATATCTTTACCTGGCTTTCCTTGAGTTATTATATTTTGAAACGGTGGGTATGATTGAGGCTCCAAGGTTAAAGCGAGCTTGTGTAAAATGTGATTGGGCAGATCAGCAAATGGAGAAACTTCTTCTAGCAGTTGTCTAACACGAGTATTTTCAAGATATATGTGATCGCCAATACTTGATCGCCTAGAAACATAGTTAGTGGTGGGCGTTGTTGTAGCCGGTGATGGTTGTACTAAAGAGGAAGCAGCATTTGAGCTTTCTAATTTAGGAAATGTTTGACGAGGGCATAGTCTTGAAGTTGGTGCATTTTCTGTAACTGGAGTAGTGGCCGGAGACAGAGGTGGAGGAACTACTGATTGTTTTCTTGATTTTGCAGACAGGTTGAAACTATCAACATTTGAAGGAGAAGGAAGTACGTTAGACATGCCCAAAGTATTTCCACTGCTAGCAGCAGAAGAATTAATATTGTTATCATCATTATTATTATTTTCTGTATTGTTGTTGTTTGTTTGCTCAAATTTTGTTTGATATGATCTAGTAAAAGTTGACGATTCGAGAGATTGTTGACTATGAGAGTTTTGTTGAGGTGGTTTATTCACAGTGGTTTCTGCCTTAGCTTTTCGATTTTTTTCTAGCACAGAAAGTCGTTCTTGAGCCTCGTCGCGGATTAACCGTTCAATGTCGGGATATGAGGGAAGGACCTCGTTAAGAGCCTCAGCGGTAAGAACCACAAGCAAGCATTTTGTTCTTGTTTGGACAGAGGCGGTTCTTGGTCTATCGAATAGGATGCCAATTTCTCCAAAAAAGGCGCCGGGGCCCAGCTCTGCATGTACAGATTCACCATCTAGCGAAACAATGCCCACAGAACCACGTAGGATCCAGTACATTGCCCGTGCTTCTTCGCCTTCGGTAATGATAAATTCTTGAGCTGAAACGTGTAGGGGTCGAAGTTTGCTTGCAATGGCGTTGAGGAACGATTCAGGAGCTGAGTTAAACAAAGAGAATTGTCTTAATTTTTCAATCAAATGCCTCGGTGGAGCATGCTGGTTATAGCCAGATTGATGCGTTGACTGTGGGCTATGCAGAATTGAGGGCATTGACTTTCTTCTATTAAACATATTATTATTGAAGTTTGGAGAGTTTGACGCGGAAGAAGCGCCTCTTGGTGAGGGTGTAGTGCGAACTGGGGTATCTATGGAAGAATAGGGGAGAGCATTTTGTCTTGTTTCTGTTGAAAAATCTGATTGTCCCACGCCGGTTTGTGAAGAAGGAACTAATACGTTTGAACTGCTTGACTGCTTTGATGGTGATTGTGGATTTTGATCAAGTATGCCGGAAACAGGTATTGTTGGGGTCGTGTCTTCTTTAAAGTTAGTTTTAGTAGTGGTAGTATAACTAGTTTCAGGGATTGAAGGATCAAACGATTCTGGGGGTCTCGGTGCGTCTATTAGAGACGATATTTTAACGGGTTCTTGAGATGGTCTAGATGTATTAATTGAAAGTTTTTGAGGGAGTGATTGTGTCTTTTGCTCTTGAATTTGAGATTGAAGATCCTGAGTACTTGGGAGTGGACTATTTGTATTGAATGAAGTAGAGAAACGTGTATCGAGTTCGAGTGCTGGTTTAAAATTTTGTGATACATTATCTTGAGAGGATGAAGAAGAGGAGCTTTGAGACGAAACATGGGGTTGTGTGGCTGCTTCACCACTTAATGTCAATGGAGTAGAAGTTGTAGAGGAGTCATGCTGTTGGCTTTGATTTTGTGAACCGGTATTGTCAGTGCTTGTATTTGAAGATTTGCCCCTTTCTGGGCTTGACAAGGGCATTGATTTTATGACGGTTGGTAAGTAAGCCTAGAAAAGGCCATATTAAAACGGGATGAGAGATGAAAAGTATAAGTTAACTGAAAAAAGATGAATATAAGAAGGAGCGTGGAGATTTTTGCGTGTCGGCGTATAAAAAACAGTAGGCGATAATAATTATGGTGGAAACTGTGGAAAAAAAAAAATAACCAAACTTTTAAACGATAAATAAAAAGCAAGAACCGAATGAAGAAGATCGGAATGGAATTTCTATTAGTAGTACAATGTTTTGTTGGTGATTAGTATAAGAATGAGTTAAATTCAAAGTTGGTAGGGGAAAGAAAAAAGAGAAAGAGAGGAAAAAAAAAAGGAAATGATGATGAGATTTTGGAGGTTTTGAACAAAAAGAAATAAAAAAAAAAAAATTAAAACTTCATCAGACAAGCACACACACACTACTATAATAAAATTTAATAAATGACTACTATAGTAGTAAACAGCCCAATAGTAACTAACTAACACCTACAAAATAAACAACAACAAGAAAAGATTAGTAGCAAACCTTCCTAATTGAAGACAAAAAAAAATAAAAAAAGATAAGAATTTTTTGAATAATTTTTTTAGTAACTCGTCGATCAATTATTAATTTTTCATCTATCATGGTTCTTTCGTATATTAAGCACCGAGAAAAAAAAACAAGGGAGGAGGAGGAGGGAGGGAGGATCATTTTGATTATTACAGTATCTGTAAGCTCAGACCAAATATTTTATTAATAAAAATTATTTTTAGACTATACCAGCGCATTATTAAAATATACGTTTTTTTTTTTTTTTTTTTTTGTTTTCTGTACAACAACAACGCTTCGTATCGAATAATGCAAAAATACAACGTTCAAAATGTATAAAGTTTTCTAATCAATATGTGTATATAACTTTTGATCACGATCATTGAATATTATTCCATTGTTGTTTACATAGTACTGTGCTTGGTTAAGACCAACGGTAAAATAAATTATTATCCCGTATAATATTTTTTTTTTTTTTTACTTTTTTCCAAGTCAAGTCATAAACCCCGGGTACTATAAAATTTTATCACCGTATAGCATATGAAATAAGCTAATTAATACTCTTTGAGAAATAAATTTTGTTTCTTTTTTTTTATGTTAATTTCTTTTTATATGTCGTTTTGCTGTTTGGTTGTTTTTTTTTTTTTTTGTATTCTTGACATTTTTTAAACTCTTATTGCAGAACGTCTAGAAGACGTCTAAAATTCATCTAGAACGAGATGGAATTTATCAAGACTGCTCTTCTTTTCTTTATTAAAATTTTGTGTATGAGGAAAAAGCAAAATCTATAGTATATGCTTTCAAAAGAGAATTAAAATAGTTCCATTTTCGATATTGGTCTTTTGTATATATATTGAGTGCATTTTGTACCTTTATAATGTTAACCAGTTACCATATCTTCCCTCATGAGTAGGATATATTGTAAATAAAAGAAAAGAAAACACGCTTCAGGAAAGAAAAAAAAAGAACAAAAATGGCTTTTAATCCTATAAAAGTAATGATTGACTACTGCGGCAATTTATAAATTCTAGTTTTCTTTTTTCTCTTTAGTCCTTTGTAATTTTTTTTTTTTTCATATATAAAAAAGTCTTCTAAGAGTCTATAAAGTAGTATGTCATTGAACTTCTATCGTTAAACTAATCCCTAGTTGAATCTTTCTAAAAATTCATGAAAAAAAGATAAAATAAGGGGGGCTTAAAAAACAAACAAAAAGAGATCAACTTGGGTTCTAATGGGTACTATTGTTTCTGATAAAATTTAAACTCTTTTATTCGATTGAATTTTCTTTTTTCCTTTGTTAATAATTCTTCTATAATTGAAATTCTATTAATCAGTTTCAACAAGAGTCTACTTTTTTTTTTTTTTTTTTTTTTTTTTTTTTTTCTCTTTTACTTTGTTACAAATTTTATATTTATTTTTTCAAATCACAAGATGTCATTATAAATTATAAAATTCTACTTTTTCTTAAATGTAAATGATAAATGTCTTGATTTCCGTTTAGATAAGGGAGCTCCATTACCATTTGATAATGAAGCAGTTGTTGGAGTAGTGGGAGTAGTAGGTGTAATTGGACGCTGATTTTCAGCATGGTCAACCTTTTTAGATTCTTCTAAAGGCTCATTTTCATGATTATGATGACTGTTACCTCGTTTCCAAAAACTTCCTCCATTATTATCATTGTTACTAGTAGTTGTGGTTGTAGTAGTAGTGGTAGTAGGGGATTGTAATGGTAGATTGGGAGTGGTAAAATTATTCTGGCCAAGACTAAGCGATCTTCTAGACAATGTTCCAGACTTAAACCTACTCAATCCATGCAAAGAAGTTTGTTTTGTGACTGGTACCATTTGTGGTGATGCTTTGGATGTCGTCGCTTTGTGAGAATTTAAGGTTTCATTTCTGTTAAAATTATCTTCATCCGTATTTGCTGGTGGATCTGTGGAATTATTTTGTCCCTCGAAAGAACTTCTATTCTCGTTATTGGAGTTCTGCAGGCGCTTGGAATGAGAAAATGGAATTAAATGACTCCTTTTCCTAGTTAAAAGATTGTTACTGTGATCATCCAAACTAGTTGGAGTTTTGACTGGCTGATATGGTTGAGAATCTTGCTGATGCAATGCTTGTTCTGTGGTAGTATTTGTAGTACTATTGTTTGCAAACGGTGTTGATTGCTCTAAATCTTCAACTTGCGTTGAAAGTGTTGTTACTGTCGAAGCTGCCAGTGGTGTAGGGGAAATTACAGATGAAGAGCCATATGGGCCTACTCCAGCATTAAATCCATGACCATTTCCATTGACTGTAACAGGCGAATGGAAAGAATTAGAAAGATTGTTATTTGCATACAAGTTTTCGTGCTCGTATTGCTCTGGAGAAACCTCTTGGTAAAACAAAACATAAGCAGTGGCAAGACTCTTGTTATCCCCAAAAAAATTAAAAACATAGTTTGGGTCAACTGCCTCGACCATTTCATCATCAAACAACAGCCAACCAGCATGCTCGGTTTTGACAATAGAAACATAGTGTCCATGGTATGGGCCTCCTCCTATATGGACAACAACAGCGTATAGCTCATAAAGCTTATCTGGGTCTTGTGCGTCGTGAGTGGTATCGAATAATCGCAAATAGCGGGGGTAAACTACACGGTGGAATAACTTTACATTTCGTTGCAAGTCTTCAGTGTATTTGAATCTTTTTAAGTGAAGAGCCAAAATTTTGGGTAACTTTTTAACCTTCATTCGTTTTTGTGCTTCATGGAAACCTCCACAATTGTCACAATTAAACTTATTTCTTTCACATAAAGTTTCTGAAGCTGAGAACTGACGCAAACAAGCAGTCACTGAAGTGTTTCTTTCAATATCGATTGAAAGATCTAAAAACTGCTCGTCCCTTCTTGACACAGTTTCACAGGTTAAGCACTTTGTTTCCGAGGTAAGTAAACCTTCAAACAAATCGTGAACCCACCGAGATTTGGAAGAGGGGGTCAATGCAGCATCGTTGTTTGTTTTGTTTCCGTTAGCTTTTGATCCTATTAATCGATTTTGTCGATCGACATTTTCGATAACTTCATTCAACAAAAAGTTTAGAAATTCATGGGCATCTTGATGCATTGAGGATCTAAAAAGCTCATTTTCTCTTTTGAGAACTTGAATCAGCTTTACTGGCGACACTACACCTATACGTGAACTTGACTCCGCCATACATTCGAAAATGTCCTTCAAAGAAGTGAAAAGCGATTCCTTCATGCTATAATTATCGCTAAAAGATTGGTCCATATTTACAATAGGTCCCTTTACAAGAGCAGCTCTTTTGCGCATTTCTTGTGTGGCAAAAGGATCATCTGTATAACCTACTATGGGGATGTTTTGTCCAGGTATTCTTATTCCTAGCATGATGCCTTGAAGCCCGGGATATAGATACTTTGAAATTGCATAACTTGTTGGTGAGTTGGATTCAAAAAGTGAAGAGATTGCCAAATGGTTATTGTCGTTATAATGTTCATGCTCTTCATGGTGTACATGGTTGTTTGGGTTAGACTCAGATAAATCCTGTGAGGCTGAGTTGTTGCCATTTTGATTACTGTGATCATTTAAATTGTCATTACTGCTTGCAGTTGAGGAATTATTATTATTATTATTATTATTATTATTATTATTATTATTATTATTATTATTATTATTATTATTTGTGCCATTGGCAGAGGAATCTTCAGATATTGAGGTGTCGTTTTTTTCACTGTGAGAATCTTTATTTTTGTTTCCACCAAATATAGACAATTTACGACCTAAAGATGATTGATTTTTCTTTGGTTCTGATGAGTGGTCTTGAGTGCTATTTCCATTTAATTGTGCGGCGCGTTGCCTCGCTTCTTGTTGAGCTTGAGCAGAAGCCAATGCTGCGGCTATAGGAGTAGAAGCTTGAGCTGGATTTCCATTGTTTGCATGCGAGAAAGAAGATGAAGAAGATGAAGGTATTTGTGATGAAGCATTGTTATGATAATCTACAGTGAAAGAATGAGGAGAAGATCCTGGGACCGTAGTTCGTCGTTTAGTAGAAGTTTTGTATTCTGATGCAAAGTTGAGAACTTGTTCTCTAAAAGGCTTTGAGTAGTATAGACATTGTAATACTGAATTGCAGTAACAAGTGTTGCCAAAATTTTCAAATCCAAATATTTTATTTGCTGATTCTGTCAATATGTCGTATGGAAGCGACGAAGAAGAAGAAGTATTTGAAGTAGGAGGAAATGACGTAGAGTTTTGTTTTAGATGATCTGAAGCTGTTGGATTAGAAGATCTAAAGGTGGTAAATTCTGGCGAAGAAGCCATGACTTTTGATTATTTGACATATATTATGGGCTAAGTTTTGGGTATAAATTTTGGATCAAGATCAGAGAAAAAAGTTTAATAGAGAAGGAGAAGAGTATTTGATAAGTGAAGGAGAAAAAACAATAAAAAAAAAAAAAAAGGGAGACAAAAAGTGTATATATTTTTTTATGAATGATGCCATGCAATTTAAGGTGAGATTAAAACCGAAATACTCTCTCAATACGCCAGCACAAAATACTCTAACAAAATTGTGACTTTTTGATATTAAAAGAAGAAGTAAAATACTTAAGATTTTTTTCTATATGATTTTATAGAATTTAAGTAAGTAGCAACTAGATTTATTGGCATATCCAATCAATCTGATTAAGATTATTTTATAAGATCTTTTTTTTTCTTTTGGAGGCAAAGCGGGGAGGAGTTATAAAAAGAGGGTTTTATGTGATTGAAAATTCTAAAGATGTATGGAGTTTAGCAGAGCTAAAGTGAAAATTATAGCCGAATACAAAAATTATACAAGCCCCAGCCAAAAGTAAGACCCCAAACAAAAATCTATGTTTAGTCATTCATTAGTAATCTTTAATAATATCACATCTGAAATAAGAGAAAAAACAAGAAAATTGGTAGAAACGTCAATTGGCAATGTATAATAATTGTCCTGAAGATATTGAAACTCTTATCAATATACATATATAAAAGCAGTGTTTTTTTTAGGTGTGTAAACAAATAAATATAAAAATCATAAAATCATTAAAGTTAATTAGGAAAAAGCAAGACATAAAAATAACATAAACTATGTATATCAACAATATTTTATACTACTGCTGTAGGTGTTTGGGTGGAGTAATCGACTCTACTAGTATTGAAGGTATTTAGAGGAGGTTGAAATCCATTTTGATTAATATAAGTTTGTGAAGTGGTATCATTATAATCTTCATTATGATTATCATCATGATTATCATCGTCATTGTCATTGTCAGATAAAATAATGCGGCCTCTCATTTCGTTTGGATTAAGAAGAGTCTGAAGTTTATAAGTAGCCTTTCCTACAATTGGAGCCAGTGCTTTCTTTAAAGAAAAGAGTAGGACTGAAACACAAATTATAAATAAAAAAATTGTCTATAATAAGAAATTGAAAAGCCAGCAATAAGACTCAAAGGCCCACCCGTGAAATAAGCGAGTAAGAAAAAAAAATATTTGAGAGTTAGTTTTTTTTTAATGAGAATACAAAAAAAAAGAAAAAAAAAAAAATAGGCGTCAAGGTTTGATTTGAAAAAAAAAAACAACTTACAAAGATTATGTTTCCTGCAGACATTATTTTAATTGTTATTATATAATTGGCATATCAAGAGAGTAGTAATAGTAATAGTAGAATAATAAAATCAAAGGGATAAAAAAAAGAAAATTCAAAAGTTTGTGATTGAATAATGGTGGTTTTGCTGTTAGAATTTGCTATGAATAAATAAATAAAGATATTACAAACAGGTGGTGGATATTGAGGTGCCTTATTTTTTTTTTTTTTTGAGTTGAGTTATAAACTGCGGCTGCCAGTAAACTACCTAGCAATGTCGCTGATCTTTGATGCACAGCCAAATCTCACAGTAAGAATTGAAATAAAGGTGAGATTTGATTTTCAAAAGAAAAAATTTATTTTTAAACCTCCTTTTTTTTTTTCCTTCCCTGATTTTTTCTTTCTCTTTTACTTTTATACCATTCTTTTGAAATATTTTGAATAAATTGAAAGAAAAAAAACAGAAAAAACACTTGAATTCAATAATAGTTTCTTGCTCAATCTTTTAAAGCAAAAAAAAAAAAAAAAAAGACTGCGCTAATTATCACTATTAAGCTTTGATCTTTTCATAATACTATCCCCCTTTTTTCATTTCGCCAACAGTTTTTTTTTATTGTTATTTTGGGTAGTACAAAATATAGACAAAAAAAACGTTTAGCTTGATTCATTCATATATGTATTCAGGATATTAATACTCTTAACTCTCAATACAAATATAACCATTCACTATGGAACAATTTGTTAGTAATAACGCTAATAATGACACGCAACAACAGCCATCCTCATCTCCTAGTTTAAACACTTCTTCTCCTTCATTTCCATCATCTCCATCTTTTTCAACCTTAGCATCTTCATCCTCAAAACAGGTACCCAACACGTCAGATTCTTCTTCTTCTATTCAACAATCATCTCTCCAAGCTCCAGCAGTCCCACCTGCAGCAACAATCTATCGTGGATCTCAACAAACTCAACAGCAATCCCCTTCTTTCTCTAGTCTCCCTCCAACAATAAATATATCAAAAGCCTCATCAACCCTCAACCCTTCTGCAGTAGCGCTCCAGCCTCCTTTGTCTCCCTTCAAAAAGCAAACATTTAAACACTCACCTTCAAACTCTATAGACTCTTTAGGTAATAGCCAATCGCCCTCTGAGAATAGCAATATGATGACACAACACAAAATTCCCTCGTCATCTTCCTATTCATCTTTAAATGAGATCAATGCTCCGATCCCTCAACCTCCAATGGCCCTCCACCAAAAATCATACTCCATGTCGAATTCTCGATCATCTTCAGCAGCAATCAAGGGAAGTCACCCAATGTATTCAAATATTCACAATGCCGACAGTACCCCAAGCCTTGTTCCTCCATCCCCAAGCTTCAACTTAAACAACTCGGCTTCCGTTGGCCAATCCATTGTCCGATCCTCATCAACACCCAACGTGTTGCAACAAGCTAATGGGGCAACATCTCCTTATCCCTCCTCACCCATGCTACATCCCCAACGCAACTCATCAGGGACTAGTCTTTTACCCCCTCACCCAAGACATTCCTCTAGAGGGCCAAGCCGCCCCTTTTCTACAATGTCTTCGGCTTCTTCTATAGACTTGGGCTCTGGTAGTCATCATCATGCTACCGACTTTTATAGTTATACTTCCAAAGACAAACAACACGGTCGCACTCAGTCTATGGTCTTTGGGGACCTCCCGGGGACATCATACGACTTTACTCAAAGTACGCTCTCATCAAGTTTAGGCGCCAACTCAACATCTCTTGTGCCCCGTATGAAAACTATCGAAATGTACCGTAAAAACGCTAAAAAATCAAACGATCCTGTCATTCAGTTTCAGTTTGCTCAGTATATGCTCCAAACTGCCCTTTTGGCAAGCACTGCTCCTGTGAACATCAATGCAAATGGCAAATCACCCAACATGAATCCTCAGGAAGATGATTTCGAACTGGAATTCCCCAATCTTCCAAACTCTTCTTTGGGCCAACGTCAGGTTTCAAACGGATCGAGTATCTCTCTTGGAAACTCTCCCTCTCGTCCAACCTCTGCTGCAGGTGCCGGAACCCATGGCCCATACACTGCCCAAGATGAGCGAAAAATTAAACGGGATTTATTAAAAGAGGCCATTTCATTATTACGAAGACTTTCTGACAAAGGTTATGCAGATGCTCAATATCTACTGGGTGATGCTTACTCTTCTGGCGCCATTGGCAAACCAGATGCTAAAGAAGCCTTTTCTTTGTTCCAACTTGCGGCAAAGCATGGTCATGCTGAAGCATCATATCGAGCAGCTCTGTGTCTGGAAGAGGGATGGGGAGTTTCAAAAGATGCAAGAAAAGCTTTGCAATTCTTAAGACAGGCAGCCTCACGTAACCATCCAGGAGCTATGCTTAGACTCGGAATTGCGTGCTTTTATGGAAAACTTGGTCTTCATTTAGGTGCATCTTCAGCTGCCAAGGTCAAGATTCAGCAGGAAGGAATCAAGTGGTTAACCCGAGCCGCAGACGCAGCCAATGAAATTTTCCCACAAGGACCTTATGAACTTGCTAAAATTTACGAGGTTGGCTACAGAGACTTAATCTTTAAGGATCTTCAATACGCTGTCCAACTTTATGTCCGATCTGCAGATTTAAACTATGTCCCTGCCGCTACAAAACTTGGCCGTGCCTACGAGTACGGTGAGCTCGGATGTCCGCAAGATGCTGCACTCTCCATCCACTACTACACAATTGGTGCCCTGGGCGGAGACCCCAACGCCATGTTGGCCATGTGTGCGTGGTACATGGTCGGCGCAGAGCCCATGCTCCCTAGAAACGAAGAAGAAGCATACGAATGGGCCATTCGGGCAGCCCAAAAGGGTCTTCCCAAAGCACAATATGCAACGGGCTATTTTATGGAAAATGGAATTGGCACAGAGCGCGATATCTTACAAGCTTCTGCGTGGTATCACAAGGCTGCTGCTGCTGGTGACGAGCGAGCTGCTGAGCGGATCCGTACTAACCGCTTGCTTGCTCGCCAAAAGCCTCTTAAGCATCGCCGCAAGGTTATGAAGGACGGACAAGAAGTTCCTCAAGCCTCAAATAATGACGTAATGTCTTCATCCTCATCCTCTTCAAATAATGCACCAAACAGCAGTGCAGCAAGCGTACGAAGCAAGCAATCGTCATCTTTACAACCCCCACAAGGCCGCTACTCAAATCTTGATAGGAATTCTGTATACTCGGAGCAACAACAACAACAACAACAACATTCTCAACTTGAACAAGAAGAAGAAGATGATGGTTTAACTCATCAACAACACGAACAACTTTCTAATGGATCATCATCACTACAGGAATCACAACAATTACAAACTGCTAATAATACCAAAAAGAAAGAAAAGGACTGTATAATAATGTAATCATTTTCTAAAAATAATTCTATTTTTTTTTTTTTTTTAAGGTTGAGATGTTCTTGGTAAAAGAAAAAGAAAAAAAGATTCAAAAAAAAAGAAAAAAAATAATCTAAAAATAAGTTTTTTTTTTTTTTTTTTATTTTTTATTTTCATTATAAAAATGTGTGCTTTAAATAATTGATAATCTAATAAAATCACATATATATATAGTATAATATTTGTTGCTTAATTTAGAGTCCATATTACATCATAATTTTATTTATAATTGTATCACTTTTTTCTTATCAATATTTGAAATATTGTTTTTATTTTTACTACTATACGTAATAATCATAATATATATTTATAATATACAAAAAATAACAAAGATTAAATATGAGAATCTAAAAGAACTGGGAAATTCTCTTCTGGCCAAATCTCTGCCAAAACATCCCAAATATACTTGACATAGACAATCTCCAAATCAATATTTTTCAAAAAGGTCTTGAAAAAATCTTCTTGTTCAACCAACTTTTTGGTATGATATGGCAACAATACCTTTTGTATGCCTGCCAAATGGGCGCCCAACAGCTTCTCTCTGATTCCGCCAACTGGCAAGATCTTGCCTCGTAGAGTCATTTCGCCAGTCATGGCCAAATTTCTAGGAACAGGTTTCTTTGCAAATAAAGAAATAAATGTGACTGTCATGGCAACCCCGGCACTGGGACCATCTTTGGGGATGGCTCCAGCAGGAGCATGCAAATGGATATCGACATCCTTCATCAAATCTTCTTCAGGAGATGCGGTTAAGCCAAGACGGAAGGCGTTGGAACGGACCCAGGACAAGGCAATGTCTGCACTCTCAGCAATGACGGAACCCAGCTGGCCAGTAGTCTTCAAATTTCCATGGCCGCTCATTAACGAGGCCTCAAACATTAAGAGTCCACCATTACCGCTGCCCATATAAGCCAGCCCGTTGACAACACCATAAGTATGGCGCCTATGCTTTTCGCCTGTCTCTTTATCATAGTACTCATCCACTTCATCATTAACCATATCATCTTCATAGTGGCCAACACCTAGATATTTGTGCAAATCATCAACACCAACTACCTTGTTATAAGGTTTGTTTTTGTCAGCAATTGATTCTGCATATTCAACAGCCTTGCCTCTGCAAATACTACCGATCTGGCGTTCCAAGTTTCGGACACCCGCTTCGCGAGTGTAGTTTGTAGCAATCTTCAAAATGGCCTCATCAGTGATTTCCAATTGCTCTTTTTCCAGCCCGTTGATTTCCATCTGCTTAGGAATAAGATAGTTCTGAGCAATCTTTTCCTTCTCCATATATGTGTAGCCTTCCAAGCTGATCATTTCCATACGGTCAAGCAAGGGTCCTGGAATATCCTCCAAGTAGTTTGCAGTTGCAATAAACAACGTCTTAGACAAGTCGACTGGAAAGTTGATATAGTGGTCAGTAAAGGTATGGTTTTGTTCAGGGTCCAAGACTTCTAGCAATGCAGCGCTTGGATCGCCATGGAAATTCGATTGAGAAACCTTGTCAATTTCGTCAAGCAAAATGACAGGGTTCACAACTCCGACCTTGCGTAAAGCCTGGACCAATAGCCCGGGCATGGCTCCAACATAAGTTCGTCTGTGGCCACGGATTTCGGCCTCATCACGAACACCACCTAATGAAATTCTATGGAACTTTCTTCCTAGGGCATGTGCAACCGATTTTGCCAAACTGGTTTTACCAACACCTGGGGGTCCCACCAACAACAAAATAGGACTCTTGTCAAGACTCAAAATCTTGGTATCTGAAGTGATTTTATGAACAGCTGGCTCTGATGACTTTTTATCCCCTTGGTAAGGAACCAATGCTGTAGAAGTAGGTGAAGAAGCATTTGTTTTTTTACCATCTTCAATAGGATCAACAGAATCTTCCTTCAAAGTAATGGCCTTAGACTTCATTTGATGCTTTTGCTTTAAATTTAAAACTGCCAAATACTCCAATAATCTCTTCTTAACCTTTTCCAATCCATAGTGGTCATCATCTAAAATCTTGCGAGCACGGGCAACTGGATCGTTATCCAAGTTATCAAAAGTTGCTGTGGACCAGGGCACTTCGGCTATAGTTTCCAAATACGTCCTGCACACCTGATATTCTGCTTGTGTTGGATGCATTCTCTTTAATCGTTTGAACTCTCTATTTACAATCTTACGACCTTCTTCGGGTATATCTGCATCATCAAGCTTCTTCTTAAGCTCGGAAATTTCTTCATCCTCGTCATTGTCGGCGTTAGCCCCCTTGCTCATGCCTCCCTTAAACGCGCCACCGTTTTTTTCTCCAAGCTCCTCCTTGATAGCATTCAATTTTTGTCGTAGTATGAATTCTCTTTGTTGCTTGGAAATGGAGTCTTCAACAGACTTGTCGATTTTCTCAGTAATTTTGGCAGCCTCAATGTACTCGTTCATAAGCTTTGTTACAAGATCGATACGTTGGTTAAGGGATGTGACTTCTAATAGTTTAACCTTGTCATGATACTCAATGGGAATGATAAAGGCAAGAATATCAGTTAAGATACCAGCAGCTCGTCGGCTTTTGGTTTGCTTGACCATTGGTAGAATTTTTCGTAAAAGCTCTGGCTTGACCAAAAATCTATTGTTGCCGACTTGAGAACCCGATTTGTTGTTTGCTGTTGGCATATTTGTAGATAAGTGACTGATTAAGCGAATAGCTGCAAGCTTTAAAGACTCTAATTTCTCCAAGTCTTCTCGAGACCAAATGCTAACTTTAACGTCGGATGAAGACGAATCTTCTGCAAACACAGAGACTCGAGCTTCAGTAAAGTCACCTACCTTTGTAAACTCATCAATGTGCAGTCTGTTGAATCCTTCGATGACTGCTTGGAATTTCCCATTAAAGGAGCGTTCTACACGTAGCACTCTAGCTACAATTCCAAAAGGGTAAATTACATTGCTTAATGTCTCTGATTTGATAGGAGCTGATTGCGATGAAAACGACTTGGTCAAGTCCGACGTAAGGAAGGATCCATTTTCAATGTTGTCCGCCAAGAGAAGGTTACTGTTGTTATTTTCCTTACTGTTTATCTCGTTCATGATTCGTGGAACAACTCCTACTGTGATTAGGGGGCTGTTTGAATTAGCAGCAGATTCTTTCAAGTCTAAAATGTTGTGCAGCGATCGAACTTCCTCATATTGCTTTGCATCCTCGATAGCCTTGTTAGTGTCATGGTTTGAAGTGCTTAACAAGGTAGGAGGGTCTTGAATACGTTTGGCAAAGTCGTTAAGTCTAGTGATGATGGTTGCTGCTTCAGATGGAGCAAGGTTCACACGAACAGTAATTCCGGGGAAAAGTACAGTATTGAAAGGTAAAGCAAAGATAGGGAGAACTGCAGTGGCAATGACACTGTCCTGTTGATTCGAAGGCATGATGAATCTTAATGAGGGTTTTAAATAATGAGATATGTATAAGAATAAAGTGAATTTAATAAATGAAAATGCAAAAAGTGTTTATTGAACAAAATGAAAGTATCTAAAAGTGAAAGAAATGAAAGAAAGATTGGAATTTAAAAGAAGAAAAAAAAAGGACTTTTTCGCTTTCCCCCTCCTCATTAAGTATAAGGACCAATGATAGATCTGTTCACGTGATGATACATTAATCCTCGGCAGATACCAGAGTGTTACAACTGATTACCCCATGTTATACATTTTGTAACAAAAAATCTGGGGTTATCTATGATAATACATCAAAAAAAAAATTCAAACACTAACAAGAGTATTATTATTTTACATAAAGTTCATCAACAAACAACAAAATACAAAGGGAAAAAAACATAAATAAATAAAAGTCATAGGCAGGATAGATAGAAGAAAAAAAGCTTTTTTTAGTCTTGTTCAAATTTTTGGTGGCAAATTGTTGTCCAGTTTTTTTATAAAAGTCTGGAAGCTTCAGATGAAGTACTGTCTGCTCTAATGTGTTGCATAGTAATGTCTGGAATTACTTCTTCTTCATCATCTTCAACTACAGCACTCTTAGGAGTAGCGCTAGGAGATGTGGCTGTAACTTTGTCAAAGGTGACACGTTCAACGTTTGGAACAAATGGCTTGGAGTCTTCAGAAGTCAAAACTAAAAAGTTGGTTTGGTTGTTTGAAGCAGACATTTTTAATTTTCTGTGATTATTTGGTGATAGTTGTAAAGTTGTAATTTTTGGAATTATTTGAAATAGTTAATAATGTAAGATAAAGATAAAAAATATATATAATTTCTTGAGAAAAAAAGAGGCGAAATGAGTTGATATTTATATTTCCCAAACCTCGAGATATTTTTGCAACGACTGAAATGTCACATAGTTTTTCGGTTGGTTTAGTAAGGCACCCCGTGGTTTAACGTGTGATTAGAAATAAAATGAAAGTATCAATTACAAAACGAAATTTAGGATTATCACTCAAAGTATCAAATACTGGATATTCAAGGCTATCGACTTCCATTCCTTTTATTTTTTTTTTTGTTTTTTTGCCTAATTACGTAAGAAAATCGGCTTAGGTAATTATGACATCCGTTTCTTTACCAAAGCCCTGCCAAAACCTTTTAGGAATGGTTTCCCGTGTAACCCCATACAACCACCAAGCTATTAAAAGCTGGCTCAGTGCTACCAGTAGTAACCCTTCTTCTGCCCACAAAAGATGGCGTTTTTTTAATTATCGTGGGGGTAATGACGAGACCAAAAGCAGAACAAGTTTTCAAGTCTTAAAACTCCGGATACCAATCCCTATTTCCCCATTCTATTTTCATATATTTTCAATATGATTATATTTGTTTTTTCAAAATATGATTGTATCAGACCCACAAAAGAAATTATGATTCAAATAGGCCTATTTTTTTTTTTTTGATTTAATTAGTTTAATGAAATCATGTTTCGTAGGGCTTTTGGAGACAAAATATTATAAAAAACTAGATTGCTACTTTCGAGTCAATTCCTTTTTTTAAAAGCTTGCTACTCCACAAAATAAGATCTCAATAAACTCTTAAGGTAAAGTATTTAGATATATTACCTAATCTTTTTTTTTTTAAGTCTAACAACAAGCTTTATAACGCAGTTAAAGGGGATTATGATGGCATTTACGTATTATTAATATTTCAACGGTTTCTTATCTTATCACCCCGCGTATGGATCTGCTGACGACGACTACTAGAAGCATTTTTTTTTTTTAGTTTATTTTTTTTTTTTTTTTTTGCAGAATTGAATTCAAGTCTATTTTTTCTGTTTTGAAATTTTTTGAGTGTCCAAAAATGGAACTATCTTTCCTTGGTCTTGTGCTCCAAATACAGAAAGAAATACCCTAATATCCAAACATTTTTTTAAACTCATGTTTTAATGTACCTGTGAAAAAAAAAAAAAAAAAACTTTTAGAAAAAATGGAATGATTCTTTTGTTTTTCACCCATCGCCTACACTTCCATAATTATACAAGGTCACTAGGTCTAGGGTAATATATAGATTTTCTTCGAAAACATCTCCCCAATATCTAGAAGCAATTTCAAAATTCACATTACACTTTTCATATGTCTTCTTGATAAACTTTAATAAAAAATACGTTGTTAGAATTAAATGAGCAAAAAGCATAAATCAAACGATTTTTTTGTAGCTTGGCTTGTAAATATTTTCAGTTCGGTTGCGCTTTTTAGGGAAATATAATGATTGGCTTAACCTTTTGTGAGTTCATTTATACTGAATTTTAAAAAAAATAAATCATACATTTTTGATTCTCCTTGGGTGTTATCAACTGTGGTCTGAATGGATCGGTAATGTAGCAATGATCTATTATTATATACTAGTTAAATAATTGGTATATTTTTGGAACGAAAAGAAAAAAAAAATTCAACTACGTAGCATTATTGGCTTCTTCAAATATTTGATACTACATTGTGAAATCAGAGAATTTATATATAGAAGGTCAACCCTTTTCAGTTAAAATAAAAACTAAGCCAAGTTATTTTTGATAAGCTTATTACCGAAAGTTGCAACAAAATCCCTTATATATAAACACTATATTATCTGTATAATCTCCATATGAAAAAGTAGTTAGGCAAATGAAATAAAAAAAAATACTAGCTTTTGTTTTAAGAGGTTGGTAAACAAGCAATTCATAATCAAATTACCTAACACGCCCTTTGTTCTTCAGTCTGTATTGGTTATAGGGTAGTATGGTATAGTACAAAAACGGCTTCTTAATTACAGGAAGTTAATTGTGAAATAACTACATGAAAATCTGATTTAGTGCAAACATATTTTACAACTTTTTTTATCTTTTGTAGCAGGTATATTTTCAATAACAAAAATGTAGCAGAATTCGGCAAAATGAAGACATGGAAAAGGATTGTAATGGTAGGTAGTAAACTTCATCTACTGTTGAATAAAAATAACTGAAATAACCAAACATATACTTTGCCATGAGTTACAATCTCGAGAGTTTCTTTTCTTGGTTTCTCGTGACTTCATATTGACTCGTACCGAAGAAAGCGCCCTTGATAGCAAGGTTCCATTTTTAAGTATATATTACAAAATGATCTTTGCGCTCAATGGCCATTGATGCATACACAAATATTTGCAAGTACTTAAGGGCCTACATGTGATATTCTAACTTTCTAAACAGATAATTCCGTATTAAATTATCTGTTACTGATAGCAACGGTATACCCCATCCCTTGCAAAAATTCCAATGACCTTTGAAGCCTTGGTCTGCTTACTATAATTATTATTTTTACAACTTGGAATGAATTTGTATCAGTTATTTGTGCTAGTTGGTAGTAAATTTCAGTCAATTTTGTTCTAGAAAAAAATCACAAGTTGATTGTAAGCCCATATTTAAGTGTTTGGTTTGATAATATTCCCCAACTTGTGTTATAATCCTTGAATCCGTCTGTAGTAGCATAATCAGAAACACTTTCAAAATCGCTTTAAGGTATAGATTTATTTTGAATTAATTTGAGACACATGGTTATTTGAGCAAGTCACTTGTTTGAACATCGCTTAAGTCAATGTAATAAGATAGAAATTAATGATGATAAAACAGATTTGAACAAGATTTTGATGATAAGTTTAAATTCTAAGCAAAGAAACTCATTCTTGTAATTGGCATTATTTATGACGCTTTCAAGGTCTTTATGTGAAAGATACATGACTGTGTTGTTCCATGGTTACATATGCTTTCCTTTTTGGAAGAAAGCATTGTCTTTAAACAAGAAAAAAAAATATTTCAACAAAACATTCACATACAGTTAAGCTGATGAAAGTTGAGGTATGCATTCCAAAGGTAGGCCGCTTGAGTAGGCCCGCACCCCATAAGTAAAGACCACTCTCCAGTATCCAAAAATTTTCAATCTTCAAAAAATGATAAATTTATAACTTGTGTATATTTTTTTTTTAACATTCATGATATTGGAGATATTTAATACACTGTAAAACCATAGTGTATAGGTTATATGAAGAAGAATTATGTCGAAAGGTGGTCCTTACTCATGGGGATGCGGGCCTAGTCAAGCAGCCTATATCATAGAAACTTTGAGCTGGTATTCCTATCTATGACTCGAAAAATGAACCCTTTTGCAAGATATGCCTGTTCCAAATACATGATTTAACAGTTGACTTCAGTTAGTGTTCTTTTTTACAGTCTCTCATTTAAGGAATCGAAATGCTATCCAAACATGTTATATATATAATAAGCTGTTTTATACGACCTTGAGGCTTTCGATATTTTCCTTAAAGCTGGTATCTTTTGGTTCTAAAGAAGAAAAGGTCAATTTCTCAAAATGCGTTTCATTTAAGCCTGTAGTAGTGTGTGCCACTGCTTTATTGTAAATTTTGTTACCTTCGTTTTGCATCTTTTGTAATATATAACTTTTACTAGTAGGTTTGGATGCTGGTGGTATTCCAAGTAGGCAAACAAGTATTTGCCATAATATTACTGAAAGTAGATTAGTAAAGAAAAGATTAGATAACTTTCTAAAATGCAAATAGTATATAATTGTTGATATGCTAGGTTGTAAATATCAATTAGCTGCTTATATGCCTTATTTGTATACCTGATTTTCTTTTTATAACCTCAGTTCCAACTGTATTTTATTGACTGATGTTTTCTTTTCATTATATTGGTATTTTTCAGTGCCGTGCTTCTTGTTTTGGCAAAGTGTGCCTTCTCAATTTGATATGTAGATTGGACTGGAAAAAGCTTTTCAAAGCCGGACCAAGGTCTCTCCGTAGTGAATTAATTTTTGGTATTATGCCATTTAAATTGAAAACCTATATTCTTGAATAAGAAACTGAAATGAAGGGTCACAGTAAAATCCAAGCCTTTTATTATGGCTGATTGCTACACTTGGTATTAAGATTTTTGAACAATCTGGGTAAAAATGCAATCAAAAATTAAACTATTACTAGATTGTCATATTTAGGTATTTAAAAAATTTTCAAATTAGATCAATTGGTATTTTAGAGTATCTTTTGGCAGGTATTATGAGAAAAAAAAAAAAGGAGTAGATCAAATAAAAAGGATAATGTAAAGTTTCAATGAATATAATATTTTGACAACACAACCTATAAGATGAAATGCATTAAAATGACCATAAAACTCTTCAAAAGGTATTTACCAATAATATACAATTTAGCAAAAAAACTAAAAGTCACATAATAATGAAATATGACTCATTTTGATTTTTCAAATATGCCTGGAGAATATATCAATTGACATATATTGGAAATCTAATGGTAGTGATTAGTCGGATTTTTTTTTTTTTCGAAAAACTGAAAAGTAAACAGAAATTTGAAATTACAGCTTTTTTTTGAGATGAGGCACTACCCATTTATTTCAATAAACTGTTAGGCCAATGATGAGTGTGATGATTCAAAAAAATGCATAAATGCTTGCTATTTGTTTATTGTAAATCGGATGCGAACGGTGGAATCAAATAGATCAATAAAATCAATCTGATAAATTTTAAAAATCAACTTATTCGCAAAAATTTGGTGGTGGGCAAAGCTCAACCAATTAGCAGACTTAGAAAAAACAATACAACAAAGATACCAATAAATACGATGGCTTTAAAAGACTACTATTATTGGCAAAAAGAGGAGCCGTGTTTCATGATATTTTGTAAAGATACATAATTGAAAAAATTTCTACATTTTTGCTTTTTTATCTTTCAAAAAACAAAACAATCATTGCCTTGATATCCAGTTTCAAAATGATTATTTATGTAAAAAAATTTTTATTTTCTTGATAGAACAGTAAAGAATTAACGTTTTTGTTTGTTCTACTTTTAAAAATGTTTAATAACTGTTTAAACTATATTGCTTTTTTACTGCTTTATTTTCTTATTTAATATCTCTACATGATTTTTTTGATTACCTTAATATATTCATTTTTTTTCCTTTCTGTCTCATTCAAATGTTTTAGGGCTGATTGATATGATTCAGGAAAATAAACGGGAAATTGGCATGGGTAGAGATGTCTTGGCAACCTGAAGTTGTTAGCAGAATCAACAATAAAAAAATTGGCACTTTTCTTGGTAGTTAGAAAAGATGGAGTACTATATTTTTTTATCCGAAAAAATTTTAAAAAAAAATTTTTTTTTATAAGATGAATTTCAAAAGTTTGATTTTATTTGTTTTTTTTTCTCACTGAAAAGCTTTAATACTAGAGAAAACGACAAATACGCGACATTTTTGTACTGTCTTTATGTACAAAGGCAAGGCAATAAAAATTTTTTTATAACCTTGTTTTTGAGGTTGGTTTTTCTTCCTTTTTTTTATAAATTGATTTTTGAAAGCCCGATGAAATGCAGCTGTAGTTACTATTCATTCAAAACAAAAAAAAGCTGCTGGTTTTTAAATAGAAAATAAGTTTTTTTTACAATTTATTAAGATACTTATGATTGGTAGTATGAATTGAAAATTTTTTTGTGCCCGAAAATAGGCAAAGGCTCTTTGTTGTATTGGTTTTGAGACTGTAATTCAATCTCGCTCATCTATTTTTTTTTATAATGGTTCGGCTTCTCCCTTTCCTGAATCAAAACTTATTTTTTTGTTTGTTTAGAAAATCTACGATTATCACGATAATCGATTATTACACCCAAAATATAACTATTCATGATACCAAGAGATCAAGCTTTTTTTTTTATTTAATAAACTCAAGAGACTTTTAATAATTCTTTATTAGTTACTAAAAGAAAAGATCTAGCCTGTTCCAAAAAAACAAGCCAAGAAATCTTGAAATCTCAAGACTGTAGACATAATTACATTAAGAATTTTAAATTCAAGTCATCAAATAAATAGGGTTTAATTGGTATGTATACACCCTAAAACTTACCCGTGAGAATAAGCAATAGTAAAGACAGTTTATATATTGCAACAGCCTGCGATGTAGCCGACCAATTACAACATCGCTGACTGCAGAATATATGCTAGTCGTCCAGTGCTAGCTGACTTGTACGCTAGATATACACCTTAGAAGGTATCTCTTGTGGTTTAACTACATCAATAGACCAGTTCACTTCATTTTTTTATCTGATTAGATTGATTTTCCGCTCATTTCTTTTTTTTAATATTGAATTAATGACAATTATAATTATAATTATAATTTAGACATAAAAAAAGTCAATATGCTTTATAGGGAATTAAGTATGCTAGTAAATTATTCTATAATTCCAAAATTCCTAAAAAATAGATCTTTTTACTAACTGACTATCAGTTGTTTCAAATGCGAAAACAAAAGAAAAACTAAATTGAAAAAAACTTTTTTTGAGAGAGTCTGGATTTACATATTCTACACAATCAACTAATTATAAGTATATTGATCCGACGTTTTTTCCGATTTGATGAAGGAAGACCAAAAAGCCAATTTGATGAATACTTTTACAAGAAAAATTTTATAGAACTAAACAGTTTCTATTTTTTTTTAAAACGTTCTTGCTTTTATATAACAAAAGAATAATCAATAGAACTGTAAACAAGTATATTTTCCATAGCAATCAACCTCAGGCAATATATTTACAAAAGATAGCAATTTTTTTTATTCCTTACACAAAAGCTATTTTTCAGATGACCAAACTGAAAGCTTCAAAATTTTGATAAATGATTTTGAAATATTAACTGATGTAAAAATACATTTTGCTGGCATGGAATGACTATTAAAATCTCATCAATTTACTAATATACGTGATTTATTGTTGTTATTTGAAAAATGAAACAAAAAAAAAAAAAAAGTTGAGCCCAGAATTAAATGGAGCCTATTGAACTGTCAGTGCCATCTCCTCTTGCTTTGAATGCAGTGAGTCTTATACTAATGCAGACATAGATTCATGTATTCGCAATGAGGATCCCGACATTTTTCATGAGAAGATTGGCTAGAAAACCACTCCATTTTTGTATACATACAGTCTCATTACTGATTATATAGATTGATCTGATTAGTACAAGCCCATTAACAAACAGAGTAAGGTACACCATTTGTAAAATTTTGATTTGGAATATGGTAGTCTTCTCAGGTATACAAAAGATAATATAATATTGAAAAAAAAAATCCCTCGAAAAATGGAAAATCAAATGATATGCTTCTGCTTTTGGTAATTCATATTGATTGATTCGATGGCTCTGAATTATTGGCTAACTTCAAATTCCTAAAAAGGTTTATACGGCAAAAAAAGTGGAATTTTAAATGTAAATATTTTTTGTAAAAAATTTAAAAATTTTCTAAACATTATGCATTTCAAGTAGAAAACATGACAGGGTTTATGAATGTACCACAAAGTGGTTCAGTATATACATTTTTTAGAAAACTGCTTTGTCTAAAATTTCTTAATATCTGGTCATTCGCTCGGTTGAGTTATTTCAATTGATTTGATATCCTTTTATTTTCGTAGGAATTATTTGTATATTATTAAAAATTAACATACAAAAGACGCTTATAGTGTCTCAGTCGGACTTAATGATTATTAATATTGCACAGATAAGTGATTGGACAGTTTTTATTTACATTTTACTAGCAATAAAGGTCTAGAATGATCAATAACAAATTATTAATAATATATGGAAAAGGGCTGTGTCTTACTTGATGTTTGGATTGACATTAATTCCATGGATTTCAAAATACAAAAATCTGGGCATTGATATTTTTTGGTGCTAATTATCTGCCTTTTTATTTTTTGTTTTATTTCTTTTAAGTCCTATGAATACTCAAATTCAAACGTGGCTACCATTTTGCAAATATTGATGATTCACTTGAGCGTTTGGAGATGTTTATTATCACTTTAAAAACATGATTGTTTCCTTCTGTATATCTTTTGCCAAGCCAATGGACCCTCGTACGTATAAATAATTCATTCCGCATTATCATAATCCGGTAAGTTTTAGATTGAGCTATCATAAAATTTAAATGTGGATAATAAAAATCTTTAAAAAATCTTTTTCAAAGGAGCGGATTTGCAAATATGAACCTCTAAATGTCACCTTTAGAAGAATTCAAAGTTGCAAACTCAAATAATTGCTAGTTTTGTTTTGAGAAAAATATCTCCTCGATGGGGATACCAGTTGTATCACAGTTGGTGATCATGTACGAAATGTGAAAGTGCCAAAGCTTGAAGTGTCTGAGATGCCTAGAAGCCATTAACTGCCAGTATTCTAAATCTTAAAATTTTGCAAGGTTTTAACTGATACAGATTATTTTTTTGATTTTCTATGAATAAATTTCAGCCAAAACCCGACATTGGGTATGAAAATTAATCATCTCAGGAGCCAACATCTAGAGATGCTTAAACTTAGGAATAATTATGTATAAAATTGTTAAAACAATTCTACAGATTGTGTCTATCTCTACTCATTTCCCGGATGTTCTTTAAATAGATTTACAATCTAGAGAATCAAAACTATCTTGAGGATTTTGTATAAATATTCATTTGTATCTACTTTACAATTGATTTATATTTATTTCTCTTTCTACATCTATCTTAAAATACTTTTCAATTCAATTTTTCTAACTATTAATAAACATAATATTTATTCGATGAAGTCTTCAGCATTTTTAGTGCTCATAACAGCTTCTGGCGCCGTTGCAGCGGGAAATTTGAACGGACTTTTTCGCAGTTGTGTAACACTTCTAGACAACTTGACATTTGAATGTCCTCAAAACCCACCTCCAAATGGAATCAAAGTACCACGCACCAGAATCCCTCAATGCAGTTGTCAGAGCGTCGAGTATATCGCTTCATATGCTGATTGTGCTTTACGAACTGAACACGCTGACCCCAAACCTGCCCTTTTCGGATTAGCAATGATGTGTGGTTTACCAGGATTGAATGCAGGCTTGTCTGTAGAAAAAATCATGAGCATACACAAGAATGCCACTGATTATTTTATTGACTACGATTCTGTATCTATTCCTAGGGGTAGCGCACCTGCTACCAAAGATATTACTAAGAAAACAGTTCTTTACAACCCTGTTCGAGTTTCACAAGAAAAGCTTAAAAAATCATTCATTTCACATTCTCGATTTTATGGAAATATGTATGAAGGACAATTTTATGGTGGCATTATTAATGCTTACTTTGGGTTCTTTGTGGTTGCTGCCATGATTATGAATTTCTGTAAAAAGTTTTTTCCAAAACAAATTCAATTTGCTTCTAACATTTCAGTTATCAAGAAGTTCCGTCAAACAATTGCAAACCCTGCTACCTTTAATAGGAAGCATGGCGTTCCTGCCAAGTGGATGCATATTATCAACATGTCTGTTCCTACCAGAGCACAAACCCTGGTTCTTTCTGGATATTGGATCATGTTTATTATTTTCAATTTAGTCAACTATAACTATTTTGATGATAGCACGGTTTCACTTGATTCAATGATTGCAGCCAGGACTGGCCTTTTAGCATGCACCCACCTACCTTTGCTCTTCCTCTTTGCTGGTCGCAATAACATTCTACTCTATTTAACCAACTGGTCTTACGACACCATGAGTTGCTATCATAGATGGCTGGCCAGAGGAATGTACACTATGGCTTTTGTTCATTCTGTAGCCTTTACCACCTCATATAAGAAAGTTGGCAGATATTATTCATTTTCCAGATCTACCATTGTATGGGGGATTGTTGCCACTGTATTGGGTGCCTTTATTTTGTTCTTCTCTTTGCGACACTTCCGCAAGCATACATATGAGTTTTTCCTTTTGTTTCATAAAGCTTTTGTTGCCTTTTTCCTTATTGGCATGTTTTACCATGTTACGCCTGTTGCATTCTCCGAATGGATCTGGGTTACCATTGGCATATGGGCTTTTGATAGAGCGGCTAGAGTTATCAGAATTATTATTTCTGGACTCAATGCAAAAGCAGAATGTAGATACTACCCAGAGAGTGATGTGATTAAAGCCAAAATTAATTATTCCGAAATCTGGGGCGCCTCTCCAGGCGCTTATGCTTTTGTCTATTTCCTGAAGCCTTTTTGGAAATGCTGGCAAAACCATCCATTCAGTGTTTATCAATCGCCAGTTGCAGGTGAAGAGAATAAACTTGTCTTGTGTATTCGAGGCCGAGGAGGTTGGACTAGATCCATGTCTAATTATTTTTCCAGAAAACCCAACTACTCAGCAGTCATTCCAATCTTACTTGAAGGACCTTATGGCCAGCATTTTCCTCTTGAAAACAATGATACAGTTCTACTCATTGCTGGTGGCATTGGTGTTACAGCTGTCTACTCCTATCTTGACAAACTCCGCGCTCAAGGCAAACACAAGGAAATCATTTTTGTTTGGCTTTCCCAATCTGATGATAATATTCATTTTTTCAAAGATGAGTTGGAGTCCTTAATTCAACAGGATAATATTCAAGTTTATGTTTATATTTCTCAAATTTCTAGTCTTAGTAGTTCAAGCAGTGGCAGCTTGACCGAAATGAAAGATTTTTCCACCTCTTCAACTACACTTGGAATCTCCGCCTCTTCAACCACACTTGGCCTTTCCGCTTCTTCAACAACTGTTGGACTTACTTCAATTGAAGAGAGAAAAGAGGAAACTAGAGTTGACTTGAGTAAAATTATGTCCCACCTCAGTTATGGCCGTCCAAATTTAGGTCAGATAATTCACAATACTGTATCCGCAGCTTCTGGTAGCACCGGTGTGATGGTTTGTGGGCCTCCAGGTATGAATGATGATGTTAGAAGGTTTGTTACTAAAGAAATGGGAGTTTCAAGTAATCACATAGATCTCTATGTCGAAGGGTTCAATTGGTAATCAAGCTTAGTTTTTATTTATTAAAATGTTTTTATCTCTTATCTAAGAATATATAGCCAAACTTAAAAAATTGAATATTTATTAGTTTTCAACAAAAAAATTGGAAATAACTTTTTAATTTTAAATATACCAGTGCGGTTTTCTTATAGCCATATGTTCTTCAGTCTATTAATGCTTTACAGAAAAAGCTATTGCTACAGTTAAAAATAAAATGTGAAACTCCACAGAAGCATCACTTTTTACAACATCAAACAGTATCATCTCACCAGATTCACATAACTTCTTATGATACTTTGTATAAGTTTATTATATTCAATATTCTTAAAAAAATTCAAAAAGAATAACAAAAACAAGTCAACAACCTATCGAGAAACAAAATTATTATAGCTGAAAAAAAAAAACTTATTTTCCACTGGATTATTGCTTAATACAATATGGGGAGAGATGCTGTAGACGATCAGATAAGATACTTTTGTATTTAATCAAATAATAGTGGAACCTTTACCTTGACAAAAATTGGATTGATTGCTTTCGATCAAAACATCCAAAACTTCGAAACAAATGAAAAAAATCTCGACAATGTGTTACATATTTTTGATAAGATTACATTTTTTCGGGGGTGAAGTACATGAAGTTAAAGGACGATTGAGTATTAGAAATTGCAACAAAAAAACAAAAACATAAACGTGATATCAAATATAGAGTACCAAATTAAGATCCTTATCATTAAAGATTGAAATAAAAACAAAATAAATAAAATAAAAATAGCAAGAGGATCAAATGCCGGATATATTGCAATGATATAATAATTGCCAAATTTGTCTTTTATTGTCGATCACAAAAGCATTGCAGTCATTTTTGAAAAAAAAGCAGTAAAATTTAGACAGTAGTTGCTGAAATCAAGGGCATTGGCTGGTGTTTCAATTGTATTGTTACACACTCGGAGATCACTAGCTCTTGAAAATCATTGCACAGATGTGGAATTGCTTGTTCGAAGTTATTTTATTGAAAACTTTTATAACTGAACTAGAAAAACAAAAGTGTAGTTTAATTCGCTTTTAAATACCAAAGTGTATGAATTTTTCATGTTTAATGATTGCTTTCTTGTTGTTTATAGTATGAAGTTGATAGGGCTTTCAAATTTTTATAGATATTAAATGAAGTTGACCAAATAAACATCACTTATATCAAACTTAAATTAAAAACATTTTGCAAATTCTCTTTTGAGAGTAGAGATAATAAAAAATAAAAAATGAAATTGTTGATAATTTTGAGATTAATTGCAAAATGGGAAAACTTTTGTTTTGGCAGGGAAAGTTTTATTACCTTTAGTAATAGTGAGAACATAGTCATCATCAGTAGTAGTGCGTGGTAAAACTACAAAATGAAATTTATTTGATTGCGACATTTTTATACTCCTTAAAACTTTTCGCACATTTCATTATCTAAAGCTAAAGTTATTAAAAAATGTTCAAAGATAGTGGATCATAATAAGAATAAATGTTAAGTCCAATTTATGAAGAAGACAACGATTCAAAGAATGGGGTTTAGGTTCAAATGACTCAAATGCAATTCTATATATCCGTGGAATACATGTCAAGAAATTTGAACTGTAAAGCAAAGCTGGAACAATAAGCAAAATTGTGTTGATACTTGCAAGTGAAAATCTCAAATTAGCAATTTATTTTTGTCGTTAACTATAGATTTGAGTCTTTTACAAAGAATGGCCAAATGAATCAATGATAAAAAAAAATCACCAGGCTGGTGCTTACCTCGGATTTAGTATGGAGCTGTAGCAAATAAATTGAATTGTAAGTTCGAACAATATTTTTTTGGACAGTTTTTATTTGGCTAAATGGTGCAATAATTGAATTCTAAATTCGTATATTACTTTTACTAAGCGTAGCAGAAAATATAGCAAGGAAGGTATGGTTTGTGGGCCTCCAGGTATGAATGACGATGTCAGAAAGTTTGTTACAGCTGAGATGGGAGTTTCTAAGAATGTTATTGACCTATATGTTGAAGGTTTCAATTGGTAGTTAGTTATGTGATAAATTGCAGAACATAGATTCTTTTGTCGTTTTTATATTTTGAAATAATGTATAGATTTTCTTTAAAAAAGTTAGATAAAAAAAAGTATAGATAAAAACATTGATTAAATTTATTATTTGCAAGAGTTGAATTCCTAATTAATATTGTCTTAAAGATAATCAGGGTAACTTATTTCAATTTGAGTCAGGGTAATAAGCCTTTTTAACTTCCATTAATAATCACACCTTTCAATTGCTTTTTCTTTTGTTTCTCCAACTAAACCCTTTCCGATAACTCATTTATCTCAAATACACTTATTTCATTTATAATATAAAAAAATGGAACACCCAGCTTATACTATGAGTGCATTATGCACAATTGGCGGTATTGCCGGTTTCTAGTATGTCTTGTAGATCTTGAAATACATTTATATTCTACTAACACTATTTTTCCCGCATTTCAAAAGCCGACGTCGTTCAATTCCTTCATTAGCAGGAGGTATTGTCACTGGTGTTCTCTTTGGTTCAGCTGGCTACTTACTTCACAAAAACGCTGATTGGGGCTTGGAATTGGCATTGGCAGGCAGTGTCGCCTTAGGAGGGGCCATGCTACCACGCGCCATCAAGACCCAAAAGCCATTACCCATCACTATGAGTATCTTGGCTGGTTTAAACTTGTTTTACTATAGCAAGAAATATTATGAATTTTATGGTTAAAAGGTTTGTTTAACAAGCTCACTTTATCAATGCTGCTGCTCTGTAAATAATTTTGTATAGCTAATTGATCTGTTTTATATTTTTGAAATATTTGTTACCCATAAACCAACAAAACAGCCATTTGTACATGGGTGTGTTTCATGGACAAAGCAGATTTGCAGGGGTTGACAAACATCTAACTTGTTTCAAATTGCATAGACTGTTTGAGCCTCAACTCGGTCATTTTTCCAAAAACATCATTAAAAACATTCATTTATCACATATCCGATTTGAGTAACGATTGAGATTTATATAAGTTTTTTGAATTGTGATTTTTTTTTTTTTTTTTAATCTTTTTATTCAACTTAGATATTAATTCACAAAGGCCTTTTGAAAATAAAACTATCATGACATTCAGTTCAGGTCTGGCTAAACCCTCAATTATTTGTGGACCAACATCGTCCTCACCTACTTCTCCCACAGTAAGCGATACATCATCTTTGCCTCGCTCTACTTGCCATACATTGCGGTCAAACGATTCTCAATCAATAATTTCCTGCTCTTCTTCGCCTGTAACATCACCTTCATCTGGGCACTTTTCAATGATATCGTCAGGTCAATCTTCACGTAAGCCTTCTTTAGCAGTATCTGAAGAAAACAATTCAAACTTCACTCTTACAATTGCCCAGCCACGACCCAGTAAAAGACTTAGTGATTCCAGAACTGGAAAATTTATGGCTTCTCTACACAGCTCAAACCCATCAAATTCTTCTTCTGGCAATAATGATTCTAAGAAGCCTTCTTTTCTTTCCATTAACACAGATGTTGCTACATCTACCACAAAAGCACCCAAAGAGTTGTCATTATCCATTCCTCCCCCAAAGGCTCTTAGAAATGTGTATATCATTACACCCTCAAATGAAGCTAAAGACTGTACTGATAACGATCAACAAGAAGACTCACAGCAACAACAAAACAAAAACAATCTTGTGCCTCCTCCCCCTTCATTTCACAATCTTCCACACAATATATCCCGAAAAATAAACAAGCTAAGCAATACAAAGACATCCACCGATGAGGCTAGCATACAAAAATTGAACGATGACAAAAGTGGAGAAGAAAATGAAGAGGAGGAGATTGAAATTGATGTACTTACTAGAAGATTAACATCATACTATAGACAAAACAAAAGACTTGAAACTGAACTAAAGATGCTTCTTGACTACCTCGATAAAGTTACTACTTTACATGTAAAAAAAATTAGTACAATTCCGGAAGAGGAAAAAACAGAAGAGAAGAACTTAAAAACAACAAGCCCAGAAGAAGAACAACTCAATGATCAAGGATATAACAAAAATGCAGAACTTAATTATGTTACCGAGGAAAATCAAACGTTAAATGCGAATATCGATGAATCAAAAAACTCTCATCCTAAAGAGGTAACTTCAGATAATAACTCCACCCATGTCGCCTCAGCAAAAATTGACAACAATTCTCCAGATACTCTATCATCACCAATCTTGATAAGTTCATTAACCTGTTCCCACTATCCAAAATCTGAGCCAGTGCATCCATATCTTCATTTTATTTTCTCTCAGGATTCCTTTTCCGAGGAAAATACAAATAGCCATTCTTCATCAACACATTCGCATTCTTCCTCTTCTTCCCCTCTCTCTAAACAATGGTATGATCCAATAAAAGCATCTTCTTTAGTCTGTGAATATATTCAACAACATGAAGCACAAGATCAGATAATTATTTCAGCAAAACAAGCACATCGAGCTAAACCATATTCAGCCAGTAGGGGTTTAAAAAAATCGTTCAATAAACAAAGTAACAATAAAAGTAACCATCATCATCATTATCATCATCACCATCATCACATTAAAACAAAATCACAAGAATTGGAATATGAAGAATATTTACAAGATATTCAGAATCAAAAAAACAATCAACAAAAATTTGATCAAAGCAACGCTAACAACTTTGAATCAAAATCGGTTTTTAAAAAAATCTTTTGTATGTAGTTTTAATGATAATATTCCTATATAAAAAAAAAGACAATACATAACAATAATATACAATAGAAAATAAAATAAAATAAAATGTATGATAAAAAAAAAACAATGTTATAAATAGTTGTGATCAAAAAATAAATAATTCCCTTGTCTATAAAAAAAATAGATATAAAAAAAAAAAATTAAAGTGTCATTAAAGCATCGTCTATATCTTCATCTTTTATTGAAGATTTATTATCATTAGTGTTTGTGGTATTATTAAGATCGTAAATAAACGAGTTTATAGAGCCGATTGAAAACGACGACAATCCACTTTTATGCTTCTTGACAAAATCTTTGTTTTGAAGTCCAGAATCCTCTCCCTGGACTGTTTCTGGGAATGTAAATCCAGCTGATAAATCAGATGAAACATCTCCATTACTGGTATTATTTGTTTTTATTTCATTAATCATAGTATTTGATTTGTCACTTGGCAAAGCGTCATTAATAGCTTCTTCAGAGTTAGTGCTGCCGTCCATGATTGGAGCAGTTAGAAAACTCAAAGTTTTAATGTGCATTGTACTTTTCTGCTCTTTATTCAGATTACTATCATCCTTGTTTGCTTCTATAGATCCTTGACTGATTGACTTTGTGTTATTTTGGATAGGAAATTTCCAGTCGGCAGGATTCGTAACTGGTTTTTTATCAGAATTGCTGCCAAGACTGCTATGGCTATCATTAGGCGACTGGCTGTTGGATCTAGCGGGGTTCGAAGCTGTGGGGGTGTTCGAGTTGATTACATCAACACATGTACTGCTTGGATAAGAAAAGTTTTTTGATTGAGATCGTGAGTGTGAACGGGAATGGGATTTGGAATGTGTCTTCGAGTGAGATCTATTATGTGATGCAGATGAGACAGGAGAAGGGGTCAAAAGGTTTAAATACTCATCAAAGTCAAACGTTTGAGTAGGTGTAGTGGGTGCTTTTTCATCATTACTAGTAGTTTCCTGAGTTGTAATGGTTTCAGGCTTCTCTGGATTGCTTTTGGGAGTACCCTTTTCATTAGTAACACCTTCCATAGCATCTTCCGATTTTTTTTCTTCAATAGTGGCCATTTGAGCATCATGAGCTTGTATTGTTTCATTTTCTTGTAAGTCACTACTCATTGAAGAATCATTCATAAGCTCATCTGCCTCTTTCGTAGACTTTTGTGTAACAGCAACTTGTTTTTTAACTCCTGGACTCTTGTAGTGATTATAATTGGTGGAAAAATTTGGAACTCCGGATGGGGTAACAACTTTAGGGCCTGACTTTACAGATGTGGGAGATGTTGCTCCTTGCTTTAACTCAGGAACTACACTATTGATTGCTTGCTGTGGTTGCGGTTGTTGAGCTTGTTGTGGCTGTTGTTGAGTAGAAAAGTTCAAATGGTTTCCTCTGCCCGTAGCAACAGATATAGCAACAGCAGCAGCAGCAGCAGATGCCGCAGCTGCGGCAGAACTTCCACCTCCTATAGCTGTACTATTATTGCCCATGGAAGAAGAGGATGTAGTAGAAGGAGATGGTGAAGGGAGAGAGTTACTATAGTTGCTAAAGGGAGAAGAAAATGGATATGACATATTGTTTGTAGTTGGAGTAAGTGGAACATACATTTGAGGATTACTCAAATTTGTATTTGTTATCACCATATTATTTGCCATGCCATTAGACTTTGTCGGAGATGCAGCTACCATGCTATTAGAAGGTACTTGGGAATATATGTATTGGGTATTTGTGGCAGGATTAAACCCGATAAACTGCTGAGGTTGTGATTTCACCTGTACAGGTTGCTGGTTCTGAGATACTTGGAAAGTAAATTGTTGATGCTGCGGCTGTTGTGACTGTTGCGGCGCCGAAGGAGACTGTTGGGATTGGTTTCCTGATGCATTTGGAGAAGAAAATACATTATTGGATGAGTCGTTCATAGTCTCAGCATTATTTCCGGCATTATTTTCAAATGCAACAGTTTTGTTTTTAGCTTTTGGCTTAGTGGGTGTGCTTTTAGGTGTTGACTTTTCGCTCTTTTGACCACTATTACTTTTACCTTTTTGGCTCATTGAATCATAGTTCTTTGCAAAACTGCTTTGGGTCTGAACTTGAAACTGATTAAAGACTCGATGTTGTAGCATGAAGGTATGTTGTAATGGATTTTTGTTCCCATTGCTTGAATTTGTAGAGATGGTATTTGTTGTATAGTTTTCCGATGCTGTTCTTGGTTTTTTCTTGAACGTCGAATCTGAAGTGTTTATTATATTGAAAGAGCCTGCAATTGGGCTGTTATTCGCGTTTGGAGAAGAAGAATTGTTTGTAGATTTTTTGACAGTTAGAGTGTCTTTTAAGCTTGTTTGTGATGAATTATGTTGTTGCGGCTTTGTAAAGGAGCCTGTTGTTTGAGGAGGTTGGAACAGAACAAACTGTGGTTTTTCGGGTTTCGGCTGTTGTTGTTGTTGTTGTTGCTGCTGCTGCTGCTGCTGCTGTTGTTGCTGTTGCTGCTGTTGTTGAACAAACTGCTGCTGGGCCTGTACTTGGGAATATGAAAATAGATTTGGCGTTGATTGAGCAGCTGTCATATTTGTGTAATAATAACCCATTTTAGGAGGCCCTGTGAATTGAAACTGTGCTTGCTGAGGAGATACTTGATAAACTTGTTGGCCTACAAATTGATTTGGCACAGGCTGTTTAAAGTTTGGATCCACAGGTTGATTTACAAACTGAGGGGTTAACATGGGAGCTGTCACCGATCTCTGTTGTGGCATCTGAACTGCAGTATTTGCAACCCTTATTAGTTGAGGCGAAGGAGCTCTTGAAAGCATTTGCTGAGGTTGCGCTATAACATACTGATAACCAAGAGGAGGTGCTATAGTCACGTATTGGGGTACAAATTGCTGAGCCATGGGAGTGGTAGTACCACCACTTACGGAAGTTGTAACAGTGCTTGGTATGTGCTGGCCTACAGGAGTGGTTGGCAATGAATACACTTGCATGTTTGACTGCTGCGGAGTGGCTAGTTTAGGGCTACCTGAGGTTGAGCGTAAAACAGGCGATATAAAAGGTTGTGTCGATGGTTGTTGTAGTAAGGGGGATGAGTGGGCGGATTCCATTTGTGCCGAGCTTGGTGGGAATGCTTCATAGAAATTACGTTTTGGAGAAGGGTGGCTAGATGCAATTGAAGATGAACTATTATTACTATGAGTCGCTATATTAGGCATCGAAACAGAAGCCGTAAGCCTTGATGGAGGCAACGGTAATTGGTGATTACCTTGATCCATAAATGGTTGAGGGGAATATAATGGGGATGCTTGAGAGGTTGCAGTTCCTATGCTTGAGGGTTCTGTTAAAGGAGGGGAAGACCCTATTGGAGTAGAAACCAAATTATTTGGCTGATTATTATAATACATTGATGATGATGTTGATATTGAAAAAGTTTGTTGTTGTTGTTGTTGTTGTTGCTGTTTTTTATTTAAGGGGAGCTGGGTATCAGAAGAAATAAAGGCAGCCTGTGGTTTAGAATGGGCTGTTTGGAAATAAGTTGAGGGCTGACCCAGCGAGTCCGAGTTGTTACGAGCAGATAATGGAGAGGGAGTTGCTGGTGAAATGTTTTGTTGTTGATTTTGTTGAAAAGGAAGTGTTATAGGATAAGAAGGGTCTTTGCTGGGAGGTGTGGTAGTGACGATATTTGTGGGAGATGAAGAAGGTTTTGGAGTTGGGGGAGAGGTTGTTTTTACATCACTACTATTACTATTGCTGTTGCTACTAGCAGACTTTGAATCGGACCGACTTCTTTTAGTCTTGAACGATGCTAGTGCCAGACGGGACTTTAGCGATTGAGTAATCTAATTAAATCAGAATACAAAAAGAAAAAGAGGGTTAGTGGTTCATTTCAAGGGAAATTAATTAGATGTGTATATAAACAAACCTTTGAAATTTTGGCATGATCTAATACATCTTTGCCAATGGCATCTAAATCTGGGTCATTAGACGATGATTCTTGATTTTTGGAAGACAGCGGTGATGAGATTGCGTCTTCATTGATGGACTGCTTTCTTGTCATGGAAAAGTACCGTTATTGAAGGTTAGTTTGATGATGTAGAATAAGGACGAGAAGGAGGAGTTGTGCATGTGGTGTAATATAGAAACAGTCGCTATTGAATATTGGTATTATATTAGAAAGCGCTGCAATCGCAATAAATGAAAATTTTCTATACTAGATGACAGATCAATAGTATTAATAAATAAAATGAATGAAAGAAAAAAATAACGAGTGAAATGATTTAATGGTGGTTGGTATTGAAAAATAAAAAAAAAAAAAAAAAGAGAGAGAGAAACGAGATGGAGCAAGGAAAGGGAGGGATAGAGAATATTTTTTTTTTTCGCTAACAAACAAGATAAAACACCACCTTTCTACAAGTCTCAATCAAATCAACTGTATTATTACCGGTCCAATCAATCCACTGTGGCCAGAGGCACAGAGAGGGAAAACTAATAATTAAAAAACCAAAACAGCCCTTTCCTTGACTCCTTGATTGTAGCTTATTTTTTTTGTATGTGAAAAAATACAGTTTGGTTCTCTAGCTTTTCCCTTCTTCTTAGCCCACTCATTTTGTATTTAGTGGTCTAATTTTATGATTTTTTTTACTGCCTTTAGCCTACTCTCTTGTATACTTTGATGCTTTCAATCTGTCAATTGTTTGTTCGACAGTAACAATCGTGTTGTTTTGTTCAATGACAATTTGCTCCTACAACTTTTTTTGTCTTCTTGAACAGCTAATAAACCAAGACTTATTTCATACAGCAAGCTGCCCCCCAATTTTACTCCTATTTTGACTAGTTACGTATATTATATCAACTTTTTATTTTTTAAAACTTACAACCCTCTCTATTTCTTTATCTATTTATCATATCAACTCAAAACAATGGTTTTTTTTTACTCCTTGTATTTACTTTAAGGCTTTAAAGTTTCATGATTTTTTTTTTTTTTTTTTTTTTTTTTTTTTGTTCAAAGTCAATGGAAAATTCAAATCCATAGACTTATTTATTTCACGTGGTGCTTATGCCATCATTATGTAAAAAAGTATTGGTTTCAACTATAAGCCCGCAGCAGTTGTTCAGTTATCATAACCAGCCTTTCCTTTTTATCCAACCCCCTTTGTAGTAGATCACAACTCTCTTTTTATAGTTTATAGTATATTTTCTTCATAAGGAGGGAGTCCTTACTAATAAGGACAATAACATATTTAAAGAAGGTATCCATAATTTTACTTACTGATATCTATCTGTAATTATCTTGAACCTCCAATATTCGTTTTGATAACATATTAGCAAGAGCAACTCTTATTCGTCATTATAATATTATTGTCCTTTCAAGTAATAAATATATAAAAACCTTATACATTAAAACAAGATAAAACAACGTTATTGATTGATTTTTTTTTCTTCTTCTTCTATTTTGAAAGTATAGTTCTCTAATGTATGATAATAAATCCATAAGCCCTTTTTATATCAATTTGTGGATTTTCAGTTTAAGTCTGTTTACCCTTAATACAACAAATGCAATGAGTCTGTAAACAACAAGACACACAGCTAAAGCTCCCAAGTATGGCTTTATGGGTATATCAACTCCATATACTTGAAGAACCTGCTCGCCCGTCATAAGAGGGCATTCTCCAGTCTCTGGATCTACAACCTGTCCCCCGCACGTAAACTTTTGATCTTGCATGGATTGTTGAGTTACAACCCCTACCGCAAACTTTAATGGACTTATCCAGTTGATGCCTCGTAAAAAGCCAGGCATGTTTAGAGACATAAGGCCGGCCATGATAGTCCCGATGGATAAAATAACCGAAATGACATTGATAGCAAATCCTTCATGGAGAAACAGGGTATTGAAAATAATGCCTAGAGATTCTCCACAATTGACAATCACAATAACAGCATATGTGGTGATAAAAAACATGGCAACTGATCGATCTAAGCCAGAGGCAATTGCATACAATACAGAAAATATCATGGCTGTCATGAACTCAAATGGCAGTTCAATAGTTGTATATGACATAAAGAACGGCAGTACGTCATATATACCATCGTCGTATTCTCGATAAAATACAGATCTTTCTGAAGGATATACTGAGATGTTGTTCAACATACCAACAAAGTATAGAGCCGTTATTTGTTGAAGCATACCAAGCCTGTTCATGATCCCAATATAGTCGTCTCTAAATGGAGAAAAAAACAGTGCAAGAATGCCACCAATGCCAATAACCTGCCCAATTCTAGCAGCCAACAGATGGGGAGAGCGTTTCAAATTTTTCCAACTTCTGCTCAATAATACAGTATAGGCCGAAAATACACTTTTTTGTCTTTTTTCCAATTCTTCATTTTCTATTAATTGTAGCGATGATAATTGTTGGTTGTTGGATTTTTCGCTAGCTTCCTGTTCCAGTCGTTGATTTTCCTCTTGCCAACTTTCAAGAATAGTTCTCACTCTTTCTCGTGACAATTCCTCCTTCTGGGCTGTCTGAAGATTAATTGAAATCAAATCCAGTAAATGATCTGCAGGATTGGTCATGCTAGGGCATGGATAACCAATTCTATCGAGGTATCCAAATAAATACTCAGGAGACCCATTGAAAGCAGATCGCCCGCCTTTTGCTAGCAACAGAATGTTTCCAAAAGAATTGAACATATCAGAACGAGGTTGATGAATAGTACATATCACAGTTCTTCCTTCAGCTGCAAGAGACTTGAGAACTTCTAAAATTGAAGTTGCTGTAAAACTATCTAGACCAGACGTAGGCTCATCTAATAGCAAAACTTTAGGATCATTCAATAGCTGGATTGAAATTGTGACACGGCGTTTCTCACCTCCAGAAATACCCTTTACCAATTCGTCTCCAATTGGCGTATTGGCACAATACTTTAACCCCATCTTTAGAATGATGTTGTCAGCTATTTGACGTCTTTCCTCACGTTTCAAATGGCTGGGAAGTCTAAGATATGCTGCATAATGTAGTGTTTCTCTTACAGTCAAAGATGGTAACAAACCATCATCTTCCTGAGTAACAAAAGAACACAATGAAGAAATAACCTCTCGAGGTGGAGCAACGTTATTAAAAAATATAGCATCATTAGAATGATATTTTGAAAAGACACTAGAGTTTAATCTGTCGGCAACAAGGTTTAATAAAGAGCTTTTACCACTTCCACTGGGTCCCAAAATGGCATTGATAGATCCAGGATAGAACTTTGCGCTGATTCCATTTAGAATAGAAATATTTTGTTTTTTGTATCCAAAAAAAGATTTTTCTAAAGTTAACTTGAGATCTTTTAATTCAACAACCAGAGGATTTGGATTCTCTGTTTTTTGGAATTCAAAAACTTCTGGGTTGGATTTGGCATGACCAGTGTGTTTTGGGCCTTGTGCCATCGATATTTCCATGGGAAACAAGTATAAAATTACCCATGCAGCCAAGTAGAATCCCACTGCCCAAGCTGTGATAATTCCAATACAAGTTGATATCCAGTTTGGTCTGAAATTCATTGACGCAATAACATATTCTCCGGTATAAGGAAGGCATTCTGGGGTATTTTGATTACCATATGGACAATCACCAAAATAGCCTTGAAACTGATTTTCAATAACAGCAATAAGAGAATAATACAAATATGTAGCCCAATGAGTCCATCGGACATAAACAGGCAAGTATGAACTGTTGGCAAAAAAACCACATGCCATGGATTGTAAAGTGTAAAATAAGTTTCCAATCAATGATGCCATTGCAAACTCTCTACTAATTGCAGCACAGCAAGTAGCAAACGTAATAGAAATGTAATGCCCAATCAAACACACGGCAAAGTAGATAAAAAACTGTGTTGCAGTGCGAGTGAGGCCCATCATAAAGTATGAAATAACTGAAAATATTAGAGGTACAAACAAGTCCTCCGTAAATACTTTAGCCAAACGTCGAGATATGAGATATCCATGGACTGTTATACAGCCTTCTCCTCTTTCTCTATCATAGATCTTTAAATCGATTCTGCAAAGTCTGTAAATTTCATAAAGTAAAAGAAGATAACCTTGCAATGCGCACGCCGTATACAAAGCACCCTGTTGGGATCTGATACCGCGAATTGAGCCATCCATTTTGTAAAATACCCATCCTACAATAATACCCATACTAATGGCTTCAAACAGTAGCCCAGCGTACCCCATAGGATCACGATAGGACATGACAAGCTGACGTTTGGTTAGAACAGTGATTTCTCGTAGTAGTGGTACTTTTCTTTGTTTCTTTTCATGCTTTGAATTATTAATATCAGTAATCCCTAGTAAAGGTGCATTATCAAATTTGTGATGAGCATTCCAAGAGTCAACTAGTTTTGCAACCCTTTCTCTGGTCCTGCTTTCAGCCTCTGGTGTTCTAGAATCTATGGCACAAATATCAATAATAAAATCAGCTGGGTTTACTCGTAAAGGTAGGTAATGGCCTAAAGACTCAAAATATGGTACAACATTGTCAACTGAACCAGTATAAGTTAGACGACCACCAGTAGCGAGAACTGTAACAATATCAAATAAGAAAAAAATATCAGACCGAGGCTGGTGAATACTCATTATAACAGTCCGGCCCATTCTCGCCCAGTTGTAGCATGTTTTTGTTAACAAATATGCAGAACTGGCGTCTAAACCCGTTGTTGGTTCATCCAGGAAAAGTACGCTTGGATTTGCCAGTAGTTGAATACCCATTGAAAGTCGTCGCTTTTCACCTCCTGACAATCCTCTGCGGGATGAATCCCCCACCATTGTGTCTGCACATTCCTTCAATCCAAGCTCTAGGATGATTTCTTCAACAATATTGTATCTATATTCTTTTGATGCATCCGAAAGACGTAGATCTGCCGCGTATTTCAAAGTTTCCCTACAAGTCAAGTTTGGTTCTAAAATATCTTGTTGAAGGACAAATGCATGGGTGACATGCGAAAGATTTGGCTGTCCGTTATAGTATATGCTACCCTTAGTTGCAATGTTAGAGGATTTAACTCGTTGAGAGAGTGCATTAAGTAGAGAAGTTTTACCCGAGCCTGAACCACCTATGATTGCCATAAATTGGCCAGAAGGAACATCAAGTGATATAGAGTCGAGGATTGTTGGGCTTTTTGGACTTTCATCCTGAGAGTCGTCAACTGATGTGGTTGCTTTTTCTTTGGCTACTTTACTTTTTTTTGGTTCTTTGGATAGAAACTTAGGCAAAAGACCTGAGCTGTTTTTTTTAACATAAAGTGAAAGGCTTCGGACTGAAAGCGAGACCGGCTCTACAGGATCAAGTTTGATGTTTCTTGATGATGAAACAGTTCGCTTTAGGTTTAACGACTCTGGTGGCCCTAATTCAACTAGGTCATCGATGCTTCTGTAGTTAAAAAAAATACGAGATAGTGAGTTAGTAACTTAATATGCTAGTTATTCTTCAAACAGCAGCCCTATCTAAACAAACAAAAATAATAAATAAAAAAGTACTCACTGTCGACTCATTCTTATAGCTGGTATTGTAAAAAAAGAAGGAGCAATGAAAAAGCTAGTAAATAAAAACTTATAATAACTTCATATCTAGTAAAGCAGAGTAGTATACAAAATTATACTGTATTTTGTCAAATATTTTTTAATCACTACTCAAATTCAAACAGCTCCAATAAATTTAAGGTATAATATAATCAATTATATATTGCATCACATGTAACACAGGTTTAAGTCATAACAAAAATTCCATTGATAAACTAAATTCAATACATAAACAATAAATAAAAGGCTTTTTTTAATACAACGGTTCAAGCGGTATTCCAGAAACAATAAAATTATATTCGATAATGAACTTTAACTAAGCGAAATGAAACTTTATGATTCGTTGTTGTCATCATCATTAAGTCCCATATTTAATTCCTTTTGTAATTCGAGTTCCAAATTTCGTTGAAATTCCAAATCTTCCAGCGATCTATCTTTATCAATATTTCCTTCTTCCAACTGTTCCGCAGGTTCCTCTCTGTTTTCTTCAGTCATTTCCACTTCAATCGGCTCGTCGTTGTGAGTTGATTTTGGATTTTCAGAATTTGGTACCTCCTCATTAGTTTCAGTTCCTTTAACATTATTATCAGTAGCCGCCGTTGTAGTACCATTTTCCGTAGTTGGTTCAGTTTCTCCTGGAGCCGGGTTGCTATGGCTACCCGGTCTAGACTCTTTTTCTTCGTTTGCTGATGAAATATTAACTTCCATGACCTTATTATACAGTGGCGAGAGATGTTTGGCATTCAAAAAAATTCTCTTCGCAAGAGAGAAATCAATTACCTTTGCAACAGCAGCTACTCGAATTTTGGCCGCATATTGACAGAGATCACATTCTAATAGCAATAATAGCTGTTGCGATTTTGAATTTTGTTCTGTAATTTGTCGTAATGCTTCATGGCTTTGAACGGTCTGTATTTGAAAGGATTCTGGGTTGGTAAACTGAGTACTGCCATCTTCCATATTGTCATGGAAAGTTGCTACATCATCTTCTTCGTCTTCTGAATCACTGAGCTCACTAAGCTCACTATCGCTGTCATCTTCAGTAGTAAGTGCCTTTTTGATAGACGTAATTTTATTACTTCTTAACGATTTAAGATAAACAGAGTCTTCAGGGCCAACATCTAAAGTTACTTTATTGGATTTAGCGTATGCACTTTCCTTCTTCAAAAATATGCCCATGATCTGTTGTTGAGTGATTGTAGATGCTTTTCTTGGTAATTCGAGAATTTGAAAATTTGTGGATGAACTTGGAAGTAATGATACTTGCATAACGGTGACATTGACAGCAATCAATAAATCCAAAAGAGCTTTAGATGTCATAGTACGAACTTCAAAAGAAAATGCTTGTTCAATAACAAGCTCAAACTCTTGAATTATTGATGTTATAAATTCAGTTGTGCCAGCATTCAAATCAACTACCTTAGATGTGCCATTACCGACAGCAGTAGTTGTAGCAGCAAAGTTTACTGAAGATAATTTCCACATACAATAACTCTTTAATATGTTTATCAGAGAACTAGCTAGTGTCAAATTGATATTTTCAGAAGCCATCATAGAAATGTTGGAAAAGATTTTACTAAATTTTTGAATTATCGTTTCGGAATTGGATTCAGTGCTATTTTCGTCTTCAGTCAAAGGCAATTCTAAAGTGCTTTGAATATCAACTACTCTGGAAATAACATCGAGTTTCAAAGTTGGTTCTAGAATGGCCTTTTCAATCTCCTTATTATTGTCATCTTCATTGTTAGATGGATTGCTGATAATACATTGTTGAATCTCATATCCAATATCACCCAGAAGGTCCTTGAGAGCGAGCCGGACCTCTTCTGTAAAAGATAAAGCAGAGTCATCGTTTAGAGATTTATGAAAAATATTGACACACTCTTCCAATACTTCCTTGTCATTTTGTGCCTTGAATTGGCCAATGACCATCTGAATGAATTCCATATACTTGGGCTCAAAGTGTAATTGCCGGTAAATTCCCAAGTCTAAGAGGTCGTGAAGTTTCAGTATGGAACTCAGAGCTTTGGGATTATGTGAATAGTGCTTTACTAGTTTAGGAATTGAATCAACTAGTTCAGCTTGAATTTGTGTATGGATCGCCTCCAGGTCGTCACGAGAAACCCTTTTCTTCTTGATATTGCTATGAGATATAAGAGAATTGAAATGGTGTCGGTCAATCTCCATCAAATTTCCTTTGATAAAGCCAAACAGCAACTCTACAAGTATATTTTCATCATCTGGTTCAAGAGAATATAATTCGACATAGGACCTATCAGTTCGAGACTCAATTTGTTCATCAAAGGAGGAAAAATCAAATAATAATTGGTCAATCAAGGCAGTCCATTTATAATGACTTTCAAAACCAGCAGCCCATATCGCTTCTCCTGCAAGAGTTACTCTAGTTTCACTTGATGGATAGAGCTCTTCTAAATCACGAAGAACAGTATCATCAGCACGTAGCGTAGTAGCAGTACTTATTTGTGACTTTAAAACATATGCCAACTCCTTGAAAGCCAGCCAGCTTGCATCGAACGTAGAAAACTTGGATTTACAAGTTTTCAAATCTTTAGCAGAGAATTTGTTTAATGATTCAGATGATTCATCGATTACATGATCTAAAGTGAATTTCGCAGCTGCTCGTCGAATACGAGCTTCTTTGTCAAAAATCAAGCCGCATATAACTTCAATATCAGAGTTTTCCAAAAAGCCTAGTTCTCTTAGAATTGTGAGTAGTTCAATTGATGCAGCTCTAACCGTAGTATCTGAATCTAATACACTCATCTCAACAATACGAGAGCGAAATCTTTCAGTGAATTGTCGAAAACCAGATATATTATCCTGAATTTTGTATAGCTTTACCAATGATCTTACGACTTGAACTCGTACTTGATTGTTGATGTCTGATAAAAGCCAGCCGAAATATCTAATGTATGTAGATTCCAGGAAAAATTCTGGAAGCATCAGCATCCATGTGCCGAGAGACTTCATACACTCAACACGAATCTTGAAGTCGACGTCTCGATATCTGTGAACAAAAACTGTTTCAAAAATGTCGCTCATAGTACCTTCGATAAATTCTTTTTTCGAATTTGCTAAAGATACTGATGATTCTGCTTGCTCAATCCTAGCAACATTTGGTCGTGTTTTTGAGTTTTCTTTCTCAATGATTTTTTGATTTATACTGGAGACATGTGTAGCTGCCACATGAAGTTCGCATAATTTTTCCATTATAGCTAGCCAGATTAAGGTAGAAGTATGTCGAAATGATCTCAAATTTGAAGAGCTTAGAGAAGTAATCCAGATTTTTAAATCTTCCATAAATTGAGAGTTTTCATAAAGAATACCCTGTTCTGCCGCTTTGTGAATTATATCTTGACAAAATTTGATCAAATTGGATCGAAACATGCTAAATGCCGCTTTCTTAGACACTAGGCAATAGTCGGCTAGAGCATCACTTTTAAAAGCTTCTTGAATTTGACTTAAAGTCTCAACTGCTGAATCAGGTTCTTCCACATCATGAAGTTCAACAGGAAATCCGCATCCACAACTCTATAATCAAAAGATTGGATATGTTAATTATATGTTAAAATAAATAGAATAAAAAATATGGATCTCATACCTTTAAAATAAAATTTATAATATCTTTAATCGCTGTGTAACTGTTTTCAATGTATGATTCGATCCAGCCTGAAGCCAGTTCATCAATTGATGCTTCTGGATCAATAATTGAATCTGAATAAATTATAAACAAGATATTGAATAGTTAGAATTAAGAGTTAGATTACTGTAATAATCAAACACGTACCATAAATGTAGTTTTCAAAACTAGCTTGTTCTGTTGGCTGTTTTGGTGGTTGTGTTGTTTGACGCTTTTTAAAACGCGTTTGAGTTGGTGCATTTTTTGCTCGTCTTTTTTTGCTTTTGGAAATGGTTTTAGGAGCTTCTCCAACATCAGAGTTTTCGGAGTTCAAGTTTTCTTCTTCTTCGCTACTTATCTCATTTTCAACTAGATAGAAAAAAGCGGGTAGTTAGAATTGAAATAAAAGGTTGTGAATTTATGTAGCAACGCGTCAAAGACTTCAAAATACCTTCTTCTTGTGGGTTATATGATCTGACCTGAGTTCGAGTACGGGTAGAGCGTCTAACCTGAGTCTCTGAGGTATCAGGATTAACACTCATATTGATTTATATATTTAATGCTGCTGGGTACGCGTTTTACGTTTAAAAATAATGAAATATTGACTATAATTATTGAAAAACAATTCTGACGATTGTTTGTTAGGTGTAAGTGATTCAGGAACAGAGATAAAAACCCTAATCCATAAACAGGGTAACACAATAATATGAACGGCCCATAGTCAGAGATTTACATTGAAAGGCTCAAATTGAGTCTTACAAAGCTATTATCTTTTGGATTATAGTGATTAGAATTTTTTTATCTATTTATATCATTACTTTTTTTTTTGAAAGGCTCATTCTATATTTCAATTGTGGCTATACAGACCGTAAATCTCAATTAGCCTCCTTGAATATACCAAGCCATAAAATCACATGATAAGGTAGCTCTTTAGAGATGATTCCCGCTGTCTAGTTTGAAATTTTCATCTTGATTCAAAATTTTTAAGAATTTTTTTTGTTTTTTAACCTTACAAAAGCTAGTTACTGCTGTGGCTCTTTGATTTTTCTATATCGGCTTGGAGTAAATGGAAATTTTTAATAAAAGGTTACTTTCATTTTTATTAATATCAAGCGGATCAGCAAACACCCATCAATGGTCACTACTTTTCCCTTTAGCGTTACCAACTTTCAGAATATTTCCAATCAAGCTTAAAATAAACAACTAGAGACTGTGAAATGTCAGGAACAAATTCATATGTGGCACTGCCGTCTGGCTCCACTGCAACAACTGATTTAAGCACATCTATGTCTAATTCAATTGAGCTCACCCAAGACTTACCCTCTATCTCCAAAAATGACATGTCAGCAAGTTCAAGCAACACGCCGTTAGATACACCTACTAATGACGTCAGTGATATTATCAAGCCCCAAAGAAGATCATCATCATCAAGTATAGACTTAGAAGAGGTGGATATCGATGGGAATGAAATGATGGATTATGAAGACAACAATCCCCTGCTACCAGAGGGTCGTGGATTTGGCCCAAACCAGGCCTTAGAAGATTTGGCAACAGAAACAGAAAAGAGCAATCTTAAGATGGCTTTCATGAATATGGCAAATAGCATTATTGGTGCCGGGATCATTGGCCAACCTTATGCTATACGCCAGAGTGGGCTTGTTGGTGGTCTTTTTCTTCTAGTCTCATTGACAGTGGTGATAGATTGGACTATTCGATTAATGGTAATTAATGCCAAAATGAGTGGAACCGATACTTTTCAGGCTACTGTCAAACACTGTTTTGGCAAATTTGGTCTTATCACAATTTCACTAGCTCAAGGAGCTTTTGCCTTTGGAGGTTCAATGGCATTTTGTGTCATTATAGGAGATACAATACCTCACGTCGTTTCGGCGTTGTTTCCAGGATTAGCTAGTATACCAATTTTGAACTTACTGGTAAAGCGCAACCCAGTGATCATAATATGCACAACATTCATATCGTATCCACTAGCTTTGAATAATGATATTTCAAAGCTTGCAAAAGCTTCGGCATTGGCTCTTGTGAGTATGCTAATTATCGTACTCACAGTGGTAATAAAAGGGCCACAGCTACCTGCAAGTTCTAAAGGGCAGCTTTCTTTGCCTTTGTTGACTGTCAATAGCGGGTTATTACAAGGTGTTGGTGTTATCTCTTTTGCCTTTGTATGCCATCATAACTCTTTATTGATATATGATTCTTTAAAAAAACCTACAATGGATCGGTTTGCTATGGTCACTCATTGGTCTACTGGCGTTTCAATGGTAGCATGTATTACTATGGGATTAGGAGGTTTTTTGATCTTTAAAGACAAAACAAAAGGAAATATTTTGAATAATTTTCCTCCAGATGATGTCCTAGCAAATATCGCCAGATTTTGTTTTGGTCTGAATATGTTGACAACCTTACCTCTTGAAATTTTTGTATGCCGCGAAGTCATCTTGAATTATTTTTATCCACCATCACCAGAGGATGCCATAAGAGATGATGATAATCATAACTCGCAACATGAGGAAAACACATCACTTTTTGTATTGAATAGGCATTTTGTTGTCACAACTGTATTGGTGTTTTGCGCAATGACTGTCTCTCTTTTCACATGCAACTTGGGTGTCATCCTAGAAATTGTAGGCTCGACTTCGGCATGTGTTATGGCCTACGTTCTTCCTCCAATGTGCTTTATCAAACTTACAAGCAACAAAAATTTAAGAAACGTTCTCCCATCGTATATATGTGTTGCTTTTGGCATCATAGTTATGATCATATCGACCGTTCAAAGTATCGTGAAGATTGTGTCTGGAGGAGATGGAAATGAACAACACTGTGTTTAGATAATATAATATTAGTAACAATGATAGATTTGATAAAGAAATTTATTTATTTATTTTGTAGATATTTCATAGGAGTGATAAAAATGTGTGTCTAGTAGTGTGCTATTTTTACTTCAAGAAATTTCCATCAGCCGCACTATGCCTAGGGAAATGGCAAAGTTATCACCACCATAAATTTCATTACAGGTTTCATTTCTCTTTAGCTACTTGAGATTACACACTATACACAATCAACAATGTCGGCAATAAAGGATTACTTACAGAGTATGAAATATATTTAAAGGAAAACGCTCATATGAAACAATTTAACTAACATTATTATAAATTATTTTCTAGAAAAAATACTTGTATTAACAACCGACGGAAGAATACTGGTGGTATGTATTTTCTTCAATCCTAATACTAATTACTAGAGCCTTTGATTTTAATATTATTATTTATAAATAGGGAAAGCTAGAGGGCTTTGACCAACTTACAAATTTAATAATTTCAGATGTTGAAGAGCGAATAATAACTCCAGAATCTTCAGATGAAGATAACCCGTCCACGGTTGTCAAAATTGGAACTTATCTATTGCGAGGTAATTTTGTAGCGACGATCGGGTTAGTTGATGAAGAACTAGACAATTCGATAGACTGGACAAAGGTTAGTAAAGTTGCTTGATTTTTTCGTATTACTAAAATGAGATATGACTAACGTGCATTATATAGACACATGGAAAAACAATTTATTCAATAAGACACGCGGAGGAAAAATTTTACAAGAATTGATAAAGATATAACTATTAGTAAAATTTAATTGAGAATTATTCGTTAAAACTTTAATCATATACTTTGCAATATTATATTTCACCATTTCATATTAATTATATACCATAATCTGCCAAAAATGTCGATACATTTCAAAATCAACAAGATTTCTTATTTTTAATAATAATCATCAGAGTAATCACTATCTATACCAAGGATGGACTCCATTTCTAATTCAGCGGCTACTCCAGGATCATCATCAGAGTAGTTATCATACTCTTCCATATCACGCCTTGTTATTTCAGCAAATCTATTCAAACCTTCAATAAGTTCACGAATCTTTGCTTGTTTAATTTTCTCCTCTTCACTGGCAATCTTGCTATTATTATTTTGCTTGTCTTGTTCCTTGGAACTAGCATCTTTATTGCTATTTTCTTTATTTGAATTTGCGCTTGTGTTGTTTTTTTCATTAGCCTTAGCATTTCCGTTTTCTTTGGAATTGCTGTCTTCATTGGTATTCTCGCTTTCATTGGCATCAACATTTTCATCATCATTACCGTCTTTGTCCAAATTGGAGTTTTCATCTTGATTGTTGCTGCTATCTTCATCAGAATCTGCATTTGAGTACTCAAGAACATCTTCATTGTTGTCATCAACGTTTTCATCATCATCATCAAATATTGAAAGATCGATCTGTTTTTTGTTAGTGGCAACACTATCACCACTCTTTTGAGCGGGAAATTTAAACAATTCTGCATTTTTCTGAATTTGCAAAGCTTCTCGTTCGTAAATCATTTTATCACGCTCTTCATCAGATTCATCATCGCTAGGTGATACAAACTCAGAACTCTTGATAACCAATTGTTCTTTTTCCGGTGCAGATTTCGTTGAAGAACCTTGAAGTCTCCTTCTCTTTTTCTGCTTAGATCTTTTTTTATGTCTACCGTGAGTTGACTTTTGTAACTTTCTTTGTACTCCATTCTCGTCAGTTTCATATGCCGAGTTTTCATCATCATCGATAAATTGGCGATCTTCTTCTTCTTCTTCTTCATCATCTTCAGAACCGGATTCGTTGGCTCGCTTTCGAGTGACGGGATGCTTTCTCTTGTTTTGAGACTTTCTGCGTTTTACTTCTAAGAAATCAATTGCTGATTTTCCTTCAGGGAACATCATTACCAGTGAAACCTCATCTTCTAAGAATTGTTTAATATACATTATCGATTCTTTGAGTTCTGAAAGTTTGGCAGTTGAAGATAGGGTAGCAAGTGTCTTGGATTCGCTATCCAAAAGTTGGCATCCTGTCATCTCCAAAAGTAAACGGAGTTTGTTGTTTTTGCGAAGAGCAACTAATATACCCTTCTCTTCTGGAGAATATTCTTCATATTCTTCTTTATCAGAAACCGTAAACGCTATAATAATAATAAAGTTAGTATGATAAAAAAAAAGATGAAAAATGACTAATATATAAAATCATACCTATTTGTGGTGCTATCGATGTCTGCTCCGAATCTGAAAGGTCTGCTAAAGATTCTTCCCACTTTTCACGCTGTGTATAGGCATTTTCCAAGTTCTTTAAAGCCCATTCCAGTAATGGCTTTTGACCATCATCAAGAATAGCAGATACCACAACAGCCAGACGATTACGATATGGTAGTAAGAACTCTTGTTCTTCGACAAAACCAAGTAGAGATGCGACTTTGCCTGCGTATGGTGGACTTCTCTTGCGCTTTCCTTCCTTTTCATTAGTTAATTGACTCAATTGATACTCTTCAAATCCAAGTTCCAAATATGGTAAATAAGACTCTTGCTTTTCAAAAGGAACCTCGGCCAAAATTGAAGGTGTAGATCGGCAAGTGAGAGCAAACTGGCTCATAAAGTACGAAATAAAGTTGCTCAGAAAGTCTCTGAACGCTGCAGAAACATCCATATAAGTTTGGGGATCAACCATTAAATACAACAAGTAAAAGAAGTCAAGTCTAAAAAACTTGACTCTCATACTGTTGTCTGAGAAGAAACGCATAATAAGCTTGAATCCAAGCTTAAGCTGACTCTCGGTCATGGATTGAAATCTGGAAAGATAAGCAATGTAGGTAGAAATCGTGTCTTCATGATAAAATTTCTTTTCAAACTTGAGAAAATCAAATTGCTGTTCTTTCAATACATACTGATTCGTTTCATATTCATCTGCTGATTCATTTTCCTGGTCTTTATTGTCTTCTGAAACCTTTTCGCTATCTTTAGAAGCTGCTTTCTTTTTGGGTCTCTTTGAAGCTTTTCCACGAACATATAGGCCTTCATTATTAAAAGCATATTTTTGCAACGTCGTTAGGATCAATTGAGATAGTTCAACGGTTGTACTAATATAATTCCAGCTTTGCTTGTTCGCAGTTCTTGGAATATGAGCAATGACATCTAGCCATCTACCTTCACGGAAAAGACGTAAAGAAATATTTTCAGCCAGCTCTTTAACTTCAGAAGACCCCTGTGAAGCCATTTCTTTGACAACTCTTATCAGGCTCTGAAAGCACAACATACTCGATTGTAATACTGCAAAGTGATTTCCTTCAAAAGCGTTGTCCATTATTTTTCTCATAATAATAAAATTGTTTTCTGTTAAAGCCTCAGCAACAGCATAGAATCCCCATTTGTCGCCTTCATCTTCATTATTATTTTCACTATTTTCATTTTTTTGGCTTTCAGTCAGCAATTTCAAGTGTTGAGATTCCAAGAAAAATGAGACCAGTCTCAAATATTGTGATTGGTATTCCAAACTAATCGAGTCAAATTCTTGTTCAAACATTTTGCGGAGAGCTTTAAACATTGGATTAAAAGAGATATCGAAAAACTTTTTAAGAAATCTCAAAATGACCTTTTGATTTATAGACAGTAGCTGCACTGAGATTTCATATGTATCTGACGAAAGCATCTCTAGTTGCTTTTTTAGACGGTTGCCACTAGATTTTCCATTTTCAAAACCAGAATTTAAATGCTTTTCGTCTTGAAGTTGGTCGAAGTTGATTTTGAACGCACCATCTGTCGTCTTTTGCGGTGTGATACCAGTGCCTGAATTTGGATTTTGCCCATACAAGAGTTCGACAACGTTTTTCGAATTTAAAAGATTGCTGGCTATTGGCCGACTCATACCATTCGGCATTTTGACAGCAACCAATGTGCCAAAATTAGAATGGCGTGAACTTTGTTTGGCCATGATTCTTGAATTAATTGCTTTGTCTCGTTTTAGAGCCGACAAAAGAGAAGACTCTGGTTGTGAAAATTGAGAGAGTGATTTATATAATGAATGTGACTTCTGTGCTGAATCTAATGGATATATATCTATTGGTCTGATTCCTATTAGCAGGTAATACAAAGATTCCATTATAATGTGAGTTTGTGATGAAAATTCGTCACCGCATTTGGAAGCTGCCACTAGCAGAAAGTCTAGTACATTTTGTTGATATAAAGCACGAATTTCAGTATTTCGACTTATTGAATCAGTCAAAACACTCGATTCATCAAGGCCAAACTCAGTAGCGGCGTTATCTCTGTAGTTTATTTGTAGCAGATTTCTGAAAAATAGAAATACTAGATTAATGATACTTTCTTGACGGGGAGTTCTATTTGGCTTTGGAGTTTCGAGTAAAGGCATTGCAATTCGGATTATTGCTTTAAGAACTCGCTTTTTAGGATGCCCTAATATGGCTGCCTTATACTTTGCTTGAGAATATCGAATTTCTGGCATCAAAAGAAGTTCAGTTGGTGAGGAGATTGTGTTAAAGGATAAGGGCCATGTCATTGGTACCAAGAGTTCCAAGCAAGCTAGGGCTATTCTTGCTTTTTTAGCCCGTAAAGCTTCTTGCCCTTTCGTTTTAGCAACGTCTTCTTCGTTATGTTCTTGATTGTTAATATTGACCTTGTCTTTATTCTTTTTCTCTTTTAGACTTTGAGCCTTATCTAATTTTTCTTCTTCTAGCTGCCATTGAGTAAGAATTTCCACCAAATCGATAGTTCCAAGGGTAGTGGTTGAAATTGCTTTTGAAACCATTAATTTTTCGTCGTCGTTAATGACCTTGAACCATCGTGCCAGGTCTTGTAAACAACCTAACGCGTCGTCTCCTAGAACATATCGAGATCCTGTCGTTGTGATTTCTCGACCACCCAAAGCCGATACAATATTAGATATACTGTTGCTAAGCGTATCCACATTTATAGTGCTACTTTCTTCATGTAATGGTTTACTCATTATTGAAATTGAAGGTGCGATTAATTAGTTATGTGATGTTGACAAGTGAGATTTGAAAAAGAAAACAAAAAAGTAAAATAAAAACAATTCAAACCACGCGTATTACATAATACACACGAAAAAACATTTCCTCATATGGAAATACTTGAACTATAGCGATAGGAAAAAAAAAAGCGATTCATGTTAAAAAAATTATATCATTATAAATAATACACTGAATAATAAACAAATATAAAATAATTAATTAAACTGGAAAAATATTAAAAAAAAGCTCAATCTCAAGATTGATTGCTAGATACCTTGACATCGTCAGGCTTAGAAATGGGAGGATAGCTTATAGATGGAGGCAGAAAACTTCGAAATTCGGCCAACAAATCTTTGGATCCTGGTAGAAATAAGTTGGCAACACTATTATAAACTTCAAGGGGAGGAGTTTTGCCACTGTTATATGACCTGAGAATAATTAAAAATTGAGTAAAAATTTCTGGTGTATTTTGAAACCTATTCTTGATTCGCTCAACATAACGAAAAACTGAGGTTGATGGATTACGATAGTGATGGTAAGAACCGGACTTGTTTTTTTCATGCTTAGGCTTGGGTAAGATTTTTACTGGTTGTGATTTAATATTGATTTCAGGTAAAGGTTTTACTGGATTTTGAGATGCTGGATGCGGCTCTTTCTTAAGAATAGTTCTAGTTGACGATTTTTTAATGAGCTTATTATTAGTATTTCGAACCGGAAAACAATCCAATCCAACAAAATCTGTCGAATTTAATTCTTTATGACTTGAAGATGAATTTCCTTTTCGAATATCAAAGGACTCGCATCTAAGAGTTTTGGTTAGCCCTGTACTTTGAATAGAAGGAGAGGCGGGAGGAGAAATTGGACATTGGCTTACAGTTAATTGAGTATTGGATAGTACCAGTGATGAAACACTTGGAGCTGACATTTTTGTAGGTTTTTCGGCTACTGAATCTTGAGCATTTACGCTGCCAAATATGATATTTGTTGTTAGTAATCTTGGGTGAAGATCTCCATTATCACAAATAAGATAATAACCAGGAGGCAGTACATGGTTAAACGCAAAAATGAGCGAATCGCAAAACCCAATGAATAAAAAATGAGAGCGTATAATATACTCGGCTGTAGAGATTTTTGATAACTTGTATAGTTGGGTGAGTTCTAAAAATCTAGAGTATATGATAGGAAACTTGCTGAGATCTTGATTAATTTGATCAAAAAAGTAAGGAGTGTTGTGCAAAATGAGCTGTGGATAGCATTCAAAAGAGACTTCCATTGTTAATTATTCAAGGTAAAGTTGTTAATAGAGGGGGGAAAAAAGAGATTAAAAGTGCTGTGTTTTCAGAAGGAAAAGAATAAAAAAAAAATGGGATAAGAGCTATATATATATAGATCAAGATGAGGGGAAAGTTGATCTGAATTTTAACATCTGTTGGTGAAGGCTTGCAAAAATTCAAATCAAAGGCAATGTGATGTGGTTTTTAAGTGATTGTTAAAAATGAAATCAATTTAGGTCTTGTCAATATTCAGATCGAAATTTGGCAGAGCCACGCCCCTTAACAATCACACCAGATTCATTACTGTGTTTTGTTTCATGTCTTCTGCTTCTTCCATCATCTTCATGGTTATTCCTACTATACGGCCTGTGAGAACGGTAATCGCGTTCATAAAAGCCACGACTAGGTATACGGTCATTAAAATTTTCATATCTTGATTTGTCCACGCTTCTTTTGCGGGCAACAGGTTCCTCCTTCACAATTTTATTCCTTGCTGTTTTAGTATCTTCAAAATTCAAGCTCTTTGATTTTTCCAAAGAGGGTACACTGGATTTTTGAATCTGCTGCTCTTTGACCTTGTGAATATTTTTATTTTCAATATTTGCATCTTGATCTTGATTGTTTTCAGTGCTGGTATTAGGGTTAAATGGCGTTTCTTCGAGAGTAGTTTGAGAACTGGGTTTCCTTTTTTTCTTTGGCCTGAACTCTAGCTCTCCACATCTGGAAATGATTATTTGATCTTCTGTTATTGGTTTGTCGTTTTCATCAACAACTACGTTTTCTAGCTGCTCTAATATTTCAAATCCTTTAACCACATGGCCAAAAACTGTGCATGGATATTCATTACTGATATTGAGATCTGGTTGTAATGTGATAAAAAATTCACTTCCGTTCATATTACTATCGTTTTCTGGGTGTGCCATACATACTAGCCCAGCTTCATTTATGTCTCTCCATCCTGGATTTTCCAATTCAATAGGTTTATGATAGATTGTTTCACCAACCAAAGGTATATAATCAGCGTCATCATCTGTAACTATTTTACCTCCCTGTAAAATAAACTCTGGCGCAACGACTCTGTCAAATATAGAACCTAAATAGCAAAGTCGTTTTCCATTGGGCGATAATTTCTCTCCTGCACATAGTGAGCGAAAGCTAGAAAGTGATAAAAAAAATAGAAACTGTTAATCAATTTGCTTTGAATTAAGACATTTTTCATAACTTACTTTTCACATGTTATAGGTGTTTTGTCAGAGTAGAGCTCAATAATCAGACGACCTGAACATGAATTACTGTTTATATCAATGAAAACCCTAGGAAGAGGCATGGTGAAAAAAATTTGTAAAAGTGGTGGTATTAGTAAATATTTCAAAAACTGATATCTAAATCATGTTTGGAAAAAAACTCAATGTGTGGATAATGCTTGTCACGTGTGATCACAGCTATACATTTTAACAATTTGAACGTTTCTTCACGTTTTTTTTACTTTTACACAACGGACTAAATATCAAAGCTTACAATCATGGCATCAGTACCTTCTGCTCCTATAAGAAAGGCCACTGGGCCTGATGAATTGGTTATTTCTCATGATTCCAACCACCCTGCAAATTTGATTTGCGAGCTATGCAAGCTCTTCTATGATAAAGACTGGGTTACTGGCACTGGTGGAGGAATGTCAATCAGAGATGGAGATCTTGTATATTTAGCCCCTTCAGGTGTTCAAAAGGAGGTAAGTAAGTTTTTCATTTAAGGCATTTTATATCTTTCTAATAATTTTTTTAGAGAATGAAACCTGAGAACATGTTTGTAATGGACTTGAAAACTCAGGAATATATAAAAACACCAGATATCTATAAACCATCCGCCTGTACGCCATTATTTCTTTCAGCATATACTATGAGAGGAGCAGGAGCTTGCATTCACACTCATTCGCAAGCAGCTGTAATGGTTAGTTTACTTTATGATAAAGAATTTAGAATTGCCAATATTGAGCAAATAAAAGCCATTCCCAAAGTAACAGAACCAGGGTATTTAAGTTTTTTTGACACTTTAGTTATTCCAATTATCGATAATGTTGCTCATGAAGAAGATTTGACCCCATTTTTGCAAAAAGCGCTAGAAGAATACCCATCAACAACTGCTGTTTTGGTGAGAAGACATGGAATCTATGTATGGGGGGAGTCAGTTTGGAAGGCTAAAATCATAAACGAGGCTATCGACTATTTGCTAGAGTTGGCTGTCAAGATGGTTGGGATGGGAATCAAACCAGATGGAGAAATTGGATCTGAAAAGAAGTGTCAACATTATTTGAACTGAAATTGCTTTATAGAATTACATTTCACCTTTACTTGGTGATTGAACAATTAATATGATATAATTTGAAAGTAAATAAAAAGAAAAAACATTACAGTTTTCAATGGTTTCATTTCGTTCAAGTATTGATTAATCAAGAAATTACCAACTGGTGATCACATGCAAATTTTAAGTTGGATGTAATAGCATGTGCAAATTTTCAATATTAGTACTACAATCGAATATATAAAGCCAAAACCAGCTTGACTTTTTAGATCTTTGACAATAACATTTCAAACTAGTTGTAATTCAGCATACTTTTAGAGAAATACATTTTTTCAAATATTTTTTCTCATCGTTACACAATATAAATATATTCATGACAGCTTCATAGCAACAAGTTTAAGATTACCCCACCCGCATTCGACAGTCCCTAAGGTATATTATGAGTGATAGTCAAGACAGTTGTAGCGGCAATGGAAGTGGTGATTATCCAGACAAGCTACCTCCAAAACGTGTGAGAAGGAAACCAGGTTTGCCTGTTACTCCTGTTCCAAGAAGCTCCAAACCCCCAGGAGAGTTGCTTACAGCTGAGGAAAAAAAGGTAAGGATTACGGCAGTTGATTTCAAGTAAGCTCTATACTAAAATATTTATTTGTGCCACAGTCAAATCACATAGCATCTGAACAAAAAAGAAGACAAGCTATTCGAGAGGGCTTTGACAAAATAACTTCCGTGGTACCGGACTTGACAAAAAGTCAAGGACGAAGTGAAGGAATAGTTTTACAAAAGAGTAAGTTTTCTATTTTTATATATAGCGTTGCCATGACATTATAAACCCTAAAACCATAACTTGAATGCTAACTTCTAAATATATTTTAACAGCCGTTAACTTTTTACATTCTTTAATTGATGAGAATAAGCAGCTTATGAAGATGGCAAAAGAAAATAACATTCAGATAAACTCTGAAGATGTCGCAGTAGTGGTTGAAAAAGAAAATATTACTCAAGAGCAACAGTCAACACAAGATAAATGAGTTTGTCGAGGAAATCCGGCTGGTACTGATTAAATCTGGCTTCAACAAGTAGTCAGTTTAAAAATACCAAAGATAATGCCTGTTTGTCTCAGAATCATAGGAGATAGATTAAAAATTCTAGAGCCAAGTAGATATTAGGTTTCTATATATATAAACATGTAAAAAGTTATTAACGGATTGAAAATTCTAATTATCTCCCTTTGGTTAAAAAAGATCCTCTTTCTACCTTCAAATAGTATCAGCATTACTTAATTATGATGTTATCATAAGCATCCCTTTGGCTTTTTATTTTGTTAATAAAGTTTTAACGCTGTATATTTGCGTGGATGTTTGTAAGAGGAAAGGTAAACGGTACCCTAACCCATCATTATTCTTTTATTTTTTTTTCTCACTACATCACCCATCTTCCATATCTATAATTTTATTTACAACTTTATTGATATCGCTTTCATCATTCAAAGACACTTTGACTTTAGTTAGAACATCTATCGTCACATTAGAATTTGATTATACAATTCAGACAATATCAACTGCCTTTGTTGTGTTTTTTTTTCTTTTTTTTTCACAGATGCTCAATTCTTTAATTTCATCGCTTCAATCTTTAAACTAATCAAATTCCACATCAGAAGAAGCCGTCAAAATGACTTTAAAGGGGTCAAAAGCGAAACTCTCCGCTTTACTTCCCTCATTATCATCATCTTCATCAAGTCTAGTAAATAAAGAAAAAGAAAAGGAAAAAGGAAAAGAAAAAGAAAAAGAAAGAGGAAAAAGAATATCATCTTTATTGTCTACTCCAAACACTACAAATCCGCCCTCTGTAAATTCAAGTATAGCATCATCGCCTACCTCTACATCTTATACTTCAGTTAGAGGGGATAAAAGTAGCTCTGAAACGACATCTAAACACAAAAAATCTATTTCTCAGTTAAGTTGTGAATCTCGTAGCCAATCATCAGATTTCCAACATACTCTTATAAACGTTTTATCATCAGTATCTCTTCGATCACGCTCTAAATCCCGCCATCGATCTTCAAACTCTGCATCTACTTCAAATTCAACAACAAATCTCTCAGGAAACGACAATGCACAATCATCTAAATCTGCAATAGGCTTATCTTCTTCTAAAAACGAAGACTCTAGCAGTTTAAACGACCGGCCCTGTAATTCATCCCGTTCAAACTGTGGCCAAAAACAACCTATTGGACAACCTCCAACAAATACAAATGTATATGGCTCTAAATTTCCATTACCACTTAACAGTGCATCATCATTTTCTTCTATAAACTCTTCAGCTTCTGCAAGGTCGCCCTCATCATTTAATAATTATTCTCACCAAAACGACTCAGTGACCTCATCAGCATCCAACTCCCCATATCTCTCATCTACAACTCATTCTCGTAATGCATCCTTTTCTAATCAACCTCATTCAAAGTCGTCTTACTCTAACTCTACTGCTGCATTAAGAGCACCCCACTTGTCATCAGATCGCAATCCATCATCCTCTCTGAGTGATATCAACTCTAAACTGGAGACGTTTGCCCAAAAGAAGCCATCCATGCTTCAACCAGCATATAATTTTAATCAAAACCAATCATCGCAGCTTCAGAGACAGCCTAGCAATGAATCCAACCGACCAGATTCTGCTTCCAGTGCTGCCTCTTCTTGTTCAATTCCTTCTAGTCCTACTTCAAGTACTGTGAAAGAAACAAATTATATTAACATCAATATTGATCCCGTTTCTGGTCACAAGTTAATAAATACCTACGAAATTTTGAGTGAACTGGGACGTGGACAGCATGGAAAAGTTAAATTAGCACGCAATATTGAAACCTCTGAACTAGTTGTAAGTATTTTTAGATGAAAGGTTCTTTTTTTATTATGACATCACTAACAATTCTTTATACTGATTACATGTAACTAGGCTATAAAAATTATAGATCGAATTGGCAAGCCAAAACTTGGCAGTTTAAGGGCAGGAAATACTCATGAAGATAAGGTCAAACGCGAAATTGCTATCATGAAAAAATGTCATCATCCCAACATTGTCTGCTTACTCGAAGTTTTAGATGACTCTTCAAGCAAAACAAATAAAATTTATTTGGTTTTGGAGTATCTTGAAAAAGGAGAACTACATTGGCAGGATGCTAAAGGAAATCCTATATTGTCTATGGAACAAGCTAGAGATGTTGCTCGTGATGTCATATCTGGGCTCGAATATCTACATTTTCAAGGAATCATTCATCGAGATATCAAACCAGCAAACCTGTTGCGTGATCAAAACGGCACTGTTAAAATATCAGATTTTGGAGTTTCATATGCGACTAGTCTTAATAATGGCACAAATGATGAACTAGAACTGGCTAAAACGGCAGGTACACCTGCTTTTTTTGCACCTGAATTGTGTGCCCCTATTCCAGCTGATGGAGGTCCTAGACCCCCTATTACCAAAAAGATTGACATTTGGGCTTTTGGAGTCACTCTTTTCTGTTTGATTTATGGCAAGCTTCCCTTTTCTGCCGAAAGTGAGTTTGAACTTTTTCAAGTAATAGCAAATGAGCCTCTTGTTTTTCCAGACGAGGTATCAGAATTTCCTGTTCCAAAAAAGAATAAAAATTTTCATTCAATATTTTATAATCAGCCAACTGGAGACAATTGCGAAAAGCAAAGTACTTTGGAGGAAGAAGAAGCTAAAGATGAAGCAACACAAGCTCCATCTATTACAGTCACCCCGGATCCAAAATTAAAGGAAGTCAAGGATTTACTGAGAAAGTTACTTGAAAAGGATCCAGTTAAACGCATAGATATGGAGGATATCAAGCATCATCCTTGGATAATGGACGGAATGGACCAACCTCTCTTGGAGCATTTTCTTACCAACACGGCTTCCGAGCAAAAGATTGACGTTACAACAGAAGAAGTTCAGGAGGCAGTTTCGGGGATTGGAAGTCGCATTAAGAGGGGACTTTCACGGTTCAGAAGTCATATTGCCAAAGGTCTCACAAGAAAGAGTTCTTCCTCTTCTTCTTCAGTCAATCAGTCTTCAGAGAATTCTCGTTCAAATTCTCGTGATGCGCCTTCATCAATTGCCAGGCGCAATATAAAATATTTTGACAAGACTGTTTTCAGCAATGGACATGAATCGGACTTTTCCAATAGCTCCTCGCGTGTGCCTTCGTCTATAAGCCACACGTCCAAAAACCATAATGATTCATCGATTATGGAAAGTACTTTGTCTCTAAATAAGAGTGCTTGCAGCAGTTATAGCAGTTTAAGCTCAATGTCATCAAGCGTAAATTTTTCGACAAGTCCTCAAACAAACTTTCACAGCCATCGTGATTTTTCCCATACTCAAGATTCTATGCGTTCTTCCTCTAGGAATTTTTATCCTAATGCTCATACCCGTAGAGGGTCAAGGACATTAAGCGTTTCCTCGATGATTAGCAACGACAATGCTTCAAGAACTAATTCTCCAGATACTCCTATTATGCACGTCATTCCAATGGAAACAAACTCTTCACTAGACTCTGAAAGAAGTGCTGCTTTGTCGAGAGAATCGCATATAATGTCTGGCATGAAACTTCATCAAGACAATCTAAGACACATTTCAGAAAGCATGTCTCGCAACACTAGTTTGTCGTCATCATATTCTAGACGCTCAAATTCCCCTCCATTAGCGAATTTAGATCATCGTCCATTGTCACTAGGGAAGCTGACTACAAGTTCCAACAACTTGAATTTACATGGAGTTCTTTCTAATTCATCAGAATCGTCCTCATCTCCAACAGTAGGGCTTGATAATAAATTACATCGTGATGAATTTCCAAACTCCAATTCAAACTCGGAAGAGTCTACGAGGTATACATTTAATGTAAATACAGATTTGGATGACAACGGTAGAGCAGCATACAGTGGCTCTAATACCCCGATTGCTTCCTCTAATCCCTCGTTTAACTCATCAAGAGGTGGTTTCAGTAACAACATAAGTAATACTTTGCACATTTATTCTGATGCTGACAGATCTAGTAATGTCAGCACTTCTGCTGATGGTGACATACCTAGAGAGTTTGAAGAACGTCCATCAGAACAAGAATCAGCTACACAACTTTCTTCTATTTCTACTGTCAAGCCTTCTACTTTGGCATCGAGCACTCAAAACCCTCCACATTCAAACAACAATGTGTATAATATGGCACCTTCTAATGCTACCAACATTAGCACTGGTTCCACAAGAAGTTTTGCATCTACTGTTTCTTCTTCTGACGATGAGGGAGGATTAACGTTAGTTGTAGATCGGGAGCCTCACAATTCTAGAGAAGGATCATCTCTTGATCCACGTTCAGATTCGAATAAACGAACGATATCTACAGTTAGCCGCCTTGTATCTACCGGCTCTTCTGGTATAAAGCACCCTAATCCTATTAATCGTTTAGGATCAAGCGCAGCTTCTACTTCGCGCTATGTTTCAAGAATTGTTCCTCCACAAGATACCAGAGCCCAGCCTTCTTTGGCCACTTCTAGAAGAATGTCGGCATACGATGATATGGAACCGATTATAAAGAAACATACATTTAGAGAGTCGTACACACCCTCAACTACTTTTTCTGCAACAAATCAACGCTCTAATCCAGAGCCACTACCAAAGTCTCCGAAATCATCATTTTCTCAAATTGCTTCATCATCAGAAAGTTCATCCGATCCAACTCGATCGTCTAGACAAGCTGGCTCTACTGCAGAAACTTCCCAGACCTCAATTCACGAAATAGTTGATGTTCCCAGTTGTATTGCATTAGATTCTTTGGGTTCAAATTATGGTGGATACTATGGTAATGAGGAGGACTATTGTTTTGGCCAGCAGTCAGGAAGTAATAATAATTACCATACCAAAACACATACTAATAGCATTACTTCACAAGCTTCTACGCAAAGCAGCGATGATGGTCTTAACTTATCTTTTAAACCTTATCCAGGCTATACTAGAGGTCGAAGTCACAGTGTAGCAGTTGGTCAAGTTCAGTACAATCGTCAATTTATGAATTCTGCTGTAAATGATGGATTAGTTGAAACTACACCAGACGATATTATCAACAATGAATGTGATAATGATGGTCAAGAAAGTGATGATAGTAGCAGTGAAGATGAAATGTTGTACATATAAAAAGAGATCTTATTCACATACACAATTTTGCATGTTTACTTTTTTTTAGAACAAAAAAAAAAGCAGATATAAAAGTAATACAAAGTCTCTTGTTTTTTTAATAGGAAAAAAAAAACAAAATATACATATGAATTAAGTTTTTTTTTGTTTTTTTATTTTTTAATTGATTGTTTCAAATAGTTTTTATAGATTGTTTTTTTCTACTGTTTAGTTTAGTTTTTTTAAATCTTGTCAATGTATAATAGTGTTTTTTTAGATGATTTTATTACCCCATCCCTTGAGTATTATTTTTATATGAGAGATTAAGTTTCTTATACTCAAGAATTGTTTGTTATATCATTGATTCAGTTTAAACAAACCTTCTAATTTAATAAAGACGGCGGGAATTAGAAGTTTTGAGGTATATACAAATTGATTTTTTTTAAATTTTTTTGTTTCAAATAACAATATCGTTTTTTTTTTTTTTAAAAAAAAAATAATAAAATCAAAAATCTAATAAAATGTGCATTCAATAATTGATAGATTGGATGTTTTGATTGATTCTACGTCTATTATACTATTATACTACTATTTAAGATCAGGTTATTCAAATTCAGATCTAGATATATGTAGATCTTTTATTGAAGGATTGACAGCTAGCTAACAATGTATATACTGTTGTAAAAAATGTCAAGGGTATATAGTAATATGTATATAGAATAAAAATGTTACTATACAGATTTATATTGCTATTTTTTTGTATATATATCTATGAATAAAGAATTTCTGTAAGTTACTGAATATCGTGTCAGTCAGCTTTTATTTTGTATATAATTGTTTCATTTATGACATGTTTTCTTTCAGTATTGAAATATTGATTATAATAATAATAATAGTAATAATAATAACGCAAAAAGACTTTGCTTAAGGAGTTGATCAACTACTATAGTAAAAAAGAAAAAGAGTTGAAAAAAAAAAATGGAATAAGAATCTTTTTTTATTTTTGGGTATTGGTTAAAATATCTCAGATTTGTACATTGTTTATGATATCATTAATTAGATATTGAACTTGTATAAAGTACCAAATAAAGTACTTGCTAGATTGTTCTTTGCTTCATATTGCTATTTCAAAAAGTACACAATTAAGTACTGGTATTGAATATGAATTAAAAAAAACAAAAGGATACTGTCCCAATTACTGCAATTGAATCTTTTTCATTTCTTTCGTCATTTTTTCCTTCTTTTTTTTTTAAAAAAATAATAATAAGTAGGGGAAAAAAGACTGGAAGTTTGGTTAATTTCTGCAAATGATCTTATAAATAAATCACTCCTTTTGAAGGGATATATAATAATAATTATCAGTGGATATATATATCTGTACAAATAGGATCAAAGACATTTATAATAAATCAGTATATGGATCCATACATACATAACCAACATTCTTGATAAAATGGAAGAATTGTAGTAGATATTGGTTTATCAATTGATAGAAATATATAAAAAAAAATCTGTTTGATTCAAAAGAATCTTCAAACAATTTTACAACCGATGTTAGTATTATCATTATCAATTAACATTAACAATTAATTAATTAATTTTATTCATTTTTAATAAGGAGATTGAATTCTGTCACATGCTATCTAGTGATGATTGAATTTATACAAGTGATTAGTATGGGTTGGTTTATTTGATCTGTATATATGTTTATATAGTATTATAAAAAATCATTATCAAATAGATAAGGAGTATTGTACCATTGATATATCTTAAATATACAATAAGAAAATGAATAATCAAATCATTAAAAGAAGATATTTCAAAGACATTTTTGTTCATTTTTGTTACTTGTAAAACAAAACTAGGTAGATAAATTTGATTAGACATGTGTGTGTGTTTACGTAGATTACTATACTATAGATCTATGTATAATAAATGTAAGGGTCCAAATATTTAAACAAACAAACAAACAAACAAGATATCCAACCATTTTACATTTTGTTTTTTTTTTATTATTGATACAAAGAGTTGCTTGTCAAATATAAAGGATGATGCTAATATAGTTAGTTACTTTGCAAAGAGAATGACGTTATTTTGGTATTATTTCTTTTAACAAAACAACAACAACAAAAGAATGAAAACAATTCTTTTCGTTGATCTCTGTCTTTTTCATTTTCCGATATTCGTGATGATATATATCTATATGGAAATAAATTAAAAAGAGAAAAAAAAATCTTTAGTTATGAAGAAAAATAAAAAAGAAAGGAGGTTTTGAATATTTTTTTTTATTCTTCCTGTTTGCTCCTCCTCCTCCATTAAATATTTTGTAAATAATAATAATAATGAAATTCTAGAAATAAATATTGAACAAAAAAAACCGTTTATTTATTTATTTTTATAAAAAAAAACAAGAAGGTTATTTTTTTTTTAACAAAGCAAAGCAAAAAATGTTTGTTTGATTCTTTCTATTTTTATTTTGCCTTTAGTATCTATCTATATAGAAATACACGTAGACATTGAAAAAGATATACCTCCTAAGTAAAAACATCAATATCAACATAGCATTTCTATATATAATTGTATATATAAAAAAAATAATCAATTGATAAATCAAAAAGTTTATTCTGGAATAAATCAAAAAAAAAAAAAAAGTTTAATAAATAATAGAATGAAGAAAAGAGATTAAAAAAATCAAATGGTTGAACAAACAAATTTTAGTAAATAGAGAAATCTATAATAATAAGAAAACCCTGAATATAAATACAAGTTATTTATTTATTTCTGAATATTTTCTATAAATATACCTTGAAATCCTCTCATTTTTTTAAAAAAACCATTATTGATTCAACCATTATTTTTTGATTTCTCTTTCAAAAGACTTTCAATTGATAATAATAACCTTCTTTATGAAATTTATAATATCATCATTAAGCATTTTATTAATATTTATACAATATGTTTTTTCATATCCAATTTATTCAACATCATCATTATCAATGATAAATGACCATAATAATGACATCATTGCTATTCAACAAATTTCAAGTAATATCAAGAATTTAAATCTTGTTGCCATAAGTAATAATATTCAAAAGAAGAATCAAAAACAGGAGCAACAAAAAGAGCAGCAGCAACAACAACAACAATTGTTGATATTGTTTTTGTTTGAGTATGGATATTCATTAACCAACAATGATGATGATGAATCAAGACAATCATCATCATCATCATTAATTGACAATAATAATCAACAACAACAATTATTCAATAATAATAATAAAAAACAATCAAATAAAAATTCTTTGCATTTTGAAAACAATTTAACTAGCAGAAATAACTTTAGTAATTGGTTAAAATCATTTTTCAATCCTTCTTCTACCCCTTCTTCTTCTACTACTATTAATAATAACGGCAGTAGTGGTCCACCTAATAAGATAATTAGTACTTCAACAACAACAATTAGTACTACAACAACAATTAATACTAATAGACATATTCTAAACAAGATGGTTATCCCCCCACCACCACCACCAATTGAACAACAACAAGAATCTACTACTCAACCTTCTTCTGTATTTGAAAAAAGTTATGATAATGATAATAATAACAATGAAAAAAAGGTTTCTGGAGTTGTTCAAATCCCTTTAGTTCATATAAAAAATGTTCCACATTCATCTAAACTGTTTTCATATGATGATGACAATTCTCAAGATGACTATAATGATTATAACGATGAATCAATGGAAAACAATTCGGATAACGAAATTATTGAACATTTAAAAAAAGATTTGTTACAATTTTCGTCTTCACCTTCTTCACCTTCACTATTACCATTATCATCATTACCAAAATTACCAGATATAAAAAATCTTCAAATCTTTGATCCTGAACGAAAAATTCAAGAACAAAAAATGAAATTATTAACATTATGATGATAATTCTATTTATTCATATATATATATATATATATATATAATTGCTGGACATTTATATATATATACACTTTGTAAATATATTTGTTTTTAAGTATCTGTTGTATATAGATAGATCTTAGAATAAGAAATTCAAAAATGAAACAAAACTCTTTTTTTTGCGGGGAAAAGAATATCACCACCATCATATTTATTATGGCCATAGTATACTAATAAAAATAATAATAAATTTTCATCTATATGTAATATATATATATTCAAAACTTTTTTTTTTCCTTTATATTTATCACCATCATTATCTTCGTCATTATAATATTCATCATCGTTCTTTTTCGTTTGTTCTAATTAGGTACTTGAGCATCAGGATTACGAACAATAGAAAACTTTTTATTTCCTGGTACTACATGTTTCGACTCTTTTACCCACTTTTCAACAGTTTCCAAGACCTTGCCATCACTTTCAAGGTCCCTGAATTCGTCAGCGCCTCCACGTGTGACTCCACCGATATGAATGTTGGGAACAGTGCGGCGGCCAGTGACCTCCTCGAGATAGTCCTGGAATTCTGAGCCGTGGTCGTGGAGATCGAGCTCGACGATGTAGGGCTTGGGCTCGACCTGGTAGGTCTTGAGGAACAGGTTTTTGGCAAACTTGGAGTGGGGGCAGTAGCTTTTAGAAAAGATGACAATGGGGGAACGTTTAAGAGCAAGTTTATATTCCTTTGCTGCATCAAAAGGAGTAGTAGTAGCTGATTCTTCTGTTTCTTGATTGTTTAATGAATCTTGTGGGTTTACTTTAGGAGGAGCAACAACAGAATTGACACCTATAGATATTAGTATATGTTATCTTACTTTTTGAATTTATTATGATAACTTACCTCCTTGTGCATTTGGTTTATTATTAACTTGTTGAGCTTTGTTATTTGCATTACCCATCATAACTTTTTCTTTAATTTCATCAATATCTCCATTATTTTGTTGCTGTTGTTTGACTTGTTCATGAGCCTGTTTGGCTTGTTCTTGTTGTTGTAATCGTTGACGTTGTACTGGATCTACTTTTGAAGTAGAAAATAAGAAAAATACAACCGTGGCCAAAATGGCTGCTATAAGAAAAGCTCTTGAACGTCTTGAAGTTATCATTGCTGTTTGTTTGTTTGTTTGTTTTTAAAAAAAAGGGTATTAATATGAATAAATAGAATAAATAAATAATAAATAAATAAATGACAATTGTCTTTTTGACTGTTCTAAATGATTAATGAATAGTAGTATATCTTTGTCTATATATACAAAATAAAGGGGTGGTGAAAAAAAAATAATTGAATGAATCAAAAAGTTTGTACAGGTGGAGAAAAAAAAAAAAAAAAAAAAAAAAAGACTGGAATGGTGGCCATTTTTATACTTTTAAAACCAAACTTTGTTGTGTTGACTACTGGCTATTAATATTATTATTAGACATATAGTACTATATATAATAATACTTAGTAATATATATATAGTAGACTATGATACTATACAAAAACAACAATAGAAACAAAAGTAATCCAGTTTTAATATAAAAAAAATTAATTCTATATATATTTTGAAGGGTGTTGAATCCTCTTCTATAAAGTTTTACACGTATTCAATTACTTTTTTTTTTTTAAAAAAAAAAAACTATTCTTTAAATATATTCATATAATCTCAGACTTGCCTTTACTCAAATTCATTGATTGATGTTTTGTTAAAAAAAATAATTAAGAATTGAAGATCTTTTAAAGTTCATTTTTAGAAAAAAATAAAAATAAAAACTCCTAAAATGCTTATCATTTCATATAAAACTCGATCTTGTTTTTGATTAAGATAATCAAAAAAAAATCTGTTAAAATAGTGTTTTTATTTGTAATCTTCAAATTCTTAATTATTTTTGTTTTTAACAAACAAAACCATCTCAATTTGTTTTTATTATTATCTTCATTTGACTTTATGAATATAGTAAGAATAGTAGTAAAAAAAAAAAAACCTAAAAAAATTATTGATAAGAAATTATTATGATATTGAAAAAATATATTAGTATAGTTATAAAATAATATCAGTTCCTTTACTTTTACCACTTCCAATCTCCATTTTAGCAGATCTTGCACCAAATTGAATAGCTCTCTTTTTTTCATGACGAACAATTCCAAGTAAATTTGAATATTTTGAAGCAATCATTCTTAAAATGAATTTTGTTTCAATCATATCTTTTTGTTCCTTTGTATGGGTATTATCATTGGTAAATTTTAGATGGATCTTCATATCTAAAGGACACTCAGTCATTGCAAAATTTACCACTTGTTCATCTAGAAAGATATACCGCAACTCACGTGCCCAGCTACTACAAACTCTATCATCACGACCCAAGTTTCGACTATCTAATCTAGAAAAATCAAGTTGTAATTCTTTTGCCAAATTATTCCATTTTTCTTTATTATCTTTTGATTCATTTTGATCATAATATTTTTGTTCAAATATTCTACCATGTCTACTATATCCTCCAAATAATTCATCTGCTCCTAATCCAGATAATAATACACTAGCCATGGTTTCATAATTTTCAATTTTTTCAAATTTTTCATCATCATCATCATTAATATTATTCCGTTTATATAATGTACCTTTACCTCGACTTGCAAAATAAAATGCAATTGCAATCGAAAGATCCATTACGGAATTTGTAGGATACATGAGTTGTTGTACTCTTGATTTATGTGCTTGAGTTTCTGAATATGGAATATTGATTTCAACAAATCTTAAATTGGGGTATTCTTTAGATAAAGATTTCCATGATTTAAAACCAAGTAATCTATCTGGGGTATTATAATTTGGGTTTCCTAAAAATTCTTTTTTTATTTCATCTTTTTCATTATTGTTATCTTCTTTACTTTCTGATGAATTTTCCTTTTCAAGATTCTTTTTCTTCTTTTTTTGTTTGTTATTATTGCTGTTATTACTTTGAGTATTTTTGATTCTAGGATTTTCAAAAGCAACATTTAATAAATCTATAGGCTCATTTATACCCAAAATTTTTGTGGCATAAAAGGCTACTAATGAGCAATCCAAACCTCCGGAAAATAAAATTGCAAGTTTTGAATGTCTTTGTTCATCAATTTTTGTGGTTGTGTTGGTGGTTGGACTGGTTGCAGTAGTACTAGGAGAAATAAGGCGGTTAGTATCTTCAAGACTAAAAACAGGTTTTTTATGAATCATATTTGGAATACTAGAAACACGGCGTTCTGTAGCTTTATAGAGAAGTTTATCTAAAGTATCAGTGAGTTTAGATACTGCTTGATTGACTTTTTCCCCTTCTTCTGTACTATCATTATTATTATTGAATAATAGATTATTGTTGACAGGCGGGTATGGATATTTTAAATAAGATATATTTGCCTTTTCATCATTTGTTCCTGTTCCAATAAAAGTATAATCATAAACATCCAATTGTCCTGTAATTAAATCAAGTCGATTCAATCTTCCAGCCTTTACTTCTTGCATAGAATATTCATATATACTTGATTTTTTTTCTTCTTGTTGAGAATATTGTTGAAAAAAGTCTTGAGCTTCAGTAGCTACACTAGAAATAATAATTTGATCAATCTTTTTGTAATCATCATTATCATTATCATTAGTTAAAAGATATCTAATGTATAAAACAAGACTTCTTCTTCCAATAATGTCTCTACCAAACCAACATTCTGAATGCTTAACATCTATAGTTACAAAAGAATATTCTCCACGTAAAGAATTGAGAAATTTAGAAATATTTTCTAATCGTTTATTTTTGCAAGAAGAAGATGAAGAATGATTTGAAATTGCTGTTTTTATTCCAGACATGAAATAAAGTCCATCATTCCCATCAATATCGTCATTATAAAGCTCACCGTTATATTGAGTTATTATTTCTATTTTATTTGACAATAGATTGCTGCTGCTGTTTTTAATATTGTTATTAAGGAGTCGTTGTTGTGGAGACAATATGGTTGAATCATCATCTGCAACTTCGGTTTGATCATTAGGGAACAACAAGGGTTGTTTTGTAAATGGAGTTCTTAAAGATAAAACACTTGAAAATAAAGAAACTTCAACATTATGATTTTTTTGTTTAATGTTTTTATTAGTAGATAAAAAGGTTTCACTAGTTGTTGTTGTTGAATTAGTTTCTATTTGAATATTAAACTCATCTAAAGATGTATAGTCTGGTCCTCTATTAGCCACTTCTTTTTGTAATGATTGAAATATTAGTTGAAATGAAGGTTGATTTTTATCATCAATATTGTTATTTTCATTAATGGTAGTAGTTATACCATTAAATTTATCAATAAAAGAGGTAATAGTATTATTATTATTATTATTATTATTATTAACCTCCTGTGTATTTGTATTTGAACAAGAAGATGATGATGATGATGTTTTTGATAATAATGAAGAAGATCTAATTAAATTATCATTAAGATTCAAAAAACAAAGAATGCCGCACATTACTTTGATACTTTTATACTTAAAAATAAATAAATAAAGAGAGAAAGGGAAAATCTTATTTTTTTTTTCAATCTAAATTGGATCGAGTATAAAAGAAATGGACTAAAAAAAGTAACAAGTGTTGATGTTTTAAAAAAATAAATTTTAAAGTCATGTGATCTTATATGGTTATCACAGTATATGTATCTTTGTATACTACTACTACCATAGTATACATATACATACAAGTACTAATATAGACATTTAATCCTTCAATACAAGATATTTTTTTGATCTATTCAAGTATTATATATAGATTCAATATTCAAATGTTGTCAAAAAAAAAAAAAAAAAACCAAAATTATATTCAATTTCCCCACTGTCTTTCTTTTTTTATTTCGTTATAAAAAAATAAAAAAAGAGTTTCGTTTGAACGCGTCAGTTTTATATAAAGGGGAATGAATATGTATATACAGTATTCATACTCTTATTATAGTATATAGAGTTTACTATTTTCATAATATATTACTTTTTTTAAACATTATTACTACTGCTTAATAAAGTAAAAAAAAAAGAAGATATTGATTGCGCCTTTTTTTTTTCTCTCTCTCATCTTTTTTTTTTATATTCAAGCAACATGATGATTTCTTTTACTCTTATATAATTGTTTGTTTCAAAAAAAAAAGAAATCTTTTTTTTTTTCTTTCTTTCTTTTATGATTATTTTTGAGTGACAAAATGTTTTATTAATAATCAAATTTTTTTTTTTCCCATAATAGATTGATTTAAATACATTAAGAATGTTCAATTTATTCAATGATGCAATAAAAAAAAAGGATTATTTTTGTATGTTGTTAAACAAAGTGTATATATAACCAAATCCTCTTGTCTTCATCTCTCCTCCTCCTCCTGCTTTTACCTTTAATTATATAGATACAACAACTATATATATATACATTTTTTTCATTTTTTTCTAATATAGATTACGCTTTTTTAATATAATTATATCTCAATATATAGATAAAATCATTTATTTATAAATATATTTGAAAAAAAAAATGATCTTTTTTTTTTGTCGTTTACGTTTTGTTTAAGGTTTTTTTTTTTTCTTGTCCCATTACGTTCTTTTTCCTTTTTTGTAATATTTATGGATAATTAAAGAGTAACAAAAAAAAAAATGATTTGAAAATTTAAGTAAAAAATGATATTGCTATAATACAAAAAAAAAAATGAATATATAATAATAGTAGTATATATGAAAAAAAAAATCAATTTCTATTGGAATGATTGAAATTATTAATGTTGTTTAAATTATTTGCATTATTCATTGATGGCCCATAAAGTAAAGCCGAACGTTGATCTCCTCCCAAGTTATTAAAATTATGTCCATTTTGAGAATTTCCAAACCCAGAATTGATCATGCCGACATTATTATTATTATTGTTATTAAAATGATCATTATTTAAAACAAGTTGAGATGCAGAAATTTGTTGTTGAGGTGTTGAAGTATTTGATTGATTTAAACATGAAATATAATCAATATTGTTTTGATGCGAGGTAACTGTAACCATAGGTAAAATCCCACAATGAGGTGATGGATTTTGCTTGTTCTTGTAATCTGCAATCGAATAGTAAAAAAGGGGGACATGACTACTATTACTTGACGATGATGACCCGGGTGTTGGTATTGAAGATGATGACATCTGATGTTGTATCGGCCATCCGGTAGGTGTCGTTACTATTGAAGCACTATTTGATACAGGAGTTGTTGTTGTTGTTGTCGTGACACTATTAGATTGATTCAAAGTAGTAGTAGTGGCTTGGTTACTATTATTATTATTATAGTTTGTATCATTATTGTTATTGTTGTTAATAGGATTTATAGTAGAATTATTAATACTACCATTATTGGGAGTTGATGTAAATGCATGAATTGGATTTGGATGTGACAATGACCGAGAGTGGCCATAAATGCCTGAATTTGTTGCAGAAGAAGGACCAGATTGCTGCGGATTACTGGACGAAAATGTAGAGGGAGATACGTTGTTATGTGTGTTATTGTTGTACAAAGGGCTGTTTCGCATATAGCTAGTAGGAATCAAAAGTGTGCGTACTGGGAAAACAGGTGCGTAAGGTGAAGATGACAGCCGATTAGCAGTAATAACATTTCCATAATTAGGAGGGGTTGACGTCACATTTCTGTTTAAAATCGGAGGAGTTGATACCGATTGTTGATTGTTATTACTGATGTTATTATTATTAAATGATGAAGAAGAAGAATTTGATGATAATAATATTGGAGGGGGTTGAAGTTGAAGTTGATTGTTAAATGCAATATTGTTGTTGTTGTTATTATGATTATTATTGTTTCTATTTTGAGAGGTATTCAATGCAAAAGAATTTAGATTATGAGTAGAGTTTGAAGATTGTTGAGTAAGGGATGAATTATTTGAAATAACATTATTTGAATTAGTGATAGTTTGAATTGTAAAATTTGATGGTGATGAATTATTGTAAGGTCTTATTAAATTGTTTTGTTGTCGTTGTTGTTGCTGTTGCTGTTGTTGCTGTTGTGAAAATCCTTGACTACTGTTACTATTACTGTTAAAAGCATATTGTAATGGTGGTAAAGGTGTTAAAGAAGGAGGAGTAGATAATATAATCTTTTTAGATGGTTGTTGTTGTTGATTATAATCTCTAGAATGTTCATGAATTGATCTTTTAACTGGACCCATGTTTGAAGAGGAGTTGATCGATTGCATAAAGGAGGATGATTTATTATTATTATTATTGTTGGGATTAGCAACAATAGTTGGTGATGTATTGGTAGATTTAACAGGCGGTAAATTGTTATTTTCCCATGAAGAAGATAAAGGAGAAGAAGCAACTACAGTTCCATTACCTGTACATTTTGATGCAACGCAACAAGTTAAATGAAGCTTTAACCAAATACGCAACTGAGATTGCCAGGATTCCCAGCGCTCATGATTCACGACCAGCGAGTAGCGCATATTTGCTAAAAACTCTACTTCCATGGCTGATATTTCTTTCAAGGGAAGATGAGTCACCTCAGCCCAAGTCTTGTTTGTATAAGTGTTGTCGTCTAGAAATTTATTTGCAAGCATCAAAGCAATCGAAAACACTCTATATTCCGAATTTGGATTGCCAATAATTGGGCGGGGCGAGTATTCTTTTAATCTTAAAATGTAAAAAAGAGCCAAAGATACTGCTGTTACAGGAAGTTGAGTATGTTTCAATACAGACATGATAAATTGTTTAAAAGATGTAGAAGGTATTGTCCATTTTGAAAAAGTCAAGTTTGCACAGCAAGTAGATAGTTTATTTGTTGTTGTCGATGATGTTGTCGATAATGAAGAAGAATTTGCCATTATAGGAGAGTCTAAATCAGCAGCACTTACTTCTTTAAATGCTCTTTGCAGTAAGGGGTATTCATTAAACCAAAACAAGCATACCATGTTTGCAATATTGGTATAATAATTTTGAGAAGTTTGAATTCTTCTTTTAGATGGACTTTTAGGGGGCAATAGCCCCATAGTTCCTAAACTTGATCCTGATATTGTACGATTATGATGATTATGATGATGATGTTGACGAGATTGATGATGTCTTTGATTATCAAGTTGTTGTTTTTGCTGATCATTTATAGTAGTAGCAACTGTAGTATTTGAATTTGAAGAATCGGTAATAATATTATGATTGTTATTATTAATAATAATATTATTAGTATTATTACTGTTGGTGTTATTATTGGTTTCAGTATTTTGGTAGAGATAGGTGTGGAGTGCAGTTGCATTATTACAAGTGTCAGAACCAGACATCGAGGAGGAGGAGGAGGAGGAGTGTTGAAAATGAGATGGAACATATTCTTGTTTTATACCATTCATATTATTGATTGATGTATTTTGTGATATTGAATCATTTGGAATAGATGTTGAAGAAGATGATGAAACAGTAGTAGCAGCAGCAGCAACAGCAGTAGAAGTAGTTGACAATGGTGGAGGAATTGTCAAAGGCATATGATGATTTAAATTTTCTTGTTGTTGTAGTAGAGGCGGCGGCGTTGATTGAATATTACTTGGGTGAGAGGATATAGAAATAGCAGGAAGTTTTGATATTGAAGTTGGAGGGAATGAATAAACTGAATTTGGAGTTGAAACTGAGGCATAAGACCCGTTTGAAGATACTGAAGCTATAGAACTTGAACTTGAATGATGGCTTTGATGAGATGGTAAAAAGTGTTGTTGTTGTTGTTGTTGGTTAGTATTGTAATAGTATTGATTATTGTTCATATTGTAAGTTTGAAAATAATATAGTGTATTAGATTGACATGAAACAACAATCCATTATGAACTCTTGTTTTTCTATTTTCTTGTTATAATCTATCTTGATTTGATTGAATATATATATACATTTATAAATATAAATATATATTAGAAAAAAGAAGAAGAAGAAAGAAAAGAAAGGATAAAAAAAAAAAAAAAGATCGTTGAAAGGAAATAAAGTGCAGTAGGTTTTTTTTTTTATATATATATTACAAAAGTAATAAATGTAGATTATGATACATTAATATTATTATTATTGTATTACATGTAGTGAATCAAATATTTATTACAAAACCCTCATTCGTCATAGTGTCTGCTTTTTACCTGCTGTTGTTTAAAGAAAGGGGGTTTTTATATACTCCCTCTGCTATTTACCATATAAATGAAAATAATCGCTTGTTTTGAATTAAATTTTCAACAACAAAAAAGGTTTTGATTAAATCACTGCCTCTACTAGCAATAATAATAGTAATAGTAATAGTACTATAGTACTATCATTATTACTATTGAATTCAATATAGATTTTGTTAATAAACTCATTTATACAAAAAAAAAAAACTGTTGGTGTCGTTGTTTTTTTTATAGTTACTGACGACGGCTACCCGGTGACCTCTTTTTTTTTTTTTTCGTAATCGTTGCTGCTGATCCTTAAAAAAAAAAATCGCTTTTTTTGAATCAACAACATTTTTTTTTTTTTTTTCTAAATAGCCAATAATACTTAATTTATAACTATACTTTTCTAACAAAAAAAAAACCATACATCTATCTATATTTATAAAGAGTTAAATTAATAATAATAAAAAAAACCTATTTTAAATTCAGTTCACTCATAGCAAGCATAGATGGTGTTGTCCTTAGTGCAGGTGGTCTATTTAACAACGTCTGATGTAATACATTCAAAGCTTTAACTGCGTCCTTTTGATCAATCACTGTAGAAATATTAATCTCACTAGCTCCTTGTGAAATCATCTCAATGTTAATCCCTTCTTTAGCCAGTGTCGAAAACATCGTACCAGCAATGCCAATATTAGACCTCATGTTTTTGCCAACTAATGAAACAATACACAGCTTTCTCGTAATATCAACACTACCATACTTGCGCAACTCCGCTATTGCCTGCTTAAATCGACGCTCTGGTAAATTCGAGTGCAACGCCATAGATACTCTCACCTCAGATGTAGAAATCAAATCAACAACTAATCTCCATTGATCCAAAATCGTAAATATATGCGCTAAAAACCCGTGTGATCGATCCTTACGGTTAGAATGAATGTTTAATACTATAATAGAACTCTTGGTTGTAACTGCTGTGGGGCCCTTGTTGGTGTTTTGGTGATGCTGTTGTTGGGGGGTAACAAAAAACCCAGATGGAACTCGTTCCAGTGCTCTTGCTGAGTGTGGTGGAGTAGCAGTCCCTGGCATCCCCATATCATCTGGATAAATAATAGTGCCTCCTCCACTAGGATTCATGACATTCTTTATGCGAATAGGAATCTTTGCCTTAATCACTTGCTCCATAGTAAATGGGTGAATGACTTCTGATCCATAATATGTCAATTCTGCCGCCTCCTCTGGTGTGATAATGGGCAGTAACCGAGCAGTGGGAACCTTTCGAGGATCGGCCGTAAAAATTCCATCAACTTCCTTCCAGATTTGTAACTCTTCTGCACCAACTGCTACTGCAGTCAAGGCAGCGCAGAAATCGGTATATCCTCTCCCTACTCCGTTAATCAACCCCCCTGGCACAACACCAAAATAGCCTGTAATAACTGGTATGGCCCCATCTGCACACTTTGATTCAATTTCCCGTTTGATCTGAAGCTTGACAAAATTGTAGAAATCTGCATCCAATGCTACTGCCTTAGGGCCACCTGCTCCAACGGCTAATGCTGCTGTGGCTGATGGGTTGATATATGGAACTGGGATAATGTGAGACAAATCTATATATCTAGCTGGTAATCCTCGATCACTAATTAAACTGGCCATGTACATGCAAGCAAGCTTTTCACCAGCTGAAATAATAGTATCAAGAGTTCTAGCTGATACTTCCTCAATGACTTTGGCTGCTGAAATAATAGCCATGACTGAATCGCACTCTCTATTGATATCCCTTTCAAGTGCTTCAAGCAATTGCTTACTTTTAATGTTTTCATGTGCCGCCTTAATGTGTGATTCTCGAATAGCTTCAATATTATCTGTGATTTGTCGTTCAGATTGAAGCCCAAAATCTTCTCCATCAAAATCAGCATCTTTGGCCTTTTCAACTTCATCTACTGCTGAAGCTGGTCGACTTCCATTAGCCAAAACTGCTGATTCAGCTGCCTGTAATAATCTACTAGTGGTTCCTTCTTCTTTAGTGTCTGTGGATCTAGCTGAACATACAACTGCGACTCGAAAATCATTTGAATAAACCTTAACAATCTTTTCTGCGATATCTCCTGGGAATTTCCCAACTGAAGTACCTCCGAATTTTTGTACTACCCACGGTGCTTGATTGGCCATTGTATTTGTAATTGATGAATCAAATTATTTTTTAAAGAAAGAAAAAAAAAAGGTGATAATAAGGTTTAAAAAGAATATAAAAATTGTGGCTTTTTTTTTTTTTTTTTTTTGAAAAATATAATAAAAAAAAAACCTTGCCTTTTTCAGATTATACTGTATATCTGATTAATTCTTCTTAAAGAAAAGGTAGAATGATATTTTGATCAATGAAATAGTAAAAAAAAAAAATGAAATAAAGAGAGGTACAAAGTTATTGGCTAGATTACCAATTTTTTTTTTTTTTTTTTTTTTTTTTTTTTATTTCAGATCGTACTCTCAAAGCCCACACAGCGTTTATCCGATATGACAAAATTTTTATTAGTAAACCGGTCCTAGAACTCTTACTGGCCAATACGCCTACATAATATCTTTTTAAACTTTTAGATAAAAATTGAGTCATTTGTGACATTACATTGATTTATGACAGTATATGTCATGTCATTATTAAACGGTATGTAACAGAACCATTGTCTTCCGTCGTTGCATGCACCCAATTTTTTTTTTTGTACTTTGCCTTTTTTAGGTAAAACCACCAGAAATCATCCTGAATTAAGGAAGTTTTGTCTCTTTTTTGGACACTTTTCATTTTCTTTCTTCTCTTTTCTTTTTTTTCTTCTTTTTCCTGTTTTATCTGTAAATTGTTTTTGTTTTGTTTGTTGAAAAAAAATAAAATTCAACTAGTTTTGTCGACAATCTCTGTTTATCAAAAATTCGGATATATACTTGACTTAATTTTTTTAGAACTCTATTTCTTGTCTTAATTCTTTTTGGTTTTTCTAAAAACAATCCTTTTTCTGACAAACCCCCCCCCCCCCCTTATCTTTTATTAAAACAAAATTTACATCACCACTCTTTTCTTTTTTACCTCACTTTTTGGTAACTACAACATCGAAACCAAAAATGTCTGCAGGCCAATCCAAGGCCTCTGTTTCACAGCCTGTATCGACAAAAGTTTTAAATGAAGGTTCTCAATATGAAAGTAAAACAAATGCATTATCACAGCAAAATAAACAAGGTCCGAAAACACCTCTAGCAACAACAGCAAAAACAACAACACCCCCGTCTTCTAATTCGAAACAAGTCCAGTCACTTCGACAAAACAATCAGTCTCACTCACAAAACAATCAAAACAAATCTAATGGTCAGAATCACGTAAAATCAAAGTCAAAAAAATCCTTTTCATTATCAAAACTTTTTTCGTGTTTTTCTGTCTCATCTTCAAAAGATTCGACTTCTTCTTCAACTGTAGTTTCAACTTCTTCAAAATCCTCATCCCATTATAAAAGGGGAAATACTTCTGCCACTAACAATACAGCACCGATATCATCTTCATCAAGAACTCAAATCGGTGGTCTCAAAGCATCATCTTCATCACAACAAAAACAAAACACACCTAAGCAACAACAACATCATAAATCTCAAGATTCAGCTATACTTGACGAAAAACCATCTGTGAAAGCTAAAGACGCGACTTTTAAAGAAGATCCAAACTTTGTGCAACCTCCCTCTCCAGTTCTTCCTTCAGTAACAACAACCTCGCCCTCCTCCGTGCACCATCCTCCATCCCCCACTAAACACTCGTTTGATCAGACTCGACAATTACTCTCGAAAGCCCGAGGTAAGATTTCCGAAAAATTCACCGAGGGCAGCAGTGCTGAACCTCAATCTTCTACAACAGCAACTACTCAGTCAACAAATGTAGCTCAACCACTGACTAGAAATGCGACAACTTCTCCTGATGTTGTCATAGCTCCAACGTTATCTTCGGCTTCTTCAGGTACTACAAGCTCAGAAAACGATCTCAACAACTATGCAGATGCCCAATCCGACGATACTTACGAAAACAACAATAACAAACCAGTAAATAAAAATGAAGGTTCAGGGAATGTCATTTATCAAGCGCAGGAAACTGGCGACTATCAAAAAGATGACAGTAGGTATGAGCAACCGGTCCAGCTAGGCTACAACCCATACGATGAAATGGTCAATGAAGATGGGTACCAATTTTCCTCGTTGGGAGAAAGCGCCGCTCTTCTTAACCCTCCTGCTCCAGAACTTGCTGGCCGCAAGTGCCTCGTTTTGGATTTAGACGAAACGTTAGTCCATTCCTCCTTCAAGTACCTCAGACATGCCGACTTTATCATCCCGGTCGAGATTGATTCCGAGTATCACAATGTATATGTGATTAAACGCCCTGGGGTTGATGAGTTTATGCGCCGTGTCGGAGAACTTTACGAAGTCGTAGTATTTACCGCATCAGTGTCCCGTTACGGAGATCCGCTACTGGACCAGCTCGATATCCACAATGTCATTCACCATAGACTGTTTAGAGAAAGCTGCTATAATCACGAAGGAAATTACGTCAAAAACTTGAGTGTTTTAGGTAGACCGCTTGTTGACACAATCATTATTGATAACTCCCCCACATCTTATATCTTCCACCCCCAGCACGCCATCCCAGTGTCTTCTTGGTTTTCGGATATCCATGACAATGAGCTTTTGGACATGATTCCCTTTTTGGAAGACTTGGCTTCAGACCAAGTTGCCGATGTAACTCTTGCTTTGGATGTAAATATCGATGACGAAGACGAAGAAGATGATGATGATGATGAAGAAGAAGAGGATGACTGTTTTGAGGAAGAAGAAGAAGATCCTTCTCATAATACAACAATATCAAATTAATTTTTTCTTTTCTTTCTTCGTTTTACTTTTCAGCAGATATATAAAGATTTTTTTAGAATGCTCCTTTTTTCTTTCTTTTTTTTCTCCCATTTCAACTTTTATATATATCTCCATTTATATATATAATGGCGGTTTTCTTCCTTTTCTTCTTCTAATTTTTAATTTTTAATTTCTTTCTATATAAATTTGCATTTTTTATCTTTGTTAGTTTTTTCTGCTTCTTCTTTTTTTTCTTTAACGCCTTTTTTTTATATCTGTTGCAATTGTCTCTTTCTTAACGTTTTTTCTTAACTTTGTATAAATAAATTTGTTTTATAAGAAAATATATATCAAATGCTCATTTATTATTATAAAAAAATATCATTTCTTATCTACTTTTTTTGTCATAAATTATAAAATTAATTATTCATCATCATCATTCTTCTTTTTCTTTTTATCTTCTAGATCAGGATTTTCCAAAGCAGTACTGAGAATATGTTTCTTTCTTTCTGGAATAATTGGAACAGTTCCCTTCTTTGAATTGCGTCTCAAATTATCTTCCTTATGCTTAATCTTTGCAATCTCTTCTCTCTTTGTATCGCCAGCCCTCTTAACAGCAATAGGCACCTGTCTGTGTCTGGCAATACGTCGGACATCGTGCATATGCTTGTATCGTTCTCTCAAAGCATCGTTATAGTTCTTCTTGGCCAACTGTCTAGAGTTCATAATGGCGACTCGCTCGCTGGCATTTCTGCGCCACAGTCTCACGTTGCCGTCATCAGATCCGCTGACAATGAACTTGGAGTCTGTTGTAAATCGGGCACAGAAAACGTGCTGCATTCGTTTGGTGTGATAAATGTCGCGCGAATGGCCCTCTCGCGCCCGGTAAATTCTTAGCGTCCTGTCATAACTGGCACTCACAATCTCTTGCCCTGTAGGGTCGAAATCGACGTCCATGACGGCAGCAACGTGGTCCTTCATCACGTTCAGCGCCTTGTTGAGGTTTCGCATGTCGTACAGGTAGACGTTGTGGTCTTCGGACCCAGCACAGAAATGGAAAGCCTCCATGGGGTTCCACGAAATGGCATTAGTGCGCAGCGTCGAAACCATCTTTTGGATCGGTGTTGCTGTTCTGATGTCGTACAAAACGATTGAGCGGTCGCTGCCAGCAGTCGCAACTATTGATGTTTCGGTCATGTTAAACTTGACGGTAGAAACGCTATCAGCGCCCCAAGTCATATTTGATATTGGTCTGTTAGTTCTTGCAGTATCCCACAGCTCGACGGTATCTCCTGCCGTCACGAACTTGGGCTCATCTCTATGGTGGTCAAGACCCATGAACGCCCCTGTGCCTTTATAAACTTCTAACGGTTTATGAGAGTCTTCGTCATCACCGCCAGTCCCTTGGCCTCCTCTTCCTCTCTGCTTGTCTCTCTTTTCTTTCAGTCGTTGAATCGTTTTGGACGAAACGTCCCACAGCTTGACAGTTTTGTCAGAGGAACAGGATAACAGGTTGCCGTCGTTGTTGACTGTCATGCCACGAACAATATCAGCATGAGCATCTACGGAAAGCACCTCTTCTTGTTCTGACATGTCCCATAGCTTGACGACACCGTCTCCTGAACCGGTAGCAATGTATGCAAGAGCTCGTGTGTTTTTGGCAATACTGTAGACACCGTCGACATGGCCGCGACCAAACTGGCCGACAAAGGGTTGCGCAAAGACTCTGTCAAGCTTGGTAGCATTTAGTGCTCTAGTGTATTCTCTGGCTCTTTCGAATGGATGTAATGCTGGGTTTAAGTTTCTGGGAAGTCTTTGAGAGTCGTCCGCTTGGACTGGAATATAATTCGTTGATGATCGACTGATTGTTTTGATTTTCATTTTGAATTTATTATTATTATATATATATTGTTTCTTTATCAAAGAATGTCTCGTTCTTTGAAAAATATCATAAATTTTGATAAAAAAAATTCATAAAGTTAAAAGGGAAAAAAAAAATAAAAAAAAAATTTGTTTCTACAAAAAAAATATTATGTAATTATCGTATGTTGCCATTTTGGAGTATATGCACGGCGTAATTATGTTTATATTTTTTTTTCTATCGGTTTGTAAATTTACTACTTTTCCAGATTTTATAAGACATATTGTTATTCACTTTTTAAAGTGTTGACCATACTCCAATCCTCCATTGTTTTGGCCATATGAGTAACCGTTAGAGGCATTCAAAGAGATACTTTTAAAGTTACTTCCCACATAGTTATTCACTCCATAACCAGAACCAAACTGAGCCATATTGTTCATTCCGCCTTGATCCATTTGACCATATCCAAATTTTTTGCCATTGTACTGGTTTTGAAAGTTAGAACGATAATAGTTGTTGCTATTATTATTATATCCTCCATTGTAGTTTCCATTCTTTCCAACTCTATAACGGTTTTGATTGTTAGAATTATTGTTGGTATTATTATTCATATTGTTGTTGATAAAATAACCAGAAATGTTGTTGTTGCTGTTATTATTATTTCCATTCAAATGTTTCTCCTTAATCACCTTTTGAATCTTCAAGTGTAGTTCTGGATGAATGGAACGCACTAACCAATAATTTCGTCGAACATGAAGTCGAATGTCTGCAACTCTATACTGCAAAGCCTGGGCACACAATTCAACAAACATGTCTTCACAAGAATTGCGACAAGTGAGCACATCTCTACTGTTTTTATAATCCTGTTGAGATGATTCAAAATCTCTCCGCATGTTTTGTAATTCAGTATGAGAAAGACGGCTTTTAGGACCAATGTCAAATTTTATTTCTTCTTCATCCTCAGCGTTAAGCTTATCTTTTTCAGAATTGTCTCCATCCAGAGCATTCTCTACAGCTGATTTGCTTTCAATTTTATCACCTTTATGACAAGCAAAAAGTAAGTCATAATGAATAAGTGAGATTGCCACAAAGAGAATTTGAACAGAAGAGTGTTTAGCTGACTTTGAAAGATGAGGCTGACTCCACATGCTTGAGGTAAACTGTAGCAAAGCTCTTAAGTCATTGTGACCTCTAGGAAGTTTCAAGCAAATCAAAACGGATATAGTATCAAGCATAGTTCTCAAAAGCATAATGTACCGATAGGTCGGCTCATCATAACTATTATTTATGTTGGAATTGCTAGATCCTCCCAAATTATTAACATTGTTAAAGTTTGAATTTGATCCCTTTCCGTTGAGATTGAGTGATTGGTAATGAGCGCGTCGAGTTTGATGTAAACGCAAAACGTAAAAGTCATAAACCAGCTTCAACAAGTAGATGTTAGTTGATGGCATCACTACCTTGGGATTATTGATATCCCTGTTTTCTGTTTGAGAGTAGATAACTTCAGGTGATCCAAAGCATAGCATGTCTGATAAAAAATGAAGTACAGTTAATGATGAGTTTCGACTTTCTGAAAAAATGGCAAAAAACATGGGGGTCATCAAGCAGTTGCAGCATAATTGAGTGAGTCTATTTCTCTGGTTTATAGCAACACTCAGAGACCTTTCTAAATTGTTCAAAGATTTATGGTAGTTGGGCTTTTTAACGCCAATAGATTTTAAATTAGAAATCTCTTCAGTTAGAGACTTTATTTGGTCATAACATCCTCTGAGAGCAGATCTCATTCTAGTAATAGCAATGGTAAGCGTGACAATGGCAAGCGGATCTCGTTCTTTGCAATTTTCTTTAAATGGATCACTGTTTTGATCAAAGGCAGAAAAGTTGGAATCCTTCGTCTGGCAATTGACAAGATTAGGCGAAACATGTACAGAGTAATAACCCTGAAAAGAGTGGCATTCACATCCAGTATGGTACGAAGATTGGCGGTTACCAGAAGGTCTTACAAAAACAAATTCTTCTTCAGTAGAAAGATCATTATTATGACTATTGATACGCTGCTTGTAAGAACTGGGTGCAGAGACGACGCTAACAAACGGTATAATTGATTCTTCGACATGTTTGAGAAAATTGTCAAATTCAAAAGATTGGTTAGGATCTAAGCTGTATTTTTTAGATGGAAATTTTTGAATTTTGACATCCATATACAATCCAATATCTTCATATTTATCAAAAGGTATAAACTTTTTAATAGACTTGAAGTAAACCCTCATAATATCATGCTGAAATCGAAAACCTTTCATTTGATATTTGTCGTAATTACATCTCAAAAGTGTAGGTGGATCAGAAATGGTAGTTTTATCGGTATTAATAGGGTTTTGGATCGAGGTAAAAGAGTCAGAAATGCCAGTAAAGGTAGTTATATTGGAATTGATAGACTGGACTTTGTAGAGGTCGTCGCTTTCGACAGGAACTAGTTCCAAAGAGCTATTAGATGAAGTTTGAATAGAAGAAAACGAAGATGATAATGACCCCGGAAGTGGTTCAACTGCAATACTAGTCGACTGAGTATTAGCCGAATTTTTTTTAGGCGGAATTGAGGTAGAGACACCGATTGTATAAGGAGACGATCCTGGAATAATCAAAGGAATAATAGTTGGTTGATTGTTTTTGTAGTCGATATTGTTTGCTTCACATTCATTTGTTAAATCTTCTGTCTTTTCCATTCTTTTGTTGTGGTTTTGAGCCATGTATAAGACATTATTTTTAAACAGTTTAAAGTAAAGATAAACATTTAGATAAGAGATAAAGGCAAAAAAAGCCATCCACATTTTGAGCTCCCTGTAAGTCAATGATCCAAAGACAAATTCATCTATAAATAAATCAAATAACAAAGTTAGAAATAGCTGTTGTATTGATTTCAATTCCTTTAATATATTTTTGGTTATTATAAAATACCAGAATCTGAAGTGTTGAGCAAACACTTCAGCTCATAGAGAACAAAAAGAAGTACGCCATATATTAATGGTCTGGGGTATTCTTTGAGCATAAAAGTCGAAGACATATTGAAGAAGTTTATATTAGAATAACTATAAAAAAATTGATCTGTAGTTTTTTCGTTTTGGTCTTATCATTCCAATAAAGAAGTAGTGTAAAGTAAAAAAGAAAGTAGGAAATTGAAATTGATTCTTTATTAATTGATTTATTACAAACAAATTGTTGGTATGCAAAATACTTATGGTAGCTAAATGGGTTCCACACACCATACAAATATTAAACTTGAAATTTATTTTCTAAATCAAAATAGCTCTGCAAACTATATATATATATACATTTAATTTTCAATTCTCTTTTTATTGCGTAAATGATTAATTACACCGACTATTCGTCTAGTGTGACCATGAAATACTCGTCGTTTTGTTGCACGCTTGACGTCATACCAGTGTGACTCCTTCAACAGACAGTACAAACACAGTATTGAAGTCAAATTTCGATTTCTCCAAATCAAGTTTGAATGTAGAATTGACTTTGAAACACCTTCCAGATTTTCTTGTTCTGTCTCTGATAGCATTGAGTTACTTGCAATGGCTGGGGAGGGTTTGTGCTTGTGAATTGCTGTTAATCTGGGTAATTTGGCAAATGGATTCGTGACAGTTTTGTTGTTTTGGGAGGACAATATGATACCTGGATGGCCCAGGATTTTTATCCAGGGCTGAATCTCGGCCACTTTGGGAAAAATGTAATGTAGACAAGTAAAAAGTACTTTGGTCTTGATTTTTGTAGTCAACTTTAGAGTGAAGATAAAGCTTTTCCCTTGAGATATCAAAGCACATCTTTGTTTTGGGCATTTTTTGATACTTGAAGAACCGACTAATTGCACCCGACGTTGGGATTTAGCATGGTGAGGCAAAGTACCTTTCTGTCGACATAGGTTATTCCAAGTTTTCTCTCCCATTAACAATCTAAAGTCTGATTGAATATATAACCAGAGAAATATATATGAGAAAATTACTCCTAGTATTCCTAAAACTGATAACGGGTAGTCTTTAAAGGTTATTAAAAGAACCGATCCTAAAAACACATAAACCGCTTTAGATCGAGATATGACGGCATAATCTTTTTCTTTTGATACTGTTGAAAGCCGTTGAATTTCAATAGCCGGAAGGCTTCTTTTATCATCTGGAAGTTTCTCCATGCCATTATTCAAATCGTAATGACTGTCACTTTTTGTAAGAATTTGTCGTAGTGGCTAGTGTCAAAAAAACAAACAAAAAAAAAAAACCACAAATTTGTTGATAGTTTTATGCTTACAATTATTTCTACAAAACAAAAAGTAAAGTTGCAAATAACCATATATTAACATATCTTTTCAAAAATAATTACATGCTATATATAATGATATATTTACTCTAGTCATATAAATAATTGCTTACAGCTTTTCGTATTCGAGCTTGCCTTCAAGTTTCTTGGCTTCAGCGACCTTACGAACAGCCTTCATCATGTCATTTTGTAAAATATAATCTCTATCATCGCGAATGGCAAAGAAACCAGCTTCGGTAACAACGTTTCGAATATCAGCACCATTGAAACCATCACTCAATTTCACAAGAGCTTCATAGTCGAATTCACCTTGTTTTTGAACATCTGCTGCATGAATCTTGAAAATTTCCAGTCTGCCAACTTCGTTTGGAAGAGGAATTTCGATTTTTCTATCAAGTCTTCCAGCACGTAACAAGGCAGGATCAAGGGTATCGGGTCTATTTGTGGCCATGATAACCTTTGTTTGACCAAGATAATCGAAACCATCCATCTGGTTTAATAATTCCATCAATGTACGTTGGATTTCTCGGTCGGCAGAAGTACCTTCACTGAATCTTCTACCACCAATTGCATCTACTTCGTCCATGAAAATAATACATGGTGCATGTTCTTTAGCATATCCAAACATTTCACGAATAAGTCTGGCAGATTCACCAATGTACTTGTCTACAATTGCAGAGGCAGGCGAAAAGATAAAGTTTGCACCAATTGTGGCAGCAACGGCTTTTGCAAGAAGAGTTTTACCAGTACCTGGAGGTCCATATAACAAAACACCTTTTGGAGGATTGATACCCACACGGTGAAATAATTCAGGGTTCTTGAGAGGAAGTTCAATGACTTCGCGTAACTCTCTGATTTGTTCGTTCAAACCACCAATTCCACCAAAAGTCAAGCTGCCAGGTTCGAAAGTTGTCATATTGTAAACAAGAGGATCCACTTCTCGTGGTAAGATTCTCATTATTGTAAGAGTGGTCATATCAAGAGCAACTCGTACACCTTGCTTTAGGCTTGCTTTATCAATGCTATTTCTGCAACCGACGATATATCGAGGACCGTTTGATGATTTAACAATGACTTTGAAAATAGTTAGTAAACTGAATCATAAACTCAAATACAAAAAATAATATAAAAAAAAGGGAAACTTACATCTTTCTTCATCCAATTGCTTCAAGACCTCTCCAATCAATTGTCCCAAACTTTGTAAGGCTTTTATATCCTAATTGAAATACTGATGTTAGTTTTTATGGTTCAAAACAATGGCCACCCTGGTTCTAATCCAGTGTCTTAAAAATAATAAGAATAATACTTACATCTTCAGTTTTTTCAAATTGTTTATCTAACTCTTTTATTTGAATGCGAAGGTCTTTGAGTTTTGCATCCCATTCACGATGTTCCTTTAATTTCTTTTTAAAATCATTAAGAGCTTTTTCTCTTTCTGGATCGACTGGGGCTGAAGCTTCTTCTTCACCAACTTCGTCTTCCAAAGCGGCTAAGAGAGGATCGCGTTCTTCTTCTGCTGACATATTAATAAATATAGATGTAGCTAGTGTTGTTTAATAGGTTTCGCAAGTATAATGGTTGAGTGAAAATAACAAGTAAAATACAGGATGGCAAAAAGTAAAGATTAAAGAGTTGATAGTGGTGGTAAAAAAAGTAGATTTGTTTTGGGGGCAAACAAGACAACTTAGTGAATATATATTTCACGTGACTAATCAAATCTTTCCTTCTCAACGTTACTTCTATTTTTTATTATTATTTTTTTTTTTCAATCACCAAATATAGAAAAATTTTTTATCTGAATCATACGCAGCCTTGTTAACCAGTCATTGATAAGTCACAACAAACATGGAATTTCACGCCTTGATTCTCTGTGGTTCTGGAAACAAACTGCGACCATTAAACTCAATCTCTAAGCGAAATGTTGAAAAAACTACTGTTCCAAAGGCATTAATGCCAATTGGAGACAAACCTGCTATCACATACACTCTTGACTGGTGTCAAAAGGCTGGATTCTCAGGTATGAAAAATTATTTATTTCTTTAAATTAAGAAAATTAAATGCTAACTGAAAGTTTTATAGAAATTACTGTTGTATCTGTAAATGAGTCATTGGCTGAAATCAAGTCTTATGTTGATGAAGGTTATCCTAAAGATAGAAACCAAGAATTACAGCAACCTCTTATACCTATTGAAGTTGTTGGAGTTGAGTCTCAAAACACAAAGGATTTGCTAAACTTTTTCAAGAATAAAGTCAAGAGAGATTTTGTTTGTATGGCATGCGACTTCATTACCGATGTTGAACCAGAAACATTGTTAGATCACCACCGCAACAGACGCAAAGATACCATTATTACAACAATTTACTACAGAAACCAAATTGAGACAATTGACAAAAAATCCGTTAAAGCAGATATTGTAATTCATACCTCACTCAAGTTTACATCTCCATTACTTCTAGACCTTTACCCACGGGATCAAGTTGAAAAGAAATCTTTAAAACTTAGAGAATCAATGGTTCTTAAGCACCCAAACTCAGTTGTTTCTTCTAACCTTTTACAATCCTCAATTAATTTCTGCTCTCATAAGCTCATTGATGTTTTACAAACTGGATCATCTGAGATTCACCCTGTATCAGTTGCCAATAAACCTTGGACTAAGGTTATTAGAGATATTGCTCGACGATCATGGCGACACAGCCAACCTTTAGACAACGTGGCCATTGCTATCATTGATGACAGTAACACATTTGTCAGAATTTCAAATCTCACAGCTTATATGGAAGCCAATCGATGGATCATGAAACAAAAAGCCAAAAATTCTGGATCAGCACGACCTACCTCTGCAGCTAAAGGTGCAGCAACCGTGGGAGCTGACTCATTTGTTGGTGCAAATACACAATTAGGAGAACGTACAAGTGTCAAAAAGACAGTTGTGGGAAACAATTGTATTATCGGTAAACGGTGCAGACTCAACGGATGTATCATTCTCGATGGTGCAAAAATTGAAGATGAGTATGTTTATAGTCACTATTTGATTCTATTGGCTTGGATAAAAACTTTACTAACTATTACATTTTTCAAAATTTAGTGTTCATTTGGAGAGTTCTCTTGTCGGAAAGGATTCTATCATTAATGCTAAATGCCGTTTAACGCACTGTACCGTTGAAGGCGGTTACGAAATTGCTCGAGAAACTCAGGCCAAGGATGAAAAATTTGAAGGCTTTGACTTGGAATATGATGACGGCGATGATTACTCATTAAGGGACGAGGCTATTGAAGATTCTGACGAGGATGAAGGATCTGATGACTCTGAATATGACGACTACCAAGTTGAAGAATTTGATGATGATGATGGATTATTTGATAGAAGTTGAAAATAGCAAATCATGTGATAGATTATATAATGCTACAATCACAATATATGCTACATTATGTACAAAAAATTTTTAGATTTTCGCTGTTTATTTTTCACTCACAATCAGTCATTTTTCTTTTTGCTTCCGTCGATAGTCTTTAAGCAAGTTTAAAATGGTCGCACCAGCTAAACCTGAAAGTGCTGCCCCTAAGGCAGAACCAAAAACAATTGTTTTGGAAAACGTATGTAACATAACGATTCTTTGTTAGGTTGTATGCCATTTAGCTAATCATTTTCTCCTTTTTTTTAAATCCTCATTTAGACTGCAAGAAGAGATGCTTTGATTGCAATTGAAAAGAAATATCAAAAAATATGGCAGGATGAAAACCTCTTTGCTGTTGACGCTCCAGAAAGTGAAGGCATTTCAGCTGCTGAACTCCGAAAGAAGTACCCAAAGTACTTCGCTACCATGGCTTATCCATACATGAATGGTGTTCTTCATGCTGGCCACAGTTTTACCCTTTCTAAGGTTGAGTTTGCCGTAGGTTACGAAAGATTACTTGGAAAGCGTGCTCTTTTCCCTCTAGGCTTCCACTGTACTGGTATGCCCATCAAGGCCAGTTCTGACAAACTCGTTAGAGAAATTGAGCTTTTTGGTGAGAACTTTGAAAACGCCCCTGGCGATGATGAAGAAGAAGAACCAGAGCAAGAAACAAAGAAACCTAAGGCCAAGGAAGATGTCGAAAAGTTTTCTTCCAAGAAATCCAAGGCTGCTGCAAAGCAAGGTCGTGCTAAGTATCAATTTGAAATCATGAAGCAATTAGGTGTCCCAGTCGAAGAAATCAAAAAGTTTGCTGATCCAACTTACTGGTTGACCTACTTCCCTCCACTTTGTAAGGAAGACTGTACCAACTTTGGTGCTAGAATCGATTGGAGAAGAGGCTTTGTAACCACAGACTATAATCCTTACTACGACTCTTTTGTCCGCTGGCAAATGAACCGTCTTCATGCTTTGGGCAAGATTAAGTTTGGTGAAAGATATACTATTTACTCTGCTAAGGATGGTCAACCTTGTATGGATCACGACCGTGCTTCTGGTGAAGGTGTTGCCCCACAAGAATATACCGGAATTAAGATTGAAGTTAAAGAATTCCCAGAAGCCGCTCAAAAAGCTTTGGCCGATGTTGACTTGTCCGGAAAGAAGGTTTACCTTGTTGCTGCCACTTTAAGACCCGAAACTATGTATGGTCAAACCTGTTGTTTTGTCAGCCCTAAGATCACTTATGGTCTTTATGATGCTGGAAACAATGAATATTTCATTTGCACTGAAAGAGCTTTCAAGAACATGTGCTTCCAAAAGTTGACTCCTAAACGTGGCAACTGGGATTCTGTTGCCAAGATTGATGGTTCTGCTCTTATCGGCGCTCTCATTGAAGCCCCTCTTGCTGTTTACAAGGACTTGAGAGTTCTTCCTATGGAAACTGTCTTGGCTAATAAGGGTACTGGTGTTGTTACTTGTGTCCCAAGTGATTCTCCAGATGATTATATTACTAGCATTGATCTTGCTAACAAACCTGAGTATTACAAGATTAACAAGGACTGGGTCAAGGTTGATCCTGTTGCTATCATTGAAACCCCAACTTATGGAACTTTGACTGCCAAAACTCTTGTTGAACAGCTCAAGATTAGATCACCAAAAGACAAAGATCTTCTTACTAAGGCTAAGGAATTGGCCTATAAGGAAGGTTTCTACCAAGGTGTCATGGTCACCGGACCATACAAGGGTGAAAAGGTTGAAGTTGCTAAGCCTAAGGTTAAGGCTGATTTGATCAAGGCTGGCCAAGCATTTGTTTACAATGAACCTGAAAACCAAGTCATTTCTAGATCTGGTGATGACTGTGTTGTTTCTCTTGAAGACCAATGGTTTACTGATTATGGTGAGGAATCATGGAAGGCTCAAGCTGAGAAGTGCCTTAACGATATGAACACATTCTCTGTCGAAACCAGAAATGGTTTTGAAAAGGTCCTTGATTGGCTTAATAACTGGGCTCTTTCCAGAACTTACGGTCTCGGTACCAGAATTCCATGGGATGAAAAATACCTTGTTGAATCTCTCTCTGATTCTACCATTTATATGGCTTTCCAAGCTATCGCCCATCTTCTCCAAGGCGACTTTTATGGTAAGGTTCCAGGCGCTCTTGGAATCAAGTCTGATGAATTAAATGATGATTTCTGGGATTATGTTCTCCTTCATAAGGATGATGCTAAGACCAGTATTCCAAAGGAAAAGCTTGATAAGATCAGAAATGAATTTGAATATTTCTACCCATTAGATGTAAACATTTCCGGTAAGGATTTAATTGGTAATCATCTTACTTTCTTTATCTACTGCCATTGCGCAATTTTCCCAGAAGAGTTTTGGCCTGCTGGTATTAGAGCCAATGGCCACTTGCTTCTCAATAACGAAAAGATGTCTAAGAGCACTGGTAACTTTATGACTCTTAAGCAAGTTGTTGAAAAGTTTGGTGCCGATGCCGCTCGTATTGCTCTTGCCGATGCTGGTGATAGTTTTGAAGATGCTAATTTCGACGAAACTAATGCCAATGCTGCCATTCTCCGTCTTTTCAACCTTAAGGAATGGGCTGAAGAAGTCATGAGCTCTGATAGTAACCTCAGAACTGGACCAAAGGACACTGTATTTGACAAGGCCTTTGACAATGAAATGAATCAACTCATTTCTGAAACCAAGAAGGCCTACGATGATGCTTTTTACAAGGTTGCTCTTAAATGTGGTCTTTTCGATTTACAATCTGCCCGTGATTATTACAGAGATTCTACTACCACCAGTGGAATTGGAATGCACAAGGACTTGGTTAGAAGATATATTGAGGTTCAAGCCTTGCTTCTTTCTCCAATTGCTCCTCACTTCTGCGAATACTTATGGCGCGAAGTTCTCAAGAATGAAGGCAGCATTCAAAATGCCAAGTTCCCTACTGTCAGTCAACCTATTAACAAAGAAATGTCTGCTGCTTTGGAATATTTGAGAGATGTCCAACGTACTATTCGTGAAGTTGAAGGTGCAAATCTCAAGAAGAAGAAGGGCAAGGGTCCAGTCTTTGATCCTAAGGCTCCTTCCAAGCTTACTCTTTATGTTGCATCCAAGTTCCCAGAATGGCAAGATTCTTACATTGACCTTGTCAAGGAAGCCTTTGAAGGAATGTCTTTGGAATTCACCCCAGAATTCCGACAAAAGGTCTCCAAGTTGGGTGATGTCAAGAGAGGTATGCAATTTGTCAACCATCTTAAGACTAGACTTGCCCAAGAACCAGCAGAAACTGTTTTTAACCGAAAGCTTATCTTTGATGAATTGGATACTTTGAAGAATACCTTGCCTGTTGTCAAGAAGGCTCCAACCTCTACTAATATTCAACAAATTCAAGTCGTTTCTGTTGCTGACGGAATTGATATTATTACCGGAGAATCTGTTGAAGTTCCTACAACCAAGGCTGTCCAAGACGCTGTTCCTGGCCATCCAGGTATCACCATTACCAACATTTAGAAAAAGTAAACAGGCTCCTGTAATATTTCTTTGATTTTGATTTTTTGTAAATTTATAATTGATATATGTGTAGAATATTAATATTTTATATTTTAGTTTAAACTGCCCACTAATGACTTACAATTGCTAATAAATTAATCGTAAATTTACGTAGAGTTTGTTAGTAATTAGCTGTATAATTATAAAAATCCGACTTCAATTAACTTGAGGAACTACTAGAATCATTAGAAGAACTTATGCTTTTAGGTTTTTTTCCAGTAGCAATGTCTACCGGAACCTCAATTGTTGCTAGAAGAATAATGACAAGACCACCTAATAGAGAAATGAATCCTGCACAAAGCTTGATGATATGCCAAGCGCGCCTCGTTCGTTTGTTATACTCTCTTTCAAATACAATCAGTCCCGTATCTCCACTACTTCCAGCAATAGTGTATCCTTGCTTTTCCAACTTCATAATACCTTTTGCGTATTTTTCTGGGTTTTTCAAAGTGGATAAGGTACTAAATAGATCTTGGGATGGCCGCAAGCTTTCATTTGATCCATCAGGCCTAGAAGATCCTTTATTTTGAGGTCTAAATGGTGGAAACTTGGTTCTAATAATTTTCTGACTGGGTGTCAAAATGGCATACTCAATTCCTATATCGTCAATAGAGTTTGCATTGGGAGACCAGAATTGATCAACATATTTGTCAGAAGAGGATGACGAGTGAGCCTTATTGAAAAGCTTCCTTGGGGTGAAAAAGTTTCCTGCTTGAATAGTTCTAGGTTGGGGACTAGAAACGGCCAAACTATATTGAAAAGCGTTTTCAAGTCTAAACCTTTCCTTTGCGTGTTCATCCTCATGTTGTCTTACAAATCCCAAAACTTCATCTAAATGTGCAATATCTTCATCGCTCAATCGGTCCTTGGAGTTGTAAGATTCTATAGAAGGTGACATTGCATCGTCATCGGCAAGGTCATTGCCAGTTTCTGTTTCAACCTGACTGTTATTGTTTGAATCATTGGCTAATTTTGGTCTTTTATATTTGTTACGAATATCAGAAGGAAGCAGATCCTCCATATTGACATCTTTATCAAGCTCCTCAGAGATACTATCAGCAGAATGCTCCGGGTCAACAAATTTGTCAATCTTGTCATATTTAGCAAATGTTTTTAAAGGCGATACTTTAGAAGTTTTGCCTAACCTTTGAAAACTTGATTTTGAATCAGGTTCTTGCTTTCTTGGTTTCAAGACGGATTCATCTGACATATATGACAACAGTTTCTCGAGCTCTTGTTGGGAATCCCTATACTTTTTCAACAAGCTGTTGGATACCGTTTTAGCATCAAATGAAGAATCGGTGATATTTTTATTCTCTTCTTTTAATTGAGATGATACCCCCTTCTTTTTTTCATCTTCAAACACTTTACTGTTCTGTCGAGAGGGATTGTCGCTTATTGTGGTATTTTTATCATCTGTATGAATTTCAAAATCCTTATCGGGCATTTTTGAATTACCATTTCCGGGGGTATGGGGTTCTGCAGGAGTTGTTGATTGGGTTTCGGGACTTATTTTATCAAGTTCATCCAAGGCCTGAGGGCTTATTACAGAATCGAAATTTTTCTTTCTACGTTTTCTCAAGGTGATTAAATCTATTTCATAATCATCGTCGTTGTCTTTCTCTTGTGTTTTGCTTGTATCAGTTTGCTCTTTATTTACGGACTTTGGATCATCCGATCTATTTGCATTCAGTTCAAACGACTTCTCTATATTGTTTGGGTTTTTCGATGTTTTAATATTAACTTGTAAAGGATTTATAGTAGATCCATAAGAAGACTGCTCTTTTGGATTTGATTTATTGTTGGGATCGGTTTCTTCGTTGTGTTTAGATGTCTTTTTAGTAGTGCTAGAATTGTCGATTAAATCGTTTAGTATCCCATCAAGCATGTCTGTTTGAAAAGGCATTTGCTCTTTAAGTTTTTGTCTATATACTGAGTCAAAAATATATCTCTGAACAAAAGCGTCATTCAGGAAGGATTGGCGGTTTTTGGAAATGCTTTGTTTGATATTATCGTAATGACTACTATTCAGCAAACTAAATATTTTTCTGGGTCCATCTTCATTAAGCAATGTATCCCAAAACTTCTTTCGCTTTTTATTTTCTGAACGTTTAGATGTATTGGAATGATTATCTGAATACAAAGGGGGATGATTATTTATACAACGAACTGTGACGACTGGCGATAGTTTTGTGTTGTTTAACAGATGTTTGCGTAGTAAAAAAGCGGCTGTAGCTTTTAATTTGATGTTTCTGCCCAAGTGTAAGTGTAACAATGGCCTATAAGAGGCCATTCTACCCATGTTATTCATTTTTGAAATTGCTTTGTAGTTAGTTGGGGGAATGCGATATTAGAAAGTAGCTTGGATATATTATGATAAGAAAGGGCGAATGTTGATGTGGCGTGGAGATTTTGTAATTTATCTCCTTAGCCTAGACATGCACCACTTACCCATGGCACTTACTAATATAAGGCTTAAAATCTACAGTATCTCCCGATTTTACATTTCAACATATTTGCAAAACAATTTTTTTTTTTTTTTCGATTAAAGATAAATCTATAAATATATTGATTTTACATAAGAAAATACATAATCGTTAATGTTTTCAAAAAGTTGGAATAGATGATAGAATCAATCTCAGCTTTGATACAAAAAAGGCAATCTAATTTTCTAATTACTTTCTTTATCAGCTTTGGTCTTTGTTTTATCGGTATTGGTAGTTTCTTCATCTTTTCCAGTTTCACCAGACTTTTCAGAGTCCTTCTTTTCACCAACAGCTGCATTCTTTCTGTTTTCAATCTTGTTTTCGATGAGATTGTGAAAAGCGATAATGGCTCTAACCAGACTGCTTAAGTAAACAATCATCATGTCATCATTAGTCTTGATAGTGAATGCTTTGGTGGGGGCATCTTGGGCATCGGCAATATCCTTGAGGGTATTTCCAATTTTTGAGGAGGACTCAGGAGCTGCTGCAATCTGTGATGGTGTGGCCAAATTGGGCAGTAAGTTGAAAACATCTTGAAGTTTACCAAGAATTATATGGTTTACTGGAAGCTCGCCATTTAACACTCTTTGGAGATATGTAGCAATGTCTCTAAGTCGTTGTTGAAGACCTTGTAGAGATTGTAGTTGATTAGTTATTCGGAGAGACAAAGAGCCAGCAGCGGCGTCTCTAATATCACGGAGAAGGTGCTCAACACCAATTTCTTCAGCTTCTTCAGCCTCTATAGAAGATGGAATGTGAACAAATGTTTTCTCAGTTGAAGTACCGTCATCTTTAATTTCTTCAACTGCAACATATGCATCAGTTGGGATTCCAACTTTCTTAGGTTTAACATCAACGATAAGCAACAAAGGATTAGGAGTATATTTCTTGAATAGCTCATTAATTTCGAGATCGGAAGCTCTAAGTTTAGGACCGCTGTGATACCAGCCGATCAATTTTTCTTTAGCATTAACTTTTTTAAACATATCGCCCATGGCCTCAACGTAATTGTGGTCTAAGAACCAAACTGACGATTTCTTATCATCTTCTTCGAATGGAACAGCAAAACTATTTGCAACTCGAATAGAAGAGCCCTTATTTTCACCTAACAAGACACCCAATACTCTCTTCTTTGTGTCTTTTGCGCTACGGTTGTAATGATCAACAACTGATAGTAAAACTAAGGGCGCCACTGTGACGTTTTTGTTTGATAATTGCTGGGTGGTTTCTAAAGCTGTGGGCATCGTTAAATATCGCTGGTACTGTTTGATATGGCAATTGATATAAGAGTGTTCAATTTGACGAACTCACTTCTATATATATGGATTGATGATGAAAATGATAGTTATAAGAAAAAAGGCAGAGAGTTCAAGAAAACATGTAGATGGCAAAAATGAAAAATAAGCTAAAATGGTTGTAGTGAATGATCAAAGCAAGTTGGTATGTGTTGTGACAGAATATGTAACAATTTCTTGGTTTGTCATGTACAAATGTAACAACTACAACTAGTCCATCCCGACTTGATTTTCTTCTGATTTCCATATACTCTGAAAAATTTACTTTTCGCCCAAAACAAAGTAAACCAATAACTTTTTAAAATAAAGATAAACCCATAAGTCACTATGCCGTTTGCTCAGCTTGTAATCGGTCCCCCTGGATCTGGAAAGTCTACTTACTGCAATGGTATGCAACAATTTCTTTCAGCAATCGGACGGAAAACTTCAGTAATCAACTTAGATCCTGCAAATGATCATGTCTCGTATCCATGTGCTTTGGATATTCGGGATTTTACTAGATTAGAAGATATTATGTCAGATCAAAATCTAGGCCCTAATGGAGGTATCATGTATGCTTTAGAAGAAATAGAATCCTCTCTAGATGATTTTATCAGTATGGTGGAATCACTAGGAAAGCACGATTACCTCATATTCGACTGCCCTGGTCAAGTAGAACTTTTCACTCATCACTCTGCTCTACATAAAATTTTTAAAAGATTGGAAAAGCTCGATTACAGACTGGTTGTTATTCATCTGATAGACTCATATTATATCACTTCACCTTCACAATATATCTCCATTTTGCTGCTAGCACTGCGTAGCATGCTACAGTTAGATCTACCTCATATCAACGTTCTTAGTAAAGTCGACTTGCTACGGAATTACGGTGAATTACCTTTTAATCTGGACTTTTATACAGAGGTTCAGGATTTAAGCTATCTATTTCCACATATCGAACAGGAACAAAAAACTGCACTTGGGAATAAATACGCAAAACTAACAGAGGCAATAGCTGATCTAGTCTCCGACTTTGGACTCGTAAGCTTCGAAGTACTTGCAGTAGAAGATAAAAAGTCCATGATTGCCTTGATGACTGTCATTGACAAAGCAACTGGATATATGTTTGGATCGACAGAAATTGGTGGCGATATGGTTTGGGCAGAGGCAACAAGGCAAGGTGGAAGAGTTGGAGAGATTCAAGATATTCAGGAAAGGTGGATTGATAACAAAGATTACTACGATGAATTAGAATTAAAAGAGCAAGAAGATCTTATCAAAAAGGCCAAAGAGGAATCAAGGCCATTAACTGAAGAAGAGGAATGGAATGCTGCTCTTGAAAGCTGGGAAAAGGAGCATGGGGAAAAAATGATTCCAAGAGATTAATGACATTTACAGTACAAACTTTTTATAATAGAAGTTAAATTATTATTTATAAAATTAAATTTATAGACTAAGCAGAAGTTTTTAAAAACTCCTCTACTTCCTTTAGTTTTTCTTGAGCTTCTTTGATTTCATCCTCGTTTTCAGATTCCTAGATAATTTTAATATTAGTATATATAGTTAGGGCTTTTAGCTACAGGTACTTACTGAAATCAATGATGGTAAACCTTCAAATGTCGCTTCAATCTTCTTGCGGATCTCAGAAATCATTTTCTTTGTATCTTCCAAGACTTCAATCTATAGCGAGGTAAATATTGAGTTAGTTTTCTTTTACAATTGTATAAATCTTTGTAGACTTACCTGTTTTTTAATTTCATATTCGTCGGCATTGTCGGCCTTCATTTTGTTTATTCTGTCTTGTTGTTGTTCATATTCCTTCTTATATAAGCCTTCTTCCTTGACCAAACGATTCAAGGCGTTGACTTTAATTTTGAGAGGTGATGGTGCCATTTTTTTTCTAGTTTGATGTATGTTGAAATGGAACTAATAGAATTTGCAATATCGTGTGAATAGTTATTATTAATATGAGAATCAACAATAAAAAAACAAGCAACTGAGATGAAATATAAGGGTTAGGGAAGAAATCGATTCAGAATTTCACCAAAATTCTACGCACAAACCTTCTTTTCCTTTCGATCATTTTAGATAACAATCGATTTAACAATTTCACTGCTCATGTGCATTTACTAAATTTCACTATTAACCAGCCAGAAATGCCAGAAATACAAAATGGGTTGTACAACTCTCAACTAGATTTTATAAAATTATTGTCTTCAAGCATACAAGTCAACAAAACAAATTTATTGGAACGCAGAAGATCTTTATTAGAAACCCGCAAAGAGGTTAGCAAAAAAGAAATACAATCACAAAATGATCCAGTTTTAGTTAATTTAGGTGGTGATATATATGTGCAATATTCACCATCTAGAGCTCTCGAGGCAGTAGATGGAATGTTACAAACAATAGATAACCAGACACAAGCGCTTAGTACGAAACTTGATTCAGCAAGTAGGGCAATATTCGACCTAGAACGGATAATATCTCAACAGTCTATCAACGATAATCCGGATGACTCAAATAAAAGTGGTGAAGCAGTAGATGAGCCAGAAGAAGCTGATATGTTTGTATCAGAAGATGGCTTACCAATGATGGAGATTGTCGAAGAGCTAGACGATGATGGGAATATTACAAATTCGCATGTAAGACCTCAAAGATCAGAAGAACTTGTAGAATTTGCAAATGGAAAACTCGCTGAATTATTAGAAGGAAGGACCGATATGCTAGAAGGCTCGACTCCTAAAGAAAAACAAAAGCTCCAGCCAAAATATATCAATGGCAAGCGAGTATTTGGACCTGAAAAGCCAGAATGGATGTTGAATGGAGACTCCGATTCTTTTCTTGCAAAAAGAAGAATAAAGGCTGGGGCATCGAACCAAATCGGAGCTTCGACTGAAAACTTAGAATTCAAAAACAAAAATAAAGACTGTGAAAATTCTAAAGCTACACAAAACAGTCACCTGTCTTTGAGTAACGAGCCATCAATACAAGTTAAGGAGCAGCTCATGCAAGACAAAAATCACCAAGCTTCTCCTCAATTCGATGAAAACAGTAAACCTGCTACAGAAATTCAATCGCCACCTAGGAGCCCTTCTCCTGAGGCTGACTTTTCAGATAATGAGTCCGATTCAACAGCTAATAGCCAAATACCAGAAGATGCTCCCTTTGATCCAAATACTCCGGCAATACCTGTTTCCGAATTACTGGAACTTGAACTGATTTCAAATGAACTTGATGATGAAGAGTACGAAGATGATGAAGATAGCAATAGAGATAATGATGAAGATGAAGACGATGATAACGAGGATGAATTTGGAAGAACGAGGGGGTCTATGTTTCCAATATCATTAGCTGGAAGAATCCAAGAAGAATTAGCAAAAGCCAGAGGTATCAGAACTGGCACAAAACCTAAGTCTCCTACTAAAGAAATACACTCAGCTGTTGTTGCTAGTGAGATCAAAGAGAGTGCTATTTTGGAAGAAAGCAATGAGGAAGCTATAGACTCAGACGATGACTCAGAGCCTGTCAAGCATGTCCGTTTTTCTGATACAATCTCGATTAAGAGGTTTGAAAAGGTACCACCAAAGAAAAAGCGAGCCAATTCTACAGGAATGATATCTTCTGTAACTAGATTTGCTCCAATAAATGACTTGGACTCATCGGCTATTGAAAATAATGAAGAAAAGACAGTTAAAATGTCTAGATTCAAACAAGAAAGACTTGAAAAATCATCTTCATCTGGAAGTGCAAAGCCTTCAACACCCTTACAATCGGCAATGAAGCATTCAGCTTTAAAAAACGTTGGCACTCAAAAGTCTGAACCAAAGCTCACAGAAAAGGCTACTATCAAACCAGAAGTCAAAAATAAATCTTTCGATTCGCCGGTAGTATCAAACACTATAATAGAAAGGGAAAATGATGAACCGATTAATCCTCCCGTCTTGAATAAAAAAGATAAGCCAATGTCTCGATTCCGAGTTGAACATATAGGGTCTAAGAATAAGGCTACATCTTCTCGATCAGTCGATGTCTTCGAAAGCAACTCACAAAGCCGGGCTTCTTCTACTGAGTCTAACAATGAAAATAAAGCAAAGCCTAAAGTTTCTAGATTTAAATCACAGATCAAGGGGAATAAATCTATTCCACGATTTCCGGTTTCTAGCAGAATTGAGGAATTAGAATCATATTCTCCAGATAGCAAATCCGTGAACGGAGAACCCAATACTAGTTCCTCTAAGCCACACGAAAAACTGATAAAAGATCAAATTGTTGAAAAGGATACTTGTGAGTTTGATGAACTTGAGACAAGCAGCAAATCTGACTATGAAAAATTGGCGAAAAGAGACGATCATCTTGCGGCAGTCAGGTCTGATCTGACTCATGATTTTTCTTCAATGAATGTAAATCCAGCATTAATTAAAGGAATTAGGTCAGTGATACCTCCAAATGTTTTAAATAAGGCAAATGAATATTATGAGCAATCTTTAATGACAGAAGAGGACTTTATCAAAGCCCACCTCGGCAATGAGGATGATTCAACAAAAGACAAAGATAAGAAGGAAGACTCCCCTAAAAACGATAAAGACAAGGATTATAAAACACGGCCTGTTTTGTCAGACGTTTTAGTAGAGCGAGAAGATGCTCCTGAAATTGATGCTAAAGGCTTGGGCTTTCTTCCTGATGAATATTTAAAGTCTAAAAATTCAAATGATGATAATCTTGGCCACTCAGAAGATGATGATGACGATATGGATTATACTGTTAATCGAAAGCAATTGCTTGAAGAATATCAGAAAGTAAGACAGTCGTTAATCTACAAAACTGGTGGATTCGGTCGGTCTCCTGAAGAAATGCTTATGGAGCCAGCTTACGAATACAATGGTGACTATAACAGTAGTAGTGGTAATGGAAATATTTTAGAAAAAACTCCAACTGGTGCAATTCCAAAACCTGCCAAGAAAGTGAGCAGATTCAAAGCTGCTAGATTATCAAATAGACGACTTTAAGCATCATTGGTAAAACTTTATTTGAATAAGATGAGTGGCTCTGCAAGTATAAATATCCAACTTTTATGGATAATAAATTCTCTATTTATATAAAATATTTACAAAAGCTATTTGATTTTTAATTTGAACTCTACACAATTTCATATCATTTTCTAAAAAATATTCTTTAAATTTTTTTGATATTTGAAGCGACAGATAGATGGGGTTATTTTTTTTCCTTTTTTTTCGTTTTTAGAAAAATCTTGAGAATAGACCGTTGTATACTATTCGACTACTTAAGGTGATTCGAGGAATTTCAATTAAAAGTGAAGTTGGTGTCTATCATTTGTGAACTGTCACAGTTGAATTATAACAAATGATAAGCCAATAAACTTTTGCTTGTTCAATAAAGAATGAGCTCTACTTGAGATGTAGCTTTTCTAGAAGGTTTTGTGCTAAAAAATTTCTTGTATCTGTTCTGAAAATCATAATCTAACAGGCAATTTTACTATTAATACTATACTATGTACCTTTTATCAAACTTATTCTTTCTTTTATAAAATCTAACACTAAAATACTCAATATCTCCAATAATTTTGATGTTCAAGTCTAGGTTTCAAACCAAAAATTCTACCTATCATTTTCATGATCTAATATCCATGAAAACACAAGCTATTATTCTCACATTTATTTGGCATCAAACTGGTAGTGAGTCCTATAAAAATTCAACTCAAACAAATCCAAATACATTATTTCTTTCATTCTATTGCTTCCAGCCAATAGGTCTTCATTTTGAACAGCTCATAGATAGTTAGAAAATGTCATTTAAGCTTTATATATAGTTACATCGTAAACAAATTCAAGTAATATGTTTTAAATATAAAAATAAAAGGTTTCTAAACCAATCAAATATATTTATAATCTTTGTTAAAGTAGATTTATGTAGCACAATATCATATCCAATAATAAATATATAAACAAATCAAAATAACATAGTTTTTTTTATTACTAATATTTCCTTTTTTTAATCTTTTATTCCTTTTTTGTTTGTTTACTCTTTTATAATCCTATTTTTAAAAATTTTAATAACAATAGTAAAATCATCGACTTTTGAAAATTCAAAATTAGTTATTAAAATGAGCTCTTTTCACATTCAAAACGTATGCTAATGTCTTCAAATGGATTTATTATATTTGAAAACTAACCTTTTTGTTGAAATTGAATAACTTTTATAGATTGAAAGCTGTATAAATACCATCGAGCCGTTATCTTCGATAGAAGAGCTCAAAGAAAAGTACAAAAATTTTTCATTTTTGAAATCTGGAACTATAGCTGTTTCCATTGAAGAACTTCTTATGATGGTTGAGTTATACTGTCTCAGCCTTAAGCATCAGCCTAAAGCTGTTTGGAAAAGTAGGATAAAAAAACCATTTTATTACAAATGCATTTGCCAATTTGAAAATTGCGAATTCCATGTTACTATAAAAGTATGCTATTTTTTTAATTTCACAATATTATTAATAGATAAGATACTAACATATTTGCTTAAAGGATTACTATTTTGAAGAGCAGAATAATATTCCTTTGCTGATTATAAAAAGCTCTGCTCCTCATACATGCTTCCATGATTCGAGTGCTCAAACGGCTAATTTAAGGCCATTAAAATCAGGAGCTGTACAGTCTGAGCATACGCCATCTTGGATTAGCCTTTTGATGGATACATTTTATCATCGCAACCAAATCACAAAAGATAATCTTGATATCTTAGTAAAAACTTTTTCTTCATCAATAATTGAAAAGCTGGTTCCTGTTTACCTTAAAAAGGCAAAGATAAACTATATAACCAGACCCAATGGTTTAGTTCCAAGAATAACGCAGAAAAATATCGCCAAATCATACAACAATTGGATGTTTAAGCAAGAAAAAATGCATCAATATATTTATCTGATAGCACTTATTATAAGCTGCCACGAACCGGAATCATCAGTATCCTTGACATATTTAAAAACTTCATCCCTTAAAAAAAAGAAGACAAAACAGCGGGTAATGTTTTCGAATCACATGAGTCTAAAAGGTTTAGTTACTATTACCCGTAAGCAACTTCTTAAGGCTGCAGAGTCCTTGGAAATAGAAGACAAAATATCACACAAAGCCCTAATAAAGAGTAATAGAAACAACGAATATAAAGCCCCATCATCAAATCACATGTCAGATTCCGGTATAATTGATAGTTCCCTGATAAAAAGGGAAAAAGAGGCCAACAACTTTGAGGTCTTTTCTCAATGGCTTAAACGTAAAAGCCTTCTGAAAAATGGGTTTGAAAAAAATCAATTCATGTTACACCAGATACGAGAGCAGCAAAAAAATTTTGTGAAATTCAAAAGCACTCCTTCAGGCACGCCAAAGCTGTTTGAACAAGAAGTCGTCGAGGGATATAATCTGAGTTCAGGTCAACTAAATTATAAAAACTTTTCTGAAAGTTTGCCAGATTATTCACAATTTGATTCAAAAAAGACAGAAGCACATACTAAACGCAATTTTATATATTTGGACGAAACTATTCAAACAGCCAATACTAAAAATAATTTTTCTTTAGAGCAATTTTCCAAAGCAAAATTGAACTTTTTTGGTTCATTTGATTCACAATTCAAGGATCAACAAGTTGAACTAGAATTTGAAAACATGTTTATATGTACACCTGATATGAAAAAACTTATAGATTTAGTTGTTCCAATGATCGGAATAGACGCTACTCACATCAAAAATACAAACTCTAAAATGGTTTTAATAACTGCAACTGCTCTTTCACCTACATCAGCTGTGGTTCCTTTAGCCTGCGGTATTTACACAAGAGAATGTGCTGAAACATATTCAAATTTTCTTTCCAAATTTCAAGCAGTTCATGGAAGCGAAAAATTTCAAAATGCGAGCTTTATATCTGACGGGGATAAAGGAATTCGAGTAGCAATAAAGTGCATATTTCCAAAAAATACACACTTCTTATGCTATACACATGTACAAAGAAGTATAAAGTATTTGTCAAAAACATGGGGGAAGCAAAATACTGATATAATTTCAGCCCATCTTTTAAAGCTTCAAACGTTCAACGATGAAGCGTTGGCAAAATCATCGCTTTTAGAAATTGACAGCATTCTTTCAACCATATTCAACTTAGAAAACAAGGAAGTGATTGATGCTTTGCAAAGTAAAAATCCTGAAGCTCCCGCCAAGGAAAGTCAAAAAACTCAAGTTACAATATCTGCTCTTAGAAATCCTAAATTATGTTCATGGGCGCATGCACCCAGTCCAAAATTCAATCAGATTACAAATAACTCTGCTGAGGTTTATAACTCACTGACACGAGCACCAAGAGAAGAAGGGAACCTTATAAAATTACTCTTCACAATTTTTAATTCTCCCATTGAGTCGATAGAGCGAGATTACAAGCTAAATTTTCAAGATAAAATGGCTGGGCTTTTTATTTATGATGACACTTACTTGATTCCTTCGACTACAAAAATGCTCTGTTGTCAACTAGAGTATGTTTCAAGCTTTCGAGTTAAGCGAACTAGAAATAAAAACATTGTTGCAGTTTCGCTTGTTAAGGACAGCATTATTGACAATTGTAGAGAATATGTTCAACAATATGGTAGCGATGAAAATAGCAAACATCATATAGAAAGGTTCTATCAGTGCCATAATATGCTTCCCTATAACAAATTCACGCGATCTCGAGTATTACGATCAGATCAGCTTTTACTAAACACCAAGTTTCAAGTCGATTTAAAAGAAAAGACTTGCACATGCCTGTATTTTCAACAAAACCAAATTCCATGTGTTCATGCACTTGCTGCTATTTTGAAGTTTAAGCTAAAAGTTTCAACATATTGTCTCAGACAACATCATATGGACTTTTATATCGAAATACTGTTAAGCTGTAAAGATAGAGTTTTGAACCCAAGTGTTACGCAAGTGGTCAGAATGAAAAATCTAGTCCGAGATATACATCCAATGTTTGCTATCAATAAAAAAAAATTAATAGTGCAGCAGGGTAAGAGTGATAAAACTGGAATTTTGAAAAGAAAAAGAAAAACAGATGATCAAAATAAAGAAAATCGTCAAGTGGATAAGGAGCAAACTTTGATTACTCAATTTTTTCCAAAAACTAGTCCAGATAGTTTATACCAGCATAGAAATAAAAGGAGGATTATTAGTGAACAAGAGATATTATAAAGGCTTTTTTTAATATAGTTAACCTGAATATTTTTAATTGAGATGCTTGTCTAAGTCAAATAGATATAAAGAATCGGGTACTTACCAAATATGGCTAGCTTCCTTTACAGCTGGCTATATATAAAAATGTATCATACAGGTGGAAATTCAAACGTTAATTGGGTTAGGGCTCTGGATAAAACAGGAACAAGAAAAAGACACCCTAGTATAGCCAATTTGTGGGCTACGTAAATTGAACAACACACTTAAATAAAAAATGTGACATTTTTATTTCTTCTTTTCTTTTATCTCGAGCTTTTACATCGTTCACCAGAATCTTTCACGATCACGGCTCTTCACAAAAATACAAAAACAAAAATACCATAATGTCTGTGCAAAATGCGCCTACGGTGCCAACTATGTTTGGCATCCCTCTCAAATACATTTCACTTGTCACAGTACGTCCACGTTTTTCATTCATCATTATTACCCACAAACTAAATTACTAACATCGACCCTATCTATATATAGCTTACTCTTCAAAACTCTTCATTGATTTTGGTAAGTATTTTTTTCATTTTATTAATAAGAATAGCAGCTTTTTTTTCATGCTAATATCTAACCGAACTCTTAAAATTTTTCAATTTTTTTTAGATTATGCATTATTCGCGAATAATGCCGGGTTATGATGCTAGTTCAAGATATTATCCATCTACAGCTGTTCTTTTGAATGAAATTTTCAAGCTTGCATTCTGCTTTCTCGTTTCAGCCAAACAAATAGGTAGCGTTCAAACAGTTAAAGAAGTCTTTTCAGCCGATTCTTGGAAACTTGCTATTCCAGCCGCTTTGTATACACTCCAAAATTCTCTTCAATATACTGCTGTATCAAATCTCGATGCTGCTACTTTCCAAGTCACTTATCAACTCAAAATTCTTACTACGGCCTTTTTCTCCGTCACAATGTTGAGAAGATCTCTTTCCAAGAATCAATGGATCTCTCTTTTCTTGCTTACTCTTGGTGTCGCCTTTGTTCAAGTTTCTCCGGAAGCCTTTAGCGAATTTGTAACCATGATGGTCAACCTCGTTTACACTCCGCCAAGTACTGTCAAAGCAGTCGAAGAAGCAGCTGCCGCTACTGGAACTACTGAAAAGACTGCAAACCTCTTAATTAGAGCTGCTGATCCTCATGATGAAATGAACAGACATCTTGGTCTTGTTGCTGTTATCATTGCTTGCTGTTTGTCTGGTTTGGCCGGTGTTTACTTTGAAAAGGTTCTTAAGGGATCCAATGCTTCCTTATGGGTCCGAAACATTCAACTTTCTTTTTACTCTCTCTTCCCAGCTCTCTTCATTGGTGTCTTATGGAAGGATGGTGCAGCTTTGTCTGAAAAGGGCTTCTTCTTCGGATACAATGCCGTTGTTTGGACTGCCATTTTCTTCCAAGCTTTTGGTGGTATTATTGTTGCTCTTTGTGTTAAATTTGCCGACAATATTGCCAAAAACTTTGCTACCTCCATCTCAATTTTGCTCTCCTTTTTGGCATCAGTATACTTTTTTGATTTCAAGGTTACTGCCAATTTTATCGTTGGTGCTACTGTCGTAATTTTTGCTACATATCTTTACGCTAAGCCAGACGCTCAACCCAAGGAACAAAAATGGTCTTTACCAAGAAATGAAGATGAGCCTGAAACTCCTTTGGTTAACAAGAGAGAGTAAGAATCCCATTTTAATCACCTTTCGATACAATGACATTGTAAAAATGGGACTCATTATAGTAAAATAGATGGGAGATATTTACTTTTTTTTTTTTTTATCAACTTAAACAAAGAACTTTTTAAATTTATCAAATTTAGAATCAGAATTCCTTCCACAGGTTTGAAAGAATCATAATAATTTAACTCTACCCTTTAACTAGAACTACATTTTTAATGGAATCGGATCCACCTATTATTTATTTTGTTTTTCTACATGTCATGTAGACTTTCATAGTACTCAGTATTTTTTAATGTTTTTAGTTATACCCTGAAATTGTAGAATATCTATATAAAAAAAGAATGGATATACCTTTTATTGCGAATCCCTTGATGCCTTTCCCAGGCGCAAAATTTTCTGCTAAAAAAAAAGCAAGATCTTATTGAATAACTAGATATAGCAATGTTACAAATAGCACTATAGAAAAAGATCTACAGTACATATCCTAAAAAAATCTTTGATATCTCGTTTTAAATGGAAATTTTTGAAAATCGTTCAAGCTACAAAAATTATTATTATTAAACCATACTTTATTAGATAAGGAAAAAAAATTCAAATATTAAAATTATAATCTATTAAAAATTCTATATATACAAATGATTGATTAAATGCAATAAAAAGTGTTCTATATGTTAAAATCTTTAGTCGACTTCTTCAACGGTTGGGCCTGAGTCACCGCCGGCTGAAGATGTAGAGGAACCTGCACCTGGCATATTTGGTGGAACTCCAGCGCCGCCATAGAATGAAGTCATAATTGGATTGGCAATGCCTTCCAATTCCTTCTGGTGGTCGGAGAATTCTTCTGTTGTGGCAGTTTGGTTGTTGTCTAACCAGTCAATGGTTTCTTTGATGGCCTTATCTAGCTTCTCTCTATCAGCCTCACTGACCTTCTCCTTGAAGTTTGCTTCAGAGATAGTGTTCTTCAAGGAGTATGCATAAGATTCAAGACCATTCTTGGCTTGGATTCTGGCAGCTTCCTTTTCATCTTCTTCCTTGTACTTTTCGGCTTCAGCAACCATGCGTTCAATATCTTCCTTTGAAAGTCTACCCTTGTCATTGGTGATGGTAATCTTATTGCTCTTACCTGTACCCTTTTCGACAGCAGATACATTAAGAATACCATTTGCATCAATATCAAAGGTAACTTCGATTTGTGGAACACCACGAGGAGCTGGAGGAATGCCGGAAAGTTCAAACTTACCAAGCAAGTTGTTGTCTTTGGTCTTAGCTCTTTCACCTTCATATACTTGAATCAAGACACCAGGTTGATTGTCAGCATATGTAGAGAAGATTTCAGACTTCTTGGTTGGAATGGTGGAGTTTCTTGGGATAAGCTTGGTCATAACACCTCCAGCGGTTTCAATACCAAGAGATAGTGGGGCGACATCCAAAAGGAGAAGGTCTTCTGTCTTAGTGTTGGAGGTATCACCAGAAAGAATAGCTGCTTGTACGGCTGCACCATAAGCGACAGCTTCATCAGGGTTGATCGACTTGGATGGTTCCTTTCCATTGAAGAAATCAGAAACCAACTTTTGGATCTTTGGGATACGAGTGGAACCACCGACAAGGACAATGTCGTTAACTTGAGACTTGTCAATCTTGGCATCTCTCAAGACCTTTTCAACAGGTTCCAAGGTACTTCTGAAAATGTCACCGCAGAGTTCTTCAAAGCGAGCTCTGGTGATGGATGAGTAGAAGTCAACACCTTCATAGAGGGAATCAATTTCTATTGTTGCTTGTGTTGATGATGAAAGAGTTCTCTTGGCTCTTTCACAGGCGGTTCTCAATCGTCTCAAGGCTCTTTGATTACCGCTAATGTCTTTCTTGTTCTTGCGCTTGAACTCTTGGATAAAGAAGTTAACAAGCTTGTTGTCGATATCTTCACCACCCAAGTGGGTATCACCAGCAGTTGCCTTGACTTCGAAGATACCATCTTCAATGGTCAAAAGAGAAACATCGAAGGTACCACCACCAAAGTCAAAGATCAAGACATTCTTTTCACCTGATGACTTCTTGTCTAGACCATAGGCGATAGCTGCTGCTGTTGGCTCGTTGATGATACGAAGGACATTTAGTCCGGCAATCAAGCCTGCATCCTTGGTGGCTTGACGTTGTGAATCGTTGAAGTATGCTGGGACTGTGATGACAGCATCTGTGACCTTAGTACCTAAGTAGTTCTCTGCTGTTTCCTTCATTTTTGTAAGCACCATTGATGAGATTTCTTCAGGTTGGAAAACCTTGGTTTCGCCCTTGAATTCAACTTCAATGGCTGGTTTACCGCCTTTATCGATAACCTTAAATGGATAGTGCTTCATATCGTTTTGGACTTCAGGGTCTGAGAACTTGCGACCAATCAGTCTCTTGGCGTCGAAAACGGTATTCTTTGGGTTCATGGCTGCTTGGTTCTTGGCGGCAATACCAATCAGTCTTTCTGTGTCGTTGAAGGAGACATATGATGGAGTTGTACGGTCACCTTGGTCGTTGGCAATGATTTCTACTCGATCGTTAGTATAGTGTGCTACACAAGAGTAGGTTGTGCCTAAATCAATTCCGACTGCTTTGCTCATATTTGTAGTTGTTGTGTTGATTTATTAAAGTTGATAAGTTGTGTGTTTATCGTTTGTTTGAGTTTATTAGTTGTGTTTTGTAGAATAATTATCTGATGATGAAAAAAAAAAGGAGAAAAAAGAATTTGAGAAATTGGAAAATTTGGGTCCCTTTTATATCTATTTCTGATCAAAGATATCATTGGTTTTTTTGTGTCGTACCTTGATGTAAATAATTCTATATATTTCTTGAAGATTCCTGAGATCTCTAGTGATCTCTAGTCGTCATGGCTCAGATGTCTCTCGAACTTTCTAGAATTTGTAAACTACTCATGATGTAATTCATATCTTAGATTTTTCGAAACTACTTAGAATGGAAAGTACCAGAATATAGAAGATAATTTATCTTTAAGAAGTACCAGTCGAGTATAATCCAGAAGGTTCAAGATTCATTAAACTGAAGAAAAAAATAGATTTTTGTTCCTTCGATAAGGCTGATCAAAGATGAAAAATATCAATTTGTTACAATATTGAATTTTTGTTACACTATTGAGAATTTTTAAAAGTGTAACAAGTTCACATGACTTCAGCCGTGCACAATTATTTTTTTTTCAGTTCTGATAAAAATTTTTTAGGGTAGATCAATAAATTATACTGGTTTTGTTTCTTATCCTAAAAATTTCACAAGGCATTTTTATTTTAACAATATTTTAATTGATATTGAAGACAAAGCACTCAGCTTAAAAACACTAATAAGCTGATAAGAATTAGACGAAAATTCATACTTTCAATATCTAATTAGTGTTATATTTGAAACTTACATACAAAAATGGCAAGAAGAAAACAACAAGCGGAATATGATCCAGGAATGGATCCCGATGTCATAGAAAGTTTCCATGAAGCTAGAGATCGAGAATTACAAAGAGAATCAGCACCTCTAGATCGATACAAATCCAGAATGGAAGAAGAAGATAACGGACTTAGTGATGAAGAAGTAATGGCCATTCAACGTGCTTCAGACATAGAGAGTGACGATGATGAGTTTTATGGTATCAGCAAAAATCAAAAAAATGACAGTGATAGTGAACTTGAAGACTGGGGTGGCCGTAAAGACAACTATTATGGTGATGATGATCTTGAAAACGAAGAAGATGCTGAGGCGTATGAAAAGTCAGCCCTCAGAATCCAAAAGAAGCATCTCAAAGGAATGAAACGATCCGATTTCTTTGAAGAAAACGACTTTAAGGAATGGGAAAAATCAGCTAAAGAAGTTGAAGAAGAAGAGGTTGCCAAAGCCAAGGGCGAAGATGATCACGTTCGTAAAATTCTCGATTCTTTGCCTACACAAGATCCCGCCAAACTTAACGAATCTGAACGACTACAGCTGTTGGAAACTTTATACCCAGAAGTAATACCCCTTTCAAATGAATATGTCGAATCAAGAAAAACTCTCAAAGAAATAGAAATGGAATTAAAAGACAAGAAGGCTGATCCAAGCTTAAAAAAAATCAACACACTCAAGCATACAGCTCTCTCAGCATACATTGTGACGTTGGAATCATACTTTACTTTATTCATAACTAACATTTCTGGTGAGCAAGAGATTGACTTAAAAGATCATCCAGTTATGAATGGAATACTGAAAGGAAGACTACTATGGAACAATGTCAAAAATATTAAACCTGTCGGAGAAGACGATGATAGTGAAGATGAAGGTAGCATGCTTTCTGATGAAATCAACGGAACCTTGAGCAATAAAGAAGAGCAAGAAGAGAGTGATAGTGAAGATGATGATGAAATGTTCAATACAGCTGATTTGATAAAGTCTGCACTTAAGGTACCTTCGAAACGTCAAAGAAGCCAAGAGGATTCGTCTGATGAAAGCGACGAACAAGAACAAGAAGATATTTCTGATCAATCTGAATCTGAATCTGAAGCTAATGAAGATGAAGATGAAGACTCTGATTTGCAACTTGATTTCCACAGTGCACCATCTTCTTCTGCAAGAAAAGCTCTTCTCAAGAAGAAGAAACAATTACTATCAAACAGTCAAGCTGAGGATTACAGTGAAAGTGTTGACATTAATGACGCCGATTTACATGATAAATTGACTCGTAAGCGCAATCTTAGATACTACACTTCTAAGATTGATCAAGCTTCTAAGCGTGACATCAGCAAAATCAATGGAGATGCAGACTTGCCATATAAAGAGAGACAACTTGAAAGAGACCGCAGACTTGCCGAAGAAGCTCGTCTCCGTGGTCTTAAAGACGACAAGCATACTGATGATGCTGACAGATTCAGTGACGACGAAAATGATGATAACAATAAACAAGGTAATGAAGATGATAACGATGACGAAGATCAACAATATTACAACAAGATCAAAGCTCAATCTCAAGAACGCAAGAAGCTTAGACGTGAAGCTCATGAAATGGCTGTCAAGGCTGCCAAGCAAGGCAAATTGGACGAGCTTCTCAAGGACGACATGGTTGGCGAAGATGGAAAGCGTGCCATCAACTACCAAATTCTCAAAAACAAGGGTCTTGCTACTGGAAAGAAGAAGAAAGAAAACAGAAATGCCAGAGTCAAGAAGAGAGTCAAGTACGCCGATGCCCAAAAGAAACTCAAGAGTGTCAGAAGAGTATACCAACAACCTACCGCTGCATATGGGGGAGAAGAAACTGGTATCAAGAAGAACATTTCTCGCAGTATCAAACTTGGAAAATCATAAAAGCAAATCTAATTCATTACTGTTATTATTTGCTCAAATGTTTTATGTAATTTTTATTCTCATAGTATAGACTTAATAAAGGTACTGTTTGTTTAAAACAACTTGCTACTAAAAAATTTTGATGAAACTTTCAAAAATATCTAATTACAAACGAAAAAATGTGATTTAGATATTCTTTCATGCATGTGGAAGCAATATAGCTTTCATTGTAAACTATCTTAGATTATAACCAAAACGATGAAGAATTCAAGCAAATTAACAATTTATTATATTACAACTATGTTGAATAACAAAAAGAAATAAAATTTAAACTAATGTGACTTAAAATAATATACAATATAAAAACAGATTAGGGGAAGAATTCAAAAAAAAATTCAAAAACCGATTTAAATCAATAAACCGAAAACAACTGGGATAACAAGTCCAAGAGTAAATTGAGTGGCTACAAGATTAGAAGCCTTGTTGACTTGTTCAAGTGGTGGTTGAGATGATGATGGAGAAACTGGCTTAACTGGAGTTGGTTGTTGTTCCTTTGGAGTATCAGATGTAGGAGCAACTGGCTTAGATGAAGATGGATGTTCCTTTGGAACTTCAGAAGAAGGAGCAGCGGGTGGTTGAGTTGGTTTAGTGGAAGGTGTAACTGTAATGGTAGAAGTATGAGTAAGGCACTCTCCATCACCGTTGCATTGAGTGACAGTGGTAGTGTAGCATTCTTCAGTAACAGTCTTGGTACCTGGACCAGCAGGCTTGTCACCAGTTGGCTTAGGTTCAGCAGGCTTGTCACCAGTTGGCTTAGGTTCAGCAGGCTTGTCACTAGTTGGCTTAGGTTGAACTGGCTTACTGCTAGAAGGAGTAATAGTTGATGTTACAGTAGAGCATTTACCATCTTGTTCACACTTGGTAACTGTAGTGGTAATGCAATCGTCAGTGACGGTAACAGTCTTTTCTGCGCACTTACCTTGATTGTCACATTCAGTAACAGTTGTAACTGAATGAGATGGAGATGAAGTAGTAGGAGCAGCAGAAGTACTTGGGCAGGTCTTGCAAACTGTGACAGTGGTTGTACGGGTTTCGCATGAGCCATTTTCCTTGCATTCAGTAACAGTCTTTGTGATGACTTGTTCATCTTCGGTAGTTGTAGTAGTGACTTCACCTGGAGCAACAGTTGCAGACCATGAAGATGTCAAAGTAGAGTTAACAGCTGGTTCAGAGCTAACTAGAACAGAAGAAGAGGCTTGCGATTCAGAGCTAGCTGGAACAGAAGAAGTGGAATGGGGTTCAGAGGATGCAGAGCTTGAAGCTGGTTCCGAAACAGATGATTGGGCTGAAGTAGCACTTTCAGATTGAATAGCACTGCTTGTAGATGAAGCAGAGGTAGCAGATTCAGAAGTGGTTGATTGAGTTAAGGCGGCACTAGAGGAACTCTTCAAAGCAGCATAAGCTTCAGGAGATTCAGGGAGACCACAGGCAGCAAGTGATTCTGTAAGATGCTTGCCGTACCATTTCCATAGGCCGGCACCGCAATCAAGACATTGATAAATCAAGGACATGTAGGTACTGCCATTAGCGCAATAGCATGAGGAGTCGTTGCTGCACTCATCGCCAGCAGCAATAATGGCATTACCGCAGACACTGTGGCATTCTTTATCGGGACTATCAGATGGAGCAGGGCCAGTTTGAGTAGGAACTGGGATAGAAGCAGTGGCATAAGCATCAGGGTTCAATGGATATCCGCATTGTTCCAAAAATGGTTCCAAGTGCTTACCCAATTGTCCCCAGACAGGGCCAGCACAGCTAAGACAGTTGAAAATGTAGCTGTTGAAGAGACTTCCTTCACCACAAATGCAGTCTTTATCGCCATTGCACTCACGTCCAGCAACAATACTGCTTCCGCAGCTTACAAAGCATGAGTTAGGTGGCATTGTTGAATCAGTGCTGCTAGGGGCTGGGGAGTCAGAAGTAGCAGATGCTTGTCCAGAAGTAGGAATAGCAGTGCTTTGTTGAGAAGCATATTCTTCAGGGCTAGTAGGGAAACCACATTGTTCCAAGAATGGAGTCAAGTTAGGTCCAATTCTAGCCCAATCATCAGCCATGCATGCAAGACATGGGAAGACCAATTTTCTAAATTCAGAGTTTTCACCGCATAAGCATTCTTGGTCGCCATTGCAGTTACGTCCAGTAACAATTGAGGTTCCACATGACATGTAGCAGGTAGGATCAATACCAGGAACTGGTTCTTTATCATTTGGATCAGGGATAGAGGCAGAAGAGGAAGGAGCAGCAGAACTTGAAGCAGCAGCAGAAGTTGGATCAGCAGAAGTTGGGTCGGCAGAAGTTGGATCAGCAGAAGTTGGGTCTGCTGAAGTAGGGTCAGCAGAAGTTGGATCTACTGAAGATGGCTCTGCTGAAGATGGCTCTACTGAAGATGGCTCTACTGTAGATGGCTCTGCTGAAGATGGCTCTACTGAAGATGGCTCTACTGTAGATGGCTCTGCTGAAGAAGAAGCACTCTTTTGAGCAGCATATTCTTCAGGACTAGTAGGGAAACCACATTGTTCCAAGAATGGGGTCAAGCTGGGTCCAATTCTAACCCAGTCACCGGCGATACAATCAAGACAAGCGAAAGCCATTCTTTTGAATTGAGAATTATCACCACACAAGCACTCTAAATCTCCATTGCAGCCACGGCCAGCAACAATTCCTGGTCCACAGTTCATATAGCATGATACTGGTACTCCAGGTGCTGGTTCATTTTGAGCAAGTGCCATAGCCATTGCCATAGCTTCAGCTTCAGGGATAGCGACTGCATTAGCAGATGAAATGGCTGCTAATGCCACAAATTTTTCAGTAAATTTCATTTAAGCGATAGTTTGAAATATTAGATTAATTGTAAAAGATGGTTAAAATATAAAGAACGACGACGAGTTGAATGTTATAACGAGTGAATAGGCTGATCTGATGAAAAATAAACAAGAATAGAGAATAAGATTGAAAAAAAAAACTATAAAATACGGAGAAATCTAGATATATTTATACATGTTGGGATTCTTTTAGAAAAGGCAAATATGAATGATTCAAAATTTTTTTATAAACAACAAAAAAAAAAAAAAAATCTTACGGGATCAAGATCGCTCAAAACAATTTAAAGAAATCGGGCTAGTTAGTACTTTAAACGACGACTAAATAAAAGACCGATATATTCCTTTATATCGGCTTTTTGGTCAAAATAATACAGAAATAAAAAATTTTAAGTCAAATTTAAGTCTAATTGGTGCAGTAGATGAAGGGTTTGCCCTTGCTTTTAAGAAGATTGAATTTGAAATTCTCGTATAATTGCATATTTGCTGCAGAAGTTGAATAAGAGGGTATAAAGAGATTTTTTAGATTTTTCTTTTCCTTAAAACTCACCAATAGATTCAATAATTGAAGAAATTATCAGATCATTGTAATCGCGATAATCTGAGTTCACTTCCTAATTGGGAAGTTCAATGATTGAGGGTAGGTTGGGATGCAGACTTTCTCGGAAGGGATTTGGAGTGTTTCCCTTTTCAACATTTTTTTCTCCAGTACCTGCCGGGTGAGTTTTAAACTTTGTATTCATTTTTTCATTTTTATTTTTTTTCAATAAGGACTTGTACCAGAGTATTTATATTAAGCCAATCAGAATACTCTATCGCATAAAACTGATTTAATTAGTAGATTTTCCTAATTTTGTTTCCGATAGTATAGAAATGTTCGGAACAGAGAGATAATTACGGGTAAGTGTTGTAGGCCATAACGGATCGTCTTGTAGGTCTAGGAAACGTGAAAGTTATCAATAATTTCATCCGATATACAATCGCTTTGTACTTTACTGATGCTTTGGTTGTTCAAAAATAAATTTTCTTTTTATTATTTGGATTGAGTTTTGATGATGATAGTAAGATTAAATTGCTTCTAAAACAATATTTTCGATGCGATATACTAAGGACTATTGAAATAATGAAACACTCGAAACGAGTGAAAACGATAAAAAATGCTCATGTGTTTAAACTAAAAAGCTGTCAATTGATCTCTCGTCAAAAAGTGGAAACATTTTTAAATGTCCAACTTGTCTTGCTTTGTAAAAACATGGATAAAAAGCTATTGTTATTTGGCATGAACTCGTCCTAGTTTTTTTTTTTTTGTTTTTTTTGGAAATATTAGAATCCCGAAATAAACTTTTATGCATTTTACTCGTACTGTATAGATATCGCAACCAATTTCTAAATTTTTTTATTCAATTGATATACCAAAATGTTAAAAGTTCCATTTTTACATCATTTGGTTTAGTCATCAAGAACTTGGCATCAACAAAGGCTGTATGTTTATCATAACAACTTCCAAACAAGAGCAAATAAGCACCTAAAATTGAAGGTGATATATATATAGTTTTTTAAACAACAACGCTAATCTATAAATATATATTACAGCTTGTAACTAATCCTGCAGTATGTAATGTAACGTTGTTTAAATAAACCAAACGTCTTGTAAAAAACAAGGAAATTACTTAAAAATGTACCTTGTATGTTATAAATGAGAAATTTAGCATCTGAGGCATAAAATAGAGCCTTTAAAAATAGGTTTTTTTTATAAAATTCACAAAACTGAACTAAATTCTGTTCTATAACTTCAACGACCGTTTTGTTTAAACATTGAACAAAGAGGGAACGAAAAGTCAAATTTCAGAAATTAGGCACTATGGCCGAGCGGTTAAGGCGAAAGATTAGAAATCTTTTGGGATTTCCCGCGCAGGTTCGAGTCCTGCTGGTGTCGATATTTTTTTTGCATTTCTACACAAATGATATTTTTATAGTTCCTCTTTCTTACCTATTTTTTTTTTAATTCGATTCTATGATAACACTACACAGTCTCTAAAATGTGCACTATTGAAACAATTTTCTGTCTATAAAAATTAGAGATGATAATAATAATACCTATATTTCATATTATAAGTTTTAATAGCAGCAATGGATGATCGAAAAAAGCGTACCAAGGCTGGAGATGAACAAATCAATAAGCTTCTCAATCATAAATTTCAAAGCGAAGAAGGAAACGAATATGGTGAAACCAAGTTTGGAGGATATGGCGGTTACATGCAAAACAAGCATTTGAAACTACAAAATCAAGCGCAAGAGATCATTAGACAAGAGAGACAAGACAAAAAGGAAGAATCTTTGGAGAAAAGTGAAATTTTCAAAGGTTGTGTAATTTACATTAATGGCTATACTGGGCCCAAATATTCAGTAGAACAGCTACAAAGATTGATTATTTTGCATGGCGGTATTTACGTCCAGCATATGTATACCAAAACTTCTGTGACTCATGTTATTGCCACTACACTGACGTCAAGAAAAAAGGAGCAGCTTGCAGAGTATAAAGTTGTAGTTCCTGAGTGGATTGATAGATGCTTAGAGGCGGGGAAACTGGTCCCCTGGCAAGATTATAGAACAGTGCCGGAGATGCTTCCTAGGGGACAAACAAAGTTAATAAACACATTTCAAAAGAAGGACGTTGATCAAGAAATTGAGCCTGAGCATCATGAATCTTTGTCTAAAGACCAGCCTTTAGAGAGAAAAGGTCGTGCCCCGCCTAGAATCGTAGACCCTGATTTCATTTCAAATTTTTATCAAAACTCCAGACTTCATCATCTGAGTATGTGGAAAGCTGCTATTCGCCAGAGGTATCTTGTCAAAGCAGTATCAGCTATAGATACCAAGGTTGTCAAGCCTGAATCTTCTCTTCATACACAAGATCAAAAAGTCATTATGCATATTGATTTCGATTGCTTTTTCGCTGCCGCATCGCTTTTGAAAAGAAAAGATGTTTCAAAAGGCCAACCCTTTTGCGTTGCTAGCGGTCTGCATGACAAGTCGGACATTGCAAGTTGTAATTATGCTGCTAGAGAGTATGGCATTCATAATGGAATGTCTGTTGCAAGGGCAAAGTCACTATGCCCTAATATTAAGATTCAAAGCGGATATGACTATGAAGAATATGAAAAGGCGTCCAGTCACATGTACGAAACACTGTTGGAGATTGGGGCTGATTTGGTATATCCAGTTAGTGTTGATGAAGCTTTATTAGATGTAACTGAGCTTATTTCTTCAATGGTGAATAAATACAGCGAAAGTAGTCAGTTTAGCGATTCCACTCAAAAAGATAATGAAATAGAAGGTCATGTTATTTCGTTGGCCAATACTCTGAGATCCAAAATCAAGCAAAAAACTGGACTTGATACTAGTGTTGGAATAGGCCCGAATGTGATGCTTGCTCGGGTAGCGCTTGCTCAAGCCAAACCGGCTGGGGTTTACTACATTAGTTGGAACGGCAGAAACGATTTTCTTCTTGGGGAATCATCCCATTCTAAAAACGTTACATACGAGGAGAAAAAGTCAAGAGTTGTTAAATTAAAAGATTTGCCTGGTGTTGGCCGCAATATAGCGTCGAGGCTTAGTGATAGCCCACTGCATATCCGAGACTTTCAGCAACTGGCCCGTCGTATTCAACAAGAAAACAAAAAGCATGGAGAAACAACAACGCCATTTTTCCAAAAACAGTTGGTGCAAGTATTTGGTCCCAAAATGGGAATAAAACTTTGGGAATACGGCCAAGGAATTGACGATACAGATCTCAAAGACTTGATTGCCAGTGCATTAGAGCGCAAGTCAATAGGCGTTGAAATCTCATGGGGAGTTCGGGCCGATAGTCAGGCAGATGTCACGATATTTATTCACAACATGTGCAAGGAGCTTGGAGATCGTATGACTGGTGGAGGAATTAGTTTGGTTAGTGGGGTAAAAATTGATAATTCCTCAAACCAAGAAGACCAAATCAGATATGTTGGAAGTAACGTCACAGTCAAGATTTACAAAGCCCGTAAAGATGCCAATCCCAATTTCTCAAAGTTTATGGGTCATGGTCAGTGCGATATTTTCAGCAGATCCAAGCCTATTCCATTACATGTTGGGTATACTAGAGATGCTTCTATAATTGAGCAAGTTGTTTTGGAGATATGGAAGAATGCCGATTGCGAGCCTACAATGCTAAGGGGGTTGGGAATTCAAATGACAAAGCTGAAACTGGAAAAGGAATTTACAACTAAAAGTAGAGCGAATGCTGGAATTTTTCAGTTTATAAATACAAAAAATGAAGAGCCTGATTCAAAACATGACAACAAGGAAGAAACAACTCCTGAACCGATTGAAATAGAAAATGAGCTCACTACACCTGCTAAACAAGAAATTGACTGGGAAACGTATTATCAGCTGCCCTCGACTATCCGACAAGTAGTAAAAGAAGAGTATCATATTACTAGTACGCCAGGTCCAAGTAATCTTTATGCAAATAAAGGTGACGAGACAATAAGAGATGCTGAAACATCTAAATTCTCGCCCAAATACTCGCGGGCAATTTCAGAATCTCCAACAAAGGGTAAACGAAAATCTATTGGATTACCTCCGCGTGCATCTTCAGTCTCACCCAAAAAGCTAAAACCGTTTTTGGGGCAAGAAGAGCTCGATTTTGCAAAAAACACCAATCTTTCAAAGCCGTTGTTATTGCCCAATGGTGCCATCACCACTGGCAAAAACAAGGGCAAAAAGATTTCCAAAAGAATGGCCAAGTTGATGAATGAAGGTGGTCAGTATACATTGACGCAAAAGCATTTTCCTCCTTTAGTAAAGCCTGAAGAGAACAATAACAATTGTAACCAAAGAAATGGAGCTGGTAGTAGTAGTAGTAACAATAAAGATAATATTTTGGAGCATCCATCAATGTGGGATCCTGACACTTTGGCGGAACTTCCTACAGAAATTGTCAAAGAGCTTGAACAAATTAAAAGACGACGAATTGATAATTGGAAAAAGAAAAAGAACAAGACGAAGAACCGGGTTTCTCATAATAATAATAATCAATATGGCGATAGTATCAATATTGAATTAGAATATTCGAAATGGAAATTCAAGGTTCCAGTTCTTGATGAAATCAATATAGTTGGTCCTAATGGAGAAGAGACAATCAAACTTAAAGATATTCAAGACATTTATCCAGTAATTAGACAATGGATTCTCGATACTACGGTAAATCTTTATAGTGCAAATTCATTCACAGAAACGAATAACATAAATCAAAAGGGAGAAAATGACGACGATAAAGAAGAAAAAGAAGAAGTTGAAAAGAAATTTGTGACATCATCATTTTCATCTAATGGATCAGATGAAAAAGAAAAAACACAAGAAGATACTGAACGAATAGTACAAATGACCTCAAAAGAAAAAAATGACAAAGATAATGATAATAGTTTTGCATTAACAAGTAAGCAAGAATTGTTTGAATATTTTAAAGATGATATTTCTGTTGAAGAAGAAGAAGAAGACGAACAAGATAAAGATTTACAAACTGAAACTGATAATGAAACCGATAATGAAAATAACGATCTAATCACATCAACACCAATATCCTCTCAAAAACAACAAAAACAATTCAAAAACCAAACAACCGACATTTTTACAGAATTTGAGAATTGGAGTTTTGAATCTTCTGAATTAATTGATATTGGACTCCAACCATTACCATCATCATTATCAAAATCAAAATCAAAATCAAAATCATTTTCGGATAATATTACCAAAACAAAATCTACAATAATAAATAAAGAGTCATCATCTTGTTCATTTTCTAATAGTACTATTACTGGTAGTAGTAATAACAGTAGTAGTAGTCAACAACATCAACAAGATTTACAAGAAAAAAATAATAATAACAAAATATCAACAAAGTATATGGTTTATGGACCACATCCAGCAGACACAAAACTATTTGATCAATATCTTGAGGCTCTGTGTAAAGATTTGATATATTGGCCAAATGCTGTCAAACTTTTGAAATGGTTAGTACATGAATTAGAATCAATTTCTCAAAAATTTAATGATAATTTTAATGAAAAAAATGAAAATGATTCTTGTGTTCCATCACCAAAAAATGGTTTTGTCGCCGCCGCGACAACGGCCCGATTTGATCTTGATAACTATCACCAAACAAAAAAAAATATTTACAATGATTCATCATCTTCATCTTTTTCAACAACAACAGAAAATATTTTTCATGAATGGATTAAATATAAAAATCGTTTAATTCAATCTGTAAAATCTTCTATTAAAAATATTCATGATATCAATATAGAAATATAACAAAAAAAAAAAAAAGTAATTCCCCAAAAAAATTTTTATAAAGTTTATATATTATTATTCGACCTTTTTTGTATAATTGTATTATTATTAATTCAAAATTTTATTATTATTATTATCATTAAGTTTTTTTTTCATTTATTATTGTTTTTTTTTTTATTTTTTTAATTGTATTTTTTTTAAAAAGCTTCAAGAATACGAAGAGTATTGGTATGACCAAGACCTCCAGTCCATCCTTGAATAGCAACAACAACATCTCCCTTACTAAGAATTCCCAACTCGACAGCAGAGTCGATACCCCATTTAAGACGTTCTTCGACATCACGTTGCCAATCAGCAGCGTTTTCAGCTCTTGGTTTAGGATAGATAAAGGGGTATACTCCACGATACAAGTGAGAAAATCTGGCAGCAGAAGCGTTTCTAGTAACCATCAAAATAGGGCAGTTTGGTCTGTACTTTGAAAGAAGACGGGCAGTGGCGCCAGAAGTTGACAAGACAATAATGGCCTTTGCTTGTTGCTCAAAACTGGCAGAGACTGCAGAAATGGCAATGGTCTCGCCAGTCTCAGTGGGCCGTGGAGCAAGGGAACGGAGCTCGTTGAAAAGAGGTTGGTAGGCAATGGCCTTTTCTGCAATCAAACAGGTTTCGTGCATCATGTTGACGGCCTGGATAGGGTAGTCGCCCTTTGCAGTTTCTCCAGACAACATGACACAGTCAGCGCCGTCGAGAATGGCATTGCCAACGTCAGAGACTTCTGCACGCGTTGGTCTTGGGTTGTAAGTCATTGATTCAAGCATTTGGGTAGCGCAAATGACAGGCTTGCCGGCAAGATTGCACTTGGCAATGAGTTGTTTTTGGACGATAAAGACTTGACTGGCAGGGATTTCAATGCCCAAGTCGCCGCGGGCTACCATGACACCGTCAGTGACCTTGAGAATCTCGTCAAAGTTGTTGACACCTTGTTGAGACTCAATCTTGGAAATGATTTGGACTTGCTTGCCCTCTTCGCCAAGGACCTTGCGGATGGCGAGCACGTCGTCTGCGGTACGGATAAAGGATGCAAAGATAATGTCGACCTTGTTTTTGACGCCAAACTTAATATCGGCAATGTCCTTTTCAGAAAGGGCGGGCAAGTCGACGTCAGTTTTGGGGAGATTGACACCCTTGTGTGACGAGATCTTACCATTGTTGAGGGCCTTGACGAGAAGAGTCTTGTCGTCCTTGATTTGGAGGACTTGGAATGAGAGGACACCGTCGTCGACGTAAATGATTCTGCCGACTTCAATGACCTTTGTAATGTTTTTGTAGTCAATGTACATAATCTTGTCGTCGCACTTGGTGGCATAGGCATCATCTGTGGTGAAGATCATTTCGTGGTTTTTTTCGACAGGGTAGTCCTTGTTGTCAGTGGTAGTACCTGTTCTAATTTCGGGGCCCTTGGTATCCAAGGCAATGGCAATTGGACGGCCAGAAAAGTTTTCTTCAGACTTGCGGGCATTATCAATGACACTTTGATGATATTCATGAGATCCATGAGAAAAGTTCATTCGAACGATATTTAAACCGGCTATTTGTATAATAAGTTAGTAGATGTATAAAGAAAAAAAAAAAGATAATGAGGCTTTTTTTTTTATTATATATATAATATTCACGTTTTTAGAAATAATAATGTCTTTATAAGATAAAATAAAAAAAAAACGTGGATCTTTGTATAGGATTTTGGGAAAAAGCAACAATGAGAATAATAAAAAAGTTAAACATACCTTTTCTGAGGTTTGTAATCATTTCAACAGAGTTTGTTTTTGGGCCTTTATTAAATATAAAAGTTAGTTATTATGGTTTTTAAAAAAAGATATTGATTGAGAGTCAGCATACCGATAGTTCCAATGATTGAGGAACGTCTATAGTTACGACTTGGAAGGTTTTCAACGTCCAAAGTTGTGAGCCATTGAAGAGTAGTTGCTGGAGTATCAGATGAGAAGATCATTTTATTAATTGATACCTATGAATGAATGATTAAATAAGGATATCAAAAATAAATAAATATTTGAAAAATCAAAATAAAAAAAAAGGGTGGTGAGTGATAGAGGAAAAGAAGAAGAAAAAAAAAATCAAAAGAAATAACAAGAAGAGGGTGAATATTTATACTTTTGAGCTAAAAAAAAAAAAAAAATTTATGTAATAAAAAAAAAAAGCAGCAGTGACAGCAACAGACAGCAGCCAGCAGCATAGTGGTAGCCGCAGCACAACAACACCAACATAACCATTTTTTTATTAGATTAATTGACTGATTGACTGACTGAAATAACCATTTATAATTTTAGAAATGATTTTAAGCAAATTCTCATAGTGAAAAATTTTATAATTGTTCTCAATTAAGATATATAAAAAAATGCCTTTATCTTGTTTTAATCTCATATAAAAAAAAAAGGCTATCTATGATGATAATAAGAAAAGGCGGCTTTTTTTTATATGAATCATTATTATAAAGGCTAGTTACGGCTGATCCTTTTTTTTTGTATTATCATTATCAAAGAAAAAAACAAACCATTTGATCTTATTCAAATCAAATCTATTGAATTGATCTATTGAATTTGAGTTGAATCATTCATTGATCTTTTGAATTGACTGATTGAATCATTGATTGATAAAAACAAATATATAAATTGTTGTCCTTATTCTATACCATATCTGATATCAGATTTCTTTTATAAAAGCAACAACAATTTCTTATTAATCTTAATAATATTATTATCTTTGATCTGTAGAAAAAGCCACGCATAGAAATAATACTATTATTACTATAGTATACTATACTACACTTATGATCCTTTGATCAAAAATCAACAAACAACAAATCCCTTATCCCTGAATAATAATAATAATAATAATAAAAGCCCCCACTACTACTATTGCTATTGTTATTATTACTACTGTTATTACTGTGTGTACATCATCATGTTTCATTTTCTATCAAAAGGGATAGATATTCCGTAAGTCACATATTGAAAATTGTAACATTACAAACAAACAGCCCACAATTGAATAAATAAATCAATGATTAAGATCTTTAATGATTTTAAAAGTTTCTTTTTTCTGTTCTTTATTCAACTAAAGGTTCAATTATTTGTATAATAATAGAACAATGTATTTGGACCCTGGATTATTCAAAAAAAGTGATAGAATATAAAATATGATAAAATAAAATCACTCGTTAATTGATCTATTATTTGTTTATCCTACTACTCATTATCCTCACACAAATTATATGAGAGTATATAAAAAAAAAAAGAAAAGGTGGTTATGAACGGAGTTTTGTTGTTGTTGTTGTTGAATTGTATAGTACAATAGTTCAAGTACTAATGATTTTGTATACAAGTATACTAATTCTATATATTTCCCTCTCCTTCTCCTCTCCCCTCCTCAGTAGGTATGTTTGTGTTTGTGTGTGTAGTGTGTCATCTCATATACAAATTCTATACACATGAGATTATTAAAACACTCTTATTACTATACCCCCTCCATTTTACCCCTCCTTGATGCCTTACCAAAAATTTATTTTGTTGATTATTTTGGAAGATATCATAAACGTAAGAATAATTATTACACTTTTTTTTTGTTGCAAAGGTAGATTACAATTACCTTATTTGTTCCAATTACAGTTCCAGTTACAGTTACAGAGAATTATTACAATTACACATAATATACTACAATTACACAATATATTACAATATGTGTTGGCATTTTATTTTTAGATAGGTTTCTTTTGTCCCAAAAAAAAGGGGTACTACCTACAAAAAAAAATTATACTCACACCGAAAAGTTTTTCTAACCTTTTTTCTTTTTCTTTTTTCTTTTCTTCTTCTTCTTTTTTTTCTTCTTCTTTGTGATTCACCATATCATATTATCAATTAATCAAATTCATATAATTCAAAATGGCTGACGAAAGAACTTTTATTGCTATCAAGGTAAATAAATTATTTTTTGATTTATTTTGATTTTATTTTTTAAAAAAAAAGACTCAATTGATCAATTTGATTGGCTAGTTTTTTCTCTTTGTAACAAATATCTAACCTTTTCAATTCTTTTTTAAATAGCCCGATGGTGTCCAACGTGGACTTATTGCTCCAATTCTTGGACGTTTCGAACAACGTGGATTCAAGTTGGTTGCTATCAAGCTTACCTCTCCTTCTGAATCCCTTCTCCGTCAACACTATGCTGACCTCCAAGAAAAGCCATTTTTCCCAGGTCTTTTGAAGTACATGACCTCTGGCCCAGTTTTGGCCACTGTTTGGGAAGGTAAGGACGTTGTCAAGCAAGGCCGTGCCATTCTTGGTGCCACCAACCCTCTCCAATCTGCTCCAGGCACTATTAGAGGTGACTACGCTATCGATGTTGGTAGAAACGTTGCTCATGGTTCTGACTCTGTTGAATCTGCAAACAAGGAAATTGCTTTGTGGTTCAAGAAGGAAGAACTTAATGATTACAAGCCTTCCATGTTTGGTTGGATCTATGAATAAATTCTTTCGCTTATTATAGTTGCTAGGATTTAAATATAGTATATAATATGTACTAATACAAAAATTTTGTATATAACATTTTTTTCACTCAACTATGAAACTAATCATTTGAAAACGTGTATATTATTACATTCCTTTTGTAAACATTTTCAACATTTATAGCCATACTATAATAATAGATTTATGAAATATGAAATAAATTAATATATAATAATAATACAAATAAGAAATAAACATGAAAATCTATATAGTCGAAAAAAAAAAAAATATCTAAAAAACAAACAAAAAAACAACAATTTCATTCTTTCTTAAAAATAAATAAATAAATAATAGTCAATCAATAATATAAAAAGAAAAAAAGAGAATTATTTAAAATAAAGATGAAATGGTATAAAACTTAAACTAATTGATTTGAGTTGATGATTCATTTGATTCAAATAATATGAAGAAGAAGAAAAAAAAAAAACAAATATCTGAAAATCTTCATTGTGTCTTCTGTTCAAAAACACAGTATTGACATTGGTTTTTCCTTTCTTCTTTCTATTATTATTGCCTTTAATAAATATCAATCAAATTGATCAATTGTTTAGTTTTTTTCATAATTTCATCAATGTCTTTTTTTTAATAATTCTCCTTTTTTTTTTCTTTTCATTTCTTTTTCATTCATTCATTCTTTTCTTTAATCTCTAATAAATTTGTAAAAGAAATTCATCATTAATTTTTTTGTTGTTTGTTTGTTTTCTTTCTTTTTATGTTGATTTCATTAAAAAAAAAAAAAGATGATTCATTAAATTGTCGTTAAAAGAAAAATTGTTTGGATTTTCGTTTGGCATTTTTTAAAGCTGCTTTACGAGCTCTCATTGCATTTGCTGCTAAAACACTTGCATCAGTTAGATTTGCTGAATTGCGCTTTGTTTGTGTTTTCAATGAATGATCATTGTTATTATTATTGTTATTGTCTAATATAGGACTTGTAGGAGGAGGTCTCTTGTTGTTATTATTATTAGTAGTAGTAGAACTTTTGGATAACGATTCTTCCAATTTTTTAATCTCCTTTTGAACTAATGATGATCCTCGCTTATTTACCTTATTATTATTATTAGTGGTAGTATTATCGTCTTTTGTTGGTTTATCATTGTCAGTTGCTGTAGTAACATTTGCTGATTCATCAACTGATTCATTCTTCTTTTCTTGAATCTTTTCAACTTCTTCTTGTTTGATATTATTATTATTAATAGACTTGGATTTCTTATGTCTATTATTCTTTTCAGCAACTACCTTTTGATAAACATATTTTGTAGGCGTAACCAAAATATCTCCTAAAAGGTATGCAATAACCATGACTGATAATAAAGAAACTTGAATAAAGATAACTGTAAATGCAAATGACGCACAAAATGACCCAACAGCCACACGTCTTAAAAGTTTTAAAAAGTCAATCAAATTGTACCAACTAGCTTGAGCAATTGATCTAACCATAGTGTCTTTCAAGCTAACAACAACTTCCTTTGGTGGCAGTACCCAATCCTTGACATGCTTTGCTGGAAGAACTAATTCTGCCGTTCCTTGATGATTTTGTTGTTGTTGATGTTGCTTATAATCTTCTTCATCTTCCTCTTCTTTATGAATAAATGTCTTGGAAACTTCTTGTCGAACTGCTTCTCCATTTGTCAATACTGACCACAGATATTGCATAGATTCAACAACTGCTCCAGGAGACTTATAAGCTGTCATCCAAGTCTTCATAATATTTCCAGTCATTTTCCAAGACAAAAATTCACCTTCAATATTGTTGGGCTTTTTAATCCCATTCAAAGTCTCATTGCGATGGTCAAGCTCCATTTGAGCAAGACGTTCTAAATCAGATGCAGAAATAATGTAGTAGCCTTGTGAGACTTGATCTCGTAGCGTATCAGACATGGAGTTTCGTACAGAGTTTGAAGGTGATCCACCCATATTTCTTCTTCGTTTTTTCAAAGAAGCTACTTGAGCCATTGGTGGAATTTGTACATTATTATTGTTATTATTATTTCCATGATCTTCATTGTTGTAGTTGTTGGCAAATGCATATTGAGGTGTATTAGTACCGTTAAGGTGATATGAAAATGTAAATGATCTGTTGGCCTCCTTATCGGCAAACTCTCTATCATTTTCCCTTTCAGGACTTTGGGATAGAAGAACACTATCCAAGGCATTGTCATTGTGAGCTCCAGAGTTTAAAGCGGCCAGGGCTTCTGCTCGAGCAATTGCTCGTGGAGAAAGTATGCTAGTATGGTTGTTAAAGTTATGGCTTACTGGAGACATGGGTCGTGAACCCATATCTGGAGCCCTATTGTTGGAGTTGTAATAAGGCTGAAGTGACAAGTGTCTTTGATGAGCTGGTGAAAAGTCACTACCTGAGGATGATAGTTGTGACGAATAATGAAGAAAATGAGTCTCGGAACTTGGAGATGTAATGCTAGAGCTCGAGTTTGATTTAGACGAGACTTGGTGTTGTTGCTGTTGTTGTTGCTGGTTGAGTCGGTCGTTTTCCGATCTGGCTAGTTGTTGAAGCTTTTCTTGTAACAATCGTTCTTGTTCTGTCATTAACGATTTTCGGTTGCTCTCAACCATCGTAGAAGACGAATTAGACCAACGCTTAGACGATAATGAAGGCGAGCTATGCTGCAAAGAGTTGTGACGACTTAGTCGAGTGGCGGGTTGTTGCTGTTTTGTAGAGGAGGCCACATAATCGTAAAAATCGCTACCACTCATTCTATGTGGATGACTACTTGGGAGAAAGGGGTCAGGAGTTCTTGATCTTGAAATGGACGATGACGGTGAGACTGAGACTACTGAAAACAGGCTGTTATTTCTTCTGTGGCTTTTGCCAGACATGTAATGAGCGTTGCTAGGTGATGTGCCTCGGCGTGTATTTAAGCTTTGGCTACGAGAAAGAGATCCAAGAATGGGTGATTTATAAGACCCGCTATCGATTGGCATAGGCATAATATTGTTTGTTTGTTGGGTTGAGTCTTGCAACACTGTGTTTTTGGGGTGATCTTCAGAAAATGCTGATTCTATTAGTGATATTGGGCGAGATCCTGGAGGAGACATAGAATAAGGTGATGTCGAACTATTCGAGGATGTAGGAGATGTTACTGAAGTGAATGAGAGGATTTCTGAACGATGTGATTGAAAAAGTGTTGGATTCCACGAGCGTCGTTTATTAGCAGTAGATATTTGAGAGCTCATGGTATCTTTGTATTTTGATTACTCTATTTTATCTTATAATTATATTTATTTTAAAAAATATTTGACATTAAAAATGGGGTTGATATTATTATGATGATGATGATTTGTTCAAAAAAAAAAAAAAAAAAAAATTAAATTGCAAAAAAAAAGGTTAAAAATAACGGGGAAAGTTGGACACTTTTATATGAATCCATAAATGCCAGTAGCAAAAAAAGGGTTTTTTTTTTTGTAGCGTTGTTTATTCCAAAACCAAAAATGGTTCCCCCCGAAATATGATAGTGGATGGGCATTAAATGCAGCCAAAAAAAAGAAAAAAATAAAAAAAAACAACATTGAATCTCTCTCTCTCTATAATTATATCATCAAATACCTGTTATAAAAGATCTTGTTTGATTATTTTTGAACGTGTTAAATCATTATAGTCTTTTGATCTTTAAACTGTGTTAGATAGAGATGGTTACCAGGTATTAAAGTGAACAGATCTCCATATTTCATCAGTATTATAGTAGTACACTATAGGAAAAACAAGTTAAAAACCTCCTATAAATATCTCTCTATAAAGGCTTTTTATATTTTCAAAACGCAAAAAACTTTGGAATCTTCTGCTTGAGTGACGACAATTATTACTATTACTATTATTACTATTATTATTATCGACCTTCGATTTTACAATGATGTCAATATATTTATTTCAAACAGACTAAACTTTTAGTCTTATTCATTTCTCTTCCATTTTGTCTCATTTCATAGAACATCCTATCCGTGATTCTAGTTCTTCTATCGCCAACTCAATTCAGTTAGTAACCTTGCCCCCCTTTTTCTAAAAAAAGGTCATCCAAATCATTTGTTCTTTTTTTTTTTTCATTTTATTAAAACGACCTCGTGAGACCACTGTGGCTGGGAAGATGATGTAAATACAAAAAAATAAATAAAAAGACTCGAAGTTTTATCTTTGATACACACCAAAATCTCACCAACCTTTCCCTTTTTTAAATGACTTTTCCGGTGGGATTAAGTGGGTATTGATACAGTTCGCACATGTGGCTCCAACCAATTATTACTTTTCTCAACCAGGGAATAATGTTTTGTTTTTAATAGAAAAAAGAGTCAAAAATGGCATTGTTGGACATACATATAAAGAAACCAGCCAACTTTAAACATAACTTTGATAAAAAAAAAAGCTCACACTTTTTTCTACTTTTACAATATGGTATAGGAATGAGGTTTCATATTATGATTCTTTTCATATAGTGCAAATACTATCATATATTGAACATTACACTACTAAACAAGCAAAAACAGAGTTTTTATCAAGCAGTTTGAATAAGTGTAAAAGTAAACCAAAAAAAAATATCTTGATTGACTTGATTATGTGAATTGTCAATCAAAGAATAAAGAACACTAAACTAGTAAACCTGGGCTATGTAATAATACAAAGTCAACACTTCACTATACTAAGATCGGCTTTGTATAATATAGATTTAAAGGCTGGCATTCCAACAATGTCTTTGAAATTCTCTTTAAATGGAATAGTTAGTAATTTTCACATGTCTCGCCTAAATCTTGGAACATTCTTTATGATATGGTTTAAACTACTTTGGTCAATCATTTTTATCATCAACACTAATCAGCAACAATATCAAAAAAAAATGACCATCATCATTTCCTATAACTCTTTCTATCTAAAATTCATAGTTCGATACATAAATTCTGGACATAGCAAAAAAACCCTTTATTTATATTGATACTTGCTAATCCTTGTCTGATCATTTTAATTTCTCTATGCTTTTCCCTGCTTAAGTTTCTAGTTTTTCTCTTATTTAACTCCCAATATCCCACATTTAGAACCTTAATAGAAAGAAGAGAGAGAAAAAGAAAAAGTTCCTTCCAAAGAAGGAACATTTGATCGGCAATAAAAACCACAGTAAACTGGTTTTTTTTTGGTAAGTACGTTCTATAAATAATCAACCCTTTGAAAGTTTTGTACGCAAAATAGACACAAAACCTACAACAGTGTATAAATTTTTATTCTGTTCTTTTCAAATATGATCCTCGTTCATACAACTCTATGTTTTATTCAAATTAGGTTCGTCATTTCTTTTTAAAAAAGATTGAAAGTATATTGGTGCATATCTACAAATCAATATGAAGTTAAAAATTGGATATCTATTGATCTTCTACATTACTATAAAATTTTGATTTTGATTTGAAATCATTGATTTCTAAATTTACAAGAACAACAATTCCCAAAAAGCTCCATCTAAATATACAAAATACACCATGATCTAGAATCCTACACTCTTGCAACCAATCTTTCAATTTTAGCATCCTCTTTTTGTATGCTTTAATGATATTCTATAATACCATATTTACCTGACAAAGGACCCTACCTTGTAATCTTGTTCCTTTTGATCTTATTTTTATAGTAATACTTGTTCATTTCATATCCCAAACAAAATATATGTATCCATGCTATTCAAATTACTCTCGGGGTGGAATCTACTAAAGCCGCACACAGGACTAACAAGTAGGTATGTTTCAATTTCAACAAGCACATTAATAACCATATGTTGCAGCAACGATTTGACTTGGATAAGACTTGTTTTAATAGACTTAAAACCAAACTTATAAACAATGAGTTGAATGTATATGGTAAATTTTTCAATAAAAAAGGGGGAAAGACAAAAAAAATAATACCATATATATAATGTACAACTGAACATGTTATAGTTACTTGATGACTGTGATATTTTTATATAATCGAATTTCTAGTTCTTTACACCCGACATTGTTAATTTACAATTAGGAAATCATAGGCATGTTGATCTGGAAACGAAGGTGATTTTCAATGACTTGTACAAGCTGGTTATCGATTTTCACTGAAATCGACATTTTTAGCTTTTTTTTCTTTTTATTCCTCCTACAATGCAAATTTGAGACTTTCCAAACTACCTTCTAATATTAGACTTGATTCAAGCTCACCTTCACAATCGTATTGATTTTTTTGAGACAAACCCATGTGGTTCAACACGTTATCTGAAGCTTTTTTTTTATTGTTTGATATTACTATACTTTCTTTCACATACTAAATATCCATCAAAATATGATAGAAAAGTTTAAGATTTGATTATAGAAGTTTCAAGTATATTGAAATAACAAAGCTTTTATATTTACATACAACTATGTTCTTGAGTGCTACTGGCGTAAGGTTTTATTTTCTATGCAATTTGATCACAAAAGTTCTTCAAAGTCACTTGCAACAACATTGTATATTAACTAACTAAGGTACACCCTCCTAATATATTTAAATTCTTCTCATCATCTATATAAATATATTCCATCAGCAAAATTCTGATACTCGAATAATTACTATTCAAATTCAGTACCATTCCAACTACTTTCTATACAATATGCAGCTAGTATACACAACAAAGGAAGCAAAATGGATTATACCCCATACCGAATATTGGATTTTTTTTTTTCTTCGTTATAAAAAAATAATTGTTCTTTTTTGCATTGTTATTATCGAATTATAATACTAGAATATTTGAATAAACAATGTCAATCGTATTACAAGAATGAAAAATATCGAAATGGTAAGTAATAGAACCTATTAAATTAAAACCAAAACGTTTTGCTATTTAACTTTATACTCAGAATAATGTTTGATCCAACTTCAATTTGAAAATGTTCCTACCTGTAAAACTAGTTTATATCAAACATAAAATACTCTTTCTTTTTCCAACGACAATGTGACCTTGTACATGAAAGACGCTTTGCTCACGTTATAAAACCCTTTCAACGAGCATTAGTCTCTAGGCATTGTTTAGCTGAACAATACTTTGTATATATACCATAATTCCTACTTTTAGGTTTTTTTGAATAAAAAAAAAAGACTAGTTCCGTGCTTGGAACCCAAAAAAGGCTTTGTCAATTCCTGATTTAGAAAAAATCTCCTAGCCTTATTCTATTATCTGTTTTCCTGTTCTCAACCAAGCAAAAAACATTTGCAAGAATTCTGGAAGACCCTTTTTTTTTTCTTCTTCATTTTTTCAACTGCAGAAAGGTGTCACGTCTATGTGTGTCTATTGAGAATGTATAGGTTACACACAGTCCTTTTCTTTGTAAATTGCTTTAGCGAACGATAGGATTTGCTACAAAACTTTTTTTTGACGCGTCTGGAATATCAACCCTGTAATAATAATAATTAGTTTAATCAGGAGTTTGGTTCTTGGTTTTTCATTACAAAGCTCAATTCTTTTGATATTATTGCCATTGTTTCCTAAGATGTTACCAAAAATTTTCTACAACGATATCCCAATAGGTTTTTTCTTTTTTTTGTTGAGCAACTCAAGACTTTAACAAGATATTAGTAGTATTGTCGTAACCTGAGCTTACCTGTTGCTCTTGCCTTCTTTTTCAAATCAAAAATGGTACAGTGATTAATAGCATTGATTTCATCTTGAACAAGGTATGGTGTAAACTTTCACTTTATTATTACTTTATTTTCTTTTAATTTTCACATACAGTTGACACGCTATTCAAAAACATAATTACTATATGAACTTTACTTTTCAGAGTTTTTGTATGAGCCTGTTCCGTCCAGTTTCCAACTACTGAACAAAGAAATTTAATATTTTTTACTGATTACTTGATGTTGTTGTTACTTCCATAATGAAAGCTCCATTAAGCAATTTTTTTTTTTTTATTTTTTCCAATATCTTTGACATTTATCCAAAATAATTTCTAAATTACCAATTATTTTTATATACATATTGAATCATTTGTTTTCTTTTTTATCACGTATATCAACCTCCTCATTTCTACATTTTTTTTTCATCTTGAAAAGTTTCATAATTATGACAGAAAGAAAACTAATATTGACTTAAAATATTCTGTTTATTTGACAAGGAATCCACAATGAAACGTTAATGTTTTGCAACGCGAAATAAAAGACATTAGAATGAAGAAATAAAAGAACAAATCAAGTTTAAAATTTTTTTCCTTTAGAATTTTCATTATCAGTAATAAATCATAGTCTCTTCACTGATTTCTTTAATTTTTCAAATTTACCCAAAGCGTTTTATACCCCCTTTTCTTCTTCTTCTTCTTCATGTTGTTACTTTAGTGGAACAATTTCTCCCCTCTCGCCAACAAAATGGATACTTGTTCAACTACTTACTCCCCCACCGATCCATTCTTAAAAAGTCGATTGTGCTCTTTTTTTTTCCCTGTTTACTATACAAATCCTGGATCATTCAACACAAAAGAAGGAAACAACAAAGGGTGGATGGATGGATACATTGGATTGGAAAAGAGTATAGAGTGGGTCGTAATTTTAAATTACCCATAACTTCTTCCTCGAGAATTATATCACTGCTTTTTTCTATCAAAAATTGAAAAAAAAAAGATTATGTCATTTTGTCTGACCATTTGATTTCTAGCAAATGAAAACGTTTTCTTATATCATATGGAAATATATTCTCATTCATCATTATTTTTTTTCTTCTACACCTGCTCATAATAAAAGCGTTTTGAATTCTTTACAATATATTGATGAATTGAAGAAAAGAAGAGTAGAATTAAATGTCAGTTTTTCTTGGCTGATGGAATTTCATATTTGTAGTTGAGAAAGAGAATTCATCACCTCAAGTGAGATAACATTTAGCAAGAATTACAATGTATTATAGTCTTCAATGATAAATAATTATCAAATCACGTGGAGATTTGTAAACAACCTTCTCATTTTTTTTATAGGAGAAAACATCTGAGAACAGAATCTTTCAGCAAAAGACTTTAAGTTAGAAGCATATAAATATCCTTATTTCTCATATGTTTATTTTGATTAAATTTTGTAGCATGTTGATAATAAATATTGAAAACTTGGCAATTCAAAGTATAATGCCTTTGTGACTAGTCAAATTGAGAGAGCTCCTCAAAGCTTGTTGCATTTTAGCCAATTAAATTTTTTCCACTTTCTCTGTAAATGGTTTAAATAAAATTCACAAATTTTCACCATTCTTGAGTTTCCTGAAGCTTTTTGCTGGCAGGTCTATACTATGTTGAGTCAAGTTTGTTGAAAAACAAACAATGTCAGAAGGTCTGACATTTTCCATTAAAAAGTGATGGCAAAGTATTGTTGGTAAATAAATAATATTTCAAACAAAATGCCGAGTTGGCCTGGAACTTCAAAGATTTCTGATTGCAGCATTAGAACTATCGCAATCACATCCAGATGTCCAGCTGAATCAAATTCCTTTTTTCAACCACTGAATACGGAATTACATACTTTCAACCCTGGTATGCTAATACATTTCAAACTTTGAACTTTGAGCCAGCAGAGGCTGATAAGTGTTACTGGACTGCTTTTGTTTACGATTATGATCCTAAATATCCTACTGCCAGCCAGATCAATCATAACAAAACTCTTACAAACATGCAAAAAATTGAACTTACAGACTCCTTGACTACAATTTGATGATTTCAAAGGTAACAGTACCAGAATATCAATGAATAATACTTCATCATATAAAAAAAAATTAACAATGATAATGTTAATCTAATATCAATTGACATGGTTTTATTTTAGTTTGTTGCTTAATTTAATATCGACTATAGATACTAACTCCCGAATATTATTACATGTATTGTCATACAACTTGTAATTGACCTGAAAACACCATGTCTATACACCCAGCAATTATCCAGCCAGTACCACCCTCCCAAAAATAGGAGGAAAAAAAAAAAAAAAACGGAGACGGAAAATTTTCGTTAAAACTGAATTTCCCCAGCTTTTTATTCTTATTCAATTAACTACAATTCCTACTTTTGATCTCTAATTTAACAATCATATTCAGTTTAAAAAATGTCAGTTGGTCAAGATTTCGCACACGCTTTACCTTCTCAAGGCCGATGGAAACAAGACGTTTCCAGATGGTTAGCTGAAGATGTCCCCGCTTTCGATATTGGTGGATTTGTTGTAGGAGACGACGAAAAGACCGCAACCTTATGGTGCAAGCAATCCGTGAGTAGGCCAAGATTATTTAAGCATATTCGATTACTAGCTAATGGTAAATTATTATTATTATTATTAATTTTTTGTTTAGGGTGTTTTGTCTGGCGTTCCATTTGCACAAGAAGTTTTCAACCAAGTTGGCGTAACAGCCGAATGGAAAGTCAAGGAAGGAGAATTCATCGACACTTCAAAAGCTGAAGGTGGTAAGGTAGCTGTTGCCATTGTTAAAGGCCCAGTCCGCAAGCTCTTACTTTCCGAGCGTACAGCACTCAATCTTTTGGCTAGAGCCAGTGGTGTCGCTACCCAATCCCGCGAAATCACTACTTTGGCCAAGGAGGCCGGTTACAAGGGTGTCATTGCAGGTACTAGAAAAACAACACCTGGCTTGAGAATTGTCGAAAAGTACTCCATGGTCGTTGGAGGAGCTGATCCACACAGATATGATCTCTCTTCAATGGTCATGCTGAAAGATAATCACGTCTGGTCAACAGGCTCTATTACAAACGCCGTCAAAGCAGCTCGAAAGATTGCTGGCTTTTCAACAAAGATCGAGGTCGAAGTCGGATCTGAAGAAGAAGCAAACGAAGCCATTGAAGCTGGCGCTGACGTCATCATGCTTGACAACTTCAAAGGCAGTGAATTACAAGCTGCTGCCTTGTCTATCAAGCAAAAGTGGGCCGGTAAGAAGCAATTCCTTTTGGAGTGCTCTGGTGGCCTTACAAAGACCAATATCAAGGAATATTTGACAAACGAAATTGATGTCTATTCCACCTCATCAATTCATCAAGGTGTTCCAATTATTGATTTCTCTCTCAAGATCAACGTTTAAATAATATGTATTTAGTCTTTTAAATATAAATATGTATATCCAGTAATGAATATAGAAGTTAAAGCATTATATAGGTGTTCACTGTGTAAACGAGGTGAATTCTAAGCTTCTCAGCAATGGGAACTCGGGCTCTTCCTGGTCTTCCATGACAAAAAGAGTACTTGATGTTCGTGTGTCATTTTCAGAGTTTCCACTGCCTCCAGATCCCCCTCTAATGTTCTTTTCTGGATCATCAATAGAAGCTACCTCACTCAGTTGATTTAAGAATGAAGATCCATCATCAAGTTCACCCTTCTTCTCAATAGATTCCGTTCGGCGATGTCCTAAACTACTATTACTATTATTACTGTTATTGGCGTTATTGTTGCTATTATTAGTAGTAGTGTTGGTATTATTTGTCTTTGAGGCGTAGCCATCGGTGAGAATTCTTTCTTTTATGGTGTTAATTTCAATTAATCGGTGTTGCCAATTAGATTTGTATTGTTTTGACCCCTTCCAAATGGTTGCAAACTTGGATGCCGTCAAGGCCAAGTTTCGGACATAATCCGCAACATAATCTTCTGATATAATCTTTAAATGGCAGGCAGAAAATATATCTGGAATACTTGGATCGCAGTGGACTCTGACTTTGTAAAATTGGCGTGTAACAATTCCGAAATCATCACCGCCAACTAGTCTTTGCTGACCTGATAACTGAGGAGTATCCATTTTTGAATTGCCTTGAGAATGCGACAAGCCCGAATTGTTAGTCAAGTCAGAAGTAAATGGCCTGGATTTTGAAAAGTTCACAGAAAGTGGTGTAACAACAATATTTATAATATTGAACTCAGTTTTGATTAGGTTGAAATCAAATGGAAGATTTGATTCATCAAAGAAGATTTTGATAAAATCATTGCCGATATGTCGCTTTTTACTGGAAAAACTTGTATCATGCGGGTTACTTGGTGGAGGCATCATAGTTGTTATATGGCAAACCATTTGAGTAGTCTTATCTGACCAAATGTATGTATATTGCCCATCCATGTCATTCGATGTGTCCAATCCACCAGTATATATTCTTTTGTTATTTTTTAGTCGAACCAAATCTCCAATGTTTTGTAAAAACGTTTCGTAAGCTAAAGATCCAGCTTGGTTTGCTAAAATTTCATTTTCATCTGTTTGTCCGGGGCCAATATAAATAATACCGACCTTGTGAAATTCAACAACAGGAATTCTATCAAATGAGCTTATTGCTCTATCAGTTGCGGGTGTTGATGGAATTGGTAAAGGCTTGACTGAAGTTTCGGGATCAGTTGGATACATAAACTGAAGCATCATATATTCTGCAGAAAAAGCTGTAGGAAATTCTCCCCTTCTTAGGGAATTTGGATCAAAGAAGCTCATATTACTATTGTACCTTTTTAATACTGTTTTTTCAAGCCAGGTCGGAATAAGACTATCATCAGGTCTCAAAGTGAACATCACTGTTCCAGTAGGTCGCCTGATAATCAAGTAGGTTTCTCCTGTTTGCTTGTCTATATCAACCGTAACTATACTTGCTCCGTAAATCCATTGCTTCATTGAACGATTTTTAGAGTCTAGTTTTGAGGGTGATGATATAGATGTTTGGATGGTCAAATCCAGATCCGAGTATGTGAACCGGGCAATCAAATCAATATAGGCTAAACCTTGAGTATTGATTTCTGTTTGAGTGCCGTCAGAAAGAATTAAATTTCTCGTAATATATTTTGCCAAAAATTTGCGATCTTCAACCTTTAGTGTCAAGAACCACGTTGCAATTACGTTAAAAGCCATTTCTAACAGATAATGCGAAATATTTTGTTGGGTTTCATTCTGAGAAGGTATAGAGCTGATGGCAGTTGTGGCAGCTCTTGCATTAGCATTTGAAAATGCTAAAGGTCTAGCAGAATTGATATATTTAAATGCTATTCCAAAAACCCGCTTATACTCTTCCTGAGTAAAATTATCAGCAAGAGTTGGAAGGCGGCATATAGACATCAAAAACTCCATTACATGAGGTGCAATGCTATTATTTGTAATTCTTGTTTGGAGTTTTGTAAAAATTGGTCCTAAAAATTTTTTGAGCGAGACTGGCAGTTCATAGCAACATACCAATAGACAATGAATGCAAGACACTGCCATCTTATCATGAGAGGAAAGACCGTGCACTAATGCCCTAACAATAGCATCTTCATCGGCTTTTGAAAACCTATCATGATAAGCTAAAAGTGAAGATATTATACGAACGAGCAAAAGTAAAACATCTGACTTGGTTATATTTTTGGGATATTTCACTAAAGGTGGCTTTTCCTTTAATATCTGATCGCATACTGTCATCCTCAATCGTTGAATATCACAACCAGAATTGCCAAATAGTTCCATATTTGATAACTGGGGACCAAGGTGAGCCCAAACAAATGAATAGACTTCCCAATTGGAACCATGCTCTATGATTGATAATATCTCGTTATACCAATCACTGATATTTATTTCATACTCCTTGTTTTTCATGCCAAACTCGTTTGAATGAATTTTTAGCATAGGACTTGGTTTGTGCAATTGTTCTTTAGACAAGTAGCTAAGAGTTTCGGGGTATGACCAAAGTCTACCAGTCGTGTCTGCGTCAGAGTTGTCGGAATCAGAAATGTTTCTGTCTAATACTGTAGAAATCCCCTCCATATTAGAAGGGTTTTCAAGATATACAAACCCTTCAGATGTGGCTCTTATGCGGCATAACAATCGAGCTACTTCAATAAAAATCACTGGGTTGTTTTTTGATCCTTGACAAATCTTTATAATGTATGAATATATTAAAGAGCATTTGGATGCTGAATGTTGAAAGTTTTGTACAAATGCCTTACAAAAAGCAGCTGAAGTTTGTTGTTGAGCCAAAACGTTAAATTCCAAACTAGTCGTTTTGGTAGATGTACGACTACTAGTCGGAACAATTGGGTTGCTGAATGGCGTATTTGATGCACTACTTAATGATAAGCTCGTGTTGTTGATATCGATGAGATAGGGACTGTTTTGATTCTTAAAATCAATAATAGACGATTTTGGAGTTAGACTTGGATGTCTCACTTCTTCCAATTTTGAACTAGAAAATGTAAAAAACAAAATTTCAACAAGATGATTGAACAAATCTAAATCTATATCTTGAGATATAAGAACAAAATGATCCAGTAAGCATTTCAAAACAGAGCTGTCATTTTCTTTGTAAAAATCAAGATATATGCAATCCAGTAGAGACTTTTGTTCTTCAAAAGAGCATATTTCTTTTGCGAGTAGGTATACCGTGTAAACAAAGTTAACCATTTTTTCTCTCACACTAGAGCCATATGATGAATCTTTAAAAAACTTATCCACTAATCTAGAGATATTGATTAGCCAATTTTCAGAAAAGGGGTATAATCGATAATTGGATTGTAGCCTTTCTATAGTCAGAAGTGCAGTTCTTTCATCGAGATATGGAGACATGTCAACAAAAAATTCTATAATGGTTTGCTTATAATATGAAATAGAATCACTTTCAATCAAATCTGCCAATAAAAGAAAAATATCTTGTAATTTTTTAATGATTTGATCTGCTGCTTTCATTCTTTCCCTTTCTTTTCTGTCTACCTTATCATCCCTTCTGGGTAAATATTTATTAAGTGATAAGTTATGAGGTGCATATTGGGCCAATCTTGTATGCGATTCAGATTGCATTTGATCGAGAATTTCAAGTGGAGAGTACTTGTCGGATTTCCAAATGTCATATGTAAATAGTGACCTAGTATTTTCATCATTAAGTAGTTCAAAAATGCTTTCTGTTATCGCTTCACCTAAAGGATAGTTTTCAGGATTGGAATTGATTGCATTAAGATATGATTGTAATATTTGTCTCAGAGAAAATATGGATGGGTATTTAGATTCAGGATCTGAAACGACCCGAAAAAGCTTTTGAAGAGAGATGACTGATGGCGTAAAGAAGAGTTTTTTTTTCTCAGAATATCTTTGTAAATTTGCTTTCATCTCTACAATATCACAAAGATACTTGAAAGTATTGTATCTAAAGTCTGTGTCTAAGAAATTACGAATGATCAGCCATGATTCTGTTCTGCATGACTCCCATAAGTCATGTATAGATGGTTTTAATGTTTCGTCAGAGGTATCCGAAGTTGAAGTTCGTGGTGAATCTTTCTGATACATTATGAAAGAGAGCACCCCTAGTATTAGAGGGAGTAGTTCTAAGGGAACTGAATCAGTAGATTGAATTACTTTAAGAAGCCCAAGTAAATGAACAATATCATTTACAAAACTGGTTTCGAGGCAGGCACCTATAATACTGTTAATTAAGTTGAAGACATCTTTGACGGAATAAAGCATGTAATTATGCTTGTATATTATATCCATAAAATTTAATAATCTGTAAAAATTTTCCTGGGTACTAGATTTTCGAATAGACGCGACATCCTTTTTTGTTTTCACATCTCTTTTTTCTGAATTGCTATGGGTTTGTAAATGTTGTGAATGCCCTCCATTGTTATCAGGAGATCTTATGAGCGTAAGCTCTTTGAAAAGTTTGTTAAACCAAGTTAATAAAATTTGAGGAAAAGTAACTTGGGCACTTGTTACTTTCACCTTAAAAAAAGCTTCTGCATCAGTGCCATTTTTGGTCAAAGCTTCCGTTGCTTCCAAAATTAATTCCATATCTTGAACATTGCTAGCTTCTACAATATAACTGTAGTATGCAATAGCTGTTCCTCTTAGATCGCTTTGTCGTTTGATACATCCAATCGTTAATTTTAGAGCAGCCTCCCTACATTCTGGACTTTTTTTCGAATCGCTCATATCTTTGGACAAGTACCAAATATTTTCTATCGATGATACCTCGTACTCTTCTATTGATTTTAGCGCTTTTTCTGCTGCTGTGATTCGATCTGGTATACTGTTCTCTGGCCCAAGCTTGCTTAAAATTGCGTCTTGATTAGGGGCACCACCTCTACTACTGGGCTCAACTGGAACAGGGGCTTGGTGTTTTGATGTAGATCTGAATAGATTGGCAACAAAGCCAAGTCCCGATCCCGAACTCGTGCTAGATACGTTTTTTTTGTAATGATGCGACATAGACGGTGGAATAACTGGCGGTGCTAATTTTGGATATAGTTAGTTAGATTATTATGGTATGTGATAATATTAGTCGAAAGGTACTTGGAGACTTACTCATTGAACTGGATTATTAAAACCAATAATATTTAATAAGTAAACAGTTTAAATACGAGCTTTCATTAAAGGTAATGATGATTTGAGGGGGGGATTATAGCTGGAGAATAAAAAGTTATAAATCTTCAAACCTTGTAGTAGTAGTAAAAGAAATAATTTGGACTATAAGGTGAATTGTGCAGGGTTAGGGTATTCGGGATATAACTGATCGCTCTGACACAATCAAGAGTAATCGCCAAAAATCTCTTTAGAATTGCATCATAACGCTAGAATAAAGCTTAGAAGCATTATACTTTTCTATTGTTCTAAAGATGTCGCAGAATGATGATATTGAAATGGCTTATAAAGCTGGTATGTAATTTGACTGAGATCAATTTCATCTATAATGAATGGCTAACGGCAAATGACATTATCATATTGTTCTAATGACTTTTAGGAATAACTGAAATGGAAAGCAAAGGTTACACCGATATTGGAAACCTTGCAATGTGGTCGGTCTCCTCTTATAAGTTGGGATTTGGTGTAGATTCTTTAAGGGTTGACGATCCAACAAAACTATGGCAGAGTGATGGACCTCAACCTCACTATGTTGATATTCATTTTTCAAAGAAAGTCTCGGTAGGGCAAATCAGTTTATTTTTCAACCATCTTGTCGATGAATCATATACACCTTCAAAAATTAGAATTCTAGCTGGCGATGGATATCATTCTTTACTTCAAGTTACTACAATTGATTTGGCTGAGCCTACGGGATGGTCAAATGTTAGTTTCGACACTGTGAGATCAGAGTATGTGACGTTTTCAGAGAAGCTTGATACAAACATACTAACCATATTATAAATTTACTTTATTTTAGTGGAATATTGAAAACGTTTCTAATAAGAATTGAAGTTCTAAGTAACCATCAAAATGGTAAAGACACTCACATTCGGTCAATAAAAGTATATTCACCCTCCAAGTAAGTATTTATTATTTTACGTTTATTAGTACTATTTTACTTACAAAATTTATTATTATTTCGTCCAGACAATCCATTGCATTTGAAGATCAAGAAATCTCATTTAAAACCATTCCTCTCTTATCAGAGTCATGTATACGGTAAAATCATATAATAGTAATGTAAATTAGATTAGATTAGATTAAATATAAAATTTACAATGTGTCCTATATCGTTTGTGATTGTATAATGTTTTCACCTATAGTTTAGGCAAAGCCTGTCTTTTGTAATGCTTGTTTAGATTCTTCATCAAGTGCAATTTGTAAGATAGATCCAATACTTCTTAATCCAGTGAACACATAATCTTTAACATTTGTAACACCAGACAAAGGATTAACACTGGGAATTGAAACAATGGACAATTGAGAAAATGAAGAGCCAAAAGATACTTCATCATCAAAAGTTTTAGTTTCCAAATCTTCATTGATATCTTCGTTTGGATTTTTGAGCATAGTCTCAGAGTTCAAGACTTGAACAAGAGCTTGGACAGCCAACTTGATGGTTTCATTCTTTGTGCCAGTAGAGTAATATGTGGTTTTGCTAATAAGATTGGTAAGGCCAACTAATGCAACTCTTTGGTTTCTTATACCCACGATTTTTGGAGTGGCTGGCAAAAATAATTGGAAAATTCTATCAAATATTCCCTCTTGTACCTTTTCGAAAAGCTGAATGACATTTTCGGGGCCCAAGCCTGTCTTGTCAGTTGATGCAGCCATAGAGTATATGAAAGATGCTGTTCTAATAACAAGCTTATCTGTTTTTGTTTGTAAACGCTGTAATAAAAGGACAGCAATTTGATTGGTATATGGCGCGATATCAGAAGCTTTGATGTTGTAAAATAAATCTTCCAACAAATCCAAGCCATAAGTTTCGCTAAATTTCATCGAAATCAATTTTTGGAAAATTCCTAGATAGGGTGTTAAATTGTCAGAAGAGACTACAATATCACTACCGTGTCTAAGAATAGATTGTAAAAGTTTGGTTAAGCTTGGAACATTTCCTCGTAATTCCCATAAGGCTGGTGACATTAATGGTCTAATAAGTTGGGTATAATTTTCAGACAGTTGCTGATTAGATGGATAAAATTCGAGTAAATAGGCGAGGATCTGGAAAGTATAAGGAACAAATTCAGATACATCGTTCGCCAAGATTTCCAAAAACGTTGGAAAGATTATTGGTTCAATGGTACTTGCACCAAGTGAGCTAGCACAGTACCTTATTAAAGCGCCAATAGACTCAAAAGTGTAGTGAGAAAACTTAGGGTTGGATGGGTTTTTACTAATTACTTTAATAATTTCGACAAGTTGTTGCAATAATACAGCTGCATATGGTAAGCATGCTTCCTTGCAACATGTCAAAATTCTAAGAATGCATTTCATTAAAAATTCATTCTCAGCAACTTTTTCTGGTGTTTGTTGTCTTGATATGATTTTAAAAAGATTAGAAAGCCATTTTTCAGCCATTGGAGAGACATCAGTCTTATCAAATAAGTAGCTATTCTTGTCAGAAATCGATCGAATTCCTAAAACTTTTTCAATAGTGATGGCAGCGTAGGTATAGACTACATATTCATTGGCTTCCAAATGACGATCAAGGTAGTTGAATGCAACCATAAACTGATCTTTAGTAAGTTGTCTTCTAAAAACGTAAAGGTATTTGATAGAGTCTACTACCAAAATTGGATTTCCAGAAGTTGAAGTCAAATCGGAAGCAATATTTTCTGTAAAGAAATTAATAATGTCCACTTGTTCGTTAACAGATGTAACACCCTCATTTGTGATAGTTCCCTTAACAGCGATAGCAGAAAAAAGATAAATGGCAGTATCCTTTTGTTTCCAATTGGCTTCAGGATTTGACTTGTACGCAGCCAGAAATTCGTTAATGTATTTCAACACTACTTGTGTTACTGTGTTTTGGTTTTGGTTGTTGAGCTCTCTCAAGAAATCAGTGGCTGCTCTTCGGCGGGTATCGCTATCAGAGCCTTCTAAATCTCTTCTTGTAAACTCAATTGGATCATCCTCAAACATTTCTTCATCTGATTCCTGGAGAGTGATGTTTGGGAGAATAACATTTCTAATGATTTGCTCTAATGCTTCCTCACTAGCAAACATTTGAGCGTGTCTTGGAACTTTGGCTACATAGGTCAAAAATGATAACGCTTTACTGATCAAAATTTCGTATTTTGATTGGGGACCAGTTGTTGTGAGAAGATTCCAAGTTGTCTCAACAAATTTGGGAAGTAGGGGGGCAAATACTTCTTCATATCGGAATGTGTAAAGTTGAAGCAATTCACAAATACTTGTTCTCAAATGTTCTAAAGGACCAGCTTCATCATCATCCGGATCTTCGAAAAGTGGATTTTTATAAATAAGATATTTGTGAACAACTTCAAAAAGAGGATTCAAGTTATCTTCAAAAAATTCCGGAAGATCCTGGCAGTTGAAGTCATAGAAAATAGCCATCATCAAGTCCATGGACTTTAGTGCTTCGGTTAGAAATTTTTTATCATTAGCATGACTTTCAATTTGGGTATCAATCATTTGGAGCAACTTAAGAAAAGTTGGTGCAAATTGATCAAGAGCAAGCTTGATTTCTAAGAAAAGCTGATCAGTTCTAAATAGAGGTCTCCAGCGACTGAAAATTGAATGTGCAACAGTCAAAACACCGTTATTGGATGAAGGATCCTCAGAAAGTTTGGATACAAGAGTTGGGATAAGATCCATCCAGCGATCAGGGAAATCACTGTCAGCAATAATACTGACTGCCTCTCCAATTTGAACTTGAAGATTTGGTGGAAGTTGTGTCATAAAATCAATGATTGCAGATTTGATTTTTGTCATATCTTCATCAGGAAGTAGCATGTTTCCATCTTGATCCTATAATGAATGATTTGATTAGCAATTGGCAAATATAAAATATAAAATACAAGGTTGAGAGTTTAAAACCAAACACTAACTTACCCTCCATCTTCTTTTAATGAGATTTTTGAAGTACAAGGCCGCAGCAAGTCTGGATGATGAATCGACATTGTTAGAGGCTACAACATTGAGAACTGCTACCGAAAAACCAGGTGTTTGTTCCTGTTGTTTAAGTGTTGTTTCAACTATGAAAAAAAAAAAAAAAAAAAAAAAAAAAAAAAAAAAAAAAAAAAAAAAAAAAAAAAAAAAAAAAATTAAGCTGGTTAGAAGAAATAGTAAACTATATGAAAAGCAAAAATAAACATACCAGCTTTAGCACGAGTGTGATCCAGCGATTGTTGAAAAAGATTGGCTAGTTCGGTTGTGTTAGACATCAGGCTTTGGGGTATTATATTTAGGAATCCAGACAAATTGATGATTGAAAAAAAAAAAAAGGAAAAAGCAACAAGAGTTTGCTGAATAGTTTTTGAAAGAAAAATAAGGAAACAGTACTACATTGTTTACAAAAAAATTTGGATGGTCATGTGATTCAAAAAGTAAACAAACAAGCTCATTACCTCATTAAGGCTACACATGATTTCTTTTCCATACATCACTCACTAAACTAGGCTTTTAAACAAAATGTTTACCGTTTTTGGTTATCCTGTATATGTATAGTACTTAAAGGTCTATGATCATATAGGAAGAACTTGCTTCATTTTGATTTGCTTTATTTTGAAATGTGAATGCAAATCGATTTATAGGCTGGTGTGAACGTTAGAAAAGAATGTAATAATGTGGTAATTGATCTCAAGATGGTATATTTAAAAGTGAAAAGTACCATAGGATATCTATGCTATAATCATGTAGCGAACAGCGAATTTTTTGTAAAGAATTATAAAATATTACGATTTATGAGATAAACGACTTTTAAATAATTCTCATGATCATAAATAGAATTCCAACTTGACAGTATACAGTCAAATATGAAATTATCATCAAAAATAGCCCATAGTATACAAGAGACAGCATGTGAAAAGATTTTCATTGGAAGCTCGGTTCCTGCAATACCATTTGGTATAGCTTTTATTTTTTACGCTTATAGTTTCTTGTTTTAAATAAGAAAACGGCACATAAGCTTCTTGCATCTTTGATCTTGTGAAAATTCAAGAGGGGAAAATGCAGACAGAATCTGATTATATGAATAAGTGACTTGTATATTTCTAACTAATCATTCGACTTTTTTGAAACTGGTAATAACTAATTCAAAAGAATTAATATAATAAGGTTCAAACAGAACAATTCAAATTGTGGTTCCATAATGATAATGCTTGACAAGCGTTAGCTTAATATAACAAATTGATTTGAAATGTGACTGAAGTCTAAACAATTTCGAAGAAAAAAAAAAAAGCTATATTGAAAGCGTATCAATTTGTGAGTCAGTAGTTGTTTCTAATAAAAAGTATAAACCTAGAAACAATGGCAAATTTTAAAATGAAATTTGACATTTGTGGGGTAATAAAGTTGGTACAATTCGTTACATATATAAAGAGATAATGCTCGTTGAATTGATTGACAAGTTCGTTTAAATTTTTTAATCTCATTTATATTTTTCAATTCAAAATCTACCAATGTCTATCTTAACCGTCACCTTGTTAATTCTACCAGTACTGTTGATTGCCTATCCGTACCTCAATCACTGTTGGTACATGTTGGCAGCTAGAAAGCATGGAGTCTCGACTCCAGTTACTCGCTACACCTTTCCCTTAGGACTACCAGAGTTCTATAGAATGTTAAGAGGACTTATAAAAAATACAGTTAATGAGGAAAACCTTGAATTTGCACTTAAATCTGATGGAATGACTTTAAGAACGCAGGTTTTGGGGTCTTTTGCTATTTTGACTTACGATCCAGAAAACATCAAAGCTTTATTAGCAACTCAATTCAAGGATTTTGCCTTATCTAAGCGACACAAAATGTTTTATGAGCTTCTTGGAGATGGTGTCTTCACATTAGATGGTGCAGGTTGGCAGCACACTAGGGCAATGCTACGGCCTCAGTTTACTAGAGAACAAATCTCTCATGTCCAAATCATCGAAACACATTTACAAAATATTATAAATAAGTGTACTTCTGTATATATTGACTATTCAATGGGGACAAGTGCACAAAAATACGTCAATATTCAAAACTTATTTTTCCAGCTGACAATTGATACTGCAACTGAGTTCTTATATGGTGAGTCTACTGGTTTGTTGTCTGGAGGAAATCCAAAGATACCTAATGCCGTTGAGTTTGGAGATGCATTCAATAAAGCCCAAAAGGTATTGAGTTGGAGGGTTGCAGCTGTAGACTTTTATTGGATATTCAATTCAAAAAATTTCCAAAAATGGTGCAAAACTTGCAAAGATTTTAGCATGACATTTGTTGAAATGGCTTTGGAAAAAACGAAAGATTATAATCCATCTGAAAAGGAAAGAGGGTCCAGGGAGACATCTGGCAAATATATCTTTTTGAATGAATTGGCCAAAGAAACCAGAGATCCCATTATCTTGAGAGATCAAGCGTTAAATATTTTACTTGCTGGAAGAGATACCACTGCGTCTCTTCTATCATGGGTATTTTTGATGCTGGGTCGTCACAAAAACGAGTTTTTCAAACTACGAGAGGAAATTCTTAAGGAGTATGGAACCGGAACAGAAAAACTAACCTTTGAGTCATTGAAGCGCTGCTTGTACCTGAGACACGTTATTAATGAGACATTACGTTTATATCCAACTGTTCCAAACAACTTCAGATACGCCATCAAAGACACTACTCTACCCAGAGGTGGAGGAAGTGACGGAAACCTTCCAATTTTTATTCCCAAAGGCGAATTGATATTATATTCTATATATACAACACATCGACACCCTAGAACTTGGGGGCCAGATGCACAGGAGTTTAAGCCTTCAAGATGGAATAATATTAAGCAAAGCGATCTAACATGGAGCTTTCTTCCCTTTAATGGAGGCCCTAGAATATGCTTAGGTCAACAATTTGCACTAACAGAAGCATCATATACAATAGTCAGACTATTACAATGTTTCAAAGATATAAATCTAGATCCAGCAGAAGCATATGGAAATCCAAAGGAATCTATTTCCTTAACACTTTCTGTCAACGGTGGTGTAAACGTACAACTTGTACCGGTATAATAGTTATGCTTGAATTTTGTCTTCTGAAATAAATTAGTTTATTATTATTTTTAATTATATAGTTGAACCTCGCAAACTTCCTATTCTACATGATTGAGTATAACTTGAATACTACATCAAAGATTATAATCTAAAAAAACAGGCGTAAGGTTAGTTAATGAAATAAAAAATACTTTAGTTTGAAAAACTCCAAGTAATTGAAAGCTCAAGAAGATAAAGACAAAGATGATCAGTGTAACTATGACTATAAAAATATAAAAAATCAAAGCAAAAGCAACTCAGGCAATCAAAACGAAAGCGAGTATAAAAGCTGCTCATTAAATAAAAATTATCCTCATATCAAATCAATGCCAATAAATGCTTGAGCGGAGAGCTAGCCCGTTGATATTAACTGAAAAATGAAAAGTTAAAGATGACATACCTAATTGAAAAAACCTTTGAGTATTTCTTACTGTTTTTCGTTGAAACATTAAAGAAGTGAAAAGTAAGAAGTAAAAAGGAAGAAAGCATGAAAAGAAAAAATTTTTATATCGTTATTTTTCGGTGGGTGGGAACATTATTCTGTAAAATACGCAATTCTGGTATCAAATTTTCATACATGGACAACCATTTTAATTACTGATTTATTGTTATATTGTTAGATCGCCATTAAAGCTAAAGTGAAAACCTATTCGTAGGGACTGATATTGATAGTAACACATATACTTTAACTGGCAATCTTCGGACTTATTTGTAGATTTTTAATGTCAATATTGATTTGATCATAGGCAGGCTGGTTTGATTCAGCAATTAGTTGATCAGTCGTTGATTTTGATTCCTTTACTTGCCCGCTTGCTTCTTCTTGATTTAAGAGTTCTTGAGCTTTGAGATATTCTTCTTTCCAAGGATACTCCCTATCTTCAAAGGCTCCAGGTTGGTTTGGTCTTTTTAGATCAAACCGCTCGTCAAACCATTGCAACAGTTCTACCAAGTTTTTGGTGTCGTTCATAGACTTTTTATCTGTTTTTGAAAGTGTAGTATCGAGAAATTCGGAAAAGTGATGTTGTGTGACACGATAAGGTAAGCCATATGCTGTTACAATATCCCAGAATCGTTCAATAGAAGACCAAGGAGTGGTGTTATATAAGTGTGCTTTGAGTATATGGGCTGGCTTGCCGTCAACAGTAGGTTGAGAGACTGGAAGTTCGGGAGTCTGTGACTCGATCTCACATTGACGGAGAATAGGAACTGGCTCCATAATTTTATCAACAAAATCAGTGTATTCGTCATTGATTCGAAGTGTGTTTCGAAATTTGCCCGGAACTGGTTCGCCAAGCTGTTTAATGTAGTTTCGTCGTTCTCTATAAGCCATAATGTCAAACATTGCCGGATTTTGAAGGATCCCTCTTGCTGCCATCACTCCATCAACACCAGTATAATGGGCAATCCGCAGAGCATCCTCAACAGAAAATGCATCTCCATTTGCTACTACAGGAATACTCACACTGGATTTGATAAGTTTTATCGCCTCAAAATTGCAGGCTTCAGAAGATCGTTGAGGCTTTAATCTTCCATGAACTGTGATGTAGTCAGCACCGGCCTTCTCCACGCTTTTGGCAAATTCAACAGTTTCGTTAAGATCTTTATGGATTCGTATTTTGACTTCCATGCAAACCTGTTCGCCAAACTTTGATTTAACAGCTTTGACCATATTGACGACATTTGGGAGATTCGTCATGAGTGCAGCCCCGATTCCTTCACGAACTTGATCTTTAATCGGGCATCCGCAGTTCAGCCCAATACCATCGACATAGGGTAATATCATACTGACAGCACGTACTAAATCTATTTCGTTATTGGCACCAAACTGAGCAACTACAGGAGCGTCTTTATTATTAGTCGAGAAATCTGAAGCTCTTGCTACTCCGTTTCGTACAAACTCGCGCGCTAGAATCATTGGTGTGTAAACTATATCGGTGTCATGATGGCGAACTAGTTCTCTGAAGGGAAGCTTTGAGTATCGCACCATAGGGCCGGATATAAACGCTGGGCGATGACATTTTTCGTTGATTCGTTTTATGACGGTAACCGGGTGATTTTTTATATCTCGTGGGGGAATATTGAGATGTACAGGAGGTGATAATGGGTATTTGTTTGTAGACATGATAGGCTTTCCTGTTGAGACTAGGTTGCTCAACGAGGTAATGAATTTTCTGATGATTGGATTAATGTTGAAATGGTTTTAAATAATTGGTTTTTCTTTTTAAAAGAAGGGAAAAAAATAAGTTTAGATATCAGATCAAAGAGTGAAAAATATAAAAAAAATAAAAAAAATTCATGCAATTAAGGGTTTGGCAGTTTTTTTTGTTTCAAAAAAATAAAAAATTTTAAATTTTAAATTTTCCTATAGCAACTAAAAATTTTTTTCAACCTCTTAAAACTTTCTACACATCTTTACGCTTATTGTTTTTCCCCTTTTAAAAAGAAGCAATAAGTACAAAGATTTTTTCTTATTTGAGGATACTATTGAAATGTCAGATAAAAACAAAGCAGAATCTCAGAGTGTAGATGCTATCGAGCCAGCCTCCAAGCGTGTTAAACTCGAAAGCAGTACTACTGATAGCCAATACCCAGATCGAATCAAAGGGATTACTCCAATAAAACCCGAATTTTTAATTGCTAAAGTCAACTATTCAGGAGACGGATCTGATATCAAGACTGAAAAGACAGTTGACTATGACGATGATGCTGAAGGTGAAGGACTTGAAGCTCGATCTGGTGGTATCACCGACGGTAAGCAACGTCGTCAAAAGAAGGAAAAGAATCGTGGGCAAAACAAGAATAGACAAATGATTCAACAAAAAGAACGCGTAAAGTTCTGTGATACCCTGAACACCCAAATAATAGATTATTTTAATGATGTCGCTATGAAGACTCTTAAGCAACAAGAGAATGCTGAAGGTTCAGAAGACAAGCCAGTTGTCTTGGACTTAAAGTGCACCTACGGGAGTAAATGTCGTTTCGAACATGACGTTGAAAATTATTTGAAATTGAAGCAGCCAGATATGGATGCTAAGTGTCCCGTTTGGGATGCTATTGGTTATTGTCCCTCGGGATTGAAGTGCCGATGGCTCAGTTCTCACTGGACTTCAGATCAAATCGTTGAAAGTGAATCTACTAAACTCCCCGGATCATTAGTTATAAACACTGAAAAATTAGACAACTGTCTGAAAAATGATCTAACTGTCGAATACAACAGAGTATCAAGTGAAATTCTTAATCAGTTACAAAGAAAAAAATACGAATTTCCTTTGAGTGATGCATACATTAAATATCTAGATAGAAGAGTCAGCGACAATAGACAAAAGCATTCTGCTGGAGGGCCAGATAGTGGCAGCGCACCAAACGAAAACTTCAGTCACCCTGAAACCGAAGTCAAGACCGAAAAGGAAGACTCAAGAGCTGCCTATGTAGAAGCTCCCTTTCTTCCTTCAGAAAAACGTAAACTTAACCTGGAACGCAAATACATTGTTTCGCCCTTAACAACTGTCGGGAATTTACCATATCGCAGACTTATGAAGACCCTTGGTGCTGATGTCACTTATGGAGAAATGGCTTTAGCTCTTCCAATTGTGCAAGGACACAAGTCCGAATGGGCCCTTGCTCGCTGTCACTCTTCTGAAGTTGGTGGTTTCGGTGTTCAAATCACTGCAGCCAAACACTGGCAAGCCATCAAAGCAGCTGAAGCTCTCTCAAAGTTGTCATCTGCACGAGTTACAAATGCTCAAACCAAGGATTCAGTAATCAACGAAATCAACTTGAATTCTGGTTGTCCAATTGACTTGGTTTACAGGTCAGGTGCCGGTTCCGCTCTTATGGACAATGCCTCACGTATGATTCGCATTTTAGAAGGCATGAACGCTGTCAGTGGAGAAATCCCTGTTACAGTCAAGATCCGTACTGGTACAAAAGATAACAAGCCAACTGCGGAGAGTTTATGCAAGAGACTTATTAATGAAAGTAATGTCGCTGCAATCACCATCCACGGAAGATCAAGACAGCAAAGATACACCAAGCTTGCTGACTGGGACTACATTGGTCAAGTTGCCAAGTTTGTCAAAGAAGAACGAGAAAAGCGTTTTGAAGAAGAGGGCTCAGGACGTTATGTCAAGCCTTGGATCATTGGCAACGGTGACGTCTATACTTGGGAAGACTGGTACCGTGCTGTAGAAGGAGATACAGAAGCTTACGACAACGAAGAAGAGCGTAAATTGAGATCTGTCGACAGTGTCATGGTTGCTCGTGGAGCTCTTATCAAGCCTTGGATCTTTGAAGAAGTCGAGGCACGTCAGCATTTGGATAAGTCAAGCACAGAGAGACTGGAGATACTGAAACAATACGCCGAATTTGGGTTAGAACACTGGGGCTCTGATGAATATGGTGTTAACTTGACTAGAAGATACTTGTGTGAATTTATTTCATTTACTCATAGATATGTTCCTGTCGGAATCTTGTCCCACTTACCTCCTAAGCTTAACGACCGCCCCCCTGCATGGAAGGGTCGTGATGAAATGGAAACTTTGATGGGTTCCTCAGATTACAAGGACTGGATTAAGATTACAGAACTATTTTTGGGTAAAGCTGGAGAAGGATTTGAGTTTACCCCTAAGCATAAGAGTAATTCCTACAATACCAATGGATCTATTAATGCAGAAGATTCTATTAATGGAAAGTAAATAAGAAAAAATTTGTTTTATTAAAATGAAATTATCCCATTATTTAAGTATTATTCCTAAATACACTGTAGATCCCGATAATTTATGTACTTATAAACCCTGATTTATATTGATAAGCAAGCAATATTCCATTTAATCGAGCTTTTTGTCTCCACCGGTGAGTCCAGACTTTTCGTTAAGTTCATCTGAGACCTTGTAGTATTCCTTTGAAAGACCATCGGATTGCTTCTTAAGAGCAGCAATGTCCGCATCCTTTTGCTTGATAATCTTTTGCAACTTGGCAATTTCAGCAGAGTCTCCAACGGTTCCGGTCTTTCCTTCAGTCTGTTGCTTCAACTGAACATTTTCAAGAACGAGGAGATATACGCGGTTGAGGATGAGAGAGAGGAAAAGTGTGAAACCACAGAGGTACATGTTGCGTTGAGCATAGAAGCGACGAGCTTGGATTTCACTACGATCAGTCATGGCACCTGAAACAGTGGATTCTGAAGCATTGACAAGCTCTTGTTGAACGCGGTAGACGCGGTTGACAGAGTCAACAAAAAGAATAAGAATGAAAAAGAACGTAAACCGCAATGAAACTTGGGCCGACTGCGCAAGCGACGAGTTCGTAACAAAGTTAAGCATCTTAAGCCTCAAGTTTATTGGGAGTGGCATCACCAGAATGAAAAAAGATGCCATTTCAGCCATCAAAAGAAAGAAAACCTAATTTAAAGAGAATATCATCACGTTAGTTCAAGAATTACATTGAGTATATTATAATTGTGAGGATGTGTATTTTGTGCTTGGTGTAGCAATTGAGTTTTTTTTCATTTCATTCTTGAAATATGGAAGACAATCAAAAATAGAGTCTTGGTTTACATTGCAATAAATATGAAAACTTATATCAATAGTTTAGTTTAAAAATACACAATTGGCATCTAATTGATGTCAATTGTTCTTTTATCGCATAATGGTTGTGAGATCATTACTTGAAAACTATTACACGCCTTGCAATGTGGGTTTTCGGTCTTTTATAAATGTGGCAACAAAACAAAAAACTCAACGGCGTAGAGAAAACTTACCAAAGTGTAGTATAAAGTCATTGTTGCTATGATTGATTATAAAAGTATAAGTTTCAATTAACGATCGAAATTTTTATTGATTGCAGCTAGTTCTATAATATGAAGAAGTTAGGAAAAAAATAAAGAGGAATAAAAAAGGTGGGAAGTTTAAAATATTTATACAATCTAAAAAAAAAAAAAAAAAAAAAAAAAAAAAAAAGTTGAATCACCAGTTACCTAACGTAGTACTTTTCCCAAGGGGGCTTGTTTCACTAAAGCCACCCAGGTCCCATATTACTCAAGCCAGTCAAACTGAGAAAACAAATATATACCAATTCAATAATATTTTTGCTACAAAGATTTCAAAAGTTCAATAAATATATCAATTAATTACAATTCATACGTAAATTTCATTCATATATAATGTTTATAGAGTTTATATATAATGAGCCAAATATTTGTGTTTCGTTAATAAATTTTAGTTGTCATTATTTTAAATAATTTAAAGGGTTCCAGCAGTGCTGAAGAATTCAAGGGATTCCTTAACTCTCTTGGCCATGGTCTTTTCACCTTCACGAACCCAGACACGAGGATCAAAGTACTTCTTGTTTGGCTTGTCGTCACCATCTGGGTTACCAACTTGAGTCATGAGGTAGTCCTTCTTGTTCAAGATAAAGTCACGGACACCAGTGAGGTAAGCGTATTGGGTATCGGTATCAATGTTGACCTTGACGACACCGAAAGAAATGGCGGTTTCGAATTCCTCCTTGGCAGATCCAGAACCACCATGGAAGACGAGGAAAAGTGGGGTGTCGCTGTCAGACTTGAGTTGTTCCTTAGCGTAAGCTTGGTGCTTACCCAAAAGTTCTGGGTGGAGCTTGACATTGCCTGGCTTGTAAACACCGTGAACATTACCAAAAGCGGCAGCAATAGAAAAGTTTGGAGAGATTGGAGACAAAGCCTTGTAAACTTCAAAGACTTCGTTGGGTTGGGTGTAAAGCTTAGATGATTCGACACCAGAGTTATCAACACCATCTTCTTCACCACCAGTGATACCAATTTCCATTTCAAGCCATTGGTTCATCTTGGAAGCACGTTCAAAGTACTTAGCGGTGATGGCAATGTTTTCTTCGTGTGGTTCTTCAGAAAGATCAATCATATGGGAAGAGTAAAGTGGTTCACCGTGTTCCTTGAAGTAGGCTTCATCAGCTTCAAGCATACCATCAAGCCATGGAAGGAGCTTCTTAGCGCAGTGGTCAGAGTGGAGGACAACTGGGATACCGTAGACTGGAGCAATGGCACGGATGTAGTGGGCAGCAGCAACGGCACCAGCAATGGAGGCTTCTTGGTTCTTGTTGTCAACTCCCTTACCAGCAAAGAAAGCAGCACCACCTTGAGAAGTTTGAAGAATGACTGGTGATTTAGCATCTCTGGCAGCTTCCAAAACGGCAACGACAGTGGATGATGAGGTGACGTTTACAGCTGGAATAGCAAACTTGTTCTTTTGAGCATATTCAAAAAGAGCACGGACGTCATCGCCGACAATGACACCGGACTTTCTCTTGAGAACATCAGTAACAGCCATGTTGAATTATTTATATTCTGAATGAAGTGGTATTAGAACAGAGTTCAGTAAAAAGAAAAAAAAAAATTGACGCAATCAACGCAATTGGAAAATTTTAGATATACAAAGGGTACTTACAATGTGATTGATTGAAAATGAATTGATTAATTTGTTTAAGAATATTTAAACAAGGTGCTGCAATTTAGAAAAAAAAAGAAAAATGGAATTGGATGAGGAGAAAAAAAGGAGCAAAGGAAAAGAGGGAAAAAAAAGGAGGCAAAGAAGAGGATATGTTGTAGTATTTATATTGTGGAGTATATTGAAGCAGCCAGCCAATCATTTTGACTTTCTAATAATACAGAAATTTTCTAAAAACAAAACAGCAGCCGTTCAGTCCCAACTAAAGTCTCAGTAAGCTCAATTGAAATTCTGAGGTGACTTTCGGCGGTGAATATGCAGATCAGATCTATAGATCATACTATTTACTACAATTATTTTCACAATTGATGTTAAGAAGCAACTGTTTTAGAGATTCGTCAATTCAATTGACTATTACAAGTAGTGAAATTGATGTGTATGGTTTGGGAGCCTTCAATAAAAATCAATCAATTCCCCCACGATTTGTTCATGCAAGCTTCTCTTGCTTTCCATAAAGTATTCATTATCCGAAAAGTTATCGTAGGTTGATGGAAATTGCTCCTACTATATTTTGATTTCCCCCTCACTACCCAGCAAACATCAACCCACCTATTAGAAATCCTGCTCCGAGATTTTATCTGTTAGAATATTATTAGTAATGATTAAATAATCTATTTTTGTCTCTTCCCCATATTAGCCATATCTAGCCTAATTCAATAAATAGTATCAAAGAGAAATCAGTTATAAAACAAACTTTTTCATAATATTTTTATACTTTTTACAATATATAGTTTTTCTCAATAAGACAGTTTTGTTTTCCAATATACATTATTTTGCTTTTTTGCTTTTTGTTACTGATTTTGGTTATGATTTTGATTTTTTTTTTTTTTTTTTTGTTTCTTTAGTTTTTCTTTTTAACCTTTGTTTTTGGTGTTTTCCGTTTTTTTGTTTTTTTCACAATCATTTCTTTCTAGAGCCTTCATCTGTTTTACTCGACACAACTTCCTCTTCCTCATCCATAGCAAACTGTGTCTCAAACTCAGAATCAGCAGCCATTAATGGAGGTGTGCCATTCAAATCATCGTCAAATAAACTATCGGATGTCTTATTATGATCTCCTGTATTGAACTCTAAATTTGTTTTTTCAAGTACAGATGAATTGTTGTTTGATCCCACAATTGTGTTTGTGAATGAAGAGTTATTCTGGTTTGGACCAATTCGGCTTGACATATAAGATGATCGTTCAGGAGTTCCGATTGGAGCAGGATTGTATACAGATGAGTTATGGGTGTTAATTGCCGAAGAAGAAACATAACTAGATGTGGAATTTCTAAACGGAGACCCATAAGAAGCCTCAGGATTAAATGATTCATCAACTGAACTTTTCCAATGATTATTGCCAGCGACTTTGGGCGATGATGACCAGACATCATCGGAGTACTTGTGATTTGTAGAAGATTGCGCATCTGTACCAGCTTTCGACTTATTAAGACCCATACTAACAGATTTAGATAAAGGGGATGGCTGATGAAGACTTTGATTTAATGTTGGGGGAACTGTGGAACTGGAAGGTCTTGAGCCCCTTCTCTTACGCTCTTGCTCCGTCAAGAGATCTGTCAATGAAGATGGAACAAAGTCTTCTAAACCGTCATCATTATTTACGTCGTTACCAAGATCGTCTTCATCACCATCATCAATAGCACAATCTCCACCATTAAGAGGCAAAGTAGATTGTGAATTGCTAGAGATAGAAGTGGATGATAAAGAGCTCATTAACATTGTCATTGCACTGGGTCTCATAGATGAAGACATTGAGTTTGCTGTTGGTCGCTTGTTCCATATAGATGGAGAAGAAGTCATTGGTGACCCATTTCCAACAGAATTTGCAAATGATGTTGAAAATGATCTTTGATGTTGCGATTGTTGAGATCCCAGCATTGACTGGGCCAAAAATGAAGAATGGGAGTTCACAGATGAATGTTGGGGATGTGGGGCTACAAGACGAGGTTGAGAGGCATGGATATATTCATTGGCTGTGCTTGGGGTATTTGAGTTGTTTACTGATGAAGAAGAGGTCATTTGTTGTGCCAATAGCAAATCATCTGGTGCTCGCTTTTGTATAGAGGGGATATCTTGGTTCATGGGGTAGGAAGAGCTCAAGCCATTTATATTATCAAATTGTTGTTGTTGTATGGGTATATTAGATCCAGAAGTTAGTGATTGAGAGTATTCCGGAGTTCCAGAGTATAAAGAAGCAGCAGACATGTAGAGATTTCTTATGGTTGCAGAAGTTGTTTGTCCAGAAGATGACGTTCCTAATGATGAATTCATAGACGAATCGTGCATTGGAATAGGGCTGTAAATGTCATTCATCTTAAGAGAACCAGAATTTATTTGCTGTTGAGATTGCTGGATCTGCTGTAGTTGTAGTTGTTGTTGCTGGATCTGAGGTTGGCTCTGGTAGGGATTCTGAGTTTTAGATACTTGTCGGGGATTCAAAACCCTTCCATCTGGAAGAATATGAGCCAAAGCACATTTCATTCCAAACTTGCAGTTTCCCTATTTGAAAATAAAAATATAATAATAAAAAAATTAATAAACATGGATCACAATATTTCTATAAAAACAAAACTAGCTTACCTTTAAAAAGTATTTGCAAGGAGGCTGCTCAACTTCACCCCATGAATGAGAAAACGGGCATCCATTTCCTGCTTGGCATTGGCCTTGACGAAAAAATTTACAAGGAACATGCGATAAGTCTAAAAAAATGAGTTAGTTGATAGTCTATAAACCAAACATGATTTCCATGTTTACAAAAATTATTTCACTTTAATAAATCTTGGTTTCTGGTTATGTGGAGTTTGGCAGATATTAACATTCTTCTGAGGGAGTGAGGGGCAAATAAATATGTATGGGTTTTTAAAAATAAATAGAAAATGAGTAAACATACTTTTCAGCATGGGAGCACCGTTATTGGAGTTTCCGTTAGTTGTACCATTGGATGTAGGAGAAGTGGGTTGTTGTTGCTGTTGATTGTTATTGTTGGATGACTTTTTTCTATCAAGAAGAAGTTCATTATCTTCTTGATGAACAAGATTTTTCGAAAGATTTGAAGGTTGAACAGTTGCAGCTGTATATTGTGACATTATAGGCATAAAAGCTGACGATCCCATTTGTTTGGTTGAAAAAAAGCACCAGTATTATATAGGACTTCAGATCTACAAGTTAGAGTAAAAAAAAAAGAACAATATCTAGACTTGATGATTCAGTTGGCGTTGATACTAAAGGGGGATGGGTACAGGAATTGGGTGATTTTTGGCGTATGTATTACTTGACTTGATTTTGTGGGGAAAAAAATAGGCAGATCGAAGAAGAAAACTATTGAAATATAGACTGTATAATATTTGTTGAAAGTTGAAAAAGCCAATGATTGAATATTAAACTAGTTGTAAGCGAAAGATTAGTACTTTTGTTAAAAGTTGAGCAAAGACACAGAAGGGTAGTATTATTGAGATAAATCGGATTTAATCCACAAAAACGCGAATCACCTCAGTGGGTGTTGTAGAAGTAGGTAGCGTAATAATCGGAAAAACGCGTGTTTATAGATAATAATGACTGAAGTTGGAATATAAAAAGATCAATAAAAAGAAATGATTGGGGTTACTGTGTTCAATAAAAAGGTGGCATTTGGAGAAATGAGTGTGTTGGTGATCAATGGGAGGATGTTTTGAGCAGTAAATTTAAAAAGGAAATTAAAGTCAAGATGAGTGATGGTTTGGTGGTGATGGTTTTTTTTTTTTTTTCTTTTTTTGTTTGCTTCTTTCGTGAGTAGCGAGAGACAAACAGTATGTACTGGGACTCATTTCTCCATATATTTACAGGTATTTGCCCTTGAAAACAAAAATTATGAGAAAATCCGGTATGTACCAAAATAGTAATAAAAACACATATAATCACGTGTGTGTAAAGTGGAATGACAATCCATGTAACAGTGGTTAACCTTGTAACTGCTGACATAATATGTGGTTAAGAATCTTAAACCTAAAGAGTCTCACGAGACATGGTTAGCAGCGCTGTTTCTTTTTAAACTCAACCGAAATACTATTAAAACATGTACACATTATGTCAGCGAAGCAAACGACGCCAAGCAACAGTTCCTACTACTTTTTTACATGATAGGCATTTTCGAATATGAAAAAGTCCTCATTCCCAAGATTTACATGATAGAAAGAAGAAATGAATAGAAAGATAGTTGGTTCATATGATTTTGGCAACTTTTATGTGATTTTTTTAATAGCAAACAAGAAATTGCATTTAATAAACTGTTTGTTTGTTCCCACAATTTATCTAGTATTTTTTCATAAAGACGGGGGGAGAAAAATCAATCAGATAATGCCGTAATAGGTAATCAACCCTATTTTTTTTTCTTTTTTTTTTTTTTTTTTTGAGCGGCAACAAATTAGAGTACAAGAATATGTCATGACTTTGTTAATTGTATCCAAAAACAGAGTTTAATGGTGGATTATCTAAGATCTTGCTGATACCCGATGGTATTTTATTATTATAATTTAGGTCTCAGCGCTCGGGATCATCATATAAGTCTCGGGTGTTCTATAATTTGCTACACGAGATAGCTATGTGAGGCCTCAAAAATCTCACAAAAGATACTATTCATTAGTTATAAATAAGCAAATAAAAAATAAATAAATAAATAAATAAACAGTATACTGGCAAGAGATCTGTTCAAGTGATCAAAGGAATTAATTAGCAAAAAAATATCTACTGGGCAGAGAAAATTTTCATTAAAATGGAAAAAATTATCTAATCAATCACTAGTTTCCTAATTCGGATACAGAAGCCTACAGACTTTTCGCATCGGTCGTTTTTAGCCAATACGAATGCAGACACAATGAGAAAGATCAGAAAAAAAAATTTTAATCAGCGGGATTCCAGTATTAAAATTTTTTTTAAATAATAGAATCAGTAATACAGTTTTCTCATTGGTTAAACGGATTCACCTCACTCCATGTCTATTGCTAATGTGCTTATTATATAAATACTCTTAATTTTCCTAAACTTTGTTATATTTTTTTCTTTCTTTTTCTTTTTCTTTTTTTGACATTTATAATATTATTGTTTCTTATTGCATCTTCTAATATCTATTACTTTGTAAAAAAAGAGTATTCTCATTCTTTTTACTATTACATCTAATCTTATCTATCACATCTCTGGTAGAGCGCAACCATCCGGTTTATCTCCACAAAGACATACATACAACATATATACAGATGATTTTCAATCTTAAGAGTCTGGCAGTCCTTGCCTCATTCACAGCATTATCTTCAGCTGCTGCTATTCCATCAGAACCACAAATCACACAAGCTCCAGTAGCACCTCTTCGCATAGACTTAGAACAACAGTTTCCAGCCGATGATTCAAAGCAAAACCCTCTCCATCAATTAATGAAACGTAAAGAGCAAAATCCTATTGCCCAAAGTGTATGGACCTCCACCTTGGCTAATGGTCACTACGAAATTGTCACTGCTACAATTATTGATGGTGTCACCATCTCGGCCTCTCCTGCTAAAAAGACCGATAAGTCAAAGCCCACCCCATGGATTAGCCTTGATGGTTCCGGTATCCCTATTGCTGTCACCCCATCCATTGTCGAACCAGGCAAGCAAACAAAGAATGCATCACCAACCCCACCTGCCTCCTATCCTACTCCTAATGCTATTCCTCCTGTCTTGAGATGTTTCGGTGACAGAGTTCCTCCAGAGAGAAACTCCCAACAAGTTGTTCCAGGCTACCCATTCTGCACTCCACGAAATGCTACTGAATGGCTCGTTGGAGAAACCTACTGGATTACTTGGGATCCTACATACTATGGAGGTAGTGACATCAAGTTTGTCCGTGTTTATGCTAGATTCCTTCCTTCTAATGGTAACGAAGATTTGGTCTGGGAAACCGATTGGGTCAACAACGACGAAGGTTACTTCCCACTTAAGGTCCTTGATGATTACAGAATTCGTGGAACTGAAGGATACATGTTTATTAACTTGACTCCACTTGTTCCTGCTGACTCTGACGCTGAACACACTGGTGCCATTAGCGGTCCTATTATTAGAGTTATCTCTGACAAGAAGGATGCTCACACTGTCATTTCTAGACTTCCAAGTGATAACCGCAAGAACTCTCTTAGCACTGGTGGCTCAGGATTGTCCAAGGGACAATTGACTGCTGCTATCGTCGTTCCCATCGTCTTTGTCATCTTGCTTGGTGTCTTTGTTTACTTGTGGTTCTTGATGAGAAAGAAAGCTCTTCTCAACAAGCAAACCGAAAAGGCCGGCAAGGGCAACGGTGTTCATGTTCCAAAGGATGCCAGCCTTGTTTCTACTAGAACCAACATGTCTACCATGACCACAGATACCATTGGTGAAACTGGAAACAACCCATTCCATGACAGACATGCTTCTACCTTTTCAACTGAAGATGTTGAACTCTCCAACACCAGAGGTACCAAGCCAACCTCTGCTGTTTAAAAACAATAAAAACCTTAAAAAAATTATTTGAAAAGTTCCACAATTCCTCTCTTAATATACCATTCTCTAAAAAAATTAATTTTTCTTGATTATATGATTGTTATTTTTTTTTTTTTTACGATCCTTTTTTTTTGTTTTTATGATGTTAATTTTTAAATTTTATAAGTGCTCAATATAAAAAATAATAATAAAAAAATTCAAATTCCAATGACTAATTTTTTGTAATGACGTTTTAGTCATGTACAAAAAAAAAATAGCTTTTCCTTTGTATTACTTTATGTAACTATAAATGACGAAATAAAAGTGGTTTCAAGTAAAACTTTTAACTAGAATAAATGAAACTGTGAAATGGATAAATATGCAGTGTAACAAAGAAACACTATCTTACTTTGAATTAATATAAAAAATTGTCCAAAACAAGAATATGAAAAATTCTTAAAATTGTTGAGAATTACGAACTGGTCGAATTCTAGCTGAAGGAAGGCTTTGCAGCATTATAGTAGGAGATTGTTGATCTGTTTCTGATAGTGGAGTATTTACATTAGATTGAAATGATGGATAAGATGGTCCTGAAGATGGCAATGATGCCTCTTCTTCAGGAATCTCTGTGACAGTAGTAGTATTTATATCCAAGCGACTACTGTTGTTTTCTGGTAGTGGAGTTGAAACAGTTCTGTTACTATTGTTGGCATGGTTTAGATTCAACCGTGATGTACTGCGTGATGCCCATAACCGATTAAGTGCACGATATGAACTTTCCAAAGAAAAGGATGATGCGGCGTTATTGTTATTTTGATAGAATCCCATTGTAGATCTAATATTTCGATCATGTCGTGAATAATTGTCATCGTCATCTTCTTCATAATCACTATTGTTTGATTGATTTGATCTGTTTTGTTGCTGAAGGTTTTCGTAGTTTCGCTCACTTCTCGTTAAGCTTCGTCTTAGAGACCGGTCTCTTCGATTAATCTCGTATTGTAAACTATCATAAGTATCTGTTGTTGAACTATCATTATTAATATCGCTCCCCTGAGATGTACTATTTAGTATTGGTGTTGAAACATATCTTCTTTCACCCTGTCTGTTATGATTACGTCTCAACCGTCCATTTCTTGACCCATTAAGACTTTCAAGAATGGGGTCTGGTCCTAAGGGATCAATGGGTTTGGGAGCATAATAATCGTATTTACAGAGTGGGCAACAGGCACGACGCTTTAAAAGCCATGGCTCTATGCATTCAGAGTGGAAAATATGCCCACATGTCAACCCCCTGACAAGATCTTCATCTTCCATGTCATCGATGCAAATCGCACATGTACTCAAATCGTTATTTAATAGTTCGTCATTTTGGTTCTGTCTAGTCGTGGAGTCAAGGTCACACAAATCATTTTCATCATTTTCTCGCTTATTTTGGTCTTGGGTGTTGATTCTAGGCTTTTCATTATTAAAAGAAGCGGGTTGATCAAAGCTATATTGGTTTGAAAAATTAATGCTGTTTGGATCTGTGTTTGGATTGACTAGTCTGGTATTTCCTTTCTTAGAACTAAAATTACTAGCAGCCGCATCATTGGATAGCCAAGATGTCGTGTTCAAAGTATGTATATTGTATGTTGGTATAGTACTGAATCTTTTGGAATGAGGATGGTTGTTTGGAATTTCTGGGTTGTTGCCTTGGTCCACAAGCATCAGGGATGCCGAAGAATGACGGTTTTGCTGGTGTTTTATTCCAAATGTTTGAAAAAATGATCGGCGAAGAGTGGAAGGGGGTACTGAGCAGGAAGAATGGTGATCGTCTTTTCCTTCATTATCATCATCGGACGCTGAAGTCAGGACAGTTGTAAGTTCTTTTGTGTTGTCTTTGAGGCTTTTCGTGATCTGGTTATTGTTGGAGAAACAAGGTTTACTGCTTGTTTCCGGGCTGGTTGAGATAGATGTAGAGCTACTTTTGTTTTGAGAGTCACAATCGTTCCTATCTTCAATAGTATTGAGATCTTTTTCGGAAAACTGGTGGTAAGCCAATAATTTACTTTTGGTCCTTGCTTCTTTAAACGCGCAAGTTGGAAATTTTTCGTCAATTTGTTCTTTCGTCATAAGTTTTAAAGATTTCTTTTGTCTTGGATCCCTCCTACTACCGTTAGCGCCAATCCCATAAGGGTAGAGATGGGCGTGGGTGCCTTGACGATGAATATGGCGTGGATGAGCATTCTGGGGATTCAGAGATACAGCAGACATATCCTCTCCTATTTCATTAGGGATTCGGTATGTCCTTCTGCGTCGCCAGTAATATCGCAGTGATATTATCGCTATTACATTGATTAATATAATTCCGACTCCCAGTGAAATAAAGATGAGAATTGAAGCAGGTGATTTGGAGGTCACTCCGCTAGACGAGCTCATAGTTGTTATGGTTGGATTGGAGAGTCAATGTGATGGACAAACTTAAAAAAAAAATAGAAAATAACGTGTAGTTAGGAGGGAAAATAAATAAATAAATATAAAATGAAAGAAATTAAATGTTGAGGAATGAAGGAACGAATATCTTTTTTTTTATTTTTTTACACTGTCTTATAAAACCCTTATTAAGTTTTCTGGATCAATTCGCAAGGCTGTAGTAGGTATTGGGCCAAAAATAGTTACAATACCACAAATTTTCCACCCAGCCACCCAGCCCTTCTCTTTTTTTGTTTTTTACAATCCTGCCTTCTAGAAACCATCAACATACCAATATGACAGAGAACAGGTCTGTCAATGCAAAAAAGCATATGTAAGTATCCATATTCCCCAGCTCCCACTTTTGAAACTTACTAACAAGCCACCCAGAATGTATGACAATTCTTCCACATCTTCTTTATCAACGCCCGTAACTAATCCTCATGATCATATAGCCAAAGATAACGAGCTGGATGAAATAGAACTTCGTAGAAAAAAAAGGCGTCTTCTTCTTGAAAGCTTACAAGAAAATACGTCCGATAGTTCGTCTGTAAATTCGTCAAATAGCAAACCCACAGAAACGGCCTCTCGTAATGAAAATTCACCCAATGAGTCTGTCTCGTCTTCGCCTGTTTCACAAAATGCACCATCTTCGATTAAGACAATATTAAGGAATAATAATGCAACTCCCACAAAAACTCACGCAAAAAAGGATGAAGACGAGTCGGATAGTGATGACATGTTTGCCGATTCGCCGGTTGAAAAACTTGATATTAGTGATCAAAATACCAAATCAAAAGTAGGGAAAAAACTCGATTCAAATTTACTTGATAACTGGAACGATGTTGAAGGGTACTATCGCATCATTCCAGGTGAGTTACTTGATGGAAAATATCTTGTCACGTCTACTCTTGGTAAAGGAATGTTTGCATCAGTAGTTAGAGCTACCGACACCTCTATTCAACCAACTGACGGTGATAATGAGGCTCTGGTTGCTATTAAAATCATTCGTAACAATGAAACCATGTTCAAAGCAGGTTTGAAAGAATTGTCAATAATACAAAAGTTACATGAACTTGATCCTTCAAATAAGCAACATGTCGTAAAGCTTATTGGTTCTTTTGATCACAAAGACCATCTATGCATTGTTTTTGAAAATTTGAATAGTAACTTAAGAGATTTGCTAAAAAAGTTTGGAAGAGAAGTAGGCCTCAACATCCAAGCCATCAAGTCATATGCTCGCCAATTACTTTTGGGGTTGTCACTTTTGAAAGATGCAAAAATCATCCACGCTGATCTCAAGCCAGATAACATTCTTGTCAATGACAAGCACAATGTTGTCAAAATTGCCGATTTAGGATCGGCTTGTGATATCACTGAAAACAATGAGATTACACCCTATTTGGTTTCCAGATTTTACAGAGCCCCAGAGCTGATTCTAGGGCTGGAATATTCGTTTGGAATTGACATGTGGGCTATTGCTTGTACACTCTACGAACTTTACACTGGAAAGATGCTATTCCCCGGAAAAACAAATAATGACATGCTTAGGCTTATTATGGAAGCAAGAGGGAAGTTCAGCCATAAAATGTTAAAAAAGGGCAAGTTTGTAAACCAGCATTTTGATGAAAACTTTGACTTCAAATGTCTAGATCAACAACAATCTCGGCCAAACTTTGATGGAACTGGTTCCGTTCCTAAAACTATCAAAATTACTGGTCCCAAACCAGAATGTACAATCAAAGCAAAGTTAGCCGGAATGGAAGGGAAATCAGGCCCAAATGCTAAATTACTAACTCAGTTTATTGACTTATTAGATCAAATGTTAATTCTAAACCCTGAGAAGCGTATCTCCCCCGATAATGCTTTAAAACATCCATTTTGTAATTAAAATCCTTTTTTTTTTTTTTAGAAATTTGTTAACCTTAATGTATTATTTGATTATTTACAATATTTATTTAATTTTTTTTAAAACAAAAATATCCGACTCCATAAAACCTTCTCCAACAAAAAGAACCAAAAATGCAAGTAAGAAATTATATTTAGATCTTGAATCTGTGTTCCTTTTGGGCATGGACAGGAGACCATACACCTCTGACGGAAGTGTTTAGGGATCTGACTGGGTATTTGTATTTTTGTAATGGCTTACCGCTACTTTCTCTAACAGTTTGAATTTTCTTAACAATCTCTTGTGGAGTTGAGTTTCGTACGCATATAGTCTTCTTGTGACCGTTGACATATTCACCAGAAACAAGTGGGTGGCCGGACTTTTTCTCAACGACAAATTCAATTTGTGGATATTTGGCTGCGACTTGTTTTAAATCTGTAGTAAGGAATTCTCTATATGAATCGGTAATCGGTTTATGTTAGTAGTGTTGCTGAAATTTTAAATCAAATCACTAATGGCTTACCTCATTCCCTGTGAGCTACCACCCCAGTTGCAATATCTAAGTGTGATCTTCTTGCACTATATGAAATTAATGAAATAATAGATAAAATAAATGGTCAATATTCTATTTGAAACTAAGTTGGCGGGTTAATGAATTATTGATAATGCATACTTGTAAAATGAATGATCCGAGACCGTTCTGGAGAGCAGGCTTGTAATATGGCTTGACGGAGACTGGCATTATGTTTTGAAATGGATTAAATACTTTATATTATTCGGATCTATATGCACTTGCTGATAGCTGGAGGGCTGGAAAGTCGTAATGAAAATCAAGTATTGTCAGTGATACAACGATTTTTGGATGTGATGGTTGGTCAGTATTTAAAATTTTTTGGGAGTAATTTTTCGCACAAGGAAGGGTAACTCTTTTTTAAAATTCGTAGCCTGTGATTTACTACACATACAAACTTCATAAAAGCATCTCTCAATATCGCAAGCTTTATAGACTGTTTTAGTTTAATTTGACATAACAAATAAAAATGAGACCTTTTATTTGCAAACACAATAGTGCAACTCGCCTTATAGTTAAACAATCGCTATTAGAATCAACGCTACGGCCCTCGGCTATATTTCAAAGAAAGCCAATCCTTAGTCATTTATTCTCGACTAATGTTAGAAAAACTTCACAAGGTGCACAGGGCCTGACCTCGCGTCAAAGTCCACTAATCTTCTCTCGAGGAATCAAATCCATGAAAGCACGTATAGAAATTCCTGTCAGGCCCAAGCTTTCACATGAAGAAACTGAACGAATAAACCAAGGAAATATCTCAGATTTCGACATTTTCCAAGATTTACCTACACCCATGAACACTATTGAAGTAGTTTTAAACAATGGCTTCAGACTCAAAAACGGTACAATATTTAGATGCAGAGATCCAAAAAACCATCCAAATGCCCTGGTGCTTTTAGCTACTGAATCATTTCTCTTAGACCTATCTCCAAATCCATCATCTTCCAAGTCGTCTACTGGAGACAAAAACGCAAGCACTCCCGTAGTAAAAGGTCTTGACACTGGATTTGTTGATTTTGACAAGTCATGTCTTGAATTTTTAAAAGTTATACACCCCAAACCAGAAATTTTGGTTGTTGGTCTAGGTAAAAAGTCTCGAATGCTTCACTCTGATACTAGAAAGTTTATTACAGGATTGGGTATTCAGATTGAACTTTCAACAACAAATATAGCTGCAAATAATTATGATTTACTAGTAACTGAGCGTCCAGGTCAAATCGGTGCTTTGTTACTGCCTCCCAATATTTAAAAAATATAAATAAATAAATAAATAGTTTTATAAAAAATTTATGTAAATAGTTTAGATATAGGATGTGTTTACTGGTTATAAAAATTAAGTTTTCATCTCTTGTAAATACTTGGCTACAGTATCTTGATCAATAGCGGAGAATCTGAAATCCAAGAAAATAGAATCTGTTTCATCGTTACTTCTTTTCTTTTTAGTTTTCTTCTTTGAAGATCGTGAAGATATTGGATACATTGATTGGATTGATAAAAAGCCATTGACATCATAGCGCAAACTTAACTTTTTTCCTAGTGAAATTCCTTCAATTGCTGTATACAGTTGTTTAAACTGGTAGGTATGATTAACCTGAATCATTTTCTTTCTTTTTTGTTTTTTTCTTTGTCGCTCTTCATAAGTCAAGCTTTCAGTTTCTTCGTTTAGTTCATTCATTTGTTGCTCATGGACGTCTTCCTCAGGGTCTCTCACAATGAATTTGTCAGATAGTAATGATTCTGGAAACTCAAAGCACGACTCCCCCATCTTGCCTTTCGTTAAAAAAGCAAGTTTTGGCGCTCGATTCGATGCCCTTATGGTTAGTAAAACCGTCTCCAATCGGGCAATTTCTCGAAATGCAGCAGCTAATACATCTCCCGAAAAAAATATATGTAGAATGACTTTGTTTACGTCCAATTGCATTGATGGCTTGTTTAGCAAATAATTAGCTAGTTCTGGATTTGGCAAAGTAGTTCCATCATCTCCTGTGTTGGAGTCTTCGCCACTTATAGGATTTTGAGCAACGGTTTGTAGTAAAATGTCATAGTCCGAGTATGGGTCAATTTCAAGTACCGGACATTCAAATTGTATGTCCATGTATTCGTTATCTTCAAGCCTGATGATAAACTTTTTGTCCCCTTCGTCATTATAGGTAAATCGACACAGGTGGTCCTTCATTATAATACTCTGTTCATTTTTTTCAGCCTTCTTAGCTTTTGGATTGATATCGTCTGGGTTTGAGTTATTCTCCAAAAGACTTTCTGATGCTTTAGAATCCAAATACTTGAATGATGATATTATAATTTGAAGATTAACCAACAGTTTATCTAATGGCAAGGCAAATTGATACTCTTTTGTAGGATCAGCCATTTCAAATGTAGAAAATAAATTGGAGCTTAGATAAACCTTGGACACCCCGGTGTACATTTTACCAACAATAAAGGCAATTCCAAAGTTTGATAATGTTACGTTAACAGTCTCCTTACCCTCGCTTTCATCTGAGGATGAAAAGTCTTGAATATCGTCATCCTCGTCAGTTTCTTCTTGATATTCTGGCGACGGTTCCCTGGAGTTATTTCTTTCTTTGGCTTTGAGCTTTGCAAGTCGCTGTCTTCTCTTATATTGACGTTGTTTTTGCTTTTCAGAGTTGATAAACTCTTCTGTACTAACCGAATTTTTTATCGTAGGTCTTATTCCTTTCAATACCTTATAGAAATGATGAATGTGAGTGGTGACTCCAGAAAAAGCGTATGACTGATAAACTGAAGTGCTATCTCGAGCAGCTGCTGGTTGTTGTTGGACGCTATCCTGACGGTGCTCAGAAGATAACGATTTTGTAGAGTGTGAAAAAGATTTGTCTGGCTCAACAACTGAAAAAGTTGTAGACCTATGAGCTTTAGCCAGCGGTTGGTTTAGTGTTGTACTGCTTTTATCATTCCTAACTCGCCTTATTCCTGGACTTGAGTAAACGTTTTCTGACATTTCAAATTTGATTTTAATCTGAGTAAAGAAATCAAAAATTAGGAAATCTTATATGTATTTTTGTAACAGAGATTGTAACAACTTTTGTAATAATACTTTTTTTTCTCCACATTTTAGTCAGCACTTGAATCAAAAGCAAGTTAACACAATATTACCCACATCTTCTAGGTTACTTTGATTTGAGCAACCATGAGTGTGCGACAAAGAAAATCCTCAAGACACTTATCATTGCCTGTGATAGTAGCTGTGGGCGGTGCACTGTTAACAATTGCAGCCGGTGCTTATTATTTTTTTTCTACGCCAACAGATCAAGACACAAACCTATCAAGCCATAAAAAACAAAAACGTTTTCAGAAAAATGTTGATCAGCTATATTATGGTCTGAAACGATCCAACAGGCAAATTGCTGTGGTCTTGACGCAAGAACTAGTTTCACGCGGTGTTCCAATTTCTAGTCTACTGTTTCGATATCCTAACCTCGTCTTTATACTGGCACCCAATCTTTATCAGCAAACTAGCAATGCCACTGACCAAGACAGTGACTTTTATGACAAAATTCCATCACTTGACTTGGCAATTGAGTCGCAGTTGGTTGACTTTTGCAATCATATGGTTCAAAGTTTAAAGTCAGGTGCTATAGCTCTTCCTAAAGACTCTAAACTAAACCTTAAAAAAATTTCAAATCGCCAGCTCTTCGACATATACTACCAAAAGACAAGATCCCGTTTCCTCAATACCACCGAATGTGTCAGCATTTCTCATCTACTGAAGCATCTACGACCTCAGCGCGTAATCATTCCAAGTACAATCTACAACGAACTAGCCGTTTACAACTCTCCAAAGAGAAGCAGTGATGCATGCACATTCGATGTAGAGACTGGCAATATCAAGATACTGGACACATGCGGGCTTGAGCCATTTGTCGAAGATATACAGATAGTTCCAGTTCTTGAGAATTTCGGTTCAGATGACGAATCAGAAGTATGTCTAGATAAACTACAGCAAATATTTGGGCAGCTACTGGTAGGTAAAGCAAAGAAATGACAATCGTTACACAAAATTAAGTTGGTTATAACGGAAATTCATTAATGGGGCAAATTTTGCTTTTTTGGATGGGGGTATAATTATCGGTATACACTTTAAATAATTTAATATATAAACTACAATATTAACCTTTTTTCAAAGTTTCATTTCATGTTTTTTACTTTAATTATATCAACCTCTTACAACACCGAGCTTTTCTAACCAATTCATTTGTTAGCTCTTTTCCATAATGAAAATTTTTAACTTTAATCATATATTGAATCTTTTTTTGCTACTGAATTGTGTTTTAGCGCGCACACGTCTTCGAAAACGAGACTTGGACAATCGAATATACTTTGCTGTTGAGCTTGACCCATCTAAGGTCCGTTCCACTCCAAAAAATCACTTCCAGTCCTTCAAAAAACTTGGCGATTTTTTTCCTGCATCATGGACTTTTGAAAACAACATTGACCCTTTACCAAACCACTATCTCTTTTCCATCCCTAAAGATCATGAGCAGTCCTACATGCTTGTAGACATTGGGCCACATGAAGAAAGATCAAACTTTCAGCGCCGCAGTCCTGAACATATTATTTTTAAACGTGATTTGGCAGACATGGGTGTCAAGTTTCTGGAAATCCTTGAAGAATCTCCACTCGAACCACGAGCAGTTATCCCAGGGATGCCAGACTTACTAGAAAAGAGACAATCCGGGTCTAATCCCAACAGTACACTTGATCAAGTTGCCAACGAGCTAGATATTGAAGATCCACTTTTCCCCAATCAATGGCACCTTGTTAATACACGCCAACCTGGCCATGATATCAACGTAACTGGACTGTGGTTACAAGGTATCACAGGCAAAGACGTTGTCGTTTCAGTGATTGATGATGGTCTTGAAGCTGATCATCCAGACTTTGAGGGTAATTTTTTTGCTGATGCGTCGTATGACTTTAATGATGATGTAGCCGATCCAAGTCCTGGATATTCAACTGATTATCACGGGACCCGGTGTGCAGGTGAGATCTCTGGAGGCAAGAACAGTGCCTGTGGACTGGGCGTAGCATATGACAGTAAAATTGCAGGCGTTAGATTGATATCGAACCGATTCACTCCAGCTGAAGAAGCATCAGCAATAGCCTATCGATTTGACCAAGTCGATATTTATTCATGCTCATGGGGCCCACGAGATACCGGTGCAAACATGATTCGACCATCAGAAATAGTTTTAAGAGCTATGAAAAGAGTGGTTAGTGAAGGTCGAAATGGTAAAGGCGGCATCTATGTAGTAGCTTCAGGTAACGGTGGAATCTATGGTGATAGTTGTAACTTTGATGGCTACACAAACAACATTTACGGCATTACTATTGGAGCAATTAATCGTTTTGACGAAGTTCCATCTTATTCTGAGGCATGTTCTGCTGTGATGGCAGTCACTTATAGCTCTAATCTAGACTCGGATTTTATCTATACAACTGATATCGATGGAGGATGCACAAATGAGCACAGTGGAACGTCTGCTGCCGCACCTTTAGCTGCTGGTATGTTTGCCCTGGCTCTTCAAGTCAATCCTGAATTAACTTGGCGTGATATGCAGTATCTTGTTTGGGACACTGCCGTTCCTATTGGAAACTTATCTGTTTATCAGGAGACTCCATCTGGCAAAATGTTTCATCCAGCATATGGGTTTGGTAAGTTGGATGCAGGATTACTTGTAGAAAGAGCAAAAACATGGAACAATGTCAAGCCACAAGCCTTTTTCGCTTCAGAGACAAAATATGAACGTGCAATTATTGTTCCTGACGGTCAGACCATGTCCAACTTCACTATTGAAGTTACTAGAGAAGATATGGAAAAGGCTAATTTTGAAAGATTAGAGCATGCTCAAATCAGAATTACAGCTCGAGCTTCTAGAAGAGGGTTTCTTACGATTGGAATAACAAGCCCTTCAGGTATATTCTCTTATCTGATGCCTCTCAGACAGCGTGATGCTACAGTAGGAACTATTTATCAATGGGACTTTATGACAGTAGCAAACTGGGGTGAAGATCCAGTTGGAACATGGACCTTGTCTGTCATGCATGGATACTCATCTTTTTACACTGCTTCTCTCAATAGTTGGCAATTGCGATTGTGGGGTGAATCTGCCGATTCTTCTAAAGCAGAAGATCCTACTGAGCTTGGTGGAAGTCCTGGGGAAACTTCAGATTCTACTGACACAAGCACTGGCACTGAAACTAGCACTTCAAGACCCACGTCAACTTCTGGATCATCTTCCCAAACAACATCTACATCAGGTAATTCAGCATCTTCTGTAAGCAAGTCTGGATTTTTATATGTCAAGCTTTTGAAGTTTGTTGTTGCAATTTACGTTTTGGGATGTATGTTTGATTTTTAATAGTTTTTATGTTGATGATTTATGATGAAAATTTTGATTAAAAAAAAATAAAAAATAAATAAAAAAAAAGTGAATCTCTTATAATTATTTATGCTTGTTTTATTTTTGTTACTATATGTACTGTGATTAATATTCAATTTAATGGAGCGTAAATAATGAAATGAGAAGTAGTTAATTATCTAGATATTGAAATATATGGCGATATCTAGATATAGTGGTTTTTTTTTTATTTTTAATTTTTAATTTTTATACAAAGCTTGGTTGGTTGATGTGTTTGAGGACCTTTGCATAAATCCACTTAGTTTTCAGAAAATCTATCTTAGTGCCTTATAAACAACGGTCTCTACTGAAACTGATAGTGAAGATCTAACCTATTTGTTTTTAAATAGTTGGAAAATCGTTATAGACCTAAATTTTAAAGTTGTAAACCAATATCTAGCCATTTACCATCATTATCATCAATAAAGATTACTTTACTTTGGTTTTAGTTAGTTATAAAAATTAGAAAGTCGCCATTACAATTAATACAGATCAGTTAATGAAATCTTATTAACTTTCAAAAAAAAATGAAATGGCCATAACCGTTTTTTTTTCTTTTTTTTGTAAAGAAATTCATTTTGGAGATAAAATAAATTGATTAAATATACTACTCGTTTTAACAAACTTTGCTAACATAAGAACCTTGTAAATTTTGCTTTAAATTTGATGATTATTTGAATAAAAAAAAGCTAGCAACCTCTTTGATAGATAAATCTGGATTTCATTATTCTTTTTGAAAGATATTATTATTTGAAATTTATTCAAGGAAAGCCTTTGTACAGCAACTTGTTTGGAGAAAATTAAAACGCAATGCTATAATTTTATTGTCTCTTTAAATAATACCACCATACACTACAGGTTTTCTAGAAAGATGTTTATATAGACCTATTTTGGAGCACACAAAAAGAGGAAAAGAAAAAAAGGAAGGAAAGGAAGGAAGGAATGAATGAAAATAGGGCTGGTTTTATTGTGGAAAAAAAATAGTACTTACTGGATAGAATGTAATTTTAAGAATCATATGAATGGTTTAGACAACTATAATAGTTGTATGGATACTTGGATAATCGTACTACCATTTCTCACAAAAATGAAACAGTTTCTTTGGAAAAAAGAACTGAAATTTTTATATAGTTAACTTTCTTTACGGAATGAAGCACATCTGGAAGATAGAATACCGCAAAATGAGGGGTAAGATCTCAATGAGCAATAAATTTTTGGACAGCGTCTGATAGATAAAATAACTTTAAAACCCTGATAAAAGTAGAAATAAAAAGGGATTACGAAGGAAATTAACAATCTTAACAAATGCTCAAGATAAATAATAACTACAACTATTTCTATCGTCTCAATCACAACTTTTAAATATCTTACATAGCTCTACTTTATTGTTAAATCATCTTTAGTAGCTCCCTAGAACGTAAGATTTTTTAAAAGATAATTTTCCTTGAAAAAAACTGTTTTTTTGTGTTCCAAAACAGACCCTAATAAGCTCACAAAGACGATAAACGCTCAACTTATCAACTTGAACAAATCAGTAAAACAATTGCAAATATGAGCAAAGCAATTGGAATTGATTTAGGCACAACTTACTCTTGTGTAGCACACTATACCAACGATCGAGTAGAAATCATTGCCAACGACCAAGGTAACAGAACCACTCCTTCTTTCGTTGCCTTCACTGATACTGAACGTTTGATTGGTGATGCCGCTAAGAACCAAGCCGCTATGAATCCTGCCAACACAGTTTTCGATGCTAAGCGTCTTATCGGCCGTAAGTTCTCTGATCCAGAAGTTCAAAACGATATGAAGCACTTCCCATTCAAGATCGTCGACAAGGCTGGCAAGCCAGCTATCCAAGTCGAATTCAAGGGTGAAACCAAGATTTTCCATCCTGAAGAAATCTTATCAATGGTGCTTACAAAAATGAAGGAAACAGCAGAAAATCACTTAGGCACTAAGGTCACAGATGTTGTCATCTCAGTTCCAGTATACTTTAACGATTCACAACGTCAAGCCATCAAGGATGCAGGCTTGATTGCCGGACTAAATGTACTTGGTATCATCAAAGAGCCAATAGCAGCAGCTATCGCCTATGGTTTAGACAAGAAGTCATCAGGTGAAAAGAATGTCTTGATCTTTGACTTTGGTGGTGGTATCTTTGATGTTTCTCTTTTGACCATTGAAGATGGTATCTTCGAAGTCAAGGCAGTTGCTGGTGATACCCACTTGGGTGGTGAAGATATCGACAACAAGCTTGTTAACCTCTTTATCCAAGAGTTCAAGCGCAAGAACAACAAAGACATTAGCGGTAATCAAAGAGCCTTGAGACGATTGAGAACTGCTTGTGAAAAAGCCAAGAGAACCCTTTCATCATCAACACAAGCAACAATAGAAATTGACTCCTTCTATGAAGGTATTGACTTCTACTCCTCCATCACCAGAGCTCGCTTTGAAGAACTCTGCGGTGACATCTTCAGAAGTACCTTTGAGCCAATTGAAAAGGTCTTGAGAGATGCCAAGATTGACAAGTCTCAAGTTAAAGACATTGTCCTTGTCGGTGGTTCCACTCGTATCCCAAAGATCCAAAAGTTGGTTTCTGATTTCTTCAATGGAAAGGAACCATCCAAGTCCATCAACCCTGATGAAGCTGTCGCTTATGGTGCAGCCGTACAAGCAGCTATTCTTTCTGGTGATACCTCCAACACTAAGACAGAAGATCTTCTCCTTTTTGATGTCGCCCCACTATCTCTTGGTATTGAAACCGCTGGAGGTGTTATGACCAAGCTTATCCCAAGAAATTCCACCATTCCAACCAAGAAGTCTGAAACCTTCTCTACATATGCTGACAATCAACCTGGTGTCCTTATCCAAGTATATGAAGGTGAAAGAGCCAAGACCAAAGACAACAACTTGCTTGGTAAGTTTGAACTTTCCGGCATTCCTCCAGCTCCTCTTGGTGTTCCACAAATTGAAGTTACCTTTGATATTGATGCAAATTGTATTCTTAATGTATCTGCTGTCGAAATGTTTACACGTAACAGCAATAAGATTACCATCACCAATGACAAGGCTAGATTTTCAAAGGAAGATATTGAACGCATGGTTGCTGAAGCCGAAAAGTACAAGGAAGAAGATGAAAAGAAGGCTGCCAGAATGAAAGCAATAAATGGTCTTGAATCTTATGCAAACTCCTTGAAGAACACTATCTCTGAAGCCAACTTCAAGGAAAAGGTCAGTGAGGCTGATAGAGAGAAGCTCAATAAGGCCATCAAAGAAACCATTGACTGGTTAGACAACAACCAAACTGCCACAACAGAGGAATTCTCAGATCACCAGAAGGAATTGGAAGGTATTGCCAATCCAATTATGACTTCATTCTATAGCGACGCTGAAATTCTACCAAATATGCCAGGTGCAGGTTCTTCCACATCATTAGCCGGCGGCGATTCAACCGTTGAAAAAGCCGACTAAAGATTTTAGCATGTAGAATACATTTTTATTGCACTTAATTGATTATTTGTACATATAAAGTTTTTAGTGGATTATAATTTCAATATTTGTAGGAATGTTGGCCAATTGATTGAATAATTAATGCCCTTTTAAAGGTGAAAGAAGGAAGGAACTATGGATATGGTTACATAACGGTTTGAGTAGGAATACATATGGGTTAGGGTGACTCTCCTACAGTATCTACTAATAAACTACACGATTCAACAATAATTTTTGTTGTAGCTTGAATATTTTTCACATTGATTCATTTCCCTTGAGAATTAGATATCAATTCTTCAATTTTGAGACTAGAATACATATACTTATCTCATTAAATACATCATAGTAGCATATTGTATATATAGAATTGGCAGGTATTGATATCTAGATATTTATATTGTTTAAAAAGAAAAATACGAAGATCTCTTAATTGAAATTTGCGTGGATAGATATATAACAAAAAGTTTAAATTTAATTCTCAAAATACTTTTTTTTGTACTTTAATTTATTCAATGTGATGTTTTAAAATTTTTTTCAAAAAAAAAAAAGGCTCTATAGATAAGCAAATAAAAGCTCACTGAACTATTGATTTAGTGTAGTATAATTATCACTGTTGTATACAATCAAAGTAGCAACAATTCTTTTTTGAGTTCCAAACCCCGGACGAGAAAGATAGAAGGAAATAGAGAAAGATATGTTATACCAAATCTGGAAGTAATATCCTTTTAGATTGTAGCTATCAAGACTATTTAACGGAAAGAAAAAAAAAAAAAAAAAAAAAAAAAAAAAATTTTTTTTGCCTCTTAGCAAAATAAACAATATTTTGATTTTTATTCTGGCCTCATAAAAAAAATACTTTAGTGGATCTTGAAGCCTTGATCTATGTACTATAGTAATGCTGATCTTGCGCATTTTTAGCTTCATCTATTAACACTGTTGATAATAATACTAATAAGCACTATTGTTGGGAAAGAAGAAGAAGAAGAAAAAAAAAATTTTTACATTAACGGAATTTAACCATTATGATGAATAACAATCTGGATTATCAAATGAAAGATTTTCAAAGCCGTTTATGATTTACTATAATAATAAAGGAAAGAAAGAGAGTTCTAGGTTGAATCCCAATCATTATATTCAAACTTCAATGACAATGTTTGTATATTGTGTATATGTGTATTTATAGTATATTATATCTATTTTAGTATCGGTATATAATTTTTAAACCCTCCATAATTATTATTCTAGACCCTTTTCTTAAAACAACGTTGTAACGACAAGAGTCGCATTTTTGTTTGAAAGTGTGTGTTTGTTGTTGTGGCCTGATTATTTTTTTTTTTTTCTTACATCAAACATAAATTGCTTGCTATCTAATTAAGTAAAAATTTTTTCAATCAATCATAGCAATAATAATATTCAAATCTATAAAACAAAAGAGAAAGAGAAAGAAATAAAGATCGAGAGATCACATTATATGATCTAAAAAAAATCAACGTTAGTTACAAAAACAATGAGAAGAAAAAAGGTAACTTTTGGTAGTAATACTATTTTGTTTAAATATAATTGGTCAATATAAAAGATTAGATAATATGATTAAAAATAGAACTTTAAACATTTTTAGTAAAATTAGCAAAAGATGCATTAAAAATGATTTTATTTTTAGCATGTTAAAATGTTGATGATGATGACGATGTATGGTGTCTATTCACCAGTTATAAAATATTTTAATTTATGTGTGTATTCTCATCATCTCTCTTTTAGGATAAAATACGGCTGTGTTTATATATGTATAGTGAGTGTGTTGAGAGGAGATGTTTCACATGGTATATTATGTAATATGATACTTAGATATTACATAAAAAACGTAGTTTTAAAAGCAATATTATTAGATCATCAAATAGGTTTTTATATCTAAAGGATTATACTTTTAACAGGATTAAATTTAATTAATGTTAGAATGATCAACTGTTAGATGAATATATATATATATTAACGACTGATTCTTTAAAAGATTAGCAAATATAAAAGAAATTATTAAGAAATCATGGGCAAATGTCTCTCTTTTTTTTTTTAATACGCATCAAGATATTTGAACATGTATAAAAAAACTCAATTGAAGAATTTAAAGTTAATTAAAGATTGTATATTTTAACGTAAGGTTATTATTTAAAAAAAAAGATTTTTTTAAGAAAACAATAACCGAATTCAACATCTGTTATTTAAGATGGTGGTATATTCAACATAACAATAAGAAATCTAAAACAAGCTTATAGTAATGTTTCTTTTGATGACATTTTATCTTGATATTATATATATATATTTATAAAGAATAAATGATTTCAAGGCAGATGAAGAAACAGACATACACAATATAAGAATGATGAATGTTTGTTCAATTAAATATTTTTTTTGTCTCTTTCTTTATTTTTTTGATATAAACATGAATCATGATTATAACGGTTAGAAAAAAAGAGATAGGGTTATAAAGAAATTTCTTTAAATGTTTATGGAGTAACAAAAAGGATAATATAACCGTCATTTTGCTTACTTACTCCTTTAACCTACATTACTTTTTAGTTTTTTTATATGGGTGGTATTTTATACAGTAGATTTACATTTATCTATACACAAAGTCAATATAACATACGAAAGTAAACATATGTATATATTTATATGATATTAGAGTGCGCACTAATCTTTTATTTGTACATTAAATATATAAATAAAAAAGACTGTGTAAGAGATGTACTATGCTAAGTGCGCAAGTAAGAAATATATGTAAAGATAATCACTCACGAGGACACCTTTCTTATTTTCAAAATCGTTCAAAACTAATAGGTAAATGCATTTAATGTATACTATTACTCTGATCAGTGACATATTATAGTAGTAGTGTCTCTTTTTGTATAGTATTTGCCATAGTAAAAAGGGACTACCCGGAATAAAAATTACAAAAAAAAAAAAAAAAAAAAATCATCTGATTAAAGTAGTATACGAAATAAGAAATAAAAAAAAAACATGAATTGTATTCTATTATCAAATTGATGTATGATTAATATATTTACAGGGTTGATGATAAGTAAGAGGTATTATTTATTGTATTTTATAAGAAAGGGAGTTTTGTTTGTTTGATTTAATAAAGGATTTTAAAGGGAGGGTTGAAAAAAAGAAAAAAAAAAATTAATGAAGTCATTGAATATAATGTTATTACTATTATTATTACTACCATTACTAACTATCATTACCACTAACCTACAATCTCTATATAATATGGATTCAATGTGTCCATTTTAAGCATTGTTGTAATGATCAAAAAGAGCAGACAGTAAAACACTCAAAAAACCAAGTAATAAAGTCTCATTTATAAGGATTAAATAGAAAAGAAACCGTAACAATGTGATAATATCATTGGTAACTCTTCTCGATTATTCAACAAATTTGACAAATGAACTGATTTTTATTAGATATAAAATCTTTTTAGTTATTTGTAAATAGAAAATACATAAAAAAAAAGATCTTATTATAATAAAAACATTGTTTAAGCGATTTTTATATATACGAAAATAGTAATAATCAAAGGGCATAGGGAAAAGACCGATTAGTATATAGTAGTAAAGGGTATTTATGTCTGGTACTATTCATTAGTACTATTGATTTTACTAAGTACTAAATGGAATAAAAAAGGTCTAAGCCAACCAATATTTAAATAAATAAATAAATTTTATTTTCGAGGAATTTTTTTTTTCTTTAAAACTCTTTTCTTTTCTCTTAATTTTTTTTTTTAATTTTTTCTTCTTCTTTTTCTTTTTTTCATCCTTTAACTTTTCTTCTTGATATCAAATTGATCATTACAACAATCAGAAGGCTCTTTTGAAGTTTTGTTATTTATTCAACAACATTAACAATATACAACAACATCACCATACAACAACAACAGCAACGCCAACAACTATTAAAAATAGCTTTAATGCCATAAAATTTCAACAAATAATAAGACGAATAACAAACTAGAGGTAAGTGCATACCAAAAAAGAAAAAAAAAAAAAGAGAAAGACACATGACCATTACCATAATTTCACATTGGTGTTATTATTGATATTATTATTTTTATAAAATCGAAATATATGATAACATTGTTACATATACTGTCACACATAGTTACATTATATTGTAACAAATAGTGCAATTGCATTTAAAAGTGGGCTGATTTTTTATTTAAACCCTTTTTTTTTTTCTTTTCTTTTCCTTCCTCCTCTTCTTTTTTTTTTGCAATTATCAACATTAATATTAACCAACATACAAAAAAAAAAAATAGCCTGATTTTTTTTTTTCATACATACATATAGAAAATTTTTTTTATTATATCCAAAAATATTTCAGCAAAAAGACGAAACAAAAGTTCCAATTTAAACTATTGCTGATTGGTCGCCCCTCTTGTTTTTTTTATTTGACTCAGTACATATTATTATAACTACTACTACTATTACTTACTATTACTCCTACTATTAACTATTATTATCAAACAACCAACAACATACAAAAAAAAAAAAGTTTTTTGAAATTATTTTTAAAAACCTTCCGTTTAATCAAATTGCGTGATCTTTTTTTTTATACTCTCCTACTATTATCACTTAGATATATTGCTCGACATCTAACTGAAACGACCAATACATAATAATAATTAAATTATAAAGAAAAAAAAATCTCCTTTTATCCTCCTCTCTCTCCTTTTCTCTTTCTCTTTTTTCTTTTCTTTCTTTCCTCGACAATGGACGATTCAAACCCTTTGATTCCCTTCGATTTTGAAGACTGCGACGCTTTCCTAGCTTCCTTGGATGAAAACTCTACTTCGCTAATGAACCAAAAATCTCCTCAAGATATACTACACCAAAACCCATCCCCTAGTCCTTCTAATACTTCTCAACCAATTCAAAGCCCAATCACTTCAGATACAATGAGTAACTCTTCACAGTCTACTCAACAAATAATCCCAGACTATGCTTCTGAATGGTCACGATTACAAAATGACCCTTATAATACTGTTCAACAACAACAGCAACAGCAACAACAACAACAAATGAACCCTTTTACATCTCCTTCAATGAGTTCATTTAGTCTACAGCAACAACAACAACAACCTTTACAACATAATCAAATGACTCAAAATGATCTTTCAAATATCAACAATGGAGGTTATTCTTCTCATTCTACCCCTCTTTCATCTCCTCTATCTGTATCGCCAGAGTCTGAAAATATGGTTACCTTCTTCCCAAATGTCTTATACTCAAACTTAAATACAACAACAGCTAATACAACTCCTTCTTCAATATCATTTTCTACTCAACCTCAAATGCCAACAATGGCTGCAACAAATTCAACTTCAGGGTATCCAATCACTCCTCCTTATCCTTCTGGTGGCGCTTCCTCAATGGCTGATGTGGACTCTATGTCTCCTGGTACTGCTAATCCTGCAGATTATGCAAATATGACTAATCCCAACAACAACAGTAACTCATCCTTTGATTACACTTCACTAAACTCTGCCCTTCCTCTTCAACAACAACTACTTCAACCATCTCAACAACAACAACAACAGCAAAATTCACCATTAAATAATAATAATCTACAATCTCCAACAAATATTAATAATATTCAACTCAACTACAATGATGATTTGAATAATAATAATAACAACAATATTTCTCCTGTTGTTAAAAATGAAGATTATAGTCCAAGCCCAATATCTCCTAGAGATGGTTCTACTAATAGCTCTCCAAATGGTTATCAAGACGTAAAGTCTTCTCCAAATGCTACTTCACCTTCAGGAAAGGCAACAAAAATGTCTCAAAGGAAAGACCGACAACATTCTACTACAAAGAACGACGCTAAGGGTAAAGTCACTAAGCCTAAAAAGGAAAAAACTTCGCATAATATGATTGAAAAACGATATAGAACAAACATCAATGACAAGATTCTTGCTTTAAGAGATTGTGTCCCATCATTGAGATGCGTTGTTGATGGCTCTCCAAGAAGTACTGAAGACCTTGAAGGCCTTACTCCTGCCTCTAAACTCAACAAGGCCACTGTCCTTACCAAAGCTACAGAGTATATTCTTCACCTCCAAAAACGAAATGCAATGCTCGTCAAACAATTGAGTGAGCTTAGAAATGACCAAACTGACATGTCTGGTTCTCTACTCCCTAATGACATGGCATCTACAGCTGCCATGCCAAGTAACCTCCCTACTTTCCCATCTCTCACTCAACAACAACAACAACAGCAAGGTGCTGCTCCAAATCAAAATCAACAACCTATGCAAGGCCAAATGATGAATAACTTTGCATCTAAAGTTATGATGTGCTCTATGGCTGGATTAATGGGTGCTGGTCTCATGAATGAAGGTAATGCTGATAATAGAGGTCTTTCTGCCCTCCCAATATTGTCATTCCTTTGTAATTTCAATATGGGCTCTTGGGATGTCACCTCTTTATTCTTTGCATTGAAAATGTCTTTTGTCTTTGCAGCTGCTCTCTACTTTTTCTCTCCTCTTATCAACTCCTTCTTGTATTCCGATGAACCTAACCAAAAGACTCAAACCAACAGCATGACCTATACTGATTCTATCGAATTATCAGACATTCGAAAACAATCTTGGATTAACAATGCAAAGACTTTTGGTCTGCTACCTTACTCCTCCTCCATTTCTTCTGTTGTCAAGTCTTGTGTAAAGTTTATCGTCATTTACTTTATGGGCTCTGACTTTTACCAACTCATTTCCAGAAGAAAGTCCTTGTCTGAAGTTTCCCTTTACCGTGCTATTGATGCTCAGTTGTGTGGTGGAGATGTCGAATGCACTAGAGGCTCTTTGTTTAACTCTTTTGTTGAGAGCTTTAACTTTGGCTCTGTCCCATCTCGAAGTCTCACTCAAGCTATTCAAATTCAAGTTCTTTCTTATAATCTTCCAGGCGCCTCCTTTGTTGCCAATAAGCTTTCAAACTACTTTTTGACAAAAGCAAAGAAGGATGCTCTTTATGCCGCTTATGACAATGAAGATGAAAATGAAAAGTCTGAACAAGAATCTGCTACTCCACTTCCTGATCATATCATTTCTCTTCTTGAATGCCCTGATCTCTTTAACGAGAGAATTGTTCAACGTTTGTACAATGTTGCTTTCAACCGCCCCGTTTCTGAAGGATGCCCTCTTGGCGATGATGATGAAGGTTATCACTCTGTCATCACTGACAAGTCCATCTCCTCTGTTCACGATGTCCTTAGCGCTTTGTATGCCAACTCTCTCCTCCATGACGTTCTTTTGGGTGTTTTGGAAAATGATGAAATCGATTTCACAAAATTGGAGACTTGCGCAAAGGTAGCTCCTCCTCGTTCTATTGTTGCTAGAAGAATTGCTATTGCTGAAGCTTTACTTTTGGGTAACAAGGATGCATGCTATGCTAAGAATGCCATGGAAATGCTCAAGGAAGAATTAAATCAACAAGCCTGGATCAACAAGGAAATCTCTCGCCCAGATACTGCTACTGCCTCTACCACTGCCCCTGAATCTGGAAGAGCTCTTTCTGCTGTTGAAGAATCTTCTGAAGAAGATGAAACTGTCTTGGCTTCTGATGATAGTTCTATTCTTGAAGAAGAGTACATTACCGATTCTGATGTTTCTTCTATTTTCACTAACAAAGATGATGATACTGTTGCATTTTTAGCCACTTCTATTAAATCCTCTATGATTCCTTTTGCTGTTTCTCAAGATTCTAGATTAGGCATTAGATTTTCTTTAATCCGATGCTATCTTGCTAGAAACCTCACTGGTCCTGCATTCCAACTTCTCCAAAAGGTTGAAATTAACAAATTAGAGAGTATTGGACTCTTGGGATTTGTTGCCATGTGGAAGGTTTTGAATGAAATGTATGAACGCAAATACACTGCCAGTAGACACAAGCTGGAAGACTTGTCTGCCATTGCTCGTATCTGGTTAGGTGGTAACATTGGTGCTGAAGAAGGCTTGTCTTTAGACAGATTACGATACTTGGTAGGTGAATCTGTAAATATGAGCAAATTCTTTGGAGGTTTTGAATCTGAAATGGATGAAGGTTACGTAAGTAACCGATGATTTTTTTTATTATATTATTATATTATTTCTTTTTTTTTTGTTTGAAAAATCTTTAATTTTTTTTTATATATAAACCTTTTTTGATGAATATATTTGTTTTTTTTGCCGTTTTTTATATTGTTATTTTAAGTGTTATGTAAATTTTTTTCTTATATTTATAAATTTTATATCAATAAAATGTTGCAACTTCTAGAATGTTGAACTTTTTAGGCGTACAAATTTTTTTTTTTTTTTAATACCACCACCATTAAAATTTCTTTCTCCTTTGTGATACTGAGAGCGATTTTCTTTTATACCACTGTATAGGCAAAGTCATGTTTTAAACAACTCTCTCTCTATAAATTGCACTATTATTCTTAGAGTTTTTTTTTTTTTTTTCTTTTTTTTCTACTTATTTTGCTTTCCTTACTTTTTATTTTCTTTTAATTTTATATCCTTATTACAACCATGGCTACGGGGGCGTCTCAACAGCTTTCCATGGACCAACAACAAGCATTTCTATCTCAACGCCCAGCTCTTGATACCAACACAACAAACATATCTTCACCAGTGGGACCCCGTAGAGTATGGTTTAGACTAGCAGGAAAAGAATCTTCACTTACTTCAGTATTTGTTTCATCAAACGATCTTATAGATGATCTTAAAACATCAATTTTTAACCGATATCCACATACACTTGGTCCAAACGTTGATCCCTCCGATATCATAATTAAATCCAACTTGCCATGCTTTATTGAATCACAATCTTCCATTTCACAGCAAGATGGCCAACAGCAACAGTCACAACAACAAATCTATCACGAGTTTGCACCAGATGAACTGGTTTTCGACATTTTAAATCGTATCTACTCTGCAAATTCTAATAACAATGGCCCTGCAGCTACAATGAAAACTAAAGACGCCTTTTTAGTTGAAGTCCCAAGGCTGCCTACTAATGGGTTTAATAATCCTCAAGAAATCACTTTCCCAGTTAATGGAATCAGAAACTCTATAACTTTAAATCATATAGAACCTCATCTTGTCCCAGAATCAATAAATCTACCGCAAAGTCCCTTTTCTGCAGAATTCAATCTATCTCAAGCTGATAATACTATTGAGATCGCCCCTGTCTCCTCAGATAATAATACCCTAATAGACAGAAGACAAAAATCAGTTCCAAAGAAACCCAAACTTAATCTTTCTACTTCTTCTTCAAATCATGACATGCAAGATATTCCTTTATCATCTTCTTCAGTCACTGGAGGCAGCTCTGAATCAAACCACTCCATTAACGAACATCAACAACCTAGAAACCATCAAAAGTCACCAGTTAATTCGACAGCAACAAGCAAAATACCTGTAAACCAATCCAGAAGAGGCCCTTCTGCAAATGGATCCATCAACACACAACATCCTAGACAAAACTCTGAACAATATTCAGATCATCAGAAAAAGGGTTCAAATGGTGTAATTTTATTACCAACTGGATTTAAAGCTCAAACCGGCCCTTCATCAGGAAAAAAGGTAGTAGATATATCTCAGCAGATATATCACAAGAAACAATCATCTTATGGTGACACAGACTACTCAGTCCCTTCTAATAGACAAGAACATCCCAACTCAAACAACCACTTTAAAAAACCGAAAAACGGCTCTCTTAATTCTAATAAACCTCTTCCTCAGCCTCCTATTTTGTCAAACCCTCAAAGATCTACAAACAACTATTCTCAAGATTTAAACCCTGATTACAATCCAAATCATGCGTCTTCAAATGGTTCAAAACGAAACCAAGCAAACGGATCAACCAGAAGAGCTATCAATGGCAGCGCCTCCAAACAACCAACGCCATCTCGTAACAGTCCACAGCAACAAAACTCTCGCCAATCCGAGTCTCCAAGACTTCTTCCTCAAGGGGTTGATACTATAGCTAATGAATCACCTGTACCACCTTCTGAATCAACCTCGGCTCTTGACGAAACTGGAATACAGCCCCCAAACAACTCTGATAAGAGAAACTCTAACATGCTAATTTCCCTCACACAAGGCCCAGAAGTGGTCCCACAAGTTAATGTACTGATTGTCGAAGATAACGTTATCAACATGAAGATTTTGGAGCGTTTTCTACGTCAGAAAAAAATCCGTTGCGACTGGGCCAAAAACGGTCGAGAAGCTATTGAGAAATGGCGCCAAGGAGGTTTCCATCTTGTTTTAATGGATATTCAGATGCCCGAGTTGAGTGGTGTTGAGGCTACTAAAGAGATTCGCCGGCTAGAACAAGTCAACCGTATCGGAGTGTTTTCAAACTCCGCAACTGCCGAAAAGGAAAATGAATATGAAGATAACAACATCAACAACGAAACCGCCTCATCTACTTCTCCCTCCAAATCTCCTGCGAAACCTTCAAAACCAATCCCAGAATGTGATTTACTTGATAACAAATTGTTTAAATTTCCAGTCATTATCGTGGCACTTACTGCATCTTCGACATTGGAAGATCGTACTGAGGCTCTGGCAGCCGGATGTAATGATTACCTTGTCAAACCCGTCAACTTGAAATGGCTTTTACAAAAAACAATTGAATGGGGATGCATGCAAGCGCTGATTGATTTTGATGGATGGAAGTACTGGGTGTCTAAGCCTCCTCCATCAATCTCTAACGGGGATAAAGACAAAGACTCTTTCAGTCGATCTTTTAAAAGCAAACCCCAGTCCACTAATACCAGAAACGGATCAATCAAAGGCAAGGGTAAACCCAGTGCTCCTTTATTATCTAGATCCAATTCGGGTAACTCGACAACGACAATAACAACACCAAATGCAGACCCAGCTATGCGACCAAGAGTCAATGCATCTCCAAAACTGAGAGGCTTATCATCTTCTATTCCCAATTCGCCCAATGTACCAAGTAATCTTTCCTCGCCTACTACGCGTGTTTCTAATCAGGACAAACAAGCGTTGTTTCAAGCTGCTACCACATCCACCAATACTACTCCTGCGTTAGGCTCGTCATCACCTTCATCATCCAATTCTGCAAGTCCTTTAAATAGAGGCTATTCATCCGTTGTAGATTCCAATGATCAAGCATCCACACCTCCTTCTATACCCTTAGATGCTGGTCCCCTCCCATACACCATGTCTCCAGTAAGATCATCAACACCAGTTCTTTCTACTGGAGTAATGATTAATGGAACTGATAAAAAGAGACCAATCAATTAGTTTTTTTATCAGTTTTATATTTTATAGTACATGCCATTTTTTTAAACTTTTTTTTTGGATTATATTTATACGTTTTTTTTTACTGCAATTTCTACTTTACCCATTTCAACATTTCGATATAATTATCATGTATTTTTGTTTATACATTGAACCTTGTTATATCGTTTGATTTCTTTGAAATTTTTCATTGTTTGTTTTTTTTTTGTTGTTATTTTTATACCTATTATTCTATAGCACATATGTTTTTTTTTTTCATTCTCATTGTTTTTTCTTTTATGAATCGCTAATACATATAGTATTATATCTATATGTAATAATTTCTAATATAATATCTATTTTCATATGATTACATTTATTTGCTTAAAAAACAAACATTTTTTTTTTAAAAAAATTACAAAAAAATCATCCCATATTGGATGAAAAAAAAAGAAAATACTTATTAGGATTTTCCTAAACCTAGTTGAACAATTAAATAAACATTTAATACGGTTATAAACAGCCAAATGGCACTTCCAAGTATAGTTGTAAACCAACCATTTTTGTAGCTAACAGTTTGGCAAGAAGAAGAAGAGGCTTCTCCATTCTCTTCTTCTTCATAAGATCTCAAAGTGGAGCTCATTCGGATTTTGGGTTCAATAGTTTTTTCTGTTTTATTGCTGTTCTTGTTATTGTTTTTGCCATCGTCGTTGTTGTTGGATAAAAAGTTTGTTGTACCATTGTTATTATCATCATTATCATCATTATCATCATCATCTTCTCCTTCACAATTTGTAGTAATAATCAATGATCGTGGCAGTCCATTCTTTTCTTCACTTACAAATGTTGAACCTCCTAATGTAGTATTCAAGTTTCTATCAAAATCAAAATCATCAGCACCAGTTGTAGTTGTCAAACCATTTCCTTGTTCCTCAAGTTGTTGTTGTTGTTGTCTTGAATTGCTGTTCTTCACTTTGATTGTCATCACAGACTCTTTGCTAGTAAAATAAATCAATGGCAAAACCAAAAAGGGTAACAAGATGGATAATACTACCTGCGTCGCATTCAAAGCCTTGCTCATCCCGTTCCGTCCAATAGACACAGACACCGCCAAGCAGGGCACCAGTGCGATCACGCGCATCACCACACGTCTCAGCAACGGTCGCACGTTCCAGTCAAAATATCCCTCCGAAACAACCTGTCCTGCTATCGTACAAATGATGCCCGCGCTCTGGCCCGACAAAAACAATGAAATCATAAACAGCACGGCAGCGCCCTTGGAAAGCATTTCGCCCAATACTTCATAAATGGAATACAAGTCGGCATCAGCACTGTCAGCAGTCCCGTACAACGTGCAGCCAGCAATTATCTGGATAGCAGCATTGACAAAAAGCGCAAATGTAAATAAAGAAACACTCAGCTCGATAATGGAAACTTTTAACGAGTACTGGATCGCATCAAGACTTGGTCTGTATGCGTCATATTGCCTGTTACTGTTACTGCTACTGCCAGAACCCATAACAAACCGGCCAGTCTTGATGTCGCGCGCTACTAACCGTGGCTTCACTAAGGATGACCCCACATATAACCCGTGCGGCATCACTGTCGACCCCAGAATTCCGCACGCTGCGTACATGGCGTCTCCACGGAATACAACTTTCGAAGGAAGAAATCCGCGCAACACCGTCGCAGCATCATGTTTTCCTCCTCCTCCTCCTCCAACCACCGCCGTTGTTCCCATCTGCGGAATCTTGCTCAACTGAATCGCAAAGCACACAGAAACTCCGAGAACCAATACTCCCAACCCATACTCCAAGTACCGCATCATCATCATCCTGCTGTTCCCCTTTGTTCCTCCTGTCTTGTCCCCACCGCCGCCGCCGCCGCCTCTCGCAGTCACCAACACAAACACCATATCCGGTACTATCGTCAACAAAACACACACGGGCAACGGTATTCTTGTCACCAAAATGTTTAGTGCCACAGCCGCTCCTACCACGTTACTTATATCCGTTGCCACAATGGCGATTTCAGCCAACACATATAGAACAACATTGACCCAACGGGGGAGTTCGTCACGCGCGACCTGCGCCAAATCTCTGCCAGAGACTGTTCCTAACTTGATGGCTAAGGATTGTAGGTAGACTGCAATAAAGTTGGAGAAAAGGACAGCGAAAAGTAAGGCGAATTGGAATTGGGAGCCGGCTTGGATGTTGGTGGAGTAGTTGCCGGGGTCCATGTAGGAGACGGCAATGAGGAAACCGGGGCCGACAAACCGGAGGTACTCGGCGAACTTGTGGCCGGCTTTTTTGGCATGTTTTTTAAAATTATGATTTTTATGAGGTTGTTTTTGTTGGTTATTGCTTGTGTAGTTATTGTTGTTGTCGTCGTTATGATGATGTTTGTTGCTGTTGTTGGAAGATTGAAAATTCCAATTAAGATTGATTTGAGAAGGATTAATATGTTGACCAAGAGAAGAGGTAGTTGGAAGATGGTAATTGTCATCACCATAATTGGTATTATCATTATAATTTTCTTCATTGTTAGTATCAATGCTTCCGTTGTACGCTTGATTTGATTGCAAAATATTGAAATTAGTTTGACTGTAACAATTGTTCAATCTTCTTTGTGACCAATTGTCATTATTATTATCATTATTATTGTTGATATTTTGATTTCCGTGATACCTTACAGGATACCTATTTGTCGAATAAGAAGAAGAAGAAGAAGGTTTTTGATATAAGTTTTTTTTACCATTACTATTACTATTATTATCAATAAAAAGATTGTTTGGAAGACTTGTATGTGGAACAAAATCTCTACTTGGATCTTTTGGTGGAACTTCAGGAGGAGGGAAAGACGGCGGAAAAGAAGGTGGAGGATTAGAAGAAAAAAAGGAAGAAGAATTGTTGTTGTTATTGTTAATCATAATACTATTATTATTGTTTTCTAAATCATAGTGATTGTCATTAAAGGTTGAAGAGTATCGAGTAAACCGTTTAGGACTTTTTCGAGGAATAAATATTTGTGATAATCCGTAACTTGGAATATGTTCCGAAGTAGTACCATTAGTGTTTCCATTTCTGTTTCGATTTGAAGAAGAAGAAGAAGAAGATCTATTATTATTATTATCAAATTGATCCATCTTTTCTTATTGTTTTTTTAATATATAAATAACTAATTCAATGATAAATAAAAAACTTATAACAAAAAGTAAAAATGAATATAAAAAAAAGTAAAAAAAGTTTTATAAAAAAATTGATGAAAGCATTCAAATTAGAGATGAACAATACATTAAAACAATTGATTAATATTCAAAATAATAATGATCATAGCTCTTTTTTTAATGTAATTTTAAAGATTTAAAAAGACTAAAAAAAAGCAAACTATAATCAAAAGTCAATCAAGACATTGAGATTGTGATAATTATCAAAAACAAAACATTACTTTTCTTATTAAAAGAGAAAAAATATCAATGCAAATGAAGCCTCTTCTTTGCCAACAAACCAAAAAAAACTTATAACTACTTGATTTGTTTATCATCAATAATGATGAAAAATTTCCAATTTCTAGAGATCTAATTTTTTTAGAGACTTTTAATATTGGATCAAATAAAAACAAAAAGTTGGATAATGAATGGCTAGTCTTTTCAAAAAGAAAGAAACACTGTCTCTCTTCTTTTCATAATGTTTATCAAAGCCTTTAAAATCAGTTTGTTCTTTTTATCTTTAGTAAAAAATACAAAAAAGACGAAGCTCAAATACTTTTTTTTTATTTCTGGATATAGTGACTACACGTAGTTTACTCTTATTTTGTTTTTTAAATTACCTTTTTTTTTCCTATTAATCAAATTATGATATTTATGCTAGAAAAAGAAGAAGAAGAAGGAAAATAACAATAATAAATTTCATTTATTACTATAGATAATTTTCATCTCCGTAAAGTATCACAGATGTCTAATTGAAAAAAAAAGGAAGCATGAAAAAAGCTTGAATAATATTAACAGGTATTTCAAACAAAAAGAAATCAGTTCTGAAGTTTCTTTCGGTTATTTTTGTTCCCTTTATTCATAGTTGAACATGATATATACAGAAAACATTCATAATATAAAAATACAAGTGAGTTCATAACACCTTTATTCATAAAACGTAACAAATTGTATAGTACTATACTCGAAAATAATAATCCATTTGAGCTTAAACTTGTTTGCTTCTCTTGAGATTGTCACAACACCGGTACTATTTTCATAAGCTACCAATTGACTCTATTTTTTTTTTTTTTTTCCTTTTGCTTTTGTCAAATAAAATATCTCAGAACAAACAAACAAACAATAAGAAAAATAAGATTCATGCAATTCATTAAAAAAAAAAGTCATTTTCAATCTTCTTTATCATCATCTTCAATATCCAAAACCTCTTGATCATCGGTTACAACACTTTTCAGCAACAAATCCAACTTTTTCTTCTCTGAATCCACCTGGCTCTCATTGTTACTATACACCATCTGTATCATGTACTTGTCCCGCTGAATCGCTGCCTTTTCGCTTTTCTGGATCGTCCCCGACACCCGCAGCACCTTGATTATCACAGGCCTGTCGTTAATCTTGTTGATCAGCGATAGTGACGCCCACGCCTTCCGTACATACGGCCGCGACACGCGCAGGATCCCAACATGTGTGCGCGGCGAAAAGTACTTTAAAATCAAATTGTCTTTTACGCTGCCGGCTCCTTGCACCCCAAAGTTTTGTTCAACTGCTTCTCGTATCAGTTTCAGCAGGCTGTAGGTTTCTATCGAGTCTACCGAATGCCGCAGCGACAGCGCTGTTGCCACTTTGGGATCTAGGTCCAGCGGCGATGGACTACTAGTAGTATTATTATGTCTTTGATCACTGTTGTTGTTATTATTATCATGCTGGTCTTTTGGATCTGGAACTGTAGGAATTGTTGCTAAGTTTTGTGGATGCAGAATTTCAAATAATATGTATCTTGTTTTTAACCGAACCATTGTATATATATAATGATACTTTATAATTTATCTATTTATTTATTGTTTTTAACTTTGGACTTGTATCATATAGATATTTATTAGTAGAAAACTGTTGATTAAAAAATGTCAAAAAAAAAAAAAGAGATGTGGAAAAATAACATGAATACAGCCGCACAGACAGGGTAACATTACTTGCGCCTAACCTCCAATCTACTATCACCAAATCTGTCTTGATGAAGAATAACATTTAATGCTCTTCAACAAACAATAAATAAATAAAGTTACCAAATAAGGGCATTATAATCCCAAAGTGGAACTTTTTTGTTTATATCGCCGTCCACTTTACTTTTTTTTTTCATCACAGGCCAACTTTTTTGACAGTCTTCAAGTAACAGTGGTGGCTATAATACAAGATTAATACTTTCTTCAGAAAAGATTTTTAGACAATAAAAGTTTGTCAGCTAAAGTTTGTATTGAAATTTTTATTTATACAACAGTACTGAATGGAAAACCATGGATTTGGATCTATTTTTTTTACTTAGGGCGAAATCAAATGCCATCTTTGAACCTGTATTCACTAACTATAGATAAATAAATAAAAAGAAATATGCAGCGAGGTGTTTAGTTTTAATGAACAAATGCCAAAAAGAGAGGTATGACCCAAAAACGTCCTTTTTATTTTGCTGTCAATTGATGCCTTTTGTTTTTAGCCCAAAATGAGGAAATCCTGCATTTTCCTCTTTGCTTCCAAGTTTTCATCACTAATAGCTTTCTTTTGCCCTCTACAACTAGCAATGCTACTCGAATTTTTGGTAAAAGCAATTGAATAAAAATATAGGTATATATTGACACTTTCCCTCATGTTTTTAACAATTTTTTTTCTTTCTTTCTTTTATTAAAATAGAAAGCTCAATTGCCAATATTATTTCTCTTTCTCTATTTTCATCAAGTTGAAAATTGTTATAACTTATTTTATAAAAACTTATTTTTTTTTAAACTTTTAAAAAATGATTGGAGAATCTAATAACATCATTGATAATCATAATGTAGCTTCTACAATAAAAGCCAGAGACAAAAAAAAATTGACCAAACATCTTACAGCTGCATTCAGACCTAGATCACAAACATATAAATTGAATCTAAGAAGTTCTTATGCTGCTGGAGAATCAAGCGATTCATCTACTACTGACGTAGAAGAACCAAGTAGTCCACTTGATGCTGACCCATCTTCTACTCACCAACTTGTTGTTGATGGTAACTATATCACTGGCTCTGGTACTCCCCAACCAGGGTTTTATCCCAATTTCCCCTACAATACGTTGTATCAACGAGTTGATTATAGTATGGATTCAACAACTCTTCTTAATCAACTAGAACGTGGCGAGCCCAATTTACATTACCAACAGTTTACACAGTCTACAAATGCTCAAAGAGATAGCCAAGACCAAGCTTCTCTTAAAAGAAAAAGAATTGAGACTATAAAAGAACAACTCGAAGTTAAACGCAGAAATATGGCAGTAGATCACTACAAGACGATTCAAAACAAATACGACCAAATGAAACCCAGAGTAGATTACAATACTATATCTGATGCCGCTCTTGAACATCGTCTTAATAAGGCCAGAGCCAATTCTAGCAAAAACTCGGAGGCCTCATTTGATAGATTACGCAGACAGCGCTACATTATTAAGAAGTACAAAGACGATATGAAAATATTACGCCAGAAAAAAAGAAACCCAGAGCGTGTAAAATTTTATAAAGATGAATTACTTATGAATTCTGTTTGCCTGTTGGCCTCCATAAAACTCAACAGTGAGGGCAGTTCACATGTTGCCGGTACTGAAAACGAAGAATCTGCAGAATTGTATATCTACAATAATAATAATAGCGACCACCAAACACTTGATAGAACAGATGATATCGACGAAACACCATTGAATTCCCAACCAACTCAAGAAAGCCTCGTACCAGAATCAAGCGGAAGAGTCGGTAAGTCTGAAACACAACCAATTGCAAGACCTAAAAAAGTTAAAAAGAATAAAGTAAAGAAAAATTATAAACACGTACCCAAAAAGGTCCATTTCAACCACACTGTTTCCGTTTGCTTCATCCCTACAAAACCTCTATATGACGTTGTTGATGATGCAGATGGAGTCAATAAAGAAGCAAGCTTCGGCAACCGTCTTTATGTAAGACGATCTTCAAACAATACTTTGGGTTTATACACAGAAGACCCTATGGTCATTACGGAGTCTCCAGTCATTACAAATGAACAGCTTGTTGATCAATGGTTTGAACAAGTCCGAACTTTTAAAAGAAAAAGCAAGATTGATGGTAATAACAGGCCTGCTGTCATTTATAAGGGTCGTTAACTAAATATACAAAACTAATAAACCCGTTTTGCAAGAAATAAAAAGAAAAAAACTTATATATATATTACTGCTTCTCTTTTTGAATAAAAAAAATTAAATATAAACAAAAACATAATAATGCATAAACTGAAATAATACCTAAACTGAAATAATAAAAAAAAAATAAAAAACCTTCATAAAATATAAATAAATAAAAAAATTATTCGTGATAATCAACATGATTCTTTCTTCGGTCTCTTAAGATCCTTCTACTTGAAATCTGATCCGGACTGTTGTAATAAGACGGTTTTACTGCTGGAAAAACTTTCCCGTTATTATTTGTAGCTTTTAGTAGATGAGGAGGCCATAGTGTTCTTCCCAATGGCAGTCCCACGCTCAACCACTCCAACACTGGGTGGTTACCTTCTTGTTTCAATGCTGAACAATACTCTAGAAAAGAGTCTGGAAGATCAGTAGAATTACCCGGTAGTAGCTTCCTATTTGACCACCGTAGTTTACAAGCTTGAGTGAATTGGGAAGTGACAAATGAGTTGAAGATGTACGACGTTAAGAGAGTTTTGGGATTGAGACCAGGGGGTTTGGTGAGTGATGGTGGCAGCATCAAAGTCGATATGTTTAGCAAAGAACTGCTTTCAAGAGCCTTTCTTTGGTTAAGAAGATATATTTCCCGCTGGATCCTTTCTGTTTCTAATAATCCAGTAGCATGAGAAAAAATGCCGGTAGACAAAGCACCATCTGAATATCCTCCCTCTAGTAATGATAAAACTCTTGCTGGGTGAGTAAAAGACTGGCTGTTACTTTTACTATCTTGATAATCAGTGGAACAAGGATAACACCTGGCTAGTTTTAATGTGTCTTTAGTAAACCTTTGGTAAAATGACGTCGGAACACATACACCATGACGCTGCATTGTAGGTGTTTCATTTTCCGAAGCATCAAACCCAGCAGAAATAACAATCATTGGCCTAAATGGTCGAATGAAATCTTCGTCATGTTGGTTCAATGAGCTTCCGTTGGAAGTTTGATCGGCTTGGAGTAAGACTCGCTCCAGATTTTTACATTTATCTTTGAGTTGAGTATATTTATTTACCTGTTCCAATATAACCCTTTCCTTTTCTTCAGGAGTCTTGCAGGATAAAAGTTTATCTTTAACGCTTTGGCGAATCTTGGCTAGCATCTCATCGTCGTGACTCTTCTTTTTACAGTTGTTACCTGATCGGCGTCGATTGCTTCCCTTTTCATGATGTGCATCGATATTAGGGCTAATCTGCTCTAAACGTAACTTTTGCATCTCTTCAACTACCAGTTTCTGTTTAGTAAGATCATCCTTTATATTATTCAATTTTTCAAGCAACCGTTCTTTTTCTTTCTCAAAATGATTTCTTTTAGATTCATCTAAAAACTCTTTTGCTTTTACAAACAGTTGCACGTAATGTGTGTCGTAGAGACGATTGAATTCTTCTTCAGTGTTGAACTTTTGTAAATGGATATTCCATATACACATTTCATGGGCCATCATTAAACATACAGACGCGTCTTTAATATGAGAGGCTGTTGCATAACCCGGTTCTGTCGGAAATGAATTAATATCGTGCAGACTAAAATACCCCAGTTTTGGCTGAACATAGGAATCGGCTTTTATCGACTGTGAATCAAAAACATCTGAATCATCAAACGGCTTTTCAGAGAGTTGCTGATCATCATCACTGAATCCTGCCAGCTTCCAACAGATATCTTGACTTCCATCTCCGTGATGCAAATCAAAATCTAAAATAACAGCATGCGTAATTCCATAGTGCATTGCTGCATATTGAATACTTATATGGGCATTGTTGATAAGACAGAACCCTGAAGGATCGCATTGATGAGAGTGATGGCCTGGAGGCCTGATCGCCACAAACGCTTTATCAAAGTATTCTTTTCCTGATGGCTGTTCATTCAAAGAGGTAGAATCAATTAATGGCTTGTACAAGTTATCCACAGCCAGTTCTACTGCACCTACAACGCCTTCCAAAGCATTTACAGTCTTGGGACTCAGATAAATATCGTTATAAGGCCAGTCTTCTGGGACTTCCAATTCCTTATTCTTATGTTTCTCGGAGCACTCATTGCACAGGTCATATAAATCTTGAGCCCATTTCCTTCCATGAACTTTTATAACATGAGGAGACTTTAAAAGGTTTTTATGTGCTGTGCTAGATATCACTTGAAACCGCAGTGGGTCTTCTGGAACGATCAGCGCTGAAGGTGATAGATTTTGGTTGGCAAATTGGTTTAGAAAAGACGTCATTGTAGAGGAGTATAATGACAGTGCAGCCCCTATTCCTACACTTGCAGCCATTAATCTCTGAGGTCGCTCAACGACAGAGGCTTTGTATGAATTTGATACCCAAGATCGTGCAAATACATGATCATATGAAGCTGGAGAAAGTACAAATAATGTTTTTTCTGACGCTGGAGATTTCGTATCGGCAGGTGACTGAAACGTTGTAGGAAGACTAGATATATGTGTGTTTTTAAACAATGAATAAAATAGAGCCAAGTCGGTCACTTTGGAGTCATGATCCAGGATATTGTTAGTTGTTATTAGCTTTTGAGGCGAAGGAGATTGAATTGAAGCATCTGGAATGTTGTGCTTTTCAATAGGAGCCGGGTCTTCCTTCAATTTTGTAGACAAAAGGATCTCTTCAATGAGTAGAGTGTCTTGGAAGTCAAGCTCTCCTCCAGGATCCAATCTTGATTTCTTCTCAACAGTTTCTTCTGATGAATCTGAGCTTTCGTTTGTGGCTGCTTCTGATCCCAAATTGTCATATTTTAATGACAGTTTCCGCATTGCCTCCTCTAAATTGAGGTCATTGACAGTGCCAGACATAATAACCAAATTGGGCTGAGAAGCGTGATAAGTTCAAGGTTGAGTGACGCGCGGCTGATATGAATAAAGTCTTATCAAAGTAATTGATATCGGTATTTGGTAGTTACAGCTCAAGTTTAACAGGGTTGTAATGTACTAATTTTATGATGAATAAAATCTTTTTGTAGAGTATATGTAGAAGGGGAAAAACTAAAAAAATGTACCAGCGGCGATTTTAATTTTTTTAATGTTACATTTTTTCTTTATTTTTTTTTTTGTTTTGTTTTGATTGCGCTTCTATAGTTTCATAGTCTATACAAAAACAAGTGTGTATATTTAAAGACCATACTTTTCTTTATCTAAATCGGCAAGAGATCCGAGGATTTCACCATGACCTTTGATGATTTCGTCGGCCTTGTCTCTTCCAATAACGTCAAGGGCTCTGGTATCGGGAACCCAGATGATTTGAGCACCAGCAGCCTTACCAGCTGTAACACCAGGAATACCATCTTCAAAAACTAAGCATTCTTCAATTTTGATGGGTTCAAAGTCGGCGCCCTTTTCTTCTTTAAGCGCTTCGTTCAAAGATTGTAAGGCAATGTGCCAGATATCGGGGAATGGCTTACCTCTTCCTGGAGGAATACGTTCGTCGTTTCCAGTAACAATATGCTTTCCAAAAAGATCAAATCCCTTATCTCTCAAATGAGATGTCTTTAAAATAAAAGTATCACCATGAGAGGAAGTAGCTAAAGCAATAGGAACGCCCTTTCCAGTCAAGTAATTTAGCAATTCTTTAGCACCTGGCAAGAATTCAGCTGTTGGAAACAACTTGGTTAAACGCTTTGTAGATTCCTTGTAGTATTCTTCTGGTGTATAAGGAAGCTGGGACCATTCGAGGAATGTCTTTGCAGCTTCTAAACCTGGTAATCCTTGAAGCTTGATCTTGATTTCCCATGGAAGTTGTTCTTTTCCATGGTCGGCTAAAAGTGAAGAAAAGGCCTTTGTATAGAGATCTTCGGTGTTGATCAAAAGCCCATCCATATCAAAGAGGCATGCTTTTACTGCTGGCTTAGAAGACATTTTTATAAGAGGTTTTAGGAGAATCTAAGAAAAAATTATTGTGATTTTCTAAATATCTCAGAGAAAGTAAGAAGAAGTAGAAAAAAGATGCTTATTTGATTGAGAAATAATCTAAAGTTCTCATCAATATTTCCTTTTATCTGTTTTGCGCGAGGGCCGTTTCTGTCAAGTTGTACCGAATACCTATCTATATCACTATGGGTATAAGCAAAGAGAGCCGCATATCCTCTCAACGGTCGACTTTTTGGTTTTTTCAATCGGTTACCCGGCTTTTCTCGGAAGAAAATAGAGAAAGCGCACGTGACGTGAGAAATTACCTAATGACCCTAATGACTGAATGTCGCTTGCTCTTTCGAGTAGTATAAACTCAGGGCTAGAGATCACCAGCCAATAAAAAAATTCTTTTTTGTGCTTAAATGAAGGAAAATTTTTTACAAATCTTTTTTTTTTCTTTCTTACTTAAGATTTTAAAAAAAATTCCAGATCTCCATCATGTCTAGTCCGTAGAGTCTCGTTTGGCCCTTTTGTTTTACCGTTTTCACTGCGTTCTCAGCACTATTTTTGCTTTCATAGTATCACCTTTTTGTGTGTAACCCAGTCTCAATAACCAAATCATACCTCGTTTCAAAGGTAAGTTTCAACCTCAAAATCTCATACTTCACCTTGTTTTATTTTTTTTTTCTTTTCCAAATGATGATTTGAATTTTTTTCATACCGTTAGACTTCCGATTCTTTATGATAGGACATGCGTTCATTACTGATTTTACTTTGATTTGATTTTATTCTACTTCTTAATCACTTTTATCAAGAAATATCTATTAACATTTGAAATCATTCTAGAATGTGTGGTATTTTAGGTCTTTTACTCTCTGATCCCTCTGCCTCTGCTTCTGGAGAGCTTTTAGAAGGTGCTCACTTTCTTCAACATCGTGGCCAGGATGCCGCTGGTATTGTCACTTGTGGTCCTGGTGGCCGTTTATACCAATGCAAGGGCAACGGTATGGCCCGCGATGTTTTCACCCAAGCCAGAATCTCTCTTTTAGCCGGTAACATGGGTATCGGCCATTTGAGATATCCAACCGCTGGATCCTTTGCCAATAGCGAAGCTCAACCATTTTACGTTAACTCTCCTTACGGTATCGTAATGTCACATAACGGAAACTTGGTTAATGCTCCTGCTTTGAGAAAATACCTGGATGAAGTTGTTCACCGTCATATCAATACTGATTCTGACTCTGAACTGCTACTAAATATTTTCGCTGCTGAATTGCAAAATACCAACAAGTCTCGTGTCAATGATGAGGATATTTTCAATGCTTTAGCTGGTCTTTACAAACAAGTAAGAGGTGCTTATGCTTGCACTGGAATGATTGCCGGTTACGGTATTATGGGCTTCAGAGATCCAAATGGTATCCGACCATTGGTTTTGGGTATTCGTCACAAAGAAGATGGATCTAAAGATTACATGTTTTCTTCTGAAAGTGTCTTGTTACAAACTTTGGGCTACAAGGAATGGTTTGATATCAAGCCAGGTCAAGCTGTTATCATTCCAAAGGGTACCATGACCCCCGTTTTCAGACAAGTTGTTCCTCAATTGTCTTACAGTCCCGATATTTTTGAATATGTTTACTTTGCCCGACCAGATTCTGTTATGGATGGCATCTCAGTTTACCGATCCCGCCTTGCTATGGGTGATAAGTTAGCTGAAAACATTATTTCTAGATTTCCCTCAAGGGAGGCTATGATGGCTGAAATTGACGTTGTTATCCCTGTTCCAGATACTTCCAGAACTTCTGCTTTAGAGTGTGCTGTTCGTCTAGGAATCCCTTACAGAGAAGGTTTTGTCAAGAATAGATACGTTGGAAGAACTTTCATTATGCCAAACCAAACAGAACGTAAATCCTCTGTTAGACGCAAACTCAATGCTATGGATATGGAATTCGAGGGCCACAACGTATTACTTGTAGACGATTCCATCGTACGTGGTACCACCTCTAAAGAAATTGTACAAATGGCAAGAGAAGCTGGTGCTAAAAAGGTATATTTTGCCTCTTGTGCTCCACCTATTCGTCACAATCACATTTATGGTATCGACTTAGCTGACACCAAGGCCCTTGTTGCCTATGAACGAAGCGAGGATGAAATCTCCAAGACCATTGGAGCTGACCAAGTCTTTTATCAAGGTCTAGATGACTTGATTGATGCTTGTAAGTCTGTCCAAAAGGAAACTTCAGAGCCAATTAAGGACTTTGAAGTTGGCGTTTTCAATGGCCAATATATTACCGGCGTTGAGGAAAGCTATTTGGAATATTTAGAAAAGATCAGAGGTCAAAACCAAAGATTAAAAGAGCAAGAACGACATGGTCTTGCCGCTTTGATTGAAGACCCCAAAGCTGAAGTTGATATTGGTTTGTTCAACCATGGTGATATTGTTTAAATTCTATTTCATTAAATTTTGTTCTTTTTCTTTGCTTTTTTTTTTGTACTACCTTCTTATGATTTTTTTTCTCATAGATGAAAATATTTTATTTTTAAAATCTTTATAGAATTGGAATACTCAGTATTCGATACTGATACATTATGTATTATTAATATATTTTTAATGAAAAATTTTGTTTATTGAATCTCAATTAAGCTGATTCATTTTGGCTTCAATTTTTTTTTCTCTTGTCTATTTTTATGGTCATGTATAAAAATTATGTTTGGAAACAATGTTAGATTTATTCAAAAATTTACTTATGTAAAAGTAACAAACAGTATGGAAATTTCTAACGCTTATAAAAGATCCGCTTTTCCAAAATCAATTTATCGGACTTGACTTACTACATAATAGTACATGTAGTTTCTTTTGACTCTTTGACTGCTCTCTTAACCACATCAACACGAGGAGTAATAGTGCTCTTGTCCTTCTTTTGTGACCGTTCCAAGCCTTCCAAAATCAAACTTAGCAATATGACAAACGGAGAGTTCTTTAAATACTGATTTTTATCAGAAATCGTTTCTCTTGAGTTGCGAAACTCCTGATACTGCTTTCTACATTTCGGAATAGAACTAAAGCACACCTCATAAACAAATCGGCAATGCAAGTTTGAAGCAAAAGAAAGATCGTTTTCGTCCTTTGCTTTGGGCAAGGTAAGAATGATCCAACATTCGCCAGAGGTAACATAAGAAAAGGGGACATCGTAAATGAGCATAAGCCCATAGGCTTCGAGAATCAGATACATAACATAACTAAAGTCAGACCACACTTGGCCTAGTATTGTGTTGTCATCGTCATTGCCATTGTTGATGCCGTCTACTCTGGCAAAGAATTCGTCAATTGGAGACTTCCCCTGGTCCAAATAAGACTTATTAACCTGCTGGAAGTTGTTGATTATATCTCTTGAAAGATGTTGTATAGGATAGGTTATGCCAACCATGATGGGAGAGGTTTTTGTGCAATGAAGGTGAACATTCTCGAATTCTTTTTGCTTTAATTTGTCAATTAACAACTCCCATTTGTTGAATCCATACTTGTTGTTATTATAGTCAAGCAAAGAAGACACAGCTTGATCAATTTCATCTGAAATCTTTTCTTTCAATTGAGTTGTTCCATTCTCACGTGGCCCATAGAAAGAAGTGACTTCGCTAAATGGTAATGGTAACTCCTTAACAATCTCGTTAACAGTTTCATTGGCTAAATGTTGCCTAGTAAAGTTTGTCAGGAAACAGGCAGTGGTCATTGTGGTTATTGGATGAGGTAATGGAAAATTAGCATGAAATTGTAAATGCTTTGTGGCCTCAAACAGCTTTCCATGTTTGTTGACTTCGACAAAAATAGTATTCCACTTTTCCTCAACGATACTTTCAAGAGATGGTATTGCTGTTGTAGATAATGACTGCCATTCAAGAAGACTTTGAGGACGGAACAGATTGGCAATAATTCTCAAAGTCTCGGGAATTTCCTTGGGGGGTAAATCGTAGTTAGCTTTATACTTAGCATGATTCAACAAAAGAATGGAATTACGCAACAATTCGTAAAAAGATAAAACATCTTTTTTATCTTTTTCATCATCATCATCATCATCATCATCATCATCATCATCATCATCATCATCATCATCATCATCATCATCATCATCATCATCATCATCATCGTCATCATGGAAAGTGAGATCACCGTCATTATGATCATGCTCTTCAACTTCCATGTTGGTCAGTATGTCACCCATTGTACTAAGTAAGTCAACATCTGAATCAGTAAGGGACATGGCTCTAGTATTTTCCATTTTGGAGATCAGGAAAAAAAATAGATAAATCTTTGGAAACTGTAAGATTTTTTGTAGGTATTTTGAAATAAGAAAAAAAAAGAAAAAGAACAAAAGTTTGAAGTTTTATGTATATATATAAACAATAATAATACCAATTGTTGTTGATTTATTTGGATTGAGATTACTTCTCCTATTTCTAGACAAGGGTATGTCACAGAGTGTACATGACCCTTAGTTGCGATACGACTATATATATTACCCTGCCATTAAAGCTCAAGCTCTTATAAAGACTAAACTATGATCGTTCTTGGATACTTCTGAAGCATGCTAAATTTATCTCCGCCAAAAAAACAAGTTTCTTGCATTAGTTCAAGTTTGGCAGTATCAAATTGTCTGGCAATTATTTTATCTTCACGATATTGGATCACAGAGATGTATGGCATTACAAGATATGTATTACACAACTATTTATAGCAAAAAACTGAGTGCTTCATACCACTAGCCTGTTCCGTCTCTCTGCAAGGTATGTCGGAGCCTACATTTTCACTATCGGCAGATTTGAGATTCAGATTATATTGTGCAATAAATAAGAGCTAGACTAGCCACGTTTCAATAGCCGGTTTTATCCACTATGAGCATGTCTCTGAAAAATATTATACCTATACACTCTATGCATTTTCTAACCTTTCTAGGAATTCCTATACAAGATAAAGCCGGTTGTAAAAGCTGCATTCATAAGCTGAATTATTATCCAAATTTGCACAAGGTAGTATATATCTGAAACTAGGAACAAATATTTTATTGTAACAAAAGCACTATATGAATCTGTACGAAAATGAATGATTTTGCTTGACCTTGCAATTCGGCTTTATAAGCTCTGCCTAGCAAGACAAGCGCCCAGCCAGTGAAAATGATAAATGAGTTAAGGGGAACATTGAAAGAAGTTCTTTTTGAAGTTTGTAAATTACAGTGTTCAACAGTTACTGAATTTCATTGGTTTATATACTATGAATTAGAGTAGAATAATTGGAATGGTAAAAGGAATTTAATCAAAGCCTTGGTTTTTATAGTGGCTTTTTTTAACTGATATTTTTTGCCTTTTGTTTCATTTTCTTTATACTATTATAATATACAATTACAGATTCGAATTCCAAAAAGAAGAATAAAGCAGGTATGGCTACATGTTTGATTGAAATGTCGAATTTTTTTCTTGTTTGTCAGCCCCTTGAGGCCTTAATATTATAGCATTGAATGGAACAGCACAGCACTTTCCATTATAGGTATTAAACACTACTCAAACACAAAAATAAATATTTCTTAATGAACGTGATAGTAAATAGCAATTGTTTCTAATATTAATACTAATAAACAGTAGAAACAGTTATTGAGTCTATAATCAAGTCTTGCCATTCATGAACGAAGTTATTGAGACCGGTTTTTAGTGTCATGCTATGACCAAAACAACAGAAAAAAATAAACATGATAATGTTGTTTTGCATCCCCGGGACTTGACATTATAATGGTACAATATTAATACAAAAAAGGGTCAGATATACAGGCATGTGCAGGTTTAGATCAAATGAAGAAAAAAAAGTAAAAACTTTGTTAATTGGGAATGTATAGAGATTAAACAGGTAATGGTAAGTTATTACAGTCGTATAAAAACTATATTACTAAACCACTTCAAAAAAAACAAAAAAAAAACAGCAAACTTAGGCTAAAATAAACAAAAAAAAAGCATGCTTAGCTATATATTGAACTTTCCAATACCTAATTCCCGTTTATTTATGTGGAAAAACACAGCAACTTCTTAGAAGAGCGAAAAAAAGTGCCTTATTTTCGTCATTACAGAATAACAGCCGACTTTGTCAATGAGCTATTAATTATCAATAAATTAACTTCGATAGTTAATAATATATATCATGGTTATATTTGTAACAAGGTTTTGAGCTGTTGCTACATTTATATGTAGTTGATCTTATGAACCCTCCATTCCAAAACATTCATACTCGTATTAATGAGAATTCAATAAAACATAATAATAATAATATCTAATCGAAACTGAAAAAAAAAACATGATCTTAATTTAGATTAATTGTCTATTTCACGTGAAATTATTACACGCACCCTGTAGTTTTGATCTACTTTTGTATAAGACAAAGATGAGATTTAAAAAAGAAAACTCACATGTTGGCTTTTTTTTATATTTTTTTTTTTTTTTTATTCATCATTTTTAAAGCATATTCGAATGCATTTTCTGCACCATGTGGTATGAACTATAAATCGGACTTAAAAAAAAACAAAAGCTGGCATACAATTAACATATTTTTCATTTCAAGTAACAAGGTCTGGGGTAAGAGTGAATGAAACAGAGAGAAAGAGACAGGAAAAAGTGTTTCATAGAAAGGGGATTTTGGTTACATGATTGATTGCTAGTAAGCGCTAGTAATAATCAATAATCCTGATACAGTAAAATGATCAACAAATCACCACGCCTATTTCTCCATTTTTCTACTTGTTTTAGGTAATTTTTTGACCCCAACATCCGTATAATTATAAAAAAGTAGCAAAGGAAAAAGAAAGAACAAAAAAGATCAAAACTTTAAATTTGAATTCGAATGAAAAGGGTTATGGAATTTTTTTTTTTTTTGTTATTTTCAAGTATAAATACATTTCAAATTTCTTACAATTCAATATTTTTTTTTTTTTTTTTCTTCTTTTTCTTTTTTTTTCAAGATATTTTCTTCTATAAAAACATACACATTCTTTTTGAATACAAATAATTCTTTCGTTAATAAAATAATCAATAATGAAGTTCTTATATACTATCTCCGCTGCTGCTCTTGCTACTCTTGTCTCTGCTCAAATCAAGTCTGGAGGCATTGGCATTCAAGTCCTTAGAACAGGTACTCCAGTCCACCTTGCTTCTGTCGATGTTGAAGGCACCAACATTTTTATTGGTCAAGGTACTTCCTTTGCTGGACAAATTCTTCCTGATGGCCGTATCAGAACTGGCGGTACCGACAGCTGGCTCACTGTCAACCCTGACGGGAAGGTCATTGTTGGCACTCCACCACTCACCTGGGGTGTTGACGACGGATTCTACTTGACTGTTGCTAACCGTGGTTTTGTTGCTGTCCCAGAGGGCAACGCTTACTCCATCTACACTGTTCCTCTTGAAGAAGGTGCTGCTCCAGAAAACTCAATCCCAATTGCTCTCAGAGTTCTCTACGATGATGAATTTGGAACTTCTACTTCTGCTCCTGCTCATCATAACAGCACTGCTACCATCACTTCTGCTCCAACTGGAGGTAACGCTACTGCTACTACTGGTGTTCCAGTTGTTACTGAATGGGTCACCAAGTGCGATGCTGAAGGTGTCTGCACTACTCATCTCCCACAAGTTAACGCTGCTGCTTCTCTCGGCTCTTTTGCAGGTGCCGCTGCTGCCGTCGTTGGTGCCGCCGCTCTCTTCCTGTAGATGGCATGTCATTCCTTTTAATTATCTAATTTTTTTTTTGAATCATAATATATAATTTAATAATACACTCAATTTTCTTATTATTATTTTTTTTGTTTTGAATGGTTAAAGTATTGTGATTTGTAAATCTCGTAGTTGCATTATACAAGTGGTTAAATTTCTTTTTTGTAGATGTTAAACTAGCTTACAATTTTTACCCTTAACTTAAGTTTATTCAACTAGACAATGGAAACAAAAAAAGGAACTTGTTTAGTTTACAAATTTGGAATGTTTATTTTTTCAGCCATTCTTATTTTTTTTTGAAATTCCTTTATCCCTTTCTAATCAAAGCAATGAAATGTAAAAAAAACAAAAAAAGAGCACGTTGCTATTAATAAGTTATGATTGCTATGGCATGAGAAATGTATTGCAATCAAATCTCATATGATGCAATATATTGCAAGAGAGAAAAAAATAAAAGGTTTAAAACGTATACTTTTTTGAGGATACTTTTTTCTCAATTTTCCAAATGTGAAAACTCTTGTTGATGTATCTAAGTAGAGGTAATTACAAAAACGACCCTTTTGTTTTTTATGTTAAGGTTGCTATGACCTCATAGAGATTGGTTTTGAAATTCCTTCATAGAATTTCAATTTCTTCATTTACAAAAGTTGAAATGTTTAGTAAGTCTATATCTTTCTTCTTCTATAATCTATATCTCTTTCAGGTTCATAGTAAAGAAGTACCTTGAAAAGGTTTGGTTGTTCATTCATTAATAACGAAAAAATAAAAATAAAAAAAATAAAAAAAGGTTTAGTACACAAGCAGGTACTGTTTCAAAATGATGAAAAAAAGATCAGCTAAAATTCCAAAATAGTAGACAAGATTAAAGGGCGGGTGGGGGTATTTATCGTTTGTATGTTTTTTTTTAAGGCTTATTAAGATATCTAAGAGCATCATTAGTCATTTGCTTAGAATATTCCTCATCTTCAGCCAATCGTCGATCTAATTCTCGGACCAATGCTTCATCAAATTCATCATCATCATCGTCGTCTTCTTCTTCATCATCGTCATCATTATCATCATCAGAATCTGTTTCTGTAGTCTCTAGTTTTTGTCTATTATTAAAAGTTATTACTCTGTTTCCGGGATTTCTAATTGACAATGATTTCAAAGCATTTCCCAATTCAGAGTGGTCTGAAGATGTTTCTGTAAACGAGCGGGATGAAGATCCATATCTACTTTTGAAAAATTGAGAAGATGGGAAAGGTTTGAATTCAGAAGGATTAACATGACCATATTCCTCCTCGTCTTCATCTGGATCATCGTGGAAAAGACCTAGTCGCTTTCTCATACTTCTTTCTGATTCTTCTTCTTCATCTTCATCACTATCTTCACTGTCGTTTCTATATCTGGCAGTGGAGAAATCATTATCGTAGTCGTCATCATATTCATATTCATCAGGGTAATCGTTTTTATAGTAGTCCTCAGCTAAATTAAATGTTAATATTAAAAGAAAGATGTACCAAAAAACAAAATAAAACATACCATTTGAATCTTCATCATCAGTTCCATTCAAGTCTGATCCTTGATCTTCATCATTCTGGTACAGTAATAGTTTTTCATCATCGGAATCGAATACACTATCGAATAAAGAAAAAAAAAAGTTAGCTTATAAAATTTTATTAAAGTAAAATTTAGTGTTGTTATCATTATCACCATTATTAAGCGAGATCGAGATATTAATATTAGTTTAGGATTTTTAATACATTTATATATATGTATAATTTGACGTTGTTAATTTTTTGCAATTGATTCTATATATAGAGATTGTCAGTTACTAAACGATAGTAATTAATATTAAATATAAAAGAATGAACAAAGATATCTTTATATTAACCAAATTTCTATTCATTTATTTGTTTTTTTTTTTCAAATGGCTAAGTGACTATTATAAAAACGGTTTAATAATAATATAAAATGATTTTGTAATAAATAAAATAAATTGATTTCGTAAATGTTTGCCTTTTGTTTTATATTTCCCAATTTGATCTAAAATCAATCTGTTTTAAGAATAGATAGTAGAAACAACAACAATAATAATAATAATAATAACAATAAATAATAGTATAATAATAATGATGATAATGATAACATAGTAATAATAATAATAACAGAGTCTTTTTTTAGTGACATCATAAATAAACACTTACATTAATCCAATAATACCATTTCCAGTAGCTTGAGGGGGGCCAGGAATCATACTCTGAGAACTACCCAAACCCTTAACAGATGCAAAGGGACCTTGAGCATCAGATGAGTTATCTATTTGGTATCGGAAATAAATGTCATAGACATAATCTTCAGCTTCACCATCAGGTAAATTAGACACGTTTTGTGATGAGCTGGTGGTATTATTTTTCAAAGGGTATGAAGCTGAAGATGAGGTATTTTGTTTAGAGTTATATGAAGAGTTTGATGATGAGGGAGCCTCAAAGGCATTTGCGGGAGTCCTTTCGAGGTATGAGTTAAGCATAGAAGAGTATTGAGGATCTAATTCCATATCCTCATCATCATTATTAGGTTTTATGCTTGAGGAAGAAGAAGATTCTTCTACATGTTTGTTTAGAGGAGTAGCAATATTTGCCAGAGGTGATTCAGTAGCTACTACAGGTGCTTTGGACAGTTTGTAAACAACGCTAGTGTTTCTATTATGTGTATGGATGGAAGCCTTTGCTTGTTGCTGAAAGGTAGTTTGAGCAGGTTGTAAAATCAAATCATTTGCGTTAGATGGTAAAGATTCTTGAGGTTGGTCAACAGTCTTTAAAAGTTTATAAACAACATTATCGACTCTTATCTTCTTTCTTGATGATGTTGAAGTTCTTGTATCGTCAAAGTCTTTTTTGGTTGGAAAAATATATATATTATTAGCAAAGTTCATTCAAAGTTTCGTAAAGGCAAGACGGAAAAATGAAAAAAAAATTTTCCTCGAGATAAAATAAACGCGTAATTTTATGTTTCAAAACTTACATAAAGCAGCAACAGGATTGTCTGTTCTTTTTCTTTTAACACGGAATGAAGCAGCAATCATTTTTATTTATTTTTGATGATAGTTGGAGATATTATATGTGTATTTAATGATGGTGGGTGGTGTTGAGAAAGGAAGAAAGAAGAAGCGTTGTTTGCGAAAGTAAAATAAAGAAGAAGAAGAAAAAGAGTAAGAATAAAAAAATAAAAAAAATTAAAAATAAACAAAAGAACCTTAATCGGGAAGTATAGTGTGGCAACACTATGAGAAGAAAAAGAGAGCGTGAATTTTTCAGTTACATCATGTTGTAATGTCATACATTTGTCCAATTAGAGAAGATTGCGACTTTTTCGTGTTTCTTTTAATTTCGGTAAATTAATAACAGTTTCTAACTAGAATATTTCAAATAGATCAAAAAAAGAAGTCTCAAAAGCAAAGACGACAATGCAGTATATATATAACTGTTTCATTTCCAGTGCGATGGAACGATTCAGTTTTAATTGGTTCGTAGTACAAACTGTTGAAGTTGTCTTACTAATTGCCTTTGACTAAATCTTTTTAAGTTTAGCGATTTTATATTAATATATCTATCTGGATTTGAATAGAATCTACTTTCAAACTAAAATAAGTATCTTTATGTTCATTTCATAATTACCATGATCGTTGATTATAAATATTAGATACATTGTCAAAAGCAAGTGTCTGTTTGATGGTATAAAGTGTCAAACTGCCTTTTCAGCCGTGTGTGTTCCTAAAGCGGAATAGCAGTGTGATCTCAAACATTCTTGCCATCACGTGTCTCCTGACTTGACAGTATGATGCCTAGTTGAATAGAGAAAAGTCTTTTGATTCAAATCATTTACTCGATGAAAAAAAGATCCACGAGATTCTAAATAGATTCTTTTTTTTTCTGATTATCATTGATCATCAGTCTTTGTGTATTTTCCCATTTCATACATTTCATTATAAAGTAAAAGATAAAAAAAAAAAAAAAAAATGGAGTGGTTGGTTGTTGGGTTGGTTTTGTTCTGACAGTAGTAGTAGCTGATGCTTCTGCACCAGATGTTTGTTACAAAGTTGTTTTTGTGACAGAAATAAAATCTGTATCAAACAGTTTTTGTATGAAGGAAAAGAGAGGAAAAAAAAAGGGCTGGTTTTTTTTTTTTTTTTTTTTTTTTTTTTTATAGTTGCCAGCTGGGGTTTTTTGTATTTTCTCGTTTAAACTTTTTTTTTTTTTTTTCTAGTTAATTCCCTTTTTCTTTTCATTCTCATCTTCTTTTTTTTTTCCTTTTCATCATTCCAAAGGTTAATTTTAGAGACTTGAATAGAATCGGTCTTAAAAATCATCATCATCATCAGATCTTTTCTAGAATCAATTCAATTTTTCAGAAATCGTTAGATCATTCCAATTGTTTTGTTTCATTTCAATCAGATCGTTTCACCCTTTCCAGAAAACAACTTTTTTTTTCAATAAAGATATCTGATTTCTATTGATTCCCAACTATTGAAATATATATATAAAATATAACCAGTCATCTAAAAAAACACTGTTTAAAGATCTACCTTCTTTAATATAATTCACACATTTAAAAATGCTTTTTTCATCAAGAAATTTGGTCTCCTCATTAGTACTGTCAACACTGGCATGTCTGTCAATGATCAGTGCCCAAAACTTTGCTTACCCAGAGTCTCCAAACAGTGCAGTCTTCCATAGACTAGAATCATTCCCTCACTCTCTCAAAAAACCCTTTCTTGACAAGTACTTTTCGTCACGATTTTATGACTATGGTGGAGACACCTTGATCAAATCAGACTCGTTTATTCGTCTCACCGGCGACAGACCAGGAGAAGCAGGCTGGCTGTTTTCCAAGCTCCCAGCTTTGCCTGAACACTTTCAAGTCGAATTCGACTTTAAGATCCACGGCGAAGGATCTTCTCTCTACGGCGACGGGCTTGCCATGTGGATCACAACCCACAAGGGCGAACTCGGCCCAGTTTTTGGATCATCCGACCAATTCCAAGGTCTCGGCATCTTTTTCGATACCTACAAGAACCACCGTCCAGGGAAAACTTTCCCCTACGTCATGGCCATGGTTGGCGACGGCAAGACATTTTACGATGGCGCTAATGATGGGCTTGCTAACGAGGTGGCAGGCTGCTCAGCACGAGGCTTACACAATCCTAAAGACATTTCTCACGCCAGATTGACTTATGTCAAAGGCAAGTTCCTTTCTTTCGACCTTGACTACAAGACTAAGAATGAGGAAGAACGCAAATGGGTCAACTGTTTTGTCATTGACGCAGACACTGCAGCCCTCCCATCCTCTGCCTTGTTTTTAGGATTCAGTGCTAGAACAGGTCAACTTTCAGAAAACCACGATATTCACCGTGTTCAAGTCTTTTCTTTGAGAAACCCTCCAGATTCATACCAAGGGCTTTTGGATATTGACAACGGCAAGACCCCAAGGATTGAGGGTAAGAAGGCTTCATACGACTACTTTACTAACCTTCAAGATCAAAACAAGTCTGGATCTTCTTGGACCATGTTTTTTATGAAGATCATTGGGGTTTTGGCTGTTATAATTATTGCTCTTTTCGCTTATGGACTTTACTCAACAAAAGTAAAAGAACGTCGTGAAATGAATAAAAATGAATATTACATGTCTTATTAAATAAAAAATAAAAATAAAAATAAACAAAAAAGGTGGTTTAATATTTTATAAATTCATAGAGGAATAAAACATATATTAAAAATAAAAAAAAGTTCATAATTGGTTATAGATTTGATTTTAGGTATAAAAATGAAAACAAATAAGTTTCTTATGTAGGGTCAATTACTATATTAAATTTGGTAATAATAAAAAGAACAAACAATCAATGACGAAAACGTTGAGAAACAATGTGCTGCTGCATTTCATGCTACTTGTTGTTGTACACTTGTTTGATTTTGTTACGTATTTTACAAGTATATAAACAATCCTATTGACCAAAAAAAAAGTAATAATAATAGAAATGATCGTATTATCGACTCTACATTTCTAAGATCTTTTTTCTAAGAATAGCTCCTTGTTTTTTTTCTAATGTAATCAATATTTATACATGTTTCAAGACGTTATATGATTTTTTGTTTATTGTTTTTTGTTTATTGTTTGTGACCAAAGATAGATCTTTTATACAACAAAAATAAAAATAAAAAGGGCGGTACGAAAATATTCAATCAATCAAAAAGCGGCTCTGTTTCTATTACGCTGATTGATGATAGATTTATAAAAAAAGTCTGAAAAAAAAAATCATTTCAATTTGGGTTCAATAATCAATCCATCAATTGACTTTCAAACAGTTTTCTTTGGTTGTATATTCAAATTAATTTATGTGATTATAATAACATCTAAATAATAAAAAAAAAACAATATAAAAATTAAATAACTCTTCATTTTCTCGTTAAAAAATAAAAATAAAAAAAAATAAAAAAAAAAAAAACCTTTTTCGAGATTTTTCTTTTGCTTTGTGTTTAAAAAAAATGTTGATAATCTTAAATTATTAAAATTATTTTTAGAAATTTCGTAAAAATAGAAAAAAAAATTAAATGTTTTGAAATTTTAATCCTGTTTTCACATTTGGTTAAAGAAAAATATTGTTAAATTTAGAAATATTCTTATGACCTCATAATAAAAAAAACAATATTATTGTCGTTCACCTCTTTTTTTTTTATTTCAACTATAATTAATTGGATTGACTAAATATGGAATTGCTGGTAATGATTGCCTGTTTGTCACTACTCTTCTTTGGGTATTATTATTATTATATTCATCGTAGTTGTTGTGCTCTTCTTCATCTGGATACATGTCCAATGCAGAAGAGGGTAATAATGTAGTATAGACTGTAGATTGATGGCGTGTCTTCTTTTGTTGTTCTAGTTGTTTTCTTTCGTATTCTTGAAGACGTTTTTGTTCCAACTGAATCTTTTCATATAATTCTACTTGGTACTTATGGTATTCTTCCGGTGTCATGTTTTCAACAGCACTAGAATTTCTTGGTTGAGAATCCTGTATCGAGTGATGATGTTCTTGTGTTTCTGGTTCACTTGAAAGATTGTAGTTGGAGTCCAAGGTAAAGGCAACGCTCTTCCCTCGCTTATGGTTGCGTTTGGACGATGATGATGATTTTAATGCAGAAGTAGGTGGAATTGTTGGAGAATTGGACTTGGTCTTGACGACCTTTAATGGCTCTACAGTAGCTGTGTAGTCAAACGATGTAGAAGATGCAGGACTGTTTCCTCGACTAATTGATGAGGGTTCACTAATGTTGATGTTTTTAAAAGAAGTGGTGGCTTGGCCCAAGTATGGAACAGAGTTGGTGACTGGTAAAGATGGTGCAGCAGCAGGAGACGCTGGTAATGAAGAAGTATCTGAGAATGTGTCATGGTCAGAAACTTCTAATCCACTATCACCTTCATGAGCACTACTCTTACTTGACATTGAAGCTAATGAGTCCAAACTGCGACGGTTGGTCTCACCACTGTCGCCATAAGGGATGTCCTTCTTTGGTACGACAGCAGATCGTCGCTTAGGGATATTTAATGGCGAAGAGGCAGTGAGATCAATTGAACCCTTATCAGACATGGTATCAGATTGAGAATCACTGTGAGTGTAACTAGCATCGACAACTTGTTGTTCCTCCACTGATGAACTCTTTTCGCTGTTAACCTTTGTAGTAGTGCTGTTGTAAATAGAGCAATCAACAACTTCACTATCATCTTCTTCCTCGTCTGGAATAGTAGAAGGTAGTCTAGAATGTAAACCAAAGAAGCCTTCGCTATCAATGGTTATCATTTGAGGAACAGTGTATCTACTCGCCTTACGATAATCGCCTGTGCCTCCTAAAGATAGATTAACAGTGCCCAGGCCAAGATACTCCTTGTTATTTGAGAAAATTGTGGAGCATGGTGAATCTGAATTTTGAATGTTATCCAGAAAATAATTGTAGGAGGGGACGCTGTTATCCTTAGCGAGGCGTTGACGATACAAACGCCACGATTTAGAAGGAAGCCAGTCACCACTGGTATCAGGTCTAATACCAGGTGCTGCGCAATGAGCAGAGCCTGCAATTGCGGTAGAAGAGGTGTTTTCAACAGAAGGTTTACCACTAGACAAGTCAAGGTTTTCGGTGCATTTTTCCAAATCCCATAGTCGGACTGTGCTATCAGAAGATGCAGAGAAAAACTCATTTTTGTTTGTGACTGACCAGTCAATAGAATTTATTTTATCATAATGGCCATCCAAAGTAACCAATGGAGCACCAGCTCTAATATCCCAAACCTTAATAAAAGTCTGGTCATGAACAGATGCAACTCTGTTTTCGTCTAATGGAGACCACCTGACGAGAGACACTAACCCATCGTTAGCTGTTGGAGGAGCTAGGGCAGTAGGATGTTTATACCTAATGTCCATGATGGAAATGCCTCTATCAGTGGCTAGTGAAACAATTCCATTTCTAATTGGGGACGCGTGGAAAGATCTTGCCTTTTTGGTTTTTTGTTTTATGATAGGCAGATCGCCCCGAGATGGATCCCAGAGAAATAAATGTTCCGAGAGCATTGTGAGAATTGACGACTGTGGGCAACAAGTCCAGGTATTTGTAGCTATATTTAGCGTACGGATTCTAGATGACGTAATTGAGTTTGCCGATAGGTGACGAGTATGGTTGAAGCGCGAGAGAATTTCTGCAGGACCGTTATTGATGTATGGATCTGGCAGCATTACCAAGTGCACGAGCCCTGATGAATGGCCTGTAGCAATAACATTCCCATAGTCGCTTAGTTGGTTCTTTGGTGGAACCCAGGCTATTGAGTGGATGCCTCCTAGTGATATGGTTTGGTGGTGTGTGAGAATGGGCGTCCTGTCTGAGGGTCGTGAATAGTGAACCTTGCGTGAATGAATGGAAGATGATGACAGTGACTCTGAAACTGAGCGTGATTTTATATGGTGATTGTCAGATTCTTCGTCGCTATTTTTAGAAATATTGCTAGTGCTTTTAGATTTTTTTAAAGAACAGTTGGATGAGGGTTGATCAAGTGGATTGCTTGTTTTGCGGCCATGAATAGCTCGAGAACGATGATTATCTGTGTGGGAATAATAAGACTTGTTATCATTGGTAAAGTTGTCGTCGTCGTCGTTCTGGGAATCGTCGTGAACTGAAGAGTGTGATTGAAGCGAGGAACTGGAGGGTGCACTGACCTCGTAGATGAAGATATTTGAGTCTTTAGAGGCAGATGCTACGGCTACCAGAGGGTCGGACTCATGGCAGGCAACGCATGTAAGGTTGTTTCTAGTATCTGGAACCTTCCAGTAGGATGACGAGATGACTTTTTTGGAGTTGAGGTTGTACTTGTTTGCGAGCGAAGTTACTGGATCAAACTCGGTGACCAGACTCATGTTGACGGTAGGATGATGATTGATATTACTGATTAATTTGAAAAGATAATGATGATAAAGGATAGATGGAGATATATATAAAAAGGAAAATAAGAAGCAAACTAAATAAAATTTAAAAATTTAAAAAAAGATAAAGAAACAATAAAAAAAAGGCAGCCAGCCTCTCTGATTTTATATCCCATTCGAAAAGAAATTGAATCCGTTTAAGATTTTTGGTCAAAATTCACACTGCATTCTGTTTGGGCAATAATTGTTATTTATAGGGCTTGTTTTTAAAAAAAAAAAAAAAGATTAATAAATGGCTGTTATAGAAAAGCCTTTGACACTGGTGTTTTGGTCGTGTCTCTGCCATATCCCAGCCAGCCATGCTGATTCTTTTAAAAATAAAGGGCATGTGCTACACCAAATCGGTGCTGGGTTAGGGCGATCACAGCTCACACACACTCAATCAACTCCAACTGACACATAAAAAGCCATCATTATAATATATATGAATTTCAATTAATCTTGATTGTCTATTCAGAAAGAGGAAAATCAGCTATTAGATGCACATTTGGCCTCTATAAAAGCATCCAAGTTATATGATGGTCGTTGCGTGGTTTTGGGTGTGCCTAACTTAATTAAGTAGTCAATATTCCAATTCAATATCAACAAAACCTTGATTGACCTAACAACAAGCTTAATAGATTCCTTTTATATGCGTGCTTTGTATACCCCAGAAACAGGCACCAAAAATAGGCATCGTGTTGTTCTCTGCGGTTTCAAGCTACATGAAGGTTAATTGTTTCTTTTATTTGGAATACTTTTTGTGCATCATTACTTCTTGAAATCATATATGATTTCATTTCTTCAAATCTCATTTAATCATAGACTATGATCATAAAATAAATGTAGTAATAAAAATATACAAAAAAAAAGAAAAGCCAATGGTTCTTTTTTTTTTTTTTATTATTCAGTTATGAAAGTTCTGTCAAAATGAACCAGTTCAGCTACACTTCTCTGGTCCAAGTGTACCGAAAGATTACTTTACTGTTTTCAACTGTGCTATTTCTTCCTTTATATGTGGCCTAAATATTGCAGTATATTTATAGAACTTTGACCAGTTTATTATTGTTATTATTGACTTAATTTATTAAGTTACTTTTCACCTTCACTGAAACCATATTTCTCTTTCTTTCTGTCCCTAATTAACGGTAATTCATAGACAATATTTAAGAAAATAAAAATTATTAGTTCCCATATATTTCTAAAGCAATATGGAAAAAAGACTTGAACTTTATTAGACTTGACATTTGTAGAGCCAATTTGAATAAGAAAAAAATGGGAAAAAAAATTATAACATGTATATAGAAATATATTCCAAGAGGCTTTATTCAAAATTATCTGTTTTTGATTGGAAAGTGGATTATGGATGGGTTGGTACCTTGGAATTATAATACACCTCCATCTTTGTATCTTTTGTATCTTGGATTTTCTGATAACTCAAACTCTATTGAATAATTTTTTTCTTCTAGATACTCGAACTGTCTTTGATGAGCAATAGACAAGCTTTATTTAAGAGACGCTTTTTTTTTTGTAGATCATTACCTTCCCACCAGAAAGTAAATGTTTTTTTTTTAAAAAAAATCCAATGTGAATATTAGCATACATGTTATAAATTTCATTTTTTTTTATTTCTTTTGTTTGTTAAGACTACTAATGTTTTTAATTTTGGAATCGGTAATTAAGATTGTTTCTATCAACATTGACTTCGCTTCTTTCTATATCTTTATATTCATTGTAGGTCTAATTGAGAGAAGGAGAGGTTGAGACAGTGGCATTTCAAAAATATCAAATTTCCGGTATATATACAAAAGAAAAATCCAGAAACAAACTCAGCATCAATTAGTTACATTTATAATTATATACCAAGGATTATACGTGATTTTAACAATTCTTTTATAGTTTTCAACTCGCACTGAAATATTATTAGCAAGCTGTATCCAATCAATAAACTGTCAAATGATTCACTGAAATTCGTTGCGAGATTTATTATTGATGTTTCTCTCTTATTGAAGTTTTAATTTTCTATGAGAAACTCCGGTATGAAACTTGGATTTCCCTGATCTATTTTAAAACAGGGAAAAAATAAAAAGAGCACGTCCAATATGCACAGTTGTAAGATAATTGTGATATGGACTCACAGTCGTCATACTTTGCTATATGATTCTAATCATACATCTTTCCATTGTTTTTTACTTGCGTTACCGAGATATGAAGGGAACTATAAAAAAAACATAATCTTCCAAAGTGCCAATAAACTTTTTAGACTTTCCAGTATGTTAACAAAAGTAACATTAGGACCTGAATTAAAGTATTGATTGACAGTGTTATGATGAACAAATGCATTATTTTATTTAGATATATTGGACAATTTTTTTAGAGATAGTGAGAATATGGAGTTTAGTTTTACTAATCCAGTATACGGGTGATTTTTTTTCTCCCTGGTGAATAGAAAAAAAAAAGAATAGTATGGAGATGGGAAATAAAAACCATAACAACAAAGAAGCAAAAAACACTTTTTCAACAAGATACTCAGGGTCAAATAGAATTGACAAAAAGAACCGAATGATCTCTATGCACAATCCCATCTGGACATTGCCCACTTTGATTATTTGGTACCTTTTTCTTTACAAACGTTTTCTTGGTTGCCTAGTTAATAATAAAAAAAAGAAGGGTGGTTATACAGAGTGGATCTTTCCAGATACTACATTTTGATTTTTTCAAACCAAACTATAGTTTTTGTAACAAAAGCTTTTTAACGTCATTATAAATCATATTCATCAAGTTACTTGCTAGCCTCATATTTATAATATGATAGTATGAATCAAACACTTTTGATAAATTGGCTCTTTTTTTAAGCATACTTACATAGGAAGAAAAAAAAGACAACAACAAAAACACAATGGCCCCCAGATCATTAACAATAGTTTCAATTCAATTGATCAAATCCCCGTATGTTTCACAGACCTCATGATATATCATCATTTGATTCAGACCAACCATTTTTATTAGATGATGATTTCATATCAACATTATTTCTTTCTAATTATTGAAAGTGTAGGTGAACAATTCAACTTTCCAACGTTTGGTTATTGTACCAAGTCTATAAATATGAATAATCAATCGAGGCTCGTAATACCAACTCTCGATTGAATATCAAGCCTCGAGTTTTCAAGCAGTTCAGTTTCTTTTTTAAATTTTGAGCAGACGAACTTTGCAGTAGCTAATTGTTGATGGATCTTTAACCAGCATCATCTATAATTGTTTTTTTAACGGTGGTTGGATAAGCAAGTCTCCACTCATACAATTGCCCATTTTTATCTTTTTTTTTTTTCCATACAATAAACTTCTCATTAGGATTTTCATCATCTACAACGTTATTGAAAAAAAACAAGTGGGATATCGTGCCTTTGAATGACTTAGACGAATTGATTTTCAAAATTAGTTGTTCATCTCACCTGCACCTAGTTTTGAGGTTTAAATCGTTTTTTTTCCCCTAAAAGTTTTAAAATAGATGTAATTGTTTTTTTATTATCTTCAGTTTATAATGAATTGTGTATCACAAAAGAGTCTTGTTTTATTTAAGAGTCCACTCAGAGTTAGTCCCTCCTGTTGCCGTAGAATAAAAAAAAGACTTTATTGTCTTTTTGAGCAACCCACATGGAGTTATTAACTTGAGCCTTTTTCTAATTTGGGAGATGCTTTGAATGGTTTTGTTTCGGTCTTAGTGGTAGTTATTTCAGATAAATCAGGAGGTTGGGATCAAGATGTAAGGTTTGGAAAAACTGAGTGGATGCCAATCATAATTTTTAGATATCTTTATTTTCAATATCCAGCAGAAATTTTTACGACTTTTTTCCTCTCACTCTCATGAGATTTTATAAATACGAAGAAAGCTTTCCGTTAAACGCTAAGAATATACTATTGAAAATGCTGTTACCCTTAAAAAAATATTTCTTGATAATATCAGAAAAAAACAAAACAAAAAACTACATATACATATAATCAATAACAAGCTTAATTTATTAACCATATTGTATCCATAATCTAATGTTAATAGGAGCTATGAGAAAGTTCAGAAATATCATAAATTTAAGACTTTTCTTTTTTGGAAGAATAGTGATTATTTTGTGACAAAATATCAAAAGAAACAGTAAAGTTAAAGATCAAAGCTTGGATGTTAAACTTTATTACTATACAACTATCAAAACTACTGTTTCACCTAATAAGCCATTCAAAATATTGATAATAATAGTGCTATTTCTATAAAGTAGCAGTATTGAATGAAAAATTATTATTATTATTTGATAAAGTCTACACAGTATCAATTTTTTCAAAAGACAGTAGGTTGTGCCAATTAATTTCAAGTAGTTCAATTATTTCACTCAATCTTTTGGAATTGTTATTGCTGATAATTGAGTGATTGTAAATGAAAAGTTTCAGTAATTTATATGAAAAAATATGAATAGTATGATGTTATGTATTGGTGCTGATATATTGTTTGCTTATTATTGTTTATTTTTCAAGTTCAAACTACTTATCATCAATACCCCTATTTAAGTTCCATATAAAATAATCATTCTCTTGACTAAACTCTCGTAGTACAACAAAAAAAACACCATCACCAAACTGTTTAAACTTTTGTTTAATATAACGTCATCTGAAAGAGATATTGAAAATAAAAACTTGACAATATTTTTTTCTATCCTTTAATGAGTATTTACATTTGTATCAATTTTTCTTATTAAGATGAACTGAGTGTACAAAATAATAAAAAAAAACCTTTTCAAGGCTTTCATCTGTTATTTATTGTGATTTTAAGACAACATCAAGAAAAGCCATAATCAGATATTATCTGCAGAGCACAGATCTTTTTTAAACTTTTATTATTTTTTCTAATATTTCCCCCAGTGTATTTAGAAGATTCGACAAATAATATTTTTCTTAAATTCATTCAGATCATTCAAACTGTCAATAACTTTTGGAGATCTTTTATTTGAAAATATTCCAAAAAAGCAAAGCAATTATTTTTGTAAGATGGAACTGATAGTATATCTCAAGTTTAAATGAGTTTAACTATCTTTAATTGTTATTATTGAAATAGTTAAAGGCTGTCAGTTCTGTCAGTTTTGGTGACATGTACAAATAGCTTAAAAAAATTTATATAAATCTTGATCTCGAAAGTACAAATCTTGTTGAATGGCTTGAGTAGAGTTGACCTAAAACTTTGTAATTTCAAAGAAAGTAAAAAAAGACGTGAGTAGAGATTTTTGAAATAGATCAAAAGCCTTGAGTAATTTATAGGGTTGCTCAATCAGTAAATAATAAAAGACTTTTTAAAGTGTCCAACACTGTTAAGTTGAAAAACCAGAATTTGTGAACCTCTTAAAAGTTGATAATCAGTGAAAATTAATAAGATAGCCTGCTTATCATGCCATCAAATATCTTTGTTATCCAAAAATTTGTTAAGCAGAATATACATGTGAACACACCTTTTTTATTACAATCAGACAAAAATTTTCTTTGTCAAAGAGTAGGCTAACAAGAAAGTTTTTATTTTTCAATAATGGACATTTTGGATGCTATTACCTTCTTTTTTTTTGAAAAAAAAAAGTGTTTGAAAATGAATTCGGTTATATACTTTCAACCTAATATATAACAATCTACAAATAGTAATTCTTCGTATCACGGCAAGAAGGACCCTATGTTTGATTGTTTCAATTGTTTTGTACATAATGATAGTGACTCAACTTCAAACAGAATAACCCTTGTTTCTAGATTACAGTTCAATAAAAAAAAGATTTTTTGTTTCTTAAACATTTAGTAGATAATGAGCTTGATATAGATTTATAGATAAATGTTTTTAATAGTTATTATGAAGCGACAATGAAGAAGAGGCTAGTTAAATGAAAAAAACTGTCGCTTATTAGAATCCAACCTTTATTTCAGAATCTTGAGGCAAAGCGAAATGAAGGTTTGATACGAAATCATCAAAGCAGATCATTGTTCAACCACTTGAAATGAAATTTTTTGAAAAAGAAACATATTTATTAAACTTTTATTCACCTTTTTTTCCTTACCCTAAAGACCTATATACAGCATTATGGAATTGTCTTTAAGGCCATACAATTTTAACGCAACATTTCTAATGATATAAAAATCAGAGAGATACTTTAGATAATTTGAAAAAAAAAGAGTTAAAAAAAAAGAATCTATCTGAAACCAATGTGTCACTGTAATCAGATATTTTTGAAGATCTACTGGAACTGGCTAAACTCCCAAATTCATCATCAAGCACAGGCTTACAAAGTGCTTATTATTAAGGTTCTTTCATGAATCTCTATGTAGATTTTGATTCAGGATATTGCCTTTGTGTTTTATACAGATTGACCTGAACAATCAAAATACCCCCCCCCCCCCCCCCCCCACAATAATTTTGTTCTTTATTTCTTGACAAATTTGAATGATTTTGGGAAAATACTTAAAAAACATTTTCAAAGACAAAAGTGGGATTTCTACAGAGTGGATTTTGTTTTCTTAAGCGTATTTGGTATGTTGATATTGACAAAAAAGAAAAGATAAGAACTATAACATATATAGAATATAAGTCAATATCTTAAAATGTTTTAAAGCCACTTTTTACCTTCTGTTTACAGAAAGGATTTTGTGAAAGACATCATGGCTAAAGAAAACAAAAAAAAGGCTATATAAAATGGCTAAACAAGTTATTTAGAGTTGATTATGATATCTAAACAAATTTCAAAAGCGTGCCACCTTGTATAGATCAAAAACTTCATATTTTACTATCAAACAAATGCCGTTTCTACTTAAAGCAATACGAGATTGGATTGATAATGCTGGGTGGGAGTTCAAATTTCAAAGATATTTAGTATTTGACCATCTTCACCCAATTACCTTTCCCAAGGTTTGTATAGATAGATATTTGATTTCATATAAGCTTGGTTTGTCAATTGTGAAAAAAAGATTCTCAAACATTGCTTGTTCCTTTGAGAAAAGATATTTTGTATCAAGAAAAAATATTTTTAATAAACATTTTAATAAATTTTTATTAATTAAAAATATCTCAAGGGAATTCAAACAACAGTTGTAGCAAAATTCACCTCATTGAAAAAAAAAAAAAAAAAAAAAATTCAATTCATTGTAAATTCCATCAATGGTTTGTTTTCACTCTTTAAAGAACACAGTAGAAACCCGTAGGATATTCAATGTAAACATAATTTGAAAAAAAGAAGCACTCATGGAAGAGTAGTTACACAATAGTAATCCAAACAACAAATCAGAATTCAGAGTCGTTTTTACTATTATTAAACTAGTGGGCATTGAACGGCATTTAATTGCATGCAATACCTAAAAGAAAAGTCAATATAACAGTCAAATAGTATACATACATTTTTTTTAACAATATCGCTCTCTATGCAATGAACAAAAGCAATTATAATGATGCTCTAAGTACAAAGCAGTTTAATTGGAATGTTTCAATAAGTTCAAGTAATTCTAAGAATGGTAGTAGGCCACTTAAGATCACGCTTGATTTCAATTATCGTGAATATTTTTCATCACATTATTATCTTTTTTGTATCTATATTAAGAACTTGAAGAAATTTCTAGAGACAATACACTACAAAAGGTAATAAAATTAATTTGGTTATTATTATTATATTCGTATGCTCCGTAGTCAAAGCTTGGATAATATATACGTTACTGTAGGTCAATTCAAAAACCGAGTTCTCGAGACGCGCGTTTCAATGTATTTAAAGAATGTTTATTATTATAGATTTGGAAATAGATTTCAGAATATACGAACTTTCTCTTTCTTTTCAAAGAAAAAATCAAATAAAAAATGCCTCTTTCTCATATGTCAAAACATTTTAAAAAAAATATTATTATTATTCATATTAATTTATCCTAATAATATTGATAGTAATAATAATAATATTATTATTATTTCTATTAAATTTCTTTTAAAGTTACTACTGCAAAGTTAGTTGGAGCAAGGTGATGATCGTAAGTTACACTCTTCTTGATGAATTTAAAGTAAGATTTTATTTTAAACACAACCATCTAGTAAATATCTATGACGACATTCTTCAAGAGATCAATGCTCTTTGAGATAGTTAATGTATAATATAAAAAAAAACCTTTAAGCGAGATGAATAAAGAACAAAAAAAAATAAAGGGTCTTGAAAATTAGCGAGATTAAAACAATCTTTCAGTGCAGAAAAAAATATAGTTCTATTTTTAGTACCAGTGACGTTATAGTAACAATAATAAAACAACAAAGGGCATGTATGTAGTATAGTAATAGTAGTATAATAGTAAAAGAGAACCATCAGTTTAATAACCCAATTGCTATATTATTATCATCATCATCACTACTACTATTAGTATTTGCTATCACTGTGACTTTTGAGAAGAAAAAAAAAAATATTCAAATCACCTGTTAACATTGCCCTAGATTTTAACTATGGAAAAAAAAAGAAACGAGAAAATTAATAATTGAAAGGATCCACCAGATATCTTTAAAAGCTTTTTTGCTGTTACCTTTTTTTTTCTCTTTCTTATTCAATTAGTTGGTTACTTTGGAACCGAAATATCCACCATCATCCATAATATCTCTCTCTCATAAAAGGAACACGAAAGAAAGATCGAGAGAAAAAATCTCATCATAGGCTCAATTGCTTTTTTTTTCATTTCTTTTATTGTTAAAAATAAATCTAAACTGCTTAATGTTTATAAGAAAGTTTAAACTTGTATGAATGAATAAAAGTCTCGATGAGCATCTTTATCAATTAATTTACTTCGAGATAATTATTTTGGAATTTTTATTGTTAGTAATACAAAAAACTTGATTTTTTATTATTATTTATATAGAAAATAACGCATAACCTTTTTTCTATATTGTTTCTTTTCTTTTCATGTTTATATATAATAATTAAAACGACCTAGATACTGCTTCGTATTGGGGAGAAGTGCTTTCGTATTCTGTCAAAAATAATTTCCGACGATTCTCAACCATAAACTTCAAAAACTCTTCTAAATGCTCTCTTAGCACTACAATACTCTGTTGATCCATGTTGGTCTGAGCAATTAATGCAGGGAAGGAAACGAAAAGCCGCAGTAAGTGCTCAGCACCGTATATATCACAGAGCGATTTGTCAGGAAACTTTTGCTTGATTTGTAAATACTGTTGTCTCTCAAATCTGTAAAGTAAAATGTTCCCCAACGCTCGATCAAAGTATAGCTTGATCCCTGATAACACTTCGTCAAAAATTTCGGCTTCGGCACTGCCATGCAATGATACAAGAGAAGATTTTCGGCGAGATGGAGTAGATCCATTGGATACATTTGCTGATCCAGATGCGCCGCTTGAACCATCTGCTGAAGAACTCTTATCTTTTGATTTGTCTGATGATTTTGTAGGGTTGTGAGAACTGTTGCGAAACATTTCGATAATATCTGTGACTGTGATGTCTCGTGGAAGAGTGACTAGTTGATGCTCCTTTGTAATAAATCGCCAATCGTCTACTAGCAGCGATTTCAGTACATCTGGAACATTTAGACTAACTTCTGGTTTTCGTATATAATCTTCTTCCTGTTATATCAAACAAAAACAAACAAGGGTGGTGGAAACCATGTTGTTAGATAAGAACATAAAACTTGGCAAAATAAAAAAATAAAAAAAATAAAAAATAAAACATACCCTTTCTAGATCCATATCTACCGTTCTACCTCTTTTAGTGCCTCTGCTTGTATGAGATGAATCATCTTTATAACTTTCTCGTCGCTTTGAGCCAGATGCCTCTAATGGAGATGATCTATCTCCCTTTGACGAATCGTCTTCGCCATCGAAATCTGATTCTTCTTTGTAGCTACTAGGACCAGCGCCTTCTGAATATCCATTAGCGCCCATAGAATAGTGTCCTCCAGGAACAACAGAGATTGCCACAGAAGATGCAGACGAGCCTCCATGTCGTTTTTTAGAGGCAGCCGCAAGAGCCATCTGTTTCAATTCCTTTTGTGTTCTCAAATTTTCTTCATTCCATGCTAATACTCGGTCATCTGAAACCCACTCGTCCCAAGTAGACTTCCAACCTTTGTAGTGAATATAATATGCAATTTTGTTTTCAAGTTCAGCGGGCAAATCTGGAGGAACAACACCTTGACTAGCGAATTGGTCGCCACTGTTTTCAGACGCCTTTGTACGTACTGTTTTTGCTTCTGGATCCCATATCTTGATTGTCTTTGCTTCGTAGAGCATTGGGCCATGAAAGGCTAAGCATTTTTGAGGAAATGAAGGCGCCATTTTGTTCTCTTGTAATTAGGGAAATTTTCACCAGGTAATTAGATATGATATATGATATTGATGACTGCTTTGTTTGTATTATAAATAATGAAAAATAATTGATACGTGTTCGACAACAAATTTGTGAGTGATAGGTATCTAATAGATATTTAAAAAACTATTATATCTGGTATTAAATCTGTCTAAGAAAGATATTTGTAGAATTAAAAAAAATGGTAAAACAAAATGCAATGGGGTTGGTTTGAAAATACAAAAAAAATAAATGTATAAAAACGCGAAAAATGTAGGAACATAAAAAAATGGAGATGGTGAATCTTTTTTTTATTTTTTTCATTACCCTAAAAAAACACTACGCGGATTACTGAAAGATTAGTAAGAATGACACATAATCTGCAACAAACAGGCCATTTCAGTCAAACTTCTGTTATTCCAAACCATTTCTCCAGAATCACCAACTCATATGGGACTTAACTAAGAAATCACCAGATTCTAAACATTTTCTTCATCAGGAATAAAAATTTCAATCTTTGATTTTTTTTTCTTTTTTTTCACACCTCCTTAAAAAAAAAAATAAACATCATCAAATTAAAATAAAGTCTGCCATCTTTTTTCAATTAATTATATTAAATTTATAATGCCTTTAGACGTCTCTATTAACGACGATACGGTGTTGGTAGGCTCTACTGAATCAGCGACCAAGCCCAACATTAGTTCTACCACCACTTCAGACAATGAAGATGATTATCCCAAGCCCATCCCTCATCACCCCTTCCTTAGCTCCAAGATATCAAATATCCCTTCGATATCTCGTCCAGCTGCAGCAGCTTCATATATCATCACTCCCGATTTAAATCCAGACAGTTCTTCAGCACCCAAAAAAGAGGTTGAACCACCAAGAGAAATCAAAACTGTCATCATCATTGGTGCAGGTTTGGTTGGATGCGTAGCAGCTTTAGCCTTTAAGAAAAGAGGTTATAATGTCAAGGTTTATGAAGGTAGACCAGATGCCAGAACTCCTGAACAACGTCAGATTTTCTCATACAGATCAATCAATATGGCTGTCTCTTCGCGTGGCATCACCACATTAGAAAGCATTGATCCAGAGATGTCTAAGCGAGTTTTAAAGAATCTTATCCCCATGTATGGCCGTATGGTCCATGACATGGTTGGCAATGAAATCAGCCAAGCCTACGGTCTAAATGGAGAGGCCATCAACTCTATTGATCGTGCCGACTTGAACAGAGGATTACTAGATGAGTTGGATGCTGCTGGCATTGAAACATACTTTAATTATAAACTCATCTACGCTTCTTTGGAACCAACTCCTAAGCTGACCTTTTCTTTATTGCCAAAGGATGGCAAAAAAGTTGCTGGCGAGGCATTTAAAAACATTGTAGTTGTTGATGATGGCGACTTGATCATTGGCTGTGATGGTGCACACTCGGCCCTCCGTCAACACTTGAGTAAGTACGTTCGACTAAACTTTGAACAAGAGTACATTGATTCCGCCTATGTCGAACTCCGTATAGAGCCCGAAAGCCATGAAGAATATGATGCACATGCAAAGGATGATGACCGTAAGTTTAAGCTCGACAAAAACCACTTACACATCTGGCCCCGTCACAACCATATGCTTATTGCTCTCCCTAATCAAGATGGCTCTTTCACTTCTACCCTCTTTGGGCCATGGAGCCTTTTCGACTCGTTGGACACTGAAGATAAATGGTTTGATTTTTTCTGGAACGACTTCCCAGATGTGTTTGAAAAGGGACTCATGACAAGGAAGATGCTTGTCAAGGCATTCCACGAAAATCCAAGAGGCTCATTAGTCTGTGTCCGATGTTCTCCTTATCACTACAAGGACCGTTGCATCATTTTGGGTGATGCTGCCCATTCTATGGTCCCCTTCTACGGCCAAGGTATGAACTGTGGGTTTGAAGATGTCAAGGTCTTGATGTCACTTTTAGATAAACACAATGGAAATTGCAGAGACGCTTTTGACGAGTACTCTGCTACTAGACATAAGGACTTGACAGCCATTATTGATTTGGCTATGAGAAACTACGTTGAAATGAGACACAAGGTTGTCAGCACTTCATTTCTTTTAAGAAAGAAACTTGATGGTGTTTTATCTAGAATATTAGGGAACCACTGGCTACCCTTATACACTATGGTCACCTTCAGACCAGACATAAGTTACTCGGAAGCCATGAGACGAGAGAATTTGCAGGCTAAGATTATAAACGATATAGTTTATTATGGAACTGGATTAGCTGCCATTACTGGGGTAGTTACATTTGTTAAACTTGTTCACAAACTTGCTAGGAATTAGAGAGAGATAAAAACACCTTTTCTTGTCTTCAAATAGATGTTCTTTTTTTTTTGTTTTCTTTATTAAATACATATTTTTTTTTTGTTTTTTAATTTTTTTTCATCCTAATACATTAATAATTATTCTAATGAAAAAAAAGCGTCGGTTATTGCTGGCTAAAATTTCCCCAACTTTTCTTTATGTCTTTTAAAACAAACATTGGATAACACATGACACCCACCAAATGACAAAAAAAAAAAAAATGTCAAATACTCAAGTTATAACAAACTGTATAAAAACGTTTTATTGAGAGAAAAAAAAATGTAAATTACATATAGCGTCTTTCGACAAGAATGCGTTTATAAATTATCTTTTGATTATTTCAAAAATTATATATATAGATGTCAGATAATAGAGATATATCTATCCTCTAAGTGAAGCAGCAATGCTATCAGCAATGTCACCACTTCTAGTACCCCACCATGTGAGGGTCAATGAGAGACCGATAGTTTCGAGGAGAGTAGCAATAACCTTAGCAGCAACCAATTCAAAAGGTCTCTTTTCAAGAACAACGGCATTGATGACGGCTGGAGTAGAGGAGATGATGAAGAGAAGAGTTCCGAGATATGAAGCACCCTTGTAGGTGACGGTGCCAGTCAAGTTGAGTAATGCGGCAACACCGTATGTTTGCAAGCCGGAGCCAATGAGGGAGGAACCGTAGACGCTGGCAGCGGAGGCAGCTTCCTTAGACTTGAGGACTTCATCTCTGGTATCGGCGGCTCTGGCCTTGTCAAAGAGGGCACCAAAGACTGGTGCACTTGTTAAGAGAGAGCTAGCGTGTGTGAAAGCAGTACCAATAGCAATGGCAGATGGTTTAACTGGTGGCCAATAGTGAAGAGACATTTTTTAAAAGATTATTATATGAATTAAAGTTCTAAAATAAATATGTGTGTGTGTGTTTGGTTTTTGGGTGAATGTGAGATAGAGAGAGGATAGAATAAAACAACTGATTGTTAAAGAAAAAAAAAAAAAAAAAGAAAGAAGAAAGGAAATTTTAGAAAATGGGGGGAAGCAAGAGGTATTTATACTTTTTTTTTAGTTCTAGACAAGATTGTTTGAATTCTAAATGAATAGACTGAGAAGGAAGTGCAATTGAAACTCAATTGGGAATTATGGTGAGTCTCTCCATACCTACTACTACTTCTTACTATATACTACGAGTATAGTTACTAAGTCTTTCTTTTTTCTCTCCTCTTTTTTTGCAAACCAATAAAATGTAATTTTTTTTGTTTAAAAATCAAATAAAAAAAAAGCTCAATTGCTGTGCATGCCTTCTTTCCCATTTTGTTTTCAATTGATGTCATCATAATTGATATTGTTGTTTAGAATAGTTTTGTTTATTTCTTGACTATTATTATCATTGTTTTCTTTTGTTATTATTTATTATTATACTAGTAGTCAATGTAAAAAGTTTCTTGCGAGCCAATGATGTGAATAGGATCAAACGTGATCATATAGCAACGTAAAAAAGTTTAAAAAAAAAAACAAGACAATAAAGAAAAAGCCTTAGTAAAAAAACAATTGTTTTTGCGTAAACATAATTGTCAATTTGTCCGTTCCTCTCCGTTTTCCCTCTCATGATACAGTATGTAATATTTTTACTTTGTTTAAAAGGCAATTGACTATTACTACTACTATTGTTAGCAATTGAATTGGGAGGGGGATGTATATTAGTTATAGAGAGAAACGCAAAAAAAAAAAAAAAAATAGTGGGACTATTTTATGAAAGTTGGGGGAAAAAAAGGGACATCATACAACTCATCTTTTTTTTTTGTTATTTTTAAAATTTCTTGTTCCTGTTTTGGCTTATATACTACTATGATACCTTTTACAAAAAAGAAAAAAAAACATTTGATCAATATCTGATTTGGGCAAGTCACTGTTATTATTATTATTAAGCTTGCGTGCTCTATAATTTGGATCGATACGATTATTACAACAAACAAAAGAAAAACTAAAGATCATGCTTTTGATGTTTGAAATCGAACTTTTTGTATGGATACATCAAAGACTTTTGTAGTCCTATATTTAGGCTCACTATTATTATCACTATTATTATTTATTTAATATTTTCTTATGGATAATCGAAATGCCATCTGTAAGGGTCAATTGTGTTGATTATTTGACTCAACTACGATTTTACATAACAATGGGGTATTATAAAAGTCTTAACCCGGTAACTAACTATTATGGTACATTGGCATGTATTCTTATCGCGTCTTTTATTTATTTTTACTCTTCGAAGATTGCGTTTCACATTAAAGTAAGCCAATTATTTACGAAATGTATTATTGTAAAGGCGAGAATAACAAAAAAACCTTATGTGTTTTATTTACAATGGCTGTGTGAATATACTGTATAAACTTTGTTAGTGGTGCATCTCCAGATGTCTTGTTTTTTTTTCAACAATCATACTATGCTTTTTTCATGTAAACTTATTTTTACAACAAGAGTCTTCTTACATCAATTGACGTCCGAGGATTATTAACTATTTTCTAGAAAATACTATTCAAATTTCTCGATAACAAATCCAATTGTTTTGATAGGTTTGAACTTTGTTTATTTCTTTCGTTCTGTAAATAACAGAAAAAAAAAAAAAAAAGTTTCACATGATTTTGTTCAATGACTTTATTCAATGCCGTGATTATTCCGACTTGAAAAATTCAATCATTCGCATATAAATTTGTAGACATTTTTCAAAGAATTGATTTTTTTTGTTTATGGTCTCAATATAATACTTGTAAGCAAATATACAGCTTTTTTGTTTTACAATTGCTAGCAATGCTTAGACCCCATCAATTGTCGCACGTGGTGACCACCTCTTTATATACATATATATTATTTGGTTGTTTTAATTTTTGTATGAGATTCATCCATTTGACCAAGTTTTATTGGAATAAAGCAAATGTAAAAATGTTAGGTAGTATATGTACAATATGATATCATCATTATCAAGTCATTTCCTCAAAGGGGGTTAAATCCAAAATTAACTGACAAACAATCAGTTGGAATTGTGCCATCACCAGATGTCAGATATTGCTATTTGTTTATATATCATATTACAGTTACACATCATTGTAACATGTACGTGGGGTAATAATGTCCACACACACAACCACCAGTGAGGATTAATATATACATTTATCACTGTATAAACTATGACTCTAATAATACTACACTTTACTACACTCACATCTTTCATGTTTATATCCTTGTATTTTCGTTTATTTTTAATTTTTTTTTTTTTCCTCTATTTTTTACTTTATTTAAATTTACTATTTCCCCTCTTGTTCAGTATTATGAACAACCTTGTGAACCTTATGAGCATTTCTGTACGAAATAAAAGCGTTCCAACCAACGCCTGCAACATTGACAGTCAATAATCGATAAGGAACTGGGATGAAGCTAAAGTTTGCAAATTGAATAGCCGGCCAAATCAAGAGATTAGTTTTGTAAGTTGGCCACCAGTTTGGTTCCAGCTTTGTTTCGACTATTTCGTTCCAGTTTGTGATACCTTCCATATAACTCATGGCAACATAATAAAAGGCACATGCGCAAGGAGAAAATCCAAGCTGGTCTACAAATACTCGTGGGAAAACTTCACTCATAAATTCAATGGACTTTTTGTTTTGTGGGTTGGCCATGGGGATTCGGACTTTCTGCAAAAGCTGATAGTATTTGGAACCAATAGGTCCAAAGATTAGTCCACCATAAGTGACAGCTCGTGCTGTTCTTGTGAGATCCATGCGCTTCTTTTCTTCGCTACTATAGTTAGTGATTGCTTGTGCCAACAGGTCACCAGTTCCAAACAAAAACTAATAACAAACAGTTAGATTATATTGAATATGATATCCTGATAAAAGATTCATACTTACACCTGTGGTCAGCATGTTGACCAATACTGGTCTTGATGTGATAGCTTTGTTATATGCTGATGTGAATTTGAAAAATGACATTGCTTTTCTTTTTAAAATGTTTGATTCCCTATTATCAATACCAAAATGGAAAAAGAAGAAGAAAAAGATTTTTCTAGAGAAAAAAAAAGTAGATAAATACTTTTTTTTTATATTGTTTGTGTTAATCTAAAAAGACTAAAAAAATAAATAAATTATGCTATCCATATCTATAATCCCAAAGTTGTGATATCGGTAGATTTATTTACATGTTTTTTTCTATTGTTTTCCCCGGGGGCGGCTCTTATTTCGGCATATGGGTACTAAAATTTCCACCCAATTTCCAACAAATGTTGCCAAAAAAGCCTATTATTGCTATACTCTCAGAATCCGAAAGGGTAAGGGTTTGCATTTTTTTTTTTACCTCCCATAACAAAGACCTTAGTTAAGAGATGATATATAAAGAGAATGAATGTCTAAAAAAACAGTGTATTAAATAATATTTATATTCATCAAAAAATCATAACAGAAAAAAAGGTTTTAAAAACAAATAAAGAAAAAATCGTTACAAAATCATCATAAAATAGGTGATGGAAAAAATTGTCAAATAAATGGTTTGATCAACTTGTATGGATTCCTCCCCGGTTTATGTGTACATATTCGTCTTCTTCTGATTCTAAGAAACTTGAGAATTTTGTGGGCCAGAAGTTTGGAAGAATCTTGAATCTGATGAACCAATAAACACCACCTACTAAAAACAAACATGTACCAACAACACAGTGGAGCCAATATGGCAAGTCGTTATAGACGTTTTGTCCTGCATCTGGAGGAATGTATGGAGCGGCGACAAGGTATAATGATGAAATGAAAAAGAAGAGAGTAACTGGAAGGGTGGCTCTAATTGGAGGATACCAGTTATACTTCTTGCGTTGGATTGTCAATACGATCAATCCAAATGCAACAAAACAGTTGACAACTGATAATGGATAAGAAATCAAATTCAAAATGAAGTTGTAAGCATCACCTGGAGGTGGAGCCAATATAATAATGATGGAAACAACCCAGTGTTCAAACAAACCGGCCATGGGTGTGCCAAATGGCTTGTAAGAAGCAAAAAATTTGGAGAATGGCAAGATACCGTCCTTAGCCAATTCTTGGACGATTCTACCTTGAGAAAAGATAACAGACATAACGTTACCCAATGCAGATAAGGCAACACAGACAGATAAACCCTTTTGTGCGCTTTCACCAAAAGCAATTCTGAAAAATGAAGCGGCCAAAATACGACCTGAACTTTCAATTTCCTCCTTGGGGACGGCAGCAAAGTAAGCAATATTGACAAGAATATAAAGAATTGAGACCGAAACAAGTGCAATCGGAGCAGAAATCTTTAAAACTCTTGTAGGGTTCTTTGCTTCGCCCAAGGCGTAGTTGGCATTTGAGTAACCAATGAATGACCAAATAACATTGTACAAGGCCATGACAACTCCGTATCCAGAAGGTGGTGAGTGAGGGCCAGAGAATGCATTGTCAAAGTGACTCTTGGATTGAGCAGCAGAGAGACCCTTGAGACCTCCTCCCAAGGCAACCCATCCGGTAACAACAATAATCAAAATGAGAACAAGTTTGAAAGTTCCTAACAAGTTTTGAATCCAGAGACCAAGTTTGATGTTGATAGAGTTGATTAAAAAGGCAAAAGTGACGCAAGCCAAACCGATACCTCTTTGATTCCATCTATCGACTTCCTTACCAGCAGCAGCAAGGATATATTCACCAAAGACGACCGAGTTGGATGCGGCCCAACCGAGCAAAAAGACGTACATGGAAAACATGGTGACCGAGAGGTATTTAGGTTTTCTGTAAAAGTATTTTAGGTAGTTTTTTTCTCCTCCGTTTTTTGGGATTGCTGATCCCCATTCCAAGTAGACCATGAGACCTGCTGCTGCGATTAAAGAACCGGCAACCCACATAAATAGCGCAGCGCCGACAGATCCTGACAAGAGGTAGATGGTGGAAGGTGTGGCGAAAATACCGGTACCAATCATACGGTTTAGAATCAAAAAGATTGCAGAGAAAATACCGACATCTTGAGTAGGGCTGTTTGTCTCAAGTACATAGCTGCCGTTGTTTGAAGTAGATTGAATTATTTCAGCATCTTTCTCTTGTTTGCCTTCCAAGTCATAGTTGGGTATTGGTTGATTTGTTGAAGTGATATTACTTCCAAATGGATTTTTTATGAATCCCATTTTAGGTAATGATTAGATAAATAAAATATTATTTTTTTTGAATAAATAAAAGGGAAAATTATTTGATTTGGTTTGAAATAATAATTATAATGGAAAAGAAAAAAAAAAAGAAAAAAATAAATAATATCTACAGGATCTTGTAAAGTATTTATATAAAAAATACTAATTATAAAAAAGGCCTAAATCTATTATTTGATGACGGAATTAGCAATCACCCGGTCAATGGAAATACGTATATACAGAAACAAAGTCTATATATCGTATATTGGACATAATAGTTCCATGATGAGGCTGTTACACAACTGACAAGCAACTTTAAAGGAGAAAAAAAAAAAAATTTCACTCTTGCTCTTCTAGTAGTATATTTGGTAGTATAACAATAGTAGTAGTAGTAGCTGGGGGTCTGGTGCTTTTTTGCTTTTTGCATCATAAAGAGCTGAGTTGACGTGATTTCACATTTCCTTAAACTCACTGTGGCTTTATAGAGAGTAGAAGATTCTTCAAACCTTAAACGGCAATCTAGATGGTGACAAAGCCATTTTGGGTTTTTTTCCAGAACTCATTTAAAAACTCAAAATTATGTTAAAGATCCAAATTTGCTTTTTTTAAACATAATCAATCATATTCAAAATATGACCAATCATCATCTTAAACAAACATCAAATCATCCAAATAAATGAATCTTCCCCCCTTTAAAATACTGGGCTGGACCAAATTTGTGTTAGGGATTATTATTAACAATATGCAATATTTAGAACATGTAAAATAAATAAATAAATTTTTTTTTCAACATTATTAATCACTTATATCTTTTTTTATACAACTGAAATTCCATACTGCTTTTCTTTTCATATTGCTCTCATGTGCCTGGATATATATAACGGTTTTTTTGTTCGCCATTTTATTCTCTCCTAATTCCTTTTCGGAATTCCATCTCCATCTTGCATTGCGTTGAATCAAATTAATCCTTCGTATTATCTGAATTGAGCTTTAGCATTCGGCTCTAAATCTCGTGTAAAAAAAAAAAAATTTTTTTTCAATTCATTTTGATTTTTAATTTGTTATTCACTTTCTTTTGGGTGATAGGTCTTAAGCTCGGTACTAAAGGTCACTGGAAAGTACCTTGGCAACACTTTAAATCTTACAACCCAGTATACGGCGCCAGCCACAAATATTAATGTACCAACAACACAATGGAGCCAATAAGGCAAATTAGTATAAATGTTTTGTGTTTCTTCTACTGGTGGAATATAAGGTGCAATGACGAGATATAATGATGACAAGAAAAAAAACCCAGAAACAGGGAGTGTTGCTTTTATTGGCGACCTCCACTTGTATTTTTCTCTATTCAGATTCATGACAATCAACCCCAGCGCAACCATAACATTGACAATTGACAACGGATAAGAAATCAAATTGATTATGAAATTGTAAGCATCACCAGGAGGAGGAGCCAGTATAATAACAACCGAAACTGCCCATTGTGCAAACAATCCTGCCATGGGAGTCCCAAATGGTCTGTACGAAGCGAAAAATTTTGAAAACGGGAGCAGCCCATCCTTGCCCAACTCCTGAACAATGCGGCCTTGAGCAAAAATAACAGCCATCACATTACCCAGAGATGATAAGGCCACAAATACAGAAAGGACTCGTTGTGCATTTTCTCCAAATACCATACGGAAAAATGTGGCTGCCAAAATACGGCCACTTGACTGCAGCTCATGTCTTGGAACAACAGCAAAAAATGCTATATTTATCAGGATATACAATACGGAAACTAGGCCAAGAGCAATTGGAGCAGAAATCTTGAGTGTTCTGACAGGGTTTTTGGCTTCTCCCAAAGCATAGTTTGCATTTGAATACCCAATAAACGACCAAATGACATTGTACAGAGCCATAACTACACCGTAAGCACTGGGGACATGAGTTTGGTCAAACGCTTTAGATAGATTGTCATTATGAGGTACATGAGGTAGTCCTCCGCCTAGACCAACAAACCCTGTGATAATGATCAAAGCAATTAGTCCGAGTTTGATTGATCCCAACACGTTTTGACACCAAAGTCCCAGCTTGACATTAATAGAGTTGACTAGAAAGGAAAAAGTGATACACGCAAGGCCAATCAAGCGCTGGTTCCATCTGCCAGGTTCAATCCCAGCTGCTGTCAAAACAAACTCGCCAAATACTACAGAGTTGGAGGCGGCCCATCCGAGCAACAGAGCGTATACTGCAAACATTGTCATGACAAGGTGTTTTGGTGTAGTGTAGAAGTGTTGCAGGTAGTTCTTCTCGCCTCCGTTTTTAGGTATTGCGACTCCCCATTCCAAGTAGACCATAAGACCAGAAGCAGCGATACAAGAGCCAGCTACCCAGATTAACAGAGAGCTTCCGATTGAGCCAGACAGCATGTAGATGGCAGAGGGAGTGGCGAAAATCCCAGTACCAATCATTCGGTTTAAAATAAGGAATATGGCAGAAATGATGCCAATATCCTTCTTTTCATCAGTGTTTGTTACTTCATTATCAATTGTTCCAAGCTCAAGATCAATATTTTCAAAAGATTCAATATCTTTACTTTGACTTTCAATAGCAATCTTTTTTCTTTTACTACTTTCTTGAGTGGTATTTAATGGATTATTCGAAAACTTTAAAGTACTTGGTTTATACAAAATATTTGCAAGCATTATATAAAGAGTATATATATCGATGGCTTTTTGCTATTTTTTTTTTTTTTTTCCTTCTTCTTTCAAAAATAATGGATAATAAGAGATACAAGATTTGATATCTCTTCTTCTTCTTCTTCTTTTTTATCTATTTTATCTATTTTTTATCAATTTTGAAAGGATTTCAATCATTATTTATAAGCTTTGATTCTTGATAAGGCAAAGATATATAAATTACAGTAAATCTGTTTAAAATGAGATGGAATCATTGATATGGCTCCTTTTAATCTTGATATGTAAAGTTGTCTAGTCGATTAGAGCATAAATAATTGACTTTTTTTGTTATTTACAAAAGAAAAGAAAGAAGGTAATAAAAAGAAATAATAGTACTACAAATTCAGCACTGAAAATTGAATTTTTTTTCTTATTTTTTTTACTTTAAGGAATGAAATAGGTTGGATCTAATTATTTTCTCTTTTTGTAATTTGAAATTTTTCAAAAATGCAAAAAAAAAAAAAAAAAAAAAAAAAAAAAAAAAAAAAGTTCAAGCCACAAAAATCAGTGCCCTGGATAATTTTTTTGTTTCTATTATTATAAAAAATTTTTTTTCTTCAATATCTGGGGCAATTTTTATTTGTTAACACCGTGAGAGTGTTTTTTTTTTTTTTTTTCTTTTTTGTTTTTTTTATAGTTACTGTATATTAGTTGAGAGATTTATCAGATCTACTAGATTTGTAATACCTTATTGTTTTCCAATGAAATTAAACGGATCATCAAATTAATGAGACTTTTTTCTCTCGTATATACATTGAATATCGGGTTTTTTTATCCAAATTTATAATCAGTTATTTTAAGAAAAATACTTAAGATTAATATTCAAATGAAATTTGAAAAAAAAAAATCACTTACAAGTAAAATAAAAATACAAGTTTATAAAATACAAAAAAAAGACAATTTTTGTTCTATCTAGAATAGTGACATAAGTAGTAACCATTCAAAACAAAAATCTATTGAAAATAAAAATAAAAATAAAAAAAACAAGAATTTATTAATAAAAAAATGCGTGTTTTACTTTGTCATAGTTGTGCTACCTTCTAAAGGAATTCTGTTTAATAAAAAGGTCTTGACTGGAGTATCTAATTCAAGATCAACAATAGCATCAAAATTGACTGGTACTTGGCTCTTCATTAATAATTGAGTCGCGACAGATGATAGCGTCGATTGGTCTAGAACCTTCATTGGAATTTCTGTCAATTCAAATTCAACCACGTAATCTATCAGCTCCTTTTTCGCTTCTTTCTTTTTGCCTTGATCTGATTCACCATCTCCTGGAGTATCTACTGGACCATCGTCAGCATCTCCAGGGTTTACAGGACGAACTGTAGTAGTACAAGGCAACCAGTTTCTGATATCAAATTCTGCATACCTGACTTTTGTTTCTGGGGAAATGAGTGTTGCAAATCCCTTGACCTTTTGAATATCAATGCCGATATCCTTAGTGAGATTAAGCATTGACGGTGGGTGGATAACAACTGCGACATGAGCAGAGATCTTTGGTGGCTGACGAGGGAGATTTGGCTTATCAAATGGCGATCTTGGGGGTGGGAGAATAAGTTTCAAGTTTGAAAACGAAATCTTTTGAACAATCTTGTCTTCAGAATCGGACGTGTTTCTTTGTGGAATAGGAAAAGCAAACTTAACATGGGGCATAAGTTCGCTCATCCACCAAGGCAAAGATTCTCGACGCTGGTTTTGTGACCCGTAGATGATTGCATTTGTCTTTTCTCCAGAGATGTACTGTTGGAGGAACATGTCCATGGCAGAGTGATTGGAAGCATGACATATCCTGTTCAAATCATTGGAAACCTGACGAACTACTGACTCCAGCTTAATATTCAAGCCTTGTTTAGCAGGATCAATGTTGATTGGTAGTGTGTCGACTTCTGTGAGTTTGACGACATCGGATTTATCCTCTTCATAATTGCATCCGGGGATACCCACGTTCCAATGTAGACGAGGAACTTGGAATCGTATTGGGATAGGAAGCCTGAAATTTCCTCCTATAATTGCTGACAGAGCAAGGGCTGATGGCTTTGACTCAAGATCCGAGAGGGTGTTAGTTCTTTCAACTGGATTGATCTCCAAGTTCAAAAGCTTCATATTTTGCAACATTTTGGTCAATTCATTTCGCTTTTTGGAGGTTTCGCTTGGCTTGATGACTGTTTCGATATCAACCGGATATGATCCAAAGGGGAAATAGCCCTTGAAAAGACTTACTTTAGTTTGATATTTGATCGGAATATCTTGTTTCGTAACAAATTTTCGAATAGTTTGAGATATTAAAGAGGGGTTGTCAAAATTGGTAAAGTTGAGTACTATGCTAAAATTGGTGGGGGTAAGATCTTGTAAACTAATATCGTCAATTTCAGGGACATGTCCGACAACCACTTTTTTGTACTCTGGTCTCCGCCTTCCGCCATTGTTATTATGATTATTATGATTGTTGTTATTGTTATTATTATTTCTATTGTGCCCGTTATTGTTGTTCTCATCCCAGGAATAATTGGGCCCACTTTGAACGTACAGCTGAGATCGAGATTCCTTTATGGAGATCGTGTGAAGCAGCCCGCCTCCCAACATTTGCATGATTGATGCACTTGTTCCAGCAGCACTATCGGACTCCACCTGAGAGTAGTTAAAGAAAACGCTACCCTCAACTTTGACCGAGATGTAGTCGTTGGATATGTCTTCGATGTGTATTTGTGAAATGTTGGAAACTAATGCCTGTTGGACAGCTCCGGGAAAGTCAAAAATTCCTAGGCCTCCTCCGATGGACGGTATCAACGTCACACCCGGAATAAAAGTTAAAAGCACCACGATTATACAAATTGACCCTAATACACCGATGATTCCAGTGGACGATATTGTTTCTATTGAATGGCATAGAAAGTCCCAGAAGGTGTCGTTGGACTCGTTATTGTGGCTGCTAGAGTCATACCCTGAAGAGTCCTGACTAAATGCCGGGGGAAAGGAGTGCAGTGTACTGTGTGTTATTGGCGGTATTCTTCTTTCTGCTTCCTGTTCTTCAAGTGTAACGACGTGTTTTGGACTAACTGGGTTGGAGTGATTTGCTTGAGTATAATGGAACCCAAACATGTCAGTTGATGACTGTGACGAATTAGCATTCTGGGTTGATGAAGAGTTTGAGAGCAGAGGAGAGCGCTCTGTTGCTTCTGGATTTTGAGAGCCTGCCATTATTTTTGTATATTAATTATTGGTGTTAAAAGAGGTCCTCGGGTTTTCCACAGATCAAAATAAAAAAAGCAGTAATGTTGAGTAGTATAGTATGACCAGTATAAAATGGATGATAATAGTACAAGCTTATTAGAAATGTAAGCCGTAATAGATGGTTTCAGAATATTCTTTTAAAAAAAAAGATGGAAAGTTAAAAAGTAAAAAAAAAAATTGAAAATAAAAAAAAAGTTACAAAAACTTCAATTTTTTATTAATGGCTGCACCCTTTTCTGTGGATCAAATTGATAGTGATGCCCGATAACAGGTTTAGCCGTACACATCACATGACATCAAGCTATTAAAATTTTTATATTTTTCAATTTTATATTTTGGTTCCTTTTGTAAAGATTTTTTTTTTGAAAATCGTCAGAAACACTTGGTTTAAAGTCAACTGAAAAGGATTAGAACAATGCTTTATTTGATTGGTCTCGGATTATCTGATGCTACTGACATCACTGTCAGAGGTTTGGAAACTGTCAAGAAATGTAAACGTGTTTACTTAGAAGCCTATACTAGCATATTAATGGCCACTGATCAAAAGGGTCTTGTAAGTCTTTTTATATCTTTAACTGTGATTATGATTCTGTTTTTCTAACTTTTCATTATTGTATATTTATAGGAGGAATTCTACGGCCGCGAAGTAATTCTTGCTGATAGAGAGCTTGTAGAAAGCGGATCTGATGATATTTTAAAAGATGCTGACACTGAAGACGTTGCATTTTTAGTAGTTGGTGATCCCTTGGGAGCAACTACACATACTGATTTGATTCTTAGAGCAAGAGAACTTAAGATACCCTACAATGTTATCCACAATGCCTCCATTATGAACGCTGTGGGTGCATGCGGTTTACAACTATACAACTTTGGACAAACTGTGTCCTTGGTATTTTTCACTGATACCTGGAAGCCAGAGTCCTTTTACGAAAAAATCTTAGAAAATAGAAGACTTGGTTTACACACCCTCTTGTTGTTGGACATCAAGGTTAAGGAACAGAGCATAGAAAACATGGCTAGAGGTAGACTCATCTACGAACCCCCACGATACATGTCTATTGCAACTGCAGCCCAGCAATTGCTTGAAATTGAAGAAAAGAGACAGGAACATGCATACGGACCTAATACTCCTTGTGTCGGTGTTTCAAGATTGGGCAGCCCTACACAAGCCTTCCGTGCTGATACATTGAGCGAGTTGGCCGAATACGATGCAGGTGAACCTCTTCACTCATTGGTCATCTTGGGTAACAAGGTACATGAATTAGAAGTCGACTATATTTTGGATTTCTCTCCTGATAAAGAAAGATTGAAAAACGCCATTAAAGAGGACGCTGAAAACTTTAAAAAACCTGTTCCTGTAGTAGTAGAAGAAGAAGACGATGATGACTTGTAAATGACGTTTTATTCGTTAAATATTAAATGATAAATAATGTAAATTATATCAATCGTAATCATATGCCATTATGCTACTCTGGTTGAGCAATTCTCTAGGGTCTTTACAGTAGTCACAAGCGTAATAACACCATTCTTTGTTAGGCCGTTTTGGAACATCCTTTTCAAAATAGCTGCATAGTATTAAATGTCGACAAGTATAAGTATTTTCGCAATAGTGTATCATTGAATTTAGTCCAGATGGCGTTTCTTCGTCATCAATTTCATCATCACTGTCATCTTTACGACGTTTAGACCGCTTTCCTGATCCTAATTTATATTTGTTGTTTCTCTCTAATGCAATTAATCGGTTTCTATCTTCTCTAGAGTAGTATAAAACACATCTTGCTGCTTTACCATCTCTTCCAGCTCGTCCTGTAGCTTGAAAGTATGATTCGATTGACCCAGGGCAGTCTACATGAATAACAAACCTCACATCTTCTTTATCAATTCCCATTCCAAACGCGACTGTTGCCACAACAACGTCATATCCTGGCTCGTTGTTGACCCAGTTGGATAAAACGGATTCACGATGACTTTTTGGAAGTCCGGCATGATATGCATGGGCTCCAATAGAGTTGTCATTCAAGTGTTCGGTTATGAGTTCTACTGTTGACTTTTTCCTGCAATAGATAATGCCAGCACCAACAGAGCCAGGCTTAGGGATACTATCTTTGATCCAAGCTGGTATATTCCCTTGATACTCCTCTGCGGAAATAAGAGACGATATCTCGTCAGCAGCACGTTTTCTTCGCTCTTCGTAGTCCTTGTGAAACTTGACGAGTTTGGGGATGATGACCTCAGTATAATCATGTGAATCTAAATATTGAACTTCGTAGTGCAGATTTGGTCGATTAACTGACGTGCTGAACACTTTGAGTTCAGACACGGTTCCTAGTTTTAAAATCGAAACGATTTGCTTTTTAGCCTTTTCGGAGGCTGTGGCAGATAGTGCTGTGATTGGAACGTTTGGGAAATGCGTTTTTAAATAAGATAAATCAATGTAGGAGGATCTAAAGTCGTATCCCCATTCTACACAGCAGTGAGCCTCGTCAATGACAAACCTAGAAAGATGCGAGTTTCGTACTAATGTTTTCAAAACTTTGCGAAAGGCCTCTGTGCCACAGAGTTCTGGCGAGACATACAGCAACTTTGTGTCTGGGGGTTTGGAACGCGGTCTACGGTTTGTGAGGTCGTGCAATACTCTGTTTCTCTCTGCCTGTGGTGTTGTTCCATTTAACGTTACAGCGTTGATATTCTTTTTATTTAGATTTGCCACTTGATCTTGCATTAGAGAAATGAGTGGAGATATCACCACGGTGACGCCATCTTGGTTTCGTAGCTGGGGCAAATGAGAAGACGCGATAGCTGGAAGCTGATAAGTTAGGGATTTGCCATGACCTGTTGGAAGAATGACTAGTAAATCATGACCTTGAAGCGCAGCGCGTATAATTTCTTCTTGATGACTGCGGAACGTTGTTTTACCAAAGTATGAATTTAATACAGAGAGAAGATCATTGAGAGAGGGTCTCGCGTTCATAATCTTAGATGGTGGGTGTTTAAAGGGTTTTTGTTTAAAGGAAAAAATTAAAGGTAAGAAAAAGTAAATATTTATAAAATCTTAATCAAGATTTCCAGTTTAGATAATATTCTGATCTGTATCTGACTATAGCAACAAAATATGAAGTCTATATCAACGCTCAATAGTATTGGGCTAATACTCAGGTTTTTATCTAAGCAAAAATTTACACCATAGCTTTTATACTCAAACTAAAAGCAAATTTAATCATACAGCCAATAATCAACTGGAATATTTATTATTCACAATTGTTCAAATTATTACAAACTACAATAGATATTCGTTTCATATAGAAATAAAAATCTATAAAAGAAATGTTTCCGTCCTGTGACATCCAAACACTATGCCTAACTTAATAGGTAAAGATAGTGCTAGACTTCCTAAAAGTAAGGAAATTCCTTGATCTGGAAGACAACAAAATATAATATTTATATTCTGGCAACGATGTACAAGAGAGAATAAAGTACACCGCCGTGGCAAAAGTCTTCGTGCATTTTTGATCAAAGAATCAGGAAAAGGAAAAAAAAAAAGGAGAAAAGAAAAAGGATTGAAAATGAAGGGAAAATTTCTTTCTTTTATAGTACTCTGGGCAAGGGTTTGAAGTAGTTTTCCACCTCTTTAAAAAATCTAACTTGAAAATCGTCCATCAGTTTAATAACATTTGGGTTAACAACAAATCTTTCCCTTCCCTTTTTTTTCTTCATTCCCAAAGTATTTTTGATAAAAATTAGATAGGTAGTTTTTTTTTTTGCTCTTGTATAAGAAATAAAATAGAAAAAAAAAAATAAACAAGAGGCTGGTATAGTTCAGTCATATAAAAAACAATTTAACAAAAAAAATGAACTTTTCAACATTTTCTAGGAGGTCGTGTCGAACTCTTTCTCAATTCACCCAATTATCATTTCCTATTCAATCACATAAACCATCATCACTATCACAACTAAATTCACTACTACCCAATGCCTCTGCAACTTTTGCTAAAAGATATGCTGGATCTTCTTCTGTACCACCACTTAAGGGACTAAAAGGTGCACTTTCACAGATCCCTACTCTCAACCATCCAATTGGAGATGAAAAGTTTCCAACAGACAATGACAATACCGGCGTTGATACAAGAACAAAAGCCCAAAAGAAGGCCGATTTCACCAATTATGAAAAGCACTTAGCAAGAAGAAAAGAACTGTAAGTAGTATGAAGGAAAGGTTTATTACGAATTCTAAATCAGATCATTATTATTAACATTCATTACCTTTCTTAGATCTGCTGAAATGGCAAAGTCTCACTTCGCCGATATTTACAAATTCCGAGAAACCTTGGGAAAATCTTGGATCGCTCCTCGCGCCTATTTCCGTGCAGACAAGGCTCTCTTTTTCCCCAACTTTATCGGCCGAACTGCCACGAGCAAGACAAAGCGTGGCACAACATCCGTCATCCGCTCCCAGAAAGTCTCCATCATCCGCATCTTCACCTCCATCTCTGGAGAAAAGCAAGCCGATTCCTACTTTGACAAGCCTCAAGATGAAATAGTCGAAGACGGGTTCCAGATCATTGACATTAATTTGCCGGACGACTTTGTCAAAGAGTTTATTGTTTCTCTCTTTTCTGGGAAAATCAAAAGCAAATTCCAAAAGAATCCTCAACGCGCCGACCGCTACTTTATTGCAAGAAAAGGTGTATCAAAGGAAGTCAAAGCTGCTATCAACTTGGAAAATAAATTCACTGGATACATCTATGTCGTTGATCAAAACTGCAAAATCAGATGGGCAGCCTGTGGTAATGCTACTGAAGAAGAAAAAGCTGCTTTATGGAGAGCTGTTTCAGGTGTAAAAAAAGAAACTTAGATTGATTGAGTTTAATATTCAAGAAAAAAAAATTAATAAATTGGTAACAATTACCTTTGTATATATATATTTGAAATTAATAAAGAAATTTATGACTTTTTAACGAAATAAATGATACTAGTAAAAAAAAAACAGATTGGTTTATTATTATCTATTAGCTAAATAAAAAAAGATGGTTGCTGAAGTAGCAAAAAAAGTTGCTCCTGGAGGGGTTTGAACCCACGACCGTCGTGATACTCTCACAATCGTGTTCTAAGCATAACAGTTAAGAAACGGTTATAAGCACGAAGCGCTAACCACTGCGCCACAAGAGCAATTTTTATGATTAAATTTTCATAGACCTGAAAAAGCCTAGATTACAAAGCTAACTATTAGAAATTCCAAGTGCCCTTTTTATTTATCTGAAACACTTCACAAGTACGATTATCAATTTTTCTACTTTTATATTTGTAGAAAATACCGAAAACCAAACTAATTCAGTCAATTATCAAGCAATATCAATGTCTAATTTCGAAAATACAAAAATCAAATGATTAAACACTTTTAGTCTTACAATCAAATACATTACATTCATTTATTTTACATGGATATATTTTATTGATCATTTAAATTAGGTACAACTTGCTTAGATTTATTTTTCTTCCTCTGATTTATTTACCACTTTGTATTTGGTGAACAATACTACTATACAAGGTTTGAAGCATGCCTGGCGTATTCTTCTCATACTGATACAAATCTTGCTCAAGTTTCATCACAGCTTGCCTCGTGGCATCATCTTTGGCTCTTGACTGAAGAGCTTGGACAGCTTTCAACACGCCCTTGTTGTAAGAAATGTTTACTCGTGTAGTCGTATCGTACAACCCGTTAGACGACAAAACGGAAGAGTTTCTGAGATGGAGTTGGGTTGGACCTTCTTGGTAGCCAGTAGATGAAATCTCAGAGCCAGGAGTCATGATGCGGGAACCAACAGCAACATGATTTTTATAAACATTGTTATTATTGTTTGCATAACCTTCATTGTAGTTCAAGGTATATTTATTCAATCTCGGCTGTTGGGCACTAGGGATTTTGTTAACGTTCAAAGCCTGAATGTTGTTTGCGTATTTGTTGTATTGGTCTTGATTGAGATTGTGAGCATATCCAGCAGGCTTGTTGATGACAGATTCCAAAGGCATGATATTATGTTTTCTTGCATTTTCTGCATAGATCGGTGTGCATTCTGCTACTGCTTGATTTGGACGCTTTGAAGGAACTTCGTTACATGGAGCATGAGCAGAGTTTGAATGCTGCTGCTCTCCTAAAGCAATATTGATTTGGTCCTTCAAATATGATTTTTTGGGATTGGGATCGTCACCACCACTATTCACCTCATGAACCGTATCAATTTCCATTGAAGTCAATTGCTTATCAAGAGTATAAACATAATCCTGTACCTTTTTACCAGTATATCTATCATCATTACTTTGATACTGGCTATTATCCAAATAAGAAGATGATTCGCTCCTGTTTCTGTTGTTTGCACCAGAATTTTGTTGATAGTTTGAGATATTATTGCCATTGTAATTGCTCCAGGGCTGTTGTGGAGTTGCATTCTGCTTCATCGGCAGAGGAACCTTGCTCTCATCAGCCCAATTGTTATTATTAATGGCCATTTTCATATCAAGAGCTTCTTTTTCCTGCTGACGCTTTAATTCAAAGTTTCGCATTTCTTCTTCTTTGCGTTGTCGTTCCTCCTTCTTAGCTCTTTCGGCAAGTCGCATTTTTCGTTTCAAATAGTAATCTGATTTGCCATTTTCCTTTTGAATCAGCAAGTCACGAAGTTTGTATTGAGCTTGAAGAAATGCTGTCTTTGAGGCAGATACGTACTTGGCATCCTCTTCTGTAGGACCAAAAAACTTTGCAATAAAAGAAGAGTTCATCAACTCAAGACATCCTGGACGCAAGTTAGGATCTTTAGTTAAGCATTGAGATATAAAATTAGCCAAGTCTTTAGAGTAAAAATGGGGGCCACTGTAGTTGCTGGGTATCATGGGATGCTCGCGTTTGAACTCCTTTTGATAAAATGTATTTAAAAGCTGATAGAAATCAGGTTGATTTTCAATAGGCCCAACAAAGTTGACAAGTTTTGATACATCTGAAGACAATTTTGCAAGAATTTCGCTGGATGAAGGTGACTTTGACTTTCTAGAGTTCCAAAAAGGTGAAGAGGGGGGAGAATTTTTGGATTCCGCAGAGCTTACTTGGGAAATAGGCAAACTCTGAGCTTCTTGTTGCTGTTGTTTTTGTAAATGTCTTTCACCAATCTTTTGGTAATAATAGAGGTTTTGTTCTGCCTGGTCATCCTTTTTCTTTCTGTCGTTTCTTCTTCCTAGCTTTCTGATTACATCCATTTTGCTATCCTTTTTATTACCTTCAGAGTCGCTTGCCTCACTTTTATATAACTGTTTTTGAAGAGTTTGTCGTTTCTTTTCCATACTTAAAACAAAGGAAACATATTCCTTATGGTTTAAGCCATTGAATCTCTCGGGAAATCCAGATTTAGCTTGGAACTTGGGCAATTTGGCGGATGGGCGAGTAGAAATTTGCCAAATTGCCTTCATTGGGTGCATATGTGAATGAGGCGGATCACCTTGAGCCAATTCGTATGCTGTCACTCCTAAAGACCAAATGTCTGCTTTTGTATTGTATCCTGTATTTTTCTCTTCATCGCATTCGGAATCGGCATGGTCGTAAGTTGCTTTATCAGTGTCAATATCCGTTAAAGGTGATGACTTTTGATTTCTTTTCGCTTTTTTCCTCTTATTCGACCCATTTTGAGCTGAAGATGTAGAACCGTCCTTTTCTGTTCCTGTCGTTGTTTGAATAGAGCTTTCCAAACTATCGCTTTCATCATCCGAAGAATCGTCATAATCTTCATCACAGTCTGCGGATCCAATTTTGGAGGACTGGTTGATTACTTCTGGGGCCATCCAAAACGGAGTACCAACAAATGTTGCTCGGTGAGTCAATGTTCGAGTGAGTTCAGAAGAGACACCAAAATCGCCCAACTTAACAATGCCATCGCCTGTAATTAAAATATTTGCTGACTTGATATCTCGATGAAGTCTTCTAAGAGAGTGCAAGTACCTTAGCCCAGAAAGCGCTTGATATATGATAAATGCAATGACATCTTCGCCCAAGTTGAAGTTTAGGTATTTTAAAAGATCTGAACAACTGCCTCCAGAACAGAGTTCCATAACTAGCCAAATGTCAACACCGTATACAAACGACTGATGAATGCTGACAATATTGGGATGTCTTAGAGTGTTGAGAAATCTGACTTCGAGAATAACATCATCATAGTCATTGTCGGAACTGTCAAGGTTGATGACTTTAATTGCGATTTGCTTGTTTGTTTTCTTATCGATTCTATACAATGATAATAAAGTTAGTACACGATACTTTTGATCAAAATTGTTACTATTATAGAGTAAATATCTTTTTTGACTAATTCTGTTGTTATTCAAGCAAACCCTTTGAATACAGAACCAAAATTTCCTGAACCGATTTTCTGAAGCTGTGTATAGCGTACTGGAGTGTTTGGGTCAGAAGCCTCGTAATCCATGTTGATTGATAATGTGATTTCACTCTGTGATGACAATAGACAGTTTATTGTTGATTAGTTAGCAATGTTTGAAAGGTTGAAATAGTTTACACAGATAAACAAGTTGAATAAATTGCTTTTTTCTTGTACAATATAGAAACTGCTTGTTGTCTTATCTGTAGATATAAACTGCTGTTTGTTTGTTTGTTTGTAAGGGAGGAAAGAAAACAAAAAACAAAAAAAACAAGAAAGTTGTTTTTCTCCATGGCCATAACACAACAACACTTTGTTTGTCTTTAACACATTTAATTGAAAATTATTAAAAAAACCAACTTAAAAAATAAAAGTTGAATAACATTGAATATTAAAAAATTCTAACTGCAATTTTAGTGTATATGTGCTTTTATTTACTTTACATGAGTAATATAATGATAATTATTTGTTAATAGTTCAAGAAAATATAAATTAAGATACAAGACTGGGTTTAGAACAGAGACAATAAAAACACAGATGATAGCAAACATAATAGTGGATTTGGCTTAAATAGATATAGTCTCAATCATAAAAAAATGTTTTTTGTCTAAAAAAAAATAAAAAAAGGTATTAATAATTAAGGTGTTGAGTAGTCTTTTGTTTTGTAAGTTTTCTTAAATATTAAATAGCCGTTAGTTGTCATCATCATCTATAACAATAACCGTTTTTGATTCTTCATCTTCAATTTCAAAGCTTTTGTCTGGATCTTCCTGTTTTTCATCTTCAGATTCTTGGGTTTTATTGCCAGGTTGCACTTCTGTAACATCATCATCATCATCATCATCATCCTTATCGGATTTTTCTTTCTTGTCTGTTAAAGTGATATCGTCATCGGAATGATTTGTGCTGTTATTGCTAGAGGTATTAGAATCTCCTAAGGAAAGCCTTGATTTTAAGCCAGAGTTAGGATCTACATTATTATGAGATAGTGAATGGTGATTTCCTGAGCGCCGTCGCTGAGCTTGTCGGGCTCTCATTTCTGCAAGACGACTTGCAGCTGGTGAAGATGATGAGCTGGGAATTGAAGTTGATCTGGTACTAGTAGATGCTCCGGAGCTATATTCAGATGATCCACTGCGAAGTTCTTGAAGCAATTGCCTAGCACGGCCACCTAGATCATCAGCATCATTAACTGATAAGTTTCTATCGATTGAAGTATGCTTTTTATGCTTTTTATCTGGACTTGCTGGCATCGAGCTATGACGTTTGATTTCTTGTTTGATTGAATCTTCGGAAGGATTTTGACTATTGTCGTCAGCGTTTGCCTTTTCTTCATCAGCATCTTCAGGGTTTAATGGTAATGCGCCAGGAGTTTGATCAATTGGATCCATAGACTTTCGAGAGTTAGTGACTGCTTCTTTGTTTGCAGCCTCTTTCTCCTTTGCTTCATTTTCTGCCATTTCTTTTTGCTGCTCTTCAATTTCTTCATGAGTTATTGAGATACTATGCATCTTGCGCTGTCCAGAAGACATGTTTCTACGAGCCGCAGCTCTGCGACGAGCAGTTCTAGCGTCTCCAGAAGGCCCAGCAGCACGTAACTTTTTGAGCAAAGTATCCATGACTTCGACCTTGCCGTCGGCAGCAGTCGAAGTTGCAGTGGGCGAAAGTAAACCAGCTTCTAATTGATCGACCTTCTTTGGAGCTTCTGCGAGACGTTTTCGAGCTTCATATGCACGATTCTCTTCTTCACGAAGTAAATTCTCGCGTTTGGCCTTCTTGTATTCAGAAACAAATGCAGCAAACTTAGTGAAGAAAGTAGAGACAGCTTGGGAATCGTTAGGATCTTCGCCAAAATATTTCATGAGCTTGGTGAATTCAGTTAGAGTAGCTTGTAATTGATCGTTGAGAGCTTCACGCTTTCTTCTCGCTTCTGGGAGAGCAGATAGAACATATGACAGAACCTTATCCTTAGGATGGAACTTAGAAGGATCACTCAAGTTTCCAATATCAATAGAAGTTTGACAGTTTTGAATAGTTTTCATAAATTCATTAGAATCTGCCTTCAACTGTTCAATTGAAAGTTTTGCGACTGCAACAGCGTCCTTTAATTCGTCACAGAACTTTTCAATTTCTGGGAATGAAGTACGAACAATCTTTTCAACATAGTGCAAGAATGTCATGGTATTTTTATCATCCTTGGTGAAAGCCAATCTTTGCAAGGTTCCCAGTTTGAAGCCACTGGCTTGTTTAGACGAATCATTCATGTAGTTACCGACAGCCAAAATAATTTCTAAAATATGTTTGAAACTCTCCGACTCTCTTATACTTTGACAAGCAGCATCGACGCTTCTCAGTTTGGAAACTAAATCCGAGTAATCGCGTTGATATGTAGTTACAACCAACAAGGCACGCATACGAGACTTCCAATAGTGTTGGAGATTATAACAAAGTTGAAGATAAATCTGGTCTGCTCTTGCTAATTCAGAAGGATCTTTTTCAGGCTTTGGTGGAGTGTCACCATCAATTCTTGTCCAGTCTGTGCTATATGGCTGAAAGCTACGGGCCAAATTGTTTGTGACATCAGTGAGTTCGCTCTTGGATAAGAATTCTAAAACGTTGGTATTTTGAACAACATCTGAATCGCATCTCAAGACCTTTTCAACCAACTCTTCAACAGATATATGAGAGAACATATGCAAATTGATTCCAAACTGCTGTGAAATATCTCTGTTTAAGAAGGAAATCTTTTCATCCTTGGCCTTCTTTTTGCCCATCATGCGCCTAACTTCTTTGGCAGCAAAAATGCGTTCAACTTCGTCAAAGACACCCTTGGAGTACAAATCATTAAGCAGTGAATGTTCGGAAACAACTGAAGCCCAGACTGTATGATCGACTTTTTCAATCTTTTCCCAGTGCATCTGCTTCAATTTACGCTTGGGTCTGAATGTACCCATAAACTTGTCTTTAGTAGGTGCTACAACTTCTGTAGATACAGTAGTATTCTTTGATCCAGGCATTGGGAGAGGAGGTGCAGGAGGAGGAGGGGGCGGTGGAGGAGGTGGAGGGCCTCCAGCATTGAGTCCACCAGGTGGAAGAGGAGGAGGGGGTGGTGGAGGTGGAGGTGGTGGCCCGCCAGAGAAAAAACCGCCGTCAGGAAGTGGTGGTGGTGGTGGTGGAGGAGGAGGAGGTGGAGGAGGTGGTGAAGGAGATGCTGATGGGGAAAGAAGTGATGGAGGGATAGGTGGTGCAGGAGGAGGACCGACATGGGCCAACAAGTTTTGTGGTAATGGAGGTGGTGGAGGAATTTCTGAAGATTCTTGAGAGGAAGTGACAGATTCAACAGAATCAATATCTCCATCTCCATCTTCATCTTCATCTTCTTCGTTAATAACAACTTGCTCTTCTTCTTCATCTTCTTGTTCGACCTCTTCATCTTCATCATTAGTTGAAATAAGAGAATCTTTCTTACTCTTGGGTTTAGTAGAGATTCTTCTATTTTGTGATTCTAATTGATTTGCTGGAAGGTCTGGTAATGGCTTATCTTCTTCAGCACGACTGGAGACCTCTTGAATAGGAGTACTAGACATTTCAGATGGCTTAATGAGAGGAAGAGGCTTGCCCTTGCTACTAAGAAAGGATGAGCTGACAGTTCTTCTTCCACCATCCTTATGGGAAGATTTTGATGGTGTAGCAAATGATGAGGAGCGTTGAACTCTTGCAGTGAGCTCATTGAGATATGGGAGAGATGATCTTGAGTGGGAATTGTCCATTGAAGAACGCGATGCCATACTCTTTCTCTTACTCTCTTCGGATTCTATCTTATCAGTAGAGGTAGAGTGAGATTTCTTGGAATGTTTTGATTTCTTTTGAGTAGGTTTAGCTATGGTAACGAGCTTGGCCATTTCAGGAACTGGAACACCACCCTCATTGGTACTGTAGAATTCACTGTAGGTAGAAGCAGTTTTAGATTTCTGTTCTTTCTTGGAGTTTTCAGAGTCAACGTTGAAAGATGAAGCAAAACTTTGAGATTCCTTTTGAAGCTCTTCTAATCGCTTCATTCTCAACATTCTTTGTTCATAGAGATCCTTCTTGGTATTTGGAGAAGCAGATGCTTCGTTGGATTCATTTATTGGGGTTTCAGGATCAGCGAAATTGAACATTTCAAGCTCTCTTGCTTGGTTTTGAAGAGATTCCATCTTGTCTCGCAATTCACGAAGTCTTGGACTTGGCTCGGTTTCCCATGCCTTTCCTTCCAATTGGAATTCGGTTTTCTTACGAGCCAGTTGGGCTTCCAACTTGCGGGCAAGTTGCTCTCTATCAATGATACCTCTAGAGTTGACTTCATTTGTTGCGTGATTGTTGTCCATAGCACCAGACTCTTTAAGCATAAGATATAGTTCACGAATTTCCAATTCACGATTCTGAAGTTCCTTGTAATGACTTTCTTTAAGCTCATCTAGATCTTGCTTTAGACTTTCATTCATACGTCTTTGAAGTCTCAAAAGCTCGTTTGCTTCGTCTAGTTCTCGCTGCAACTTTTCAATCATACCCTCCGAACCGAGGTTGAGCATATGCTGCATTTGGTCTCGCTCAGCGCGAGCTTCTTCTGCAATTCTCATTGCTTCTTTTGCTTCGTTGAGGGCTCGTCGAGCTTGATCATCTGTTTGCAATCTGTCAAGAATGGCTTGTACTGAAAAATTTAAAACATTGCTGAGGTCTGCATCTGGGTTGATTCGATCCATGACAACATGGGACAACAGGGCATCGACAAGTTGAAACATACGAGCACCATCAGCAGTGGGATCTTCTCGTACAAGTAAAAAGTGCTGCATAGCCGAAAGAAAGTAACCTTCTGAATTTGTTTCCTTTACTCTTGACCAGATCTCATTTGTAATTTCGATTGGATTATCCATGTCTTTGATGTCTTCATCTCGTTCAATGTTTAAGAGGTCTTCATAGTCTAGTGCAGCTGCTTCGTCGTATTTTTGAATTTGCTCATTAATGGGCTCGACGTTGAACTGGATCATCTTGTTTGCGACTCTAGGAAGACCACATGCTTTAAGTTGAGATCTGATATGGATACGAACCTTGAGCTCATGACAGCCTCCTACAATAACATTAACTAGTAATAGTGTAGCCAAAGAGTATTCTATGAGGAGGTTTTCAACACCGATACCTCCAACTCTGACCTCTTCACTAGCACCAACCAAAGAGCCCATTTTACCGCGACCATCCAAGGTTTCCTCAACGTTGTGAATCCAAGACTCAAATCGACCTATATCACCTGTTTGAGCCTTGATAGTGTCAAATGCGTTTAATACTTGTTCATAGCCAACGGGTTCTTGCCAGTGTGCTAAAAAGGTCAAGATATCTGTGACCAGTTTTCTTGTAACTAAACGTGGTGATGTTAAAGATCCAACCAAAGCAGGGATTGTTTTGCCAGAATGTAAAGCCAAATCTGCACCCTCTTTAAAATTGACTACTGCTTTAATACACTTGACAATGTCATATTCGCGATCTAGTAAAGCTTCTGTTTTATTTGGACGGTGATTGATTTGAGTTAAAACTGTGGCCAAAGCCACTTGGCCTTGGGCATTTAGAAATGAGCGAACCCAAACTACGGGCTCAGTACGAAGAGATACCCACAAGTTTCCAAGATGTCTTTGAGTGATGGTATTGTCCATGATTTTGCGGACATACCACTCGGGGGTGTAATTGTCTTTAGATTGCTGAGTGGCTCTTTTTGTTTTTTGAAGTTCAGCCAGTTTGTCTTGATGAATCAATACCCATTTTTTGGATACATCATATTCCATCATTTGTCTAATTACCTCAGGAGGCAAACTACTAAAGTCTCGTTTTTTCTATGTAAAAGATTCATTGGTTAGTCCGAGCAATAAATAAATAAAAAGTTAATAAGATTACTTACCATCAAATCAGCAAACAGTCTTTCGATTTCTTCATCGTCATCAGGACGCTGAATTGTAATTTGTTCATTTTTTTTAGAGCTAATAGATGCGGTATCATCAAAAGTAGAATAAACGGAGGATCGTATAGAAGGTGAGGGTTGAATATGAGAGACAGAAGATGACCTTGAGCTGGGAGTAATGCTTAAATCGTGAAAAAAGTTTAATTTTGAAGAAGTGGAGGTTGATGACCGTATCGAAGGAGCGACATGGGATGAGCTGTTATTATTTGATGGCACTGGTGTAGTACTAGTAGATGAATGACTACTTGAACTGCTACTTCTGGATGGGGTAATGGATGTTGAGGAGCGAGAATACTGGTCGTGTTGTTGAGAGGACGAGCTAGAGCTAAAGGGATTAAAAGAGGATATTGATGAGGCATATGATGTGGTTGTGGTCAAAGGACTTTCTGTAGAGTGATCCGAGTGAAAACTAGGTTGAGCTGATCTAAAATTTCGAGACTGAGATGATGGATACTGCTGTTCACGTTGTTGTTGAAGGTTTGCGATTGCTTCCTTATGTACGGGGTTATGTTGGCGTGGAGGCAAAGGGGGTATAGGATTAGATATAGTAGTAGGAGGTGCCAAAGAAGATGAAGAAGGTTCTCTTCTTAAATCAGAAGCATGGTGGGGGTGATGATGATTATTGGCGTTTGAATTATTACTACTTGAGTTTGAAGAGTTTTTATTTTTCGCCATATTTGAAGAACGGGGGTAGTGATAAGCTGAGGGAATTCTCAGACTTTAAGATGGTATATATGTATAAAAAAAAAGTGCGTAAATGCTACTAAAGAGCATATAGCGACTGAATGTATATTAGTACTAATAAAAGAAAAGAGAAAAAGGAAGGAATGGCTTATTTGCTGTTGAAAGGAAAAAGAAGAAGAAATTAAGTAAAAATAAGGAGGTTTAAGATCAGCCGTTAAATAGTAAAAGGTCCCTCAAAATATGCAATAGGAAGAGGGAGAAAATAATGCAACTTTAAAAACTGAAAATGAAAAAAATCTGTTAGTAAAAACAAAAAAAAAAAAGATCAAATAAAATGAGCATTGAGATATTTTGAAAAGTTGTTTTTATAAAAAAGATTGAATTGATATCATCAATATAGTTACTTGGTGATGATAAAGAACTAAAAAAACAAGGGATGATGATCTGCTCATCTTGTTATTATACAAATGACATACCTTTATTAATGATTTGTAAACTGTCTAATAGTATTTCAGATAGATTAATAAAGGTTTGGTATCATGAATATGACTGTAAAAAAAAGATGTATATATATATATCTAACGAGGAAAGAATGGGAGATGATTATGAAGGATTATGGGTGTATAGTAGATAATGAATCATACATAATACTCTCTCACCAAACTCCTAGACACAAAATGGTTGAAATGAAAATAAAAACACAATTGAGCCCGAGGAAACAAGATTCAACGATTGCTTAATATGTGTTTCAACTATAAAAAACCAAGATGATTTCAATAAAACAGTTGTTTCTTCTAATGATTTTGACAATGAAAACAAGTGTTTAGATTGTGGTGTGTGTTATAATGATGAATGATATAATAATGTATGGAAAAATAGAAGGGGGTAAAAAAAAAAAAAAAAAAAAAAAAGAGATAAATTACAAGATTACCAAATCCGTAATTATTGATTGTTTTTTTTTTCTCTCTTTGAACAACACTCTTTCTCAACACAGCAGTTTCTTATTAATTGTTCTCTGATTATATTTTTTTTTATTATATGGTTAAGGAGAGGGCTAATAAAATGGTGGAGAAGAAAATTACATGAAATAAACCATGTTATACGCCCTAACCCACGAGGGATGTCAAATCTTTTGTGTCTTTGCCAATAGGCAACAAAAATTCCCAATATCATCATCTTTTCTCTCTTCTGTCTCTCTCTCGCTCAGTTTGTTTGGAATGAGAAAAAGTGCTACAGGAACAAAGTCTCGTCGGATCTACTCAAACCAAAAAATATTATACTAATACTGATTCAGTTAGTATCTGATCAATTTTAAACTTAAGAATTAATAAGATACATTTTTTACGTTTTCTTTCCTTTTATTCCTTTTAACAATAACTTCAATTGGAATTAAAATTCTGCAGGATATTTCCATACAGGTAAATCTAATTATATACAATTAATAATGTACGTAGATCAAAAGACTTTCTCTATCATTTAAAAGATCTACTATATATACAATTATAAAACTTATAAAAGATCTCAAAATAAAATCAAAAAATCAAAAAAAAAAAAAAAATAGCATAAAATAAAATAAAATAAAATAAAATAAAATAAAAAAATCAATTGCTATTTGATTTCTTTTTATTATTTTTGCCTTGTCCGGGCTTTTTCCCAGAAAGTCTTTTATACTTTCTAGGATCATTTTTATTCAATTTGGTAGGATCCCTTGTACCTTTACCGCCCTCCCAAAATCCACTACTTCGTATATCAAACTGATAATGACAATACATACAACTAGAAGTGATGTTTTGCTCTCTGGAACACTTACCACATATGAATCTAGTCGCATGTTCATTGGGGTGATTGGATTGTAAATCGTGGCATTTATCACAAGGGAATACTTTTCCACAGCAGGAAAATACATACCATTTTTTGGATTTTCTGTAGTGGGTACATGCTCCGTCATCAGGCAGAGGTGTTCCACTTACTATACCCAACTTTTGTCGACCCTCATCTGGCTTTCTTTTAATAATTCTGACATTTTCCAAATCTTTGGAAGTTAATCCATCTTCGGTAACCTGTTCAAAACCAATGTTTTCGCTCATCTCCAATCTCATACGGATGTGACACTCCTTGCAATTAATCGTGATCTTTTTTCCATTGTCTACCCTTCTAAAAGGCGAGTCGTTGTTTGTAGTAAAACAATTGCTGCAGGTTGGAACAAAAGTACTTGCTAGTAGCTCTATCGGTTGACACCCCGCTAACTCCAGGTATCCGGCAACAACAGGAGAGTCTTGCGACGACTCAAGCTCATCATTTTCTTGAGGATGAATCAAATTCTTGCGAAATTTAGCTGCTAAAACAGCTTTACATTTAATGCATTCTTCAGCAATAGGCTTTGAATCTTGCCCATAAGGCCCTGAAATGATGTTGAACAAGTCATTCATTGTACTGCATCGTTCACATTTCACTACCAGGTTTACTAAATGGCATTCTAAGATTCCAATGTTTTTCATTTTTAGTCCAGGTAATAGAATTGAAGTACCTCTAGGTTCTAATGTAGAATTTGAAGATTCAAGATGATCGTCATCATCATCATCAGTTTCACTTTCGGTTTCATCAACAGAAGCCGCTTTCTCATCATCCTCCACTGAAGTTCTCTCTGTATCCAATGTTGATTTCTTTTCTTTAGATTTCTCGGAATCTTTGTTGGAAGTAGAGCTCAATCCTAAGAGAATCTTCCTTGCCTTGGATTGCACATCAGATAGGCTTAAATTTTCAATAGCTGGAGTATCTGTTTCATCAGAAGTTTCCGTTTGGCTGGTAGAGGTTTCTTGCTCATTTTCAGGAGAATGAGATGATGAATAATCCTTATCGGCCTTTATGCCGTTACTTTCATCAATAAAATCCAAGTAATTAGGGTCCATAAGCTTTCCAAGTCTTGAAACAAAAAAATTGACATGATTTAACAATGTCCAATCAAGATGATATTGTGCATTTTTGTTAAAATTTGATTCAATAACAGAAACAGGAAAAATATTCTTTCGTTCATCATCTAGCGAATTGCAAATAATAATAGTACATGGATTCAAGTTGTAACTTTTAGGAACTTGAAGTAGAACTGTTAGTTTGTTGTCAAATTCTGGAGGTAAAACGCTGGCAAGATTTATAGATTCTGGCATGCTTTCTGCGTTTAGCTCAATTTTAAATATAGTGTCGTTTTCGTCTTCGTTCATAACTGTAATATGCTTGTTAAGACCAAGACGATGCTTTAATTGATTAATCTGAGCATCTCTAAGTTGTAAAATCTCAGGAGGAATGACAAGTTTTTTGGGTTTTGCTGGCTCTATAGATGTTGAAATGCTACTACTGCTTGGAACAACAGTAGATGAAGAAGAAGAAGAAGATGATGATGATGATGCATTTGATATCGTTTTTCCTTTATTTTTGTTTTTGAATTTAACAATTTTAAGAGTTTCTCTCTTTTCTTGCTTCAAAAAGTTTTCAAGGTTTTTGTCTAGCTCTATCATCATATCTAGTAATGTTTTTGTACCTAGGAACTTTTTCGCAATATCTCTAAACCCAAGATCAACATTAACAGAAAACCCCTTAGGGATATCTGGATTGGTAACATTAATCATTGGAGGCTCTTCAGGGTAAGAATATGGGATGTACAAATCAAATTGAAGAGTGGCAATATCAAATGGGAAATCTGGATCAGATGGTATAAAAGACATTCCATACTTTGAGTTTGCATTTGAGCTCATATCGGACTCATCGGCTTTGGAAATCAAGGTTGGATATGCACGTTGTAGCTGATTTATCTCTAATTCTCTTTGACTTAGATTATTGGAGTTCTTACTTGCTGGTTTTTTTACAACCTTTCTAGGATCAGCCCTTGAAACTCGTTGATTTGGGCGATTATGTGGATTGCTTACATTGTTTGGGCGACGTCTGTTGGAGTTTTCATTGGTACTAGATGTGTCCCCATTGCTGTCAGTAGCTTCACCGTCAACTCTATTGCCATTGCGGTTTCTATTTCTGTTTCTGTGTCTAGTACGCTTCGGTCTATTATTTGTAGAAGACTCCAAAGACTGGCTTGGAGCTTGAGAACTAGATACTGAAGGAGTGCTCATGCTAAGTAATTATAAATAAGAGTAAAGTATGCTGATCGATAATATAAAGATTTGAATAAATCAAAAACTAGAAATATTTCTACTGGGAAAAAACTCTTCTTATTTTGATTTTTTTTTCTTAGAGTTGAAGAAGAGAAATCAATGAGATTTTGTATAAATACTAAAATTTTTATTCAGATCAAAAAAATCAAAACATGAGAGTGCATCTAGAACTATCGAAGGTGATGGACAAGTTGTCATAATCATGTGATGTAATTGGGATGTTACAAACTAACGGTTACTGTAATAAAGTAATTCTAAAACCTTTTGTAACAATTGATCCCGGAACGACGCAACATTCGCCAATATTATGATTTTACTGCAATGTAACTTTAAAAATCATTTAAAGACCATAACTGCACAAATTTCGACCAGAAATGAAAAAATTTAATTTGGCTACTTGTAGTTACGAAATTATAACTTTGCTAGATTTAACTTGATGGTTATATAGGATAAAAATATTAGAAGAAACTTTTGGATCTTTTTTAGGTAGAAATTTGTATATAGTATACTATATTACAAAAAATTAGCAACTAAATTAACCTATCCATGATCTTCTATGATAAACAATTGCATAGTAATGAAAAGAATTTAATACAAATAAAAGCCTCAGTCTATCAACTCTTTGTATGGCAGAAATATTAGCAAATCTATTACTATTACATTGAAGGATAAGGATAGGTTAAATAGGCTATTGAAATTTCAAATTATAGATACAAAAAAAAAATTAAAAACTAATCATTACTATATTACAAATGAACTTATTGAATAAAGGTAAAAAGTATATATAAATTGCTTTTATAAAATAGTTCAAGACATTAAAAATTAAAAAAAAAAAAGAAAGAAAGAAACATTCCATAAAATAAGAATTTAGTGCTTGGGGGTTGTGTTTTTATTTGTTTGTTTATTTTTCTGCCATTTTTTTAAGGGTAAAAAAGAAAACAAACAGAAAGAGATCCAGCCAGAGAACTTGACGGATAATAAATAAATGAGGGTATCAAATTAGCGTCAGAAAGTTATACAATTATACTTTCAGGCATGTAAGAAATAAGTCGTTAGTTTGGAGATTGTATAAGTTATCAAAGTATTACAAAAGATAATTAGTACTTCAGTATTTCATTGCGACGTAATGGGCATTGTTTGTTGTAGACCAAATTTTATGAATAATTCAAGCCCAAAACGAGGCCTACTACTAAACCGACAATTGAAGCTATGAAGAAAATGAATGCAAGAGTTAGTGCAATAGCCTTGGATCTGAGAGAAACATATCCTACAATATTGTCAAAAACTCCGCATCCCATCAGTAGCCATAAAAAGGGAAATAGTGTAAATACAAAAAGCATAAATCCTTCCATAACTGGAGAGCAGATCACATTACCGTTTTCATCGAGTATCTTTATTTTCTCATTTAGTATTGAAGTTGAACGTTTTTCTGTGAGCTCTTTCGCTGCCTGAGCGGTGGCTGCAAAGTTGGCTTCATCTTCGCTAGATATTTCGATTCCAGAAAATTCTCCTCTTTCTGCCCTTTCTAAGTCTAATGAACGGCGAGGAGGACTACCGTTATTTGTTTTAATATTTCTGTTTGATGTAGAAGCGACATCTATTTGGCGTGAGCCAAAAGGTGCATCTACAACAGAGTTTGATGGTTGAACTGTGTCATTTGGAGTTCCTTGAGTGAGAGTTGTAGGGCCTGCTGGTAACATTGTAAGTGTATGAATATTTTGAGATGATCTTGTAATAACGTCTTCTGCTATTGCTGATTCTTCAGTGCCCATGAGTGCATCGTCAAATTCGTCGTTCGAATCTTCGTTTGAGGCTGAGGAGACAAGTGATTGCCTTATGGATGAGTTTGAATGTGACTGTCTTATACCGCCAGGTAATATATTTGAAATGCTGGAAATTGATGAGCTGGAATAATGACTGGCTCTGCTATTGATTCTGGATCTTCGAGACCCTTTTGAATATTGTGATAGGCGCGAGTTTTTAGAACTTGAATTGGATGGTTGTCGTGAAAGTAGAGAAGGAGTTCGTAGTGTTCTCGGTTTTGGAGATGCTGAAGGGGCATATCGCGAGCTTCTTGTGCTGATACTGGAATGAGAAGAGCCTGACGCAGCCCTTTTTTCATTTCCCGATGCTAGTGAGTCAGAAAGGGGTCGATATCTTTGTTGAAAGTTGTGAAATGGAAAATTTGTTTGAGACGAAGTTCCTGGTATTAGATTGGGTGCAGCAGCCTGTTCGCCTTGTTGATCTAAATTGGGCGACGAATATGACCGATTCATATAAAGATTTTCACTATTAAATTCGTTCATTTGTAACACTTGAGCTGAAGCATTGATTCTAACAATTTTTCCTCTATTATTATTATTAGTGTTGGAGACTGAGTAAGAGTAAGAAGGATAAGGATTTATGTTGTTGTTAAAAGCAATATTTTGATTTTGAGAGGGAATTTTGTTGCAGTTATATTCGTTGTTATAGGGATGAGATAAATTAAAATTATTATTATTATTAGTTGAGAAGTCGCTAATTGCTGAAGAAGGTAATGATACACTTGAAGATGATGCGGAGGGTAATATTACTCGAATAGTAGAATTTTTGGCAGAATCGGATGATGGATTATTTTGGTTGGAATAATTGGCTATAGGATTGTTGTCATATTCAATTTCATCAGGCTGAATGGACTGTGTTGAGGAGGAATGCTTAAACAAAAACTTAGGGCGATTGTCGGTGGGGGCTGTCTTGTTCACTACGTCAAATTGGGATGTAGGAAAATTTTGTTGGTTATTGCCAGAATTATAATTAAAGCCAAACTCTTGAGAGTGTTCCGATCTTACTCTCTTTCCTTTTTGATCGTTTTGGTTGATAAAACTAAAATTAGCAGCCTCGCTTGAAGAGTTTCGATTAAAAGATCTTGATTGGTAAGTCGAATCACCACTATACCTGTCAGAAGGATAACTCATTCTACCACTATTTTCTTTATTCTCAGAAATAAGGTTTGGAGCAATATTTGGTTTAAATTCGCTAGATGACGACAAGGTTTTACTACTACTAAGCGATGATCTAGGAAATTGGGGGTCTACAGGAGTACTTATAAGCTCGCTATTGATCAGATATCTATTGATGATGCTTTGCGGATAGTTGCTACTGTTGAGTCTGCCTCTGGAGATGCTTGGTCTGAGGAATGGATTCTTTGAATTGGAAGAGGCGGTATTTTTACTGTGTCCCTCTTGTGAGATTGTGCCAGAGTCTTGTGCAGTGGTAGGAGGAGCCAAAGATTTCAAAGGAATATGCTCAGCTTTAGGTGTTACTTCGTCGGCGCTTGAGCTATATGTGCTATATATTGGAGTTGAAGGTGAAATTTGAGTTACAGTTGGAGTTGGAGGACTTTGGGTAATGGGTTCAAGTAAAGTAATCTTTGAAAAATGAGCGGGCGCAGGAGTTGATATACTATTTGGGTTGTTAGTAAGAGCGTTGCTGTTTGTCGGCTCAGGCTGCGATATATCCGAGTCCAGCCTGTTGATCTTTGTATCGGAATGAGTTTTCAAGTTGTCAGTGGCAGGATTATTTCTCGTTTCGGTGTAGTTGGAAGAGTTAGCATTTGTGGTATATGGACTTTTTGAGAGTAAAGATACAATAGTAGGAGGGTTGGGTGGAAGGTGTTGGGGGGCTTGACCAATATTGCTTGATTTGAGTCTTTGTTGCTGCAAGGGGTGAAGTGGTATTGCCGTCATTCCAGTGACATCATTAGAAAGGTCTTCATCTTCAGATTCCATAGCAGAGATGTAGTCAGAGCCGACAGAAGAAAAAGAGTTAGTCGCTGATGGCTGGCTGTAAAAGACCGACATGCTATTGTTTTATTTATCAACCAGATATGATAATGAGATTTTAAACAAGCGATTTAATAATGCGTGCTTAAATTTAATAAGTTGGCTAGGTGCTCGGGGATTAAACAAAAAAAATTAAGTAAAGGCGATGGCAGGGTCTTATTTTAGACTAAGCTTGAAGAAAAAAAAAACATATATAAAAGAAAGAAAACTGAATAATTTTTCTTTTGACTAGTAAGAAGACAAATTCTTTTGATGGTTTATTTGTTATTTTTAGCTTCTTTGTAGGAGAGGAGATCATATATAAAAAAAAAAATCCTTTGTAAAATCTACTCACTCCAAAAGTGACGATCCAATCTTTTTCAGCACCAAACTCCTCCATACAGCTGAAACTTGCAGGTAGCAAAAGCCACATAACGGCTACCCCATAAGACAGCTATCACTCGGCAACCAGCACCAGTACAAATAGGTTCAGTAGTAAGTATGATATATCTTATTTCCTGTTTTGATGAAATGTATTTAAACAAGTAATTCAGGATATGTCAAATCTTACAAGTAGTAAAAAAAAGTTTAAAGCCGATTTGCATTTATCCCTAGTCTATGTCATAAAACAAAGAACCCAGTAGACTCATAACCTGCATATTTTTCCAGCCAACTCTCAGCTAAAGCAAACATTCACATCCGTTTTTGATGTTATAATTTGGGCTTTGATGAATGACGAAAGAACTCTATGCCATGTTTTTATAATACTCAGTATTGTCATGTAGCTCCACTTTCTGCTCAAGTGCATGTTTTTGCTTCACTTTTGCATCTAGATATTTTGCTACTCAGATAGAGCTGCATACGGTTAACTAAAAAGAAAGCTTAAACTAAACAATTTAGAAAAAGTTAAAGGGCCGAGCTGGGAATTGAACCCAGGACCACTCGCAGTATTGTAAGACAGTTTACTGACTTTCGCCCAAAGCGAGTATCATACTACTAGACCACACGGCCTTCTTGTTTGAAAAATTGTTCTCTGCTGTATATATAGATTTTAATGAATATTAGTAAATAAAAAGTATCTTATCAATACATCTTAATCTACACTTGGAAAAAAGTTTTTTTTCAAGCATTTCAAAAGTTTAAAGATTTTCTCTATTAAAATACCAAATTAAACTTGTATTATGGATTATAGAAAATATTTCAAAAGGTGTTATATCAACTATTTTCATAAATCTGTTGCATTTCCTTTTGAGTCCTATGTTAAAAGTTACTTGATGCATACATAGGTCCCAGTATCGATGTTGACTACCTTTTTGCTATGATTACAACTAACACCATATGCTGGAAAATGTTCTAAATTCATTGATATGTATATATCAATGTACAAATGTAAATCGTTTAAGTCAATGTATGAATTCAATACACAGTAAGTAGGTTTATCTCCATTGAAGTTGTAAATACTTTTGCTTTGGTGATTAGTAATCCTATTATACAAGTAAAATAAACAGACGAAATCGATCTTTGGATATAGAGAAAGATAAAAAGGAGCAAATTTCAACAAAGATATATATGATTTTTTATTAAATTTATTTGTCAGTCATTATAGCAAAAAAAAAGGACATTAATTTCATGTCTAAGTGTTTTATATATCTTTTATCCATTCATTTGACATATCCTAAAGTTACTCTTGTATCCACATGGAACGACTCAATTTATAAATTATGACCCCTTTCCAGTAACTGTGTTTGATAAAGTATATATTTCAAATCTTGTTCTTTTTTTTTCTTTTTCTTTCAAAAACTGTCTTCCTGTTAAATTTGGAGTGAATCTGTACACTTTATATAAAACATTAACCAATTGAGTTGATTTCTAGTCAACCCGAGTTTTAGCCTTAAACTAAAATTTTTATATTTAATATTGTTATTAGGCCTTTCTCCAAAAAATGAAAATTGGAGATTAATCGGTCTTGACAAATCTCTTAAGGGTTCCAGTAGTTTTAATTCCCTTAGCCTTAGCCAAAGCCTTAGATCTTTGTTTCAAAACGTGGGTGAACATTACATAAAATCCTGGAATATAAATCAACAGTGAAGCCTTCAAAGCCAAGCTATAGGCTGTTGAGATTTCTCTAGAAGCCTCAGGAACGGCTAAAAGAATCAAAATCCATTCGCTACCAGCACCCATTGGGTACAAAATATAAAATGCAGAGTATCTCAACCAAGTCAACCAGTAAGGGACCAAAGAACCCGAAGACTTAAGAGCAGAGGTAGCTGAGGTTGAAACAGGCATTAAGGAAAGGCCATAGTATGTATATCTGATGATTTCAGTGATTGTCCAAGCTAAAACACAGGTAGTAAAACTCCAGTGTTGCCCAACATCTGGGAAAGGATACAATACACCCCATACAACCAAAAGTCTGGAAGCTACTTGCATAGCAGCAGTAACTGGGGGAGATTTTACGAGACCTAAAAAAGAGTGAACCACATCCATGATCATTAATGTCTGAACATATCTAAGCATTGGGTCTAATCCACCAGAAACAAACTTAATGCCAACAAGTGGAAGCAAAAGTAGTAGTCGGATAAGTATAAACGCCCATAAGGCAGCTGAAACAAAATTATAAGTAATTAGGTATTTTTGAATCAAAATTCCAGAAGAACGTGCCGACTTTGTAGTACGGGACGGGTTTTGAGCACTGTTCATGGTGATGCTGTGAAATTGAGGTTCTGATAGTTGTAATGAGAAGGGTGAAAATTCTAAAGATTTCTTGTTGGGAAATAGATAAAGAGTGAGAGGGGGGGAAAAAAAAGTTCAATTGGCTGCGTCTTTATATAGATATTGTGAGAACTTTAAGAAATTACTTGAATCTAGCTAATGGCTGCACTGCTAAATTTGCTTAAATTCTTGAGCACTTTGAGAATTTTTTTTAAGGTTTGTTGTTTGTTGGAGATGGGGAGTGTATGAGATATATTTCATAAATGAAAAAGAAGAAAAAATTACAAGGCTTTTTTGTTGAAGTTTAGCTATTACAATTACAACATGTCAAACAATCTTTTTACTGTAACAGCTCCCCACCATGCCAGCTGGCATAAATTTTTTATATTTCTTTATTCATTTAAACTTTGACTATAAATACGTGGTTTCGGGATTCTTCATTTTCCAAAAAAAAACAAGAGGATATATTAATCCAAAATAGAGGACTTTACGAGTGTTTAGCAACTTCTTATCATCCTAGATCAAGTGTGAAACCTCTTAATCCTAAAACATATCAACTATGAAGTTCTTGACCAGGCCACATTTTTTTGTGCTGTTTATGGTTTTGTCAATTCTGTTTTTTAGTTCTGTCAGTCAAGCTCAGAACTCAAAACATAAAAATCAAAGACAATTCAACTCAAAGCCTAGATCTAACCGAAGATCAAAACAAAGAAGTCAAGACGGCGGTAGTAATCCATTCGGCAGAAATGGAGGAAATGATGAACAAAATGAGCGCCGCTTCAATCACAATTGGTCACCATTAGATCGAGAAATATTCCACTTAAATGAACAGATCCAAGCTGACTTGGGACCATCTACCACCTTCTACTCATGGCTCGAAATCCCCGTAAAGGCTTCCTACGACGATATTGCAAAGGCTTACAAGCGATTGTCTCGCCAAATTCACCCCGATAAAGTTGCAATGCAATTGAGACGAAAGCTCAAAGAACAAAATGCAAACAAAGACGGTGAAAAACCATTGGTTATGACCCCTGCCCAAGAGAGAAAGTTCTACAAAGAAGCTACTGATAGATTTGCACGATTAGGATTGGTAAACAAGATCTTGACAAATGTTGAGTCAAGAGAACGTTATGACTTTTTCTTGAAGCATGGCTTCCCCAAGTTGAAGGGCTCTGATTACTTTTATACAAGATATAGACCTGGCGTTGGCTTTGTCTTTGTATTCTTATATCTTTTAATTGGAGTTGGGCAATACGTTGTTCTTAAATTGACTGCTATGCAACATGTTAAGCATATGAAGAGTGTTATTGAAGATGTTAAGACTTTTGCTTGGCCTAGTGGCATCCCCTCTTCAAACGTCAAGACCATTACAAACCCAGCCGGAAAAACTTTTAGAATATATCCTAATGGTGATGTCACATTGTTGGATGAAGAGAACCCCAAGAAAGAGTACCTTTTGGATGTTGACGAAATTCCAATGCCCAAATGGAGTGAAACTATCTTGTTTACTCTTCCAAAACGTCTTTTGAGAACATTTGTTCCCGTCAAGCCTGAAGATGAAGGCGGTAAGAGATTAGGCACCCGTCAAGAAGAAAAGGCTGCTAAGACCTCTGCCATTTCTGCTGCCGCCAAAAAGGCTGCTGATGATGCCAACTCTGAAGCTTCAGGAGAAAAGAAATCTAAAAGTAACGGCTCTAGCACAACTGCTAAAGTGAACAAAGTAGGCGGAAGAAGAAGAAAGTAGAGAGCTACTGATATTTAATCTAAGCAAAAAATTAGGAAGATAAAAGGATAAAGAGAAAGAAAGAATTTAGACATTGTGTATTATTTATTAAGTGTATCAATATTCTGTTAATTAATAGCATTGCTATATTAAAACATATACTATATATATAAGTTACTTTTTTTTTTTTTTTTTTTTTTTTTTTTTTTGATTTGAATAAAGTCATTAAATTTTTATTATATTGATTATAGTGATATCTTTATTTATCAAGGTTTTTGTTTAGAAAAACAGGAAAGAATCTTCATTTTCATAAGTTGAATGCATTTTTTTTAATACAAAAATTTACGGACTATCACCATAATGGCTTTTAGATCGTACCAATCCTAAATCGTCATCATCATAATCATCATCATCTTTGGCTCTGCTTGATGCCTTACTTTCTCCGTCAGGACTACCACCTTCGTTAGAAGCCACTAGTAAATCATCATCTTCTTCATCATCACTATCTTGACTACCAAACAAACGAACACTGCTTCCAGTCTTTGGTTTTTTTGAAGCATTATCATTATTGGCGGATTTAATATCTTTTTCATTATTGTTATTATCATCATTATCGTTAGGATTATTTTTCACTGTGTTTGATTCGTTATTATAATTGTAATCATTAGAGCCTTCACCATTGGAAGTTTCATCGTATTCATCATCATCATCATCATTGAATTGGTTTGGATTGCCATCATCCTCGAATTTGTCGACGTCATGGCCATAAATCATAGCATCTCTTCGTACCAATTGGTCATCATCTTCGTCACTTAACTCATCATAATCTTCTACATTGACACGATTGTAGGTATAAGCATTGCTTCCGTTAATACGATGTAAGGATTCGCCATCATCATCATAATCATTGTCAAGGTTACGGCTACCATCATCGTTGTATCCCTCATCATCAACCTCTCCTAACTGACCATTGCCTAAAATAATAGCATTAGGGTTCTCACGAATGTCTGACTCATTGGGCTCTTGGCCTCCCAAAATGGCATTATATTGCTCTCGAATTTTGGCCAATGTCTGAGAAACAAATTCAATCCATTCTTCATCAGCAATGGCTTGAGATATAATAGGTGAAATTGCTTCAGGTTTAAAAATTGCAGTAAATTTTACAACTTCTTCCGAGATCAAAGTCAAATGACCCATGTAACCAAGTCTAGTTTTGTGTTTTTCTTGATATTCAACACAATCCTTCTGACCCTTGCAAATAAGTTTGGTGAGCTGCCCACGGTCAAACAAATCAATGGCCAAAAATCTGTTGAAACCAGCAGTCATTGGACCACTAAAGACTTGTTGAACGATATCAAAAACGACATTATGGAGAAAGTTGTTCCATGGAAACTTGAAAAACATTTGCAAAATGTATGTGATAACTTGATTGTCATAAAGTGCTAGTTTTAATTGATCGCCAACAACTGGGTTATTGCGAAACATGTTAACAGTAGGATATGGGCCTTCACCTTCAAAGTGTAAAGCAAGATGATCGAATTCTTCTTCAATAGGCTTGACTTCAGTGTTTTCGTCGTCATCATTTGGAGCCTTGGTATCGTCTTCTGGGTTCTCTGAATCTTCGCTCTTTTCTTCTTCTTTTCCATTTTCAAGCTTGATTTTCTTCTCATTATGAGATTCATCTTGATCATCTTTACTGAGATCAGAACCAGTAGCATTGTTCTCTTCATTTTCGGTTTCCTCTTTGGGATTCTCTGTTGAAGCATCATTACCTTTTTGTTCATCTTCTTTGTCATCTCTGTTCTCTTCGTCCTCATCAGAGTCGGTGTATTTCTCATCGCCATCTAAATAAGAGTTTTTATAACTAAGTTTGAGCTGGTTTCTTTTTTCATCACGGGCTCTAATAACCTTTTCTCCATTAGGCTCGTTCAAGAGAGCCATATTACTGCAGTGCAATAGCTCAGCAACTAGTTCACAAATCTTAAACCGTTCAAATCCTAGTGGTTCAATTTGACCAAAAGGTGTTTTTAATATTTCGTTGTGCTTCTTTGATAGCATAGCGTAAAACTTGGGAATGTTTTGAGCAAAGATTTTGACCAGATGACCTAAATAAATTGGATCTCTGCCTGTTGGAGGATGAGATTCTAAGGTTGTGGACATTACTGGAGTTGGATCATAATCTGAGTTGTTTTTCCGAATGATTTCTATAACAACACCAACACCAGTAGCAAGTCCAGTACCACCATGTAGCATAAGCTCAACAAGCTTTTTAACGCATTTTTCGCTAACCAACTCTCTAGATAACTCATTAGGGCCTATAGTAGTATTATCTGAATTTGAATTGGCGGAAATAGCTACGAAGGCTTTCAAAAAGTCACCAGCAGCGGATTGGATTGATGATGGAACTTGAGGGCCAAGAAACGAAATGAAAGAAGGGATCAGCTTTTGACGTTGGAGGAAAAGAATAATTCCAGTTTCAGCTTCTGGCTTGTCGGATGAAATAACCTTAAGAAGGAAATCCATAAGAGGAGGATTGTCAATGTGTCTCATAAATCTTTGAACAAAGTTTTTCTGAGATTTAATATATTGAAGCATTTCCTCTGTTTTCTTGTTCAACAAATTCTCGTTGATTTTTGTAAAATGATTGGCATATGCCATATCAAGAGGAGCTTCATGATCCAATACAGCCCATAGCTCATCAATTAGGTCGGATCGTTGCATTAATGTTTCGGTAATGGACCAGACATCAGAAGAAAGAATTTCACAAGCAATATGACCCATCTGTTGAGCAGCTTGTTGCTCATCAATAAAACTATCGTCTTGGTCATATTCGTCGTTGTCGTATTCATGATCATAGTCATTCATTGTGCTATCGCTGCCGTCATCTTCATCTTCATCTTCGTCTTCATCATCATCATCTTTGGCCTCACCATCGTTGTCAATTTGTTCATTTCCATCGGCTAATTCTGTGGATTTTTCTGTTGATTTATCATCAATTTTTGATTGGGCATCTGAAGTTTCTGTTTTGCTGATGTTGTCATTGCCATCTTCATTTTTGACTTCTATCACCTTCAATACAGTTTTAGATTCATCATGATCATTGTCATTTACTTCTTCATTGTCTGTAGACCTGTTTTGATTAGTTTTGGAGGAATCGGCGTCTTTTTCCGAAAAGGAAGGTTCGGATTTGTCTTCAGAAGTTAAATTATTTTCTTTTGAAGCATTGTCCTGTCGATTTTTTTCTTTTTCATCTAACAGCTTTTGATGTCTTTCGTCTTCTAATTCGGAGTTGGTTTGAACATCAGTGACATATTTAACGAGTTGCTGAATGATTTCTGGTTCCCTTAGATATTCGACCAGCTTTGTGTTGGGGATATTCAGTTCTTTCAGAAGCTCCTCCTCTTTTAAAACATCTGATAGGGTATGATCTGGATCTTCTAAGATTTTATCAATCGCTGGAACAGCTGAGAACCCAGTATTTATTCGCCAAAACGCCATATTATCAGGGATTTCTAATTGCTATGCTGGCTTAAAATTGATATTGGAGATTAATAAATGGAAAGGGGGAAAATATTTTAAGCTTAGACCTTTAAAAATAATTAGTAGTAAGTACGAAAAAAAAAGATCAAATTGTTGGGCTGTATCATTAAAAATATGATACAAATAAAAAAAATTTTTGTGGTGGTACTGCTTTTGGCTGAGAAGGCAGGCTGTTTGGGGAGTAAACATTATTGTCAAAAATCTTGCTATAACTTCTTTTAGTAACAAAGTTATTACACCCACTATCATAAGCCTTCTCAGTTTTAAGACAAATGATTGGCAGTTGGCGCTCAGGTTCCAAGGTCCAAATTGCTTGTTTTGAGTCATGTGACATTTTGATTAGGCAAAAAACTGTTCAACACAGTTTCATCTCTCCAAGTTTCGACTACTAACAAACAAGCAAAAAATATGGCAGCAACTAAAAAGCCCGTATCACTTATTCTAGCTGCAGCTGTCCCTTCAATGGGAATTGGTCTCAATGGCACTTTGCCTTGGAATCTTTCCAAGGAAATGGCATACTTTCGACAGGTTACTACTAAAAGTGTAGTAATAATGGGAAAAACAACCTGGGAGTCTATACCTTTGAAATTTAGGCCATTGAAAAATAGAGTTAATGTGGTTATATCAAGTACTCTTTACAAGGACAACTCTGATATCTACAAAGATGATCAAGCACTAAATATTAAAAATTCTCCTGTACTGTACTACAAAAACTTTGATACAGCTTTAAATCATATCGATAAGTTATATTCTGATCTACCTATATATGTAATAGGTGGCGTGCAGCTTTACACTTCAGTTTTAGATCATGAACGAGTGAAGAACGTTTTGCTGACAGAAGTTAAAAAGATATCTGTGTCGCCAGAAGATAGTAGCCAGTACGACACAATTGAGTGTGATTCTTTTTTCACTGCGTTCCCCTGGTATCCGAAAAATACAGACGAGATATCAATAAACCAAAAAGAATGGATTCGCCAATCTTTTGACAGTCTAAAAGCATTTGTTCCTGAAGCTATTTCGCTCGAAAATAAACCAATATCTGAAAATGGATTTGAGTATGAATTCACGTTGTGGAATAGAAATCAACAAAATTGATTTAATTATGGTTTTTATTCTCTAATCAGTTTATTTATAGTAATGATAATGACTTGAGTTAGTTTTATTTTCCAATTAAAAATAAATAATAATAGTGTGCTTCCAAAAAGAAGTATATGCTATCATTAAGCCTTCAATCCTTTACTATTCCAAACACATACGTTTCTGATATGAACCACAAAACCTTCAAATAAAAAAGTTTAAATTCATTTAATTGCGTCAGCCCGGAGTCGAACCGGGGGCTCGTCGATGGCAACGACGAATTTTACCGCTAAACCACTAACGCAAATTCTTGAAAAAAAATATTCTATTTGAAAGAAATCGAGTATATCAATTTGAAATCAATTTGATTTATATTGATATAACTAGATCGTACACTTATTTCTATTCAGAATCATCTCTAAAGTCAAAGCAATTCTTTAGTACTTTTTTTGTTCTATTAATTAAGCGATACTCAAAGTTTTGCTTTTTGGTATAATGTTACTTTTTTACAATTGCAAATATCGCTTTATCCTCCAATTTTGCTTCACTACACCTAAACTACATCTCCTATTCATAACATACATGACATATATATAAATAATCACAACCAGATATTTTGTGAAACCTTGAGAAAACTTTAAAAAATTTTAATTCGCATCAAATTTATTATTCAAACTTTCTAAAAATGGCGGTACAATCATTATATATCTTAAATAGAGCAGGTGGATTGGTATACCAGGTAAGTGAAACCTGTACAATACTAGATTAATGTTCTCTTATTCCAACTTGCTGACATCACAACTATTTCATATAGAAAGATTTCAAACAAAATCTAAACAAACTTTCAACAAATGAATATTTAGTTCTAGCAGGAACGTTCCATAGTATCCACGCTATAGCGTCAAGGGTATCACCTTTAACAAAATCATCAGGAATCACACAAGTTGAGCTAGGGAAGTATACTATGCACTGCTTTCAGACCTTAACAGGCGTAAAGTTTCTACTGATTACAGATTTGAAACAAATGAATACTGATTCAATAATGAACCGAGTATATCAGTTATACGCTGATTATGTGCTAAAAAATCCGTTTTATCAGCTTGATATGCCCATAAGATGCGACAATTTCGATTTAGAACTAAATAAATTCCTTTCCTCAATATTTTGAATAATAAGAAATAACTAATAATTAAAAGTATTTAAATAGAATAAATTAATTACATATACATTAATAGCTTTCATCTGTAGGACAGCAAAAAGACAAATATTGAGATGAAAACGCAATTATAAGATATATATATATATATCTTACATGATTATGCGAAGGGATCCCTGACAGACGAAACCATAACATCTGCCACAGCACCAGAATTGTCACCTTGATTTGGATCTGATCCTAAGTTTCCGTCGTAGTCGTCATCATGATCACCGTTCAAGTCATTGATATTGCTCATCGTATCATCATCTGTATTTCCTATAGATAATGGTCTCTGTTGGCCATCACCATGAAGCTTTCTCGCTTCATCTAAATCACTTAATCGTTTTACCTCTTTTTCTAACCAAACTTGCCGTGAACCCAGATCATATAGCGATAGCGAACCAAGTGCAGCTTCTGCAACACGTCTTTGCTCTCTATGCCATATTTCCATTCTAGATTGTTTGTTCATGATTTTCCACTGTTCAAATGCGACATTGACTTTATTTAGGTAATCTGCATATGTTTTTGAGTTGATTGATTCAAGGGGTTGAAGTGCATGTTGAAGTTGGTCCAAAGTTTGAGATGTTGGAGGGTCATGAGGCCATAAGGAAGGTTGTAAAAAGTAAAGAACAACATACGCAAAGGATGGATGTGGTGGTAGCGAAGGCATTCCTATCCGTTCCATAAACTTGTTTTGTGCTTGTGCTCTAAATCTATCTAATCTGCCCTTTTGTCTTCTCCTTATTCTAGCTCTTTCTTTAACATCTTCTCTAGCATTATAAGCCTTTGCACGCTGAGCACGACGGGCCTTAACTTCAACAATATCCCCTCTTCTTTTAACATCTGCCCGTATGATATCAATTTGATCTGCTGGATGAAGCCTTGTTCCTCTTTTGAGATCTAAGTGCCTACCTAATGAACCAGGATGTGTGAAGACGCGTCCACAGAATTGACATGTTTTTTGAAATTTACCTACAGTTGATTTGGATTTTTCATCCGGTTTTGTTTGCTGTGATTGATCTGTAATGGTGTTAGAATTGAGATCCTCTGGATCATATATCAATTCAGAGTGCAAATTTGTAGGTCTTTCAAGAGATGTTGTGGTGTGTATATTCACTAGACCATTTGGCTGATGGGAATGATAGTTTGTGCTCGATGTTAGTGTTGAATGTGCCATTTCCATGAGGGCATTTGTAGTCTGTTCAATGTCATTTCCAATCAGATTGGTATTTCGATGATCTTGTACATCAAAATCAAATTCTTTCTCTAAGCTATTCGAATCGTCATGCTCCCTCTCAGTGGTATGAACTAAATTGTCAATTGCATCCGCATCTAGTGTTACATTTCCATTAGTATTTACTGCGTTATGATGGCTAACAGAAACGTGAGATGAGTTATTCAAGGATTCAAATTTTGCAGCGAAAACTGAAAGGTCTTCTACATTTGAATCTTGTTTCGGCGAAGTCAAAGAGTTTGGGGAAGTGTGAGGCTGGGAGTGGTGCGAATTGTACATTGGTTCGGATAGGGAATAATCGTCGAGGATGTCATGATTTTGGAGCAATAAAAGTGCTAGTTAAAAGAAAAAATAAAAATAAAAATCAAATTACTAATCATTACTAATCAAATTATCAATCTATCAATGAAGACCTAACTTCAGACATTACCGATTTTTTTTATTAAATTTGCTATTCTAAAAGCTATAAAAGTGATTTTTTATACAATGTTGAATGTGATAAATTTGAGAAGATCTTCTCATGCTATGAAAATGTAGATGGATAGAAGGCAATTTCTTCTATGATTGTAGTTGTTTTGAAGGTACATAAGGTTCAACGTATCTACTTTTTTCTCTCTTCAATCTTTGATGCGCAGTGTACACATTAACCAAGTCTCGCACTAATACTACCATTATTGATCCGATAAGATTCCTAGTGAGCTTACTTGGAACTTTTCTGCCGAAATAAGGTATTCTAAAAATTAATGCACCGGCGAATCCACTGAGCCAGGGCCATGAGAGCGTGTAAAGAAAATCTAAGGTCCACCTGCGTTTACTGATAACTCGTTCTGGATCTATAATTTGATCATTTCTATTTGCTCTTAAAAGGGCACCATCATCTTGGTCATCGCCATCTGGGGCGTCTTCATCGTCCCCGAGGAATTGCAACATGAATCCAAGAGCTGGATTAAAAAAATATCTTCTGAAGAATCCGTCGTTTTCTTGTTCGGCATCTTGGCGTACAATAGCACCTCCATTCTGGTCATTGTCAAATTCGTTAATATTATTTTGTATTACGACATCAACATTGATGTCTTCAAAAATGTTACCACCATCGCTCGAATTGGTATCTGCTAAACTAAGTTGTGTTGCAACATGTTCAAAATAAGGGAATAATGTTAATTTATAAATTTTCAAATACAACAGCCTCAAATACGGGTAAAGCGCAACATATAATCTCTCGTTTCGGAATTTCCAAAAAGGAACATTTTCTGAAGTCATTAAAGCCGAGGGTAAAAGACATAAAAACGTATTTATGGTTGGTGTATCGTATCGTGATAACACAAGTGCAATCGGAACCATGACTGGCTTGTAAGATAATACCAACGTTTTAGTGCCATCATCATTAATTATTGCCCCCAAAACTTCATTTGCCATATCCTTAGGGCACATTTGATAAATAATTGCAGCACCTGATAAATAGAGAGTTGTATAACACATTACTATTACCCCAGTTGCCAGGCCACCTGCCAACATTAACAATGTCATGTTGCTATAAGTTGATTCAATAGAATCCCTTGTATCTAGAAATGTACTCTTTTTCTTGATTATTACTATAGGTCTTTGGCACTGGGGGCACATTGGGCTTTTCATTGATCCTGAGGTATCAAGAGAGGAAGCCCATTTTAGAATACATGATTCATGCGCTAATAAATTGCACCCACATATTTTGATCCAGTCATTTTTTGATTCATCTGATGATCCAGTTTCCAAGCATATCCAGCATTTTTTTTCGACCTCAGGACTAGATGTGGTAGACATGTTATTAACAATGAGGGTTTAAATATATTTTGTTGTAAGAAAATGATATCAATAACTTAGAAATACTCCAAAAAGTGTGATTCTAGGGTAAAAGACGTTTGTAGTGAGTACTGGGGACAGTCCGCAAAAAGAAGTTTTGGATGGTATTTCACATGATCAATAGCTTAGCTTACCAAGGTGACCAATATTTTCAATTAAACAAAATTGGTATGGATTAGGGTTTGCATATTCAATCGATAATTTGATTATATCATTATAAATAATCTCTAACATCTAAAAGAAAGAGCGAAAATAGCACTTAGCCTCTTTAATTTTCAACTTTATATGTAATGTCTAATTAAATATTTGAGTATATCTGAAACCTACTACCATCGAGCTGGAAGTATCATTGACTAATGCTACCAAAATATTCTAGATTAATCATATCCAGGTAAAAATCTACCAAAATAAAATTCATATTTCCATTTTGAGTTTGAATTACAGCTTAAATGCCTATATGAATTCAAGTTCTTAACTTTTATATGAAAAAATATCTTATTTGTTTTGTTATATATTCCTGAATTCTTATGATGTCCCTTACTTATGAAACAAATAAGGACTTAAAAATCCAACCACTTTGTTATGTATATGACACTCTCCAGACACAATTGCCACTCTTTAGTAATAAAAAGTGACAATACAACGATAAGTGACAGTTGCAGCATATAAACTCAGCCGTTTCCCGCTTTTGAGACTATGTTGGCGTCAAGTATTTCAGATCATTGCGGCATTCTAATTTTTATCTTGATACAATAGAAATATTAAATTCCTAGTTAGGTAATTAAAAGAATCTATACCAGATCCAAAAGATCACAGATAAATCAAATATTCGAGAAAACTAGATACGAACTAGAAATAATATATTTATGCTCTTACCGTTATAAGATAAAATTATACTGTAAACTTCTACTCCATTGGCAATTGAAGAAATAAAAATTAGTTTGAATATGCAACTATGGCATTACTCAAAAGAAAAGAAGGAAAAGCTAGCAGTTTTCAAAGCTAAAACTCAGGCAAATATAATGAAAATAGCTTTAGTTTAATTTATTTTAAGGTGAAGCATTGTTAGTGTCGAATTTCATAGATGAGATTTGCATTATTCTTTTGATTCTTTTTCATACACGCTGATTCAAAACTGAAAATGTAAAGAAAATCATAATGTCTTTGGATTATTTCTCCCCAAAGATCTTTCAACCTATAAGTATTGATCTAGTCGCTCAAATAATTAATTATATTTTTTTACTCTTTTCATTTTTTTTCTTCAATAGCCATTTCTTTCGTTCTCTTCATACTTGAAATAACCAGAAGCCAATCTTTTTTCCTGCTCATTTTGAGATAATCAGTTGCTATTCTCTTTATAAAGCATTATCTTGCGCTCAATTACATTCTTTTAACATTGAAATCAAGAGTATTTCACATAAATAGCAACAACTACTTTACAAAAGCTCATATACATATTGACAAGTTTAATATCAATCTGAACAGTTTTGTGCTTACTCTAATTTAAAACCAACTACTATTCATAATGGGTCACGCCAAACTCAACATCAGAATTCCCGCCCCGGGATCTCAGAAACTTCATGAGCCTGCATGCTCAAGCCCTACTACTCCAGTATCCTATTATCACAATGTCAACTTTAACAATAACAAGCCTGGTAACAATGGTAACAACAATACAAAACAAAAAAATCGACAGAAAGCACCTGAACTTTCTACATCCGATAAAGTCGGATGCATCTTGAACAACAAGTATTATCTAGCCAAACAACTAGGTTCGGGAGCTTGTGGAACTGTATATTATGCCAAAAGTTTAACCAATGAAAAGGAGTATGCAATCAAAACCATGCTGAAGCCGGCACCAGGCTATCACTCAAAAGCTTCAGCCTTAATGCTTCAAAAAGAACAAAAAACTTATAACTTTAACTGGAATTTCCCGACTGGAACCCCAAGCCATATCGCAGCTACCCCTTTACCTCTAACTCAAGAAGAGTTAGTTAGATCGTTTCAACAATTTCAAAATATTTATGCCAATGATAACGCACAGAGTACTGAACCTAGCTTTACATCCAAGAGTGAAAAGAAGAGTCATGTTCATGCAGATTTAAATGGTGACTACTGCTTATCTGAAGACCTCCACAAGCTGGATTATGCCAGTTACAAGCATCAATGCCCCAAGTATATGCATGCCAACAAAGCTCTTTATAATGAGGTTTATGTACATGCGTCAGTTCAACAGCATCCCAATGTCTTACCTATTATTGAGGTTTTGGATTCTCATGACTATCTTTTTGTTGTTTTAGAGTACTGCCCCCTGGGAGACTTATTTACAGCAATTACCGAAAGAAACTGGTATGTAGGTGACGATGAATATGCCAAGGCTATGTTTCTTCAGTTGCTAGATGGTGTTGATCATTGCCATAAAAAAGGTGTTTATCACTGTGATTTAAAGCCCGAAAATATCATGGTTGATATGGAAGGTAGACGTCTAAAGATTGCTGATTTTGGCTTGGCTTCCAAAAGCCCTATTTGCACCGTTTTTGGACGAGGATCCTCTTATTATATGGCCCCAGAAACTATTCCAGAAAATGTTATCTATAGACAAGGTTCAGAAGACAGCAAAAATCTCCAAAGCCTTAATGACATGGAAAGCAAACTGAATAATGAAATCCTCGAAACACAACGCCGCGCCGACTTTGAGCATAAAAAAAGATATCCCAACCAAAAGCGTTCAAAAAGACTACTTCAAAGTAAAGGTTATCCTAGATCAGCAAGTGATGTTTGGGCTCTTGGTGTTATTTTTCTCAATCTTATTTTTGGCCGCAATCCATGGAAAAAAGCATCCCTCACTGAAGACCCTGCCTATAAAGACTACGCCATGTATCCAGACACTTTGAAAGGCGTATTACCAGTATCTAACGAACTAAACCAAATAATGGCTCAAATTTTCCATCCTGACCCTTACATGCGTATTACAATTCCAGCTTTACGTGAAAAGGTTCGCCAATGTGGAAGATTATTTGAAAGAACTGGAGGATTTCCATGGTTCCAACCTTATGTCAAGGCCAAGCCAAACTATTACAAAGAAAAGCAAATTGCTGCCAATTCAGAAGAAAAGAAGAAGGTTACTTCTAGAGTACAAGCCAACATACATGCAAAAGCCAGTTATTCTACAAGTAATCAGATCAAGGCAGTGCCCGAAAAGAACTCCAATGCAGGAAGACCAAAGATTGCCGCCGCTGAAGAAAAGAAGGCTCAAACCAACTTTGCTGAAAATAATAATATGCATACACTCTCGCAAAAACAACAACAGCCACCAGGTACACAAGAAGAAGTCGAAAGAAAACATGAACTGGAGCAATCAGCACCCAAAATCAAAGAGCAATTGGTTATTTCGCATGAGCGTCTTTTTTATAATAGCCCCATATGCCAACCTCAACCATCTCCAGCTAAAGTACAGCCTGCTCAAGTGACACCAGCTGAGGCTACAGCTGTCATCACTCACGGAGGAATAAAGTGTCCAGAGGAGAAGTTTACTATTCAAACTCATACTAGAGAGATAATTATGGAAGACATCAGTGCTCCCATACCTGAGGAAGAAATTTTTGAATTTGAGGACAGCCAAGGCAAAGTTGAGTATACAATTTCAATCCAGTCTAAAATCACATCTCCTCATTCTGGTAGTAACAGTACTTGCCAAAGTGGTAATAAGAGTGGCCAAGGTTCCAGTGTTTTCGTATCTACATCTTCAGACACAGACTATTCAATGGAAACTAGCGAAAGATCTTCCTTTACAAGAAAGCGTAAGAATATTGAAAACAATTATGGTGAAGACCCAATAAGTTCTACTGGTTCTAAGCCCAATAAGCCTGTTGTTTACAATCAGCTCTATCATGGTGTGAATAGTATGCTACTTCCCAGCACACCACCCCCTCAAAACCAAGATCTCAATACAAACACTATTATTGATGCTAAATCTAGCTCTGGTGTGACTGGTAGCTTAAAAAATAATGGTTTTACTAGTATTGATTCCAAAAATTCCAATAATAGTACAGATAATAGTGGCTTCAACAATGTTGAAGACTATTTACCAATTACTACTAGCATTAACAAAAGTTTGCTAAGCCTTACAGGTAAGGTTGATTATCCAAAATTCAACATAGTCCAATCACAGAAGCAAGCCAACGACTTTTACAGTTGCATAATAAGTGAGAATGATCCAAGTAACAACAATGGCTCAGCATATTTCACTCCTACCACCAGTGCAAACAACAGTACAACTACATTTGGAAGCAGAATTACGAACACAACCAATATGACAATGATGACACCACCCAGTGCCAATAGTAACATGACGTCGATGACCAGTGTCAGTAACTCAACTTCTACAACAAACCTTAGTAAAAGTGATAATAATAAGGAATCAAATTCTAAAGGCAGTCTAGTCTCAGCTATCAAAATGGGCAATGGAAATAGCAGAGCAGGAGGATTTTTACAATACACTAGCAAACCAGCAATTTTTGCAGCTCAAATAGTTGCTCAATCATTTCAAAAACGGATAGATGGTATCTATCGTAGAAATGCAGACAACGCTAATAATTATATCGATAATCAATTGGGCGCTGGTAGCTCAAAGCGATTTAGATCAAAAAGTTTTTCATCAGCTTCCTGAGCATTATATAGTTTGTTATTTTATAAATCTTTTATTTGGTATTAGTATTGTGATTATATTTTTTTTCTATGGTGTTTTATATTTAATCAATAATGGACATTTAATTTTAAGATTTAAACATTACGATGAAGATACGTGCGTATTTATGGTATATAATTTCATTTGTAAAGAGTTTAAATTTGTTTGTTTCAAAGAAATATTATCATCAAGGCTCTTATAAGAGCATATAAACAAAAGGAAACATGAGGCTTGTAAAATGAAAAAAAGTTACATAACAAAATGCCATTTTATATTGATTACCTAATTCTTTTTGTTAGATTTTAGCCAGTCTGCAACCAAGAATGCAATATCCAAAGATTGAGAAACGCTTAATCGGGGATCACAGACAGTGTCATAACGAATAACCAAATCTTCATCCTGCAAAGCTTGGGAACCACCAATACATTCTGTCACAGCATCCCCAGTCAACTCAAGATGCATACCATTCAATACACTACCATTGGCCTGATGAATCGATAAAGCCAGTTGAATTTCTTTAGCAATATCATCGTAGTATCTGGTCTTGTATTTTGTAGCTGGAGAAACCTTTGTATTACCATGGCAAGGATCACTAACCCAGACAACCTTATGCCCAGATTCACGAACAGCTTTGATGTGCTGAGGAAGTAGAGTTTCAATTGTAGAAGCACCGTACCTAGTAATTAAAGTAACATGCCCAGTTATAAATTCAGGGTCGAGAATGTTTAACAATGAAACCAATTCATCTGGCTTTGTTGTTGGACCAACTTTGACACCAATTGGATTTGCCAATCCTCTAAAGAACTCTACATGGGCGCCGTCGATTTGGCGAGTTCGATCACCGATCCAAACAAAATGGGAAGATGTGTTGTACCATTTTTCCTTACCGTCTATGTTATTTCGAAGTTTTCGAGTAAGAGTTTGTTCGTATTCCAATAGTAAAGCTTCGTGTGAAGTGTAGAAATCGATAGAAGTGATATCAGTTGAGTTGTCAGCTCCAATTGTTTTCATGAATTCTAAACTTTGTGTTATTTGGTTGACAACCTGTTGATATCTTTCTCTTACTTGATCTTTTTGTACATGTGACAAATCCCAGTCCATAGGGTGTCGTAAATCGGCAAACCCATTATTGAGTTGAGATCGAATGTGATTTATCGTAGCTGCTGAATGGAAGTAAGAGCTGACAAGTCTGGATGGATCGGGGGTTCTATCTTTTAGATCATATCCATTAATATTATCACCTCTAAATGATGGGTATTCTTTTCCATCTATTACTTCAGTAAGCTTAGATCGGGGCTTTGCGTATTGACCAGCCATTCTGCCGATTCTAACTATAGGGAGATTCGCCTGGGATATTAAGACCAGAGACATTTGTAATAATACTTTTAGCTGAGCATCAATTCTATCCTGATTGCAGTAATCAAATAATTCAGCACAATCCCCGCCTTGTAATAAAAATGCCTTTCCTTCGGCTGCTTGTTTTAGTTTGGAATTGAGCTTTTCAATTTCATTAGGGTGGACAAGTGGTGGAAGAGATTCAAGCTTTTCAAGAGCCATTGAGACAGCTGCTTCGTCATCATAAACAACATCTTGCTTAATAGGGTAGTCTTGCCAAGTTGTTGGTGTCCATTCTGGCCTGTTCTTCAAGTCTGTAGGTCGGCCCATATTTGCCATATCGTTTGAAAGAGATCTAAGCTTTGCAGCTCTTTTGGCCCCATCACTTGGCTCGAGTTTGGTAGGGTTGGAGACAATTACTGTTGGTTCTTTCTTTGTAGCACTCATTGTTGTAAAAAACTGGATCGGTAAGTAGTTACAATTAAATAAAGTTCCAAAAATCTATTGATAGCTAGCTTTACTAGTTTTGGGTCACAAACTTGAAATTGAAATGATATAAATAAGGAAGGAAGAAGAATAAAAAGACAAAAAAAAAGAGAAAAAAAATTTAGAGTCAACGATTTTCAACATAAGCTACGCACAAAAATTTTCCCCATAAAACTGGTTGAAAAATCAGTCACACCCACACGTGAAAAGCTTGTGACTAATACAACCCACTTGAAAAATTCTGTATCATTATTTGATTCAAGTGAGCCATCATTTCCGTATTACATTAGAATCACCATTTGAACTTAAATATACATATTATATATATATTTTTAAAAAAAAACTTCTATTATTATATTGGTATCATAATTATTTCCCGAAAAAATTTATAAATCGCATGTATAGTAGATATTCTATATCCAATTTAAGTTTTAGTAGCCATATCTGAGTTATAATTTTACAATTTAGAAGCATCGATCTTCTTGATAACAATGGCACTGGCGCCACCCCCGCCGTTGCAGATAGCAGCAGCACCAATCTTACCGCCTTCTTGGTTTAATACTGAGGTCAAGGTGACAATGACTCTGGCACCACTGCATCCTAATGGGTGGCCAATTGCGACGGCACCACCATAGATATTAACTTTGTTGGTATCAATTCCCAAAATCTTGCAGTTGGCTAATCCAACAACTGAAAAAGCTTCATTGAATTCAAAAAAATCGACATCCTCAATCTTGATATCCGCGTGCTTGAGGGCTTTAGGGATAGCCAATGACGGAGCTGTGGTGAACTTTTCGGGTTCGTGAGCAGCATCACCCCAACCAAGGATTTGAGCAATGGGTTGAATACCCAATTCCTTGACCTTAGCAGCTGACATAAGAATCAATGCAGCACCACCATCGTTAATGGAAGAAGCATTTGGAGCTGTGACAGTACCATCCTTGGAGAAAACAGCACGGGCTGATCTGAGTCTTTCCTCATTTAATTTGAAGGCATCTTCATCAGTTGAAACAACAACACCTGGCTTACCCCTGACACCTGGTAATTCTACTGGAGCTAATTCAGCCTTGAACTTACCATCGTTATGTGCTTGCTGGGCTCTCTTGTATGAAGTGACGGCAAAGTCATCTTGCTGTTCACGGGTGAATTCATGAGTATCAGCGCACAAATCAGCAGCTACACCCATGAGTTGACCATCATAAGCATCTTGTAAACCATCTTTTTGCATTCCATCTACGACAGTAGAACCTCCATACTTGACACCCTTGCGAAGGTCAGGAAGATAGTGTGGAACGTTAGACATGGACTCTGCACCACCAGTAACGACAATCTAAAGAATTATTTTAATAATTAGTATTAACTTTAAAAAAAAGAAAAAAAAAAAAAAAAGCGCGAACTTACATCAGCAGTACCAGACAAGATAATTTGAGCACCAATGATAGTTGCCTTCATACCTGAAGCACAAACTTTGTTGACAGTTGTTGCAACAGTATCAATACCTAATCCAGATTTGATGGCAACTTGACGAGCAGGATTTTGACCAAGATTGGCGCCGTAAACGTTTCCAAAGACGACTTCCTCGACATCGGTTGGCTTAATTTGAGGAACCTTATCAAGAGCAGCTTATGAATAAAATGAGTTTTAGTATGAAAACTTTTCAACAAAACTAAAATAAAAAAAATAAAAAGAAAAAGTGGCACAATTTACAAACCTTTGACGGCATGAGCACCAAGATCAACGTAGGAGAGGGAGCTCAACGAGCCGAGAAGCCCACCAATTGGAGTTCTTGCAGCAGAGACAATATAAACAGGAGATCCCAAAGGCATGATTAAAATTTAAGGTTTTGAAAATGGAGTTTGGTGAAAGGTGTAAGAGATTAGACGAGGGTGATGAGAAAATTGATGAGAAATTGGGAATAGGGAGGAGAAGAGAAGGTATTTATAACTTTTTGTTGGTGAAATGGTTGGTGCTGGTTTTTCAACTGACTACCATAACTTTTTTTACTGAGTTGATTGTGAAAGAGTGCGGAGAGAATTGATTTTTTGTCTAGCGGTGGTCCAAGGCCTCAAAAAAGCTCAATTGGGATTTATGCTGCTAGGCAACCAAAACTTACTACTTGCATATAACATAAATAGTGAATGAAATATAATTGTTACAAGAAACAGTCAACTGTGTAATATATATGGTTGCCTGGCAACTTAATATCACACACTTTCACTTTAAAATTTTCTTAGTAAGAGCAAATCTATCAATTTTTCACTAGTTAATGCCAGTTTTAACATCCAACAACTATCATACATCAAAGATATATTATAAACCACCTTGCTCTTATCAGTACACTGCTAAGCACTAATTTTTTTTTAGTCCACAGTTTTTCTTGCAGATATACATTATATCAATATCAATTCTATCAGTTTAAAAATAATATAAAATATGCCGAGGCTTATGGATCTCTCTATAAGTGAAAAAGAGTTCATCCACTCTCTTCTTCACGATAACGCAACCAGATTGGATGGACGACAGTTTGACCAATTACGACCTATATCTATTCAATTTGGATCCAGTTTGGGAAATGTTCAAGTTTCTTGGGGTAACACTAAGCTGGTTGTCCGAATATCTGCAGAACTCACAAAGCCTAGCGAAGATAGACCACAGGAAGGAGTATTTGTAATTACAACAGATATAAGTTCAATGGCTTCTCCTCATTTTGAAAACAATAGATCCACAGATGTTGAGGAAACATTACTCACTAGAATTATTGAAAAATCAATACGGCGATCAAATGCTATAGATTTAGAAAGTTTGTGTGTTCAAGCAGGCCTTAAATGCTGGGCGATTAGAGCAGATGTCCACTATTTAGAATATGATGGTGCCCTTGTTGATGCTACCTGTTTTGGCGTTGTAGCCGGTCTTTTACACTTCAAGAGACCTGATACCAGTATAATAGATGGTAATCAAATATTGGTACATCCAATCGATGAGAGACCCCCAGTTCCATTGTCAATCCTCCACATTCCCATTTGTGTAACCTTCTCATTTTACAAGCCAAACTCTGCAATTGCTAATAGCAACCCTCAAACCGCAAAAAACAAAGATATGGAAGACGAAGACATGGATGATGATAAAGATTCTCAATTTGAATCTAACTTAGCGACACTTATGGATGCAACAGCTCATGAAGAACTATTTAGAGATGGAGAAATGACTGTTACCATAAATAAAAACAGGGACCTATGTCAGATTTCAAAGACCGGTGGTATTTCTGTTCCAGGTTATACTCTCATCAACTGTAGCAATAAAGCATTCGATGTTGCTTGCAAATTGACTGATCTAATACAAGATGCTTTATCGAAGGATCAAGAACAAAGATCGAAAGGTGAAGGTGGAGCCAACGTCGAAATTTTATTACAGGCAGAAAATAGTAGAGAATAAATGAAGTATATATTTAATTCATAAAGTAAAACTCATCATAATACATTTATTATTATGCATTTGGCATCTAAGAATTTTTAAATCCTCATCACTTTCGATGTGTAGCATTAGTTGTAACAAAGTGTCATTCTGTAACAAATGGTCAAGCATATTAGTCAAACATTCGTTTTGACCTTACCTCATTTTTTTTCTTCACTTTTCTATTCAATTCATAAAATTTTCAATTTTTTTTCTTCTAGGATAGCATCAACAGTTTTACCAAACAACTCATCTTATCATTTGTTCTAACTAAAAAAAATGTCGCTTAAGCAATCTAATGCTAAGTTTGTAAGAGACGTCCTTCGTTCATCTTCAAATTTCTCAAAGTTTGCCCCCATCATTTTGCAAAATGCCAATGCCAAATTACCTTCAGTATACAGACAATTTTCATCCTTACCATACAACTCTAGTCGTAATCAGTCAAGTTTGACATATTTTAAGAGAAATGATCTTCCAGTTAATACTATTATAAGATTTGTTCCTCAACAAACAGCATGGGTTGTTGAACGTATGGGTAAATTTAATAGGTAAGCTATATGCACTTGCTAAATGATATTAACTTTTATGATGCTAACATCATACTATCTTACTAGAATTCTTGAACCAGGTCTCGCCATTTTGATCCCATTTATCGATAAAATCAGATATGTTCAATCTTTAAAGGAATCAGCTATTGAAATTCCTAGTCAAAATGCTATCACCGCCGATAATGTTACTTTGGCTATGGATGGCGTTTTATATATTCGTGTGTTTGATCCTTACAAGGCCAGTTATGGAGTTGAAGATGCAGAATATGCCATTTCACAATTGGCTCAAACTACTATGAGAAGTGAAATTGGTCAATTGACATTAGACCATGTTTTAAGAGAAAGACAATCACTCAATGCAAATATCTCCTCTGCTATTAATGAAGCTGCAAAAGATTGGGGTGTAAAGTGCTTGAGATATGAAATTAGAGATATTCACCCTCCAGAGAACGTATTGGAAGCGATGCATAGACAAGTCTCAGCTGAAAGATCTAAGCGTGCTGAAATCTTGGAATCTGAAGGGCATAGACAAGCAGCTATTAATAAGGCTGAGGGTCTTAAGACTTCCACAATTTTGGCTTCCGAGGCCGTTAAGCTTCAAAGCGTCAATACTGCTGAAGGTGAGGCACAAGCTATTCTTTTGAAGGCTAAGGCTACTGCCGAAGGAATTAGACAAGTTGCTGAAGCTATTCAAAAGACACCAGGTGGCCAAGATGCCGTTTCCTTACAAGTTGCTGAGAAATATGTTGAAGCATTTGGAAAACTTGCCAAAGAAAGCAATACTGTAGTTGTTCCAGCCCAACTGAGTGATATGGGGGGATTCATTGCTAGTGGAATGAGCATTTTCAACACTGTTAAAGGTAGACAGCAACAAGCTATTTCTAATCAATCTGAAAACTCCGAAAAGCCTAAGGATACCTCAGAGCCTCTCAGCCCAGAAATTCAAAACATTATTCAGGCTGTTAATGACGTTACTAAATAAATACATGCCCCAAACATATTTTAACTTCACTAAAGAAAGGTATATAATAGCAAAACAAAGCCCATGATGAGTAAAAGCTGTATAACTATATATATAGTAGTATAGTTCATAATCTGTAAATAGTTCTGAAAAGGAGTATATATTTATGTAATACACTTTGTGCATATGTTGTAGCAAAAAATTTAAATAGTGTGGAGGTTAAAAATCTAATCAAAGAATATTAACCTTTTTTCCACCTTAAATTCTTTAACTTCTGAGGTTCCAAGAGCGTCAACCTATTCAGACTACTATTTCCTTCCGATTTTCCTTTGATCTCTGCTTTACAAACTTGTTTTGAAACATTATCATGGCCTTATAGCACTTTCCGTCATTATGCCCTTAAACAATTGTATACCTTCAAAAATTGATGACTCTGAAAATCTCTCAGACTTCAATAGATATGCTACACCCAGTTGTCGCGTAGATTTAGAAAGTGAGCCAAAAACCGATATCCTGCGACCTATTCACAAGCCAGTGAATGTATCAAAGCCCAAATCTCTTTTGAAATGTTTTGCCTATAGTACTAATAATTCAGCCCCTTCTACAGAACCAGTTATCAGCAATGCGTCTTCAACTTCTGTCACTAGTAATTTATTATGGAATGTTCCAAATCATAAACCTTTGAAGCCAGAAACCTATTCCAATTCTAATATCGGCAATAGTCAATATCAAGATAAAAAACGTTGTCCTACATCTCCACAGTCTACCATAAACTTTGATTCTTCTCGCACTACTAAAAATACTACAATTGCAACCCCAGTAAAAAATCGAGGAAAGCCCATATCTTCACCAAAAATTAGGATAGGAAAGCATTCTGGACAAAGGCCAGGAAACATTCAACTTATTGCTAGACCTCAGAATCCTATTTTTAGGTTTCCTTGTCAAGGCGATGTCAATGTGACAGACACTATAATTGATGGCCAGCAGAGTTTATCTAATATTAGCAATGATATCATACCTCCTAATGACAAAACTTCTTACTGTCTTTTGAGTGATATTAATAAAGGACTGGATGATTCTATTGAAAAAAAAGAATTTATACATACTAAAAATCTCCCCTCTCTAATAACGCATTATCGATCAGAAGATTATGATAAAAATGATAAGAATGACTCAATATACGAATCAACAAAAGATCTTAGCAGAATCAATGCCCCTCTTTTAGAATCTTCATTATCAACCCCTTCGCCATCACCATCGCCAGTTAAAAAAAAATTAAAGCATTTCAAAGCTATACATAGTTCAAAGCGAAATTCAGAATCTATAATATTATTGACATCTTCTGGTGAGATGGACGAGATTAACAGTGATTTTTACAGCTGTCACAATTCCTCAAACTCAAATGCCATGGAAATTCGAAAGGCTCAACATCTATTTTATTCAAATTTTTCTACTGTTCAAAGCCCTTTAGATTGTAGTATATCTTTTGAGAGCGAGCAAAACAAAGGTAATGGGGAATGTTTCCAAATGCACAACAATGACAGTCCTATCTCTACAACTTCAGGGAGTGATACCGAGGATGATAACCCACCTGCCCAGAACACGAATAAATTCAATCCAACTGAAACAGTTAAAGATACATTTGCTTGTACTGAGACGATAGCAATTTCACCAAGAACTGGGTCTGATTATCGTGCGTTGATAGATAATTTAAAAATCCATCATCCAGATGAAAATGCAATGACGCAAGTCTTGAAAACCTTTGAATTATCGCAAGAACATAACGATATTGAGTCGAATCTAGAAAAATGCACATTTGAAAGTTCTTCTAATGAGGGCGCATTGCCTGAGTTTACACCAACGTCACTATGTATATCTCCAAGAACTCCAAATAACTTAAAGCGTCGCAGGTTACTAACTGCGCCAACCATTTCAAGACAAAAGAGTTCAGATTCTATTGATGATTCTAGTTTCTCATCTCCGCAATCTAAAAGACAGAGGCCCAATACCTTATCACCAATAAATGATTGTGGTTCAATTAAGAAAGAACAAATCAAAATTTCTACACGGTTAAAATCTCCTTTTAACAGTCCATCCCCTTTATTGAACGAGCGCGATAATGTGAATTTGTCTGCTGATTCTGCCTCAAATACATTTAATTTTCAAAAGCCATATACAAGCGGAATCAATCGCGACCAACATAGCTCCGAAGAAAATGTCAAGGAAGTTACTGATCAACTATCAAGTTGCCTGTCTTTTTCAAAGTCTCGTTATACTAGTTCCAGTACCAATCAAGTCCAAATGACCAGTCTTAGAGATATTCAAAACAAAATAAAACCTGCGAATAAGCTTAAATCATTTAACAGTTTAAGCTCAATGTCAGCTGCTTTACACAATGAAAATACAGATGATATTACCGAATTATCAAAAAGCAACAACCCAGATTTTAGACAGGTGGGCATTAATATCGAAAACTTAAATGAACCATTAAAAGAGGAATTTGTTAAACCGTTTCTTCTTTATAATGATTATCAACAAGATGAGAGTACTAAAAATAATACGGAGAATCAAGCCCAACCTTGTTTTATACCTTTTAATAGCATGCATATCCACGATGTTCAAAAACAATCAAAACCAGAAGCTTCGAATCCTAAAAAAACCGATTTTTTTTTAGGATATCGATACAACTTTAGTTCTCTCATATCTACACCATTTTCAGATGATACCCAAAAGCCTTTAGATATGGAGATTGATAGAAACAGCATCCATCTTTCTCTACAATCTCAAAATTTGCCATTATCTCAGTCCAATTTTGGGAACTTTCCATGTTGTCCTAATGAAAACAGACGAAATTTACTATGCAACAATGCAGAATCAATAGCTCTTTTTGGCACTCTTTCTGCAAATCTTAACAAAGTTGGTCTTTTACCTCCCACTATTGAGCCAGACCTCAAAGTTGAAGATATGATCAAAAAAAAGGAAAATTCAATCAATAGTTCCTATGTGAACTATCAACCCAAGCCTGAAACATTACTCAATCCATGTATAAACCCACCATTACTTGTTCCAGAAGACCCAAGTGAAGTCAAGGCATCTATTGTTGTTAAGGATAAGGCGAATAATATTAATCAATTGGGTGGAAATTTCACTGATTATAAAAAGACCCCATTAGGTAATCGTCAAATCATGGAGAGTGATAAACGTCATGCTAGGGTTAAAACCAACGCCAACGTTGTTTTATCTAAGCCTGCCAATAACATTATACCTAAACCTTCTCAAGCCATTATTTCTAGAATTTCTAAACATGGTCCTATGGCCCAAAAATCTAAAGTTGTTAGCCATATTAGAGTAGGATTATCTAGGCGATACAGTCCAGAAACACCTTTACATGGATATTTGAAAGATAAGACCAATCTCAAAAAGCCAGATGATAACCAATAATTTGGTATTATCGATCCAATTTATTTATTTATTTATTTATTTATTTTTCAGTCTTAATTTTGTTTTGTTTACTTACTCATATTTTTATCATATACGGTTTTAAAAAGGCTGGAAACCCTGAGTTGCTTATATTTGATGTAGTATTTTATATTTAATTAGATATATTTATTTATTTAATCTTGACAAAAGACCACTCAGCATTCGTAATAGACACTTCATTTGCAGCTTGGTCATCGTAATCATACCATTCTCCTTCTTCCAAGTCAACATCTTGGAAAGTTGTGCTATTTGGTTCTACTTCTTCGTCGTCTTCACCAGATTTTTTTACTCCTTTACAAGAAAACTTGCCATCTGGAATGAACTTGATAAAATCCAAACCTCGAGGGTCGAGTTTGAGCATAACTTTTGCGGATCCTGAGTCTTTATAACTATAAAGTTCAGGCTTATTTAAGTCAGGGGTAGCTGCTGAAGTGGCTGTAGAATGAAATGCATTGACAGACGATTCCTTTTTACAATTCTTGCATTTCATTACCAATGTAGCTTCACCTCTACTTCCTGTGATCTCGGATGTTTGATAAAGATTCAATGTGATTGGATTTGGATGTTCTTCTTTGCAAGATGTGCATCTAGAACATGGTAAAAGCAATTAGTTTTTGGATACAAAATTGAGAAGATAATGGATGCGCTTCAGTGATATATTCTATAATCGAATGCTATCGAACTTTTTACATACCTGACAGTGAAGGTAAAGAGAAATGGATCTTGTAAGCTATCAGCAAACTGAACGTCTGTGACATTTTCCAAGTCTGCTTTTAAAGTGAGGCCAATCATTTTTATTTATTCCTGATATATTTTGATGTGAGGTTTGAAAATAGTTTTTTTGAAAAGATTGTCAAAAACAATTGCTGGACTATCAAAAATAGTTCAGAAGCCCAAAAAGTTACAAGAATAAATAAAAAAAAGGAAGATTTGAGAATTACTGTAACAAATTATGTAACTGTTTTTGGAACAACTCGAATCATCCACACCACTTTTTTTCTACCTTTATAAATCTTAAATAACTTGAATAACAAATTTTTCAGCATAACGGGCCAACAAAAAATACACAAAATATCGGGAAATTCTCTTCAAAGTTCTAAGAAACATCTTATTAGAAAGTGGTAAATTTATTGACTAATGAAAAGCTCATCTCGTACAATATGTATGGGTTTGAAAGGCCATAATCGAATTAATACATTCATCAAATTATTTCTAAATTCTCCGGAAAGAAGGTTTTTACAAACTCATTCCAAGAACACTCATGAATCAACTTGTGGATCAAAGTCTGAAATTTTTTCCGAACATGAGTACAATTTTGATTCCTTTACAGGCCAAAATGTCTTCATGTTTTCGCACAGAGATTCAGTTCTATCGAATTTTTCAACAGATGAAGAATTGGAAAATAATTTAGGGAAGCCTGTTGATAGAAACATTAAAATTGATGCTGCAATTAGAATGTTGTGTGATAACTTTATTATATATGAGACATTAGATCACCTTATTACTAAAAGACTTCGTGAACTCGAGTACAACAGTTACTCAACATGTTCTAAAAAGCCCGGCGAAGATAAAAAGCGATCAGAGAACGAATTACATCCACTTACACTTAATGAAATATATCCCGGGATAAGAAATGACAGACTTATTGCATACATTAACAAACTGCGGCTTGAGAAACTGAATAAGAAGCAACTACAAACCTTATACATGTATCTGACAAAATATTTTGTCAACTATGAACATGGTGGATTTACTCAGTACTCTAGATACCTTCATGATATTATGCGAATTCCTACGGCTGGACCTTCAGTTGAGAAATATCATACGAAACCTCTCAATGATGAACAAAAAGCGCTATTAAGAAAGCTAAATTTCAAAGACCAGAATGATGATATTACTGACCAAGAATTAATAAGTGAATTCAACAAACGTGTCGACAGTAAAAGCACTAGAATACTAAACTCGCATCTTCGAAAAATAATGTCAGAACCCAATCCACGTATTCTTTCCAAAGTAGCTCATCTCCTAATGTTTTCATCGGCAAAACCTAACGGTGAAACGTTCAATATTCTCATAAGGCAACTTAACCTTTACCACATGGAAGTGCCTTCTCGTATGGTTTTAGATGTTTTGTTGTCTACAAAATTACCTTTAGATGGCCATATTTTTGTTACTGCCATGAAACTTGCAATATCTACATACGATAAAGATGGATTTTGGACCTTGGCTAGAGTTCATGATCTGAATTCTGTTTCGACTGTTGATGATGAGCCTTCACCTCTAGATAACTCTTTTTGGTTTCGATTTCATCCAGTCAAAATGTCAGCTTTCAAATCACAGCCTTGGCCTGATTGTAGAGCTCAAGATATTCTGCTTAGAGAACGATTCTACCCAAAAACTGAAGATTCAAAGTACTATAAAAATATGCATTCAACACAACTTTACACTACCATAATGTCAGGTCTTGTTCGATATCGATGGTATTGGTGGGTTGACACTGTGATTCGGAAAGTTGCTGCTGAAAAACTGCCAATTACCTTGGAAATGCTGACTTTGAACATGCAAGCAGCAGCTCAAACTAAAGATCAAACAAAAGTTTATTGGACTTGGAAAGAGATTTTGAGTTTGCCATCGACTCTTATGAACATATGTGATGTAAAAGAAAAGAAAATATTTGTCAAGAATTCAAATGGAAAAGTGGTAAGTCGAGTTATACCCGTTATGGTTGACCGTTATGGGAACGAAATCTCGAGTAAGGTCTTTGATAGAGAAGTATACTTGGCAAGTAAAGAAGCTGCAAAAGCTATAGAAGATGAAAAGTTATTAGCAGGGATTGAAGCTTTTAACTCCAAAATGGAACTTGTACGTCTAAATATTGGCCATATGAGTTTACTACCAGATCGTCATGAAATTGAAATGGCTGGAATTTTGGAAGAAAAAGAACCATCTCAAGAGGATTCAAGTCGGTTCAAAATTCTAAACGATCTAAAGAAATTTTTTGGGTTCCAGTCTCAAGACACCATCAAATATAATGCTAATAATGAGTCTTCTTCAACTTTGAATCCTCTTGTTGAGGCTGTATTTCTAGAAGAAGATGGAGACACTAGGCATAAGAATGCCGTAGATGATTTGACAAAGCCATCTCAACTTGAACACAAGTATTCAATATCAGACCCTGTTCTGACATCTCCACTGTCTAGATTAAGTGTTGCTGTAGCAAACCACAAAAACCCCATGGCAACATTAGCGGGCTCAGTACTAGACTGGTCTCCAAGACCAGGTAAAGGTGAAACTAAAGACATTCCAATTTCAAAACGGCACCCAAGTAAAGATAATACTAACTTGGATACCAAGGCTTTAGATAAAACAACTAAAGGGCCAAACTCAAAATCAGTTCATTCTAATAAAAATAATGCGTTTTTTAATCCAAATGCAAACGTCAGCAAAAAGGCTATTAAACCTCACGTACCAAAAAAATCCATTTTGGAACGACATAGAGTTACATCAACGACTTTGAAAATTTGGCAACAGACTGGAAATGATTTTGAGGCCGACAAAACCCAAGATCCTAATGACCCCACCAAATTGAGCAAACAACATAGCCTTAGAATGGGCACTGAGAGATGGTTTGATTTTCTCCAATGATTGCCAGGTTTTATTTAGATTTATTTTTATTCCTGCATTTCTATGTAAATAATTACTATACTTTTTTTTCATGCAGATAATTCAAAAAATTAAAGCAAGTCAAATTGTGCATTAGAAATACAATGTTACAACATTATGTAAAAAAATGTTAGGGCAAATCAAAGATACCTTTCAATTAAGTTTTTTGCTTCAGCTTCAACATTTCGGAAAAGAGCACCTTTGCGATGTTTGGCATTCTTAATTGCTTCCTTGACTGATTCATCAGCCTTAAGCTCCTCATTGAATGCAGAGATAGATGCACCCCATTTTTCATAAGCGTCTCTATACTCTTTGTTAGTAGCAATAACATTAGAATGAAGGAGTGTCGAGACACGTAAACGGTTCACTGAAGCATCAAGTGCAGCAATGATGCGCTGTGTACTCCTGTAATATGACTCATCTGAAAATGTGTTATCCCAAGCTCTTCCAGTACCACTTATCCATATACAAACAGCGTAGACTATGTCAAGCAAAAATAGAAAAATGGAATTGAACTTGACGGCAAATTCAAAAAACCAGTATACATCCTGTCGTGATAAGGCAATTTTGTTGATTCTCATAAAGTAGATTGACTTAGGAAAATAGTAGTAATGGTATAATATATAAGCGAGCCCTGCAAGATTAATGACAGCAAAAGAGCGACACCATTGAGCTGACTGAGGTGTGGTTAAAAACAGTCTGGGACCTGTTGAGGTAATTAGAATCATAAACATATTGATGAGATATGGAGCGCTTATTGAGGGTAGTGAATAAATGAGGAAAGTCACTGGCATATCAGTTTTACAAAACTCACAGTTCAAAAATGGATCAGTTCCGTATTCTGTATACAGTAGCTTCCCATCAGTTGTTGACAATCGATCAAAAAACTTCTGCCATTGATCTGGTGTTGCATACTTGGCAATTTGTCTAAAGCCATAGGGCATAGCTGATATTAGTGCTGAGTCCCATAATTTTTTGCTTTCAACCCCCTGTTCTGTATTTGATTCATTCTTTGATCCCAAATTAGTTGTGAAAATGTTAGTCAATCGGGCCTCAATAACCTGACTAGGTGTTTGCAGTCTCGAATCAGTAATATGGAAAATATTAGGTGATTTGGCTGATGTTAATGGGTAATATAGTAGGGGAAAAAAAAGGGAAGTAGCAATGATGATAGCTAATATATGTTGATTTCTTCGTGATAATGGCTTGATCGAAGATTTGTATTTTTCACTTTTGCAGTAGGCATAGAATCTCAATCCTCTTTTCCATATGATTGGGACTACAAAAGGTGCCAATGAAATGAACAAAGTCTTAAGATTGGCCAAAGTCTGAGTTGACATGATAACAGGGCTGCCCTTATCTCAGTATTATGTAATATTTCACGTATGATCAAAAGTGTTTGGTATCTTAGGATACTTTGTTTTATATATACAAACTGTCAATCAAGGGAGATTAAAAAAAAAAGAGAGGTGGAATTTCTAAACGCTGTGTTGGGAAATGACCTTTGTTCCAATATGTTACATAATTTTAAATTGTCATACACCTGTAACAAGCTTAACAGTATTAATTTATGACTAAAGAAAAAAATCGTTCAGCCGTACATTCTGATTTATAATACATCACACTTTGTAATGTGAATTGCTCTTCATCTTTGTAATCCAAATCTTCAGGTTCAAAATTTCCATAAATAAGGCTTTGGGTTCTCCGCCACTTATTCTAACTTTCACTCTCTTTTTTTATTCTACTCTTGTTTTGTATTATCATTTGTTGTTTCTATCTGTAGCTGATTTTTTTTCTTACCATAATGATTAATAGTGTCAAAATACTAATATGAGTTTTTGTACATTAGAAAGTCTTCCTCCAGATTTGATATATTCTCTACACCCTTATCTGTCTGGTTTCGATACCCTTTCGCTTTCTCAGACTTGTTCGTCTCTCAGACTGAAATGCCGTCATCTAGTTTATCGCACATGCATGTATGCTACAGCGCTTGATCTTGATGTGAATTACCATCGTGCTGTGTGGGCTTCTCGCAAAACTTTTAAAGATAGAAATTTTAATTATGCTCCTCAAATGGCATTTTACCAACCCGATCGATACTCTTGGATGTCTACCTTATTCATTACTCGTGTATATCTTGTCATTCCTTTGGAACTATTTAGTCCTCCATATCCGATTTTGAACGAAGACCACATTCAGAGGTATTTCCCTCGACTTAAATCAATAACATTAGTCAACCTTTGTCTGAAAACTACCACAGTTCCTAGTAATTGCTTACTAAAACTCTTACATCTTTTTAATCTACCCAAAAACAGACACATCTCTTTTAGTTATATCTCAAATGATGTCCGTGGAACTCCACTTGACTTTAGAGGCTTTAAACACTTTTCAACTGCATCTTTCCATAGCCTTCTTAACTCATTAAGCATCAGCTGTTTCAGTCCAGATGATTCTTTGCAACGACTACAGCTAGATTCACAGCCTTTATCCAATCTAAAATCTATTAATATAGGCTTTCTATGTGAATCATGCCTTCAAAGAACCCCCAACCCATTAGAATTGGATTTATTTCAAAATCTTCTCCAGCGACTGCCTCGCTTACAGAACCTATCCATATACAATATTAAGGTATTTTTCTTCATTCCTATCACAAATCTCATTCATTCTACTTTTACAATACCTGAGGATCAAAACAGGTTTCAACTCAAGAAATGTAATCTTGGATTTCTAGTGCATAGCTTGGAGCCGTTTGTCATTGATTACAGAAATCCGACTCTTCCGAATTTATCTCATGTAGATAACCTTTCGTTTAAATTTTGTAATAGTCCCAACACTCAGGTTTATCTAGAGCCATTGCTGAAAACTCGATATTGGCTAAAAAGGTCAAACCCTAAGATGAATCTCGACATTTTGCATGACTGTCACAATTCATATTTCATTCAAAACTTTACAACCACCAAACAAATCGTTACGATGTTGACATCACTTACAATCGAACTTCGCACTGATCCTGAGACTTCTTTTGTTGGTGAGGATAGGGTAAAGCTAAACAAGTATCCAAACTTTCCTAATCTCAAAGTATTAAATATAAATACAGGCGCTGGTTTAAAGTGTCCTGCTGAGGTACTGTCAGGAGACTGTTGTAGTAAACTTCATATTCCCCACACACCCATACAGATTTTTCTAGTTGCTTTTTTTCAATATCCTATGCTTGTTAAGCAATTAATTCAGCTCCCAAGAAAAGACATTTGTGAGTGGACCAATGATGGAGAAGGCGATTCAATGGGAACTTTGTTTGGCATTATTTATTGTAGACTTCATCAAGACATTTTAGTGATGCAGCAATACCCGCTCAATCAAGAGCAATATATATTTATCAAGCACTGGCTCCCATTTTTGATCTGTGTACTGATATTTGGCGTGGGTGATAAACGCTCATTTATTAGCAATTGTATGCAGTTTCTTGATAGTGTCATGAATTCTTGTACAAAGGATCCATTTTTGAAAGACAGATATTCAGAATTATCTCCCGTGCTGATGGACTATGACATTTTAACTTATCTATCATTAATGGGACTAACTGAAGACATTTGCCAATTTGTTTTAGATCATCCTCATCTTCAAGATGTAAGTTTGGGTTCGTCTTTCCACTTAACAAACAGCCCAAGATTTCGATTTTACCTTTGTCGAGCCTTTTGTAAAAACAGCCATATCAACAATCTATATTTTGAAGAACGCCTGAAACCAATACAAAAGGAATCCTTAATGTGGCCTGAATCAATGAAAAACAAAATTTCGTCATATACTTTGAGTCGAGTCAGCTCTGTATGTAATAAATACGTTGCAGATAGAGAAGTCGACGCACTTTCTTGGAGAAAGAAGACTCTTCCAAATTTTCCAAAGTTAAATAGCACTGGATACTTGGGATATCATTGGTGATGATTTAATACTCTTTTACTTAATATTTGCATTTATTTTATTTGTTTGTTTTTTTTTCACGTCTTTTATTCTTCTGTTTCTAATGACTTTTATGCTTTAAAATGGTATTTTTTTATGATACAAACTTTTTCTCTTATAGTAGAACTCTGATAATATACTTTTCATTTTATATGATGCTTTTAATTCAATATGATTGAAGTTGCAAATAGTGGCCAGTAACTATCAATTACTATCACTATTTATTTTGAATATTTCAAACATTCTAACTCATTTATATACTTCACATTTCAGAGTTTCAAAACTTAAAAAATATGAAAATCAACTTGTTTGTTTGTTTGGGCATTTGAAGCGACCACAAATCCGAGCAAAAAATAAATCTTGTTATTGTTTTTATATAATATCAATATAGACATCAATTTATTTAATTTTAAAAGAACTTTAATGGAAAAACGTATTTTACTGTTATTGATTCTTTGTATGTGTGTATGCTGGTCTTTAGTGGTCAAACATTTTCTAGTTCAAGTTATTCCCGCTTAGCTCAGTCGGTAGAGCGTTCGGCTTTTAAGCATGCAATCTTTGTAGCATTGAAACCGAAATGTCAAGGGTTCGAGCCCCTTAGTGGGAGTTGTTTTTTTTTGAATTGTAACAAATGTTTTATTTTTCATCTATGAATATTAATATTTAGTTGCATCTTCTATAATGATTGTTATAATTTCCTTCTACTTTCAAATGAGTATGCAGTCACTTTTTTTTTTGTTTGCAAACAAAGTTCAACATTGTCTATCTATCATTATATGCTGTTTAATAGGATGTTAGTTATCTATATATATTTAGATATACGAGACTACGAATGAAAGATGCTTTAATTAGGTTTGTGTAATCAACCAATAGATTTTTCTATTATATAATATACCAATTCAGTGTATACAAGGAATGATGCTTTTTAAGTGATAAATGCCAATTTGTGTATATTTATAATTTTTTTTCTATGATTAATATGATGATTATAATAATAATGACTTCAAATTTTCTAATTGCAATATTATATTTTTTTTATTATTTTTTCATTTTTTTGGTTCAATTTTAAATATTCATTAAATGGTTTTCTTCATAATTTATTTAACCAAATGCAACTTTTGGTTGCTCATCAGAAGGTTGATTGTTGAAAGCAACTGTGCACTTTGCCATAGTTGGCGAACTTCTTGAAATAGAATCTGTGAGGTAGAAGTTTTTGATTGGTTTGACGAGTTTTTCACCTACTGGCTTACTTGACTTGTTAGCATGAACAAGTGCTTCCTTAATACCAACTGAGGCAAGAGATGCTGGTTCAATGACTTCGTGACGAAGGAGATGTGGCGCTATTTCACCTAATCTGTTTCTGATTTCGTAAATATCATCATATGGTAATGCAGAGCCAAGATATTCACTAGCAGCTCTGATAATCTTCCAGTCCTCACGGGCGACGCCTGGTGGTCCAACAGCAGCACGGGTAGTTTGAGCTCTACCTTCTGTGTTAACATATGTAGCAGTCTTTTCAGTGTATGCAGCACCTGGGAGAATGACGTCGGCATATTGAGCACCAACATCACCATGATGACCTTGGTAAATGACGAAAGCATCTTCAGGGATATCAGATGGCTTGATTTCATCAGCTCCAAGAAGCCAAATCATCTTTGGCTTAGTAGAGGCTGTTTCTGGAGATGGTGGAACAAAGCCTACATCAAATGCACCGGTGTGAGAAGCAGCTCTTTGAAGAACGTTGTAGCCATTCCATTCAGGAGTGATGAAGTTGGATTCATGCTTGGAAATGAAGCTGCCAATGGTCTTGAAGATGGCACCAGCATCCTTGTTTTCAGCAACAGCTGAACCAACAATGATAAGAGGCTTCTTAGCATTAGCAAGTTTGGAACCAAATTCACCCTTGAGAGCTTCAGCAAGAGCAGCTTGGTCTTGACCCAAGTGTTCAACCCAGAATGTAGATTCAAAGTTTTCTCCCACAAGACCAATCTCAAGATTGGATCTAAGGAATTGTTTTCTGATTCTAGCATTCAATACTGGAGCCTCGTGTCTTGGATTAGTACCAACGAGAAGAATGACATCAGCTTCTTCAATACCTGAGATAGTAGAGTTGAAGGTGTAGTTGGAACGGAAGTCTACACCATGGGCTGGGGTACCAACGTTGTCAAGAGTGAGATTTTCAGAACCAAGAGAGTTGGCAAGATCCTTAAGTGCAACAAGAGATTCGACCTCAACAAGGTCACCGGCAACACCCTTGAATTCATCACCTTTAACACCCAAGTTGTTGTAGGCCTCAGCAATAGAAGAAAGAGCATCATTCCATGTGGCAGTTTCAAAAGAGTTTCCAACCTTGATAAGTGGAGTTGTAAGACGTTGGGTCTTAAGACCATCGCATGCAAATCGAGTCTTATCAGAAATCCATTCTTCGTTAATATCATCGTTGATTCTTGGAAGAACTCTCATAACCTCAACGCCACGAGAGTCAATGCGAATGTTTGAACCCAAAGCATCCAAAACGTCAATAGATTCGGTCTTCTTGAGTTCCCAAGGTCTAGCATGGAAAGCATATGGCTTGGAAGTGAGGGCACCAACAGGACACAAGTCAATGATGTTACCTGAGAGTTCTGAATTAAGATTTCTTTGAAGATAGGTACCGATTTGCATGTCGTTACCTCTACCTGAAGTTCCCAATTCAGGAGCACCAGCAACGTCGTTGGAGAATCTAACGCATCGAGTACATTGAATGCATCTGTTCATAGAAGTCTTTACGAGAGGTCCAATATCCTTATCCTCAACAGCTCTCTTACCGGAAATTTCATGAAATCTACCTCTGTCTCTTCCGTATCTCATAGATTGATCTTGTAAATCGCATTCACCACCTTGGTCACAAACAGGGCAGTCTAAAGGATGATTAGAAAGCATCATTTCCATGACACCTTCTCTAGCTTTTTTAACACGTTCAGTATCGGTTCTAACAACCATACCAGGGCCTACAGGAAAGGCGCAAGATGCAACTGGCTTAGGGGCACGTTCAAGGTCAACTAAGCACATTCTGCAGTTACCAGCAATAGCTAATTTTTCGTGGTAACAGTATCTTGGGACAGTGACACCAGCCTTTTCACAGGCTTGAATGAGAGCAGAGCCGGCTTCAATAGAAACCTTTTTACCGTCAATTGTGAGTTCAACTTCAGCTTTTCGCATAACCGATGATGAGAATTTGCGGTTGGCAAGACGAGATATGCTCAAGGCATTTCGTCTCAATAAATTAGATGTTGATAGCATTGTGAGAGATGTATATATGTAAAATGAGGGCCGACAAAAAATCGAAATGTGATGTTAATATGATCGAAGTAAAAAAAAGACGTTAAACAAATACAAATAAATGGATGAAGATGATTGAGTTGATTGTTCTGTTAACTGAGTTGAAGATTGTTAGTTTTTTTTTTATTCTGAGGATTATGAGAAACAATTAGAATCCAATTGGCTATTGCATGACAACAGCTAAATAAGTAACTAAAGAAAAAGTATCAGTAAACACATACCCTTTTTTTTTTTTTTTACAAATGATGATGAAGATGTTGAGATTGGTAAGGAAGTAAAACACTTGCCGGAAGTTGAAGATGGTGGGATAGGTTGGAAGGAGGGTTGAATAAAGGCGTTGAAATGGGAAAAGGAAGAGAAAAGAGAAAGAGGAGGAAAAAAGGCCAGAAACTTTTTTCTTGATTTTTTTTTGGGTTCATTCTATGGGAGGATGTGAAAATTGGCATAATAATTATAATTCCATCTGCTTGATTGGCCAGGCTTTCTTGACTATATGGGTTAGGGTACACGTGACAATTTGTGTATTTCACCTTTTTTGGTGAAAATTTTGTATAAATTCTCCAGAAAGAAGAGACTCTTTCCTTTTCTTTTCTCTTTTTCTTCTTTGTGTTCACTCCTAAGAATTATTGTAGGTGTATGTTTGCGTGCTTTCTTTAATTAGAATCACATACTACAAACTACATTCTCTACATCTTAGGACAGAGGAAGTTCTTTTTTAAAAGGATGTTCTTTATGGAGCTGCAGACTTGTTGCTTTGAAGAAGCAACTGGGATGACTGCAAATCTTTACCGAGGGCATTACATTTTTTTTAATATTATTTATGACGCTTTGTCTTAGCGATGTATTATTGTTTTCTACGTAAATATTGACATTTCATAATTTGTAACGTTTAATTTGGTAAAAGTTTACTGTAAATCTGTTTTTACTAGAGAAAGATCTTGCTATGATAACGATGCTATTTAATAGCTAGTTCTAATAAGTCGTCATTTGGCCCTATGGATTTAGCACTAATACGGTTGGTGAGAATTCGAGGCATTATGTAATAGATGGAGTTGTAACATATATTGTCACAGTCCAAATCAGTTCCTTTTTCGGTACATGAAAATAAATGTGCTGTTAGCCACCACTCTAGCCACAAAGGTAAGCCACAGAAGTAGTGGCGTCCAATGAAAGTTTGCCGTTTTCCAAGCAATTTCAGTTGCAATGATGAGAATCCACGTGAAATTAACGAAGAGGTGGCTAGATGGTGCAAGGCTCAAGCCACAGCTAATTTTTGTCATTTTCATTTATTTTTTTCTATTGAAAAAAAAAACTATATCAATTTTCTTCTTCTTCTTCTTTTTTTCTTTTTTTCTTCTTTTTTTTCATCATCTATTCATTAAAGACCGTTTTGTTTTAAGTCATCAAAATTATAATAAGTAGCAAGATGGTCAAACAACTATCAAGTTCACTTGAGTCTGGTATGCCTCTTATTATACAGATTTCTATTCATTGTTGCTAATCTCTAACCCCATTTTTTGATACTACAGTGGCTCATGTCTCGAGCGTTTTGGCTAAACCCTTTGTTTTTCAACCCTCTTTATCATCTAAGCTTCCGAGCTCTTTGGATTCAAGCAATGTAAGTTTTTTAAACTTAATCAATTTTTATAAAGTTTAATACTAATGACCTATATATAGTCTGTTGTGATCCGAAATGGCACAGATGGCCTCGCACAAGTGATAGCCGCTTTAAAAGTCTCCCAAGATCAATTATCAGTGATCATCTCACTTAATGAGCTGTTTAATGGTATCATTCATCTTCAAAATCTTTCTAATCACAAAATTGTGTTTCACATTGATACATCATCTATTTCAAAATCTTTACCAGATTATGGTAAAATTGCTGCTCTCAGACATCTTGGATTTACTTTCCTGCAATCTTTTGGAACAGCTGATTCTCAAAAAATTGCTCTTGCTTCTTATTTGATTTCAAAAAGACAATCGCAACCAGTTTTCCACTTTTTTTACCCATCATCTTCTGCTTCAGCTAATGAAATTTCTCCTGATTCTCTTTTATCTTCCTATGAGTCTACTGAATCTATTATCTCTTTATCCGAATCAATTGAGGAACATGGTGAAAAGCAAGAGCCTATCACTGAATCCTTAACCCAGACTATCTCAGATGTCTTCACATCATTGAGCCTTAATTCCTTTGAATATATTGGTCCAAAGAATGCTACCTCTGCAGTTGTTCTTTTTGGCTCTTCTTATGACTTATTTATTCAAGCAATAAATGGCGCTTCTAAGTCAGATATATACTCGCAAGTTGGCCTTGTTCTTATCCACGTTTACAGACCATGGTCTTCCAAGCAATTGCTAAGTGTATTGCCAAAGTCAGTTACCAGACTCGGCTTGGTTGAACAACTAAAAAAGAAAATTACTACATGGAGTCCTCTTATTCAAGACTTTATTGCAGATGCAAGCGATGAGAAATTATTCAACTCAATTGAAACTACTATTTCCTTTCAATTGGGCGGCGTTACGTCAGAGAATGTAATTACTGTATTGAAGGCCATTTCACTAAATCTTACCTCTTCTAATCCTGTCAACAATCTTTTTGTTGGTTCTCGAGAACAACAACCACAACAAACATTCGAAGTAAGTGAGAGCCTACAAAATGCAGCCAAGCATTTGGAAACAGCTTACACCAAGGTACTTTCGCAACTCTTCCCCCAAGAGAATCTTGATATCCTCAATCTATATGATGCAAAGACCACTGGCTTTGAAAATACACCTGAATTTGGATATGGTGCTTATCTTGCAAAGGCTGAAGCTAAAAGGGAATTGGCCAAATTGATAAAACGAAGTGTTGAAGAAAACGATTTTCCTTCTTCCACCAAGAGTAAACTCATTGACCTTCTTTCTTCTTGGATCCTCAATCACAACTCAGTTACCTCCATTCAAGGTAATAAGAATATCAATGATTCAGTATCCGAACTCAAGAAATTGTTAAAGTTGGCTTCAGAATCAAGTAAGTGTGCTAGCTCTATTTTGAGCAAAGAATCTTTACTTCCTTTCTCTTCTTCGTGGATTATTGGCTCTGATGCTTGGTCCTACGATCTTGGCAATTCTGGTGTCCACCATGTTTTGGCTTCAAAGAAAAATGTCAATATGCTTATCATTGACTCTCAACCTTATTCTCAGGTTGTTAAGGATAACTCAACCATTAGAAAAAAGGATATTGGTTTATATGCAATGAACTTTGGAAACGTATATGTTGCTTCAGTTGCTGTCTATTCCTCTTATACACAACTTCTTCAAGCTCTTGTTGAAGCCGAAAAGTTTGATGGCCCATCAATTGTGTTGGCATATCTTCCATATACCTCTGAAAATGACTCTCCAGTCACTGTTCTTCAAGAAACAAAGAAAGCTATTGATTCTGGCTACTGGCCATTATACAGATGGAATCCTACCCTTGAAGATCAACCATTCAAATTAGATTCTTCCAGAATCAAAAAAAATCTACAAGATTTCCTTGACAGAGAAAATCACCTTACATTACTTTCAAAACAAAACCCCACATTTGCTAAAAATTTGGCTCAATCATACGGTACTGAAATCAAAGATCAACAACGAAGAAAGGCTAAAGACGCTCTCAGCAAACTGTTAGAAGGCCTATCTGGACCTCCATTGACAGTTTTATTTGCCTCTGATGGTGGTAATGCTGAAGGCCTTGCCAAGAAATTGGCTAGAAGAGCTAAAGGTCGTGGCTTGAAATCTGTTGTTCTTTCAATGGATGACTACCCAATTGAAGATTTACCAAACGAAGAGAACATTGTTTTAATTACATCAACAGCTGGTCAAGGTGAACTTCCTCAAAATGGTAGAAACTTTTGGGAAGCTCTTAAAAACAATGCTGCTGACTTGGACCTGGCTAGTGTTAAATACTCTGTTTTTGGTTTAGGTGATAGTAAGTACTGGCCTAGAAAGGAAGATAAACATTATTACAACAAGCCATCACACGACTTATTTAAGAAGTTCAAACTACTAGGCGCATCTGAATTGGTTCCTCTTGGACAAGGTGATGATCAAGATCCTGATGGATTCCAACAAGGCTACAATGAATGGGAACCTTTGATTTGGAAGGCCCTTGGCGTTGATAACATAGCTGTTGCTGATGAACCACCACCAATTACCAACGAAGATATCAAAATTGGATCGAACTTTCTTCGAGGTACCATTGCTGAAGGTCTTAAGGATGAGTCTACTGGCGCAATTTCTGCTAGTGATCAACAGTTGACCAAGTTCCATGGCATTTACATGCAAGATGATAGAGATATCCGTGATGATAGAAAGTCTGCTGGTCTTGAACCTGCCTATTCATTTATGGTTCGTGTTAGATTACCAGGTTGTGTCTCTACTCCAGAACAATGGCTTAAAATGGATGAACTTTCTACTTCATACGGTAACGATACCTTAAAAATCACAACTCGTGGTACTTTCCAATTACACGGTGTCATTAAGAGAAACTTGAAACCCGCTATTCGTGGTATCAATTCAGCCTTAATTGATACTGTAGCTGCATGTGGTGATGTTGATCGTAATGTCGTTGCTGCTGCTTTACCTAACAACAAGAAGATTCACGACGAAGTTGTTGAAATCTCAAAGGCCATTAGTGAACATTTGTTACCACAAACCACTGCATATCACGAAATCTGGCTTGAAGGAGCTGACGATCTTGATCAACCAGGATACACTGAAGCATTTGAGAACAGAAAGGAAGGTCCAAGAAAAAAGAAGTTCCTTATTTCTCAAAGTACACTAGTCGACCAAGAACCACTATATGGTCCTACATATCTTCCAAGAAAATTCAAAATCAATATTGCCGTCCCTCCTTACAACGATGTCGATGTTTTTGGCCATGATATAGGATTGGTCGCTATTGTTGAAAACAATGAACTACTTGGTTTCAACGTCTTCATTGGTGGTGGTATGGGTACCACTCACAACAACACCAAGACATACCCACGTACCGGTAGTTTGCAAGGTTACGTACCAAAGGACAAGATTATTGATGTTTGTGAAAAGATTATGCTTGTTCAGAGAGACTTTGGTGACCGCAAAAACAGAAAGCATGCTAGATTGAAATACACAGTTGACGATATGGGCAATGATGTTTACAGAGAAAAGGTTGAAGAACGCCTTGGATACAAATTTGAACAGGGCCGTCCTTTCCATTTTGATTCCAATACCGATCAATTTGGCTGGGTTACTGATGAATCTGGACTTCATCACTTTACAACATTTGTTGAAAATGGTAGAGTTGAAGACACTCCCGAGTTACAATTCAAAACCGGTTTCAGAGAAATTGCAAAGATGATGATAGGTACTGGTGGTGAATTCAGATTGACTGCTAATCAACACATTTTGATTTCCAACATCACTGACGAAATGCTCCCATCCATTAAAGAAGTTATGGCTAAGTACAAATTGGATAATACTGCATTCTCTGGATTGAGACTTTCATCTGCTGCCTGCGTTGCTTTCCCTACCTGTGGTTTGGCTATGGCCGAATCTGAAAGATACCTTCCTCAACTAATTACCAAATTGGAAGCTATCTTGGAAGAGTATGGCCTCCGTCATGATTCTATTGTTATGAGAATGACTGGTTGCCCTAACGGTTGTGCCAGACCTTGGCTTGCCGAAATTGCATGTGTTGGTAAGGCTTACGGTGCTTACAACTTAATGCTTGGTGGTGGCCACACTGGTGAAAGATTAAACAAACTTTATCGAAGCTCTTTGAGCGAAGAACAAATCATTGAAACTTTGAAGCCTATGTTTAAGAGGTGGTCACTGGAAAGAAATGATGGGGAACCCTTTGGTGATTGGGTTATCAGAGCTGGAATTATTGCTGCTACTAGAGAAGGAAAAGACTTCTGGGACAATATTCCTGAGGAGGAATAGTCTCATTAAGGATAAAGTTAAATAAAAAGAAAAAAGGAATAACCTTAAAAATATGTATGGCTTAGAAAATACAACAAAATTATATTTTTAGACATTCAGGAATAAATATTTTAATAAAAAAAGTTTACTATTCAAACTATATAGATGATTCAATTTTTTTCTCCACTGAAATGTTTGGCATAGGAGGTTCTAATGTAGGATACTGAGGAAGTGACGAATGCTGTGGATCATAGGGTGGCCGTTCAGGTTTCATGGGATTTGGATCTTTTATTTTGAGCTCGCCATGTAAAAGTCTCAAAAGCCAGTCAGGACGGTTCCCTCTTTTGAAATGATTTTCAAAGTGATTTATTTCATTTTTATTCAAAGCTTCGTTAGAGCTTTCATAGGATTTAGTAGGAAATGCATTCAACTGTTTCGATTTTTCCGTATGCGAATACATAAAAGAGCTTTTGCTGAATACTTTGGTAACTGGAACAGCTTCAGTAGGATAAAATCCCACAGGTAAGAGGGATACAATCATAAACAAGATACGCATTGTGATCAATTTGAAAGGTTTCTTGAACAATAGGTATAAACAAGACCGCAATTTGTTGCATAAAAATTATACAAGAAATAAAAAGCATTATTTGAAAATATAGATATATTTGAGCCATTTTATATCTTTGAATAAATTTTATGTTCATCATTATTACGGATATAAATGCATTGCTTTTTTTTTTCTTTTTTTTTAAAGAAGATTGAAATAGCATTAGAAAAACGGCAAATATTTTGTAATTGTATATACATTTCCTTCTTTTATGAGAAGACGCAACTGGTATCTCTCTTGATATTTCGTTTATTGAAAAAAGAAAAAAAAAATACGGCATTTTTAATAAAACAATTTCAAAAGAACTGAAAGCTGTGATGACGAAAAAATCTTTTCTCGTATTTCTCACAAACCATTTTCTATATTTTGTGTAACTGATATCTCAAAAATATATTCAAATCATATTGCTTACCAAGCTATAAGTAAGAAAGCAAAGGTAAAGTCTAGAGAAAAAAAAAACAATCGCCATTAATGATATATATTGAAACCAAATCTTTTGATAATACAAAATGCCAAATACTCCAGGAAGCTTTTCTTCAAGCACTTTTTGCCAACCATCTAAATCGACTGGCAATGGTTTGAAGACTGATATGAAAGGTTCTTCTTCAGTCATCAACACCCTGATAAACTCTGCCAAAGTTGTGAGAAATTCTAATGTTTCTGTTTCAAAAAATACAAGTGAGAGTTCTAGAAAGTCCTTCAAACAATCTTTATTGGTTATTAGTACAACTGCTAAGAGGTTAACAAGAGCTTTATCACGTAAAATACAAGATAGATATCCTAGAAATGGAATAAATGCTCCACCAAGTGCAACAATTTTGAATGAACAAAATTTTTCATCTCAAAATATTTTACCAATGAAAAGCTCATTGAAACCCTCACTTAATATATCCTCTAAAAGTTATAGTGCAGCCAGTCCGGAGTCTATGAATGAGGTTATCATTATTCGCCCGTCTCCTAGTATTGAATTCAGAGCTGATTACGACTTGCCAAACATATCCTCTTGTAGATCTGACACAACCCAAAGGTTTCTAGGACAGAAACAAAAATCAAACTCAATAACTTCTGGTACTAAGAAAGATGTGAAAAACAGTTTGATAACCAATGAGAACATCAAACAAAATTTATTCTCAAACTCTTCAAAGACAACTATATTTTCGAGTTTCAAAGGCAATTCTTTAGAAAGCACATTTACAAACACTGAAACTTTTATTTCTCTGGAAAAGGCTAATAATAAAAATAATAATACAAACTCTCTTCTAACAACTGAGACTAATAATGTCCAAAAAAATGAACCCGGTAGTGTTGAAAGTGATATTGTCAAGGAAAAAGAAAAGACGTCCCCTAGAAGCTTTTTTAAAAGATATAACAGTCTTAAGAATTCTAACAACCTATCAGTAGCTTCCCGTATAGAATGCCTTTCTCGCTCGTTATCTTCACTTTATAATAAGAACAGTAGTAGAAATGGAAGTACAGTCAGTCGCAAAATGTCTTTTAAGGTTAATAGTGATAGCAGCAGAGAAGCTGATAATACAAATCCTACTAGTGAAAGATCCTCAACTTCTAATGCTAGTCAGTCTTTCCAAAGCACTAATAGATTTTCTTTTGTTTCTAGTAATAGAGACAATGAAAATTTATTTCATAGCAGTACAAGGGCTACGCTACTCAATAATCAACAAATCAACTCTGTAGCTTTGCAGCCTATTTCCCCTCTAAATGAGCCAAATTTAAACGAGAATGATCAAGTTAACAATGAAATAGATTTTCAAAACTCTCATCCAGAAAGCGCAGAGACTGTCAAATTAGAACAGAATCTTCAATCTAATGCAGGTTCTTTTTCGACAAAGATGACATCTCTACCACCTGCTAAAACCTCAGGAATAATAAAATGCAATTCGAAAGGTATGCTCCCTCTGACTAAAGAGGATGATTATTTTGAAAGCTCTGATGAAACAAATCCTCTGGAAAGCATTGAGCTAGGAGTAAATTGCATTCAAAATAAACCCAAAAACGAAGATATCATCAACAAAATTGCATTTTATCCGGGACCAATTAATAATGCTAGTGATCCATATCTATTGGATTTTCTCTGCAAATCTGCCTCAGATAAAGCTATTTGTGAGCCAAAATACATGCCCAAATCCAGATCTTTTGACAAATCAAAAGAATCTTTTATCAGTCCTACATCACAAACTCTGCTTCCAAAAAACTTTGAATCAGTTGATACCAAGCAGGAGGGAAAATCAAAAAAAATACTAGCCCGTAGATACACAATTATTAGTTACTCAAAAGAAACAGCAGAGTCTTCTAAGGTCTTTTGTCAAAAAATAGTCGGAAAACTTGACTTTGAAATGGAAGAGGGATGGAGCCATATTTGTGAAATAATTTGCAGCTTAAAAAAACAGCCTATAATTTCATCCTTTCACTTACCACAGGACGCAAAGTCTCACTTGGATTCACTTACTGGAGCTGAGATTTTGACGGTGCCTTTACACCCCATTCTTTCCATAGCTGTCATTCGGCAAGCATGCATTGCTATTGACCAAAAAACTCTTGACAAATTCAGGAATGATTTCAAAATTGACTTGATGCATTACCAACACAATAAATATTCACCTTTTACAAATGGGGGACAAGAATCAGCAAACCAAAATTATAAAAATAACCCATTTGTAAAAATATCTAAAGATAGTCTGGAAATTTTGCTCACTTCAGGGTTCCCTCGATTGTTCCGGTTCCGTTTATCGTTTGTCTCTGCTCAAGTGATAGATGAAACAATAAATAATAATAGCAGCAAAAATGTTGCGAAATATGGTGCCATAAGTGATTTCTCATCCAATACAAACTGGAGCCTGGAGATAGAAAGAATGCTTAGTGAAGAGGAATATGAAAGGTATTTCCATTATAGCCCAGCATATACTGATCTTTTAGTAAAATACCAGTTATACTTTGCTGAAAAACAAAAACTTGTGAAACTGGCTTCCAAGCTTTTAAGAAGTGAATCGCAGAAAATGAGTGGGTTTAGGCAAAAGCAAATGGCGAATCAAAATAAGAATTCAAAAATTAACTTGAGTCCAGATGGAAAGAACGAAACTAGTTTTCATACTGATGATGAAAGCAAGGATGAACAAGATCAATACTACGATGCATTGGAGCCACCAGGCAGCTTTACTATAAATCTCAATTTTAATTACTGAATGTAAATTACAGGATCCTTTGATTTTAGTCCAAATTCTATTGATATTGAGTCATGGTAATTGAATACAATTTAAATGTAACGAAAGGAATTTGTAATGGTGAATTTATAAAGAAAAACATAATAAAATAAAGTAAAAATATAACTTCTGAAACTATCTAACGTGCAATCATTATACCATAATTCACTCACATTTGGAAAATAACAAAATATATAAAGTTATTGGAAAATTTAAATTCTATATCGCTGGCTGTTTTTGAAATTACCTCAATTGAACATAATTACCAGGGAAAACACCTTGCTGTCCATTCAACTTTCCGGTCCACCAACCATTGGCGTCAGTTTTTTGAACAATTTCAATAACATCACCAGCCTTTAGTGCTAAATCTCCTTGTGCCTGAGGAGCATAGTCGTAGAGAGCGACACAGTATTCAACACCAGGAGCAGCTGCAGGAGCGGCTGGTGCTGGTGCTGGTGGAAGGGGCGCTTTAACATCCCCATATCCAGTAGGCTGAGCCTTGACATCACCATAAGCGGCAGGACCGGCTGCTAACACAGTACCGGGCTGACCATATGATGGAGGAACGCCTGCTGCAGCCGTTGCTGGAGGCACCCCATAGCCTGGGACTGCAGCTCCAACAGGAGGTTGGCCATATGCTGGTTGCTGGCCATATGCTGGTTGTTGGCCATAAGCGGGTTGTTGACCATATACTGGCTGTTGAGCATATCCACTAGGGTCATAAGGTGGAGGAGCAGCAGAATTAGCTGGAGAAGCGGCAGAAGATGCCTCAGCTTCAGTTTCTTTTCCAAACTTCTTACGAGTCAACTCTAATTTCGCTTTGGCGTGGCCAACTCGGAAATGTGTGATGCCAATTGCTTCAGTTTGTTCCTGAATGTCTCCGCGTTTTTCATTAAATGATGTTTCAATGTCACTAACTAAATCAAAATAAGGAATCTTCATTTCTTCCATTCTTGTGTAGAGGGTATAGAAAATGTTAAGTTGCATGTAGTAGAAATTTTGAAATAATGGACGAATAAATTCGGCTTCATATTGGAACAGCTTGGGAAGCTCTTCTTTCAGCATATCATTGAAATAGTTGAATTCTTGAGTAGCAATTTCAACATTGTTTTCTGCAGTGTATAGATTTTTCTCATCTTTAGTACTGCGTTCCTTTTTGTTTTGTAACTTGGTAAGTGTATTGGTATGCCTATCCAAATCTAGTTGCTTGTGATCTCGTTTAGTCGCCATTTTACGGATCGCTTTGATAACACGAAGAAGTTCGTCTGCAGGGCCAATGATTCGAGTTTCAATCATTTCCAATTCCGGCTTCAACGTTTCCTGCAATTCTCGAACTACGTCGCGATACTGCTCACACGCTTGAATACCTTCAGGATTTCCTTCTGGTTTGGTAGAATTTGGGTCAGACATACGCCCCGAGATTGGCTTGTAAACTTCCTCTACAGCTCGAGAGAATTCGATTTGATGAGAGAGCATGCCGTTTATGGCTTCAAAATACTTTTTTGATTCTTCGTGCAATTTTTTGGTTTCAGTTTCAAGCTCTTTGAATCTTCGTTCGGCATCAATATAGACTGGGTCCTTGGTTTGGGGACCCATATTGAACTTTTGACGAAAACTTTGAGGTGCCTACGTGAGAAAAAAAAAAGAGAATTGGGTATGTTAGTATAAAAGAATTTGAAAACAGATTAAGCTTATCTGTATTTAATGAAATATAATTATCTATCTAACTGCTTCAAAACTATTTCATAGACCGACGTGTCTAGTTGAAAAAGTTTAAGAGTTCCAAGAAGCAGCCAACAGTTATTATGTGTATACTTGAAGCAAAATCACAGGGTCATGGGGAAAATCACCTACTCTACTGACTGACTTTGTAAAACCTTTCCAACTCATTGCGGTGCGTGTTTGTGAATAAAGAAAAAAGATTTATCAAAAAAATTAAAAATTTTATGAGAATAGACTTTTAAAGGGATTTCTGAAAAGATAATCAAGGTAAGGGAAATGTTGGAAGCGCCAAAAAAGAATTGAGTTGTGATGAGGATGTGATGGAACAGGAAAGAAAAAAAAAAAACTGAGGTGGTGGGGATTCATAAGGAAGGATATTGGCATGGTTGTCGTCGTATTATGATGACATGGTTTACCCACTATGGTAATTGGCACAGCGTTGCCCTGTACAGCCACATCCTGAAAATCAAATTTATAGGAATCTGGCTTCATCTATACAAAGCTATATGGCACAACAACACTGCATGCCCTCCTAGCAATACTTGGATAAACTATGATAAATCAATTGATCAGAAATTCATACAATTCAAAACAATATTGACTCTTCATTTAGTCCCTCATCACAATAAAGTTGCTCAGAAATCGTGAAAACTTCAAGAAACAACATCACGTGGAAAATATTACTAATAAATGACTAACAATACTCAATTTTTCATACACCTGAAAATCACCATCACCACTTAGGTTTAACTATTTTGAGACTGGTTAATATCTTTGATCCAACATTTTGTTTGCAGTATACCCAGGGAACAACACAACTATTCAGTTTGTCATAAAATATAAAACATGTGGTCTCTATTAAGGAACTCTTTTGCTGCTGCCGCCCGTCCAGGGTTTGCTTCTTCTTTCATTCAACAGCCATTTCTCACTCAAATTAGAGGAATGAAGGTTAGATCATCTGTTAAGAAATTCTGTTCTGGCTGCTATGTACGTATTACTTTTTTTTTATTTTACTTTTTAATAAATCTAAGTATAATTACTAACTCTTGATTTGTTCATACAGATTGTACGAAGAAAGGGACGAACATATGTTTACTGCAAATCCAACCCAAAGCATAAACAGAGACAAGGTTAAACAAAATTTTCTTTTCACTCACTTATTCCAAGAAGCTGCTTTATTATGCAAGTTTTTAAAACCTTTGAGGCTTATCCTCACACCGAATCTTTTTAAAAAAATACATATATGTACGGCAAAAGTCATGACTTTTTTTTTTTTTATTTTTTTTAGCCCTTCGATCAATCAAAAATATAGATCATCATTCTTGTATATAGTAATCTCAAACATTTAAGAATCATTATATTTTATATCTATCCAAACTTTTAATACAAATACTTTTTGAACAAGCAGACAATAATATTTAAGTACTAACATTACTATGAAAGGTATTTGTCCAATTTTTCTCCCAAGACGTCTTCAATAACTGGTGCAAGACTCTTGTTGACTTCCTTTTGAACAATTTCATCATTATCCTGGAGTAATTCAGTAATGATTGGAACAAGTGGGTTAAGCATGGGAACCCATTCTTCTCCAAGCTTACTGTAAAGCGCTTTGAGTGTTCTAATAGCCCAAATCTTCTCATTGACTTTACAGGAATCCTTCAAATGAACCAAAATACCATCATTGATAACCTTGTGTTGATCTGCAGATGGAACAACCTTTGCTAAGGCAACAACGGCCTTCACAAGAATCTTACCTTGATTGACATCAATAGTCTTGTATTGCTTCAATAAAGACTCTGATATTCTATCAAATCGTGCAGATGACTGCCAGAACTCTTCACGATCATATTGGAAACATACCGCCAACGTGTTGAGAATAGCACTACGTAAAGGCATAGCCGCTTTGTGTTTTTCAACTAAATTCTCCTTTTTCTTAGGATCAGCCATGACATCTAAGATATCACAGGTTGAATCAACAAGGTAGCCATAATAACTAGTGATAATAGACTTCAAGTTGGCAAACAAGTTTGTAGCAAACTTGAAGAAAATGGCTTGCCTCTGAATAGTATCAAAGTTAGGATCACCTTCTTCACCATTGATAGCCCAACGAACCATTCTGACAAACAATGGTCTAAATGTCTTGTCATTGAGTTTCATAACAATGATCAATCCTGTCTTACTGACTGCCATTTCAATACGGTTATAAGTGTTGTTATCATACTTTGCTCCCAATGATCTAACCTCAAAAGCCTTCAACAAAAATCCAAGTAATCTGGATGCGAGTGAACTGACAGTCTTACGCTCAACAGAATTGACAATTTCATTAAGTGAAACCAAGAACAAGTTAACTGAATCCCAGTTATTAGTGACAGCAACTTGCCATGTATCAATGTAGGCATTAACCAACTTTTTAATGTCAACATGCTCAGCCAAAGATTTTAGTAATCTCATTCTTGTATCAACATCAATGGTTGAGATAAACAAAAGCCTGAGAATCTTAGCGAGAGAAGATGCCATAAAAGATGGAAGCTTTTGAACAAGGTTTGCAACTAGAGTGAATGTGGCAATTTGAATCATTTGAGACTCTTCAGAACTGTTGGTATCAGCAAGAACGCTTTGTTCAAACTTACCAAACAAAACTGGAATAATTTTGCCAAAGTGACCGATTGTTCTAGCACCAATTGCTGAACATATACTGTTAATGACACCAATTGAGGCGACCAAGATGTCGATCTCTGGATTCAAGAGACCCTTCAAGCCAACGGCAATATCCAGCAATGAAAGAAGCTTGGAAGGATCGAAAACTTCCCAGTATTTTGAAATAATATGCTCCAGGGCTTCGAATGACATTTGAATCAGCTCCTTGTAATTTTCAATTTCACTGAGTTCCATATCGTCAACAAACTGGGTAATTGTATCAAATGCATCCCTGGCTGCAATAATGCCAAATTCGTCGTCCTTGTGATAGACTTCCAAATCAAATTTACTCCTAATAAGAGCCAAAGAGTTTCTTTGAATCTTCTTATCATTTGATTCAAACAAAATTCCCTTAAAAGTATCAACAAAAAGTTCAATAGGGAGAAGCTCTAGGATGCTATCCAATAGGTGATAGTAAGCTTTTGAAGCAACGCGAATTTTTGGAGCTTCTTCTCTGGTAATGTTGGAATTAGACAAAGCCAACATACTTGAGAGTAACTGAGAAATTGCTTGAGCAAAGCTTTTTTTAATGACTTCTTGTTCTTCAACAAACTGTGAGTTATCAAATATTTTGCCAATTGAAAATCTAAGAGGCTCAAATTCAGGAACAACCTCTTCATTAGAAATAATGAGACTTAGGAATTCAAGTAAATGTGCTCGTAAACCGAGAAGTTCATCGGTTTGTAAGTTTGAAATAGAATGAAATATTTGGCGTTTGAAAAATGGAATTTCTGAACGTTCTTTGTCATTAGGGGTTAATTTGGTAAGCGGGATCAAATCAAGAAATTCAAGGAACAATTTGATCATATTGACTTGGTCACGGGTGGAAAACCCTCTAATGAAATGCTCTGTAAACTTCCAGATGCCAACAGCTTCTGAGCTCTTTCTGCGTAATTTAGCTTCATGATACTTTTCTCCTAAGAGAAATACTAGTCTATAAAGTGTATCAATTCCAAGAGCTTCAACCAAAGTACTATATAAGCGAACACGTCTGTGACGAGGGATATGCGAGAAAGCTGCGGAGAAACTAAGGAATAAAAAGTCAATTTCTTCGTCTTGATCTTGGTTGTCCTTAGATAGAAGTGCTGGAATAACTTGGGTAATGGTTTGCTGAATAACATATGCGGAAAACTCATCATCTTGTCTTATGGTGTTAGCGCCCATAAAGGTGAAAATTGGCATGACACTATGAAGAACAGTGGTAGAGGCTAAAGGTGCCAAGTTTGCAACCAACAACAAAAATTTGTTTTGAACTTGTTGACTATTAGAAGATCTAATACAAGAAACTAAAACGTCAATTCTCATTGAATTGGAGTCAAGATTAGCATTAGGTTGTTTCTTGAGATCATTGACAATGTAAATCATGCAATTTGCCAAAACCTGTTCAGTATAATCAACAGGCAAGTTGGAATCTGCACCCAATGAAAGAATTTCAGATAAAATTGTAAACAATTGAGCAAGTAAACGAGGTGATCCCTTTAACTGACTGTTCTTCTCTAAAATTTCAAGTGCTAAAGTTGTCTTTCTGAGATGTCTTTCAGCAACTTGAGCCATTTCCCCGGTCTGTAATCTTTGTTTAGCAGCCCCACTGCTTCTACGTCGTCTTTTGGGTATTGGTAGTGGGCTGTTTGGTTTGTTATTAGAAATTGAAGATGAAGTAGAAGTTTCCAAAGTAAGTTCATTCAACAACAATTCAAATATAGAGCAGTCAATGTCAAGGGTTGAGAAAATGTCCGAAGCATCAAAGAATGCCATATTATCGTCCAAAGAGCTGTCGATAAGAAATTTTAGCAGTTGAAGTTGGTATTCTTGCTTAAAAGTAGGCCATAATTCGATCAGTTTTTGTGTAGCCTTTTCTCCAACAGAAGGAATTCCAGACTTGATAGCATTTTCAAAAAACGTAATTCCAGTAGACTTTTCTTGAGGTGAAAGAATATTGAAAATTTCGGTTTCCAAAGCATCAATATCAAAATTGGATAATTTACACAATGCTGCATATTGATCACGCTCTGTAAACCAGGATTTTAAAAGAAGAGCAAAAAATTTAGATTTGGATTTAGAGCTAACATTGACCAGTTTCAGTAGCTTGGTCTTGGTACTGGGGATCTTACAGTTTATTGCTTGCGATATTAATGAGCTCAATAATTCTGTAGATATTTCCTTCAAAGACTTTGTACTATTGTTAAATAGATTAGAGAGAAGGGGAAATATTTTAGTAGCGTTGAGCTTAATTTCTTCAGCATTAGGAAGAATGATATCGGTTATGAATGAGGTTACAGTGTCAACTGACATCCACTTCACTTCGCTACTTTTATCGTCATCACCAAAAATGTCATCTAAGCCCCAAACAGAAAATGATCCTTTTAGACTACCATTAATTTTTTGAATCTCAAATAAGACTTCTAACGAGAGTCTACGTACACTTTCAGACTCATCATATAAACAGGTTAATAACAGAGGTACTAGTCCTTGATAATCAACAGACGTTCCGGAAATGAGTTTCTTCACCAGCTTAAGAGATCGGGCACGAACAAGGGTTGGCAATGACCCTGTCCAAATTCTGGCCAAAAAAGAGATTTGCTGTTTGGGATCTAATTTCAAAATGGATTTGAGATCGTCGCTAGAGGAGAAACGGTCAAGTGCAATTGTGAAAATAGATGATCTCGTAGCAAAAACGGAATACATTTCTTGAGGTCGATCAAAGTAAGCATCCAAAAATGAAGATATGTCGACGCTCTTTAGTGAATTAATAATAGACTGAACATTACCATCATCAGAAGCGCGTGAATTATTAGCTTTATCCGCCTTAGTTGGCACTTCAACAGCTTCAGAAAATGTACTTTGGAGAATCAACTCTAAAGAATCCATAGATACACCTTGAAAACTCATGGCAGCTTTTACGAGATTAGAAGTCTTTTCTGTAGAGAAAAAGTTGGTAAAAAAGTTTCTAATGGTTGGAATATCTTTCATAGGAACTTGTGAATGCTTCAATGAGTATATAATATTTTGAAATAAACACTGAAGTTGAGCTTGCGTGGGAGTGCAACGGTCAAGAAGCGATGGAATATATGGCAAAAGGTTCCAAGATCCATATTTGAAAATGGAATTCACATAAAACAAGGCAAACTTTGTAATGTTGTATGAATTTCCTGACTGCTCTAACCTGTCAGCAAACTTTGAGTTGTTTAAATGCTCCCAGACAGAATCCTCAAAGGCCGGTGAAATCTTTCTAGCGTCGTATCCATCTAATTTTTCATTAGACTCTGTGTCTTCAATATCGTTGCCATCAATACCATCAAGAAGATGAGAAACACATGCAATGCCACATTTGAGAGCGCGATTATCCCAGTTGAAAACGAGAGAAGAGATAGAGGCATTGATGACTGCGTTGCTTAAACGAGTGATTGAAGATAGAACAGACAAAATCATATAACCAGAAATCTGGGCATCTGGATGATCTTGAAGGGGAAGAATATCGGAAATATCAGAAATAAATCTGTCAACAATATCTTCTTCTGCTACACGTTTATCCTTCATCAAAGTCATTACCCAAATACTGAAGGATGACCAAAAAGTGAGTTGGAGTTGATATTCTCGTCCACGCTTGACACAATCAACGATGTATGAACTGCATAATCTTTGAAGTTCGGCATCGGCTGCAAAAGCTCTAACGAGCAAGTTCTTGGATGGAAGTTTAACTGTCTTTTTTGAATTTGAAAGAAAGTTGAAAATAGGAGGTAAGGGAGTTGGAATCGTATCTAAAATTCTGAGAAAAACTGGCATAGAGTAATATGGCAAAACAGCCAATAGAAGTGATTGGGCGTTGTGCACATGAATATGAAACCGTCTGACTAGCCATTCAAGAGCCTTTATTGAAGGTCTCAAATTTAATCTTGGGGCTACTAATCTTAAAAATTCTTCGATTGCGTTGTCTAAAAGCTCATTTTGCTCAGCAGTCTGTAATGAAGTCAAAGTGTTAGTAATGTATTGTTAAATTGCTATAAGGAAAAAAAAAACTTACTTGAAGATTTCGATCAAGATTTAAAGAGGTGTCTGAAAACAAGTTGGATCTGAAGGCAGAAAATCTTGGATCCAATATTTCCAATTCAGATAATCCATCTAAAGAGAATGATAATATAGTTTCATAGTCTTGGTTTATTGCTTGTTTAGGCTCAAAAACTAAGGATTTTGAATGTAGTGCTTTTTGTTTCTTACGATCAAGTACTACGGTGTTACCAGTACTGATCTTGGAAAGCTGGGAAGCTAAGTCGGAGAGAGCCATATTGTTATTAAGTGGCGAGAGTCAAAACTGATTCAAAAGTTCTCTAAGGACTAGTTTCTAAACATTAAATAGGATCGAAACAGAAATAAAAAATTTCGAAAAAATAAAAATTTCAAATATCTAAAAATTTTTTTCAATTGATCTACCCTAACCCTACATACGGCTGACTGATAATTGATCGCAAAAAATTTTATTTTATACAATTTTTTTTTAAAATTCTCTTTTATATACTTCTTTCACTCCACAAGACATTAGCTAATTTGCTGTATCAAAAATGGGTAAAGCTCAAAAGAAACATGGTAAAGGTCGTTTAGATAAATATTATCGAATGGCCAAAGAGAAGGTATATTTCACTCTTAAATTTTGTTGAATCAAATCCTAAATATACTTACTAACAATATTTTTTTTTTATTATATAGGGCTATCGTGCTCGTTCTTCTTTCAAAATCATTCATATCAACGAAAAATTCGGCCACTTTTTAGAAAAGTCTAAAGTTGTCATTGATTTATGTGCTGCCCCTGGTTCTTGGTGTCAAGTTGCCTCTGAGCGATGTCCAGTCAATTCTCTCATCATTGGTGTAGATTTAGATAGAATCAAGCCACTTCCAAATGTTATCACATTTCAATCAGATATTACTACAGAACACTGCCGTTCTGAACTTAGATCTATCATGAAAACTTGGAAAGCTGACACTGTTTTACACGATGGTGCTCCTAACGTTGGTAAGGATTGGATTCAGGATGCTTTCACACAATCAGACTTGGTCCTAAAATCTTTAAAGTTGGCAGTAGAATTCCTTGCACAAGGCGGTATATTTGTTACTAAAGTTTTCAGATCCAAGGATTACACCAAACTTATGTGGATTTTTCAACAATTCTTTGAAAGTGTTGAAGCCACCAAACCACCCTCTTCAAGAAATGTTTCAGCAGAAATTTTTGTAGTATGCAAAAGATTCAAAGCTCCTAAAAAATACGACCCCAAGCTATTGGATCCTAGATACGTTTTTGAAGAAGTTGACCAAGTTAACAATCAAAGTTTGGAAAAAATTTTGAATCCTGAACAAAAGAAGAGAAAGAGAGACGGTTACGAAGAAGGTGATTATACTCAGCATCATGAATGTTCTGTTATGGAACTGATTAAAAGTAATGATCCTATTCAAATTCTTGGCTCTTATAATGCCTTGGTCTTAGACAAAAAAGATCCTGAACTTAAGCCCGTTCGCCATTTGGAGCTAACTACAGACGAATTGCTTGAATGTTTCAAAGATCTGAAAGTTCTTGGTAGAAGAGAATTTAGAATGATTTTGAAATGGAGAAAGGCTGCTCGAGCCGTTTTGAACTTAGACGGAGAATCAGAATCAAAACCAGAAGATGAAGACAAGGAAGAAGAAGAACTGGATGAAGAAACCAAAATCGACTTAGAACTAGATGCATTAAAAGACAAAGAACGAAGACGACATAAAAGAGAAAAGCGAAGATTAAACGAAAAGAAGCAGAAAGAAATTATTCGAATGCAGATGGATATGGTTTCTGATATGCGAATTGGTACTGAGACAAATGATGATGGAAAATCCCTATTTAATCTCACATCAGCTGAAAAGAGTGGCAAGCTGAACTCAATATTGAAAGGTAAATTTATTCCTTCTGAAGAACGAGATGATCTTGAAGTTAGCATCCCTGAGCCTACAGTTGAGTATGATGACAGATCAGAGGAAGAAATTATCGACGATATGGAGGCTGAAATGGATGCAATGTATGAAGAGTTTAAAGAACGACAAGCTGAGAAAAAAGCTAGCTACAAATCTAAAAAGGCTAGAGATACGACTGGCTATCATGACGAATGGTATGGTATGGGTGATGAAGACGAAGACAACAGTGAACAAGACAAAATCTCTGCAGCGAACGCTGAAGATTCAGATGATGACTTTACCTCAGACGATGAAGACTATCAAGCCAATGCTATTACATCTTTACTTCCAAAAACAACATCGACAGGATTGAGCACAAAAGCGGCCATGTTTTTTGATAATTCCTTATTTAGAGATGTTGATCTCAATGCCAATGATGTCAAGGACATAACGAAAACTAAAAAGCAGGCTGTACCAAATACAGTTGAAATCAATTCTAACGTTAATGATACTCCTGGTAGTGTAGAAAACGATGAAGAAAGTGAAGATGAGGACGAGTTTGCATCAAGTGAAGACGACGAAGATGGCAATAAAGATTGGAACGAGGATGAAGAAGATGAAGGGCCAGCCGTTCCTGACATAGTAACTCCTCAAGCTATGACAATTGCCCATGACCTGGCCTTAGGAAACATAAATAAGCACCGGCTTGTGGATGAAGGGTTCAATCGTTTTGCTTTCAGAGATACTGAAGGCTTACCTGAATGGTTTTTAGAAGATGAGCAAAAGCATAACCGAGTACTTAAACCTGTTACTAAGGAAGCTGCTGAGGCGGTTAAAGCTAAGCTCAAGGCTCTCAATGCTCGTCCTATCAAAAAGGTAGCAGAGGCAAAGGCCAGAAAGCAAATGAGAAGAATCAAAAGATTAGAGAAGTTAAGAAAGAAGACTGAACTAATCAACGAAGACGTTGCATTGTCAGAAAGGGACAAGGCAGATGAGATTCAAAAGTTGACTAAGAAGTACTCAATGACAGGAGGTAAAAAGAAGAAAGAAAAGCCTAGAGTTACCGTTGTGGTTGCACGTGGTAATAACAGAGGTATCCAAGGCCGTCCTCGTGGTGTTAAAGGTAGATATAAGATGGTTGACGGTGTTGCTAAGAAGGAACAGAGGGCATTGAAACGTATTTCAAAAAAGAGAAAGAAATAAATAATATAGTTCTTTTTCTAATCTTGTATAATATGAATTATTCTAATACATGATTTCAATTATTTGGCTTCAGTGAGTTGTATGTTGGGCAATGTATCAATATATCTATCGCCTATTCTTATAATATTGCCTATCAAACTTAAAATAAAACAAATGCCTCCCCTTTAGCATGTTTTATAAAGGGCCTTGTAATAAAGTTGGAAACTTAGTTATGTTTAGACGTATAGTATAGTTACAATGGCTTGTCATTTTCTGTTGGAATAGTAAGGCTGAAAGCATTTAAGATTTTGGATGGACTGTAATTACATCAAAAATAGCCTTATAAGCTGAACTATGGATTTTGGCAAGAAGAAAATTTTTTATGATGCACGGCTACAATCTCATTATGATTAAAAAATTTTTTACTACTAATTAGTAGTCTACTTTCTTTTTTTCGACCATATTTCTCTGGATTGAATTCTAAACCTTTAAATACTTCTTCATATCCACATTTTTTTCTATTTTTTTTATAATATACCCACATTGCTTTTTCCACTGAACGATATAAGCCAAGTAATACTTACGTGTGATAAGAGCATTTGAATTTCAACATGTCTGCTCCGGTTGCCGTTTTTCAAAAGCAATCTTCCACAATAATAGATCAACTTAAAAAATCGCCATTGAATTTTGTGGCAGCCAAACGACCAGAAGCTGTTTCTACTCGCCCTACATCATATATTCACATTAAGCCCGCTTCTGACACTATCGATCAAGACTCAAACTCAGACACCGAAGAAAAGGATTTTAAAGTCAGGTCTTCTTCAGGCCAAGATCAAAACCAGTCCATTTCGGCAGAACCAAAAAAACAGCAATCCCCCAATTCTGCTTCTACAAAGGATTCGGATTCGGATTCAGATTCAGATTACGAAGATGCCATTAATTTCAACCTATCTTCTGATGATAACAGTGTTCATGAATCCAACAGCAGCAATTCAGAAGATGAAAACGATGATGACAATGATGAAAATTACCAAGATGATGAAGAAACTGACAATGATGACGAATCCGATGAGCAACAATTTACACAACAAACTTTAAAATCAATTAAAGGCCCTCTAAGTTTAGAATCTTTGAAGCTCAAACAAGCAACCATTCTTCAAAATAATAAGGATATATCAAGTTCTGGGGATGAAAACTCCAACTCAGAACCTGAAGAAGAAAAAACAGCATCATCATCAGAAATAAAACAAGAGCCTCCCCAGCAGACAAAAAATGAGGCGATAAAAGAAAGCAGTAAAAAAGATGATTCTGAGATTACACAATTCATGACAAGAGGTGAAAAACTACAATGGCGCCTTAAAAACGAAAAGGAATTAACCGACGAAGTTAATAGTAAATACAACTTTGTTGGTATCAACTCTGACAATAATTCACGCAGCTCTCATCTCAATAGAAGAATTCGAAAAACATTTCCTCCAGGTATGCAAAATCCAAGTGGATTAATGAATAATGGCGTTACTTGCTATATGAACTCTGCCATACAATCACTGTTTCATCTACCAGCAATGTGCAATTATTTGCAAGATGTTTTCAACGGAAAATATCAAGACAGTATTTCTTCCAGGTCGGTAACTAGAGATCTTGCACATTTATTTCACCGAATGACTTCACCCAATGCCAAGTTCAAGAATAAACGACACTCTTATGATAGCTCTGTTAATAATCGTGCAATTCTACCTACAGCTATTATTCGCCGTTTGGATGATATTAACCCTCTAATGTCTGAATGGAATCAAGAAGATTCACACGAATATCTAATGTCTCTTATTGGAAGGCTACAAGAAGATTCAGTTCCCAAGGGAAAGAAATTGAATTCCTCAATTCTTTATGATATGTTTGGAGGCACATTTTTGCAAACTGTTATTTGCCAAGAGTGTAAAAACAAATCTGAAACTCATCAGGACTTTTTTGATATTCAAGTCTCTATTGACAAAGAAGAATTAGATGTTACTGGTAAAGCCACTTTGAATGGTTCAATTAGACAATACTTTAGTAACTCATTTATTAAAAAGTCAAAGACTGATGGATATGACTGTGAGAAATGCCATAAGAAAACAAATGCTCTCACATATCAACGAATAGAAAGAGCTCCAGAATACTTGGTCATTAGTATTAAGCGCTTTGAATACACCGGGAAACATTCTTATTCTCAAAAAATCAAGCAGAATATGGCAGTCTCCAAAGTTGTAGAGCTTACCCCGTTTTCTTGGAAAAACACTCCTATGAAGTACGAACTAATGGCTTTCACTGTTCATGAAGGTAGATCAGCTAGTAGCGGCCACTATGTTGCATACTGCCGTCAACAAGATAACACATGGGCTCTTTACGATGATGAGTTAGTTGAGAGGGTGCCAATTTCCAGACTCAACAAAACTAGTAAAGATGATATCTATTTTCTCATTTACTCAAAAGTTGACGCAGTACCTTTGTCTGAAGAAAAAGGTATTTTATCAGATTCTTTATTGAAGCAAAGGTCACTTGATCGTTTAGCAAATATTGACGGGAACAAGCAACCAGCTATGCCAGCTGAAAAGCCAAAGACCTCAGACTCATTTTTGCCAGTTGAATCTGTCACAAAGCCTACCAACATTATGGTTTCTAAGAAGAAAAGTAAGAAGAAACTGAGCTTAGACTCTGCATCACGTTTCAGCATTCTTGACGATGATGAAAATGACTTTGGGTCTCAGCTTAAGCGCTCATCCAGTATGGAGGACTATAACAACAAGATCCAAGCTGGTCTTGCAAATACATTCAACGGAAAAAGTCAATTTTTATATGACAAAAAGAAAAACTTGGCTGAGAGCAAAAAGTATGGAAAGAAAAGCTCGCATTCAATAAGTGGCCGACTAGGAGCATTTCAACCAACAAATACATTACAAAAATCTATTAGCATGCCTACTCTCTCTTCTGATAATGAAGAAAGAATGAATGATAAGGGATCTTCTAAATCATCAATTTTTAAGTTAGCTCATAAAATGATGCAGAAGTCTAAAAAACCGTCTAGCAAAGATGATTCTTCAAAGGGTAAGGGTCATAAACGTCTCACTTCTCAGTTGTCAGATAGCTCCCTAAGATCAATTGCAAGAGGCAACGGCGAAAAAGTTTCCAAAGACAAACACAAAAAAAAGAAGCATGCGTAAAATCTACATTGTTAGATCAAATATTCTGACAGGGATTTGACGTGCACTGAAGTAAGATTAAATTATAATGTTTAGTATGTTTTTGCATATATTTTATTCTAATTTCGAGTTTGTTTATAATGAATAGTCAATAATTATTAATGTATTTTTAAAAGATTTTAACTAAGCGTTCTTTATTCATCTGGTTTGGAATATCTTTTTCCGTAGTGTGTGCATTTTACATTGGAATTTTTTTTTTAGTTGTCTATATATATCACTGTGGAACAAATTTTTTTGAGCCGCAGATTACTAAGTTTGTAATGAAAGTTTCTTGTAACAAAATGTTACACCAGGTATTAGAAAATTTTTTGAAAGTATCAAGTTTTGGATTTTTGTTTTTTCGTTATCTTGCCATTCTACAAGAATATAGTCATCACAAAACGCTATAAAAGTACAGCTCAATAATAAAAGATGAGATTAAAACGTGGGAAATCATACAAAAAGCAAATGGAATACCTCCAACTGAACTTCAAGTTCAGAGAACCATATCAGATTTTACTTGATGATCAAATCATACAGGAAGCTGTAAAAATGAAAATTGATCTAGTAAAAATGTTAGAGCGTACTGTGCAAGGACAAGCTAAAATAAGTAAGTTATTAAAATTGTATACAATATATCATAATGATAATAAATTAACCCATCTATCTCTTATTTTTCAGTGGTTACACAATGTTGTATGGAAGCTTTGTATCAAACGAACGATCAAGAGGCAATTCAACTAGCTAAATCATTTGAAAGAAGAAAATGCGGGCATATCCCACAAAAGAATACCAACATTAAAACCAAATTCGAAGATGAAGACAAAAATAAGATAAAAGATGATACCACAAAAGTAAAAGAGGGGGAAAAAGCTGATGAAGAAAAAAAAGACGAAGCGAGCCAAATCGCAGGCAATGGAGAAGTAAAGAATAGCAAGAAAAAGCCCAAGAAGGAATGGATAGAAGACAATAGCACTAAAACCCCAGGAGCTTGTCTGTGGAAGGTTGTGGCAGTTGATAAAACTATCAATAAGCACCGATATATCGTTGCAAGTCAGGACTACAGATTACGTGCTAGATTACGGAAAATTCCTGCTGTGCCATTGATATATTTGAACCGATCAGTAATGATTCTGGAACCAATGTCAGAAGCAACAAGATTGGCAAGAGAAGAGATGGAAAACAAAAAGCTTATAACTGGTCTTAATTCAGTACCAAATTTGAAAAGGAAATTAGGTAATGACGAGCAGGGATCTCTAGAAGGGGAATCTAATCTATCTGAAGATTCTGCACCTGTAAAGAAGATCAAACGCGCAAAAGGGCCACATCCTTTAAGCTGTCTAAAGAAAAAGAAAAAGCCCACCCCATCTGCAAAAGAAAGTGCGAAAGAAAAAGAGACCTCCGCAGAATCGAAAGAAAAGAAGAAGCGAAGAAGAGCACATCATAAACGGAACAAAGATGAGGGAAAGGCCGAACAGTAAAACATTCTTAGCATAGATAAACACATGTTATACAATACGAATACACGCATTTAACTGTAATAATAATTATATATTAAGTTTGTTTAAAAATAAAAGACTAGATATATATAAATAAGTTAAGAATAGTAAAATTGTCACTGATACGCCGAGATATAGTATAAATTGTTGAACAAACCAGTCTTTTATACGATATAACTATGGCCGATAAAACCCAATAAAGCAAGGCTCTAGAATATTATCATAGCTGACCCATGCATGGTACTTCATGAATAAAGCAGTTCCATCGCGACCTGCAACTGCCTTAAGAATATTCTCTCCGCCTGGATGAAAAGGAATATATGGTGTCAAATTGAAAACCTTTCCATTAATAACTGTCCACATATCATCCTTAGTGTTGTGTTTCTGTAGCTCTTCTTTTGTCACCATGATAACTGGTGGTCCATCAAACCCCTAAGGAAAAAAAAAAAAAAAGGATTAATTGTTAATAATTTTGAGTATTGCTTTCAAATTTTATAATATACGTACTCTTAAGTTTTTACCACTATTTCGCAGTCTAATCCAGTCCATCGGTGAATGTCCTGGGGCTAAAGCAACCTTTTGTCGGGCTTTGGATCGAGTTGAAGCAGCTTGAATCATTTCTGTTGGTGTTTTTTTAGTGGCAATCGGAGTTCTTGCTTGAGCAGATGAAGACGCAGGTACAGATAATGATGAAGATGTGGGATTTATTGATTCACGGTTTGTTGTTGAAGAAGCGCCGGGGCCTCTTGTAGCTGATGATGTAGGAGGTGTGACTGTCAGATCAACTGCAGTGGATTCTTCTCTTAGTTGAGGTGCCGGAGGAGGCTTCATTGTAGCTGATTTGACTCTTTGGTATGAATTTATTAATGGAAACATAAATGAAGAAAGAGTACTACCTTTTTTGCTGTCATCTTGTTTCTCAAGATCTTTTTCCTTGTCAGCATCAGCATCTTCGTTCTCCTCTTCTTGATTGTCTACTGTGTCATGGTGAGTTTTTTGAGTCTGATGATTACTTAAAGTAGCATTTCTTTGAGGTGGAACTTTGAAGGATGCGGCAGAAGTTGACTGAATATTAAATGGTTTGTTATTTGAAAACATCACAGCGGATTAACCGTGTATTATCAATAAAACAATAAGAACTAGTTCAATTATTACTAAAATCTTTAACGTGATAAAGGTTGATAAACAAATGGTTGCAGAATAGTTCGAATCACACACATATGCCGATTTGAGTAAAAAATATAGTATAAAATAATTTTAAGCTTCTGATTATATATCTTTTTAGTTGGAAAAAAAATCTTTGATTAGATTTGCCTTAGATTTCAAAATGCTGAATAATCCTTCTGGTGTTGGAATTATTTTTCTTCTCTAAGATCTAGATGCCGAAAGGTAATGAAATTTGATGCACTAATTGGGAAATAAAGTATCTTGTGACATTACATTAACTTTCCCTGTAACAATCTAAATAATCCAAGTTTTTACTTTCACTGCCAAAAACCTTAAAACTTCAATATCATGGTATCATTTCTATGAAACGGGTGCTAACAATTAAACCTTCTTCTGCCGTTATCAGCAACAGTAGTTCCACAGCACTTTTCTTAAACATCACATCACATAATTTTTTTTGAAAAATTTATTACAGTTTATTTAAAGGCGTGTGGAAGGTTTTGCGTCATATACACTAATTCTAACAATCTTCGGACATTTCCTTTAATTCACTTCTCCAGTTTATTTTTTTTTTAATTTTTTTTTGCAAAGTTTCAAATAAATTTTTGATTCAAACTCCTTTTTTATTTTAGGAAACAAAAAACATAGAGAATATATATTTCCTATTGGCTTTTCTCCTTTCTCCTTATATTTATAACATAAATTTTATACGAATCCCTTAGAAATCATCATCCCTTTTCAGGAGTTTACATTTTACAATATTTATGAGATCCAATTTTATCAATCATGCTAGAATATCAACAAGGTGGTTACAATACATCTTTTCAGCCAATAACTGCAAAAGTTCTGTTATTAGGTGATGCTAATGTCGGTAAAACTTCGCTCAGATCACAGTTTATTCACCATAGATTTTCTTCAGCGTATAGAGCCACTGTAGGAGGTGATTTCCTAACAGCTAAAGTCCATTCATCTGCTTACAAGCAACAGCTAGCAGCCGCGTCTCTAGCAAATGGGGATGAAGATTCTAATCAAATCGATGATCGCCTAGCATCAGCTCGAGTATCTCACAGCAGCGCTAAAAACATACCCACTCGAGGCTCTCATGCACACTCTTCATCAACATCTTCTATCTCTGATAAGCCTTTAGTTTTTCATAGACATTCGAATTCATATAGCAGCATTGATAACAACTCGCAAACTGTTTTATTACAAATATGGGACACAGCTGGTCAAGAACGTTTCAATTCTCTTGTAAGATCATTTTACCGAGGTAGTGACGTTGCCGTGTTAGTCTATGATGTTACAAATGCCAGTTCCTTTTCACATTTGTCTAAATGGTCTGATGATTTTATGGAAAACTCACAAGTAGCAAACCCTATAATCATTGTTGTGGGGAACAAAATCGATAGATCTGATTATAGAACTGTTTCAGCAAGACAAGCTAGGGAGTTTGCTCAAAAGCTCACAGATACATACAATCTACGGCCTCCTCCATTCTCTCCTTATTCTGAGAACTCTTTTGGTACAGGCGGGCCTAGTCTAAAAAAATCATCAAGTTTATCGAATGCTTCTGGTAGCCCTGGTAATTCATCACCTGGTGGTGAACTATTATCATCAGTTCCAAGTAATATGTCCCCGACACCTTATTTCTCAGTTAAATCATCGCATATACCTCAATTCCCAAGTGCAACCAGTCTTCGACAACCTCAATCCAGATACAACAATACTTCTTCTTCACCAAACGCATTTCATGATGAGGGTCAACTAAAAGCATACTCCTCTTCTTCATCAATTTTAAACAATCCAAATAGATCTTCCAATACAAACTCCTCTCATGTAGCATCTCCTCAATTGGGTCCTTTATCATCATCTTCCACATCAAGGCAGCTTCGCGAAACTTCATCAATTACCTCATTATATCAAGGACATCAATTGCAATCTCAGTCCTTAAGAGAGTTTCAGCAAAAGAATCCTGCCATCCAATGCTTTGAAGTCAGTGCTAAAGACAATATAGAAGTCGACAAGCTTTTCACATATGTTGCGGATCGTATCTTGGCTGCTAGAAGAGATGTCATTTTGGACTTTGATTCTGTCGATAGTTCAACATATGGAGGGCCAAAGCCACTTGATGGTGGGATGATTGATATATCAGATTCAAAGAACTCAAAACAAAAAAAGGGTTCAGGTGGAATATGTTGTTAAATCTTGTCCTTCTTGTATGCTTAATTTTTTTCTTCTTTTGATTACTCATTTCTATATACTTTTTACATTCCCTCTTATAACTTTAACCTTTTTTTTCAATATTCTTTTTAATGATTGTCTGTTTTGTAATCGAGCGTTCTATTAGTTTAATGAATAATAATACTGTTCCTTTTTTCGTTTTTATTTTTTTTCGTCCTTTATTGTTTTTTTATGTCAATATCGTAAAGAATTCAATTCATGTAAACAGCATATTGAGAATATCGAGATAAGATTTGCTGTTTATTTATAATTTATATACGGAATTTTACTCTTTGTGATTACAAATGCCTTATTCAACAAATAAACAAATATTAATATTGAACTAATAAATAAAATGTTATGGAGAGGGGATAGAAACAATAAAAAAAAGATATATATATATATATAAATAAATATTTTTGAAAACCATACGAATGGGTCATGGTTTTCAGCGTTGTCATAAATAAGGCTTAACTTAATGGTTTGATCAAGTACATAAAAGCATTAACTAAAAAAGTCTTTTGATCCGTTGTTCGGTATAATACCTTTTGTCTCGCTATTTTGATTTTTGCTAGCAGAGGATCGAAGAAGATCCAGACAAATGCAAATTGCACTTTCATTTGGCTGAATTGGGGTTTGGTCCGACAGAGCTTCATTGATGAGCTTCGCTAGCCGTTTACTTTTATGACGTTTGTAACATCGTTCATAAGGCTCATGGCGGTAATTAAGCCGAAAATCTTTTGGAGTAATTGTTATTTTTATTGGCTTGAAGTCCAGATATTGGAGTGGTTGTATTATTCTTGGTTGTTGGTCTTCTTCCTCATCAATTGAGCTGAGAGAAACTGGACTCGATTGTGAAGAGTCCGGGGTGTGTGCAGAAAGACGATAATTAGGAGAGCCTTCATCATATTCATCACTGAAACTCTCTTCTATAGATTTGTTTGTCAAAATATCTACTTGCTGTTGTTGTTGTTGTTCTTCGTTTTTTTTATCTTCAATGTCCAAGCTGTTCATCTTGGGCATTTTTAAATAAACCATATAAGAACAATATCGAGGAGTTTTTTCTTCCAATGTATAGCTATCATAAACTGTCACCGCACTAAGATCGTGATATTCTTCTATCGAAAACCTCTGAATGCTAGGATTTGTAAATTCTTTGTCCTCCTTTTCATAGTCGTTGGTCGAGTAGTAGTTTTGATCCATGCTGTGGGCCCAATAGTGTGATAATATTTTTATTTAACTGTTAAATTTCTAAAAAAATAATTACAAAAGATATGGTAGTGGTAAAGATATTTTTATACTATTCAGAAACCAAAAAAAATTAAATAAAATAAATAAATAAATCAGGATGATAAGTTAAAATAACTGTTGTTAGGCATGGTTTTTTTAATTTCGAATCAATACTAAAAGAATGTAATAAACTAATAAAACAAGATTCATTTATACTATAGCAAGAGGAATAAAAAGGCCCATAAAAGCAAAACTAATTAACAATTGTAGGTCATTGTAAAAAAGTAGCAAATAAGAAAATCATTTACCTAAATTCATTATTAACTTTTATTAAAGGGTTATGCTAATCGAATGTTTAAACATTAAAATGAACGGCCATTAGTACTCATCAATCGACAAAATTTCCCAATTGGGTAAGCAGCTATTATAGGTAGTGTTCAATCATTATCCCCTTGCCTAGTAGCAATTCTTCAAAACAACAGTCTTTGAGCTCTAATATTTAGATGTAAAAAAAATCATTTGGATTTGGTATAAATAAAGGCTTTCAGTCTCAAGTAAAGCTGTTATATATATGCCGCCTGAAGTTTAGTGTGAGTGTAGGAGTTGTAATTGCAGCACAGTAGCTCTTCATTAAAATTCCTGTTTTATTACAATAGCTTAATTTCATCAACACATTCCAATGAAACTAGATCTTTCGATACAAAAAAAATCTATAATAATATCCTCGCTGTTCGTTTTATTTATTTGTTTTGGTCATTTAAATTACGTATTATTGCCGCATATCGATAATCGATGTAAGATTATCAAATGTGATCAGAAGTTCGGATAGCAAAATTAATGAATGCTCTCTATCAACTGAAATTTCTTTGTCGGGGGAAAAAAAATCATTGACTAAAAGCTTTGAATATTTATAATTAATTATATAATTTCTAGTTTGACTGCAGCATTTGCTGGATAAATGAATGCATCGCTAATATATCATTGAATTAAATAAATAAATTTATTTGTTTACCATGTTGTGTTGTTGTCTATGAAGATGTGTTTTGGGGTGCCTTTGCTGCTGCTGCTGCTTTCCATTTCTTTGCATTCGCTAAGAATGCTGAAAAGTCGCGAGACTTATCCTTGTCTTCATTATCTGTAGGGAAGACATAATCATTATATTCAGTATAAGAGCCGTCAGGCAATCTTTTAGTTTTCTTGACCATGTAGGGTGTTTGCTTTTCAACCTTTTCTTTGGTCGAATCATTTCCATGAACAGCTTCAAAGTCTTTCCATGATTCATTAAGAATGACTCGTTCTTCAGATTTGTTTTCCTTTTTGAAATAATCCCAAGCCCGTTCAAAGATTTTTCTTGCTCTCGATTTAGCTTCTTCTGATACTTCAATTTCGACTTCCTCATCCTCTTCATTGTCTTCCGTTTGTTGATTTGAGTCTGGAATACTAATCTCAAACAAGGCATATGAGATCCATACCTTTACGTGGCCGGTGAGTTCGATTAGCTTTTCATAAAGAGCTCGAGCCCTGTCATATTCTTTTTCTTCAGTTTCAAAATTAATGTACCTCTTCCAAACCAATTCTGGCATTTCCATTTCTTCTTGTTCGATTGCTAATTCAAAAATAGCTCTAGCTCTGTCTAAATCGCCAAGCATTTGCTCCATTTCGGCAAATTCAATCCACGGAGAAGGAAAATCTGGATATTTTTCAATGTATTTTTGATACAATATTCTGCATCTATCAAATTCTTTCAAGTCTTTTTCAATCTGAATATAGTTTTTGTATATCTTTGGTTTCCCTGAGAGAGCCAAACCTTGTCCCAAGATCTTACGTGCTTTTTGAAGGTTATTTTGTCGTATTTCAAATTTAGCATAGAGAATCCATATTTTATCAAACGAAAAGTTCTTATGAGGTATTATCTTAATGCATTGTTGATATATTTGTCGAGTTCGTTCAATATCTTTTGTTGTTAGTTCTTCGTAAATAGCATATCTGATCCATAAAAATATGTATCTTCTCCAAAACCTTTTTTCTTTTTGTTCAGGAATATTGGCGATTGCTCTTTCGTATACATCTCTAGTTTCAGATGGATCGGCCGATGATTCTTCTAAAAGTGTCAAATACGAAAACCACGTATCATAATCATGTGGATCTTCTTTCAAATTGTCTTCATATTTTATTCGTCGTTTTGCAAGAATTGCATCTTCTATACCATCTTTTTCACCATATTGCTTTGTAAAACTGAGGTATGAATTGTAAAGGCTAGCGCTTTTACTTTTACTTAATCTTTGTAGGCCAAATTGATATATGGCTCTAGCTCTTTCCCATTCGCGTTGTTTAGATTCCCATTTGGCCCAGGCTGCAAAAATCCTTTCGTCTAGGAATTCGTCGCCTGCAGCCATTAGAGTATCTACACCCATGGTATATACTTCCCTTACATTTTCAGCAGTGCCAAATTCTTCTTCAAACTGAGCCCATTTTATCCAATTTTCGGGTTGTGGGTATAATGCAGTAAATCGTTGAAAAATATTTCTTGCGCGGTCGTACTCGCCATATCGTTTTTCCATGTTAATATAGGCATTCCAAGCAGGAGGCTCAGGCCGCCATTCCATCCATCTTTCGAAAACTTGTCGGCATCCGGGGATATTTAACAAGGTCTCTTCTACTTGAACATATGTAAACCAGAGCTTGTCGATACGTGGTAAAATAGTAACCGCTCTATCTAGCAAGTTTCTTGCGTGGTTTATATTTCTCGTTTTTAATTCTGATTTAATGTAGCGTATCCATAATGGAACATTTGTTGAATCGACGTCTAATGCTCTTTCAAAAATTGATCGAGCTCTATCATATTCTTCATGATCTAATTCCCATTGGGCATATCGCATCCATTGGCCGAAATTTTGGCGATTTCTCCGTAAAGCATCCTCATATTCACGTCTTTTTCTTCCTTGATATTCGCTTAGCTATAATTTAATACATTTTGTTAGTTGATAAAAGTAATGAATAATATTGAAAAGAAAATTACATACCTCTTCAAGATCTGTTATCTTTTGTTCAGGAATTACCAAAGGCTGCTCCTTCCGCTCATAAGCCTCAAGAAGAATCTGTTCAGCAGAGATTTGAAGCTCTGCAACGGCTTTATTTTTAACTTTATATCTTGAGTTTTCGCTCATTTTAGTATTGTGGTTGTATGTCTAATCCTAAATCCCAATATCTTTATGAAAATAAAGTGAAGAACATGAAAATATCATTGAAAAATAGAAAAAATCGTGTATATTACAAATGATGACTAAGCGTCAAAATATCAAGATAATATTCCCTTTCTGACACAAAAACCTAAATCAAACCTAATTTGCCATTCATTAAAGGTTGACATTTTTTGCTTTATCTTGTCTTTTTTTGATTTTTTGTTTTAAATCATTATTGCTGGTACTTAATCTGAATCAAAGATGCTATTGGCTTCAAGAATCCGTTCTCCTACGAATGTCTCTGTATATAGAAGACATTTTTTAACGCTGGCATCAAAAGACGAGATTCAAACCTACAATATCAAAAAGATCCTCTCGTATGTGCTCTCTTTTTAATAGTAGTCAGAAGATTATCAGCTAACCGATTGATATACCATTGTAGATTTTCTCCTCAAGTACTTTATACAGCTGTAGCCGATGTCAAATCCTATGAGGAGTTTTTGCCTTACTGTAAAGAGTCGACTATAACAGCCCGGGATCCAGAAACCGATAAGCCAACCAAAGCCATTTTAAATGTCGGTTGGGGCCAATTTGAAGAAACTTTCGAAAGTGTTCTAAAGTTTGACAAGGAGGATACTACAGTGATAGCAGAAGCGGCCAACAGCAAGATGTTTAAGACTCTTTACACAAGATGGACAATCTTGCCATTGCCAAATGCAAAAAACAATGTCAAAAAATGTGCTGTTGATTTCCAGCTCAAGTTTTGTTTCAACTCTTCTCTATACAACACGGTCTCTAAAAATTTTGGGCCTTCAATTTCATCTATTATGATCGGTGCCTTTACAAAAAGAGCCAAGTATTTAGAATCGTTGAAAGAAGCAACAAGTTCCTGATGAGTGTATATATAGTTTTGTAATTTTTGTAAATAGACTGTTTTGAATAAAAAAAAACCAGATGGTGATAGAGTTTGGTTTATATAAGTTTTATCAGAGGTTGCTGCAAAAGCTCAGTCTAAGGTTTTGCTAAACAATTTTGTCTTTTTGTGTTAGGTGAGGAATGTATGGGGGAGTGTGATATACAGCACCACCCCTAATTCTCTCTTGTTTCTTGCTTTTTTTTCTTCTATCAATAACCCTATCTCTTTCTCATCACTCAAAAAAAAAATAAGAAAAAACTAAAAGATTCTTACATACTCGCCATCCTGATAATTGAAATTTTGTAATTTCAATTAAGAGAACTTATAGGATAGTGAATGCGAACTGTTTGTGTTATAGATCTATAAATCACAATAAATTTGAAAAACAATACCCTCTCGTGTTGCCTAATTTGCTCTGATTATGGTGGCTTCAGTATTTGGTGACGACTCAAGTCTCCATGGCTCTGCTCTATTTGGATCAGATTCTCTTGCGGGAAGCACTGTATTGCCAGAAGACGACCCTTGGGCAAGTTCAAATGCGCCTACAACAAATAATACCACTTTCTCTTCAGTCTCATCGCTTTTGCAAGGCGCCCCAATTCCGGACATTTATACAGTCGCCTTTGATGATGCTTTGAATACCGAAGACGATGCAACAAGACCAGGGTCAGGCGCAATTTCATCAACAAGTTTGAACCCAGATAGTATCACAGTCTCTGCAGCTGCATTGGAACGACTTCTTGTGCAACTGAACATATCGCAAGACCATAAGTCTCAGATCTATTCGCTTATCAGAATTCCACCATACGACCCTTTGATGTCAAGTGAATTGTCACCAAGATTAGATAGAGGAACTTGGAACGTCGCTTTGGCTCTTGCAGGGTTTGCCCAAAGGGGATCATCCAACTTATCATTGGGATTGGTGGATTTTTCAAGAAACTCATTGCCTAATCTTTCGATTCCCCAATATCAGACTAAACTTTATAAAAATGCAAACCTACCAAAACTACCCAACGATACAACTTCGTCCTCATCATCATCTGTAGCATCCTCAAATAACAATACCAACAAATCTAAAAACACATTTGCAGCGCCTCCTGCTGGTGCCGTCTGGCAATCATCTATAGACCCCTCCAACTATAATCCCTTATCTCCCAACACCATATCCGTATCGGTCGTTCCCAAAAGAGAAGGTACTTTATTTTTTCGACATGTCAACTACGTTGTAGAAGGATTAATTCCATCAGTGCTTGCCAACGCCGTACCTGCTGTCGGTCCTCAGAAAAACAATGCTCCCTCACTTTCAAGTACAACTGCAGCCAATTCAATGACTCGCTTCAAAGTTATTCGTAGATATTCAGACTTTGATTGGTTATTAGATTGTCTTCAAAAAAAGTATCCATTTAGGCTTTTGCCAGTTCTTCCTCCTAAAAGATTATCGGGTATGTATATGATTTTATTTGATTTGTTTTTATCCTTTTATTTTTTTTTTCATTCTTTCTTTTTCCTCTGTTTTCTTTTTGTCTAATCAGTTTATTTTAACTCTTGTTCAATTGTTTTTTGCTTTTCAATTATCACTCAGTAGATGGTCGTTATTTATCATCTGATGACAACTTTCTAGAGCATAGAAGACGAGGTCTTCAAAGATTTCTCAATTTACTTTTAAAACATCCCCTTTTGAAAAATGAAAAGCTAGTAGGAATTTTTCTTTCTGTAGATACAGAACTCAGTGTGTGGAGATCGAGCGGATCGCAACTTGATTTCCATGAAGAATACATGAATCGAATCATTGCTCAAGATTTTGTCAACTCTTGGGACGAAGCCGCTGCCAGTCAACTCTGGCGCGATGTCCAGCATTCTGCAGAAGCTGCTTTGGAAACACTGACCCAGCTTTGCATTCTTACCGATCGTATGTCCAAACGCAAACTCGCCATGGCTTCGGACATGAGCAAGGTTGCTAGCGTATTCAATGCATTCAATCAAACTATGCCGTTATTATACCAAAGCAGAAACAAAGATACCGAAACAGCGGGTGATTTACCAGCCATTCGTGAAAGTCTAAACAACGTGGCAGGGTATGTAAACAAGTCGAGCAACATTTACCGCGATGAGGGCTCGGCTTTGGATATCCGACTACTAGAAGACGTCAAGATCTTGCGTGACACAGTATCCTCAGTGCTCGAAATGTTTCGTCGGTTTGAAAAGCTAGGCGGCGACACAATTCCACAGTTGGAGCGTCGGATCAAGATGAATGAAACCAAGTTGCAACAAAACACTCACTCTGGGCCTGGCATTTCGGTTTCGGAACGTGATAGGCTTGTCAAGTCCATCGAGTCGGACAAGAACACAATCCAGTTTCAAAAGAATCGTTCGTGGCTGATTCGCCAAACTATTACAGAGGAGCTGGAACTTTATCAACGGACTCAATACCTAGTTGCCAAAGTTCTGCGGAATTGGGCTACAGATGGAGTTAAATACTCAGAAATGCAAGCTGATAATTGGGCTTCTTTAAGTCGTGATATCGTTTTGGAATTCCCATTATCTTAATTCTTCTTTTATATATATATAATCTTTAATTTTTTTTTTCTTTCCTCCTTAATTTCATTTCATTTCACTCCATTCCATTTCTATATCTATATATTTTTTCTTCATCTTCTATTTCTCTATCTCTTTTCTTCTTTGTCTTTTAAATTAAATAATCATTATATACGAATATAAAAAAGAATAGTAATGATAGTTTATCAATATTCCTTCTATTGATGTTTGTGTGTTTTAAAGGATCTATTCCATTGTTTAGCTTCTTTTATATTTTTTCGATTGTCGAAATGATTTAGTAGATGATTGAGCAGGTAAATGTGATGTGGAATGAATCGACTTTCGATTTTTCGTAGTATTAGCGTCACCTTTTTCATTATGAAAAGATATATTGAGTCTTCGGTTATGATATAAGGAATCTATAATACTTTTTTTAATTTTTGGTATTGCATTTGGCGATTTTAATTTACTTGTAAATGATGATTTTCCAGTTGAACTTTTATCTTCATCATCATCTTCTTCATCTTCTTTTTCTTCTTCCTCTTTAATACTATTATTGTTATGATCTTTATCATCAGTATCGTCAACATGTTCTTCTAAAGCACGCTTATCAATTATACTCTGATTAAAAAGTGCATTTTTTATAAACTTTGTATCACTTACGACAGCGAGATTAGCAGAAGACATAAAACACTGGTCATTGAAAAAGTACAAAGATGCTGTATCACCTTTTTTATTGGTAGATACAGCTACATCACTTTTATTATTATTATTAAAATTATTAAGGTTATTAGAATCATTAGAATCATTATGAGAATTATTAGCACTGCTGTTATTATTATTATTATCATCATGAATATTATTGTTATTTTTACGATTGATGTTATTAGAATTTTCATCATTAATAGAAGTTTTCGTTAGTTCATTAGTAGTATCATCATCATTATTAATAATGCTTTTCTTCTTCATTTTAGTAGCAGTAATGGAGTCTTTGAAAGAGTTGTTTCCAACATTGTTGGAATTTGTTGAAATTTGATTATTATTATTATTATTATTATTGTTATTCATCTTCTCACTACCATGGTTGTTTGCTCTTGAAGATGAAGCAATATTTTTCTCTCCTTTCCTTTCTTTTCTTCCACCTTCTGCTTGTTCTTCTCCTTCATCTTCTTCATCTGAATCACGATCATATGCAGGATCATATCGTGTAAAAGGGTTTAATTCTGGATATTTACGATGAAACTCTACACGAGCTTCAAAACTGGTATGTCTACCGTTCCCATAGATACTAGGACGTAATGACAATTTGATTGAAGTTGTAGATGAGTTTCCTGCTGACTTGACACGGTCAGCAACTGTTTTAAGGCGCTCCTTAATTTTATTAAACTGTCTTCCGAAAATAGTCTTTCTAGCCTTGTCATCTCCACTTAGCCCATTTTTCTTGTTTGCTGCTTTCTTCTTTTGCAATTCCATATCGATTTCCTTTCTTTTCCGTCGGGTCGCTTTACTAATTTCGTCAGCAACAAGTTCTTCCTCACTACTGTCTTCATATTCTTCTTCGCTAGAATCAACAGATTGTGTTTGTAAGCTGGGCCCTGTGTTTGTGGTGGTATTGGTTGTTGTTGGAGTGGCTGTAGAGGATGGAGCTGGTTTGCCAGTCATTAATGGATCATTTTTGCCAAAGAATTCAGAAGAGTTTGCTTCCAAAGTTTGGTACTGGTAGTTACCATCTTTGTCGAGCATTGACTCCATGGTCTCAATCTGCCATTTCTTGATCCGTTCGGATGTAGCAAGCTTTACCTTTTCCAAGGTTTGCAGGCTATTGAGGGCCTCCGTAGTGGTTGGCAGAAGCATAGGCTTTACGGCTCTCGTCGTGGTGGAGGGAGGCTTTGTTGATGTTCCTCGTCCTTCCTGAGTACTAGAAAGAGCGACAGCTCCTGTTGGAGTTGTGGCTTTGGCGGCAGTAGCAATAGCAGCGTTGATGGTAGTATTAGTGAGTTGGGTATTGTTTCTGCTTGGACCAAAGGTAGTTCTTTCTCTAGTTCTTGACGATGAAGACATATTTTCAAAAGCGTTAATGGTAGTGTTGTTTACTGTATTTTGTAAGGAATTGAAACCAACACTGCTAGGTGCTTGGTTAAGCATTGAAGCAGTTGTCGACATGTTGTTTTGTTGTAAAAAGGAAGCAGAAACAATGTTGTTGTTTCCATCAGCAACACTTTGAGAAGAAGTCTCAATTCTTGGCCGAGCTTCTTCGGGAAAAGTTTCAACTGGTTGCTGCGGCTGCTTCTGTTCTGTGGTATTTATACCCGGGGCGGCAGGGGCTTCTTCAGAACCGACAGACATTATGCCCCGTTTATCTGGGTCGTTAATCCAAGACATGGTTGATTTTTGCGATATTTTTGCACTATTGTTGTTATTATAATTTGAATGCTGCGAGCTTTTATTAGTATCGCTGCTATTATTATTATTGTTGTTACTGTTGTTGGTGAAAGAAGTTTGAGAAGATGGGGTGATTATAGGGTCTGGTACTCTTGTCGTATTAGTATAAGAATGGCGGTCGATGATGCTTCTGATTTTGTCTTTGGCTCTTCGGCGTCTCGAGGTAGGTTTTCGAGTAGCTTCTAAGGAATCAAGCTGGATTTGTTCTGGATGACTGAAATACGGGACTAGGTCACCTCGTCGTCTATGTAATAGTAAGTTTGAGTAGTGATAGCTGCTTGAAAAGTGATTATGGTGCTGCTTATTGTTGCTTCCTTTGTGCCAAGAAGACGAGGATACGATGCCAATATCTGATCTAATGGAGGATATTACTGCTTTAACGTTTGATGAAGTGATGGATGGATTGTGAAAAAGTTCTGGAGAGGTTTCATCCAAGAACTTGAATTCGTCTGAATAACCTTGGGAGTCTGTTGGGACTGTTGCCGTATGGGCCTTACAAGGAGAGCAATCAAAGTGCCGAGATCCGTTGCTTTCAAAAGTTACTGGAGCAACTACTTGTGATTCCAAGTTTGATGGAGGTGATTCGTAGAGAGTAAAGTAGGCAAGATACTCGTTGGGAATGTTTTCGATTTCGGATTGGGAAATGTAAAGATGACTATTTGTTGGTGGTAGGTTGTGAACAGAGTTATCGTCGTTGGTATCAGTAGCAAATTCAGTTTGGGTGAAATTGGCGCCAATCGCTGTTTGAGTATTATTAGTAGTAGAAGTCGTTGTTGTAGGAGAAGAAAAAGAAGAGAAAGAGTCTTGCTGTGTAGAAGGGTTTTGGATGCCATTCATTATCACCAAAAGGATCCGTATTTCATTTTTGAAACCCTTATGATATGATCTAAAGTAATAGTTGATTGAAGATAGTATTATAATGAAGTCAAAATGCTGGTTTTTTTTTTTTTTTTTTTTATTTTTTTGTTTGGCAGAGAAGCTTTTTTTTTATCTTTTTGTATTTGGTCACACCTTTACTGTTGTTGTAGTATCCAGAACAACGATTAAGCATTAGGTAAAAACCTTAATCATTATGTCTATTATCCGCCCAGAGTTGATCACCAAAGAGCACGTTTATGTTGCTCAGTTTTTATTGCTAAGAAAACTATGGTTAGACTTTACAAATTTCATGTTTTTATAGAAATATTCTATACGATTTTAGACGTTAATCTTTTTTTTAAAGTATATATTTAGTATAATAAGTGCATCAACTATATTGATCAAAAATAGGGGGGAAGTTGGTGGAGATTTATTTAAGGTGTAGTATGATTATCACTGTGCTTCAATCAGAGATAAAAAAAAAACCAAGTATTGTATCCATTCACTACAAATCTTTCTTCGTTTGAAGTTACGCAGGATCAATGTAAATATAAAAATTGCATTGTTGGTAAAAAACAAGATCTTGATAAACCCCTTAATCATTGTACAAAGAAAAACAGATAAAACATGTCTAAAAGCCTCCTGCTGCTGATATCATACTACAATGTATGAAGTACTAAGCACATTGAGCATTGCCTTAAGAAAATTTTCATATTTTCGATATAAAATCCGCGGTCATATTAGAAAGATTTTGTCTGTTATATATTATATATGCTAAGCGATGCTCAAAGCAAGTATTTTTCGAAACACTTTGGCATATCGATTAAATTATGTTTAAATTATGTTTAAATAAAATCAAATAATAATAAGAAAAGTGGTTTCGATTTTTGAATTAACAAAAAAAAAAAAAAAAAAAAATGATATCATTGATTATTAAACATTATACGATATTTTCATATTTTGATATTTTTATATTCTGAATCATAGCTTTGGTCTATTGTTGATCTACCAGATCGGAAGGTGGGAACTCTGGTAGAAAATTAAGTCATAGTAATAAAATAAAGCATCAAAGTCCCCAGAAGGTGGAGCCCTCTTTGTACATACTATTTATTTACTTTACTTCCATAAGGTTTTTTTTTTTCTCAACTAGTTGAAAAAATAAGGGGGAAAAAAATCTTTTTATAAAATTTTCATAAATTATCATAAAGGGTGATAGAAATAAAGACAGATCAACTCAAATTTTTGGCATTGTCTTAAATATAATAAGGTTTTTTTTATTCATCATGATCAATTGAAAAAGTTTCTATGAAATTACTTTTTTTATTAACAAAGTCTTTTTTTTTCTAAAATAAATGAATAATAATAAATAAATAAATTAACTAGTACAACAAAGAATAACATGAATAGAAGAAATGATAAAAAAAAAGAAAGCAAAACAAACAAACAAAAATAAGTCCTTTTTTTTTTTTTTTACCATGAAAATGCTTCTTCAAAATATTCAACACGGCCTTCAGATTCCATCAAATGTTCAACAATAGAAGCTCTAATATTGTCAACCAATCTTGGAGGTCCACAAGATACAATGGCCATAGTACCATTAGTACCAGTACCCATCAAAGCTTTTGCAATTTCTTCATTGATATTTGGACGTTTATCAAAAAGGCAGAATGCAAATTGATCTCTGATACGTTGTGCTGGTACAACTTGTGAGCTCAAAGAACTTGTAGGCTTGAGCTTGTTTAGAGCTGTTGAGGAAGCGTTTTTGCTATCACCTAATGTCGATACCGACACATTGCTTTCGTAGAAATTGGCCTTGTAAAAAGTGTGTTTGTCAGTCAATGGACTTCTCTTGTCATGCAAAGTCGTGGAGCTGCTCTTCCGCGAAAAGCCCACAGTGGGCAATGGCGCAGGAATGCCCTGCACACGAGAATTGCTTGTTGGAGTGGCGCGTGGATCCAATGTAGTATCAACGGACTTTATGGCCTCGCAATTGTAACTGCCAAAGTCTTCTTCCATCTCTTCGTCAGAGTCGTCGCCGGAAAATGAACGATTGCTACTAAATGCCTTGGTAATGTATATCTGAATGTCAAAGCGAGAATCATGCATGAGCGATAACAATTCTTCACTAAACCATTCCAAGGGAACAGCATTGGGGATGATCCACATCACATAAACCTTGTGTGACTTTTTGCCATGTTGCAAAAGGTCCAAAGCATGTGAGTAGACAGCAGTAATACCAAGACCGCCGGCAATCAAGAACATTGAGTTATAGTTTTCAATCTTTTGAATGACTCCGTATGGACCTTCAATCATAACTGGCAAAGTAGCACATTGCTCAGGTTGGGCTGCCAAATAATCGGCAATCTTTCTTGTGGCACCCTTTTGGGCTTGAATACAAAATTGTAGAGTGTTTGCATCTTCACCTGGGCTCTTGTAAACAGTGAAAGGATGTGCTTGCCAGAAAAGGTTTTTGGTCAAAACACGAACATAGCAGTATTGTCCAGGCTTGACGTTCCAACGACGAGAGTAACGAACACTGAGTCTAAATGTTCCGTCTGAATAAACTTCAGCAAAAGCCTCGTTCTTGAAACCAGAAACGATGAGCTTGAACAATCTAGTGAAACGTTCAGAAAGATACAAAGCCAAAGAAGCATAGACCCATGGCATCCAGCCAAAGTCCCAGCAATGACGGAAAATGCCAATCATGAAAATAATGAAAAAGATTTTGTGAGCAAGGAAAAATGCCTCGTAGAACTTTGCTCTGAATCTGTTGATAGCCAAAACGGTCATGATGATACCAGCGTATGTTGCCATGTTACCAAATCGCCAATTGATGATTTCTTCCCATCTGTAAACCCAAGTCTTACCAATAACTGAAATTGCAATAAAGCAAGCTGAGTGGATAACAACATTAAGCATCATGATGCGAGCGCACCAACGGTGGTAGACTTGAAAGGTGTCATAAGGCCAGCCAGTAGACCAGATCAAAGGATTGTTTCTAGAGCCAAAGATAATTACAAGAGGAAGCTGAGTGAATGCAATGATACCAGTTCTGACACCTAAATACTTGAGGGCTTGGTTTGATGCACCGGGAAGAACTGGATTTTCGTCGTAAATGTTATAGTTGATGGATAATGCGATGATAGTGAAAATAATATACATGGTGATGAGAATTGACTGACCTCTTGTTGGAGCGCACATATACCAATCCATAAAGATCTTTACTGGACGGCTTCTATGTCTTCTGAAAGTGGCAGGCAATACCAAGTATTTACGAATGTAGTTGGCAGTTCGGTTGTTTGCTAGCAAGACTTCTGGGTATACTTGTTGGATGAATCTGTAGATGGAAGCAAAAAGGACAACCAGGCCCCAGTATCCCATAAGCAAAGATCCGTATAAAGAGCCAATCCGATACTCGTACTTGACAGTTGCAGCACCTTTGTACTGTGGCTCAAACTCTGTGTCTTTAATTGAAACAGGAACTTTTAAAATTATGCTTGTGTGAGCTGGAGCTGTGGGGTTTGTACTTGCTGAAGATGACGTTTGTGTACTTGCTGTTGCTGTAGCTGGGCTCTTTGGTAAAGCAGTTCCTGACGACAATAGCTCTGCGGCTTGCATAGATGCAAACTTTATTGATTCGAGTTCCTTTTGCTGTATTGTTGGGATCATTGCTGCAGCCAAAATGCCTGCAATTTTAGTTTGGTTATATTTTTGTGAGTGGAGCATGTTGTTGCAGTTATGCAGTTAGCGTTCATATCCTCCATGTCTCCCAAAGTGTATGAGATGTTTGCATTGTAATAGCATTGTCGATAAAAGTAGACATAACCATCATTAATGTCTTTTTGATCCGAGGCTCTGTGTCGGAAACAATGAGAGAAAGTTTCTAAAAAGGGTGTATTTTGGCAAAGACACTTTATGTCTGTTGCGTTACAACCAAAGTTATATTCTGACGATGCTGACCAGCAGGCAAATGCTTTGTCACTAGCAACACCGACCTTTTGAGCTGCTATTAAAGCTGGAGCTAACAGCAGTAATAAATAAGAGGTTATATTCAGCATTGTGTTATGTTTTCTCAAGGGAAAGGGATGGAATAGGTATTAAGGTATGCAATAATGATCTCTACTATGGAATTGAATACTACTATAGAGGATCAAAGCATAGGTTTATGCTTTCTATGCAATATATAGAAAAGGGGATGATGAAGATAGTATATGATAGAAGATATGATTAAAATAAATGGATTTAAAAAAAAAAGTGTAAAAAAGAAATCAAGAAAATCAAAGGAAATTCCCCCTGTTTATATAAGTTTTTAGGATGTTTATTTTAGAGCCATAGAAGACTGATAGATGGTTCGAAAAAAAAAAAAATTCAAATATCGTGGATCTTTTTTAGATACTAACAATAACAGACTTTTATAGTCGGAATAATTTTTATATAAAAAAAAATCAGACAAGTCAATCGACTGTTTTTTTTATAATTGTTGTTATTATTATTTACTCTATTAAAAAATGACGTTTTGGTGAGATCTGGCACTAAATTCAAAATATTCTAAAAAAAGAGATTTCGAAGGTTGAATGATTTTTTTCTTTTATTAATAGAACCCTTCTATAGGCACTGACTGCTGCCCCAAAATGTATATAGTTCCCCCCACCTATTATTACCACCTGTGCCTGCATCCTCCCAAATACTCAAATAAACACTCGGAACAACTTGAATCCCGTATTTCAAACGCTTTTGTAATTTCTAGTAGGGGGGAAGTAGTAACAATGATAGAATTTTCAACGTATATCAAGTCCACCCTCCCTGTGTGTAACTGTGTAACTTCATGTCTAGAGAAGTGCTCATGAGCACAACGGCTGCATCGCTAGATCTTAAATGTCCCTGTTGTTTGAGAAAAAGCAAATTAATGTGCAAATGGAATGATTTTTGTATGCTTTTTTAAATTCAATTAGCCCATGCTGCTTATCTTCATCTTTTTAGATCGATTTATTGAATTCCCCCCAGTCCATTTGCCTCAAGTTTGTATTGTAACTTCAGAAATGGAAAAAAAAAGTGTGTAGTATTATACCAATTAAGTCCGTTGTTTTTTAAGTAGTATAGAACGATAAGTATATCCAAACCTTGGGATTTTTATTTGATTCAATAGAAATATAAAAAAAAAAAAGATGGACCCTCCAAATAAAAATATGGTTTATGGATTTGTTCTAATTTTATACACTAACTTTTGAAGAAAAAAAAATAACAACTAAATAAACCAGCTGATTTCAGTATTGAGACTTAGAAAAAAATCTTAAAATAGTATTGAAAAAAAGTAAAATATCATCATGTTCTTAATAACAATATACTGATACACATTTACTTATTAAAGGATTAAATCAATTATATCAGAGATAGGTTATATAGATATTATATTGAATCATAATTCTATGTGGATTCAAAAAGAATTATTATTTTCATTGATATCCCTTTCTATGAGTTATGTATTGACTGAATTTTACTCTTAAGTATTACCTATTTTGTTTCTCTAATTGATTGATTTAATATTGATGAAAAAACAAAATGGCCAGATTCATAGAGCAATATTGCTGACATTTCAATGTTAATATCAAAGTAATTTCGATAGTTTTAATTTGTTCTAGATAATGACATTGAATGAAATAAAATATAGTCAATAGTGCAATGGATTTTATTATGGTTTAAAACAATGAAGGGTTTAAGAAAAAGCAGTATAGTATTTATTTTATTTCACATGGTAGTATTATATGTATATAACCAAACATCAGATACTAAACTTGAAGTATTTATATGATAACATACTTATGAAATAGACATAAATATGTATATATCAGATGGGTATTTCTATCAACTCTTATAAATTTACAAAAAATATATATATGGACGGTATAGTAACTGAATAGAAGAGCCTTTCAAGTATTGTCGTTTGTAGGAACTTCGATAAGGTAAACACACTTTGTTCTATTAATATTCACTTTTTATACCAATGTTCAATGTAAAAAAATATCTGTTAAAGTTTGACCAAAATATGTAGATACACAGACTATTGAAAGTTTATCTCTCTGCTCTATCGGTTATTACATTTTCTTGTTATCTTAAGCTCAAGCTTTACGGAGTTTGCTGGGGGTTTGAAAAAGTTTTTTAAAATAGATTTACAATAAATTTAAAAGTGTTTTTTTTATTTATTTGGTTTATTCAATTATATACTATACATAGGTTTTTTTTTCTTGATAATCGTTGTATTTGACATTAAATTTATTTAGATACTTGATATTGAAAAAAAAAGTGGAAAAATCAATTCAAGATCGACGGATAAATTTCTAAATTACTGTTGATGTAAATAATATGTTTACTCTTTTAGTAATTTTGATAAAGTTAAATAAAAAGCCTAGACTTTTTTAAATTGGGTATGCTTCATTAATCTTCCACTTTGATGAAAGTTGAATCCTAAGATGAATGAATCTCAAAAGATTTGCAAAAGGGAACAAAATGGTAGAAAGTTTAAAAAACGGTAATAGCTAAAAATACTACCAAGAATCACAGCAGCTGCTCATAGTACTACAGTAGAAGATATTTTCTTTGAATTAGTACTCCTAAAATCTAAGTGACTTGAATCTTCTGTACTTTTAAAAATTACAAAAAAATTACTTTCGTTAAAAACGTTTGTTTTTACTTTTATGAGTTACTGATGTCATCTCAACTATAATATTTTTAGAAAAATTCAAAGTCTCCATAATATCCAAAAGCAGTTTAACAAATTTAATTTTTAGCTTTCTCTATTTTTTTATTATTATTATTAATTCCTTAATAACGAAATGAGTATAAATGAATGAAAAGTTTTTTTGGTGAAAAGAACCGGATTTTAGCACGATTTACTAATTATATTGTAATTTCAAGCTAATTATATTTAATACTAATATGAAAGAGTAGCATTTGGCTTTTGATTTCATATCCAAATCTTTGGATTTTTATGAAAAGGTTTCCAGAATCAGCAATATTAAATTTTTTTTCTCTCTATTTTTTTCTTATATATTACCTTTTCTATGGAAGTCATTACATGTGAATATGTTTGGAACTCTTATAGAGATAAAAATTAGTATCATGATTTCAAATTAGAGAATATATATTTAGTATCTTTAATGTTTACTTTGATATCGATCTCAAAATAGAACAGTTTGTATGTGTTTTAGAAACGGCAAAGAGAATGAGGAAGATCAATTATGAACCCACCTTTTTATAATTATAAAGATTTCTTTCTATATATAAATCATCCAAAAATACTTTGTATTACTGTTTCCTATGCTTATTTACTTTTAATGAAGTCATTAATTGATATAAAATGTCTAAATGTCATTATTTGAATTAGTTTTTTTTCGTTTTTATCAGAAGGTTTGAAATAACTTTTGCTTTGAGGTTTACTTTGACATGAAAAAAAAAAGAGGGTCATTTATTAATTCTGATTTCGTCTCTTTCCCTATATTTAACAATATTTAATAGATGTTTAAATGCTATTCAATACTATTAACAAGTTAAAAGAAAATACGTACACATTACGCTCATCGTACCACCAGAGGTACACTAGTTGTATAGAGTATGCTAATGATCGAGAACTGATAAACTAATAAATAAATAAAAAAAATCAAGCAAGCTTTAATTAGGATCAAGGCTGGTCAATTAGCAGCTAGTTAAAATAATTAGTGTTCTAGGCACTTTTGACAAAAATAATACACTTGAATATCTAGTTGAAATAGTACTATGACTGTCTATTTTCTGTTGACACTTTTAGCCAATATTCAAAAAAAGAGTATATAAACCTGATAAAAATTTTGAATATTGAGTGTTAACGAGGGATAAAAATAGAAAATTAAAAAAGCCCCTCCATTCTTTTGTTACTTTTGGCTACAAAAAAAATGATTCGAGCCATTTTATATATATATTAAAGAAAGGCAAAAGAAAATGGGGGCATTCACATAATGAAAAGCATATTAAAAAGGGGACAAAAAGACACTTTTGTTATATGGTGATTTTGGTAATAAATAAAAGGGTTCTTTCTTATTTTGGTATTTTTTTTGTAACAAGAAATTACATGATGTGGAATTGCAAACTAAGTGCAATGACATTATTTTGAATTTAAAAACAACCTTTCAGATTCGAAAGCTAGAATACTAAACGTTGCAGTCATGTGACAATGTCCCAAAAGGGTAACTGTGAAATTGTTTAAAAAGACAAAAAAAGGTTCCATATCAAGTTTTAAGTATTACCCTTTTTAAACATAATACCTGGAAAGTAGTAAGCTTGTCTGGTTAAGTAGTATTATTATTATTTACCCCTTAATTGTGCTTGTAAACGAAAAAATCAGTTTAAAAGACCATATGAATGAGCATCATCATCATCATCATCAATATGACTTGTTAACAAAGATGATAAAAAGTTCATTTCACTGTTTAATATACAACAATCAGTTAAATGAAAAAAAATTAAAAGGTTGGTCTTGTATTTGGCTGGATGTATATACAATAAGAGTTATTATGTAAAAGTACGCAATAAGGTAGTCTGGAATGATGGTTTATTTTTCAACCAGCTTAATGGAAACAACAATGAGATAAAAAAAGCATTCAAAGTAAACAAAAACAACAAAAAGACCTCGTTTATATCTATCTATACACATCATCATTATCATTATCATAATCTTAATAGTAATAATTAAAAACCATTTTCACGTATTTTGAATGATTTCAATTGGAAATTCAATTTTCTTGTATGAGATTTGTTACAAAGTTGACTTAAATCAAAAAAGACCGTTGCAAGTACCCATAGTCAAGTATTTAGATCTATTGGTAACACATATAAAAAAAAAAAGGGCTCTCTTTTAAAACAATCTGTTACAATACTTATTATTATTATTATTCCTCTACATCTTGTTATTATTATTATTTTAAAACCTCCTTTTTTAAAAAAAAATAAAAAAAAAACTTTTCTCACTTCTTTTTTTTTGTACCTTCTCTTCTTCTTCTATAAACAAACTGCAGTCATTTGTTTGCTCCTTTCAAAATTGTGCCCTTACATTCGCTTGATATTGAACCAAAAAAAAAAACCTTTTTAAAAAAAGCAAAGCCATTTTCCCCCCAAAATAAAATTTTCAAACATTCAGTATCCATACAAATCATCATACATTACCTACAACTAAAAATACCGCCATGTCATCCATGGTAGAAGGTAGCAACATCAGCATATCAAAAGCTGTAAAAGGTGCTACAAAACCAAAAGAAGCTCCTCCAAAAGATAAATACATCTATGCAATCCGTGCGTTTGTCTCCAGCAACCCCCATCCTGAAGTCCCCTATGCTCAGCTCTCCAGACTTCTTGTTCCTAAACTAAACTCCCCATCTCTCATCGTCTCTCTCAAAGCCCACCTGGTCTTCCATCAACTCATTTCAGATGCAAACGCTCCTAAATACATCTTCCTCACATATATCTCAAAGCACTATGCAACAGCAAACCGCTCTTCCGTAGACTGTACAACCTTTGACATTATCAATGATTTTAGGAATTTTAACCGTCAGCAGGCGCTCCCAAACCTTGCTCATGCAATCCCACAATCTATAGACACTAACCGTCTCGTATCTGCTTATAATCGATATTTGAGAGAACGTATTCTGCATTTCAAGTTCCTCAAAATGGACCCTATAAGAGAGAAAATCGACGGAAACTCTTTAGTAGATACTACTCAGCGACACAAACTTCACCTCCCAGAATCTTCTGCTGATCTACTCAACCAGATCCAGTGCTCCATACAACAAATCCGCCTTATCTTAGCTTGTATCTTTACCCCTGCCTCCCTCAACCACCCCCTATACTCTTACTGCTATGGCCTGGTCTCTATGGACCTGTCCATCCTCTTTAGATTCATCAACTTGGCGCTGGTCGCTGCTTTGCAAAACTTTTTCTCTCTTCCTCGTGAATGCTCAGAAAGAACCCTTTTTGCTTATAAAGAATATACCCAATTGCAACTTGCAGAAGAAGTTCATACTTTTATAAATATGGGTCCCAACGCTGTATCTCCCAAAGACTTGGAAATCCCTGGTCCACTACGACAAGACGAGCAGGCCGTCAAACAGTTGACCAAATCTCTTGAAGATTTCCTCTATGCGTCTAAGGAAAAGGAAAATCGAGCCTCATCAAGCACTCAAAATAACCACTCTAGAATGACCAAGAGTGACTCGTCTTCTTCGCTGTCCTCTTCTACATCGTCTGATTTTTCATCCTCCAGCTTAAACTCTATGAACTCAATGTCATCTGAAAATTTGCATCAAAGAGATGGCTTGAGCTCTGGCCATACCAGCGCTGGAAGTGCCCGATTTAACCCATACGCCAATCCTCAAAACAAACCCGTTGCCCCATCTGTTATTTCGAAAGATGAATACCTGCGTTTATCTGTAGCAACTAACCGCACATCCTCCTCTAACAGTAACATAAGCCACCAAAAAGTTAATTTAAACACTACAAATGGAAAATCATCAACAAAACATGAAATAGCCAATTCACCCGTTGTAGAAGATCGTAGAATGGAGATACCAAACAAATCATTTTTAAGAGAAACACAATCAAGTAATAATTTACGATCTCAATCTCCATCAGCCAATCATGACAGCCAAAGCCTCAGAAGTAACCTTTCTCAAATGTCAACAGTTTCAAAAAATAATAATAATATCAACAGTAATAATAACAACAACAACAATAATAATAATAATAACCCTTACATGAACCCACAAAACTTAAAGTTCACTGGTAGTGAATCAACAATTAAACCTCGTACAGTTTCCACTGCTTCTTCAACATTCTCGGATTCTCCTGATGCGCCCACTCCAAAGGCTCATTCAATTCAAAAACACTTTGATACCCCAAAAAGTAATGAATATTTGTCTGGAAATCCTAGTATCCCAGTTCTCTCAACAGCTGCTCTCTCTGGGGATTTACCAGAGACTAAGCCTTTATCATCAATAAAGAAAAATGGATTTTTGAGCAATGTTCCTCCATCGGCCCCACCCACTTCTGCCCTCCCAATGCCCCCTCTAGTACCTGGAGGAAGAACACTATCTGCAAAATCTTCAGCTTCATCCCTCAAAATAGCAAAAGACTCTGTACCTCCAAATCCTGTAGAATCTCCAAGTTCCAGCACTTTTTCACCATCTCCAGACCGCCGTAATTCAAATAGTAAAAACAGTTATCAAAATGTTGATTATTCCAGCCTTCCCTTACCACCACCTCCTCCTCCTTCTTCTTCTCATCAGCCAAATAGAAGTGGAAGTGTTAGTAGTGTCAAAAGTAGTAGGGCTCCTAGTGTACATCAGCATCAACAACAACAACAAAGAACTCTCTCTAAATCCAAATCAGCAGCAAACTTGAAATATCACAATAGCAACGTGAAAAACCATCATCATTATGAAGATAGTTCCTTTAACAATAGCCATAGCTCTGCATCTAGAACACCTAGTAAAGCGGATTTTGTAAGCAGCAACTCTACACATAAATCGTCATCGACAAATAATACTACACAATCAGCTCAAACTCGATCCACTGGCAATACCTCCTCTTCTACTAATGGTGATACAAAAAGTAGCAGAAATGACAGCAAAGATGTCACAGACCCATCAACATTGCCCGAAGGCTTTGATCCAAATGATCCTTCAATGGAAAATTGGCAAAAGCTCTTGGACACTTTGGATCACCCGGAAGCCACATTTTCACTCAAGTTTGATTTGGCTTCTGCTCTACAAAGATCGATTGCTTTTAACGAAAAGGCTGGCAAACTGTTGAGCAACCAAGAAATACCTCCAGTCCCTGATATGCCAGCCAATGCTCATGAGTTGACAGCTACAAATACAAATGCTACTACTAATACTACTACCAATGCCAGTATTAAAAAGAGTAATAGTGGGCATGGATTTTCTTCAAAACTTAAAGCAGTGGGGGAAAATATTAAACATCCTAAAAACCATTATTATAATAATAATAATCATGGATCATCATTATCATCAAACCATGATGAAACTCAACAATTATCTAAAGAACAACAACAAACTACAACAGTCACAATTCCAAGAAGTCAATCTCAAGAAAATTATGAAAAATATAATAATGAATATCGTAAAAATTTGATGCAATCTGCTATCTCATCATCATCATCATCATCACCACCATCTCAAGAATACAGTAACAATAACAGCATTATTAACCATTCAACTAATTCTTCAATCTCCTCTTCTTCTAATCAACAAAAACATCATTATCCTGAAAATTATTCAACAAGTAGTAATAATACCAAAACCAAAAAAAAGGCACCTGGATTCTTGATAAAATCTTTTAGAAAAGTTGCAACTTAATGATATATATATAATATAATATAATATATACGTGTTATGATCTTTTAATTTTTTATTTTTTTAATTTTTATTAATTATAATATATTGGTTTTTTTTTTTTTTCTTCTTATATGAAACCCTTGTTTGTTTAGATATACAAAAATGTTTCAAAATTGTTGTATAATATAGAGAGAGATAAATATATATTACCTAACAATTTGAATTTTTTTTTTATTTATTCATTTTATTATCTATGCAAATATAAAAAAAATTATATATATATATATAAAAAATATTAAAAATTTTCTATTCTTCATGAATAGTATCAATCAAAAAACATTTTTTAGTTGTAATAGTATTTGGAATATTATTACTGTTGTTATTATTAATTTTTTTTGTTTTCTGTTGTTGTTGTTTTGAGTTTGTTGAATTTGTTGTTGAGGATGATGATGATCGTTTAAAAGGTTTTAAAATCCTCTTTGTATTTGAATTTTTCAATTCCATTGAATTTGTTGTTGATGATGATGATGATGATATTAGTTTAGATGAATTTTCATTTGATGATGACTTGTTTCCGTTACTACCACTACTACCAACAAGAATAGATGTAGGTTTATTAACATGGTTATTATTACTACTATTAGTTTCAATCTTTTGATATATTTTACTGTTCTTGTTAATAACAGCACTCTTTGGTGTCGTTGCTGTTGCCGTTGTTTTCAATGATGATGAGTTTTGATCAACTGCTAATTTGAATTCAATACTATTTTTATTGATTTTTAAATTGTTGATATCTGGAATGATGGTGGTTTTATTGTTACTTGCATTTTGAGATAAAGGAATCCTGGATCCAAAATCAAAATATCCATCTTCATCTTCATAATATCCAGGAGACGGGAAATCATTATTGGTATAAGCTGATGAATTTGTGGTTGAAGATCGGCTTAGTTTTGTTGATTGTGGCGGAACTTGAGATAATAGTGTTGATGCTGTTATAGTAGTTGAAGATGAAGGTGAAGATGATTCTGAAGATGACAGGTTTGAAGATGAAGATGAGGATGATAATGAAGGTACTTTTTATCATTGTTATTAATATCAGTACTTGGAAGGGTAGTAAGAGATGGATATGATGGTGATGATGGTTTTGAGTCCTTTTGATCATTTAGACTAGTTTGAATTGGTGGAATTTGTTCAAAAGACATTTTATCTGTAATGGATCTTTGTTGAATGTTAGGAATGCTAGACAGCAAAGGCAACAAGGCATCAATCTTATTGCTAATATTACTTTGTTGTATGCTCTTTACAGAATCTTCCACTGTGTTAGCCTTTTCAGGTTTCGGTGTGGATACTGTCGAAGCTGTTGATCCAACCTTGCTGAAGCTTCTTCTTCTTCTCTGTTTCTCCTTATCATCCTCTGAAGGTATTAATATTTGGACTCCAAGGATTGCAGACCCTGCAACAATCCCAAGACTTGCACCAATTAGCAAAGCAATCATTGTCACATAAGTCAGTGGCTTGATATACAAAACCATAATTGACAAGTTACTAATGTAATGGATTACTGAAAATGCAAAGTAAAAAATACTGAACACGAATCTTACTGCCATGTTGGTCAAGCTATAAAAAGCTGAGAGCACGCTGGTAATAACCAGTAAAACGAGTCGAAGAATAAGTGAAGCGATAGCAAGACATGTTCTTGTCCCAAAAGACGTGACTGATGCCACAGAATGCCTGATATGTCGAGTAGTTGCCGTAATCATAGGAATCAGATACTGAGTAACAAAAGCATGCGATTGGGCCAAAAAAACACTAAGTTGACGTTGGATAATGGGGGTATAATATATAAAGGAACTTTTAATATAAATAGCAAAGCGATAAGAGATAGGCTGGATATATACAGCCCATGAGTAGATAAGAAACGATTTCAGTAAAGCTAAATATTTGGTCACTATTTGGCTTTGTGTAGTGAAAACCTCTTCAATCAATGGTAAAACTACTGACCGATAATAATCAATAATTTCCATGATTCTTGTTAAGATTTGACTTGGTTTTGATTTTTTTTTTTTCTTATTTATTTTGTTTAGATTATGTTAAGGAATAAATTTCGAGATAAAGTTATAGTAGCGAAAATAAAATAAAAAAAAAATGGCTCCATTAAAATCTCATTATCTATTACTATTATAAGGATTGTTAGTGGGGTTTTGTTTCTTTTGCCAGCGATTCCTTGATTGAAAAACAATGTCATGGATCGTACAAGGTCCTTATTTCGAAAAGGAAATAACAAGATTACCACAAAAAGAAAAAAGAAAAACTACTTTTATCGTGTTGTTTAGTCTTCGATCGGAATTGATATGACTATCAGAAATGAAGAGAACAAAAGCAGAGAAAATATTTATGTGAATAGATAATAAAAATAATTGAGAGGTTGCGAATATGATGGCAAAATAAACAAACTAGCTGAAATTAAACATCTCCCCATGCTTTTTTTTTGTCAAAGAGGAGAGTAGAGTTTCAAAATTGACAATAAACTTTCTTGTAATTGCAACATGTCTTAAATTGGACGATTTCATAATATGTGTATTACAAGGTATGTAATTGTCACTAAATATGTTGCAATATAATGTAATTGTAACAATATTACTTACATCAATATCTTGAATGTAATTATAATTCGGGTGGTTGTAATTGTTATCGGATACTTGAAATTGATCAAAGCCCTCGTTCAAATATTATTGTTATTTTCTCCCCACATCCAACTCACTATTACGCTGATTTATCTAAACATCCAAAAGCAAATTTTGCCCTTATAATTCTCATATAAGGATTTTCAAAACACCAAACAATCGTATGTTTGTTTGTGTTGAGGCAACTGGCCAACAAAAAGCGTCTAGAGCTAGGGTCATATGTCTAAAAGATATTTTTGTTTAACACCACATTCGGAGCTTACATTCAAAAGCCTCCGATATCTATTGTAGACCAATTGATTCTCCCTCTGTTCGGAGTCTATTATAGAATAAATTTATTCCAGTTCTATGTTTATTATGAGGGAAAAAAAATCATTTGAAACTTTATCAATAAATTAAATTTACAAAATGTAAAAGAGAGTATACGATCTAAGCTAAGCATTGTGCACAACAAAACTGAGCCAAGCATTGTGCATAGAACTGAGCCGCATATTACTAATTTAAAAATTTCCCCTTGTTTTTTTTCCCCCTCCATCTACTGTTACTAACGGATAATTTTCAAGCATGTATCAACTAATATATCATATTTAAATTTAATACCCCCAATGCTGCCTCCTTCTGTGTTCTAGTAATTGGCATGAAAAATAACGAGGTGAGTGTGTGTTTTTTAAACTATTGTATCTTAATCCAATTTAGCCTCTTATCAATTCTATGGAGTGGAATCATTTTTGAAAAATCATATCAATTTTTTTTTTTTTTCTAATGTGGGGGAGGAGAAAAAAAAGTCTAATATTCAAAACACTACTTTTTATTCTTAGTAAGATATCAGACTGCTTCAATATAATCAACACTAGATTCCTTGTGGCTTTGCTGAGGAGTATCAAGATGAAGAAAAACGGTGAAAAAATTGTTTGGAGTGAGGCTACTTGAATAGAGAATTAAGTCAACAGTAAAAAAAATTAACTTTTCATTTTTTTTGTTCGCACTTTCGTCGGAGACTTGATCAAAACTTCCGGTCAAAATAGCGAAAACTTGAAAAAAATACAAAAGAAGAATTTCGGATGAATATATAATTTATTTGATGTGTTTTGTAGATATTTACCCCCTCCGGGCATATTCCCACCAAAATTTTTCTGGAAATCAACACCCTTGTCCTTTTACACTCATGCTAGCATACACCAAAATATAGTGAAATTTACCCCAGATTTCGTCTATTTTCAGTTGAATTGATTACTACACAACACAATCTATACCCCTCCTCCTCCTCCTTTCACTCAACTCCCCTCATAACATTACTATCTTGAAAGCTATAAAAAGCGATGAGATTTCTATAGATTTCAGTTTTTTGTTCTTATTCTTCTTGTTTATTATACTTTTTATCAATTCAATTCTTCAATAAAATCTTCTTTTTTTTTTTTAAAACCAAACAACTTTTTTTCAAACCTTTCAACTTTTAACAAATACAATCAAAAATGTCACCAATTCCAAAGACTCAAAAGGCTATGGTCATTGACAAGCCAAATGCTCCCCTTCAATACAGAGATGTCCCAGTTCCAGCTCCAAAGAACGACGAACTTCTTGTCCATGTCCAATACTCTGGTGCCTGCCACTCCGACTTGCACGCCTGGAAGGCTGACTGGCCATTCCCAACACCATTCCCATTGATTGGTGGTCATGAGGGTACTGGTGTTGTTGTTGCCAAGGGTGAGGGTGCTACCAACTTTGAAATTGGCGACAAGGTCGGTGTCAAGTGGATCAACGGTACCTGTCTTGACTGCCGATTCTGCTTACAAGGTGCCGAAGGAAACTGCCCCAAGGGTTCATACTCTGGTTTCACTACCCCAGGAACTTTCCAACAATACACAACTGTCAAGGCTGCCCATGCTGCCAGAATCCCAGAAGGTGTAGACATGGCCATGGCTGCTCCAATTCTCTGTGCTGGTGTCACTGTCTACAAGGCTTTGAAGAGAAGTGACGCAAAGGCTGGTGAAAGTGTTGTCATCACTGGTGCTGGTGGTGGTCTTGGTTCCCTTGCTGTACAATATGCTCATGCAATGGGTTTCAGAGTCATTGGTATCGATACCGGTGATGCAAAGCGCGACTTGGTCTTGAAGAGTGGTGGTGAAGTCTTTGTTGACTTTATGAAGGATGATGTTACCAAAAAGGTCTTGGAAGCCACCGATGGTGAAGGTCCCCAAGCTGTTATCCACGTTGCTGTCTCTGAAAAGGCTGTCGAAACATCTCTCGAATACGTAAGGGCTACTGGAACCATCGTCCTAGTTGGTCTCCCAGCTGACGCTGTTGTCCACTCCCCAGTCTTCCCTCATGTTATTAGAGCAATTACCATTCGTGGTTCCCTCGTTGGAAACAGAGAAGACACTGTCGAAGCCATGGACTTTGTCAGAAGAGGTTTAGTCAAGACTCCAATTAAGATTGTTGGCTTGACTGAACTTCCACATGTTTACGAATTGATGGAAAAGGGACAAATTGCTGGTCGTTATGTTCTTGACACAAGCAAGTAAACCTTCTAAACCCATCACTTGTTACAATTTGTTTTTAATGAAATAAATTTGAGATTAAAAAAAAAAGTCAATATAGTGAAATTATGTAGTCCAATAAATTTACAAACTTAAAATTCTACATTTGAAAATGATTATAAATTTTCAAAGTTTGTTTAGTCAGAAAGTTTACCATTGTAATAAAAACAATTGTTTTTTAGATGTTGATAGCGTTTAGAAGATTTATGCCCGTTGCCAACCGGAAAAATAAAAATGGATAAAAAGTAACAAAGAATATTTCAAAGAAAGAAAAGTTATTTTTTTTTTTTTTTTTTTTTTTTTTTTTTTTTTTTTTTTTGATTATTTATTGTTGAATTAGTAATTCAATACTTTGTATATTATTACCAACAATGTTAACATTTGTCATTCTAGATATAGGTCTAGATATAGTTCTGATGTAACTATTTTTTTCTTTACTATTAAGAGAGTACCGAGGTGGGTTGAGTAGATATTTCTTAGTAATATAAAATTATGAGCAAACGTTTTTCCACCTCCCCCCTCTAAGCCCAATTTAATATAAATTCTTATCATTTTAACTTTTCCTTTAACAACTACCTTAACTTATATCCCTCATATTTATTCAATCTTAAAATATTTGATATATATATATATTTTTCAAGTAACAAACAACAATGTCATACACAATATCAAGCTACGAAGATATTCCCGAAATCACTCCTATGGAGGAGATCCCCAAACTCATCAATCGCGTTCAAAGTGGTTTCAGATCACACAGAACAATTTCTTTGGAGTATCGTAAACAGCAATTGAGAAACTTGTACTACGCAGTCTTGGATAACTACGACGTGTTAAAGGAAGCAGTTCACAAAGATCTTCATAAGCCACCTCATGAAACGGATCTTACGGAACTCTTTTATGTATCCAATGAAATCAGATGGTTCATTGAAAACTTGGACACAATTGCAAAACCAGAAAAAATTAAGGAGGTACCCCTCACTCTCAAGTTGGCTACCGGAAGAATATACAAACAACCGTTTGGCACTGTTTTGATCATCTCGCCCTGGAATTATCCTATCGGACTATCTATCTCTCCGATAACTGCTGCAATTGCTGCAGGCAACACTGTAGTCTTCAAGCCATCAGAAGTATCTGTCAACACTTCAAAGGCACTCGTAAAGGTCTTATCAAAGGCCCTTGATCCTGAAATCTTTGTAGGGATTACTGGTGCTGTTCCAGAGATCACCGAGATCCTCAAGTACAAGTTTGACAAAATTATGTACACTGGTAACGGTGCTGTTGGAAGAATCATTTCTCATGCAGCTGCTGAACACTTGACTCCAGTTATCTTGGAACTTGGTGGCAAGTCTCCTGTTGTCGTTACAAAAACAGCCGATTTAAGAATTGCTGCTAGAAGAGTTTTGTGGGGTAAGCAAACCAATTCAGGCCAAACTTGTGTAGCACCAGATTATTGTCTTGTGGACGAGTCCATAAAGAGTGACTTTATTAAGCAATTGAAGATTGCTTACGAAGAATTCGATAAGAACCTTGATCCAAACTCGCCATCTTATAGTCATATCATCAGTGACAGACATTTCTACCGTCTCAAAAAGTACTTGGACGAAACTAAAGGTGATATTATTCTTGGAGGTAAAAGTGATGCTGAAACTAGATTCTTTGCTCCTACCATTGTCGACAATGTTACAGCTTCAGACTCTTTAATGAAGGAAGAACTTTTCGGACCACTTCTTGGTTTGGTTTCATACAAGACATTAGATGAAGCTGTTGAATTCATCACCAAAGAGCACGACACCCCACTTGCCTTGTACATCTTTTCCACTGACAAGAACGAAAAGAAGTTTATCTTGGACAGAGTTAGATCCGGTGGTGTTTCAATCAATGATACACTCATGCATTTGACCTTTTTGCATGCTCCATTTGGTGGTATCGGTGAATCAGGAAGCGGTTCCTATCACGGCATTTTTGGATATAAAGCATTTACACATGAACGTACCGTTTTGGATCAGCCTGGCTTTGTAGAATTTGCCTTGGATGTTCGATATCCCCCATACTCAGAGTCCAAGAATAAGCAATTTGCACTTATCAATGGGCCAGTGAAGAACCCATTCCCAAGAACCGGTCCTATCAAAAAGTCATTTTTCCAACAATATTTGAATAAGTTTTTCTGGTTTTTTGTAATTTTGGGTGCTGTTGCCTTTAAATTCAAAAAATAATTCAATTTTATAATCTTCTATAAATCGTATAAGGTGAAATGAATGTGTATTAAAAGAATTGAGGTTTTTATTTTATATATTCTACATTGTAGTTGTTCAAGTGTCGAAATTTTGTCATTTTCCAAAAGGGGAAGTCATGAAAAATAAATGCCAAACCACCAATATTTAGTGTTTACTTTTTTTTTATGGTAGATCTCCACAGTCAATATCTATCCAATTCAACCTACATAAATATGACTACAAACAACCCAAACACTACACAACTAAATCGAAATGATACAGAGGTATTTAAATCTCCCGATCTAACCGTTGCTCCTATGGAGACTAAAGAAGTACAGGAGCGATTAGAATCCCTTAACAAGATTGATAAGGTATGTAATGTACAACTGATTATAAAGTTCTAATATTAACTACTGTAACAACAGAGAATAATCCAACTACTAGATGAAGCCTCAGAAGCTATAGATGCATTAAAACGGGGGAAGACTGCTCAGAATATTGTCGAAAGTGAGCAAGCAAAACGTATCTTTTCTGAAAAAGTAAAAAACTATTTTTCACAACTAGAAGAAACAACAATCGACATACGGAAAGAAATCCGACTACTAAACAACGTCTCTGGAGACAAGGTCATGCCAATTAACGTTGTATCTAAGGCAGAATGGATGAGTAGAAGGAAAGAAGAAGAAATCTGGAAATCATTAGAGAAAATGAATGCGAACTTGCGATTAGCAGAAAACAATACAAGTAATAAAGATGAGAAGAGTACGGACAATATGACAATGAATAACGAGCCATAAACCTGTTATAAGACTTTTTTTTTGACGGTGATCACCTTTAATTGTGTCTTCTTGGGGAACACTACTTACAACCCAGAAGAAGATATTTTGATATAATCAATATCCATTGAGCACATATAGGGTAATCAATAAAAGCAGCTATCTCTACAATTGATATGACATTTTCAATCCCAATTAGATAATTAGATATCAATATCCAAAAACCCTCTTTGTAAAGATTTATAATCATTGAATAATATTACCTCAGACAGTCACAAAATATTGGTATGTTGAATACCATAATGTTGCTTTGAGCAAGTAAATCTCATCACGAAAAGCCATTTTTGGAAATAGGCTATACCCTAATTGTCCCTAACAAGTTTGGCAAACCTAAGCCGCACGATTACACCCCAAAGCAGTATTTTTCAAATATTTGGCATAATCCACAATGCCAAAGGAATGCTACTATGGGATTATGGTTAGTACAAGTTAGTACCGTTGACAGCTCTTCCCTGCCTAACTTCATACAACTTGTGTGCAAAAATTTTTTTCCACCCACTCACCTTTTCTCAGTTTTCACCTTTTTTCTTATTTTTTTTCTCCCCCCTCTGTTTTTCTACCTCTCCTTCTCTTCTCTCTCCCTTTTTCTGATTGCAGAGTGCTCGATAGTGACACATATATCACGAAATATATCATCGCCCCCTCCCCACATCACTCAGACACAATGAGCAGCGAAATTCTTGTTCTCCGAGGTACCCTTGAGGGCCACAACGGATGGGTCACAGCTTTGGCCACTTCTAGCGCAAATCCAGATATCCTTCTTTCTGCTTCCCGCGACAAGAGCTTGATCATCTGGAACCTTACCCGTGATGAAGAAAACTACGGTGTTCCTCAAAGATCTCTCTTGGGACACGACCACATTGTTCAAGATATTGCCATTTCTCAAGACGGTGCCTTCGCCATTTCCGCCTCTTGGGACAAGACTCTTCGTTTGTGGGATCTTGCTACCGGTACCACCAGACAAAGATTTGTCGGCCACACTGGTGATGTCCTCTCTGTTTCCTTCTCTGCTGACAACAGACAAATTGCTTCAGCTGGTAGAGACAGAACTGTCCGTGTCTGGAACACCATTGGTGAATGCAAGTACACTTTGAGCGACAAGAACGCTCACCAAGACTGGGTTTCCTCTGTCAGATTCTCCCCAGTTCAAAAGGAAGATGGCCTTGCTGCCATCATCTCTGCTTCTTGGGACAAGTTGGTCAAGGTTAGTAATTTTTTTTATTTTTTTTGAAGGTCAAGAAATGATTTTTTTTTCAAAATGATGATTTATTTTTGAAATTTGCTACTTCAGAGGTTTACCAATGAGACAAAAATTCACCACTTACTGATACCCTTTCTAAATGATTTTCTTGTTTTTTTAATTTTTTTTCAAACTAAAATAAAATTTCAATTGAATTTAAAACTAACTTTTATATATTTTTTTTATGATTACAGGTTTGGGATGTTAATGACCAAAGCCTTGTTGCTGACTACGTCGGACACACTGGTTACGTTTCTGCCATCACTGTTTCCCCAGATGGATCTCTCTGTGCTTCTGGTGGTAAGGACGGTAGCATCATCCTTTGGGACTTGAACAGCTACAAGCACCTTTACTCCCTCCCAGGTAATGACGAAATCTACTCACTTACCTTCTCTCCTAACAGATACTGGCTCTGTGCCGCTACTTCATCCTCTATCAAGATCTACGATCTTGAAAAGCGTGAACTCATTGACGAACTCCAACCTGATTTCGCTCTTCCAAAACCAACTTCCAAGAAGCCAGAAGTTATTTCTCTTGCTTGGTCTGCTGATGGTCAAAATCTTTTCGCTGGTTACACTGACAACTTGATCCGTGTCTGGCAAATCATGCAATCCAACTAGAATTATTATTTTTAATATGAAAAGAACGTAATTGTTGATGTAAATGAAAAGATGGAAAAAAAAGAGGAAATAATGGTCCCAGTAACGTAACTTCTAAAACAATAAAAAAAACTTGAAAAATATTTAACGATTTTTTATGATTTATATTTCAATTTTGTGTTTGTAAAAATAAAAATAAGACTGTCAATTTTGAAGGTCTTTTTACTTTTTTTTAGATGTCATATGTCATATATGGGAAATATATTGGCTTTGCTTTTTGTTTCTGATGTGTTTAAAGTTGTGTCATGTGACATGAATCTAGCCTAACAAAATTTAACTATTTGTAAACCTCTAAGCTAAATTTCTATTCAACTGTAAATTCTCAATACCCTTCAGCAATGTCTCTTTTGACCTTTTCATCTCGTTCATTTCTTAAGACTGCATTGTCTGCTCGTTCATCTGTCAATTACATACGCATGATGTCTAGTAATGCTTCTGTAGCCACACCAGTTGGCGACGTTGATGGCGGTCCCATCACTGAATCCATAATCTCCAAGATCCAGACCTCTTTAAAGCCAACTCAATTTGCCATCTACAACGACTCACGATTCCATGCTCACCACGCCGAGCAACGCAACTCTTCAAACAAGGTTGAGTCTCACTTCCGATTGGAAATTGTTTCAGATGAGTTCAAGGGCAAGACTCAACCAGCTCGCCACAGACTTGTATACGGTCTCCTTGCTGAAGAGCTCAGTAGGCAAAACGGTGTACATGCCTTGTCCCTAAAAACAAAAACTCCAGAAGAGTGGGAGAAGCTTCAAAAAAGCGATTGAGTAGTTACTGAATTGTGAAGAATGGTTAAAGGAGTAAGTGTTTAAACAAGCTTTTTTTTTTTTTGTGTGTGTGTTTTCGTCTTTTTTGGAAGATAAAACAGTATGTGTTTTTCTTGATTATTTTTTTGACAATGCTTGTTTAAAATCAAATCATTAAAAACAAATTTTTATGTAAATAATTAAATAGTAATAAAAAAAGTTATCTTTATAATTATTTTCTCTGTTTTATTTTATTTCATTAATCAAAAAGTAATTTTCTTTCTCTTTTGAAATGTTTTATTCAACGGATTTGTTAACATCTCAAACAAGCGGGTTATCAACCTTATGGTTGATATCTACGCTTGGACTTAGACCTTCGTCTAAAAAGTTAACTAAACGCGATATTCAAAGCACTGAGCTTCCCAAAGTTTGCCAAATGATTGTTAACCCTAGTGTACCTTTGGCATTACGACTATCATCAAATTTGCTTTACGGAGCTTCACTTGTTTTTAAGCACCAGACTGATTATTTGTATAGTATGAAATGAATTTATTGTATCTATATTTGATTCCTATTTCAAAATACTAATTGATTTATAGGCGATGTTGCAAGTATTAGAGAAAAAGTTGCAAGAACTAACTTGACAACCAAGAAAAGCAACCTTCAGATGGTAAGGTCGTCAAACGTAAATCGAATTACCTTGAGAAATGACGCCGAGTTCTACTTCTCGCTCAACTTACTTCCTCCTCCTCCAAAGCTTGGCTTAGATGTTGATAGTAACATTTTGAAAGAGGCAAAGTTGGAAAGAGAAGAAAGTTCTGAAGACTCTGATGATCCAGAATACGGTAAATCTTCAGGTCCTAGCTTGACACGAAAGAAAAAGAAATCAAAGTCAAACAATAAGCCTACTCAACTGCTTTTATTGTCTAGCGGTGAAGAAACTCAAACTACACAGGAAATGTGGGGGAACACGCTCATTGAATCAAACGAAATCCGCGTCTCTTCAGATTATCTTCATCAGTACCCTGAGGTGGGCGATTTTGACTTGGGACTTGATTTCTCTGACGACTTTGGGGGTGCGATTTCAGGTGGCCAAGCGTCACCAGAAGAAGCTCCACCGGAGGGATATCCTTTAAAAGACCGTCCCATAAACCATCAAGAATTGCCAGAATACAAAGATGATCGGTTCGAACTCAACTTGGACGATGGTATGAATGAAGCGTTTGAGATTCCTGATTTCCCAGACACTTTTCCCAATACTCAGCTGAGAGCTGATGGCGACTTACACAATAGTAATAGAGTCCTTGATGATGACAATACACTCAACTCAGAAAAGGATGCCGCTAGTTCTAATGTGCTAGCACATGGTGAAAAGCTGTTTGTTGACGATAATGTTCATGCTCGTCGTTCCAGGCGCAAAAGACGGTGTGAGTACGACGAACACCCAACCATTCCTGCTGCCGATCTTCGTGGCTACAATTTTAATTACCGGCAAAACATGAATCTGATTCTTATGGGCAACATTCAAAAAAAGATGAGAGCTTCATACAAAACAACAAAAGCTTCTGTTCAACAGTATGCTAGAATTGCACTGGACCCATTGGTCAACAATCTTTTTGGTCAGCAGATCTACTCCATGTTGCAAGATTCCAACATTGACGCTGATAACCAGCGTCTCTCTATTGCTAATCAGTCGGGGAATGGAAACTTTGGAATCAATTGGTTTCCAAGAGCTCCTGAAATTGGTAGAGCCCGCGTACCTTCAGTAGAAAACGCTCGTTCTGGGTCAATGACTCCTCCTTACTCAATGCAAAGCAACTCAATGAGAATCGACAGCTCTGAGCGTTCTCGTCGGTTAGGAAGTAGTTCTTCATTAATGAGAGTCCCTTCTGCTGGAGCTTTCCCAATGGTAGCCCATATCGAAAGTCCAATTAGAGCTGGTATGGAATCATTTGATGACGACGGGTATTTAGATCTAGGAGGAAACTCGTCATCTTTTTATTATGATCCTTATCAAGCAGTAGATGGGGAAGACTTGAAATGGTTACAAGAAAGGGGTATTGACTTGGGTGGTCCTAGCAAAAAGGATCAAAAACTAGCTGACAAACTTAGAACTCAATATCGAAAGCTACGTCAAAAGTCTGATGTAGAAGGAGGAAAGTATATGAAACTTTCAAATTATGAAGAATCTGAGTCTAGTAGTTATAGCGAAGAAGAGGATGATGGCTCAAATTCAAGCAAGAAGTTTAGTAAAACCAAGTTTACTAATCATAAAATGTTTTTGAAAAGCATGAAGGATACTATTACTGCTAATGAAAAGGAAGGCTCTATTTCTAAAAAAGAATATAGTAGTAACAACTTGCTTATCAACAACAACAATGAATTTGTTCCCTTTGAAATGTTTGTGCCACCGCAATCAGTAAGCAGAAAACAAGCAGCAAACGCGTTTCTTCAGGTTCTCATTCTAACAACTAAAAGAAAGGCTAAAGTGTATCAAGAACCTTCTGAGTCTCGAGGTTTCAATTCTACTGGTATTTGGGTCAAAGTTCTTTAATATTTTTACATACTACAAGTATGATGATTTTTTCTTATATTATATTGCTTTTTTATTTATTTTGTTTTTTTTAAATGTTATTTTTTGGCAATAGTTAAGTGGAGTAGAAATTATTCGAAACATCGTTAAATATATTATTAATATTTTGTCAATCCTGTTATATTAAAAGCAATGTTTTTTTTTTGGATTTTGAGTGCTATGTGGTTATTTGTATAGTAAAAGTATAAAAAATATAACGTAAAATGATTTTTTCTTTCTTTAATAAGTAGTATTTCTTTTGTTTGATATACAAATTGAACCCTTAACTTTTTTTTATAACGTTAGGATCACGATTAACTGAAAATAAAGTCTAACAATCAATCATAAAAGATACGAAAACTCCAAGTTTGTCGCCATTTCATGATTCAGTTCTTTGCTCCAAACTATATTTTCCATAAATCCAGCACTAGAAAATACACCAAGATCTAAAAGCCTACTTTTCATTTCTCAATTTCCTCCTCACCAAGTTTCACATCAGTCTGATGATCTAGACTTTCTCCCGCATATGATAGAAATATCATTAAATATAATTTGGGGTATCTATCTTCTAATTTGTCAAATCGAACATTGTCTGAAAACCGGACATAATCAAGGTATACTGGGATTCATTCACCTTGTATCTTTTCAAGCTTGTTATAGATACGGATCTCGGTTCTTGAATATCTACGATTATGGTGTTGATCGCCTTTGCCAACAAATGTGTAGCCATATGGATAGACGGTAATCTTGAAAAAGATATCGGCTTCATTATCTTTAAATTCTGTTATCTGTTTAAACCCGCCTCTTTTGTTTTTCAGTTGTCTGTAAAATAGCATTCCAAGGTCTGTATTTTTTAAAGGATGTAAATTACTGTCGCTGTATTTCTTGTGCATAACATAGTTGGGGCATTCCTGGTGCATCGGGCTGTTGAACTTGAGACCAAGAAGACACTTTTGAGTACAATATTCAGGGCGTGGGAGGTAATGGTAGTTAAGAAAACCATCATCACTGGAAGGCTGGTCATGACCAGTTTTTTGTTTTTTGGCAGGTCGGTGTGAGATAGAGCAGTCACCATTTGTTTCATCGGTCGAGTAAAGCTGTTTTGCATTGGGACCTGGAGTTTCTAACTCTTGAGAGGCATTTGACTTGGAATTTTCAGCAAGCCAAGTGTCTTCCTTATCACAAATGCGGTGGTATTCAACTCTATCCATTAAAAGGCACACCAATTTTACAAAAGCCGTTTCCTTAAGGTATTGATAATCTGTGTTGTTGTTTTGGCATTTCCCCGGAGCTGCTTCTGTGTACGATTTGGACTCAAAAAAATTATAGTATAGGCTCCGAAATCCAACTGGCAACTTGTAGATTATAAGCCAACACCGGCCAGTGGTTACATATGTGTACCGGAGCTTGTACTTGACCATCAAGCTATATGTTATGAAAATGATATTAAAGACGGTAGCCACTTTACTCAAATTAGCATCATCATTATCATTACTTTTTTCTTCCCTTTTCGTTTTTTCAAGTTGATTAAAAAAATCTTTGGGTTCGTAAAAGAGTCCTCCATTTTTTTGATAATATCTCTCAAAACATTGAAAGCTATCTACATTCAGGCTTTGCGGATCTAAATGTAAACCCGCCATAACAAGCTTGCCATACCCAAAGAAACACGCATCTGGCTGAGTGTGTGAAGTGCTGTCAAGCATCTTGGCATTTTCTGGACACAATTCGGCAAACCATTTTGACGCTTCGCTCTCAATCTGTTCAGGTACGTGGTCCTGATACCAAACGCACGTTGTGTTTGGGTACGACCCAAGCTTCTGTTCAACAGCGTTGATTAACCTGGCAGCTGGCTTTTCTATAGTCTCACGCAGTATGACGGAAAGCTCTTGCTTGGACTTGGGTGGTTTGAGGTTATCAGTTTTGGAAGAATCATACAAAGCTTCGGCTGGGCGTAGTAAGGGCCCGCGTTGGCCTGCTTCCATGATGTTTTCCCACATATCATGTAGGATATCATCACTGAATAGGCCCCACCTATCTATTTCAATAGGGTAAAGAAAGGTATCTACATTGATTGAATACGTGCTAAGTGTGCTACTGGATGTGTTTTCGGTATAAGCATCGAAGATGTCAGGATTTGCTTTGGAGACTACATCTTTCAGGTAACTGATGACTCTGGTATCAGTGGGGTAATTTGGCCCCAGTTTCATTTTGAGTTGTGAGTTCTCATCTTTCAGTCGTTTGATAGTCTTTTCCAGTAGCTCCACATCAGATTCCGTTACTGTAGTGTCGCTTGTTGCTTGGGATTGCTTATCCTCAGAAGATTGTGACATTCTGGAACGATACAATAATATTGAGTTCAGGACAGTATATAATCATTTGTGAAGAAAAGATATAATCAGATAGAGCTTTTATAGTTTGTTTACGGGTATACCATTAGACTAGTTTAATTTGGCCTACCCAAGTGGCCTACATTAACTATTTTTGCATAATTAATAACTTGCTACGATAGAATTTTTAGAAATATTATGGCAAATAATAAAGGCATAATCTAATTGCATCTAGCAAATACATTTGCAATACCTTTTTTTATTATCTTCTACATTACTTGGAGATACAGATATCACTTGTTTGTTACATTGGGCTCTTTTTGAATACGCTTAAAACCATTAATAAATTTAAGACGTTTTCACTTTCTTATCATTGATAGTTCAATTCTCTAACAAGTCCCATATCAATCAGCATTGCGTGATTCAGTTCTTTGCTCCAAAGTATATTACCCAGATTTACATCATTATGCCATATCCCCAGCTCACGAAGTATGCCCTCCAATTTATCGATTTCATCGTCATTAACTTTCACATCAGACCAGTTCATGTCTTCTCCTACATATGACAGAAACATGATCAGACTTGTCTTGGGAGATCCGTCATCTATTCGATCAATTCGAGCATTGTCTGAGAGCCTGATGCAATCAAGGTATACTGGGACCCATTCACCTTGTATCTTTTCGAGTTTGTTATATACGTTGATCTCCCTTATTAGATCCCCTTCATTAAACCATTCCACGCCTTTACCAATAAATGTATAGCCATGTGGATAGACTGTGATCTTGAAAATAAACCCATTTTTACCTTCTTTATGGACTATCTGTATATGACTCCGTATTTCTTTTTTCAGTTGTCTGTAAAATAATAGCCCAAGGTCTGTATTTTTGATAGGATGTAGATCACTGTCGCTGTATTTCTTGTGCATAACATAGTTGGGGCATTCCTGGTGCATCGGGCTGTTGAACTTGAGACCAAGAAGACACTTTTGAGTACAATATTCAGGGCGTGGGAGGTAATGGTTGCTAAGAAAACCATCATCACTGGAAGGCTGGTCATGACCAGTTTTTTGTTTTTTGGCAGGCCGATGTGATGTGGAGCTGTGAACGTTTATTTCATCAGTCGAGTAAAGCTGTTTTGCATTAGAACATGAGTCTCCTGAGTCTTGAGAGGCATTTGGCTCTGCATTTTTAGCTAGCCAGGTGTCACGCATATCTTTTTTAAGGTATTCAATTATATAATTCAATGCAAGGCACACCACTTTTACAAAAGCTGTTTGCTTGAGATATTGATAATCTATGCTTTGGCATTTCCCCAGAGCTTCTGTGTAGGGGTTTGACTCAAAAAAATCATAGTATAACCCGCCATCATTATAGAACTTCAATAAAATAAGCCAACACCGGCCAGTGGTCGCATACGTATACTGGAGATTGTATTTGACCATCAAGCTGTATGCTATCAAAATAATATTGATGACTGTAGTCACTTCATTGAAACTAGCATCACTTTCAGTCTCTAGTTCAAGCTCTCTGAGCATATCTGTAAAGTCCTTTTCATCTCTTTTATGTCGCTCATAAAGCCTTTCAAACGTTTCATATCTACTCACATTCAGGCTTTGCGGATCTAAATGTAAACCCGCCATAACAAGCTTGCCATACCCAAAGAAACACGAATCTGGTTGAGTGTGTGAAGTGCTGTCAAGCATCTTGGCATTTTCTGGATACGATTTGGCAAACGCTTTTGACGCTTCGCTCTCAAGTTGTTCAGGTACGTGATCCTGATACCAAACACAGGTTGTGTTTGGGTACGACCCAAGCTTCTGTTCAACAGCGTTGATTAACCTGGCAGCTGGCTTTTCTATAGTCTCACGCAGTATGACGGAAAGCTCTTGCTTGGACTTGGGTGGTTTGAGGTTATCAGTTTTGGAAGAATCATACAAAGCTTCGGCTGGGCGTAGTAAGGGCCCGCGTTGGCCTGCTTCCATGATGTTTTCCCACATATCATGTAGGATATTATCACTGAATAGGCCCCACCTATCTATTTCAATAGGGTAAAGAAAGGTATCTACATTGATTGAATACGTGCTAAGTGTGCTACTGGATGTGTTTTCGGTATAAGCATCGAAGATGTCAGGATTTGCTTTGGAGACTACATTTTCCACGTAACCAATGACACTGGTGTAAATGAAATCACTTGGTTCAAGTTCCAATTTGAGCTCTGAGTTCTCATGTTCCAGATGTTTGATAGTCTTTTGTAGTTGCTCCACATAAGATTTTGATACTTTAGTGCCGTTTTTTGAAGAGGATTGGCTTTTAGTTGACGACTGCAACATCCTGGACCGATAAGTTAGAATTAGATATAATCATAGTTAGATAAAATAGATAATCAAATGGAGATTGTGCTTTTATAGTTTGTTTCTATGGTAGACGGGGATATATCAGGCAGGAATAAGACAAAAATACATTGATAATCTATTCATCGGTTACCCTACTTGATTACAAAACATGATATCCATGTACACTAAGTAAATGTATACTTTCTATTTTATTTTATTTTTTAAAGGTCATTTTTTGGCAATATTTAGGTTAATTAGATTTTGTCAATCCTGTTACATTAAGGCACTTTTTTTTTGGTTAAAAGAGGCATTGGTTTTTGGGTACCATGTGGTTATTTATGAGATATGACTTAAAAAAAAGATAAAAAAACGTGAGAGATATGACGGCATAGTCGTTAGTATAATAAATCAAAAAGTTTGCTATCTTTAGATATATAAATCATCATCACAAGGTACAAATGTAGGAGGAATAAAAATAACAAACAATTTAAAGTTTTTGTTTATTACTTTAATAGGTAGTATTTCTTTTGTTTAAAATACAAATTATTTTTATCAATTCATCGTTATTTTTTACCAGTTTTGATTTCCAAAAAAAAAAAAGAAGAATTTAGCTGCGGTCAGTTTTATTTTCTTTTTTTTTCAAATTTATATATATATAAAATAGAATTTCCCTTATTATCTTTTTTTTATTATTTTAATTATAATGCTAATTTAGCTAGTTAAATATCAACAATAATAAACAATGTCTGGAATTGCATATAATCCAAATATTCATATCCCCTTTTATATCCCAAACCTCGTGGCAGGAATCCTATACTGCATCTTACTGATATGGGGCCTAATAGTTGGTATCTATTACAAACAATGGTGGTTCACAGTAACCTTTTCGATAGGCTCATTGATTGAGACCCTGGGGTATGTCGGTAGGGCTCTTGGTTCTGGCGACTCTGCCACCTACGACACTGGCTACTATACCTGGCAACTAGTGTGTTTGGCGATTGCGCCAGTGTTTTATTTGGCTGGCATATACTATCTTCTCCCCAAACTTGCAGTAGTATATGGCACCTCCTCCTCCTTCTCTTCCTCGTCACGAATCAGCAGGCTGCTAACACCACCTGTGAGGTATTTATACATTTTGCTTGGTCTTGATGTGGTATCGTTAGCACTCTTGTGTGCAGGCACCGGGTACAAGGGCAGCAATTCAGAGTTTGAAGAAACAGCTGGCAGAGGAACAGGTATAATAATTGCTGGGTTTGGAGTACAGTTAGGAGGCATGCTAGTGTTTGGTATTTTAGGAGCAGATGTTTTAATTCGTTTTAATAAGAAACAAAAACATCAAAATCATCATTCGACAAATTCAGTAGGAGTAAATGATGATGAAGAAGATGGGTGGTTGACAGCCAACAGATTTGAGCAACAACAACAAGATATGATGGTATATGATGAATACGAATCCATTTATGAAGACCATCGCTCACTTCATATCACACTTCTGTGGTCCATTTTTTCAGCAACTGTTTTAATTTTTATTCGAACAGTATTTCGCATAATCGAAGTTTCTGTATCTAAAGTACGATCTCATGAAGCTTATTTGTTGGTGTTTGATGGACTGTTAGTTCTTATTGCTGGTTTTATATTGACTGTAATAGGTCATCCTGGAAGAGTTTTTGATAAATATTCAAAGATTCCTATTTTTAAAAAGTGAAAGTATAGACATTATTGAATGAATGAATGAATGAAATGAATAGGAATGGTTTCGGAGTTCCGAATAATAATAATAATAACAAACATCGGCTTAATAATCAAAAATATAACTTATAAGGATATTTTGAAATCTAAACAACAATGACATAATAGCATTTTCAATATGGTATTGTATCATTGATTGAGTTATAATGATAGTAGTAGAATTCTATAATACTACTGACTGAATCAAGTATTATTGGTTGGGATTGACAGAAAATGCTAGAGTTTTGATATTGAGAATTGTATTGGTTTGTAAAACAGTTACCATAGCCTTATTATGATTGCTTGTTTGGTATAATATTACCACCACCACCAACATCAACGTCATCATCATCACCATCACAAGGTGTGTTGAAAGATTCTTATAGTAGGTAATACTATAGAAGTATATAATTGTTTCTATTCTATTTATATGGTAATTTACTAATAAGTAAAATTTTTAATCTACTTTTTAAACTTCAAATTAACCTCTTTTATATATATATACAAACTGAAAGTATATTTCATACTAATCAATCAATTGATCAACCAACCAATACACCCTTAAAAATTCTTTTGATTATTGATCATTATTGACTGCTACTGACCATTACTGACGATTACTGACCATTACCATCATCGATACTACCAATAAATGTCTCATTCTTTATAAACTACGATTATCTCATTTTTAGTAAGAACAAACTTGCACTGTTGTTACAACGCCAAGTGTTTTTTCTTTAAGACGAGGCTTTGCTGTTTCTTGTTTTTTTCTTTTTGTTTCCCAATCTTTTCCTCTTGTTTTTTTTTTCTATATATATATATTCACTCCCCTCTTTTTTTTATAAAGACTTTTTGAATTCCCTTTTCTCAGCATATTCTATTATTCTCTAACGACAAATTATTCAACTCACTAAATAAACAATAATGTCTAGTGGTAGAGCAGGAGGAGGTTATTACAACCCTCACCATTATATCCCCAACTATGCAGGAAACTTAGCTTCTGCTGTGCTCTATGGTGTACTTCTCATATGGGGTATTGCCTCAGGTATTTACTATAAACAATGGTGGTTCGGCACAATGTTCTTTTGCGGTTCAGTACTCGAAGTTCTTGGATATATTGGTCGAACACTGGCCTCAAATGAAGCAGATGTCGACAATATGGACTACTTTGTCTGGCAAATCATCTGTCTCACAATGGCACCATCCTTTTACATGGCTGGTATCTATTATCTGCTTGCAAAGTTTACAGCAATCTACGGCAAGGGAATCTCGCGGCTCATGCCGCTATGGTATTCATACATCTTTATTGCTTGCGACCTGCTTGCCATCTTTATCCAAGGTGCTGGTGGCGCTTATACTGGCTCGAACAGCGGCAACCCGCAAGCACGACAACGCGGAACAAACATTCTTATTGCTGGTCTCATTGTACAACTTGTTGGTATGAGTGTTTTTGGTATTCTGTGCGTCGACTTTTATATCCAAGTCAAACGATACAAAAAGAAGGCGTTACAAAGTAATCCTGAACTCCAAGGCATGTCGAAAACACAAGTCGACGAAGCCATCTACGAGCCTCGCTATGCATTTATTCGTAACAAACGGCCGCTTTTCAAAATCTTTGTCTGGTGCGTCGCCATTGCCACAATCCTTATCTTTATCAGATCTGTCTTTCGTACAATCGAGTTTATCCAAGGCTATGACGGGTATCTTCGTGTCCATGAAATCTACATGTTTGTATTTGATACCATCATTGTGTTTATTGGTGTTGCACTTTTGACAATTATTCATCCAGGTATGGTGTTTGGAAGAAATACAAAGATCCCTGTTAAAAGTAAAGTATACAAGCAAACAAAAAAGCTGAATGATGATTCGGTTTCTAATGATATCTATGGCGATGATGTCGAATTGCAACAACGATGATGATGATGATGATGATAATGATAAAAAAATTTAATTTGTTTTTTCTTTTTTAATTGTAGTAGTTTAGTAAATGTTTTGCATAAGGTTTGATGAATATAATTCAAGCTGATAAAAAGTGAATATTGAGTCTTGACGAGTGTATCATATTGAACTGGAAGTTGTTTTTAAAGCCTTGTCTGTCTTATAAGTCTTTATAGTTTTGGATGTATCGTAGTCGAGACATATTTATTTGAATGGGCGTTAAAGATTTAGCATACTGATAGTCTGATGAGTTTAAAATGTTGATTTTTTTTTTCTTTATATACCACAGCCTCTCTTAATCTGATTGATAATATATAAAAGAGAGCCTTTTTTTTTTGGATGGCACTCACTTACTTACACACATAGTATAGAAAAAAATGTATATACAACACGTTTGTTATTTTTAGTACGACATAATGGGTATTTATTTAATCAATACAAAAAAAACAACAATATCAAACTTTATATTATTGTTATTCAAAAAGTAGTAACGAGATAATTCTTACTTTGAATGACGTTTTGCAGTTGATTCGTAGTCGCTTTTTTTTTTTTTTTGATTTTAAAAAAAATATATATATTTTCTGAAATTGATTTATTACGTTTTTAATCATTACCAAATCTAGTTTCTCTTTTCTTATATAAATATAAATTGATTTCCCTTTAAATCTTTTAATTCTCTTTTCCCTTTTCTCTTTTTTTTTATTTATTTTTTTTAACATATTCAATCAATATCAATAATTTATAACAACAATAAAAAAATGGCTGACGACGATTCAAATCCATATCATTACATCCCCAATTTCCCAGGAAATCTGGTTGCAACTATCATGTACGGTCTAGTTCTCTTATGGGGTTTGGGATCAAGTGTCTACTACAAACAATGGTGGTTCGGTACTGCCTTTTTCATTGGATCTGCTCTTGAAACACTAGGTTATATTGGTAGAACGCTTGCTGCTGACGAAGATACCGTCGACAACTCTGGATACTATATCTGGCAAATCATTTGTTTGACAATGGCCCCCTCCTTCTATATGGCCGGTATCTATTACCTTCTTGCCAAATTCACAGTCATCTACGGTAAAGGCATCTCACGACTTATGCCAATGTGGTATTCTTATATTTTCATCTCTTGCGATTTATTCTCCATTATTATTCAAGGTGCCGGTGGTGCCATTGCCGGTTCCGACACAACCAACCCAGACAATGCCGACATTGGTATCAATGTCCTTATTGCCGGTTTGGTCATCCAACTTTGTGCCATTCTTGTCTTTGGCGGCTTTTGTCTTGATTACTACTTCCTTGTCCAAAAACGAAAGAAACAGGCTTTGGAACAAAACCCAGAACTCAACCTGTTGACAAAGGAAGAACTCGATGAAGAAGTTTTTGAATCAAAGTTTGCCTTTATTAGAAACAAACGTCCCCTCTTTAAACTTTTCATATTTGCCATTATAGCATGCACTACTCTTATCTTTATCAGATCTGTTTTCAGAACTATTGAATTTGGTGTTTCTGAAGAAAGTGTTCTTCGTACTAGAGAAGCTTACATGTTTGGTTTTGATACCATTCCTGTTTATATTGGTATCTGCTTGATGTTGTTGATGCACCCAGGAAGAGTCTTTGGAAGAGACACACAAATCATTGTTAAGACCAAGGCATACAAACAAGCAAAGAATATTGGTGATGTTTCTGATTCAAATGAAAATGGTGATTTTGAATTACAAGAAGCTCGATAAATTTGATTACCTGAAAAAAAAAGATAAATTGTTTTGTTGTTATTGTTTGTTTCTTTTTTTTTATTATTACTATTGTTCTTGATTGGTTCCCTCATACCTTTTTTTTTTTTTTTTTTTTTTTTTTGAATAATCATTGTAAATTATTTTTTTTTCTTCATCTTTATGGGTATGTGTGAAAATTAGGGGATACAAACAAAAAGGTTATCATGTTGAAAAATATTCTTATCTATTATTTTCTGTGAAAGACCATCTTCTCTTTGATATATTATGAGACAGAAGAAATTACTATAGTCTTTACTTATCTAATATGCCAACTAATAGATATATTAATGAAATATAAAACAAATCATATTTTTAACTTTTGTTTTATCAATCATATAAAATTGAGCTTATCATGAAAAAATGATTTAAAAAAAAAAAAAAAAATTCAAATACAAATGTTATGTGTGTATGAAATAATTTATGGGGAGGTATTAAAGGAGGTTTGTTAACATGTTTGGCTGGCTGAAGATTCTTTACCAAAACTTTTATAGATCTTTATCTATAGACAAACATCACGTGATAAAATATCAATAACAAAAATTAGGTTTATCGGCCGGTCATGTCAATAACGATATGTAGGGTAACCGATGAATAAATTATTATCAATAACGATATTTTTATAATGATTATTAAGGTATTATAAATATTCTGTTTTTCGTATATCAAGAAGAATCAAATCATGAAATAAACCATCATTGAATTATCATCATTATGGAAATCATAAAGGTTTTTTTTGTTTTGCTTTTTCTTTTTCAAACAGTAAATCTTTTATAATAGAACAAAAAATTTAAAAAATAATATTAGAAAAACAAGGCAATAACAAAAGTTAAAAAGACTGAAAGATATAATAGTAAAAATGAATGAATAAAAAAAACGATTCTTATGATGGGTGTTAACAAAAGTAATAGTTAAAATAAATGAATAAAAAGATAATTTTTTCATTGAAAAATGGTATATTTTTAAAATAAAACAAACAATCAAAAAAAATAGTTGTTCAATTGATATCTTGAAATGAAAACAGATAATTCTTTATTCAGTAAAACTGTAAGTATATCAATCAATCAATCAATCGATTAACCAATACTGATCTGTATATATATACCATTGTTTATTCATTCTAGGTAATTTTAGTTGATTTATATTTAATGGTACCAGTATCTTTTATTGAATAAAGGTTATAATAGTCAATATATTATCTTATTCATTGTTTCCAAATAGTTTATTTTATTTCTATACCAAAAAACCCAATAATAGTCTTTTGTATTTATATTTAATATTTAGGATAAAAGAATAACAGATATACGTGAATCATTATAAACTCCTCTTATATATAAAACTTTATACTTTTTTTTTTGGTTCGAAATAATAAAACAAAGGGGAGGCTATGATGAATTTTATTCAATTACAAAATAAATCAAATAAATAAAAATGGTTGGATATTAAAAAAATTCAAATATATTTATTATTGTTTAGCAAAAATGATGATACAATTTTATCATCTTTTTCTTAATTGGATAACAATCAATCATTAATGATCCTTTTTTTTGTCTTTGGTATTTGGTATTTTCACACACACAGCCTCCATACTTTTTCAAAAACTTTTGTAAAAAATTCAAATGTCTTTTTTTTTTTTTTTTTTTTTTTACAATCAAACAGTTTTTTACAAAAGAAAAACAACCTTTTACAAAAAAACTGTTATTTTACAAAGTTTATATTACAAAAAAAACACACAAAATCAATCTTTTTTTTTCTCCTTTTCATCCTTTCTTTTCTTTTTTTATATATCTATATATTATTGAACTGTTTTATATATATTGTTTAGTATTGGTGTATATATTGTTTAGTTGAAATAAAATTAAATAAAAAAGAGAGGGTTGTACAAATCACGCTATACAAATTAGGAATTTATCGTATATCCATTTTTCTTTTACATTTGTTGTGTGTCTTTTTCTCAACAATATTTTTTATACACACACACAAACACTCTAACAGTAAAACAATTGGTATAATAGTTTGTATTTACTTTGATTTATTATCATCAAATTATTTGTAAATATCAAATAAATTATACAAAAAAAATACAACTATTTGAGCTCTTTTTTTTTGTAAGAAAGGATAAAGACATTTTGCTGTTGTTGTCTTTTTTTTTCAAATGTCACACAGCCTCTCTCTCTCTCAACCCATATACTTTCTTGTTACTATTCAATGTTTTTTTCTTAAAACAAAAAGTCTATCCTTTTTTTTTGATATATAGAAATGTAAAGATAAATGAAATTTATTAGATTCAATTTTTTTTTTGTAAATTATCTCTGAAATTGGAAAATAAAATAACTATTTTGGATAAAGAAATGTGTTGTATTTTAATATACTGACTTTATTCATTCACCAACAAATTTATATTCGTATATACAATACATATATATTATAATTTCTCCTTTTTTTAAACTTTTTTTTTATTTCTATCTTTATTTTATTTATTTTCTTTTATTTCATTTTTTTTTAATCAAATGTCTGAAGATACATACAACCCTTATCATTATATACCAAATTATCCAGGAAATGCTATTTCATCTGCCGTTTTTGGTATAGCACTAGTATGGGGGTAACATCCAGTATCTATTTAAAACTGGTGGTTCGGAATGGCCTTCTTTCTAGGATCAGTGCTCGAGACACTGGGGTATATTGGACGAACGCTTGCGTCAAGTGAAGAAGGAGCAACAAACATGAACTACTACATCTGGCAGATCATCTGTCTCACCATGGCCCCCTCCTTTTATATGGCTGGCATCTACTACCTTCTTGCCAAATTCACGGTAATCTACGGCAAGGGCATTTCACGTCTCAGACCAATGTGGTACTCATACATCTTTGTCACTTGCGACTTGTTTTCCATTTGCATTCAAGGAGCTGGCGGCGCAATTTCTGGTACTGGGCAAAAAAATCCTAGCCAAGCACAAACAGGCATTGACGTTTTGATTGCTGGTCTTGTTATCCAACTTGTTGCCATTGCATGTTTTGGTGCCTTTTGTTTAGATTTCTATCTTCTTATTTAAAAACGGAAAAAGCAGGCTCTTCACCAGGACCCAAACCTTCATCGTTTGAATAGGGAAGAGTTGGATGAAGCACTTTATGAACCAGAGTACTATTTTATTAGAAACAAAAGGCCTCTTTTCAAGCTTTTTGTCTGGTCAGTTGTTGCTTGCACAACACTTATATTTATTAGATCTGTCTTTAGAACTATTGAGTTTGCAGTTTCTGAAGAAAGTGTGTTAAGAACACGAGAAATCTACATGATTGTATTTGACACAATTCCAGTTTTTATTGGTATTTGTTTAATGCTTTTGATGCATCCAGGAAGAGTGTTTGGTAGAGATACACATATTCCTGTCAAAAGTAAAGAATACAAACGAGCAAAAGATTATCAAGATCTTCTTCCTGAATCTAATATAAACCTTCAAGTTTTACCAATATAATTTATTTAAATAAAAAAAATACTAGTACCAATTTGTTTAATAAAGATCAATTAAAAAAATAGAATGTTTTCATTTGATTATATTGATTGTATTTCAATTATGGTTCAGACACAGAAACCTTTTAGTATACAATTCTTATTTCTTTAAATAAATAGAAAGAGATACTAAAAGATTTACTATATATTTATTTTAAAAAGAATTAATAGTTTCGATCATATACTGAAAAGGACAATTCTTTTGTAAATCTTATTGACAAGCAAAATTAATGATTTTTGATTGACAGAAAAGAGCAAACAAAATTTTGAAAAAAATATATAGATAATAACTGATATTTATATTAATTATATTCTAAAGTAAAAAAAATCGAAAATACGATAAATTTACAATTATTTATCAAATATAATTGTATTTTTTTTTGCAAGTCCAATTTCCAATATCTATAAAGTCAAATAATAGTTTTTAAAACGACTATTTCTGTTGTGTAATTACAAAGATATTTGTAATATGTAAACATTTTACAAAAGTAATAATGATTCTAAAAACTGTCCATATTAGGAAATGTAAAAAAAAACCAACTATAGCGGTAAAAAAATTACTAGATATACGATTTTATGACGTATTGCTTATAGAGAGAGAGAGAGTAGTGCCCTAGAGAAAAAGGTGGCTCAGGTAAAAAAAAAACTTTGTTTTTATTTAAAAAAGGACTAAAAAAAAACTTTTTTGCTTGCTGATATAAACCCTAAAAAAGGGCAGACCGTTTGATGATTTAATCTTTGAAAAAAAAAAAAGGTTTCATATCAAAATTTGAACAAAACTAGTTTTATTTATTTAGTACAACAAGATTTCCGTGGTTTTAATATATATTTTGACTTTTGAAATATAAGATCAAAATCTCTCTATAATAAAAAAAGTCTTAAAGAGAGTATTATATATACTAATATAACAATAATAGTTTATGTCCAATAGTATTATACCAAAAAAAGAAAAAGGTCTTGAAATCATTTTTGTCATTACACTTTTATGTACGGCTAACCTCAATCTGTTACATAAAAAAATAAAGGAGTCTATTGTAAAAAGAAAAAAAAATCTTCACTAATGGAGGCTGTGATAACACAATACCATTCCGGTATAATACCCTTATGCATTATTAAATTCAGTTGGCAGCAATTTAGCTCGGGATATATTGTTTTGTAGAAAAATCTTTGTAAAAAAAAAAAAAAAAAAATAAAGACAAAAATTGCCAAGTCAATCAGGTAACTTTATTAACTTCTATTTAGGATAAACAAAAAAAAAGCCGTATTTATATATAATCTGCTCTTCTCCCTCTCTCCTTTAATTTTTTTTCATCATTAATTTTTTTTTTTATTCTTCACTTCATATATACATACCCATATTATTATTATTATCAAAATGGCAAACGATAGCGGAGAATATAATCCACATCACTATGATCCTAGTTTTGGAGGAAATTTAGCATTCACAATTATATACGGCATCATCCTTTTATGGGGTATAACATAACGTCTAGTGTTTATTACAAACAATGGTGGTTTGGAACCGCCTTCTTCCTAGGATCAGTGCTCGAGACACTGGGGTATATTGGACGAACGCTTGCGTCAAGTGAAGAAGGAGCAACAAACATGAACTACTACATCTGGCAGATCATCTGTCTTACCATGGCTCCTTCATTCTACATGGCCGGTATTTACTATCTCCTTGCCAAATTCACAGTCATCTACGGCAAGGGCATTTCACGTCTCAAACCAATGTGGTACTCTTACATCTTTATCACCTGCGACTTGTTTTCCATTTGCATTCAAGGTGCCGGTGGTGTCATTTCCGGTACTGGACAAACAAACTCAAGCCAAGCACAAACCGGTATTAATGTCCTTATTGCCGGTTTGGTTATCCAACTGTCGCCATTGCATGTTTTGGTGGTTTTTGTCTCGACTTTTATCTCATGGTCCAAAAACGCAAGAGACAGGCCTTGGACCAAAACCCAGACTTTAATAGGCTGTCTGTAGAAGAGCTTGACGAGGCCATTTTTGAGCCTCGCCACGGTTTTATTCGAAATAAGCGTCCGCTCTTTAAGATTTTTGTCTGGTCTGTTGTTGCCTGTACTACACTTATTTTCATTAGATCTGTCTTTAGAACTATTGAGTTTGCAGTTTCTGAAGAAAGTGTTCTTCGTACTGTAGAAGCCTACATGTTTGGTTTTGATACCGTTCCTGTTATTGTTGGTATTATTTTGATGCAACTGACGCATCCAGGAAGAATCTTTGGTAGAGATACAAACATTGTTGTCAAAGGCAAAGAGTACAAGAGAACAAAGAACTATAGTGAAATTGATGATAGTCAAGAACTTGAATTGAATGACCGATGAATTTTAAAATAGAAAAAGAAAAAAAAAAAATTAATAATAAAAACAGGCATAATTTTTATGCTGGTAGAATTTTAGTAAGCTCTCAACTACTTAGAGTAATATGTGTTTTTTTTTGTTAAAGCATTAATTTATAGAAGATAATAGAAATTTTTTTTGATTACGATAAGAAGTTTTTTGGTTAATAACAAAAATACACACTGATTCAATATCTTTTATATGTTTTTAATAGTTCAATCAGATGATTATCTAAAGATATTTTGTATTGTTTTTTTGATAAGACAGTAAAATGTTGTAAAAGTTTCATCATCATTGAGAATCATGAGATGGTCATGAGATAATGATGATGATGATGATGATGTTTATTATTATTGAGTCGTTTATTTTTATAATCATTTTATATACTCAATATAGGTATTGCAAAATAAATGCCTTTTTGTCGTATTACTATAATGAATTAAAAAATGTTGTTGTTACCAATAGTATAGTATGTGAAATAGCAAAAACAACAATATATGTATACTGTGTATAGATATATATATAAATTCAATAGGTATAGACAAAACAGAAAAAAAAAAAAGATAAAGTAGATATTAAACTTATCAATAAAGATATATTATTAAAACCTTACAATATCTTAAATGCAATAATAATAAGAAACCAATATCTAAAAAAAATCCAATTAAAACTTCTTTTAGGGTTCTAAATAAGAATAAGAAAAAGCTGTTATTGATATTGTTTATTATTGTTTTTTCCCGATATACGAGTTCACTATGGAAATTGGCATATATCAATGTTAATCTTCGGATTACAAAAACCGTCCGGGAATTGGGGGTTTTATGGTTTATATGGAATCAAACTTATTTCCCGAAACCCGCGTTTACTATAGTACTACTTGGCTAAGCACATAAGCAGGCAAAACGGGTAGTAGCACAGTAGTCAAAAAACTAATCCGTTACTCTTATCATTGTTTCTTATAACAATTATTTTACTATCATATATTTATTTTATAATACTACCACATTATATAAAACTGATTAGTACTATATATTGATATATTTTTTGAATATCTAGAAATAACTTTATCTCATTAACATATTTCCATAATTAATCAACTATATACTACAACTGTTTTTTTTTTCATATAGAATAATTTTGTTTGTACTTTTATAGACAATTGTAAAACAAAAGAATAAAACCGAGGTTTTTTTTTCAATTACGACACTAATTTTTTACAGTATAAACTTAATTGTAGTGCATAAAATGAATGGATTTTTTATACACTAAGACACAGAGAACCTCTCTCAAATTCATCATAATTTTGAAATGGTATCCTCATTCTTAATAATAGGGGATGAAAGAATTCATTTTGGAGCCGATCTATTTTTTTTTTCTATTCCCACAGCCTCTATAAACAGTTAGATTTTTTATATTCAAAAAAACACAACCATATCATTTACGAAAAAATTATCTTTTTTAATTGCTACTTGTTTTTTTTTACTTATTCTACTAATCTTTTTTAATAATGGATAAGAATATAAAATCACAAAATGTAAAAAAAGAAAAAGAACGGCTCTTTGATACCTGTATTGAATGTTACCTGTCATAAATATTGAGACAAATGGAGGCTAAGTAAGTAGGCTGAATAAACAAAAAAACACATTTGAAAAAACCTTCAATATATGTATTTTTTACCCCTATTCTTTTTTTTTTTACTCTCTTAAGGAGTTCATTTTTATATAACCCGTTGGTAGAAGAGAGATAGAGATAGATAGATAGACAATACTTTTTGGTAAAAACTTTTTTTTTTCTTGCTAAAATACACACACTCTGCTAATTAATATAATCTTTCTCCCCCAATTATTATACTTCTTATCCCCTTATTGTTTAGTTTCATTTATCAATAATACCTTCAAACTATTATTATATTTATAACCTGTGTGTATGTGTACTATATGCAAATATATATATATATATATATATATATATTATAAAAATCAATTGATTTCCTTTACTATTTTCTAAATTTTTTTTTATTCTTTTTTTCATTATTTATTTATTCAATTTCTCATCTAATAACCTCTTTTCTTTTTTTTTTTTTTTCCATACATTTATATAAATATATCATGTCTGAAGGATTATACAACCCTCATCATTATTTCCCAAATCATACTGGAAATCTAATAAGCGCAATTGGAACCAACGTTTTGATTGCCGGTTTGGTCATCCAACTCATTGCCATCGCCGTGTTTGGCGGTTTCTGTCTCGACTTTTATCTCATGGTCTAAAAACGCAAGAAACAGGCTTTTGAACAAAACCCAGAACTCTACAGACTCACTAGAGAAGAAATCGACTCGACAATTTTCGAGCCTAGGTACGCGTTTGTCAGAAACAAAAGACCGCTTTTCAAAGTCTTTATCTTGTCGGTGCTAGCTTGCACAACGCTCATCTTTATCCGGTCAGTGTTTAGAACTATTGGGTTTGCCGTCCCTGAGGACAGCGTGCTTCGCACTAAGGAAGTCTACATGTTTGTGTTTGATACTATCCCTGTCTTTATTGGAGTTGCTCTCATGGTCTATGTCCATCCTGGCCGTGTTTTTGGTAAAGATGTAAAGATTGATGTAAAGAGTAAATCTTTTAAACTTCCAAAGAATTATGATGATCTTTCATATTCTACTTCTAATGTTGAATTATTAAGAAGATAAGAGAACATAGAAAAAAAACAAAAAATCTCTCTTAATAATAATGATGACGGTAATAAATGGCATAAAAACACACAATTTTAGATAATATTTATTTTTTTTATATATAATTTGGTACATTATTTTTTTTAGATATATTTTTAAATATTTATAATCATCCTTGGCATTAATATAAGCATATCATGTATACAAAAAAAAAAAAAAGAATATATATTATGATTCAATTGACTCTCTTTCTTCCACTGTTGGAATATTTCTTAGGTTTCTTGATTATTAGCCAATCAGAATTCATCACATATACAGACACACACAGTTTTAAGTCATACAAAACATTATTATCTGTCCTAAATAAACTCAACAACAAAAACAAACAAGAAACTCTTCTATCTCTTTTAAAAATCAAATACTATTCAATGACTAAAATAAATAATAATAGTAAACAACTATTTACTTGTTGAAAAAGAAAACAAAAAAAAAAATGTTTCCCTGCGCCTCTTTTTTAGACAAAATTTTTTTTTTTGATTGATATCAGAATATGATTTTTGTAAAAAAAAAAAAAAATTCAAAATCTTTTGTTTTGTATGTAAAAAAAATAAAAATTTACTTCCACGGTTTTATTACAAAAACAACCAACAAAAAGTACAAGAGAATACAAACAAACAAACATTTGTGTCAATGTTATGTTTACTTTGTTTAAGCCTCTTTTTTTTTTTTTTCAAATCTAGCAACTTGATTAATTAAATAAAATACTATTATATGTTATTATAGAAAAAAAACGAATAAAGGAAAAAAAAAAAAAAAAGAGAATAGAGGAAAGAAAAAGAAAACATTTTTTGTTTTTACCAAACTGGTCTTAAATCATCAAAATCATTTGAATCTTCAAATCCTCCCCATGTTTTATGAGCAGATGGTTCAGGAACTGCCAACTCTCCAAATATCGGATTATAATTAGTAAATGCTGGATTACCATTACCACTGGCATTACTGTTATTGTTATTAATATCCAACTTATCAAGAAATTCTAATGGTAATGAAGGTTCATATTGTTTTGCTCGTTGTCGATGGATTCCACCTATTCCTCGCCCCCATGTAACAATCATTTCGGTAATCGTAGGAATGACAAATGGAAGTACTACAGATGCATCTAAATAGATTTCTCCCGAGGACCCCCGAGTATACTCATCTTCATCTTCATCTTCCGAAAATACTGTAGCTCCATTAGAAGCAACAACAGAGTTACTGGGCTTGATTGGAATTGGAGTGTCTGCAATTTTATATGCTTGCTCTGTTTCTGATTCTGTCGCTGGTGATTCTTCTTTTTCTTTTTTCGATTTATTATCATTTTCTTCTTCTTTTTTATTATTAATATTATCTTTATCTGATGAATCTTTTTGATTATTGTTATTGTTATTATTATTATTAGATATTACCTTTGGAACTTCAGCATCAATCGACTTTTTCCGTCCCTTTTCTAATGCCTTTTTCACTTCATCTTCAGCTTCTTTTTTCAAATCATCTCCGTGACTACCAGCTTGATCTAAAACACTGTGAATGGTAGAGTTAATAACCTTGTGATTGTGTGATCGGTTGGTTTGATAATGAAGCCCTAATTGTGCTAAATATTTCTTGTATTCTTTTGAAAGCCCCGGCTCTCCAACTTCAAGTCTATATTTATTGGCAACATGTAGTAATTGCTTAGGATTTAGACAGTTGAGTTGCTGTAGCGTTGTCACAACATTGGTAAAGTCATTTGGCTTATTGACTGCAACATTGAAATCTGAACTGACTTCTGAATGCCCAGGAACAGGCCCTGTTAACCCAGTAAATATTTGTAACCATTGTAACATTTGAATAAGCGGCTTAAAGTGGTTGTTTAGTAAATCTACCAACGAAGGGTACTCTTTGCCTTTGCCTTCATGGAACTCATCTTGAATAGGCTCTGGCTGTCGATTGTTTGCTCGAACCCAATCTTCAATAGCAGACACATTGAGACGGATTTGCATGGCTTTGGATCTAGAAAGATATTTTCTGTTGCTCATAATACGGTTAAACAATACACATCCCATCCAGTAAAAGATTTGTGACATAAGCTCTTGTATGATGATTGGGTGAATGTCATAAAGTTCAGGGCCACAGATAAATAAAATTGACCCCAAGATAGATGTAACGTTTCTAGGTGAAGGCTTCATTTTTGTCTTTGGAGATGGAGGCCGAGTGTTCTCTACAGTCTCTTCTTCTTGAGTCTTTTTGTGCCTGTGTTTCTTTTTAAATATTCTCCAGTCAGACTGGTACTCAATCTCATCAAGCCCTGGGATCGTTTGGTAGTCCAAAATAGAAGCATCCAACACTGCATCCAATCTTCGCTCAACATCTTGAGAAATAAGAACAACGCAATCAGTAATCAATTCAGAAAGAGTTTCTTGATATCTAATTGTAGCTGTCAAAAGACCAGGATCTTTTCGTAGATAATAGAGCAACAGCGTCGCATTAGATAGCCAATAACTCATAAATGCAACATCTTGTGTCTTCTCCATAATGACTGACCTAATACGTTGAAATGCAGGTGGAAGCAGGTTCTCCAAAATCTCAGGAGTCCCAAAGTAATGTGCGTATCTTGAACATAGAAACAACATGTTGGCTGGAATTGGCTTTTGGTGCTTTGATCTCGTTGGAATCATCTGCGAAATGGTCACATCTAGAATCCTAGGGATATCGCCTTCACTAAACACAAACATTTGATCTGGCAAACATCTGTCCCATAAAAATTCTTCTGATAAATCGTCTTCATAACCTGGCCCGTTAAGTTTCAACGACAAGTCTTCGTCTTCCAGCTTTAGGTCATTCACGCTGACATTAAAGTTGTATGCAGATTCTCTCATTAGTCGGTCTGGGTTGGCTTCTTCAATATCTAATGGACTTAAAGGATTATGTCCGTCGTCGTAAAAGTCGTTGGCTACGCCTGTTGCTATGAGTCCGTGGAACTTGAGATAGTTATAAATGTTACTGTTTTCTGAGACAAAATCCTTAGCAGTTTTGTTGTCATTTGTTTTAATTCCGTCCAAGGATGCGTTACTCTCAATCAAGTGTTGGGCCAGCTTGTCGTAATGGTTATTAATAGCCCAAATTAAAGCAGTCCACGAAACTAAATTGGAAGAATATTAGCTTTAAAATAAAAATACTAAAATGGTGAAAATAATGATTTAACTTACAATTGTCTTGTAGGTCTACATCTGCTCCATAACGTAATAACTCTATTACAATATCCTGATGACCAAAACAGCTGGCATAAATCAATGCTGATGCCCCTGTTTTTATACCTCCGCTTTCTTCTTCATCTTTACTATTGATATCAATGAATGAAGCAGCAGGCCCACCTAACAGTTGTCGTACCATTTCTAGGTTACCCGTTGATGCCGAAAGCCATAACAGTTTCTGAAGTTTTGTAGACTTTTCTTCTACAGACATTTCTTCATCCCGTAGAATAATGTCGTCGTCATCGATTGTTCCAACTTCACTATTAAGCCTGCGCTGGGCATTTACCATGTCGGCAAAATAGTTGTCAGATGATGACAATGGTGGTGAATGAGATTCTGGATCCGCGACATCAGGGTTGGACCCTACAGTCACTAAAGCAATGGCTGAAGGTGAAGTCAGGGATACTGGGCTGGCTGAGCTTGGGTTTCTAGTATGTGAGAATTTGGCAGACGATGGGGATACGACCGTCTGCCATGGATCCACGTCAGTGACTGGGATGCTGGAAAACGGGCTTGCCATTGCGATTCAATATCTCAATTGCCTTTGTGTATATCTAAGTTGATAAAAAAAATAAAAAAGTCTAAAAGTTACGAATCAGAGTAGAAATAATATGCTATTAATTTTTTGGTACTGGTGGATTTGGGGGCAAATACAAAAGGAGGAAAACGAAAAACAACTTTAATAATTTTTAAAACAGCGCAGGTTTATACGTGTAAACTTTCCACCTTTCTAAATAATCAAAAAATATTTATTAAATTAATTGCTTCCAACACACACCAGAATATCGACATTGTTATCGACTCTGAACTTACGCTTCACTTGTACAGCTTGCTCAAGCATTTCAAACATTGAAGCTTCTTTAGCATGTCGGTGCTTGTGTGCAAGTAGCAGTACAGACTTTGAGTCCATCACCCGTTTAATAACCTTCAATAAAGGCTCATAACTATCAGGATTATATGTACAATCGCTTACTAAAATCAAATCCCAATGCCCCAGCGTTTCATTCTCATCCTCCCAGTCTGCCACCTTAAACTCTGGTTTCAAAGAGCTCGACTTTAAAGGTCTATTGGCCTCTATATTGCGACTACAAATAGCCTCAGCCTCCGGCAAATCTGTGAGCAACAGCTTGGCCGACTTTTTTGCGCTGTAATAATGCCCAAACGCCAGACCAACATATCCACACCCTGCCCCAAGCTCTAAAACTGATTTGATGTCAAACTTGTCCAATTCAGCAACTAGATCAGTATCTCCCTTAGCCAAATGCTCTACTAAAGTAATACCAGCGTCCCACAAATGTCGCGCTATAGATTCTTGACACTCTTCGTAGATCTTCAACCCAAATTCCATTTGTCTGGCACATACCTTTTGCTCATCTGTCTGGGTCGTCGGACTAAACTCCAGACTATATAATGGTATGAATCTTGGTGTCTCTTCGTCATAAAGTAAATCAACTGCTGATTCTTGGGGCACTAAAACCTCTAGAACCAAACTAGATGATTTAGGGGGCTTGCGTGCTTTTGTAGATAATCCGTTTAATGATTTTGTACATGTGAATGCTCTCATTCCAGGAGTCCATATGTGTTGACTTGTGTCTATCAGTATCCGTCCTGTTCCTGTGGTAACGTACAAGTTCACCAGTACCTCACAGTTACCATAGTAAAATATCTCTCCAAGATCATTACTAATAGTAACCACACAAGATATCTCCTGAGTCTTTTGATTAACTGTAGGCGATTTAAAAAAGCGTATGTGGTAAATCATAATCTATTGTAAAACTAATTGTAGTTGAAGTTTAGTAAAAAAACAAAAGTAAAAAAATTACAAGAAAAAAAAGTTTTTATTTAGCTGGTTCACGATTTACTTATGGGGAAAAACATCAAAACAAGTGTTATAGTCTCTCATGCATAGCTTGATAAACTAGATTAGTTCCTGATCCAACTATTTCATAGTATAAATGTATTGGTAAACACATGACAGCGTTTATGAATGAATGAATTATTTACAACAATTATTTGATTATATGAATGATGAATCGATTCTATCTACAAACAAACCCCTCTAAGCAGAAGCTTCGGATTCAGCTTTAAGTTTGTCCTTAGAGACATTCTTGACAAAGTATTTCATAAGTAAGTTTTTCTTGATGTTGTTGCTCAACTGTGATGGATCGGCCTTGCCCATTTCAGTCAAGATTTGATCGGCCTTCTTTGGATTATTTTTCACCAAATCCTTAGCTGTTGCTGAAAAACTGGAGTTAGTGATATCCAAATTCAATTCTTCCAACTTCTTTCTCATGGCAGTAATATCTAATTCCATTATTGGTATTTCTTGGGGTCGTGATCCACCAACAGATGACAAGAGCTTTTTTCGTTGCTCATCTAACTGTGCGGTTATGACATTGAACTGCCTGCCGTTCTCGTCAGTGCCAGTTCTCTTTTTCGTTTCTTCTTTGTATTTCAAAATCTTTTCCAGTTCTTCTTTGGCAACAATCTTTGGTGCTTCCTCTCGATACTTGAGCCAGGACAAACCCTTATTTGTCAAAATCTCTGTGACTGCAAATGACTTTCTAGCTGATAATGGACGTACATATTGAATTCGTACAACATCTCCTTCATTACATTTGTTGACTTCGTCGTGGACAAGGAAATCTGTAAATCGAATAACGTTTTTGTTAACCAACTTGTTGAACTTGACTCGTTGGACTCTGACCTTTATGGTCTTGTTCATTTTTCCTTGGGAAATAACTGTTCCCACAAAATTTTGACGAACCATTTTTTCGGACTGTTTTATGTAATATCGACTGGTTGAAGTCTAGAAAAATAAGGGCTTGAGTGGTTGAAACAAAAAGTCCTAAATTACCTAAAATTTTTTTCAGAGTGGTGATTTGAGAGGGAGTGTTGAAAAATTTATCCAATGAAAAATACTAAGTCACATGATACATTGTAAACATCCGTCTAAATTATTCACGCCCAATATAATTTGACTTTTTGAAAAGTAACCTAAATTATCTACAAATATAAAGGTTCTTTCATATAAACAAATGCTTTTTTTCTATTGTAAATCAAGTAAAATGTCTTTTGATTCAGTTTTTTAGAGTATTTACTCTTTGAAAAGGATCTTTCTATCCTAATATAAAACTGTTACCCGGATTATTCAAACAAAATCCCCGCAGACTAATTATCTCGCCATTATCTTTTAACATGGTTTACTTTACTGGTTAACGAAAAAATGTCACAGCCTTGGAAGATAATTGCAAAGAAAAAGTATGAAGCAGTGCTCAATGCTATTCCTAAAGAATGGCGTTTGACTGAGGTTCCATCTCCACAATCAGTTCCCAATGTATTAGTGTTTTTAAATTCAATCCTTCCAGATTCGGAAAATGAAATTACTAGCTTATCAGCAACAAAGTTGGCTTCAGAGATAGCGCAAGGAAAGTACTCTGCTGAACAAGTTATTAAAGCGTTTTGCAAGCGTGCTGCCTATGTTCATCAATTGACCAACAGTTGCTCTGAAATATTTTTCGACCGTGCTCTCCAAAGAGCTAAACAGTTGGACGAATTTTACAAACGAGAAAAAAAGGTCGTCGGTCCATTTCATGGCGTACCTATATCTCTCAAAGACCAATTCAACGTTGAGGGAATTGACTCTGCTGTAGGATTTGTAGGACTTTTGAACAAACCAATTCCCAAAAACCAACAATCTCTAGTTGTTGATATTTTAGAAGGGTCTGGGGCTATCTTTTATGTTAAAGGAGCCGTACCAATGGGAATGATGTCTGCTGAAACATATTCTCATATCTATGGTCAGACACTAAACTCCTTGAACAGAAACCTTTCAGCAGGTGGTAGTACAGGAGGTGATGCTGCTCTCATTGCGGCAAATGCTGCCCCAATGGCTGTAGGAACCGATATAGGAGGAAGTGTTCGTATTCCAACAAGTTTTCATGGAATCCACGGACTAAGGCCGTCTACAAGCCGCTTTCCATATCTAAATGTAACAAATACAATGGCTGACCAGCCTGTCATGCCCTCAGTTATAGGCCCACTTTCCAAACATTTAGAAGACATTGATTTGTTTGCCAAAGTTGTGCTGGCTGAAGAACCTTGGAACCGTGATGCTAAAGTGCCTCCAATTCCATGGAAGCCTCTTAAATCAGTACTGCCCAATCGCCCTCTCACTTTTGCCTTTGAAAAATGGGACCACATTTACATGCCTCATCCTCCTATTCTCAGAGCCCAAGAAGTCTTGAAGAAAAAGTTAAAAGAAGCTGGACATTTTGTTTATGAATGGGAAGCCGATGACTATCAGTCAATTGTAAACACTGCCCACGAAATCTATCAGGCAGATGATCATAAAGATATTAGAGACAAAGCAGCTCTTTCCGGAGAGCCAGTCATTCCTCAAATAATGAGACCTGGAGAAGCTGATGGGCCACCTCATGTTAAAACGGTTCCAGAGCACTGGGAGCACGCGAGAAAAAAATATTTACACCAACAGCGCATTCTTGAATACTGGAATTCTACTGCTAAACTTACACCTTCAGGAGAACCTTTTGACTGTTGGGTATCTCCCGTTTTCAGTGCCATTTCATGGAGACCAGGTGATATGCACAGTGTTCCAGGATCTTATGCAATGGTACAAAATGTTCTCGATCTGCCATCTGTCGTAATTCCTGTAACTACTTCTGACAAAGAGATTGACAACTGTGTTGATCCAAACTACAAAGCAGTCAGCGAACGAGACCAAAAACTACAAGACTATTATGATCCAGAGCTATATCATGGAATGCCTGCCTCATTACAATTAGTTACACGTAGATATCAGGAGGAAAAGGCGGTAGCCTTAGCAATGGTAGCAATGGAAGCACTAAATTAAGCATTACAATATTAAAGGAATATAAATTATATATGAACTATATTAGTAAAAAGTTGTAACTATTTAATCTTTCAAAGCCCCAATCTTTTCAAGCCATACTTCTACAGCAGTTCCAGATTCCAAGGCTGGTTCTGGAATTCCATCAATGAAAATTGTAGGAGAAACATGGACAGATCTGAAACGGGCATGCTTGATAAAGTATTTCAAGTCATTATTAAGTTCATTTCCTGCATTCTTAGGTTCAGCAGCAGCAGCACCGGCCTGGTCAGCAGGAGCGGTTTTGACCTTGACCAAATCCAAGAATTGGTCTCTAGTAAACTTGACGTCTGCAATTGACTTGCCCTTGTTTTCCTTTTCATACAATTCCAAAACTTCAACAGCCAAGTCAGCCAAACGTTCGTAGATTTCTGGACGAGTCTCATAGTATACTTTTTCGTCATAGAAATCTGTGGATCTTTCAAAAAGCACGTCATTGAACTTGAAAAAGATTTCATTTTGGAGGGACTTTGAGGCTGTGGAAGTTGCAAGCAATCGGCTTACTGCAAGACCAGCTTCGTGAACAAAAGTAGATTGTGGATGCCATGGTTGAACTTGGTGGGCAAAAATCCATTGAACTTTGCCTGGATACTTTGATTCTACAGCAGGAATGATTTCTGATCGAAGACGGGCCCAGGCTTTTGCGCTGAATTTGCAGACGTAATCGAGGTAAAGTTCAATCTTGTGGGCGGTCTCAGGACCAAGTTTGTGAGTAGCGTAACGTGGGGAAATGCTCATTTTTAAAAATATTTAAAGTGGTAGGTATTCAGTAAGTTGTAAAGAGTGCAATTGATTGATTGATAAGAATGAATATGAAAAAAAAATAAAATAAATAAATTAGTAAAAAAGTCGCAGTATTTATAGGTTCAAAACTTGTAAATGTAAGAAACTTTATAGTGTAGTGGTGATGTAATTTTTCTGTAAATTGCCTAAGTCATTTTCTGTGAATATGGTACAAACACCGACATACAAAATTTCACTATGGACAATGGCAACCTTGCTCTATCACAGATATCGGGGATTGGGTTTATTTCATATTAAACCAAAACATTAGTAATATAACAATTCAACCTTGCCCTTTTGAAATCTATTTATCTAGAGCTTGGATATTTGTAATGAAATCAGATTCTAGATTTATTTTGAAGAAATTGAAGAAAAAAAAAACAAAGGGTGTCATTATACAATTCCCATTTAAGAAGACAAACCCCTTGAACCAGCCAAAATCAACAATAATATTCAATCAACAATATAAACAATTTCCGACATTTTATACTAAGTAAACTATTGATAAAAAAATATTAGCTATTGTAGAAGTTATTCAATATTTGAAAAAAGTTACAATCATAAATTGTAAAAAACAATTTATCTCCAATTCAACAATATAAAACATCAGTTGATGCGCTCATAATCGATTTACAATAATTTCAGTGAAAAAATGACATTAAAAAAATTACAGATACCTAGAGAGGATTAACATTAATAAGTTTGACAAAGACCATGAACATAAATAAAAGCCTTGCAAACGATATTTAGGAATTTATATGTTCAAAGATCACTCTTCTCTTTGGTAGTGACAGCAATTGGAGTAGGATTTGCTGAGCTCGACAATTCACTCATGTGCTTATATTCAAAAATGACTTCCTTGCCAATAGATTCCAAAGCAGCAAGAAACTTTTCGACTGCCCACATCCATGCAGTTACAGAAACAGCGCCTGTAGGAACACCAAAAGACAAGATCCACAGCACATAGCTGGGGAAGATGTTGGGAGGCAACCAAAAGACTGGCGTTTTTCTATACCACAATCGCACAAACATTTTGGATCCTCCAGAAAGTGCAAATAATGCCATCTTGACAACGCTCTTAAAGCTAGTTTTGCGTGTTTGCAGTGCTGCTGTCAATTTGTCAATCTCTGTCTTCAATTTGCCGTATTCTCGATCTAACTTGGCCCATCGCGCAAACTCGTCCTTCGCGCTAGTGTTGGATCGTGCTTTATAAACTTTGACTGCCTGTGACTGTAGCTGCGCAAGCTTTGAGACTGTAGGATCAAACGTCAGATATCTTGTGTAAAAGGCCCATAGAAATTCTGATATGTTGTCTTTCCCAATGTAATTGAGGACTTTTGAAAAAACTATGATGAATATTATAGCCAAAAGTAGCGATAACATGACGACAGATTTATAACTGAATAAACCTATGAAACCAGATTTATTTTTTTTATCCTCCTAAAAAAGTTATTAAAATAATTGAACAAAAATTTGTCAATTGGCTGTTTGAACAATGCTGGTTTAGAAAAGACAAGATTAATTTCGTAGGGAAATCTTGAAGAGTTGGAGCTTGTAGACCAGAGTTAATAATGGTAGTGAATAAAAATAAGAGCACAGAACAAACCCTAACCCATATAGATACTCCCCAAAGTATGCCATCAATTATCGCCAGATTTCCTTTCTATGCTGCCACTTGATTTTTAGCACTAATTTGCTACTATAATTAACACTATTGGATATCTTAATTTACAGTATTTAGACTCTATTAAAAACAATTTTGAATTCACATTTTCGGCAAATACATGAGCGCTTAAATATAGCCTTTTCCGTTGGTTGTTTGTCCTCTACTAATTTTAACAACATCGATTGAGCTAAACACATACAACTTTAAAAATTGAATCTTTAGAGTAATTAATCATCTAGTTTATTTCTAAAAAAAAGTTGAAATATTTCGAAATTGAATCAATTTGTTTTCTTGGAGGTATTAACAAAAAATATATACAAGAACACTATCTAAAAACTTTAAACTTTATCATCTATAACACACTTTAATTCTCCTTTAACACCCAAATTTCTCAAACATCCTAAATGAAAAACATGTGAACATTTGAAAACAACAAGAATATCATTATCTTCCCCCATAACCTTACCTTTACTGATTGCTTTAAAGTCAGGCTTCGAACCAAAGCTTTCAGCAGTTTCAAGAGATTTGCTATTGGAGCCACGCGTATGGGATTTAGATTTTCCCTTCTTTGCACTTTTAGATGATTTCCCATCTAAATAGCCGTTATGATGGAACCCGTTGTTACTATCAGCATTTCTACCTGATGAGAAATCATTTGAGTCAGCATAGCGTTGCATATTATTACTGATATCTCTTTTGGTTTTTTGTTCCCATCTTTCATATAGCCAGTTGGCATCCACACCTAAACCGAAAATGGGATTGCCACATCCATCACATTCTCCTGTAGCAACAACTCTCCATCCTCTTATTCTAACTGCAATCAATTCACATAATTGACTATAAGCATCCTTGTCTAGAAGCTTTTTGGCGACAATTAAAACGTTTTGTTGGTATCTGTAAGCGGAAAAAAGATCAGAAAGAATAGGCCTTACTTGGCCTATCTGTCGAGAAACAGTTTCACCAGAAGTAGATAATGGGGTTAAAAGTGCAGAGCATATACGGACAATGGCTGAATTATCAAACCGACTACCTGACTTATCCAACAGTGAAGATAATGCCGTTTGAAGAAGTTGGCGAGTGAATTGGGAATGTAGTGGTTTCAATGATTCGTTCGGGAAGGATTCTTTGGGCTTTGTTGCATCATTTTCAGCATCTTCGTCTTTCTTTGAGATGTCGACTAGAGCATCAATAAGTGTCACCCACAAATGCTCAGCAAGAGTTTGAAGCTTAGAGTGACTGCTTGAGTTTTTTCCGTATGAAGCAGCAGAAATCAACGCTTTTAGGGAAGCAGATGGCAGATTTTCTCTTTGATTGCATATATCAACTCCTAGTTCCAGATATTTTGACATTTCAGCTTCATAAGCTTTAAGTTGATCTTCTTTGTCATCATCAATCAATTTGGTACAAGAATTTTCAATTTCCCATATTTTTTTGATGACGCTGTCTAACGCTTCCAGATTCTTATTTGCTCGTCGAAGAAGCAGTACAAGACTGTCGACAGCACCTGCCTTTTCAAGATAAGGCTTTATGACGTCCAATTCGACATCGTGGGAATGCGTCATAACCGTTCTGAATATATTAAATAACCTGCATCGTGAATTCTCAGTATTTTGCTCACATAATAGTTCAATGTAAACATGCCTGAATTTAATAGGCGGAAAAGGGTACGTTTCTCCTTGTTTAGAGACCAATTTGAACAAATTGTCTAAATAGAGATATTGGCTTTGATTAAAACCATTAGTTGATGACCCAATATCAAAAACTTTTTCATGTAAATGAGGAGTATATTTGGCGATAATCTTGACAAATCTGCTGGGGTTTAACAACAAGAAAGTTTCAAAGTTTTCAGTAATCAAATCATCAATAACTTTCCGTTGCTTCACCTGTAGAGGTGAACTAGTCGTTTTTGTGTTTTTCAAGCATTCTGCTAAAGTATCTAAAAGTTTAGTATCGTTCTTATTATCTTTCCACAGCTGAAGGGATGTTTGTAACAGCCTGTCATATTTTTTTTCTGAACGAAACAAATATTGCAACACATTAAAATATTTGACTTCTGTCAACAATCTAATAGTTCGTTCCAAGTCATAAGGCTTGTATTTTGACAAGAGAGTTTCAGCACTTAACTCGCATTCTTGCTTCAGCTCAGGGTCTGGACAGTTGCAAACATTATCCAAAACTTGAGAAAGAAGATTGCCTGGAATAATAATAAACTGCGAATATTTCGGATAGTTTCGTGCAATAAAAATGTCCAAAAATATTCTATAATTGTCAGTCAAGTCTGGCGCTAATGTGTAAACTTCTAAAAGAATATTAATAATTAACTGCCTATTGACTGTACTTCCAAATATTAAAGCTTCATCGGGAGTACTGGAATGTAGTAAACTTGAATTATTGGAGTCTTCCGAGTCATTTAAGAAAGAATCTTCAAATGCCTCATTTAATGCAGCAAAAAAAGCTGGAGGATTGAACTTTAATAAACACTGTAGATAAGGATATTCAGGCTCTTCATCAATTGATTTAGTATTGTCGTTAGAAGTTTTTATAACTGGACCACCTTGTGGCCATGCAATGTTTGTACTTGAAAAAATGAAATAGTAAATATAAGATCGGGCTTGGTTTGCAACAAAGGAATCACTGAAAGGTAAACCAGTTGGATATACACGTCCTGATAAAATGTATGATATATAAGGATAAACCTTTTCAGCTTCTGTCAATGAGTCATCATGCTTTTGAAAAGTAATTGTTTCGATGAATTCAACCAAAGGAGTAATGTAATCATTTAAAGCATGGTTCCAAATATATATTAGTGTGTCTTTGAGATGGTTTTCTTTTGCTAATGTAATGGCGGTATCAAGATCTAAAGTTTGAATATCTAAAGAACAGATAACCTCTTCTAAACGATTTGCTAGTTCGGGAGTTGCAACATGAGTCTTTACCAGCTCTCGGAAAACTTCGGGAGGAAGATAGGATATTTGACCATTAGAAATTAGCGGCGTAAGACATTCAAAAAATAGTAAGGAGTATTCGTTTTTATGGAAAATCTCAAAAATTTCTTCAAGCAAGTCATTTGGTTTACCAATTGCCATCCAGGAATGAAGACAAGTATCACAAAGATCTTGCAAGACTTTATCAGAAGGAGTATTATTGAAGGTATATCGCATACTGGCAAGAATCATCTCGGGCAAATTTTTGATGACAATGGCATGTCTTTCTTCGTCATCGGTAGGTAAGCCGACGATTGCTAGATCTGATGATCCCAAATAGTAGTTTGTTGCCAAATCTATAGCTCCAATATAATCTCCCATCTCCATAGTGTCTAACAGTCTATCGGCCCAGTTTGAAACCGAACCTACAACCAATTCATAACTTCCCAATAAAAACAGTTTTCCCTTGAATCCCTTGACGCTATTGAAATAAGCATCACATACGACAATAGGAAGCACCTGTTGAGTTTCAGGATCAACAAAAGTCAGATCTGAGAGTATATTTGAAAAATAATCTGTGTGCATAACATGCTTGTCAAGAAGATCGACTGTTGCTGCAACCGTGAGAGTACTTTCATTTAGTAATAATAGCTGCTGAGTAGAAGTAATCAATGCAATTGCATCTCTACTGATCCATTGAATAGATACAATAGGCTCATCACCTACATATCTTTTTTGAAAGTTAAACTGCAAAGATAAATTCTTTTTGTTGGGAGAACTGCTACCAGTTCCTGAAGCAACAACCTCCATGATGGTCAAAACATTTGACCATGAGTAAGCCAATCGAGGATTTGTTTCTGCAGCTAAGCCTGTTGATTTCAAAGCCGGAAGCCAGGCTACAGCACCGGAAAGACCCATTGAGTAGTCAACTGTTTTTGGACGCCCTGTCTTGAACTCGGTCTGAGGCTTCGGCAATACTGATACAATTGCCAAAAGATACGGTGTCATTATTGCAACTAAGCATGAGTTATCAGTAGGTTGAAAATTGGAGCCTAACGGCAGCGGCGAACATGCTAGTAAAGTTGTAGGTTTTTTATTTCCTGGAGAAAGTGAGTTTGGATAACGGCCTAAAATCCTTCTAGTGTGAACAGTTCTTCCTACCATAGACCTAACAGTATCATGAGAAAATGACATTCCGTTTACGTCTCCGGAAACCAGTGCGGAATGACGCTTGCCAATAAAACTTAAGTGAATGATTGCTGATCCCTCTACATGTCCATCAGGGTGCTTCATTTTAGACATTACTGATTTAAGTAGTGGGCGAATATGAATGTTTGGACTAGTTGGCTTTGCTAAATCCCATGTGAAAATATGCCCTGAAGAGTATCCACTGGCTATGTAACTGAAATCTGCCGAGACCGCTAATGATGTTATTTTACCACATTCAATTGCTTTGGTGTTCAACCCTAGTACTGCCTGAAGGTTTTGATGATAATCAAATGCAAGAACATAACCGTGAGAAGTTCCGACAACAATGTGTGCAGCCGCTAAGATACAGGTTGGTTTACCGTAAAGGCCTTGTGCATTCTCACTGAATATTTGATTCGAGATTTTGCGAAGTTTGGACCATCGAATTGTCTCCCATGGTGATTTGTCGTCACCAAACAACGCCTCATCAAGATTAGGTATCTGTGGTTGATGAAACCGGGAATTTGTAAAGGATGGCGTTACAGAATTGATGCTAGAGGCTGCACTTCTAATTGACGACAACGAGCTTAGTCTTGTCTGAAAACGTTGATCAATAGATTTTATCAACAGTGGTGATGCATCGTTGTTGAAGGAAAATGAACGATAATCTGTAGGTGTACTGATTGAGGGAACATCATCAATATCAGAAAGAATTTCTTCACTTACGTCGGGGTCCTGAGTGTCGTTTGTTGCATCTTGCTCAGTTTCGAATGCATTTTCTGAATTTTTAATAGGGGATGAACCATTGGATGGTTTGTAGTATCGAGGAATTGTTGTTTTTATAGAAGAGTGCTCAGAGATACTACTAAAGTCCTTAAACGGTTGCTCAGTAGCGTTTAAATCAGGGTCATTTTCTGCGAATGAATCTACCTCTCCAGGGGAGTTCGAACTTCTAATTCCATCTTCTTCCAAGTCGTGCTGGCGAGAAGACATTCTATCTATCATTTATTGCAAAAATAAGAATCAATGTTGGTGGTATATACGACAAAATAATTTCTCTAACTATTTCCCAAATATGCCATGATGAGCTTTGGAGAATCGTTTAGTAGTAGTATATCACATGACATTAACGTGATACACGTAATTTTCCACTAGCTAATTAACGGTGAAATTATGTAATGGAACGACAGTTAAACATATATTTTATTCAAGATTGACAATAAACAAAATGACAGTAACTAGGCCAAAGCGAAGCGAAAAGACGAAAATCGGCCAAAATTCAAGTGATCAAGAAGATGAAGACATTGAAGTGGTTGAGGATTTAGACTCTGAAGACGAGTTTATTCCTACAAAAGATTCTGATGTAGAAATGGATGACGATGATGAAGACGATTCTACGCGTCCTAAATCCAGAGGATCTCAGAATGAACTCCATTCTTCTCCAGCGCCTAAAAGGATGACAAGAGGAAGTAAGAAGAACCCTGAAACACCAAAAAAATCTAAACCTAAAACTTCTTTTGAACGAGGAACTGAGGTTTTAAAGACTACATCAACAAAAATTGTCAATAAAAGGAAGATACATGGATCAATAGCAATACAGATAGCGACAATGGCTGGCAGTAATGTTGACAAGATTTCAAGAATTATAAACTCACGGGATTACTGGGAATACCCAATGTTCATTCCTCCAAAAGAAATAGCAGGAATAGGAATGGAATCACCAAGTTATGAGCATAACAACCCAGCAAAACTCCCTGACACGTATTCAACACCTGAAAGTAGCAACAAGGCAAATCAATTTACAGAGATATCCATTGAAGATGCTTCTAAATATATTATAAAGAGTGCTCCTGAAGGTGTAAATATAAATTCTCAATTGCTAAAACCATTTGAAGCAATAAATACTTTAGAGGAAGAATTTAATGAGTTTGATGGAATGATATTAAATGCTGGAGGTGTGATCACGTCTTTGGCATGGGCAAAGGGCCAACCTGATCCACAACATCAATACCTTGCTGTTGCGGTCCTTGATGATAATAACCGACATCCAATAGACTCGCCAATTGTCACCCAAGATATTTCAGCATTTTCAACAACAGGATACCCTTCTAGCTTCTATATATATCACGTCGACCTTTCAGTAGATTCAGAGAAAAATGATCTCGGCTATTCTCGAGTAAAACTTTTTTATACTGTCTCGAGCGAATTTGGAAGCACTATTAAGTTGGAATGGCGTCCGATAGTATCTGACCAAGACATTGGGCCAAACAGCCTTGGATATTTAGCTGTCTTAAACCAAGATGGGAAACTAAGGGTTTACGACATGCCGTTACCAAAAGGGGAAATTCAAGATCCCAAGCACTACATTATAAAAAGACCATACAAGCAATATGAGCTACCCAATAATGAGTCGATAAGCGAATTCTGTTGGAGAACTTCTGACACCATCGTTGTTGGAGGTGTAAATGGCCAGCTTGCAGAATATGACATCACTGATAATGACCCAGATTTTGGAAACCAACCATCATATTACTTGCCAATTTTCGACTCTCTAATATCGAAAATTGTAAGTTGCTATCCAAACAATCCCGATATACTGATTGTCTTTTCAACTAATGGTTATTCTTGCATGTTTGATACACGAATACCTGAGAACAGAATACTAAACAGTAGACGAAAAGGATTTTCAGTCTCATCAGTATATTGTCCGCATTATGAAAGCATCATTGTTGGAGAAGATTATGGATATGCCAAAAGCTTTTATTTACGTTTTTTCAAAACAATAATGCATAGCAATTCACTGACACACCACAATTCTCAAGTGCTGTCGCTAGCTGTATCCAACTATCATCCTTTTATTCTTTCTGGCTCAGCTGATGGAACTGTGATCGTTGGCAACATTATGAGACGGCTTTTAGGACGAAAAAGGTCAGCAAAAGTTAGTTATGAGCAAGGCATCTTATGGGGATTAGACTACAGCTTAAATGATCGAAAGTATCTACTGAAAAACATTTTCCAGTCTAATGAGATTCAAAAACCTAAAACCGTCAATATAACACAGACATACCCACATAATGTCACAATCAAAGACATTTGCTGGAGTACATGTAAAAAGAGCTGTGAATATTATGCTGCTGGCAGTACATCTGGAATTATAAGAATTCACAGGTTATTTATGAAAGAAGAATAAATATAAATACTTGATTGCATATTTAAAATTTGTACATTTGAGGCTTATCTAAATCATCAGTGTCATGTGATATACGCTATATTAAAAATTTCAAAATTTTTTACATTTCAGATATTGACCGTTATTTAACCTTTAGTTCCATTTTAGAAACAAAAGCGAAAACTTACCAAAATGACAGACTTACTCGATACTTCAGAATACTTAAGATATGGCCGTCAAATGCTTGTTCCAGAATTTGGATTTCCTGCCCAACTTCTTCTTAAAAAGAGCCACATACTAGTTATTGGAGCCGGTGGTTTGGGTTGTCCAGCAATTCCATATCTAGCAGGCTCAGGGATCGGATATCTTTCTATTGTCGATGGCGACATTGTCGAAGAATCTAATTTGCATCGCCAGGTCATTCATTCAACCGAGACTGTAGGAATGCCCAAGGCCAAATCAGCAAAGAGATTTGTACAAAAGCTTAACGACAAAGTCAAAGTAAAGGCATACTGCACTCCAGTAACAAACCAAAATATTTTCGATATTTTAAATGGAGGAAATAATATTCCAAACGAGGATGACGACTCCACAGACAATGAACAATGGAAAAAAGCTGACGTAGTGTTAGATTGCACAGATAATCCAGCTACTAGATACCTTATTAGCGATGCAGCCGTAATATTAGGAATCCCATTAGTATCAGCATCTGCTTTAAAAACTGAAGGGCAAATTTCAGTTTTGAATTATCTAAATGGCCCTTGCTATCGATGCTTTTATCCCAACCCGCCACCAGCTAATGCCGTTGTAGCTTGTGGAGACGGAGGAATTCTTGGCCCGGTGGTAGGAATGATGGGAGTGTACCAGGCTTTAGAAGCCATCAAAATTATATCAAAGGTCTATGAGCCATCAAACGACAATGAAGAGCCAATTCAAAAGTGTCAACCCTCCTTGACTATATTTTCAGCATTAGCGTTCCCTCCTTGGAGATGTATAAGAATGAGAGGCAAGAAGACTGGTTGTATTTCTTGCGATAGCTCCTGCCCGAACCAAATCAAACAAGCACAAATCGAAGATGGATCTTTAGATTATCAATCATTTTGTGGAGCAACATGCTCAACATTGTCTATACTGCCAAAGGAAAAAAGAATATCAGCATCTGAATATGAAGCCAAATATTTCAAATCAGGAAAGCCACATGTCTTGATTGATGTAAGACCTAAAGTGCAATATGAGATATGTGCGCTGCCAAACTCAATCAACATTCCAATAGAAGATTTTCCCAAACTTTCGGAAATCAAAGAAAATACAACAGAAAAAGCCAGGCTATGGTCTGATTTAATTGAAAAGGAGCCGATAATCACGGTATGTCGAAGAGGAAACAACTCCCAAATTGCTGTTACCAAGATTGAGGAATATCTGCAAAACGCTGGAGTTGATAAGCCTGTAATTGACATTATTGGTGGGGTAACGGCATGGTCAAAGGATGTTGACCCAAATTTCCCTATATATTAAATGCTACTAGGAAAGAGATATAGTAATTATAATATTTTATTTTATTTTTTACAGCAAAACAAAGAATTGAAATAACTATGTGCTTAAAATCATCAAAGTGGGGTTATAGTTCATTCTTCAAGCAGTATCGCAGACCAAGAGACCTTCGGTCAATATACTTGCTCCAATAAATTTTTTATGTTCTGGTAAAAACACACCTCCAGTCATGAATGGCAAACTATCGTAGGAATGGAAGCCTACTTCTGGTTTGGTATATCCGTCTTCTGCTCTCAAAATGACAGCCATCTGGGGAACAGGAATGCTATTATCCAGTGTATGTAGGAAAGCAACAGTTTTATTGGGGTCAGGAAAAGCAATAGATGTCAAATCATCGGTTCCAGGGATTCTTCGAACGTTGTCTAACGCAGCACCAATTGGAGTTTGAGAAACATATTCCAAAGTTTTTGGGTTTTTAGGATCGTAGTTGTACTTTAAAAGTGTTCCTCTAAAAGTCTCATGGACAACAATATTGGAGCTTTTCTCCACATACTCAATACCATTTGCATAGGTCAAATGCTTAGCTGCATAATTGCACTGTGGCTTATCTGGATTGGAAATGTCACAGTAAACAACATTAGAAATTGGTAAAGGTTGCAAAAGAGACTCCGCAATACGTCCAATCTTCTTACGGAAATAGAAGTCGTTTGTGATGTAGAATCGAGTTTCGGAGACAGGCGCAATAGAATTTGGATTCCAAATATATGAATTTTTAATATCATGAACATGAATGAGACTATCTGTTCCAATAACATGCTTAAAAATAGATACAACTGATCCTGTCCTTTGATGGTTGATTAAGAAAAGAGTGTTTACACCAGGTTCAAAAGATCTCACTGCCATTCCATGGGCAACATAATCAGAGGTGGTGTAGTTTTCTGGCATTTTCAATTGTGTAAAATCTTCATTTTTTGGATCAAAAAGATAAACCTTATCATGATATGCAGGTTCTTCAAGATTTAGATCGTACTTGCCCAATGGAGGACAGTAGCGTAATCGATGTTCCTTTTTACCGCTTGCGGTGTAAACAAGACCTGTGGTTTCATCTGGTACGACGTCTTCGCAGGCACCTACAGCATCAAGTATTCTGCAGCTCTTGTTATTGAAATAGGGTTCTTTCATTCTGTCAAGAATGAATTGCTCGGGACGACGAGAAAGAAGAGTTGCTGTGATAGCAGCCAAAACAAGGGCATAGATACTGAAACCGGTAACAAAACCCATTTTAAATTGTACTGAATTATTATTCTGTATATGTAAATAATGATGGTGAAATAGTTGGTTATAATTATGAGAAAAAAGAGAGAAAGAAGAAAGAAACAAAAAAAAAAAAATCTTGGAAGAATTTTTGTACTAATATACCCCTCGGCTTATGAGAGACACATGGGCGGGTGATGGTATGTCATATTACACCCCACATTGCTTAAAACCGATCGGATATTAATACTTAACACAAAACAATACTGAGAGCTAGTGCTAATAGTCAATACACCGGTTCCGAAAGAGATTGCTAACCTGAAAGCAATTGTGAACTCTATTATATATCTATGTCAAGAACATCAAAATATTATAGAGGGAAAACCTTAAATGGATCCAATCGTACCTTTCTGATTTAATAAAAACTTGATTCTTTAGACGCAATTGAGTTTCTGTAATACCAATGACTACTATAATTTATGTTTCGATGCCATCGACGTGAAGAAGGTTGCAATTTTCATTTAAAAATTTGTTGATCGAGCTCTTGAATATTTTCTGGTGTCCAGTGAACATCGTTTATTACTAGGCGCAAAAGTCTTATGAACCAATAACCATGTAACATACAATCATCTTCATTAGCTGTTTTGATATTGATTAATGGTCAATTGTTCGACAACTGCCCATATAATCAAGATTTTCCCAGTAAAATGAGAAATGTATTCTGATACCAGGTGTAAATTTTTTTTATTTTTGATAATGCTTACAGGAGTGCAAGATTTTGAGTTTTATGAAATGAATTTGCAAAGTTCAATCTGCCTGACCCCACATTACCATGATACGTACTTTAATAGCTGGAAGATGTCATCTAAACACTGTTAGTGCAGACCACTTCAAGTCTTTGGCAATGTCCCAGTCCCGTGTGGGAATCTCTACCTGAACATGCTTCCATCTAAGCCAAATTGATATTTGGCCTTTACCAGATCCACCACCCTTTTCTAGAGGTTCGCCTAGCTTCTCAACAAGATCTTTACCTGTAGCATCGTACCCAATCTCCACAGGAACACGATCCTTTGATACAGTTTTGTACTTAGCAGATGGCAATGAAGCAGAGTTGTTTTCTTCCTTGTAAAAGTCAATTGAGTCCAATAGACCTGCTTCGAAGCACAAAGCGATGCCTAAGTCAAAATAGCAATGGTATTCAGTGCTTGGTGGATATTTTTTTATTGTATTTTGATCCTCATCGGAAATGTTCAACTTTTGTAGAAGTTCCTTATGAAGAGAGGTGTTTATCTCACAGTTCAAGTAATCAAAAATGTAACACTGAAAGGGCTTGGACTCCATTTTTTCCTGATGTTTTTGATGCTAAGAAGATATGGGCAACAAGTGGCTAACAAAAAAAAATCAAGTTATTTCATAGGGTGCCGACACGTGACATTAGATTAATCAACAAACTACTTTCTGAAATTTTTTTCACCACCTATCAGATCTTTGTTTGCAATAATTGAAAGGACAAGTATAACACAATGCCATCTTTACAGCCTGTCATCGAAATTTTAAACGACAGATCTGAGTTACCTCTCCAATCTGCTACTGATTATCGCCAGTATCGAGTGAGAGCTACTAGAAAACTTGCTAGAACCCGCAAGTCTCTTGGGCTTCAAAAGAAACCTCCTAAGAAAAATCAATCTGCTGAACCAAGACATAGACTACCTTTTGAGGCACCCTCAATTGATCAGCTTGAAAAAGATAAATCAGTTATATCAGTCTTAGTATGCTTGGCTGAAAGATCATGGGCCCATGCAATGGAAACAAGTGCTGTGTTAGACACCAATTTTTCTACTAACAAGAAATCTCATGTCAGATCAAAACTATTCAAAGCATGCAAATATATTGATACTGCAACCAAATTAGTTGAAGAATCTCCAAAACTCTTTGATGAAAACGAAATCTTCCAACTAGAGACTTATTCCCTTTTACTTCACGGAAATCTTTCTTTCCAAACAAAGCGCTACGAACGATGCATCAACCAATATTCTATTGTTCGCGTTGCCTTAGATACAATTTCTTCCCTCCCCGATACTGATGCTAGTACCAGAAGCAGCATTCAAGAATTAATTTTGACAGTAATCGATCCCTCAATTGTCTACTCATATTATCGTATCAATGAGGTTAGACCTCTTAGCGCCAGCAGTCTTGCTATCAAAACTGCTTCCCAATCTGATTCTAAAGTCTCTAACATAGTCAAGAAAATCAATCCAGCTGCAATTAAGCCATCTGAAGAATCAGATAGCTCTATCTTGGACAAAATCCAATGGAGATCTTACACTGCAGATGTTGAAGATAAGGAGCTTGGCCTTTTGCTTTCAAAGACAATCACTGCAGATAAAGAAATCGACTCTACCAAAATTTCATTGCAGTCTGCTAAAATCGAATCATCTTTATCAATTTTTGATGATGTATTGCAATCATGGCAAGATTCTAGAGACTTGGTTAAGAACAACATAGAGCGACTTGAGTCTTCTTCTTCCGCCTCTCAAACAATTCAAACACAGTACATTATATCCACATTTATTGAATACAATATGTTGTTACGTCGTATACAAAGAGATGTATTATTACTGAAAAACGTGGAAAGCCGTTTCAACAAACTTACCAACAATACCAAAACAAAGGTCAACAATACCAAGCTTTTTGAAAAAATGCAAGAAGTTGTCCGATTGTATGATACAATTATCCAGAGTACGTCTGAACTATTAGATCTTCCTGGTATTCACACAGATTCTGAGTTGCAATCTGCTTTACAAACATTAGACAGTTATTACAAGTCCGAACGTCTCAATGCCCTTGCTAATGCATACAAGATTGCTTCTAAGCTCCCTGAATCTCTCGCCCTTTATGCTTCCAGCCTTCAAACTTTGCAGACTAGCCCAATGTCTGTGAGTATTGAATTTCCTCCTAATGTTTTGGACAAGTCCAAATTTGAAAATGCCGTTATCTCCACCAAAATTTCTGTTTTACAATTGAGATCTGTACTAACTATTCGTGATAATGGTGAGAAACATGGAAACTTGTCTGATAGAATGGATGTAGATGGTGTTGAGCCTATTAATGTTGGTTCTAAGGCTGTTGTTGACAATCTCTCCAAGTACAGTTTGAACGCTTTGGGATCAGCAAATGAGGTTGCAGAAAATCTGATTTCAATCAATACTGAGATTCTTCCTGTTATTGCTAAACCTGTCTTTTTTGATATTGCCTATAATTTCATTGGAAAGAATACTGACAATGCTTCTGTTTCTTCTACAAGTGCTACAACCTCCTCTGAAAGCAGTAACAACAGCAACAACAAGAAAAAGAGCGGTGGATTTCTTAGCGGACTTTGGGGAAGCAAATAATTGTCATTGCTTTAATGCCTGTTTTAATTATGATATAATGAAATATATTGATTTATTTTTTAACAAAAACTGTAAATTGAACCTGAAAGAAATCAAAGAAACGCGACTGTTTTATAATTTTGATTACGTAATAAATGTAGAACCATCAGTATTAATTTTTTTCTTAATTTTTTTATTTTTCAGTTTTTTCCATCCACCACTAACTAAAAATATACAAAATGGCTTCGTCTATAGGATCTTTACTTCCAAAGCCAAAGTATTCAAATGATAAAAATGAAGAAAATCCAGCACAAAACTCAGGAATACGAGTTGTAACGGAATTGGGCGCAGCTGAGCGCAAAGCATTGATCAAAACATACTCCATCCCGTCATATGGAGAAAGAGGTCCCTCGTCAGGAAACTCATGGAAACCAAAGACTGTTGAAGACTATGGAGATGGCGGTGCTTATCCAGAAATTCATATATTACAATATCCAAGAAACATGGGCTCTTCAAAATCTTCCAGCGGTGGGAACTCTCTTGCATTAACTGTCACATCCGAAGGAAAGGTAGATTATACATCAATTGCTAGACAAGGCCATAGTAAATCGAGAATAATCCAGGCTTCCTTCAACGATCTTGTTCCTCTCAGGCAACGTGTAAAAAATGGCGAACTATCTTTAGATCGACCTTCAGAAGATGAGGTGAAGTCTACTACTGAGAAGACTCAAGCCGCTTTACAAAAGATCCTTGATGCCAAAATCTCCAGCTCTAACTCTAAAAGTGCTGTGGCATTATCAAATAAGAAAAATGACGCAACTTACGTCCGATATACTCCATCAAATATGATGGGAGAATCGTCTGATGTCAAGCATAGGCAGCGTATCATCAAGATTGTCGATGTTGCACAAGATCCCTTAGAACCACCAAAGTTCAAGCATACTAAAGTACCACCAAGACCTCCATCACCACCTCCTCCAGTACTACGCTCGCCACCACGCAAACTTACAGCAGAAGATCAAAAGAATTGGTATATTCCACCTAGTGTATCTAACTGGAAAAATTCAAAGGGGTTCACTATTGCAATCGACAAGCGTATGGCTGCCGATGGTCGCAACTTACAGGCTGCAGCTGGTGTACATACCATCAACGACAACTTTGCTAAGCTCTCAGAATCGCTCGCTGTAGCGGATGTTAAGATGAGAGAAGAGGTTTCACAAAGAAATGCAATGAGAAAGAAGTTAGCCGAAAAAGAAGAAAAAGAACGTGAAGAAAGAATGCGAAAACTTGCCCAAAGAGCCAAAGAGGAACGTGAGAAACTTATATCAAGCCGGTCTGGAAAACAAAGTCGCTGGGCAGCTAAATCTAAATCAAAGGAGGTAGAAGAACCAGAGATCAAGGAAGAAGAAAATGAAGAAGAGATTTCAGTCAAAGAAGAAGAGAGAGAGCCGATACACACTCCACGTAGAGATAGCCTTAGCCAAGAAGATGATGACTCGGTATCACCTCCAAGTTACAGAGAAAAGAAAACAGAAAAAGCAATTGAACCAAAAGATTCACCTCTGCGTAGGCCAAGATCAATATCTCGATCACCTTCACGATCAAGAAGTGTTTCCAGAGAGCCTCCACGTTCAAGAAAACCAGAACCAGAAACAAGGCCAAGACGACGCGATTCAGAAACTAGATCAAGACACAGCCCTAGACGCGAATTCTCCCACTACAAAGATGAAGAGCCTGGCAGAAGTCGTTATAGAAAATCTTATCATAGATCAATATCCCCTTCTGTATCAAGATCGAGATCAAGGTCTGTTAGCTCTGACGAAAGTCCAGATGGCAGATACTCCAGAAGATATTCTAGAGATTTCCGCAGTAGGGACTCTGATCGCCGTTCAGGACGAGATCGTGAGCACGAAAAGAAGAGAGATTATGGAAGAGAACACCGAAGCAGTAGAAGAGAACATTATGAATCTTCGAGATATCGTAGATCACGACACTCTGACAGCGAGAGCGATAGATCTGAAAGTGAAGATGATAGATATGACCGCTCAAGAGCGTATCGTTCTAGCAGATCTAGATATGATGGCGACAGAAAACCTAGTTCCAGTAGACGAAGCCACAGGTCTGAGGAAGATGAAGAAGAGGATGATCGTAAAAGCAAATCTTCCCAAGGCCGTTACCAAGAACTCCCAGACGAAAGACGCCGACGCAAGATGCGTGAAGAACGACTTGCCGAAGCAAAACGAAAATTGCAACTGTCGAAAATGGGAGCCTCCAGCCGTGCCAAATCCATGCTTAAGAGTGATGGAGACCGAGACATTTCTGAAAGAGTTGCTCTGGGAGTCGCTAAACCTTCAACAGTGTCAACTGGCGATTCTCAATTCGATTCAAGACTGTTTGGCTCAGTATCGGTATCTAGCAATTTTAATGAAGACCAAGCATACGACAAGCCTCTGTTCCAGACTGGCCAAGCCTTACAGGCCATTTACCTACCCAAAACCTCAGCAAACCTTGACGATGATGATGATTCAACTTTGAACGAAATCACAAAGGAGAGTCGATTTGAAACTCTGGGTCGCGTCAAAAATGGGTTTCAAGGAACAGAATCTGGGGGACCTACTAGAGAAGGGCCTGTTGAATTTGAAAAAGATGATGGTAAAGTGATGAATACAGAAGATCCATACGGGGTTGATAAAATGATTAATGAAATCAAAGATGAAAGCTCTAAACAAAAAAATAAAGGTAAAAGGCGATAATAACTCACTAAATTAAAAATTTTAACGACTATATACGCATAAATATTTATAAATAAATCATAAGCAAAAAAGAGAGAAACAATTTTACAAGTTCAAAATATATGTATAGTAGAAAGCAATTGCTTCAATGTAAACATCCAAAGGAATGAATTCGTCGACGGTATGAATGTTATTCATGGTCTTGTCAAAAAGTCTGGCTGGTGAGAATCTGTAAATGTTTTTGCTTAAATTCCAGTAGTGCTTAGTATCAGTATTGGCTAACATGAGTGCTGGTGCAACGATAACAGGTCCATTTTCCTTACTGTTATAATCTTTAGAAGATACTGGTGGAGTATCAATCATCGTGAAAGGATCAAGAATTGGACCAGCAAAAGTTTCAAAGACATGTTTAATTGAACCAGCAAAGACTTCCCAACTTTCGTCGTTAGCAGGTGAGAGAGGAGCTGGCTCAACATATTTACCAAAATCGTTGACATCGAATCTGCCATTGCCTGGAATCTTGCTTTCTCTAAGTTTAGAAACGGAAAATCTAAGTTCATCTTCTTCTCCAACAGTAGCTGATCTAATAATTTCGGTCTTGTTAACGAAAACGGCCAAGTCAAATCGCTCTGCAATTTCAAGCACGTTTTCAATGACCTTTTGACGGGTAGCTTCAACCGAACCGTCAACAGAAATACGATGGTTGGCTACTAACCTAACCTTTTCTGGAAGCGCGTTAACCTTGAGACCTCCCTCAATAATATCAATGGCTTCAGATGTTTGAATCATGTATTTGGATTGGCGCTTTTTGGAAAGAAACTTGACTACCAACTTGTTTGCCAAGGCATTAGTACCAGCGTGTCTGATAGCCTTTTTAAACTCAAATGGAATTTGATCAGAATATGTAGCAACACATTGCAAAAAGCTATAGATTGGAGAAGTCTTGCTCAACTTTGGTAAAAAGGGAGTTTCTTCCATAAGGGTAGCCAATTGAGCAATAATACCGATACCAGTATGATCTGGAGGAAGAGAAGAGTGACCGCCCTTGGTTGAAAGAACAACTTCAACATCGTACATTCCCTTTTCACTAACACCAGGTAACGCAAAATTGACACCCTTTTGTCTAACAACACCCATGCCACCTTCATCAATAATGGAATAGAAAGAATTTGGTCCGTATTGAGCTTCCAAATGCTTTCCCATTTGGGCAGCTCCATGCTCCCCAGAGATTTCTTCATCAAATCCAAAGGCGAAAACAATGGTTCTTCTGGGCTTAAAATCTTTGCCATTTTCTTTGAGCAAAGTTTCAACAGCCTCCATCATTGCTACCAAAGATCCCTTATCATCAGAAGTACCGCGGCCCCATACTTTGAAACCATCATAGACCGCTTCATAGGGATCATATTTCCAGAGATATTTGGAAGAGGGTAACACAGGAACAACATCTTGATGAGCCATAAACAAAGAAGGCTTGAGACTAGAATCAGTACCTTCCCATGTATAAATGAGGCCATGGGTGTTAACATGCTCAAGTTTCAATGACTCGTGGATCAATGGGAATAATTTGACCAATGTCTTTTCAAATTCGAAAAAAATATCCCAGCGTGGATCTTTGCCAACCTCCTTCAAGTCGTCGAAAGATTCAGTTGGAATGCGTACAGTCGTTTGCAAAGCATTTAAACTCCAATTGCGAAACTCATCCGTGTAGAATTGGTCCAAGTTTGCTTTTGGAGGAGCCAAAGGTAACACTTGAGGGCACGATTTGTTGAAATCCAAATCTTGATAAGAAGCTGGGTCAAAATCAGAATCAATTTCGTTTAGCAAGTCATACGCACGCGAAATAAGCGTGTATCTTGTATGTGGAAAGTATATCCATGCTGTAGCCAGCGAACTAACAATTAGACCGAGAACAAATAACAGAGTAACCGAAATTTTGGACAGAATCCCAGTCGGAGATTGCTGTTGTCGGATTGGGTGAGTTGGAGGTGCTGAAGCAGCAGCGTCTGTTTTGGAGGGCATTTTGTATAAGGAGTGAGTTGGTAAAGGAGAGGAGGAAGGGAATGGAGAAGAAGAAGAAAATCTTTTAAAACGATACTTGCTATTATTCATTCCTTTTTAATGTCTACTTTCAATATATTAAAACACAAGAAGGGCAGTAAAACAGCCAATTGAGCCCAATATTGAAAAATCGAAGTTCTTTGTCTGCTTATATATGCGCGTCGCTTACATAATGAAATATCACGTGTCGATAAGAATTATACACTACTACAAGTGACAATAGGTGATCATCTATTGTCGTCATTTTCATCGCGGTTGCCGTCATTGAGGTTTCAATTGAAATATTTATAACACTTTTTATTATCGTTGTTTTCACAACAATGTTTTTATGGCAAGTTTTTTTTCAAAAAAAATCATGCCTAGTTGGTCTTGAGATCTAACGATTTTTAATAAGCTTTGTAGAAATGTATTTCCTTTAATACTTCTTTAAAAGACGATTTGATCAATGCAAATTTCGATATTCCCAACTTTATTATTATTAGTTAAAAAATTTTTAAGTATATAGTTTTATAAGTTATTTATTACGATTGTTTTGCTTCTTGATAAAACTCATAGAAAAGCTTGCACAAAGAGTATGGCATTGTATCTAGCACATCAACTATTTCTTCTGCTGATGCAGGCTGATATCCATCATGAAAGTCATTAACTGTATCCTCGTAATCTGAATAATGCCTTGTAAAATCTTCAATTAGAGGCATTATAGTTGTCTTTATATCGTTTTGATTTATTTTGTCGTAACTATTGTTGATACCAGGTTCTTCATGGTACTTAAAGATTTCTTTTTCAAATTTATCTTTAACAAATCTGTTTATATCTAAGATTGTGTTGCTTTTGGAATTAATATTAGGTAGATTTTGATTTAGATTTGAGCTGTAATGAAAATTGTCAATATTTGAAGGTTTCCCGTTGCAGACTTTTCGTTGCTGATCAGAGTGTGATAAAGCCTTTTCTTGCAGTGCTTTAGAATTTTTAATAGGAGGTCGTTCCAATAAACAGAGAAGCTTTTTTATTGATTCTTCATATTTTGATACTGGCTCATTCTCAATCAAGGATTGTTTTGAGAATTTAGAGCTAAAGTCTCTAGAACGTTCAGTATTGAAAGATTGAAATGAGTTGATTTCTTCAGGTAGGGTATGAAGCCTGATGATATCTTGAAATCTCGTTTCATTTTTGATATTATTATTAGGATCACGATGCTTCTGAATTGGAAACCTTTCTTGATAAGAACCTACAGATCTATTGGTACTAGAAGTCCTCACGCTAGGTGCTTGATTCTTAGCATGGTGCAAAGATGCAGAGCTAAGAGAGAGGGGCTCATATGATTTCTTATTGAGTTGTTGAATACAAGAAGAATCTTTGATATTTTTCATGCGCATTTCCGAAAGGGAATAGTTTTCATGGATCAGGCTACAAACTCTTAGATATCTGCCTTCATTAGTGAAAACTGAATTAAGCTTGCTTTTTTTTTCAGTGGTATTTTTGATATTATTTTTTTTACAAATACCGTTCAAACTTCTGTGGGGGGTATCTTGACATCTTTTTAAGCCATGACGTATGATTTCACTAGAGTACTGTTTTTTCATAATATAATTATCGTTGTAATTACAAGAGGGGTATTTATTGTTGCTATTGACCAATTTTGATTGATCTGTTGTCTTACTTGACGAGCGTTTATTGTCAAAGCTGTCAGTATATAAAGTATCAGCAGTCATATTGATGTTTGTAGAATTGAGTTGATTTGTTTGATATTGAGAGTTTTGAGTTTGGTTACTATAACATGTTGGATAGTCTCCTTCTAATAGAACTTCTTCGTGAAATTCTTCACTGAAGGAACAACTCAAACTGGACTTTAAGGATGGATATTCAGGTTGATCTGGACGTCTTGGAATTCGCTGATGATGTAATATCATACTATTGCTATTTTTTGCCACGCATGTACTGATTTTGTAATTTGTATCGTTAATGATGGGAGATTCTTTTGTATTAGTTGAGTATAGCATTTGAAGAAACATCTTCGAATTGTCAGGTTGTGATTTGGGATTCTGGATAAAAGGAGACTCTTGATCAATATGCTCATTCCTTATTCGGGGATGAAGATCATGAAAATGGTGACCAGACATGTGAATTATAAGACAATGCAAGGATAAAAATAGTTAAAATAAATAAGGAAAATCCTGTTTTAAAAATATAAAATTATTATGGAATTAAAAATTATTATGGAATTAAAAAATATTAAATTATAAGAAGGTTGAAGGGTAAATAAATTTTAGAGAGGGTTTCCGTGACAACAATAATTTTGTAGTAACTAAGCACTTGTTGTACAACAAAATTCAAACAGTCTTTGCTATATATATAAATCATAACTATGAAAAATAAATCTATCGTAATATATAACGCGCCTGTTCCATAGCTCCTCTTCCAAAGAAGTCAGTGACCACTTTGAATTTAGAATCGCTTCCTTCCAATGCAATCTTAAACAAGTCATATCTATCGCCAGTATCATCCTGACCCTTACGTATAGCACTGATAGCTTCAATATTAGGAAGACAAACTGGGCAGGTTGGATTCAAATCATCCGCAGCATGAAGGCATCTTTGATGAAACGAGTGCTTGCAAGCAAAATGAACTGCAGGTAAATCTAAACCAGATTTACAACCAGAACATGTAGCATACTGAATGACCATGGGATCGTTTGCCAGCTTTTCGATTTCAGCCTTTTTGGCTTCTGTTTCTTGTCGATAGCTTTGTGAAAGCTTCACATTGTTATCAATTTCATTCTTCTCTCGTTGAATAATATTGATTAAATAGTCTTTAACCAGCCCGACTGTTGCTACTGAATTAACAGACAGTGCTTGAACTACTTGCAAAGGAGCCATAAGTTTTTCGTCTCGGATTTTGTTCAAAACAAAATTAAATTCATCGCCAGCCTCTTTTAGAGTTGATGGAGATGATGTAAAAAACTTCAAGGCAAGGGGATATAGTTCAGGCTCTTCATCGCCATACTGTCTTAGAACTTTAATGGCACCTCGAACATCTCCAGTTGCTGCGCATGATCGAAACAAGTCAATTTGAAAACCATCTTGATCTTGCATTGTTATTTGACCCTCTGAAAAGTTAGCCATATGTGATAATAGTAGAATAGTATTTGGATCAAGTGAATCCTTTGATTCTACAGCCAAGTTTTTGGCCTTTTCTTCCCATTCTTTTTTAACCTCTGGAATATCAGCATGACGAGACAATACTAAATACATTTCAAAGAGGGTGCTTAGCAAGTCTTTCTTGTCTTTTTTGTTTCCTGAATATTCTTCATAAGCTTCAAGACAAGCTTCAAGAAAGATGACAAACTCATTAGGATGGTCTACAAATGACGAAAAAATGAGTCTTGGTCTTGGAGGCTGATATGTTGGTTTGGGAGCAGTTGTTTCGGTAGTATTTGGTAAATTGTCTGTTGAATTAGCTGTAGATGTTGACATGTAGTTGACAAAAGCTCTATAACTCTGTAAAACAGGAGCAGATATATATGAGTCAATTTGAGAGTCCGATTCTTTTTCCGTCAATGAAGTTTCTTCTTCTTTTTCGTCTTTGGGTACATATTTACCTGTAAACAATTCAATGAGTAACTGCGTTGTATCGTTCGGAAACTTGTTTAGTAATATTCTACTATTATGAATGAGAATGCGCAGACAGTCATCTACTGGAAGACTTCTAACATATGATAGAGCTCCTTTATAATCCTCTAAATCCTTGAGTTTGATTTGAACAACTAATTGGGAATCTCCAATTTTTTTTGCCAAGTGAGAAGCCATATCAAAATAGCCAGATTGTCTGCATATTTGAATAGCGGTTTCAAAATCAAATTTTCCACTATTGTTGTCATTTTCAATAAAGTCTTGCAGCTTCTTACTGTCTTTGAGTTTGGCATAGCTGTTGAGCAATAATGTAGTATGTTCTTTCAAGGCGACACCTTTTTCATGAAGTGCTTCGAGATATGTTGTCAAGTAGTTGATGTATTGTGATTCACGATATTTTAAGATGATTTGACTAGTCCCTCCTAAGTCAATGGCTTCGATATAATGAGGAAGAGCATCAGCTACTTCACCATTTGCATAAAGATAGTCACCAAAATCTTTCTCAATTCTCAAGATCTTTTCTTTCTTAATATCTAGACTCTTTCCCAGTTGAATTGCTACGTCATATAGATTACGCTGAGTTAATATTTCTAAGCGCTCTTCTAACGACTTTTCCTCAAATTGATATAATACTCCATCAGCACCTAATACCATAACCTTGTCCCACTGAACGAAAATATTGACAATCCCTTGAGGAATCTGGCCACTATATGCAATGTATTGATTTTTACTATCCACAATAAGCAAACGATAAGTGGAATACATTTCACCAACGCCGCCCAAAATATCAGAGAGATTGGTGTGTGGTCCATCATTTTCGCCTGGTGAAGGTATCTCAGGTGAAGAAACGATAATTGTATATTGCTTGTAGGTAAAGACTCTCTTTTTGGGAATATCAAATACAAAGGAAGGGCCTCTTCCTGTAGTTGTGTAGAATGATACTGAATCTGAGCGAGCAACAACAAACATTTTATTTGTAGAGTCGTAACAAGTGCAACCAAGATCAGCTCCCTTTGATTTTTCCAGTATTTTTTCAGGCTTTCCATTGTTCTTTCCTGTTGTTGGAACAGTTAAAATTCGATTTACAGTCGCTACAAACAATGTTAAGGTTCCATCAGCATCTGAATGTAGAGCAAGACCTGTAATAGGGCCACTACTGTTATAAACAACACGTTGGCGAGAACCTCTGTCATGAACTATATCTCCTCGAACTAATATTACAGCTCCGTCTGTGAAACCCAATGCAACAGTTGAATAATCTGGCGAAATATCAAACGCTGAGATAGGAAAAATACCGTCTCCATTAGAAACCGTTACTATTGAGTGGCAATGGGGTTCATGCGTTTTCTTGTCTAACTTATCAAGATTCCATAGCTTTATTATTGGGCCTGCTGAGCCTTGGAGTTCTCCAATTGAAAGTAACAGACTAGTACCCTTTAAATATCGGAGGTATGTTATACGAACCGAAGGTTCATAGGCTGCCCATGATTGCTTGAGTCGTAAATCTTGATCGAATTCTTTAATGGTGGCATTAGAAGTAGCAAAAAATATGGTTTTATTTCCTGGGGTTATTGATGTTAGACCAGGGTCCTATATAAAATTAAATTAGCGGATGCTTAGCGGTCATAAATTTAGAAGATTAAGTACTTACCGAATAAAGAGAGCTGGCATCAGCTAATGACGGATCCTTAAGTGGTGTAGTATCAAAGAAGTTGAAATATCTCCACTGAAAGTGAGTGAGTTAGTAATTAATGCATTTAGAAATGGAGACCAATAGTCCTGAGTATAAACATACGTTTGTGAGCGCCATATTGTGCAAAACCAGAATATTGTTTAGAAAGTATACTAGAAATTGATAAAAAAAAGTCTTTGGTGATGGCCAGTCCGTCGTTTCAGTTGAGGTTTGAAGGTAGACTGTACACTGAGGAAACGAATGGCATGACATTACAGTTACATTTGGTGCAATGCCACTTGATGCAACAAAAACTGCACCATCATAACGCGTCAATGATAACTGTAACCAAAAGTGGATAAAAATAAACATCGCGGTGGAAAAAAAAATAAACAGTTTGTACCAGTTTGATCTTAGTTTGACGTTTTAAAAATAAACAAACAGCTACTTGAAATTGTATTTTAAGTATCTGTTTTCCTCCTTTTTCTTCTATTTTTTTTTATTTCTTTCAAGCCTCAAATCATTCTTAAGAATTTCAATTTCAATCTTTTTATTTATTTCTATCTACCAATTCACATAATGGATCCAAACTTTTATACAGGATCTCCAGGGAGAAGACGTCAGCTTCCTCAGGTCCCAAACGACTACGCAGCAATTCCTAATCCTGCTATATCCCCAGCGATTCCTATGCAACCTACTCCTACATATTCTCCTACTCGTCAAAACCTCCATCTAAGTAAGTATACAAACTTAAAAAGTGCTTTGTGAAGTTATTCTAACATTAAAATTCTAGATGAAATGTCAAATCCTTATCCTACAGGCCCAGCAAGTCCAATTTTACAGATGCGACCACAGTCACCTTCTCGTCAAGGCTTAGGGGTACATGCTAGTGCTCCAATGTCTCCTATTAGACCTATCTCTGAACCTCATTTTGAAAACCCAAACAATAACAGCATGGGTGATCCTTCAGTCTATCCAACCCCACGAGCCATGTGGACACGCTTAGAATCTCCAGTCAGAGACAACACACCAGTTATGGTTGATGACGAAGACACTATGGGAAACTCCCTGAGATCTACAAGAGGACCAGTTCCAAAATTCGAAGGTTTCGGTCATAGATCGACAGACTCAAACACCACAGCAGTTTATGAGGGCGGTCCACCAAGCCGTACTGCCAGTGCATACCACTCAGAAGACGCTTACTCATACAATGAACATGATGAAGATGGATTCGATCAAGAAGACGACGACTTTGTCAATAGTCATATTGGAAATGATGAGGCAGATCGTGAGTCTCAATCTGAACTATTGTCAGTCATTTCTGCAGACACACTAAACTCCAGCGCATATCAAGTCCCAGCCAAAGCACAACCTAGACGTAACAAGTCAATGTCTAGAAGAGAAGTTAAACTTGTTCGTGGTAATCTTGTTTTGGACTGTCCAGTGCCAACAAAATTATACTCATTTTTGCCTAGAAGAGATCACGATGAGTTTGTTTACATGAGATATACAGCAGCTACCACAGATCCTGACAACTTTGCCGAAGGAGGATTCACTTTACGTCCAGCTATTTACGAAAGAGAAATTCAGTTATGCATTTGCATCACAATGTACAATGAAGACGAAATCGCCTTTACACGAACAATGCACGCAGTAATGAAAAACATTGCACACTTATGTAATAGAAACAAGAGTAGAGTCTGGGGTAAAGATGGCTGGAAAAAGGTAGTTGTTTCTATCGTTGCTGATGGTAGAACAAAGATCAACCCTGGTGTTTTAAACGTTCTTGCTGCCATGGGTATTTTCCAAGAAGGTATTGCTAAGAACTATGTCAATGGCAATGAAGTCAAAGCACATATCTTTGAATACACTACTCAAGTTTCAATTGGTTCCGATCTCAAGTTTCAGGGTGCTGAAAAGGGGCTTGTTCCTGTTCAAGTTTTGTTCTGCTTGAAAGAAAAAAACGCCAAAAAAATCAATTCACACAGATGGCTCTTCAATGCCTTCTGCCCTGTACTCAATCCAAATGTTTGCATTTTATTAGATGTTGGTACTAAACCGGGGCCTACTTCTATCTATCATTTGTGGAAGACATTTGATGCTGATTCAAATATTGGCGGTGCATGTGGAGAAATCAAAGCAATGACTGGCCCTGGAGGCGTCCACTTACTCAATCCACTCGTAGCAGCACAAAATTTTGAATATAAAATGTCCAATATTCTTGACAAGCCCTTAGAAAGTGTCTTCGGATATATTACAGTCTTGCCGGGTGCCTTGTCAGCATATAGATACATTGCCCTCAAAAATGGACCAGATGGGAAGGGTCCTTTGGCTTCATACTTTAAGGGTGAATTCCTTCATGGTTCTGAAGCCGACGTTTTCACATCCAACATGTATCTTGCAGAAGATCGTATTTTGTGTTGGGAATTGGTCGCAAAGAAGGGAGAAAAGTGGCTTCTTAAGTATGTCAAGAGCGCTAATGGTGAGACTGATGTTCCTGATGATGTTCCCGAATTTGTCAGTCAAAGAAGAAGATGGCTCAATGGTGCCCTCTTTGCTGCCATTTATGCCCAAACCCACTTCACTCAAATTTGGCAAACTGATCATTCAATCATGAGAAAGATCATGTTACATATTGAGTTTTTCTACCAATTTGTTCAATTGATTTTTACATTTTTCTCTTTAGCTAACTTCTATCTTGCATTCTACTTTGTTGCTGGATCTCTCACTGGACCCAACGATAATGTTATGCCTGGTCGTGCTGGATATTACCTCTTTTTGGTTTTTAATTACATTTTTATCTGTACTATCGCTACCCAATTTGTCATCTCACTTGGTAATCGTCCACAAGGTTCTCGCCATTTCTTCTATGCCAGTTTTATACTTCTCGGTCTAGTGGGTATGTATGGTATGGGATGTGGTATCTACTTTGTTGTCAGAACAATACAGCAAAGTCAATCCGGAGCAACACTTGGAAATAATGCTTTCACAAATATCGTGGTATCTATGGTTTCTACATATGGTCTTTATGTCCTTATGTCTGTTTTGTATTTCGATCCTTGGCACATCATTACCAGTTCAGTCCAATACTTTTTGCTGTTACCTTCTTATATTTGTACCCTTCAAGTGTACGCTTTCTGTAATACACACGACGTTACTTGGGGAACCAAAGGTGACAATGATCAAAAGATGGACCTTGGTTCTGCTGTTGTTAAAGCTGAAGCTGGTAAAGACATTGTTGAAATGGAGATGCCAACAGAACAAGTAGATATTGATCAAGGATATGAAGATGCATTGACCAGTTTACGTGAACCCAAAAACGAAAGTCCTGCTTCTTCTGGTAGTTCTCAAACTACGACCGAGGACTACTACAGAGAGTTCCGTACTAGAGTAGTTTTGGTCTGGATGATTGCTAACATCATTTTGGCTCTTATCATGATGGAGGTATTTGATTTACAAAACACAAATAGCAACGTCTACCTCAAGATTATTTTGTGGAGTGTTGCAGGTCTTGCAGCCTTTAGAGCCATAGGTTCATTTGCCTATTTGATTCAAATGGTAGTAAAGTATCTAAGTGATACTAGAGATCGCTCATTCAAAAGGGATGCCTTTACTGGCGGAAAGATTCCTGCTACCACTGCCATATGACGAAAGATGAATGAAATACTTTCTCAATGATTTTTTTTCTTCATTTTTCTCTATTAATGAAAGAAACATTGAAATAAGAAAACACCTTTTTTATTTTCTTTGCTTTTTTTGTTTACTCACTCCTTTTTTTTGCATTTCTTGGAATAATTTTGCTTATTTAACATTTTCCTCCCTTAAATATATCTTTTCATGTGCCTGCTAATATATGTATATTTTTTTATGATAGAATAAATAATATAAAAATACCTAACAATATAAAAAATTCATTATCAAGTATTGAATATTAATAGATTTTTGATGATAATGTGTTTGATCATCAATATTAAATTTTTTTCAATTATTAATAACAAGAGTCCATCCATTTATTTTTTTGTAGTTAGTCATTTATAAAGAATCCTATATTTATTATTTACAACATTAATTAGTAAGATGAGAAGAAGTGTTTTTTTTATATAAGCATAATTCAGACCAACTTATTTTACTCCTTAATAAGGGCAATATCTGATTTTGAATATGAGTTGGTAATGGTAGATATAATAATCTTGCAATACCTTTAGAATTTGAGGAATCAAACATTGGTACGCAATAGACTTTTTGATAATCTGAGTCATGTTTGAGATTGTTTTCCCCATTGTCATTATCACCAATATTTGAATCTTCATGATCAGCATTCTCATTGGTTTTCATATCAGCAGAAGTAACCACCTTGCTAGAGTCATCTCCTTCATCTATCGGGAATCCACTTTCAACGATATAAGTACACTTTTCAAGCGGTAGTATAAGTGAAAGGTCCTGTTTATTCATGTTGTTTACATTTTTACCTAGAGGAGGGGTCCAAATTCCACTAATTGCTGAGGAATTGGAATAAAAGTATGATGAAAGAAACTCGGATATAGAGCTTGAAGAGGTGATCTTTGGAGATGGCAATTCTGAATGTGACTCACGGAATGGGCCTGGTAAAAGGCCATCAAACCCAGACTTGATAAATGCTAAACGAGCATTATCTGGAAGAAAATAGGATGATGGAAATCTATACCACTCTCTACCCATGCATATGGTTGTATATGAGGTATTGTATACATGAGGAGGGAGAACCAATTGAGAATCAATATTTTTTTCTAAATCGGTTTCATTAATATCGGGAGTAGGCGCAGGGACGTTTAAAGATGAAATATGTTGGAAAAGTTGGATGGGGGCAGCATAGTATGAAGCCAACGCGGCAGATCTTAAAACACTGATTACAACGAATATTAAAACAGCTAGATTAGCTGTTACTTTGACTGCTCTAAATAAAAAGGCCCGCGTTACCTGTATGGTGGAAATAATCTGTAGTGCAGAGTTGTAGAGAAGTGTCAGAGCCAGGGATGCGTTGAGACAGATGGAGGAGTATACCACATACATGAATCGCTCTTCCTTGTGCGGTTGCAAAGTGAAAACAGTGAACCACAGATAAAACGGTATAATAACAAGTAGTTGAAAAGCTGACGTGAAGTATGAGGTGGGTTCAATATTGACATCATCAAACCGTACCTGTTTTTTATTAAATTTCTTTACGCTACTGTCTATCTCTTCTCTGAATGAGCGAACTACAATGTGAAGTAGAAATGCGGGTAAAACAGCTAAACATAGTAACAGAGCAATATTGAAATTAAGTGCCAGGTTGACAAGATAGTAATACCAGGGCTCTGTTCCAAAAATGTCAGGGCCTGACTGTTCGTTTGCAAAAAGTACATTATAAAGCACAATGTTGAGAGGAACGACTGAAAGGGACCCGTAGAGGAACGAATCGACTGAGACGATGACAACTAATACAGATGAAACAATTAAGGACAGCTTTAAGAAAGTGGGGATTGCACAGAGTGATAGATAGGATAGTGAATTCACTGGTTCTTCATTTTGATCTGTAGGATTAGAAATAGACGAAGTAGATGATGATTGTGGGGACTTTGATTTTTGAGAAATTAGAATGAATACTGGATAAATAATAAAAAAACAAGCAAGCCAAGGAAGAGCTAGAGCAAGCTCAAAGGGCCATCCAGCAAGACCTCCAAGAGCCAGTAGAGAAATCCCCTTGAATGTTGCCGATGATGCTGATATTTGTTTTGATTTAGAAATTGGAAATGTCGATATTGAGTTGACGTACTCAATCAAATGACCCAAAGCAAAGTTGAAACACGTCATGGCAAAGGACGAGGGTAGGTAAGCAATTGACGCATGAAAGTTTCCAGTTGCAAACACAGAGAATATCAAACACAAAATACTTGGTTTTATTAGCCAAGGGGTTTTGCTGTTGTTGCGAATAGTGTATCTGAATTTGATATCAATGAATCGTTTGATCTGAAGATAGAGAAACGTATCTGCGGCTGCCGAACACACAGCAAAGACACATCTTAGACCGTAAAACAGCATTGCAGATGTTGAAATTGAATTAGGCAAAAGATCAAGACGCGAAAGCAGAGGTATGACAATTAGCTGGATGAATTTGATGATGAGTGCATGTAGCCCGGCGTAGGCCCAACTGCGAATGGCGTAAACGGGTGAATACTCCCAAGTCTGTAAGCCGAAACCATGTGTGAGAAAGTGAGTAGGATCCCAATAATTGAAAACCTCATCGCAGTCCTGAATAGGTGAATAAGACACTGCCAGTAGACGAGCGACAAGAAGAAGGGCAAAAGCTGGGGATGTAAGCATTTGGTGGTTGGTGAGTAAGTTAACAAAGAGGTGAGAAATGTGTTGGTGGTGTTGCGATTGTTGAGCTCACCAACACACACACACCCAAAAAAGAAGGTTTTTGGCCATGCATGGAAATTGGATTAAGCATAAACAAGGTCCAAAAAGTCACTTTTATTCATTCCATCTGTAAATATAGTCAGGAATTACGCGTGATTATGGACGCGATCATGCTCAGCACCCAGCAAAAAGGGCTAAGATGAAAAGATAGCAGCCGACTATTCTTCTTTATATACGACAAGTCAAGGCGGTAGCCAAAGTGCCATAGTGAGAACTCTTTTTGTTGTTATATAGAGTACGTACTATAGCATCTACCATAAATTATTTTTTATTTTTTATTTTTTTTTTTTTTTTATATTTATTTTTTATTTTTTCTTGATTTTTTTAAACTTTTCTTCTTCATTTTTCAACACCATTGTTTTTATTAATACTGAACTAAAAATAAAAGCATTCAAATCATAACTGAAACAATGCCAGCAACAAGTTCTCAGGTGTTTTCAGACAATACAAGTATTGAACCACCATCAACAACTCAAGATGATCCTGTTATTGATGCAAATGATCCTTTGAGTCAAAATGTCAAAGTTGGTTCAGACACAAAATGTTCCATGTTGAGTTGTAAGAGTCCATCTGATGGCATCGATTGTCCAACCTTATTTGTCTCGTCTGCATCTGGGAATAAGAGTAACATATCACAAACTCTTTCTTCCAGTTTCTCTTCTTCTTCTTCTTTTTCCTCTTGTTCTAATTGTTTACCTTTTGAAGAACTTCAAAACGACCCTATCATCGACATTTCCAACCATTCAACAACCTCTTCTCGATCAACTTCTCCAGTCAAAAATTATAGAAATCACACTGCTTCTTCTAATTCATCTCAACCTTATCATTCTATCTCTCTTTCTAGAATGTCAAAACATTTCCCTCTTGCTGGAAACAGTAGTAACAACAGTTTAAATAGCAATACTTCAAGTCATAATTCAACAGGCACATCCAAAACTCTCAACAGCAAAAACAGTCAATATACTAATACAGATAATAAACACATCACAGGTATTGAAAATCATAAAAATAATAACGATAAAATGAAGGAAATTAATGACACAAACAATATAGATAATGTTAACGAAATATGTAAAATTAACAGCCATCCTTTAGGGGACTCTCCAGGAACTAGAATCAGTACATCCAGCTCAAACGTATCTCATTCCCCTGTCCATTCTTCCTTTTTCCCTTCTCCAGCCCCTTCCTCATTGTCAACCTTTTCCTCAGACTCAGCGTCTTTCCCTCAGACTGATGACAGTCTCTTAGTAGACATCACTAAGCTGCCCATTCATGCATCACTATCGTTATCGAGCGCACCGCCAGCTCCGGTATCACGATCATCGCTTATGGCAAACATTCCTCCTATGAATGAAGTGTGGTTTGACGACGATGACGATGATGATGAGTACGATTCACACGATCGCAGCAGCAGTTTCCCATATTTTCACTATTCTCATAGAAACAGCAATAACTATAGTACCAGTTCAGCCTCGAGAAGTAGTAGTAGCAGCATAGGACTCGGAAGCTTTGGTTTTGGCTCTAGCAGTGCCAAAAAATCTTCTTCTTCCCTGAGTCACTCGAAGCATGACAGCGAATCCAATAAACTCTTTAGCTATCGTCATAGAAGGTCAAAATCATCAAACAGTAACAACAGTGAAAACGCTCTGCCGAATAACAACGCAAACTCTACAGGCCTTATGAAGAAAAACTCCATATTTAGATACTCTTTACAGTCTTCTTCCTCTTCTTCATCTAACAGTGGACAAGATACTACAAATACAACAACAGTAAATACAAGTTCGACAACAGCCGCCTTACATAAATCAGTTTCTCCAAAATCACCACAATCCTCAAACACTTACTTTTCAAAACCTCGCCGGCTGACAAACGAAGGCCTATTAACAAGATCGCCTCATCTCCAATCGCCCAACACCCCACCTTCAGCTACAAAGCACAAATATTCGGCTTCATTTTCAGCACATGGACATAATTCTCCAGATTCTCCTCGTAGAAGCTCCAAGATTTTAAGTTTCATTATTGGAAGGCAGACAAAAGACAATAGCAATTCGAATACTGCCACTATTGATTCAAACTTTGAACCTTCTTTTGCCAGTACTAACAATACAAACAACAATCTTAGAAGTGTAAATAGGCCTACCATTTCTAAGCCTATTAACTTTGTTCATACTACTCATTTGGACCCTTTAAAAGTAGACTCCACTGCAATCGTGGCCAAAAATCCCAAGGCTTAATTGTATGGTGTAATGTTTCATTAAATGATCCATTTTTTATTATTTATACTTGTATTATTATATATGACTTTGATTTTTTTTATACCCTTTGTTTGAATAAATTTAGTAATTTTAATATTAACCGCTGTTTTTCATTTTAATGAAGCAATGTTTATCTTCGGTATCTACATTTGTTGGATTTTTTAATCTTTTTAATCCTCTAGTTGAAGATCATTAAACAACTTAAGCAATTCACTTAAGGTACTGTTAAACGTAAGAAAAAAAAAAATCTTTTGTTTATTTATATCCAAGCAATGTTTGAATGATAATGAAATGTTTTTAATTATCTATTTTGGGTATCACAAAAATTCCGCTTTATATACTAGATATTTGAATCTGTCTCTTCTTGCCTGTCACGGCAAATCTTGGTGAACAAAAAAGCTTATACAACAAAATAAAACTAGTTAAGGTCTTTTACTGATTTAGGTAAAATATAAATAAATAAACAACATTTATTGGTGATTTGAATTATAAAAACAAACAATGAACTTTCTTTCAATTTGTTAATGACTCTCTCTTTCCAAATAGTTGTTAATGCTGCTTTAAAAAACAAACTAGCGCAATTTGAATTGTTTTTTTTACTCTTGATATTGAGCAAATTATATTATATTAAACAGCCATGAAGGTGGTGAATTGATAATTTCGATTTCAACACCACCAGATTTGATTTCATCTTCCCTCCAATACATTGCCAGTTTTGTTACAACAGAGTGATAATTTGCCAACAACAATTGTTGCTAGGTTACGGGAACTTTGCAATAGCATAATTTCACTCTTTGTAACGTAACAAACTTTCAAAGAGCTTTTTTTACTGTCCGCCAATCTCTAATAATACCATAATATCTAATATCAAAGTTCCAATTTTTAAAATATTTTTTGAAAATATCACTATACGATCAATCTCGGTAAATTAGTGTGTTGTTGTTTGAAATTTTACCAGTGAATAGACTACTCAGTAAATTTAGCATTTAATAATACTTATAACGATACCCCTATATATGAAAAAAAGACTAGCTGTGCATTCCGTTAATTACTAAGTTTATATTAGAGATATAGTATTTTCTTTTAAAAAGTACTTGCTATTTGTGATATAATTTTCAATTGATTCAACCAGTTTTTCAAAACTCGGATGTCATCTTAAGAATACTGATATAAAAGGGGCGGCAAGTGACATTTAAAATCGAAAGTTGTCTGATCTATGATTATGTCCTATTTATGGAATTTCAATTGTCTTTCAATTGAATTCATTGATAGTTTGATCAAACTGGAAATCATATTTGTAGAGGTTTTGCTATAAGTGCAAGATAAGCCGATGCTTATAAAGTCAGTAGCTCCTTAGTTAATACATTCTGAACTTCTACCTTGCAGCAATTCTAAACTTTGATTCAGAGAAGAAAACAAAGTTTTATTATAGGTAAGGTAGATTAATAGGTTTTTTATTTTTATTTTCTGTAAAAAAGTGAAACAACAGACAAAACTTGTAATCCTTGAAAGTGAGAATGAAATCTACAATGCTTTTGTTCTAAAGATTACTATACATATTAGAACAATCTTTTAGAAATCATAATTAGCAGGGGAAAAAAATGAAGAAAAGATTATGAGAAGATGGTTGAATCATCATTAAACTATAGAATACTAAAACAAGAACAAATAAAAAGATAAAATAGAAAAAGATTTTGTACTGTACAATAACCATATGAGAGTTTTCATGACCAAAATGGCAATAAATATGTTGAATATGTCGTTAATAAGGAGTCATTAAAATATATGCATCTTTGGTATCATTTGTTTTTTTAACCAGTTAGCAAATGAAAAACGATTTTGTGCGTTAAAAAACGATTCTTAGTTGGTGTAAGTGACCTTTGGTTCGTATGGGAAAGAAGGTCCAACCTCCTTCAAAGAAACAGAGGCGAGCCATTGACCAACATCAATGGATTCCTTAATAGATTTGCCAGAAGCCAAGCCACCGACAAAACCACCAGCAAAGGCATCACCAGCACCATTGGTGTCAACAATATCCTTAGGATCGATCTTGCGGACTGGGAATTCTTCCAATTGAACCTTGGAAGAGTCAGCACCTTCACCGAATCCGGAAGTGGAAGCAGTAGCAGTGGCAACAACGGTTGGGTCGGTACCTTGGGTGATGATGACGACACGGGACTTGTTAGTGTTAGCCTTTGGCAAGACAGCAATGGCCTTGGCAATTTCCTTAACGTCCTTGGTTTCCAAACCATGAGCTTCAGCCCAGGCAGCGGCTTCGGTTTCGTTACCGATCAAGACATCCCAGTAAGGAGAAGCAGCATCCATAGGATCCTTGAAGAATTGGCAGAGGAAAGGAGCACTGAGGTTCATAACGTAGGTCTTGTTATCGAACTTGGCAGCGTGTTCACCAATGGCATTGATGGCAGGTGGGCAGACAGTCAAGTGGAAACCACCAATGTAGTAGTAAGTGGCATCTTCGACAAGCTTCCAGTTTTCAGGTTGTTGCAAGTGTTCCAACTTGTAGTGGTTGGCAGCACCCAAATCAGTAACCAAGGATCTCTTGTTATCACCGTTAATCAAGGCAGCACACTTGCCGGTTGGGATATCCTTGTTGACCAAGTATTGAGACTTGACACCAGCGATTTCGTTGGCCTTCAAGAGTTGAGCAGAGTATTCGTCTTCACCAACGGAACCGAAGTAGACAACGGAGTTTTCTGGGAGAACGTATTGAGCACCTCTAGCGGCGTTTTGAGCAGCACCACCGGCAATGAACTTGACACCGGGCATCTTCATGGCTTCGCCAAAAATTGGGAGATGCTTGTCTTCAACAAGGATGGCATCATTATCCTTAAGATCGTACTTTTGAAGGTATGAGCTGTCGACATCAACTTGAATGTCGAGAAGTGGGTTTCCGAGAGCAACAACTGAGTAAGTCATTTTGAAAATGTGTGATTGATTAGAGTAAAACGAAAAGGGAATCCTTGTTCTTAAAGTTTTAAAAATTGTGAAAGACAATTGGAAAATAGGTTAAAAGAAAAAAAGAGAGAAAAAAAGGTGAAAAAAAAAAGATTTTGTTGAGAAAATTTCACAGTACACAACAGTTCAAGCCAAATTTCAGCCAATACATTGTCACATGCTTATGCAGCAAACTATATCGGTATAATTACTACTTACATAGTCCTATATTTACTCTAGATAGTATAACGCCGTTCATTCTTCCCAAAACGTACTTTTGATTCGCCAGGAATTGCTTCTTGCCCCAACCGTTTTTATTTTATTTTTGAATTCCCCCATAATGCCCCTTTTCCCTTTTCTTACTGAAATAGCGCCTCTTCAGCCTGACTACTGTCCACAAGATTGTGAAAAAAAGGTTAATTTTTTGCCAATTTCTATATAAACCCATTCTAAACTCTTCTTCTCTTCACTCAGTTCCTTCTAGTTATTCACAACATCTACTTCATTTATACAAATTTATTGCCAAAATTTATTCACATTTGGTAGCTTATAGTATTGTTTAACAGACTATAGCATAGCATATTTTCCGATATCATAATCAAGAATGGTTTACGAAGACCCTCTTCAGTTCATTTCAATCCCAGGGCTTAGTTCTTTGGTTCAGCCGGTAGCTTCATATTTTGGATACACAGTTTTGCCAGCACATATATCAGAAGTCGTGTTTGCAGCAGCACTATACCAATTCATCTTTACCTTATCTGGTTATCTTTCGCCAATATTTGTCCCCTCTTACAAGACTTTAAATAAGAAAACGCAATTAAACTTTGACATCCACGTAGTTTCCCATGTTCAGGCAATACTGATTATCTTATTATCACTTCCATTGTTTGGCGATAAAGTCCTTGCCGCCGATCGCATTTATGGATATACCCCATATTCTGGATTTGTGTCCGCAATGGCGCTCGGCTACTTTGTTTGGGACATTATAATTTGCACAAAATATATCAACATGTTTGGAATCGGCTTCCTGGTACACGGTCTCTCGGCCTTTTTCGTTTTCCTTCAATCATTTAGACCATTCCTTATTCACTACGGCCCTCACTTTTTGTTGTTTGAACTCTCGACTCCATTTTTGAACGTCAACTGGTTTGCTTCGCATCTTCCTGAAGGCGTTATTTCATTCAAAGTACAAAAGATTAACGGCTTGTGTCTCTTGATTTCGTTTTTCACTATTCGTATTGTTTGGGGCTTTTATCAAGCATTCCGCGTTGCTAATGACGTATTTTTCGTTGCATGGAGTACAAGAACTTTCCCCGCTTGGGTTGGCGCAGGTGTCTCAATATCTAATATCGCACTCGATGTTTTAAATGTTTATTGGTTTTACAAGATGGTCCGCTTGGCAATCAAGGCTGTTAAGACTGGATCAGGTCGTGCTATCTCTCCCAAAAAGAAACAATAGTTTGGCTTTTAAAAAAAAGAAAATAAAAAAATAATTATTATTTTTTCGGATTTATTGAACAATTATAGAATTTTGAATCGCATCGATAATATAAGGAAAAAATAATGATTGTCGTTTAGGAACGTTTTAGGTATTAGTATTACTATAGTATTATATAAAAGAAATAAATCTATAGTTATAAGCATGTTTAAACAGATTTTAGTTAGGCATTAATATCATCTAAAAAGCAATAATAGTAATAAAAATATAAAAAAACGGCATTAGAAGTTTGATATTTAAAAAACTTTTAAACTTTTCTTTTTTTTTTTAGTTGTTTTCATCAACCGAAAAAAATGAATCTTTTGCAAACTTTGCATAAGCTGGTCTCTCCAATGATTTCAATGCAACTTCAACATCAATATTAATATCTTTGATCAATCCTTCGACGCTGACGTAGTCAAGTTCTGGGCGGATATATCCTAGAGTGATGATCTTGATTCTGGCTCCGTAAAACTGTGCGAACTTGGGGCCATTGGAGGCATGCTTTTTAAAATCGTGAATGATGTAAATTTCAGCGCTTCGGGTCTTGTTATTGTAAAAGGGATTCCAACCAACACTCATGACCATTGGGAACACAACACATGAATCAACGCCCTTTTCCAATGTACTGCCGTATGTGAATTCGATATCTCTGTTTTTGGGGTTGGCGACTGTGCCGTTGTCTTCTTCGGATACTGGTTTAAGGCCCTTGGATTCCAAGTATTCTGTATTTTCTTTTTGAACACGATCTAATTCTTCTTTGCTGCCTGGGTAGACGGCTGCATAGCCAAAGTAAATGCCAGTCTCTGATTCTTCGATTCCAGCAGTAGCATCTAGAATAGGATCATAAGCTGTGGGTGGAATGTTTGCAGTTGGGATTCCTAAATCTGAAGAGCCTCGACCAAAGCCTGCTATGATTGTAGTGTCTGTGTAAATTGGGTATGGGGGTTTAGGGGTCTCGGGGCCAGCAATCGCTGGACGATTATTTCTATCAAAAGGGGCCATTATAGTGTTATATATGTAACAAAATTAAATTGTTCTGGAAGATATGATGGGTTGTAATGTTGGGGGAGAGAAGACAAAACAGATGAAAAATAAGTGAAAAAGAAACGAATGGTAATAAGAAAAGACAGAGAAGGGTTTGATGGAATTTCTATGGGTGGTTGTTGATTGATAAGCCTTACCTAAAATGGGCGTTGCCATATTTGACTAGACTATTGAGAATGGCTTGCATATGTGCAAATTTCCATACAGCTTTTTTTTTCCTCTTCTTAGTCAAAAACCCCCGCTTTTGTTTTTTTTCTTCCTATCTATAAATTATTCAGATCAACAGCCCCCTTTAAAAACTGAGATCTGTCTCTAAACATAGAGTTTTTCACCATGAGCACAGAAAACGAAATTCCTACAATTCTAGACATTGTCGAAGGCCTTAGTAAAATTTCCACTTTTAAGGGTATTCATGTTGAAGACGAAAAGGTCAAACGGAGATCCTCGGTTGCCTTGATTCTTAGGTTCCGAGGAATTGAAGACTATATTCCATCTATTCCAACACCAACAAAACATGATCTAGCTGGTCGAGACCAAAATTCAAGCGAAAATGTCTCAGGAACTCTAGAAGAAAGCAGCATTGAGACTTCAGAAGTTACAGATTCCACAGTTCTTGTATCTAAAAAGTTACAGACATTATCAGGCTTCCTAGATTTTGTTAAAAAGGCAATTCAAAGTTCAGCAGCTGAATCTAAGTTAGCATACCCAGAGATACTTTTTATCAAACGAACAGCCAGGACTGGAGATCGATGGTCTGGTCATGTCGCTCTGCCTGGCGGTAAACGCGATCCTACAGACACTTCAGATCAATTCACAGCAGAAAGAGAAACTTGGGAAGAAGTCGGGCTCAAGTTGGAAGAAAATGCATACTACGTCGGGCCTTTAGATCAACGTTTAGTCAAGACTTCATGGGGTCGAGTCACACTAATGACACTTTGTCCATTTATCTACGTCCTAAAACCGCATGCCACTTTACAAAGTACTCAATCGCCAGCAACGTTTCTTAAACTACAGCCAACAGAAATTGACCGCGCTTTTTGGATCCCTGTTAACGAGCTTTATGAGCCAAAACTTGCAATGGGTCGAGAGCAAGTTTCGTTGGGAGACAGATTGAGAGTCCACAGGTCCCCATTTCTTCCTCGAAGGCTTGTTTCTGCTTTGTGCAAAGTCAACGCCTTTGGTGATATGCTTTTTGGCGCAATTGATTTGGTTCATCCAAAAAATCTGGTTATATCTGATCCTGTAAACATGACAACATTTACATACAGTAGTATTCTACATGGCAAAGAACAAAGTGAAGAAAAAGAAGAAGAAGACTTGACAACTGAAGAATACAAAACTTTTGAACAAAATCCATACAAACTTTGGGGTCTCACTCATGGAATCATAGTCGATATGTTGGAAGTTTTTGAACCTTTTTCAGCAGCCAAATATTTCTTTTTCCCAACACTTACAGCTCCAGACATTCGATTTTTTATTTACATTCTTTCTTATCCATATGTCCAATCTAAGCGAGCAGCATTCCTAAAACCAGGCAGTAAACTGCAAAAGGGTATATTTGATAAAGTTGCTACTTCATCAACAAGTCAAGATGGAGAAGAACAACAACAAAAGCTGGAACAAGAAAAGAAACTTGTTGAAAAATCTGGGTATAATGAAGGTCAATTAGATATTACAGGCAAAGCACTTTCGGGATACTTTCCATTCCTAGCAAGAGCAATTTATTTGAGTCTTTTTGCTCGTGCAACCTTGGGAGCCTTTGCAATTTTTTGTTTAGTTAAACTTTTGAAATTTAGAAGAAATCAACGAGTTTAAAATAAATAAGAAACTGAATAAATATCTTTTTTGCTTTTTACCTCTGTACTTCTTGTTTTATGGTAAGCTTTGATTTTAAAGTTGTATTTTAAAAATATCAATGCTCAAGTATATTAATAAATTCGGTACAGTACATACAAACAGTAACCAACTGTTACTATATCACTATATCTGGCGGATAGTATCTGTCTATTATAATCATAGCTTAAACTCTTTTGTTAACTTAAAAAAATAATTAAACTAGGCAAGCAATTTAATAAATAATTTCTTCTTTTTTTTTGTTTCTTGCTATATAAAATACATTACATTCTATCTCTAAATTTTTACTAAATATATATATATGGTTTTTTTTTTATTATGATTTATCTTCAGATTGTTGTGAACGTTCTGGATTAGGTGTATCCTGTGGAAGTTCGTGTTTGATTACATCTTCTTCCTTGTCTTCTTTTACTGGAACAACCGGTTTCTCTGGTTTATAAATAGCTGGAGGTTCTTGGTGAGGTGAATCTTGAGGTCTATCTTCAGGAGTGATTTTCTTTTCCGTTCCTTCGGCATCTTGTTTTGGATTTATTTTGGGTTCTAGTTTTTCAGCGTTGATCTTTTCTTCACGTTGTCGACGTTCCTCTTCTTCCTTCTTTTTTTGTTCCTTCTCTTTGGCTTCTTCTTCGGCCTTAATCTTGGCTTCTTGTTCAGCCTTAGCTTTGGCTTCCTTTTCTTTGGCTTGCTTGATCTTTAGATTAACAATCTCTTTCAATCTCTTTTCTCTAGCAACAACACGGTTGTACCAGCCTTCGTAAAAGTCTTTTTGTTCCTTTTGGGCCAAAAGAGCTTGTAGACCAAGATTAGAACCAGATTCAATGACTTGGTTCAATTCTTCAGTGGTGATGGTTGAGAAGAGGTTCTTTGATGATTCGACGGCAAAGTCTCTTTGTGCCTTGTCATCTTCATCACTCAAGTTGTAAAGAATGTCGCATTTCTTTGCACGACGAGTGTTTCTGATTCTGTCAATCATGTAACCACTGATGGTACCAGCAAAGTCACGGTTCTTTTCGCCTTCGTCGTAAGTGAGGTAAGTAAAGGCTGGACGGCCCAATCTAACAGCGTCATCATTAGCGCAATAGTTTTCAGAAGGAATGTATCTCCAAGAAGAACAGTAAGGATCACGTTCACATTGCTTTTGACAGTCTTCAGCAGAGTGCCATGGTCGGTGCTTTTTGGCTTCCTCCTCTTCTTCTTTTCTCTTTCTTTCTTCTTCTTCCTTTTTCTTTTTGGCTTCTTCTTCTTCCTTTATTTTCTTCTTTTCTTCTTCAGTGAGTGGTTTTTCTTCATCCTTGTCAGTAGATTTTTCTTCACCCTTGTCAGCAGGTTTTGCTTCATCCTTGTCAGCTGGCTTTTCTTCCTTCTTTTCAGCTGGCTTTTCTTCCTTCTTTTCAGCGGGCTTTTCTTCTTTCTTTTCAACTTGCTTTTCTTCTTCTTCAGTATTTTCCTTTTGAGAAGCTTCTTCTTGAGCGCCACGCTTGAAGAGATTTCCTTCTTCAATCAAAGAGTCTCTCTTTTCCTTTTTATCCCGTCTACTGGCAATTGCATTGGCTTTCTGTAACTTAACTTCCTTAATCTTTTCTTCAATCTTTTTTTGTCGCTCAGCCTTTTCAAGATGTCTTAGTTCTCTTTCAATTCGTTTGACCTCTTCATCCAGGTCCTTAGCTTCAGAGAATTCCTTTTGTCTAGCCATATTGTTCCAGTCGTTCATCCAGGTATCGATATAAGGAGCAACAAAATCACGATAAATATCGCTGTATGTGATGTGCTCACGTCTTTCAGGAGTCAACAATTGTTCATATTCCCACAAGATTTCAATGTCCATAGCTGAAAGATGGTGGAAAGATACGATTTTGTTGCACCATTCTTCTCTAGTGGCAGCCAAATCCCATTGTGCGAATTTCTGGAACTTGTGTCCTACTCGGTTGTAGTGAAAAGCTCTTGGATCAGGATTTTCTTCATCTTCCCGTCTTTGACGGTTTCTGAGCCAGTACTCTTCAAATGATTCGCCCTGTCGCCATTTGTCATTAGAATCGTCGCTCTTGGAAAGAATATTGACGCCGATTTTCTTCATGAGCCAAGCAACCATATAATCGCCACAACATACGTTCAAGGCATGTTCTTCAGATTCTTCTACCCATTCTGGATGTTCTCCAAAGGTAAGATCCATGGCAGCTCGTGATAAAACAACACCTGAGCCTCCATGGGCAAATGGGGTACCACTCAAATACTGAGTCTCACCAATGTATAAAGGCTCACTGCTGTTGAGATGAACTAAATAGTCCATCAAATTATCCATCATCATGTATGTGTCACAGTCCATGAATACAAACCACTCAGTCTCAGGAGGGGCAACTTTATAAGCGTGAAGAAGCATTGGCAGATTTTTAAACTTGTCCAATTCCCAACCACCACTAAGCTTAGTTGTTCCTGGATCGGCAATAGCGTGTCTATCACGCATATCAATCAAGTCACGATATAGTTTAAACTGTCTGTTGCTCTTTGTCTTTTCTGTGATATTTGCCAAAACGTCAATGACTTCATAACCGGCAACCGAAGTTCCGATATCAGCATACATGGCAAAATTGGGGATTCTAGTAAGAGTTGTAGCAACATGGATTGGGAGACGATTCCATAAAACAGTGGCACCAGTCTTGATCATAAGAAACATCTTGTCGGTATTGTTGGCATAGTCATTTACGACTGTTTGTTTGAGATACTCGCCAACATTGGGGAACTTGGAGAGAGGTGGACGTTTTGGTCGGAGAGTTTTATCAAGACTAGCTTGTATAGCGTTGTATGTAGCTTTGTATGCAGCATTTGGACGCCAGGCATCATTAGTAACGTAGCTGTAGCCAAGAGTTCCTGGGTGGAAGTAAAGCTTGCCCTTTGGATCAAAATCTGCATATGAAATGCCCTCGTAGTCTTGTTCTTCTGGTTCTTCAATTAAAGGTTTTTGTTTTGACGTTTTAAGAGGCTTTCCTGTTTCATCGGCATTAGATTCTAACAATACATCGTTTGAATCCTTTTTCAGATCTGATGAATCTGCGCCGGTAACAACTGGTTTGGCAGAAGTTTTGACAAAAGATACATCAGGTATTGATAACACTGGAGATGCTACATAATCATTTGGTGGAGGTGGCACATAAGGGTTTCCTTCACCATCAATGATTTTTTGACTTCCCTTTCCTGAAGTTTGGTCTAGATTTGATTCTCCAGCGCCGTTTCCATCGACTCCTTGTAAGTCTACCGAATCGGTTGAAGGCTTTAGCGTGTTTGGATGGACCGGATATGGTTGAATTTGGTCACTTTTGTTATTTAGAAAACCTCCGACGATATGACTGAGCATAAACGCCATGGCCAACAGTAGTGAAAATGTAGCCATTCCGGATAGAAATGAGATCATCCTTCTAGACATGAAGTTTAGACTCCGTCTGTTTGGACGGGGAGTATATCGCATCATTGTGGGTATCTGTGATAGGATTTGAAAATTTTAAATAGTTTTATGGGTGAAAAAAAATTTAACAAGGTTATATTTTGTAGAGTTTCCAAAGGAGGTTTAAAACTATAAATCCAGTTGGAGATTTGAATATATCTGATATGGTTTATTTGTGTATTAAAAGTATTACCTCGTCGAAATCAATGAGATCGGCGAGTTAATTCTTGCGTTTAGTTTAGTTTTTTTTTTTTTAGATTTTGTTTAAAAATTCGTGATTATCGTACACACTTGAGATTTGTATAAGCGAGAAAAACGCATAAATCGTGTCGTTGGTTTTAGAGCCTTGATGCTTTATATAAAAGTTTGAACTGAAGTTGTTGAGATGATATGATTCATCAAGTAGAGGAAATAAACGAATGAAAAGGCTCTTAGTTGTCGTTTTTTTTTTTTTTATATGAAAGGAAAAGATGATTAAAAAATATTAGTAGATTTATAAAGGACAGCGAAATTTCGTCCTTTTTTTGTTTTTTACAATCATCATATCACTATGGGGTTAGGCACGGATTAAATTTTTGTTATGTTTAGGTGATTGATTTCTCACATAGGACCCACATGACAAAGGAGAAAACCCTTGATTAAGCTTCTTCGCTGCCAAACCTCCGCTTTTTCTCTTTTTTTGAGATTGTTACAATACTACAGCCAGGAAGAGCAAAAGACCAGCAGTAACAATGAAATCTGTGCTGCAGCCCAACTAAAAAAAGATTTTTTGATTCAAACTAAAAATGAAAATCGGCCATTCAAAAGTTTTGGTTTTTGCAACATTGGTTGTTATTATTCAATATCTCTATAACCTCTGAAATACATATATACAGATATCTATACTTGATATCAGTTTCATCAAAACTCGTATTTAGACTAAATACTGCTTATACAGTATGAATTTAAAATTCTATGAGACTTTCGTCGTTTAAATCTGTGTAATGCAGAAAACGTAAAAATGGTAGGAAGAACAAAAATAAAAATAAAAATAAAAATAAAAATAAAAAAGTTAAATCTTCTGTCATCCGAAAGTCAGTATCCAATTCACATATTAGATTTACCATCTGAAACCTTTTTCTCTGTTCAGTTTTAGTCAATGTTTATTGGCGTTTACTAGATGAGACATGTAATATCAGCTGTTTTTAGTGATTACATGGCCTTAAGTTTATTGAAAGAAAGAAGAAAAAAAAAAGTAGTTTACACATAAACCGATGATATTACAGGTCAGAAATACCCGATTCCTCAGCTTCTAATCTTTAGTTTCTTTTTAATTGAAAATATTTTCACGCCTTAATTGTAAGATACTAATAGACAGAATAGCATTTATTTCTTTATAAAACCTCGGGTTGTTAATGAAGGGTATATTGATATTTTTTTTTGTTTTTTAGGTTTATGGTCTTGAATTTCAATTAATCGTTTTGTCTTGATCGAGAAACAATCAAAAAAAGCTTTACCAATTCCAATTAATTTTTCTGATACTATATTAAATTCAATTTGGTATATGTTCACAGATAATACAATTTTATTTTCTTTATTATTTTAGCTTACTGTTTATCGGTTGCTATTAGCTTTGCTGTTAAGTTCTTTAAAAGCCAATATCTCATTTTTCAGTAAAGTTTCTGTTTTTTTTTTTTTTTTTTTTTTTTTTTTTTTTTTTTTTTGGTACTAGTCCATCATATTTTACCAAAGAAATCTCTTTACCAAAAAAAAAAATAAATAAATAAAGAGTTAACAATAAAACTCGGTAATCGGTTTAAAAGTTCGGACCTTTGTAAGCCACTTTATTTTGTAAAAAACAAAATGGAAAACTCCAAAACCAACTATTTGATTTATTTCATTAAATTCTAATAAATCCTACTATTAAAGACAATGATTTAATATGTCTACCAATACTTTATATGATGTAACTAAAACCATAAAAAGATTTTGAGTTAACATGAATGTATCATCGTTAGAAATTGTCTTTAAACCAAACCAAATAGTAAAAACTACTATTTCATTTAGAATCAACTGTTTTATGGCAGAGTTGATAGTACGTATAATATTGAACCTTAGTATTCAGTTTTAAGCCAATATTATTTAGATTTGACTGCAGGTTTGTGTAGTGTTTTATATTTAAATCATATACTCCTGTAAGTTTCAATGAATCTTGTACCACCTGGGCCTCCAAAAGTCCAAACTGTATGGATAGTATAATCCCATGACTATTTGTATATAAAGAAAGAACTTTCAAGCATTGGTTCGATGGTCTAGTCGGTTATGGCATCTGCTTAACACGCAGAACGTCCCCAGTTCGATCCTGGGTCGAATCAATTGTATAATTTTTTTACTAATGCTTCCTCCCTTATTTTTGTATGACTAAGTAAAAGGTAAGGGGCCTTGTAATACACATGCATAGATTTGTTAAGCTAGGCCTAAAGCTTCCTGTTATCATTAAATGCGAGCGCTTTATCTCTTTTTTTTTTCTTGCAGTTTCGAAAGTGGCCATCATCTCACCCTCCCTTTTTTTATTACCTCTCACTATCTCTTTAACTTCTTCTTAACACATCTACACTTCTTTTTATACTCTAATTGGGCCAATTACATCTGAATATATTATTCTGTTTCTTATTTCACTTCATTTTTGCTACTAATTACAACATTCTCTAATCATGGTTATGGTTAATGGCAAAGAAATTCTCACAGTCGAGGAACGTCGACTTCGTGAGGATAGAAAACACGAAAAGGTTTTTATCAACTTTCCTTAGTCAAAACACTCATCTTTTATACTTATTAACTAAATTGGCCTTGTTTTATTTTTTCTTATAGTATTGGAAACGTTGGGGTCCTTATCTTTCTGAAAGGCAATGGGTATGTTGTTGCTTTTACATCCTAAATCATTTTACCTTCTAGAAATATTAACTCACTTTATTTTTTATTGTTATTTATTTTTTTTTTTTACTAAACTAGGCCACTGTGAGAGAAGATTATTCTGCTAATGGTGATGCTTGGAGCGATTTCCCTCACGATCATGCTAGATCAAGAGTTTACAGATGGGGAGAAGATGGTATAGCTGGTGTATCTGACAACCATCAATTCACCTGTATTTCATTTGCTTTCTGGAACGAAAAAGATGACATTCTCAAGGAAAGATTATACGGTTTAACTGGACATCAAGGCAACCACGGTGAAGATGTTAAAGAGGCGTAAGTGTTGCTATGTTTGCTGTTCATTTCCCTAACTCATTTTGTTAAAAAACAGATAGGTTAAGGCATTACTATTTGGCCCGGGTCCTATTGATACAAACCTTATTTATAATTTTGATTTCAAAAAAAAAAAAAAAAAATCCTATTACAAATTGCTTATATTGACGGTGCTGATTTGATTGACTAGCATTGGCTCTTTCTCTTGTCTCATTCCTGATATTTGAAAAAATACCTACAATAAATTGTTACTAACCAGATTTTGATCTGCTTGTTGTAGTTATTTTTATCTCGACAATGTTCCAACTCACTCTTATATGAAATACCTCTACAAATACACTCAAAAAAAGTATCCATACGAACATCTTGTCGAAGAAAATGCAAAAAGAAGCAGATTAGATCCTGAATATGAAATCTTCGACACAAACTCTTTCGATGACAACAGATACTTTGATATCTTTATTGAAATGGCAAAGGACACTGACAACGAAGAAGAGCTATTATTTAGAATCACAGCATACAATCGCGGGCCTGAACCTGCCCCTTTACATATAATCCCTCAAGCCTGGTTTAGAAATACTTGGGGGTGGGGAATTGAGTCTGAAAAAGATCATTCTGTTCCATCTTTGAAGAAAATAGACAATCGAATTATTCAATCTGATCACTGGAAGCTTGGAACTAGATATATGCATCTCGCTCCCTCTCCTGGATTTGACGACTACGATAACGATACCCCAACAGGTAGTGAAGATGGAGAAAGCACTGCAGACGATGTTTTTCCTACACTTTTATTTACTAACAACGAAACAAACAAGAAGAAGCTTTATAATGTCAAAAATGACTCTCCATATGTTAAGGATGCATTCCACGATTATATCATTTCAGAAGATGAAAGTGCAGTTAATCCAAAGGGTGAGGGTACCAAGGCCTGCGCTTGGTACGCTTTTGATAGGGGAGATGGTATCCCTCCTGGTGACTTTGTCACTGTTCGATTCAAGTATACTCCAAATAAACCATCAAGTTCTGATGACTTCGATGAAGAAGAGTTTGACAATATTATGGATCAAAGACAAGATGAGGCTGATGATTTTTATTGGAGAATCAGTCCCTCTCCTATTTCGGATGACTTGAGATGTATTCAGCGTCAAGCTTTTGCTGGATTACTATGGACAAAGCAATTTTACCACTTTGTTCATTCACAATGGTCTAAAGGTGACCCAGCTAACCCACCTCCTCCAGAAGAACGTGCAAACGTAAGAAACCAGCAGTGGAAACATCTTCATGCTGACGACATTCTATCTTTACCAGATAAATGGGAATATCCATTCTTTGCTGCCTGGGATTCCGCTTTCCACTGTATTCCTCTGGCTATGGTCGACCCGGAATTTGCAAAGAAACAACTTGACTTGTTAACAAGAGAATGGTACATGCATCCAAACGGTCAGATTCCAGCTTATGAATGGAACTTTTCGGATGTAAATCCTCCGGTCCATGCATGGGCCACATTTAGAACTTTTAAGATTGAGCGCAAGATGTTTGGTAACGAAGACATTGACTTTTTGGAGCGTGTTTTCCAAAAATTACTTCTCAACTTTACATGGTGGGTTAATAGAAAGGATGGAGAGGGTAAGAATGTTTTTGAAGGAGGTTTCTTGGGTTTGGACAATATTGGACTGTTTAATAGATCTGAACCTTTACCAACAGGTGGTGTTTTAGAGCAAGCTGACAGTACAGGCTGGATGGCATTTTTTTGTTTGCAAATGTTGAACATCGCTCTGGAGTTGGCCAAGCATCGCCCAATTTATGAGGATATTGCATCCAAATTCTTTGAACATTTCATCTATATTGCTGATGCTATGAGTTTCAGATCTGACAGTGGTGCTGAAAAGTCACTCTGGAACGATGAAGATGGTTTCTACTATGACGCCATTTCTTGGGGTGGTCCTTGGAGTCAGCAATTACCAGTTAGATCGCTAGTTGGCTTAATTCCATTATATGCGTCCTTGACTTTGGAACCTCAAGTCTTGAAAAGATTCAAGTCTTTTGACAAGCGAGTCAAATGGTTTATTGACAACAGAAAAGATATGACTTCTCGAAACATTGCATCCATGTCTCGAAGGGGTACTGGAGAACGCATGCTTTTGTCATTGGTGAATAAAGAACGTCTCGAAAAGATCTTGGAACGTATGCTTGACGAAACAGAATTTTTGAGTGAGCATGGTATTCGTTCTCTTTCAAAGTATCACAAAGATCATCCCTACTCAATGGAGGTCAATGGTCAGCTCTTCACTGTTGACTACGTACCGGGAGATTCCAACTCAGGACTCTTTGGTGGTAACTCTAATTGGAGAGGTCCTATTTGGTTTCCTACAAACTTTTTGTTAATTGAATCTTTGCAAAGATTTTATTTGTATTATGGCGATAGTCTCAAGGTTGAGTTTCCCAAGAATTCTGGAAAGTATGTCAACTTGGCTCGATGTGCTGAGTTGTTACAACATCGCCTTATTGGACTCTTTTCAAGAGATACCAATGGAGAGCGTGCGAGCAATGGTGGAGTTGAAATATTGAATCATGATCCTTATTGGAGAGATTACATTTCATTCTTTGAGTTCTTTGAAGCAGATACTGGTAGAGGATTAGGAGCTTCTCACCAATGTGGCTGGACTGCTCTTATTGCTAAGATTATTCATGACACAGGTATTTCTTGTACTTTGGCACAAACTCCTAAGACACCTTTAAGTGCCGCTGAGCTTTACTTTGATGATGAATTGATTAGTGGACGACACCATGCTCGTCGTAAGAGTGCAGTAAGTGTCAGACTTGATAGACGTACCCGTTCTGGTGGAGTAACTCCTGGTCCACCATCAAGATCAGATACCTTATCTAGTTACTTTTCAGTCAGTGGAATCAACCCTGACTTTGTTGACTCTTTAGCTGATGAGTCTTTAGCTTCCTTTGGTACTCGTGGTAATAATGATAGTGGCGACAAAGACCAACCGCAAGTAGATGGTGCACCTATTGAACGAGTTAGTAGTGCAACTTCTTCTTACCATAATGATATGGCAGCCGATATTCAAAAGCTCATGCAAAAGCTGAGTGCTTCAAATGATTCAGGCTTTGACTCAGATGAGTTGGAAACATGTTGCGATGAAAAACTTCATTGCCATCATAATAACTAACAGTGATCTACAAAGATCAAAGTATAGAATATTATTGGAAAATAGAATTTCGAAAAACCAAAATAACCAAATAAACATATTATATTAGATAATTTATTTATAACTACTTATATACACTTTTATTATATGAACAAATATATTATTATTAGATTCAAGATGGCTTTCCTTATATTTTCGTAGTATATACAGAGAGTTCAGATTAGAAACGTATTTCTCATATATCAAAGACGGTTGAATAATGAGTAAGTTATATTATTATTTGCGTACTTTCCTTGAGCCCAATCCCAGTAAAAGGTCAAGCTAGATGGAGCTGTGCTATTTGTAGTGTAACCACATTCTTTAGCAGGGTTGAGCATTCTATTTTTTTGAATCTTAACATACTGATTGAATGGGCAAGAAAATCCAGGACCAGAAGAGCAGTTGGGGTAAGGATATACAGCGCCATTGATGATAAATCTGATATAACGTTGAGGGATCTTTTTATGTTGATCAGTGCAAACCAATCTTTCCAAGTGTAATCTAGCACCCATAGGAACAAGTTGGCTAATTCTAAAATGAAAATCAGGGTTTTCCCAGTTAATAGAAGTGTCTGGTAAGCCAATACCAAACCCATTCATATATTCCAAAATGTTTATTTCGTGAGCAAAATTCATATACAAAGATGTGCTGTTAGATGGATTATTTTCAGTAAACAAAGTCAAACTAGCATTAGCAATAAGACTGGAGACAGCCAAACTCATTGGATTTCCTGGGCCAATGTAATAATAATAGACCAAGTCACGAGTGTTTTCAAATGCCTTCCATTCGTTTTCATTAAAGTAGCCGCAAATTGGAGACTCTCCAATAGCATTCAACTCATAAAAGCAAAGAGACATGAAATCATGAAGCTCAAATGGGGTAATGTTGAGACCAGGGACATCTTGTTCAATTCTCTTAATAGTGCCAGCTAACGCCTTTGAAAGATACTCAAGGGATCTAAATTCAAGGCCAGTACTTGTAAACTTTGGGCATCCAACATCAGGAGTAAGTGTATTCAAGCCTTGGGCAGGAGTTTCTGGAATGACAACAATAGCACTTTTTTTTTCCCAGTCGTCACCAATAAATCCTCTTGCAACATTTTGCGCAGTAACAACAATTCTCTCGGGAGAAGCGGTGAAAAATGGTAACTTGGAAACACCGTTCCACAAATGGCCATACCACTTTCTCAATTCACCACCAAAACGGAACATAGAAGCATACCCATTGTATGGCCCCATGGTTGTTTCCTTTCCAAAGTTTTCTGGGTTTAATGCAGGAGACTGATAGTTGTTTAAAAATGACAAGTCCCCTGCAGCAACCAACTTTTTTTCTTTAATTCTGTTTAAAAGCTTGATTACGTTTGTACCAAGACCCTTGGTAGGATATCTTTCTCCATGGCGCATGTACTAGCAATTCCGTTAGCTGAAGTTTATAAATAACTTTTTGTAAATGTAAAAGAAAAAAAAAAAAAAAAAAAAAAAAAAAAACTTACAATTTGAGCATGATCAACGACACAGTTCTCTGGTGGAGCTCTATCAATACCAAATCCAATATCTTCAGTGTAAGGTCCGTGACCACCTTGATGCTTCAGAATGTTGAACTGACCTGGATATTCTTCAGAATAAAAATTGCTTTCTTCAGAAGCTGTAAGTGAGTCAAAAGAAGAATCAATCGGCAAGGCATTGACGCCAGTATAACAAGCTGCCAAAATAGCAATCAATTGTGAAATTTGCATTTTTTTTCAATCGAAACACTTGAATATTATCACTACTTTGACTGCTGAAAGAATGTCAATTGACTGTGTGAAATAATTTTTAATAACAAAACTATTTTTTCAATACATTTGACTGATTTAAATACTTATTTATAAATTGCAAACAAAGTTTGATATTTTTCATTTTCAGAAAAAGGTTTTGTGAGTTGATCTGTTTTTGGAGTATTATTTATTTTCTTCTTAATAATACAAATTCTATATCATTTTAGTAGTAGATCTTAAAAATATTTCTGTGAAGGTTTATCTTATACTTAGGTATAATCGATTTCAGTATAACGGTACTTCTCTCTTGATTTTGTTTGGATACTCTGATTTATGAAATTAGATTCTGATAAACTTATATAATCACAACCCATTTATATATCTTAAGAACTGCATTGCATTAAAGTTGTCAAACTTTTTTATAATACAATAAATATAATGAGTATTATGGATTGATATCTTCATTAATAGTTTGAAGAACCACTTTGAAGCTTTCATTTTCTAGTAATTACTATATTTCTGTATGAATTGGTAAGACAGAATTCTAGCATGCATATTATGGGCCTACTTACCAAATTGAAGTTTTTAATATGTCTTTGCAAGAGTTGTATGCAAGTGATTGTATTAGAAGCATTATCCCTTTTAGATCGATATATATAAACTCAGAGAGCTTCTTTAAAGCTTTTTGAAAATCTGATCAATGATAGAAAAACATTGTTTTGTTTTGTAAAACCAAAAGGAGCGTACACAATAATCAAAATTATGCAAAAGTTATTTAAATAATTCACTGCTACTAATGTTTTTATTGGAAATCTCCCAGTCATGTTTATAGATTGTATCCATTTTGATAATCTGATTCATTGCAAAAATATACAAGTCTTTTGTCTCACTATAAATTATATGAAGTTCTAAATCTTAGCTTCTTCAAATCTTTATAAATTTCTTATTCAGTAATTTAACTGATAACAAGTTCATAATATAGAGAGTTTAAAGGAAAGAGCACAACTCTTTAACCTTTTCAAAAGCCTCAGTAACTAAAAAAAACGGCTTTGTGTAGTCACTGGATTGGCTTTTAGTTTGACTCAATCGGTATGTTTGCAAGTCTAGTTGTTCATCTGAGGCACCATAAGAAGGATACATAAAGACTATTCGTAATTTTTCAAGATTGTTATATTCAATATCTCTCAAGTCTTCATCCTCAGACCATATATCATCATCATCATCAATTTCAGGTGTTGAACAACTATTGTTAGAAAGCTCAGAATCTGAAGATGTTAGGGAACAAACAGATTCCACAGACGGCGAAACTCTTAGGTCATTATAATAGTATTCTGTTAAATCAATATAGTTACTACTAATAGACTTGTTCTCGTCATTATCATTATCAAAGTTAGATTGGCATGTTTGCTCTTTAGTTTGATATTCCTCTTCTACATATAAGGGTGCTTTAGAGAAACTTGTTAATTGATGAAGCTCCGAATCTGGAGGAAGGTATGACTTGATGCTCATAGTTTTGATTGTACTCGAATCATTTTCATCGTTAATGCAAATATAATTGGAGCGATCAAATGTAGAAAAAGCGTAAAGTTTTGAAAGATGGGACATTTAAAATTTTGAAATATAGCTGAAGATAGAATCAAATGAGTGTGAATTGAGTTAATAACACAAATAAAATAAAAGAACGACAGAATAAAAATGAAAGTAAAAACGAGAGTAAATAAAAGATAGTTGAAATTTACTATTTTCTAAGAGAAAGTTGGGAAAAAGAATAAAAGATATTTGGCAAAAGAAGATGAATATAAAAATAATTTCAATTCTTGGAGCAAAGTGATGATTATATATCTTTTAAGTAACTCTTGAAGAAAATAAATATGAATTAGTCGATTAAATGAAAAAGAGATACAATCATTGTGGCTAAGGAATATAAAAAGTCCGAGATTGTTAAATACTAATTTGTTTTACTTTACTTTTTCAAGATTTATTTAGCTAAGTTCTTCTTAAAGTCAGACGTTCTTCAGCTCCACAAATCATTCATTTTGTCTCAACAAAAAACTATAGGTTTCTTTCCTAAGCTTATTCTCAGGAGTCTATAGTTAAGTTGGCAAGCACATACTATATTTATTTGATTGTTCTTCTTAATGCTTTACGGTATATGTTTGATTAGCTTGGTAGATTGGTATTAAAATAGGTAAAACAATGAGTAATTAGACTATGTCGATGTAATAATCATGTAATATCAATCATGAACCAAAAAAATAGTTTGTGTTTTATAATTTGAAGTTTCAATTGCATTTTGTTTGAGCCACCATAGATCTTAATATTGTAGCATTTTTGATTTTTTTTTTTTCATTTCGTTTGCTTATCGGAATAAAATGAAAAATTTCAGCAGCAAATGACCTTGTAGTTTCTTTCTGGTTGAATCTAAAATTCTACTTAACAATAATCTACTTTCAAATAATTCCATAACAAAATTTTGAAGACTAGAAATTTTTTAGTCTTTTCAACAAACAAACAAACTATGGACTAATCTTTTGTTATTCTCATTAAAGAGAGTAACAAACAGTTCCTACTACAAAAAATTCATCTCTCCTATAGAATAATAACACTTTTTTATTTTGCATAACTTTATTTCGATCACAAATTAGACCGATCAGATAATGCTAAAAGTTAAAAAAATATATCTTTAAGCTATTTATGAAATTACTGAAGTGGCTTTAAGTTTGTGGCTTAGGTTTTTTTGGGGAATAATGTCTGTTTTTTTTGTTCAAATGCTTCCATTTTTATGCGGAATACTTCCATAATTTCCCAAAATGATATCACAAGATTATGCAAAAGCTGTCAAATCAGCCTAGTTTGTTTGCTTTTAGATATTTTAACATAATTACCAAACTTGCATATTTTTAACTCTAATCAATGATATTAGCTTGAATAACTCAAACAAAAATAGTTTTACATGTTTCTATTGTTTGCAAATGTTTGTAGAATCTTTTTTTTTTCTTTATTATATTTTGCTAAGTATTCAATCAGGTGCGAGTAGGTTAATTTTAATCCATTTAGATTAAATGAAAAGGTATATTTCACGCTTGTTTCAATGCTCTGAGATTCCAATATGTCGATAAACCTGATTACTTTGTAATGTCTTATAAATTGATTATGATTCGCATGGTTGAACGTATTATTTTTTATACATTAAGTCAATTCTTTCATTATTTTGACATTCGCTCTTTTTGATAGTATTCACAGAATCCTTTCATTTCTTATTTATATTGAGATTTTTTATTCTTTATTTCAAGCCGCTCTTTTATTTTTTTATTTATTTAACACAATTAACACAGTTATATCATGAAATTTTTGGTTATCTCAGTTGCTTCATTGGCCTCTACAGTTCTTGCTGCTCCTGGTGGGTTCAAGTATATTAGGGCAGATCTCAAAAAGCGTACAATTGAAGATGATAGTGCACAACAACTTATGCGTCGAGGAATGATAAACACACCATTATACAATCAAGTCCAGTTTTATCAAATTGATATGGATGTAGGAAATCCACCACAAAAACTCTCCGCTTTGCTTGACACAGGCTCAAGTGATATGTGGTTTTTTTCAAGCGGAGTCCCAGGAGCAACCGCTCACTTTAACCCTAGACAATCTAGCACATGGCAAAACAACAATACCCAATTTACTATTGGTTACGTCAGTGGTAATGCCCGAGGAACTTGGGGAACTGATGACGTTAGTATTTCTGGTGCAAAGATTAAGAAACAAAGTTTTGCTTTGGTCACCCAAGGTAATGGTCTAAGCGGTCTTCCAGGTCTTATCGGAGTTGGTCTTCCTGCGTTAGAAAGTACAAATGTTAATTATAACTTTTTGGGTGGCCCAAAAAGAACTTACTCCAATGTTCCTATCAGTTTGTTTGAGCAAGGTCACATTACTACTCCTACTTATTCTATGTTTTTGGACAACATTGATGCTACAGCAGGTACTGTTCTTTTTGGTGCTATTGATCACTCCAAATACAAGGGCACTCTCTACTCTGTCCCCCGCGTTCATAACTCTCGTTTCAATGTCAATGTTGATAACTTTTCCGTTAATGGGCAATCAATTGGATCAATTGGAAGTGCCACTTTGGATTCTGGTACTACTTTGGGTTCTCTTCCTGATTCGATTATTAATTCTCTTGCCCGTTCATTGCGTCTTCAGCAATCTCAAGGTGTTTATTATGCAAGGAAAAACTCATATAATCCAAACACGCCAATCAGTTTTAGCATTTCAGGTGCTCAGTTCAACCTTAAAATGGGCGACCTGTTTGTTGATTCTGAAAAACTTGGCGACTCTTTCCCTAAGGGACTTTCAGTCTTTGGTTTTACTCCAGCTTCTACTACCCAAAATCAAATTATTTTGGGTGACGTTTTTCTTAGAAACTTTTACATTGTTTATGACTTGGCCCACCCACAAATTGGAGTTGCTTTAGCCAACTTTGATCACAAGAATAAAAGCAACATGGAGCCTATTGTTACTTCTACTATACCAAAGGCCCGTTTGGTTACCGCTTCTCCAGCTGGTAACTCTGCATCCAGCTCCAATACTCAATCAGCTTATAGAAATAGTTCTGGAAACATTTTTGGATGGTTGACTGGTGGTCTCCGAAACCTTTTCCCATCAAGCTATCAGTCAGCTTTGATTAATTTCAGAAACTCATTGGCTTCAAAGACTACGAGTTTTGCAGCATCGATAGCACCTTCTAGCCTGAATTTCAACGACAAAAACTCTGAAGATCCAGCAGCTATCTCAGAACCAAGCGTTATTCCTTACCCTAGTACTATGAATATGGAAGATGGTGAGCCAAGGATTAACATTGTTGATCTTCAAAATAGTTTTTCTGGCCAACCAAATCAATTAAATTTGGTTGACCTTGACAGTAGCTATAGGTCTGAGCATTAAATTCATACAATAAGAAAGCCCCATGAATTCCAAGTAGACGGCTAGACTAGACTTCAATCATTTAGACTTTAAACAATGTTTGAATGAAATTTGTTGTTTCTATACTTTATGATTCAAAGAATTTTAAATACATATATTACCCTTGAGTACCCTTTTTAGATATATCTCAATGTTGTCATTATTTTTTAAGTTTTATAGTATTTTGCTGAAATAAAGATTATTCTGTTTACAATTTACGTTATTGAAGAAACAAGAAAGAAATAAAAAGTTTTTTTTTTTTAATTTGTATTTCCTGGAAAGGCTATTTTTGGCAGCTGAAAAGTATGTGTGGAAAGTAGCCTGTTTTGGTAAATGGTACGGCTATTTTTGTTATTTGCAAGGCTTCATTCACTATCAGTAGTCAATCTATCAGCATCTAAACAGAAAAGCTCTACATTGAATGGCAATTAATGGACTATACAATTATTTTTTGGTAGCTATTTGACTTTATGAAAGGTATAAAACTAAGAGGTTTTCTTCGTATCTTAGATTTTATTTTCTTCCCATTGATATATACAAAAATTTCTTAAACTCCAAAAATGTCATTGTCATTATTACTTTCACCATCACTTGAAAATCCCAATAATCCTTTACCTAACGAAAAAAAAGAAAAAGCTACAATGGTTGATGATATCGCTTTAAACAATATGTCAAATCCTCTATCTAGAGAAAACCTTAAAGCATTGGAGTCTCAAACAACTTTGTGCAACAATTTCAGCAATGGATCTTTTTCCAACATCTCCAAAAACAAGAATTGGGGAAAGCTGTTTATCAAAAAGTCTTCTGAATTCTTAAAAAAACACTACGTTAAACTTGAAAAAGTCAAGACCAAGTTTACAGCTCTTACCTCCCTTATTGCTAAGAGAAAACCCGCCGAGTCTCCAATTGAAAATGAAATCAAAGTTTACATGTATGGCCAATACAACAATATGGAATGGCAAGCGCCAACTAAATCTGTTGACTTGGCAGATCTCTGTCCTGAGACTTTTGAAGAAAAAAAGAAGTTATCATTTTCAAGTCTTATTTCTGAATTCAAAAATAAATTTAAATCCAAAAAGTCTTTTGAAACGGTTAAAAACAAAAGGGAAGAAACGATAGAAAAACTCATGATTCATGATCCTACTTTGACAAAGACTCATTTTGAAATTTATAAGGTCAACGAAAAAGGTGAAAATGTGAGTTCCAAGTACACTCCTAAAGATGTCTGGGGCCAAGACTTGGGAGAATTATCCTTGAATGAAAAAGAGCACATTAGATCCGAAAATGAATCAGAGAAGAAAAGCAAAGATGATTCTGAATCCCAATCCGTTTCAGACGAAAGCAATACCAGTTTTGAAGATGATGACTTGTATTCCCTTAGAATTTGCAGTAGCAGCTCATCTTATAGTATCTACTCATCCACCGAATCTGTTCTTACTGCAAGCTCAATTGCAAGATCTATGACTTTGTCTATTGAGAGTGAATCATCTCTCTCTTCAGGGGAATCATCTCTCTCTTCAAGGGAATCATCTCTCTCTTCAAGGGAATCATTTATTGAAAATTGGACAGGCACACAAGTACAAGACTATTTTGAAACTCCAAATACCCGGGCTTTTGTTGCAGATGGTATTGCTATAGGGGATTTGACTCATACTGATGATGACATGACGGCCAACTGGAAGGCCAGAGTGCTTAAGGCCCAAAGTGAGTTAGGTAAGGGCAATATGGTAGGCAATCCAAGCATTGCTGAAAAGTTTGGGCTTTTCTGTGAGGCTGATATGAACAATGCCAGATACGACTTGAATACCATCAATGCCAAACAGGTAAGTTTGATAGACGTTTCACCAAATAAAGATAGCAGCAACTGTAGCAGTACTACAAATACTCAACAAGTAAAAGAGCCTATTAAATGTGACGCCAAATACCAAAACAAATACACTTTTGGAGGCAACAAGAACAATGTTGATAACATCTTTTTCCTCTTGTCTAATGGTGACTTTGTCGATTTAACCAAGGTCTCTATAGATGCACAAGAGGAGTGCATCCGCCGCGCAATCTGCTGCACTATTAAGTCTCTTGGATTACAAGCTGTTATTTCTCTTCCATACAGATCATTGACATTCCAGGAACAAAAGGTCTTTGGCGGAATTATGGCAGTTATCCGTCAATTTGGGAAATGTGGGCTTGAGACTAGAGTCAATCTTACAGGATTGAGAATTGCTCAGGTATCTCGAAATTTGGTTAGAAGATATGGGATTGCTCACGTAGTAGATGGATCTTTTCCAAGAGTTACAGATGAGAAATCAAGACAAGGAATTATTGCTGGACAGCAACAACAACAAGATTGATAAACAAAGTAAAAAGAAAGGAAAATGCCAGTTTGGGATGAGCTGGGAAAAATCTTATTCTGAATTGGTCCATTTTTTGGTTACCGTTCCAAATATAGTTTATCACTGAAAAAAAAGCAACATATTTTTAAACCTCCCTTAAAATGGTTCTTTTATTAAAAATTTATTGTATAATGTACTGAGATATAATAATACAAAAAATGATAATGGTATAATTTGAGTATAGTGTAGATATTTATTATTATACAAGTGAACAAAGAGTTTTACGTAGAGTTATTACTAATTAAGATTACATCTGTTGTTTTTTTCCTTTTTTTTCTTTTCTGTCTGTTTTGAAATTCATTAAAAATAATAGATGGTGTGATTAAAAACAGATTAAAAATTTACCTTCATTAAAAAATAATTTGATCGTAACGCGTTTATTGGGTTTCAGGCTTCTTGCAAACGTAAAGCATCATTGGGGTGAAGATTCCGAGTTTGGCACCTTCGACAAGGTTGACGGCAGCTTCTTCAAGAGCAATGGTAACCTTCTTGGATCCTGGAGGGGCGATGTGGAGCTTTTCCAATAAGCCAGTAAGGTTCATTGTTACTTGACGGCCAATCTTGGAAGTGCGGAAGAAAGTGAAGAGGTCACCAACAGTTTGAACGTATCTCCATTCACCGGAGAGAGGATAATACCATGGGATTGAATCATTGACATCAGACATGTCTTTCTCAAATTCAACCTCGAAACCAACATTCTTGAGAGCTTGTTCGGCAACCTTGCGGGTATACATCTTTGGGATACCATCACCAACTTCAATACCGTAGGCGATTTCACGGTGCTTAGGATTGGTTTCGTCAAACTTGTCAGTGAGAACCCATTCGTAGACACCAAAGACGCCACCTGGCTTGAGGACCTTGTAAATTTCGGAATAGACACCTTCCAAGACAGGGGCATGGACAGTGGCTTCGATGGCGTAGACAGCATCAAAGGATTCTGGTTCGAAATCCATTTGCATAAAATCACCCTTGACAAAGGAGAGCTTGTCACTGAGGTTGTTGACCTTGGCATAGTGGTTGGCCTTTTCGACTTGGTAATCATTGTTGTTGAGGCCTACAACGGTAGCACCAGTGAATCTGTGAATTTCACGGGCTGGACCACCAACACCACATCCAACATCGAGGACCTTCATGTCTTCCTTGATTCCCATCTTGTATGCCAAAAAGTGTTCGTGTCTGGCGGTAGCTTGTCTAAAGGCCTCACCTGGGTAATATCTGGAAAAGTGGAAAGAAGAACCCCAACCATATTCGTAGAAATCAGTAACAAGGTTGTAGTAGTGCTTTGTGAGTGAGGAATAGTCATCTAATCTAGATTGTTGATCTTCGGTAGTTTGGGTCTCTGAGTTCTTGTTGTCCCAATGCTTGAAGTATCCATCAACAGCAGCCTCTTGGGCACTGGTATTTTTCTTAAGAAGAGCAGCATAGCCTGCCTTTGAAGTGTCGCTTCCATGTAAAGCCTTAGCAAATTCAGCATCAGACTTAAAGTCCTTTGGGGCGAGTTTTGTGAGGGTAGCCATTTTTAATTATAAAGAATGTGTATAAGAGAGAGAAGGGAGGGATAGTGATTTAATTAAAATTATAGAGAAGAAGGTTTTATTATAATTTTAGACGGAAATGAATTGATTTATATAGGAAACCGATATGAAAATTAATGGCTTGTTTTTTTTTTTTTTGTTTATGGTTCATCACCCCTTTTTTTCCTTTTTACTCGCTGATATTTCAGGCCAACCGATTTTGTTGAAAAATATTACATCAGCTATCGAGTCCTTTTGAAAAAAATTAATAAAATTTTACGTGTTTTTGGGAGAGCTATTTAACTTTCTCATATTTTCAGCGGAAGCGACAGGCATCCTCCCCCTGATCGGCTAGTAAGAACTAATGATAGTATAGATGATACCATGTGAAAATTAGAGGATTTCCTCAATTAGAGAAGTATACGGCTATATACTGGCTGGCTGGCTGGTTGGCAGTATGAGCTACGAGAGCTTGTCAATAATACGAATACGACGAATACGATAAGTCAAGGTTTGGTGCAGTAGTTGTCGTTTAAGCCTGAACTCACCATCATACTGTCGTTTGGTAATCAACAACAGTGTATGCCAGTCAGTGTAAGTTACTAGGTACCTTTCAAATATAAACATTGATTTTGGATTTTTTTACATACTAAATAAACATACATACATAATCATCAACTTTCAGTAATCTCAGTGATCTCAGTATCGGAAGCATCTTCATCTTCACCTTCCGTTCCTGTATCTTCGTTATCACTGTTTTCGTTCTCTTCTTCACCAGCTGCATTTTCCGGTGCCATAACCGTGACATTTTCAGTCCCTTCATCTTCTACCTCCATTTCTATTGCATCACCCGTATTATTTTTATTATTATTATTATTATTATTGTTGTTATTATTATTCTGAACAGCTTGAGATATCGTAACAATCAAACTTTTCAGGAATCTGTTAATCGCATTCTTAAGTAAGCTTTCCGTAACTAAGTTTGCAGCAATGATGTGCTCTACCTCTTCTTTCAACGCGCGTAATTTTTCAACATCAATATTAGACCCAATTTTGAGCTTATTTAAACTGAGACACAAGGTTTTCTTTTCTTCCTTTGCCAGTGTGTTCTCAATTTGCCGTAGCACTTCAAAAGCTAAATCGCATTGAACATCGGGATACCCCCCATTGTTGACCAGTTTTTGCTTGTCTGCATCTAACACAACGACACGTGCCGGATCTGTCCAGTCTATTATTTGTTGAAAAATCTGGGTTGGATTTAGCATAGTTTCTTCATTTTCTATTGCTGATTCGTAGACAGCAGCCAGTCTGATTAGAGAATCGACTGCTATAAGTGCCATTATTCTCTGTCTATCCGGTGATGAATAGCAGTAAACTGGAATACAATAACTTAAAGCCTGTCTTAAGGTCTCATTTTCTGAAGTAAAGTAGCTGAAATATTGTACCACCAATGCTTTCAATAGATCTGGTTCATCAAAAATACCATTTAACAGTAATTTGCACAATGATATGGCAGCAATACTTTGCACCTCTAGATCATCGTTTTGAATGGCTCTGTAATAAAGTTTTTGGATGGATTTAAGCTCAATAACAACTTCTTCCTCATCATCTTCAGGCTCATCATTAAGTATATCACACCCATGCACCATAAATAAATCGGTCAAAATCTTAATCGATAAAGCTTTTAAAGCCTCATCACCTTTAGTGAAACATTGGCCAAATAATAAAATACTTTTTCTGGCCAATTTTCTCCCAATCAAGCAGCACAAACCTAGACATTTCAATCCGCGTTCACGAATTTCTACAAAATGGCTTCGGATTGAAGGTCCGATCAGAGTGTCTAGAAGCGCTTCAAGATAAGTATTACTTTCGAGTGGCAATGTAATCAGCTCTAGGGTTCCTTGACTTATAACAAGACATCTTCCAAGTCTCTCAGCTTGCAGTTTATCACTTTGTGATTCGTAATCTTCTTCTGAAACGGCAGATTCTTTTAGGTTCTGTAGACTTTCTTCGAGGTCATCTTTAATATCAGATATTAATTCAACAACAACTTGTGAGAAATCGTTTTCGTTGACGGAAATTTTGCGAATTATGTTTACTGCTTTGAATATGATATTATCAACTAATAAAACTTGATTCGTTACCAAGTTTCTTAAAATAGCTAGCATCTTTCGCCTACCAACTTCGTCAGCATAATCATAAGTTTCTGCTATTGCAAGTAATTGCTCAACGATAAACTGTGTATCAGCACTGGTCGGTTTTTCTTCTAGAATATGTTGATAGTGCTCCAGTATGAAGCCAAGCTTAGTAAGTTCCGGCATCTTTTGTTCGATAACACTGTTCATTTTTTCTTGAACACAGAATTCATTAAGAGTTTTAGCCAAAAATACAAGTTCTGGTGTTAGGGCCATCCAAAACTTATCATCAAAATTTAAGTCTGCTATAGAATCTTTTTTATTTGCAAAAAAGACATCTAAAGCAGATTTGGCAATGTCGGGTGAGTTGACAACATCGATTCGTTCAAGTAGCTCTCCTAAGTTTCCGTCTACATTATCTATCCACTGCGTAAGTAACATTTTAGTGGCGGCTTGTTTGACTTTTTCATCACGATCTTGTAAACCCCATTGTAGTAATCTTTCTCTCATTTGGATACTGAGTTTTCTAAAGTCTCCTATTTCTTTGACAACTTTGGAGTATACATATTTCCTGTTTATAGGGTTGACATCGAGTGCTCTCTTAATTAGGTATTTTGTTGTCTTTTTGTTTTTGTCCAAATTTAAAAGGATTGCTCGTCTTACTTCTGCACTTGGATCATTTTCTAAAACTTTTAGTAAAACTTTTGTAATTGAAACTTCGCTTCCTGGACCGTTCTCCAAATCTTCTGGGTTATCTTGTAATCTTGTGAGAGAATAAGCTGCATAAAGACGAACACTAGGCTCTTTATCATATAATCTGTTACATAGATTTGATTTTATAACTGCGTATAGGTCGTCGCTGATTTCTTCGAGTGTATTGATGATTGAAGAGAGAAATTGACAACATCTCATTCGAACTATTTTATTTTTAGCTGTAACACCTCTTAAAAAGTGATAGATCATATACTCGGCAAATCGAGTTGCAATAGTATCTTCTTCTTCATCTTCACCGATCAAATCTACATCTTCCTTATCATCTTTATTTGAGTCTTTTTTCCATTTGTTAGTAATCAATGAAATCTCAACTTTTTTTTTATCAAATAACTTACACTGACGCTTAATATATTCACAGAACGTTCTGCATAGAGTAACTAGTCTATCCCCTACGGGCTCTGATTTTTTAACTGTTAAAACAAGATTCATGTAACGAGCATATGCTTTGTTGAATTCCAATTCCATTCCATGTTGTGCTGCTTGGTATTGAATGTTGGCTAATGATGCGACAATCTTGCGATGTGTAGCTATCGATCTCTGTGCATCTTGGAATTCATCTGCTATAAGTGAGTGCAGCTTTAATATGTCGCTTTCAGATGGAGTATTTACTGACATTAGTGGAGTTATTATATTAATATTATCGTTTGCATTTACTGCTAATTTTTGAATTGCAACAGTTTTTGAATGATCAATCGAAGGAATATTTTGATTTTCTTGTTTATGTTGTTGTTTTAATGTCAAAACTAGAAACCCAGATAAATACATATGTTGCTATGGCAACGCAATACCCTTACCCATATTTCATTTTATTTGTTCAGCCTTACCCTCTAAAAAATTTTGGTCAAAAAAATTTGAGAGTAGTAATTTTTTCATTTGATTCAATATTTCAGAAATTTCAATTTTTATAAAAACTTTTTGGTTTGTTTGTATATCTACCTATTTTTTTTTCTCTAAAACAACAAGGTTTAAACAAACTCAAAATGTCTTTAGATATTCATAGATGCCGATTTTTGGATTATAATCCTAGTGCGATTACTTCATTATCATTCACAACCAACTCTTCAACAAAAACTACAGCTTCCGATGTTCGATTAGCAGTTGGTCGAGGAAACGGTAATATAGAAATCTGGAATCCTCGACACAACTGGATTCATGAAATTGTAAGTAGTATTACAAATCACATCCGAAAACCAACAATAACTAACATATCTTTTCGTAATAGACTATACAAGGTGGTAGAGAGCGATCTGTTGAAGCATTAGCTTGGATTATAAATGATGATGAACCCGCACGACTTTTCTCAATAGGTGGATCTACCTCTGTTACAGAATGGGATCTAAACACTTGCCTTCCGATCAATAACTACCTTGCAAATGCAGGTGTAATCTGGTCTCTTGCTGCCAGCCCCGATAACAAGAAGCTTGCAATCGGATGTGATGACGGATCTGTAATTATTTTAGACGTCTCTGGGGGAAGAGGCAGCATAGAACAGCAACGAATTTTACAAAGACAGACCTCAAGAGTTCTGTGTTTAGCTTGGAATGGTAATGATCAAATCATTGGAGGTTTAGCTGATGCCAGAATCTGTGTTTGGTCAACATTACCTGAAGCAAACGGTAAAATTTTGTCAGTATTCAAGACAGATAAATCAAAATACAGAGAATCAACACTTGTATGGGCTATTAAAACAATTGGCAATGATGTACTTGTCAGTGGTGATTCCACAGGTTCAGTTAAATTTTGGGATCTTAAAAAGTTTTCTTTACTTCAATCATTTTCATCACATGAAGCAGATGTATTGTCTCTTGCTGTAAACACAACTGGAACAACTGTTTATTCTGCTGGTGTAGATCGCAAAATCATGTGTTATCAAATAGTTAATAAACACTCTGGAAGATGGGCTCCAATGGGTAGCACCCTGGATCATACTCATGATATCAGAGCTCTTGCACTTCACGAATCATCGCCTAAAAATAACATTTTAGTTTCTGGTGGTGTCGAAACTTACATCGTTGTTAACAACCTGAACACATTTTTATTTGGAAGCCATAAGAAGATCAGCTATACACCTCAAAAACCATGTGTTTCTTCCCTTCCAAGCAAACGACTAGTGATGATGTGGGAAGGTCAAACTGTTAAAATATGGCATTTAGGAAAACTAAGCAACCTGGGAGACGAGGAATCAAATCAATATGTCTCTATCCCAGTTAAAGGACAAAAGCTTATCTCTAGAATTACACTTTCTAGCGACGAAAACATCACTTCTGCAGCACTTTCTCCAAACGGCAGGGTTTTGGCAGTTTCTACGATTGCGGAAACAAAATTATTTCAACTAACACCTGTTTATTCTGATGAAGACGATTACGATGACGAGGACAACATCACTTCTTTGAAAGTAAAAAAGCTTACCCAATACGATTTGGAAGAAGAAGGAGCAAAATCTCTTCATTTTATCGAAAAAGATGACCAACTCAAACTATTAATACACACACCAGAATCTGAACTGTTAATATTTTCATTGAACTACGACAAAGAGGTAGAAGAATACGGATTAGATATGGAGAGACGACCATTTGAATTGAACATTTCTGACAGTAAATTAGCAGAATTAGGAATCACACCTAAAAAGAAAAAGTCAACACTAGGATACCTCGACTCAATATCTCTTGTCAAAGTATCCCCCAAGGGCGATTTAGTAACAACATCTACATTTAATGGCATTGTTGCTCTTTACGACATTTCTAAGGTATACGAAGAATCTCATTCTACTGAAGATGAAGAAGAATCAAATCCTACTATTTCTGGAATTGTTTTGGGCAACTTTACAGTTTATCCAACTGCATTTTGTTTCACAGAACTCGACACCTTAGTAGTAGTCACAGCTGAAATCCGTGTCTTTGAATATTCAATCATCAGAAACGGGTCTGAACTAAGAGCTGAATTGACTCCATGGGCTAAAACTAATGCAGAACTACTGCCACAAGAACTTTCCGAGGCCAAGGATAAGTGCAGAGGCATCTTTTACATTCCTGGAAAGTCGCGACGATTGTGGTTATGGTCTGGAAGTTGGGTAGCCTTCCTTGATACCTCCGTTGATATTCCAGTCAAGAGAATTCCAAAGCGTCAAGCCAGTGGCCAATTCAATCAACACTACGGGCCAAACGACGGATTAGGACTCGTTGCTGACGAAGATGTTATCATGGAAGATTTGGAACAAGATAAAAGTAAATCAAGCAATAAACGTGACAGCAAAAAACGTAGCAACAAAGCTACTACAAATGGATCTAAGAATACTGAATTCAATAATAATGATAATGAAAACTCTTCAGTGGCAGAGGTCGATGATTCCATCAGCATGTTGGGCCGACAAGCCTTTTGGGTTACCTATAAGTATCATCCCATTTTATATGCAGGTCCATTTGGTCCTAAGGAAATGGTAATAGCAGAAAGACCAAGAATGAGCTTGAAGTTACCTCCTGCTTTCTGGTCCAACCACAAGGTTTCATTTTAAAAAAACAGTAATTACATATAGAACTAACATAAATAAATAAATGATAATAATAAAAAAAAGTTGTATTTAAAAATACATATGCCTATTGCAGTATTTATCTGGTATATCTGCAACCACAGTATATACAAATATCTAGCAATTTTGAATCAAGTAGGGTTGAAGCTATGATTGAAATTTCAAAAGTCTTATGTTCCCTTTTCAATATTCTTTCATCCCCATCCTCATCTTCACCTTCATCTTCATCTTCATCCTCATCTTGATCACTAACGTCATCTTCATCAGGGGTTGAAGCTTTAGTAGAGGAAAATAGTGTAATACTACGACCACATCCCCCGCAAGTTTGAAGGCCAAAATGCGTCAAGGGTAACAAAGTCAATGAGCATCTCTCTAAAGAACATATAAGACAAACATGATTAGTAGATGATTTCATACAAGGAAAACAACAAACAAAAATACTTACTCCAAGGATATCCACGCTGTGATGTGATTTCATTTAGAGAAACACTTGCTGAAAAATCAAAACGCTCTACAAAGCCATCACCTTTGATTGGAATAAACTGATTGTCTTCATCTTTTTGGAAATCAGAACCAATTATCTCATGACATTTTTCCAACACGCTTTCCAAATAAACTGAGTTGAATCTATTTCGTGCTTTAGAGTCAACTAGTTTAACTGATTGTGATTGCATATCAGATTTATTAGATTCTAATTGTGTGCAGTAACTTTGGATGATAGCACGATCGACATTATTCTGAAGCTTTCCAGAGTTAGTGGGAGGATAAACGGCTGTTATTGATAAAACAATGAAAAATAATTCATTGATAATAAACCGGGTATGCTCTTCTATTTCTTGCGCATATCTGTTAGTAGTTTCTTCGTTGAATATAGAAGACAGTGTAAGATCGATTTGGTGGGTCGAATCAATAGGAGCGGCTTCTTCATTTGAACTAATCTTTTTCTCAATTTGAATTCTATGTACTTGAGCCATTTGATTAAACATGAACTTCAAGTGAATTAGCAGTCTTATAAGATCAATATTCTTATTATAGTACATGTTATCAACCAAGCTTGTTGCGAGTTTTAGTCTCCATTTATCAATTCGTTCAGCTTCAGAAATGCCTTCAATCTTTTTAAAATCATCTCCTACATGTAAACAATTGTTGTAGTTTGCTGAAAGATGGTTTTCAATTTCGCTTATCATCTCCATAATGAATAACGGCCTTTCTTGCCGGCTCTTTATGCTATTGGACAAAGCCTTTACTGTCCACCATAAGGCGTCACCTGAAGATTCTAATGAAGATGGAATACTGTGAACGTATGTTTCAGCAAACTTTACATTCTTATCTGATTCTGTCACCTTGAAGGCTTGCGGGAATGAGAGGCGATACTGTGATCTTGAAACTAAAACGTATCGAAGTTCGTTAATAGGGTCAGTACTATTTAAAATTGCAACATAATTGCCATTACATGGGTTAGATTGGATGCCTCTGAAAGTAAGTGTATGCATAGTCGAAGCGTTGTCAATGATATATCCTGAATCATTTTCCGCTTCATTGGCTTGTTCGATTTTTTTTTGTGCAAAAGAATCAATGGGATTTTTCTCGGAATTGAAAATTTCATATGAGGGCTGGCCTTCTACCGACATTGTTATTAAAGCAAAAAATGTATTCAATTTATCTGCAATTCCAACTATGTAAAATTTGTTATCGGCCAAGTCAAGAAATGCCACTGAGTTGATAGGGTTCTGGCCAGTGCTTGTTTTGAAGAAAATTTTAGATTTTATCGGCTCTGTGCTATCTTGACTAAAAAATTCTGATAATGTACTGGACCCATAGCCATTTAAAAAAAAAAGAGAAATACCTATACTTTGAGTGATTGCGCACACAATTGATTTCGACTTATTGTGTGTATGAATGCTCAAAGAAGTCGTATAAAATCGTGATGATGGAAGTAATATTTTTGGCATCTGTGAAAAGTCTAACTCTTGGGTATTTTCATTGTAAGTAATTAATTTTGCAACTAATTTATTTGAACTTGTGACAGCAACAATCAGGGAGTAGTATTTGCCGGGATCTTTTGCTCCTTTTTCCCAGGATGTCCATTCAAGCTTTGTAATTGGATCCTGTTGATCGTCGGAATCCTGAGATAGGGTTATGGTTGATATGTATTGTAACGTTTCATCAATTTGATGATTCTTTTGAAAAAACACTAAATTTCCTGATTTTGTACCCCCTATTAAGAAGCAGTTCCCCCATTTATCGACGCTATTTGATACAATGGGAAATCTTGGTGACCATGCCATTGACATAAAAATGAAATTTCGAACTTCAGGGCCTTCTAAGGATTTATCAGCGTGCGAGATGTTGTTTAACTTGAGAAGAGTTTCAACACAGGAAAACACTTGTATAAATTTCTGATATGGCTCTGAGCTATGATATTCGTAGAGAACTATGTCGCCTTGAAGAGTGACAACAGCAAGTATACACCCTTTACATTTGCTCATTCCTGAAGGTGACCATCGTAGAAATGTAACTATATTGTCGGAGGTATAAGGCTCAAGCTCAAAGTTTTGCAAGGACACTTCGCCTAAAGGTTTTAAATTTGATAAAGGATCGACCACCACTGTCTCATATCGCTCATCGAATTGGGTTGCAGAGATAGTAGAATTCGCTGACGCGCTTTGATCATTTGAGTACGTAAGTGGCCTCTAGAAAAAAGCAATTAGATGAGAATTCTACATCAATTTATACATCAACTTACCATCACTGTGATCTCATTTTGATTGGAAAAGGCAAATACACCATCTCTAGACCATGAAAACGAATTGACAAGTGTAGATGGAAAAAGTCGTTCAATTTTCAGGTCTCGAATCATTGTATGCTTTATTTTTGAAGTTATGGTAGTAGCTAAAAAAAAAAAAATAAAAAAAAAAAATTAAAATAGACAACAATTAAAAGTCGTGACTGGAATTTATATCAGAACCTAGATACTGATAGTTTTAAACTTTTTAAAGGGTTGTCTTATTAAAACACAGAGCTAAACAAGAAAATAAATTTTAGAATCATATGAGTCTAACATTTACACTACAATGGTTCAACAAAATAGCAGTGAGCATCACATTTTTGAGTTTTTTTTATATTTCATCATATGTATATGTTACATTAGAATAATTTTCATTATGAACATGATATGAGTGTAATTCCGTACCATGCTGTAAAGCCTTTTCTTGTTTCCTTGCGGACTTATTTAAGATCTTGGCTTTTCCTTCTTTTCCTTCCAGAGAGCGATAAGAGAGACACCAGAGACCTTAACGACCTTGAATCTGACACCTGGAATATCACCCTTAGCCTTACCCTTACGACCGAAACCAGCAATGAGAACTTCGTCGTTTTCGTCGACAAAGTTCAAGCAACCATCGTTAGGAACGAAAGCAGTGACCTTCTTACCGTTCTTGATGAGTTGAACACGGACACACTTTCTAATGGCGGAGTTTGGTTGTTTGGCTTCAACACCAATCTTTTCCAATACAATTCCCTTAGCGTGGGAAGAACCACCGAAAGGAGAAGACTTGAAGGCAGTTCCAAGAAGTCTCTTCTTGTAGGACATATCAGCCCATCGGCTAGATTAAATTGAAAAAAAAATGAAATAAACAGTTAGTTACGAATTTCCAATAACTTTCTGAAAATGTCTAGTTTTCGACGACAAGGTTGAGCTTTCTCCGATAACATACTTTTCTCTTCTGTTGATTCTGAGCTTTCTAGCAGCGTTGAGTCCTCTTGGCTTTCCTTTACCCATGTTGACGATGTACTTTGATTATATGCTGAATGTAGCTGGCAAAAAAAAAGAGAGGAAAAAAAAAAGAGAACCAAATAAAATTCAGAGGGTAAGCAAAAAGGATTCCGCAAATTTTCATAATACCATAGTGTAGTATAGTGAGAGGTTTCCAAAGGTAACGGGATACTGTCACGTTACCACTCAAAATAATGTATATCTGAGAATGGAATATATTATAGACCTCCTCTATCCAAATTGGGTAACCATAGTCACAAAACAAAATTCTACTTTTATTGCAACCTAAGATGTATGACATGCCATGTCATAAATACTTTTCATATTTTGAGTATTACTAGAAAGCTGGCATATGCCTCGATATATTTTATAGTAAATAAGATTATTATCAAGCTTTCAAATTAGATTTAAACTCAAGGTATTGGACACGTTCGATATAATATTATAATTTGAATGCTTGCTGCAAATTGCTATACAAACTCACCTTATAAAGGCTGACTGTTTGATCTTGTGTTGTAGATGAACTACAATCAAAATACCAACAAAAAACAACAAAAATAGAGGCTAACAAACAATTGATACCGAGACCGATGATAGGGCTCCACAAAAAAGTTTCATCAAATGAAAAAGACTACAAGAATGAAATAAATCCGACTAACTACTGCACGGCAGAAAGAGCTGGTCGGAGAGAAATGGCAGAGAGCTTTACTGATTTGTCATATGCCAACATACCACTACCGAGGCACATGATCTATACAAGACTTCTGCCAAACCCGGTTTTGGGGTTGAAGCGCTTACCCCACATCCGTATCTCCTCTGCCAATGCTCACAGCTTCTTGACAAATCCCCTTTTGATATTATTTATAGTTGATTAGTTTTTTTTTTTTATTTAGTACGTACCTGCCACGGCCAGTATGAAGGGAGGGGAGAAAAACCGCCATTTCCCCCCAGGAACAACTTGTGATTGGCAATTCCGGGGCATTTTTTTTAATTCTTTTTTTTATAAATAAACTTCAATTCCTCTAGTATTATACAAAAAAGTATTTCTCCCCTCGATTTCTTCCCCCTTTTTTCTCATTAGATCTTTACTTAATTGAATACCTCTTTTCAATTCACTCTTTACAAACTCCATTTCTAATCAACTAGTTAATCATCATGGTTCTTCCAGGCGCTACTTTCTCTGATGATGTCCAAAAACGTATCAAAAACTTTCCGATAGTTGCCGACAGCTCTATTTTACCAGATTCAGATTTGTATGTCGAGCAAATCCAAGCCCTTCCAGCAATTAAGGGAAAGCCTCAAGCAGTTCCTATTCCTGGCTCAAAAGAACAAGGCTACTCTCCAGTTTATAGAAGTGTTCACTGTCCTGATCGCCTTGTTTCCACTCCACACCCTAAAATCACCACATACACCCAGGCCTTCGAAGCTTCAGTCAGAAACCACCCAAACAACCCATGCTTAGGTGAACGTACTTTCAATCAAACAACCAAAAAATGGGGCAATTATGAGTACAGCACATATTCCCAAGTTCGAACTACAGCCCTCAACATTAGTTCCGGTATTATCAACGTTGTTGAAAAGCACGTAAACGGTCTTGAACCACATACTCAACAATATACAGTTGGTCTCTATGGCCCCAACTCTCGAAATTGGGTAACTACAGACTTGGCATGTGCCTTTACAGCTCTTACTAGTGTTCCTCTTTATGATACTTTGGGCCCAGATGCTACCAAGTACATCATCAACCTCACTGAAATGCCAATTATCTTTGCATCTTTGGCTCACATTCCATACCTTCTTTCTATCAAGCATATGCTTCCAAGCTTAAAGGTTTTAGTTTCATTTAATGAATTTGAGGACCAAGACATGGTTCAACGTCCTGGCCATTCCAAGCGTGACCTTTTGAGCAAGTGGGCTGCATCTGTAGACGTTAACCTTTACACATTTAAGGACATTGAAGAATCAGGAAAAGCGGCTCCTCGTGAACTTCGTGAATTAGTTCCCGAAGATATTCAATCTCTCTGTTTTACTTCTGGTACTACAGGAAACCCCAAGGGTGTTATCATTCCTGCTTCAAGTGTAGTTTCAGCTATTTGCTTATCAAAATATCATGATGCTTTTATGAATGGCAAATCCCAGGTCGCATATCTCTCTTTCCTTCCTCTTGCCCACATCTATGAAAGACTTAATATCTACAGTTTACTTTCCGTTAACTCTAAAGTTGGTTTCCTCCATGGCGAAGTCACTGAGCTTTTTGAAGATATTGCTGCTTTCAAGCCAACTTTACTTGCTGGTGTTCCACGTGTTTGGAATAAGATGGCTGCTGCTATCAAAGCTTCCACTATTGAAGGCCCAGGTGTGGCTGGTGCCCTTTCTAGAAAGGCTTTTGAGACAAAGCTACAAAGATTGAAAGAAACTGGCCAATTTAACCACATGTTTTGGGATTTCCTTTGGTCCAACAAGATTAGAAGAAAGTTGGGCTTCGATCACACCAAGGCTTTTATTTCTGGTTCTGCCCCACTTGCTGGTGAAAATATTGAATTACTAAAGGCAGCTTTAGCTGTTGATTTACTCCAAGGTTACGGTTTGACTGAAAGTTTGAGTGGTGTATCTGTCTGTCTCTCAAAAGATATTGGTGCTGGCTCTGTTGGCCCTATTAGTCCAACCACTGAAATTAGACTTCGAAGCTTACCTGACATGGGCTACTCTGGTGATGAAGTCCCATGCCCCAAGGGTGAAATCATGCTCAGAGGCCCCCAGATGTTTAAGGGTTACTACAAAAATGAAGAAGAAACCAAGAAGGCAATTGACGAGGATGGATGGTTCCATACTGGTGATGTTGGCATGATCGATGAATATGGTAGAATCTTCATTATTGACCGTGTCAAGAATATGTTCAAGCTAGCTCAAGGTGAATATGTTGGACCTGAAAGAATTGAATCTATTTATCAATCTGGCTCATCATTGATTGCTCAAATCTTTGTTGAAGGTAACTCTCTCGAAACCTATCTCGTTTCTATTGTAGGTATTTTGCCAGAGGCTTATGTCACTTGGTTGAAGCATGTTTTTAAGCAACGTGTCGACCCTAGTGACTTAGATACTATTAAGGAAACATTCGGCAAAAAGGAGGTCAGAATGGCTTTTATCAAAGAAATTAACAGAGATGCTCAAAAAGCTGGATTAAAGGGCTTTGAAATGGTTAAGAATTTGGCACTTTTCATTGATCCACTGACATCTGACAACGGAACATTGACACCAACTTTAAAGGTTAAGAGAAAGGAAGCTGCTACTGTCTATAAGGATGTTATTGACGCACTTTACAAAGAGGGCCCATTAGTTGAAAGTATTTCAAAATCCTCTAAGCTTTAAGCTATTCATCTATGTATTTGAATTTAATTTTTTGATAGTAAATAGGTCCTAAAATAATATTATCTTTATTTTCATTGTACTCATTACTTAAATAACTTTGTGAGACTTATATGTGGTATATATAGATATATAAGTTTGATATGTTCTGTAATTTGTGATATGTTTTAGGGCTAGGGCACCACTAAAAACAATAAACAGTAAAAGTACCAATGGTTGTTGACCTCTGTGGAAATATCAACACTCTGAAAATTTACGACACCTTTTCTTATATTATCCATATAACACCCTTTTACCATAAAATTGAGTTCGACTTGGATACTATTGTTTTACACTTTTATACCATTGAAAGAAATTTAAAAAGAATGGCTAATTTTCCTCATGGTTCTTCTTCAAAATGGTCTGATATCACTGAAGAGTTTGTCAAATCAACAGACACTTTGAAGGTTGGACAGCTGGTTACTTCAGACGACTTTAATTTTTACACTGGTGTTCAGCTACTAGAGGTAAGTTGAATACTGATTGTTTTCGTCATGAAATCTCTTCCAGTTCTAATATAGTAAAATTACAAATCTAGATCTCTGATAGCCGTATGGATACTGGCATGACATATGTTCCACTAAGAACAGAGTTGACACAACTACCTGAAATCAAATCAGCAAGAGATGTTAACACAATCATTGATTTATTTATTGGGCGTGAAGGTTCCTGGCATACCGGTCCTAATCCAATCCAAAATATTTTTAGCTGTATATATTTGGAAGATATATTGACTACTTACATCAAATCAGATGAAGAGCCCTTTGTTAGAATGTTAGAAACTACACTCAGAAAGAAATTTGCATCCCCGGAAGATAATTCAGACATAGATACGCCCAACCCACTTGACTCCTTCTCCATGTATCATTTGATTTTATTTGCATACTTGACTGCTGCCCTCAAAACTTGGAGTCTTTCAATTCAACACTTATACATTTCTGAAGAGTTTGTGTTGCAAGAAGAAGATATCACTACCAATACTTTTGATTTCAATCTACTCAGAAATATACCTACATCTAGATTGATCCAGTTGCTCACAGAGATAACATTGTTTCTCAATGATCAGGCTAAAGTAGCCACCAACACAGAAGCTGAAACCATAAAAAAAAACCCACCTCCTGCAAAAAAACAAGCTAAACCTGCTAAAGCTAAAAAAGGTGGAAAATCTAAGAGTTCAAACAACAATTCTAACCAAACTGCTGCTAATTCTCCCAAACCGCAATCATATTTCATAGAAGAACTCCAAAAAAGAGTTCAACTAAGAATATACCAATTATCTTGTTTACAAAGCTGTCTCGAAGGCCAAATTCCCTCAAACATTCCTGAGACCATTGAGCTACTTGATATGGTTATAATTGATCTTCCATCATACCCTGCCGTTGATAACTCTAAAAGTGACAAGAAAAATACAGGAGTGTTGCATAAATTCAACGATGCATTTTCAATGGGAATTCAAAGCCGAATCAACAATGTCAGCCCAAACCGATCTTTGACAACTTTATCACCTGGGGATGGCTACTTGATATGGAAGTCTATTTTTCTAACAGTTGATTCATTCAAGATTTTAGAAGAGATCAAAAGTGCCCGAGAGCAAAACCACCCCCATCAACCAGCGCATTTGGCTAAAAGCTCTGGTAATCTGCGATCCTTTTTTGTATATTTTGGTGGCTCAAAACCAACTCTTCCTATTAGCTCTGGCCCATTTGCTGGTCAACATACTCAACCTTTGCCTTTGCCTAGAGCAATCCTTCACAACATCACCATTGATTCTGAAGCCCGATTTATTCTTGGGGAGCCCGTTGTAGACTGGGTTTTACGAGATATGAATGAATTGTCAGTTGCTCCATTGATGAGAGCATTGTTGAATAACGGCAAATATTCGCTATCAAAGAAACATCCTCGTGTTATTGTTCCGCAGCCTGCAGGAAACATTTTAGAGGCTGTTGAACCTATCAAAGATCAGATTGATACTTTTCTTGAAGATGCTTCACAGTGCTACATCTTATGGCTGTTTTCTTTTGTTTGTAATCGTTCTAGACAACGCCAAATGTTGGGACATAACATTGTAATGTGGGATTCTTTGGAGGTTTCAGCTCAAATGCTTGAAACTGCCATCAACCAACAACTTGAGAGATTTAAAGAGCCTGTCGAGACTTTCCAGTTTGCTGAAAGTCTTCCTGATGCTGCATTAGATCACGCAGGAATCCCCAAGAACTCAGTAAAGACAGAAACAAGACCTGCTTTTCCTCTTGTTTGGTGGGCTTCTATTCGACGTATGTTTATTATTGAGTCTGTTATTTTGCTGGGATTCGAATTGGAAATTTATAAGCCTTGGGAATATGCTTATATGTACTTGTATGCTGAACAAGTCCAAACGGAAATTTTAAACACTCTTAACGTTTGCTCTAAATACTTAAATGATGCAGTAGATGCTCGAACTAAGATCGATGAATGTTCCGGATCAAATGAACCCAAATTAAATCTTTTTAAAGGAGATCTACCAACTTTTCTTGAAGATATCAATTTGGCATTACAGTACATTAATGGGTTGCAATTGGAACAGTCAATCATGCGGGGGTTTAGTGAATCATACAAACAGGTGTCTGAATCCGCAGTTCTTTTGAAATGCATTACTGTTCCTTCGTCTATTACCAAGTTTACATCCGCAAAGCTTCTATATAGAAATCGCATGAAGCTATTTTCTTCAGTTGGGTACCCTGCTCCTCCTGAACTTCCATTTGAATATGAGTCAGAAAGTACTGATTTCGTGCCATTTATTTATACACCAAATCCAAAGGATCCAGACGATGAATTAACACAATCTGGCCATCGACTCAAAGCTGCCAAAGCTACAGCATTGCATCTTTACAATAATCTAGCTTCATATACAAGCTCTGAACATCAAAACACCAATTCCGAAACTACTTCGAGACTAAGTAAAATGAACAATCCTGCAAACCAACTCTCACCCTTGAAGGCTTCTGCAGAAAGCGTAATCCATGCTGCCAACAAACTTGAGCTATATCGTAAGCAATGCGCATCTTCAAACTCCAAACTTCATCCCCCTTCTGTTAAAATATCTTTTAGCGACGTTAATGGCTTTTATCCTGCATTAATCATTGACAAAAATTAGATTTGACGAAAAATTTCTCCATCGTGTTGATTTTTTCTTGTATTTACCGAAAATTGTGCAGTTACTTGTATATATTTAATAAAAATTGTAAATATATTAATAGAAATAATTGTATTATGTATTTACAGATACAAGATTTCATGTGATTATATATTTAGTTTAAATCTATTTGTAGTTTTTTTTTTCTCAAATGCAGAACATACTGAACATGGTTAATCTTTTTTTTATTTTTATGTATGTATATATATTACTATTAGATGGTTTTTGTTTTTTTTATGGTTTAAAAAAGTTCATCAAGGTGTGGTAGGTTGTATACTTTACCAACGGCACCCAATGCTATTGGGCCCTTGACAAGGTCCTCAGCGGCCTTAGCAACAGAATCGACAGTGACGGAAGAAACGTCAGCAGTAGCGTATGATGGAATTGGAAGAGTACCTTCAGCAGCTTCAGCAGCAGCGAATTTGGTTTGGGCAATGGCCTTGGCCAAAGCATCAGAGGAGGTGTTAGAAAGAGCCTTGATTTCCTTAGCAGCAAGAACAGCAGATTCGGAAATAACTTCAGGAGAGGCACCGCTGATAGAGACTGTGAGAGCGGAGGCATCAGAGTAAGGAGCATATGAAGCCTTAATGGTGGCACCGGTCTTAGCAGCAACAAGACCTAATGGAGAGGTACCTGAAGTCCACTTGATGTTAGAGACACCACCGAGGAGGTTGGCAAGAACAGGACTAGTGGCAGAGCCAGTAGAGGTAGATGGGAAGACGAGAGTCAAGGCTGATTCACCAGCGGATTTGATGCGGGCTTCACCAGAAAATGCCTTAGAAGCTGGAGATGAAAGAGCAGAGCCACTAGAAAGAGATTCAAAGTGTTCAGCAACAAGAGCCTTCAAATCGGATTCAATTACATTTGTAGCAGCAATGGAAATGTTGGACTTGGTATAAGCTTGCTTAGCATATGCGGCAACGTCTTCAATAGTGACTGGGTAAGTAGAATCGACAAGGATTGGGTTACCAAGTCCGTTTCTGAAAGCGACTTCGTAAGCAGCAGCTTCAGAGGTGTAAACGGCGTTAGAAGCAGCGACCTTAGCTTCATGGAAAGCAAGTGGAGCAACATCTTCGACCAACTCGTATTTTTTGAAAAGGCCATTTTGAGTAGTATCAGCAAGAGCCTCAACGAAATATGGAAGATCTTCTCTAAGGAAGACTGCAGTAAGAACAATGTTTTCACGAGAAATTGAAGTAGCGAATCCACCGCCGAGTAATTCAGATTCACGTACAAGACGAAGAGCAGAACGTTTAGATGTGTTCTTGAATGCAAATTTTTCAAGGATGTGAGCGACACCTGGAGTAGTGTTGTAACGAGATCCTGCCTTTACAACAACAGAGACCTTGGAAACAGGTCTCAAATCATCGCGAGCAGAAACAGAAATTCCTGAAACTTCAGAGGTAGAAAAGGTTCGTCGAACGCAAGAATTGAATAATGATCGAACGGCTGGGCGAGCAGATGTAGCGGTCTTGGAAAGCATTTTTATTTTTTTCTGAATTGAACTTGTCTGTGCCTTGTGTAATGCGTCTAATGTGCTGTAAAAGCTGGGTCAGTAGGAGAGATGATGGGATGGTCTAAGACAGGTGATGGAATAGATAGAAGAGGGAGTGAAGCGTGCAAGTGCCAAAAAGTGGAATGAGACTACAGAAAGGTAAGGTGAAAAGAGGGAAAAAAGGGAAAATAAGAAGGTGAGAAAAAAAGATGAAAAGAAAATGGTGTTAACCATACCACTATGGCGATTGGCACTGTTCTGTTTGGACAAATAACGATGGTAATAATTTGTCAAACTTTTTTTTCTTACTGGCTAGAAAAACAGTGTTACATGTTGTGTAATTGCAAAAGCCTTGACTACCAGGCTCTGGCTTTTCTGCGGAAATCCACCAACAAATCTCAACACAACTTGTGATTGGTTGGCTCGATTTTATTACGTGATCTCAATAAAAAAAGACTGTTATTGGCCAATTCAAATCACATGACTCATTAAGATATTTTTGAAAACATGCTCTCTGGGCTAGGGGTACTGCCATTTTGGGACATTAGATATCTAAAAAAATTTTTGCCTAATTTTTGAAATTTCACACTTTGATGGAAATCTACACACAATATTTTAAATTTTTAGTTGATGTTTCTTGAAATTCAACCGAAACATAGATCAAAAAGTTAATTATATACATAAAATTTTTTTACCATTATCACAATATAATTATAATATATTTATCCTCCAATGAATTTATGACGTTTTTCATTAATACCCTTTATTTAAAATAACCTATTTTCATTTTAGTTTTTATCATGGCGTCTCAACAACATTCGGATTTATCTAGAGTAATTCTACGAGATATCTATGGAGATCTTTCAGAAAAGGTTGTTGGGTGTCTCCTTGATTTTGGTCGACTGACTGTTGCTCAATTATCCACATACTCATCAATACCTATACCTATTATTCGAAAAGCTTTAGTTCCTCTTATTCAAAACCGCTTTGTTCTTTACTGGATTGATCCAGACTCCCCAAAAGTTTGTCATTTTTACGCCAATACTACACAAATCATTAATACTTTAATAATTCCAAAAATTCTTTCATACATCACTGATTCATTTCCAAACTCTACCAACAAACCTGAAATTATAAAAAATCTATTTGCATTCGGCCACATCAGAGTCTCAGATTATCTGTCTGGTTTATCCAGTAAGTTAGAAGCGGAATTAGATGGCGATTCTTACGAAGTTGAACGAGTTAAAAACGAATTATCAAAGGAAATGGCAGAGCTTATATCTTTGAAATTCTTAATACCGCTTTACAATTTCGATTTTTTCCCACCAGATGACATATATTCTCAGATTTTTAAAACTCAGCTTGCCAAAATTTCCAAAAACAAGTCCGAAACTGCGCGCCAAAATGAAGCCACAGACGCAGCAAAAAAAGAGTTTAAGACTTTCATAGGCAAAAGAGATGACCCTAAAGCTGGATTGATAACAGAAGAAGCCCTTCATGAGAAACTCGCATCGTCTGCCACGGTAAATGGTAACGGAAAGGTACCAACATCTAGTCTTTCTGCAAACAGACGCGTTCGTAGAAATGTTTCTCTCGCAGCACCCAAGCTAGTTGTTGACCCTGACACAATTCTCTCTGTAAACTTTGATAAGTTTTTAGTTATTTTTAGAAATAACGAACTTGCATCTATAGCTGAAAAAACAGTAGGAAAAGTTTCAGCCTTGGTATATCGAGCACTTCTCAAATGTTATGAAGGAAAATTACTACGGTGTAGACAGGATGTTTCTCAAGACTCAGAATTTCAAATCACTACTATGATGGTAATCAACAACTTTGATCCTTCAATTGATATCAAAAGTTCAATAATTCAACCAAAATATAATAACGGTCCGGTAAAGAGACCTATAGATGCGATTGAAGAAGAAGATGAAAGCATATATGATGAATCTACAGGCAGCTATTCAAACAAGCGCCAAAAAACTTCGAGCCCTTTTGTTACAGATGATCCTCAAGATGGCTCTTCTCTTTCAGAGTTTAATGACAGTTATAACTCATTTATTGTTGACGATGCTGACATGTATAGCAATGGCAGTTCCAATACTCAGCCCCAACAAATATCTGCATCTGACATTAATAAGCATTTGGAACTCATTGCAGCTTCACCTCTGAAACTTTTAGTAAAGGCCGGAAACAGAGGCGGTGGTGAATGGTATGTTCCGTTCGATGACCTACGAGATACTATCAGGCAGCTTAAATATGATGAAATCATTCAAAACAAATTTGGCCCTTCAGCTGTTCGTCTTTTGCGTATTATAAGGGAAAAAGGCATGGCAAATGAAGAGCTACTTGCCAGAACTGCATTACTTCGTCAAAATACAATTTACAATCTCACTAATCAACTTCATAAGTTTGGCGCTTTAAGTTTACAAGAAGTGCCTCGATCTGCTGATAGAGCACCTACAAAGACCATTTTCATGTGGTTTCATTCGCCGAAACGAGCTTATGGGCTTGTTGAAGAATATCTCTGCCAGACATTGACAAGATTGCTACAACGTGTTCAATCGGAACGAAGTAGACATCCAGTACTTCTGTCAAAGCTGGAACGAGAAGATGTAAAACAGAATGAAGATTTGTACTTGACAGCCCAAGAAAAGATGGAAATCGCCCAACTGAGACAAGCAGAAGAACGTCTCTTGGTTCAAGTAAGCAGAGTTCAAAGCCTCTGTCAAGTATTTTCGCATTATTAAAAACAATATGTGTTCTCTCATATATATTTACCTGTATATTTTTTTGCTAATAAAAAAGCTGATAATTACGTTTGAAAAATTCTAGCCTTGTTTTGTAAAGTTATTACAATTTTGTGTTACATGTAATGAAATATCTGGGAAAGGGTTAGTAGCACTCGCAAAAGTCTTGCAAAAGTCCACGTATTGAAATCCAAATCTCAACACATCACCAATTATTTTTTCCTTTCATTTTTTCCCCCCTCCACTACCGTTGTTGACAACCCCCTTCATTAACTCCAACAGATCCTTCAATTGGACTCTTGTAACCCAAGTTTTAGGAAAGACAAATTTCATTCTTCTTTTCCTTATTATATTACATCAATATACACCTTCATTTGCTCTAATTTGTCGCCAAAATGCAGATGCTGACAAAGGTAATTTTATTTGATATTTATTTCATTTTATTCTTTAATTCCGACATATGCTAACAGTTGTCTTTTTATCATACATTTTATAGTTTGAGTCCAAATCGTCTCGTGCAAAGGGTGTAGCTTTTCATCCAAAGAGGTAAGCTTTATAAATTGATAACTTAATGATACGACTTCTAACAATTATTCAATTTAGACCATGGATTCTAGTTTCTCTTCATTCTTCCACTATCCAGTTGTGGGATTATAGAATGGGAACTTTGATCGATCGATTTGAAGGCCATGATGGTCCAGTTAGAGGAATTGATTTTCATAAAACACAGCCATTGTTTGTTTCATGTGGTGATGATTATACTGTCAAAGTATGGTCTTTACAAACTCGCAAACTTTTATTTACTCTTACAGGCCATTTGGATTACGTTAGAACCGTCTTTTTTCACAATGATCTTCCATGGATTATTTCAGCTTCTGACGATCAAACAATTAGAATTTGGAATTGGCAAAATCGACAAGAAATTGCCTGCTTAACTGGCCATAATCACTACGTATTATGCGCTCAATTTCACCCCAAAGAAGATTTAATTGTATCTGCTTCCCTCGATCAAACTGTCAGAGTATGGGACATCTCAGGCTTACGAAAAAAGCATTCGGCTCCTATGCAAACAATCAACTCGTTTGAAGATCAACTCTCAAGAGCCAATGCTAACCAACAAGACATTTTTGGTAATACCGATGCTATTGTCAAATTCGTTCTAGAGGGACACGACAGGGGCGTAAATTGGGCTTCCTTTCATCCAACTCTTCCATTAATTGTATCCAGTGGTGACGACAGATTACTTAAAGTTTGGCGTATGAGCGAAACAAAGGCATGGGAAGTCGACAGTTGTCGTGGACATACTCACAATATTATGTGCTGCCTTTTCCATCCATACAAAGACATTATCATCTCAGTTGGTGAAGACAAGAGCATTAGAACCTGGGATCTCAACACTAGAACACCATTACAACAATTCAAGCGCGAAAACGACAAGTTTTGGTATATCGCTGCCCACCCAACCATTAATCTCTTTGCAGCTGCTCATGATAGTGGTGTCATGGTTTTCAAACTAGAACGTGAACGCCCTGCCAGCGTTTTATCTCAAAATTCCTTATTCTTCATTACAAATGACAAATATGTCAAATCTTTTGAATTTGGCCCGGATAGGGAATCTTATCCATTATTATCATTGAAGAAGATTGGAAACCCATGGGAACCTATTCGCAATATCTCATACAATCCTTCTGAAAAAGCTATTCTGGTAACTACAAAAACTAACAATGAGAATATCTATGAACTCTTTTCAGTTCCCAAGGAAACCGCTACAGCTATTGAACCAAGTGAAAGCTACCGTGGTTCTGGTGATCAAGCAATTTTCATTTCTCGTAATCGTTTTGCTTTGTTCTCTAAGGAATCGCAAACAATTGAAATTCGTGATATGAAGAATTCAGTTACCAAAGTCATTAAACCACCAGTAACAGCTACAGACATATTACCAGCACCAGCTGGTCTTGTTCTTCTTATTTCTGCAACATCTGTTGTTCTTTTCGATATTCAACAAAAGAAGGTTGTTTCTGAACTTGCTGTCAATGGTGTCAAGTATGTTTCTTGGTCTAGTGATGGCCATTATGTTGCCCTTCTTGGTAAACACACAATTACTATTGCTACAAGAAACCTTGAAATTCTTGCCTCTCTTCACGAAACCATTAGAATCAAGAGTGCTGTATGGGATGACTCTGGAGTTCTTCTTTATTCCACTTTGAATCATCTCAAGTACAGTTTATTAAATGGTGATAACGGAATCATTAAAACATTAGACAATACCGTATACCTTATAAAAGTTAAGGGAATTAATACTTATGTTTTAACCCGTACAGGAACAGTTGAAGTTATTGAAATCGACCCAACTGAATATCGCTTTAAGAGAGCTCTTTTGAACAAGAACTTCAATGAGGTCCTTCGTCTTATTAAGACTTCTAACCTGGTTGGTCAAAACATCATTGGCTACTTGCAAAAGAAGGGATATCCTGAGGTTGCCCTTCAATTTGTTCAAGATCCACAAACTAGATTTGATTTGGCCATTGAATGCGGAAATTTGACTGTTGCTCTTGAACAAGCAAAGGAAATTCAAAAGCCTGCCGTTTGGAAGATTTTGGGTGATGAAGCTATTGCACAAGGTAATCATGAAATTGCTGAACTTGTCTATCAAAAGCAAAGTCAATTTGACAAGCTCTCATTTCTGTATCTTATTACTGGTAATGAACAAAACTTGAAGAAGATGGCTACTATTGCCAACCACAGAGGTGATACCAATGCTCAATTTACCAGTGGAATTTACCTTGGAGATGCAAATGAAAGAATTGAAGTACTAAGAGCTGCTGGCCTTAACCCATTAGCATATGCTCTTGCTAAAAGCAATGGACTTGATGACCTTGCTGAAGAAATCCTTGAATCATCAGGTGTCGACAAGAGTCAAATCAACATCAATATAACTGATTCTACATCTGAATCCCCAACTCCAGAAGTTGTTAATCCACTAGCTGGTATCAACTGGCCACTCAAGTCCACATCATTGTCGTTCTTTGAACAAGCAATTCTTGGACAAGTTGAAGATCTTTCTCTTGAAGAACCTGAAGAATACACCAAGGCCGAAGATGAAGGTGAAGTTGCTACTGATGCTTATGATGCCTATGAGGACGAAGAGATGGGAGAAGATGCTTGGGGCCTTGAAGCTGAAGAACTTGAAATTGAGCCTGGTGTTGTCGAAAAAGATTCCAGTGAACCTGGTGTATCAGAAACCGATATCTGGGTTCGTAACTCGCCCCTTGCTGCAGATCACATTGCAGCAGGAAATTTTGAATCTGCTGCCCAATTGTTGAATCGTCAACTTGGTGTTTCTAATTTCTCACCTCTTAAGGACAGATTCATGGAAATCTATCAAGCTTCTAAGCTTTACCTCCCAGCTAACGATAGCCTTCCATCTCTTGAATATTTTGTCCGACGCAACGTAGATGAAACAAATCCTCTCAAGGCTCTTCCATTTATTCCTGGTTTTGATCAATTAAAACCAACACTCCAGGAAGCATTTAGAGCAGTTATGCAAAATAAGCCAGAGCTTGCAATTTCATTGTTCAGAAAGATCCTTTACATTATTGCAACCATAGCAGTTACTACCAAAGCCGAAGCAGAAGAATGCAAGCGTCTTGTTGGAATCTGCAGAGAATATATTCTAGCATTCACAATTGAACTGGAAAGAAGATCTTTACCAGCTACCGAGTTGAAGCGAAAGTTAGAACTTGTTTCATACTTTACCAAGCCTAAGCTTGAACCTCAACATGCCGCTATTCCATTAAGATTAGCTATGATTGAATCATATAACCACAAGAACTTTGCTTCTGCTGCTACATTTGCCACAAAACTGTTAGAACTTCCCAATCCTGAAAAAATTGCGGAGAAGGCTCGCCTCATTTTGGAAAAGTCTAATAGAAATCCAAGAGATACTGTTGAAGTTGATTATGACCAATTTGCTGATTTCGACATTTGCCCTGCATCGCTTACACCTATATATGCCAGCTCGCCATCAATTTCAGAATCATTCACTGGGGCCAAATATCACGCTGAGCACAAGGGTACTGTATGTAAGATTACACAAATAACTGTTGTCGGAGCCAAGGCAACTGGATTAAAGGTAGCTATTTAGTTTTTGAGATATGTTAATAATTGGAAAAAATAAAAAACGGTTAATCAAGACATGATTAAGTAGGAAAAATGTAATTTTTAGGAGTGTAAAATTTTTATATATAAATATTAGAAAAAAAATTACTTTGAATATATAATTATGATTTGTAAAAATTAGTCAAAATGTTGCCAAAAGGTAACTGGGGCTTTGATTCACTTATGTATGTGGTTCTAGATAACATTCGACATGATAGTTACATGATAATTCTATTAAGGCTTTTAGTCGAAAAAAGAATAAATATCAACTGGAAATGAATTTGTTCAATGTCGCTTAACAACACCTTGAGCATCAGCAGAAGCCATGATATACTTTTTGTAGTCATAGATTGTACCATCGAATTTGTTAACAGTACCATTTTCACAAACCCAAATATTTTTGGCAATTGTTGCAATCATAGATACATCGTGAGAAACCATTAATATACCACCTTTAAACTTCTTAAGAGCGTCAGCCAAAGCATCCAAACCGGCAATATCCAAATGATTGGAAGGTTCATCCAATACCAAGACGTGAGGGTTTCTCATGGACAAACAAGCAAAAGCAACACGAGACTTTTGACCACCAGAAAGAAGTTGCATCTTTTGTAGACCCAAGGTACCGGTGATGCCAAATCCACCTAAATGTCTTCTGTATTCTTCTTCGTTCTTTCCTGGGAATTCGTGGGCCATCCATTGTACAGCAGACATATTCAAGTCCATACCATCAACGTGATGTTGAGCAAAGTAACCGATTCTCAGTCTGCCATTTCTTGTTGCTTGACCCGTTAGAGGTTTAAGTTGTTCCAACAAAAGCTTGATCAGCGTTGTCTTACCAGCACCGTTAGCACCTACAAGAGCAATTCTGGAGTCCATCTGTACATCTAAATCAACATCCTTCAAAAGAATTTTATCTGGAGTGTAGCCGAATGTAACGTTGCTTAGTTGCAATATAGGAGGTGAAAGCTTTTCTGGATCTGGGAATCTGAATGTGATAGTTTGTTCTTCTTCTGGAGGTTCCAAAACCGGAAGTTTTTCCAATTTCTTGATTCTTGATTGGGCTTCGCTCGACTTTGCGGCGTTGTATCTGAACTTGTCGATGAAAGTTTGCAAATGTTTACGATATGCCATTTGACTCTCATATTCTCGGATAGCATTCTTTCGTCGTTCTTCCTTTGTGGCATAGAAGCCGTCGAAGTTTGTACTTCTGTAGTAGTCCAAACGCTCATTGTGTTGATAGATAATGTCGGTGGCTACTTCGTTCAAGAATGCTCTGTCGTGGGAAACAACCAAAACGGTTGAAGGATAAGTTTGCAAATAGTTTGAAAGATAAGTAATGGAAGGAACATCCAACATATTGGAAGGTTCATCAAGAAGCAATAAATCTGGCTTGAAGAAAAGTGCTCTGGCAAGAGCCAATCTCATACGCCAACCACCAGAGAAAGATTTGGTAGGCTGTTGTTGAGCTTCCTTAGAGAAACCAAGACCGTATAGAATTGAGGCAGCTCTGCTTTCTGCCTTGTCAGATTCAATTTCAGCAAGCTTTTCGAGAACATCGTTCAAGTTGGACTCAACTTCAGATCTTTCATCATCAATTTCTCGAAGTTCCAGAGCTTCTGAATTATTAGATCCTAATTCTTCGACGGTTTGCTTGTATTTTTCATCCAATTCTTGGATCTTATCTTCGAGTTTCTTTTGATCAGCAAGTAAAGCTTTTCTCCAAACATCTGCATCCAAAACACTTTGTAAGGCGATAGTATCGTCACCTCGAATTTCTTGCTCTACGTGCAAAATTGTAATGTGTTTAGGAACGGGCAACTCACGTCGGGAAAGAGCTCTGAGCAACGTAGATTTACCAATACCGTTTTGACCAATGAGACCATAACGGTGACCATAAGAGAGTGTAAGTGTTGTATCAGACAAGACACGTTGACTTGTATTGCCAACAAATAAATCAAAGTTTTCAATCTTAATATCTTTGGATTTACCTGCAGAAGACCCAAAGTCGATAGGGTTGACGGTCAAGAAGAAATTATCATAATCTTCCTTGTTATCATTCTTGATGAGACGAGAAGCTTCGTATTCAACATTCTTGAGTTTCTTCTTAGCTTGTTTGGCTGCAATCTTTCGTTCAGCCTTCTCCAACTTCTTCTTGTCAACACGACTCTCAAATTTACGGCCACCAACGTGCTCCAAGTCGGAAACACCTGCGGTACCGGTACCATATGCTGATTGATTAAGGGCAGCAGCATTGTGACGTTGTGCTGTGAGTAAAGTCTTCTGATCAATCTTTCTTTGTGACATGTCAATAGCTGCACCTGAATTGGCCATTGTTTCTTTATAAATTTTGGTGAATTCATCGACAATTGCCTTATTTAATTCACCAATAGCTGTGGCTTCCGCCCCGGCACTCTTGAGGATGCCCGATATGAAGTCAGCTTCTTTAGGAATTTCAATGGTAGCAGCGGCAAATGGATCCGTCAATTTGTCAGTAACATACTTGACGTAACCTGTTGCGTAGTCACTGACGACGGCATCGACAGAGGGGGACGCCTTGCGAACTTTGGCAGCAAGTGTTGACATTGTTGTTATGGTAAAACTGATACAATGATTTATAAATCAGTTAGTTGAAGTTACAATTGACGACTGTGAAAATGTTGGTTGACAAAAAATGTTGATCCAACTAGTGAAAAAAGGACAGAAGTTTTTTATGGTGAGTGAAGATTCTATGAATCATCGACATCTTTGTAACACAATCTGTAACATAAATGTAATTACGCTACTATATTCAAAACATGAAATATAAGTCTAATGGTCTAATGTATATAGACAGAATATATATATATCATTTATATATCAATTAGTTATAATTTTCTTGATATCTGCTGTATTATTCTGATTCTAAAATGGGAATATGGCAATATCTTAAATTTGGCTAGATCATTTCATGTATCAAACAAAGCTTTGCAGTTTTTCACATTGATTTTTTAACAAGGATATTCCAAAGAGAGCAAAAAAAAAAAAGAAAAAATGATGGTAAAATATTGACTGTCATTTTTCATTATTATATGTCTCTTAAAGTGTTTTTGATATATTTCCATACAACCTGGACTATTTATTTGCAACCTTTGTTGCTATGCCTGATTTTCCAAAATCGATTCAAGGTGAAGTTGGGACAAATACACGGCTGTGCTTTAAAATTTTTTTATGTAATTGTAACGAAATTTTTTGACCTTTAGAAAATTTTTTATTTTCTAACCTTTTAAAAATCACAGATACTTCAACACTTCTAGAATTTTTAAACATTTACAACCAGAATTCTAGGTTAAACTGGATTATATTATTTTTTATTAAAAAAAAATGCCAGGTGCTTGTTCTACTAAGCGTCAAAGACTAGAAGAGTCTTCGACAATAACGAAAAAAGCATCTTCTCATCCATCAAGAATTTTTTCACCATTCAGATCAGTTGGAAATGTCACAAATGGTATTCCATTTGCCGTCACTAACTTGGGACAAAACTTTGTCATAACAACAAGTGTTGGAAACTTCTTTCAAATTTACGATGCATCATCTCTTCATTTACTGTTCGTTTCTTCACCCCGAACCCCCTCTCCTATCACCTCTCTACACTCACATTTTCATTATGTTTTTGCAGCTTGGGGGAACAATACTATCGGAATCTTCAAGCGTGGAAAACTAGAAACCACATTATTGTTAGATTCTTCAATTACTCCTGATGGGCCAATCAAGTCTATATGCTTGTTCGGTGAGCACCTATGCGCAGCAACAGATACTACGATAACAGTCTTTAAGGTTAATCCAAAGATACCAAGCCAGGATCCCGAACTTTATACTTCGATAAAGATACCAAAGTCATTTGGAAAAATCAAAGAAATTATTCATCCTCAAACTTATCTTAATAAAGTTGCAGTTATTGTTGACAATTCTATATTACTTTACAACGTCAGGACCGGCCGATTGTTATTTTCATCAGACGCAACTAGTTCGCCAATTACTTGCATCGAATCTTCTCCAGTTTTAGATATTGTTGCTATCGGTACAGCTTCAGGCGAAATTCAGCTTTATCATTTGAAACAGGGACGAGTTGTTTTCAGTCTTGACTGCGGCTCCCGTGTCACCTCCATGTCTTTTAGAACAGACGGCACACCAATTCTTGGTGTTGCTACAGCAGCAGGAGACATTTTATTTTATCATTTAAATTCAAAAAAGAGAATCCACATACTGAGAGAAGCTCACAAGGAAGAAAATGGAGGTGTTTCTCGTATTCATTTTTTCAATGGCCAGCCAATTTTCGCTACCAATGGTGGTGATAATAAACTTTCAGAATACGTTTTCGATCCTTCAGTAATCAAGGGAAATGACGCCGAATCTAAAGAGTCAATTGCTGCCATATCAGCCCCAAGATTACTCAGAAGCAGAGGTGGTCACTCTTTACCACCAGTCTCAATTTCATTTACCGACGAAGAGGCGCATTTTATTCTTTCTGCTTCTAGAGATCACTCTCTTTGGAGTTTCTCACTTAGAAAAGATGCTCAATCATATGAATTTTCTCAAAAGGAAAAAAGAGTTGTTAACGGTAAAGCCAGGGCTGGTATTTACGGTTCTTATCAAGAAAAGTTTCCCGAAATTATTGCCATGGCTTATGAACGTAACAAGCAGGGCAGATGGGATAACATTTTGACAGCACACAAAGACTTGACATATGCACATTCATGGAATGGTAAAAAAGGTATTGTTGGACCTTACCATTTAGAAACCTCAGATGGTGGATTTGTCAAGGCTGTTTGCATTTCACCATGTGGCAACTTTGGTGTTGTCGGCTCTTCACTTGGAGGTATCGATGTTTACAACTTACAAAGTGGAATACTGAAAAGACACTTTATCGGACATACACAGGCTATAACTGGCATTGCTATGGACTCTTTGAACACCACCTTAATATCCTCTTCATTAGATGGACAACTTAGATTCTACGATTTCCAACATAAAAGTGGTATCTGCAAAAAGATTACACTTCCATCTTCAATAACTTCTATGGTGATACATAATGGATCAGATTTGGTTGCTGTTTCATTAGATAACTTATCTATTGTTGTTATTGATGTCAAAACCAAAAAAATTGTCCGTGAGCTATGGGGACACACAAATAGCATTACCTCTTTTGACTTTTCTCCGGACGGAAGATGGATTATTTCAGCTTCATTAGACTCAACCATCAGAACATGGGATTTACCAACTGGTGGGTGCATTGATGCTGTCAAAGTTGACACTGTCGCAACATGTGTCAAGATGAGTCCCAATGGCGATTGGCTCGCAACCACACATGTTCAAGGTCTAGGTGTAAATTTATGGACAAATAGATCACAATTCAGGAAGGTTTCACCGAGAATTATCACTGAAGAAGATGAAGAAAGAGATGGAATTGCTTCAATTTCTATGCCAAATGCTAATGGTGAAGGCGGTGTCAACATCATTGAAAGCGCAGTTACCGAGGAAACAGAAGATGATAAAACAGTAAATGAATTATCTGGCTATACCACTGTTGATCAACTAAGCAAAGAGTTGATTACATTAAGTATGCTTCCAAGAAGTAAGTTCAACACTTTGACACACTTAGAAGCTATCAAGCTACGTAACAAGCCCAAGCAAGCTCCAAAGAAACCAGAGAAACTTCCATTCTTTTTGGGTTCAGCTGCTGGAAACAACCAGGCCGCTTCTGGAAGTGATGCATCTGAACTTAAAAGACAACAAGACAGCAACAAGCCTGTCGAAGAGGGAACAAATAGAGATACTGAACTTGCTAGATTGCAAAAGGAAAACAAGGTCGTTTTCGAATCAGAATTTACACGATTATTGAATGATGAATCAAATATCCCTGCCTTTATTGCACACTTAAAGTCACTCTCTCCAGCCTCAACAGACTTGCAAATCAGATCATTGAATACATATGCTCCTTTGACTGAGTTTATCAGATTCGTCAATGCTCTTACATTTGCTTTACAACAAGCAAAGGACTATGAATTGGTTCAAGCTTGGATGGCAATGCTTTTGAGAGTTCATGGTGATGTAATTCTTGCTCATTCACAAATTAAGAAACCAAAAGAAAATAATAATGAGGAAGAAGAAGAAGAAGAAGAGGATGAGTTTACAGTTTATATTCCTGAGCTGGTTGCTGCCTTGGGTAAATGGGACGAAGAGCAACGTAAGGCAAGCAAAAGATTAGAAGATCTTGCTAAATACTGCTCTGGTGTAATTGATTTTTTGAAAATTGCATAGTTGTTTTTCGAAAACCATCTAGACATATATATAAGATTGTATCATACTCGTAATATAATAATTTGTATTCATACTATACCCATTATCAACGTAACGTTATTGTTTTGCCAAATATTAGGCTGCATTGCTGGCTATTTAATCTGTATGTACTCTAATTATTGGCTCACTAAGTTTAAGGACAAACAACTATAGTATACTATAACTAGACTGGTTATAAATTTTACTGGGACAATATTTGCCTTTTTCCCATTTTTTGTTTTCATAATTCGGAACAACTGAAATTCCTCAGAGTTTAGGGTTAAATCTGAATACAAACAAACAAACTATAAAACCCCGAAACTATAATAAAACTTAAATTTACCAAACATCGGAGAAATAAAAAAATACACAACAATACTGTAAGTATATAACTTTTTTTTTTCTTGTAAAAAAAAAGCAAATAGCAATCAGAAAATGATATTTCTTCTAAATAAAATAATAATCAAATAGATTCAAATAAAATAATAATCAAATAGATTCAAATAAAAACATAAAGATAATAGTAATAAGTATTCAAAATTGAATCAGATATAAAAACAAACAAACATTCCATAACTGAAAGCCTATGTCTAATAATATTGAATAGATTTTTTTTGTCAACAAAAAATATTTGTTGTTATTGTTTGTTTATCCACGGATGGAAAAGTCAACTGGGATACCGTCATATTCGCCATATCCAAGAGCAAGGTTAATGTTTTGAAGACATTGAGTGGCAGCACCCTTAAGAAGATTGTCAATGGTAGCTACAATAACAACTCTGTCTTGTCTAGAGGAAACACCGAATCCACCAATGATGACACCGTGCTTACCGGAAATGTCTCTGACGAGAGGAGATTCACCAGTGACGTGGATCAATTTTTCACCAGCATATCTGTCTTGGTAAAGGTTTCTGATTTCACGAGAGGTGAGCTTAGTTTTCAATGGAATAGAGATTGTATGGGTGATACCTTGGAACCATTGGGCAACATGGGGAGTGAATGCAATTTGAGTTCCGAGCTGTCTAGAAACTTCACGTTCGTGAATGTGGTCAGTGAGAGAGTATGGGATAAGATTGTTAGTAAGAACCTTCAAGTCGTTCTTTGGAGATGGCTTGGTACCAGCACCAGAGTAACCAGAAACACCAAATACTGTTGGTTGGCCTTCACCCAAGTGTTCCAAGATTGGAGCAATGGCGAGTTGAGCGGCAGTAGCGTAGCAACCTGGGTTAGAGATCTTACGAGCAGTAGCGTAGTCTTTTCTGTTTCCTAATTCTGGGAGACCATAAAGCCATTCCTTGGTTTCATCAAATCGGTAATCGGCGGACAAATCGATAATAACAGACTTTTTAGCAGAGTTGGCATTAGAAATGGCGTCAACAAAAGGCTTGCAGACACCATTTGGAAGAGCCATGACCCAAACGTCGACATCTCCACGTTCTTCAAGTCTCTTGATATCTTCAACTTGTAAGCTTTCGTAGATAATGCGTTGCTTGTCATAGCCATTGAGTGGTGTGCCAGCGAGTTCTCTGGATGAGACGTGGGAAAGTTCAAGGTAAGGGTGCTTGTTGATCAAGTCAATAAGAGCTTGACCAGTGTAACCACGAGCTCCAATAAGAGCTACCTTGGCTGGCTTGTTATTATTACCATCTTTCAATGGTGGGTTTGGATTTGTTGAGTAAGATCTCATGCCAAATTTCATGTTGGATCTCATCATTGGGCTTCTAGAAAAGATGGAAGATGTTCTGGTAAAGGTAGAAAATGATCTGGTTTGAATCTTTGGTCCAGATGCAGAAGATCCATTGACAGCGGCAGCTTCAGCGAGTTCAGTGCTTACCTTGGCTGAAAAGTCAGCAATAAGCTTGGAGATAACAGCAGGATCGCTAATTCCGTACCAGAATAAGATCTTACCGTCCTTGGCGAAAGAGCCATCAGCCTTGCTAAAATGCCATGGTGAGTTTTCATCTTGTTCAGAGACAACCCATTGGAGAGATGGATAATCCTTTCTGATAGCAGACCAAACGTTGTCAGTGACACTGTTCAACCAGCCGTTCTTTGAAGAAAGGAACTTGTCCAAAACTGGGGTAGATTGATCGTTCTTGACAATGGCAAGAACTTCAAGAGGTTCATCACCATAAGCCATAAATGAAACACCTTCCAAGGATCTGAGGTAGCTGGCGACAGAAACCTTTCTGTTGGCGATGGCAGGGTCTCTTTGGAGAGCCTTTCTAAGGGCTTCTTGAGATGGAAATTGTTCCAAGTTGTTTCTAGAAAGAAGTTTGTAACCACGTCTAATAAGAGTACCAGCACCAGTGTCAGTGAAAAGTTCCTTCTGTAAGTCGTGAACGGAAATGATGGCAACAGATGAAGATCTGGGGAGGTAGGTAAGAAGTTCCTTGATTTCCTTGATCTTGAGCTTGGTACCGTACTTAACCCATGATTCCTTCATAAGATCGTCGTATTCTTCATCAAGATTGATGACTGAGATTTTCTCACCAGTAGCGCCATTGATGAGGCCACCCTTTTCGTTGAGGTAGACAATCTTCAAAGGTTCAATTACTCTGGCGAGTTCACCGGCAGCGACATCGGCGTTGACGTTAAGAATTTGGCCGTCGGTGGTTTCAGCCAATGAGGTAAGGATAGGAAGAACACCAGCATTGATAGATGCTTCAATAGGAGTTTTGTCGACTGAAGTAATTTTGCCGACCAAATGGTATTTTTCTTTGTCAAGGTAGTCGGCGGTGAAAACACCACCAGTGATTGGACGAGCGCGAACACCCAATTTTTCGAGGGCTTCAACCAATTTAAGGTTTTGTTGAAGGAACATTTTTCTGACAACGCTCATAGTTCTGGAATCGGTAATACGGATACCATCGATATAATCGGGTACAATTCCTTGAGATTCCAAGACAGCATTGATTTGAGGACCAGTACCATGTAAGACGATAGGATAAAGACCTACATGGTAAAGGAAGGCCAAGGATGAAGATAATTCTTCCAAGTTATCAGTGATAACAGCACCACCGACCTTGATAACGGCAAATTGTTGGCTATAGTTATACGTTTGTTAGTCAGTATAAGGTGTAATAATTACGAATTATGATAGTTATGACTCTTAACAAAAGGGAAAAATTTCGTAAAAAAAAAAAGTTGCACATACTTGGAAACAGAGGTGAAATATTTAAGGTATTGTTCAACTTCACGCTTGGATCCAATACTGTCAAGCAATTGAATGACAGTAGATCTAGTAGAATAGCTTCTAGCAGAATTTAATGACTTTTTTTGTCTTTTTTCAGCTTGTTGATTGACTTGAACACCGGAAGGTGCGGGGAGGCTGGAAGTAGTGTGGAAAGCAGCAACTCTTGCGGAGCGGGCTACGGTGGTCGACCGCAAGAGGGATTTTACAGATTGACGGCCTACGGTTCGAATCATTATGTTGGTTGGAACAAATAATTATCGAGAACGGGGATACCAAGAGTAGAAGGTAAGAAAGAGGAAGGAGAGAGAGAGAAAGAGAGTAAAAAAGAAAAAAAAGAGAGAGAGAAGAAAGAGAGTAAAATAAAAATACAGTAAAAATCAAATCAAATACAGGTAAAAAAATCCACTGTGGCAATTAGCAGTAAGGAAATTTTTACAAAATGAAAAAATTTTAAGTCCATAACTGGGTTAGGGTATTTCTTGTATGGTAAATGGCAGAGTGACACATTTTATAGGACACAATGACCGAGCACTCCGAAAGTTATGACCGATTTGGCCGTGCACCGGGGGCTATGGGTGAAGATACGATTATGAGCAATCAAACAGTAGCAACATTCAGAGTAAAGCAAACAAAATCTGACTTTTTTTTTTTAAAAAAAAGATGCCATTAATTATGTACAAAATATTGATCTATATCTATGGGGGCATAAAAGCTTTGTCTTCCAATAATGAAACCAGCTTTCAAATAATAAAACAAATCCAAAATCCAACAGTCAAACAACGCACGCTTAGAACTTTCTGTCCAAACGATTCAACTTCTTAGCAGTTCTAGCGTTGTTTCTAGTACCTTGACCACGAACGGGCAAGTTCATAGCATGTCTACGACCAGCATAACTGCCAATATTTCTCTTCAAAGCAATGTTGCTTCTGACAATGTTCAATGCTTCCTTTTCAATAGTGTAGTTGGCCAACTCAGCGTTGATAGCCAAAACATCCTGTTCGGTCAATTGGTGCATTCTCTTTTGAGGATAGAATCCAAGTTTTGAGCAGATCTTTGTAGCATTATTGATTCCCAAGGCGTAAAACTTTGCTGCCAATCCTATCTATGTTGAGTTTAAAAAAAAAAAAAAAATGTTATTATTAGTACGGTTTGTAGTAATGTATTTGCAATATAAATTTATATTAGACTTACCGAAACAAGTCTGTTTCCTCTAAAGGACTTTCCCATAATATTTGTAGTCATCTTTTCACAGTTGTCGTTATACTAAAGCCGGTAATTTCTAACAAAAAGGTTTATTTGGTCCAGTCAAAAGGGTGGCTTGAAATGTCAAGAAAGAAAAGTGAGAAAAAAAGTATAATGTAATCATGTGACTAATCACATGTCACCACCACAGTTTCAGTCAGTGGGTAGATAGTGGCACTGATTTAAAAGACTGTTCTATTCCATTCCTTCTATGACTTGCTTTTAAGAATATATAAGATATATTTTGCAAAGCTGCTGTGGCGATATACTACTAATTAATTAAATAATACTACAATGACCGAAAAATTTCAGCTACCAAGTATGTTTACGAATATTGTACGTTGCTAATTCTTTATAATCTAACAGCATAATTGTTTTTTTTGATTTAACAAACAGGCGTACAAGAGATCAATACGTAAGTACTTAGGCGATTCTATAATTGCGATATTCTATATATTCTACATATACTAACGACCCGTACTAATGACAGTCCAATTTCAAAGGAAGAATTAGAAGTTCTCCGTCATCAATACTATTCAGAGGGCCAATTTGTCTCTTTGCAAACTCGATTCAACTATGCATGGGGTTTGGTTCGTTCGCCAATAGTCTCTGACCAACAATTCGGAGTAAAGATGCTTACTGATCTTTTCAAGGATTCTCCGGAACGCCGTCGTGAAGTCTTATACTATTTATCTATTGGATGCTACAAACTCCAAGACTATTCAAACGCCAGAAAATATGCAGATATACTGTTGGAACTAGAACCAGAAAACAGACAAGTTGCTCAATTGAGACAAGTTATTGAAGATCGTTTGGCCAAAGAAGGACTTATTGGAATTGCTATTGCTTCAAGTGTAATTGCTGCTGTGGCTGCCGGTGTTACATTTTTCGTAAGAAATAATAGACGTTAAGGTGCCCACAATCTCTTTCAAAAGATACAAAAAGAAAACACTCATCATCTCATTTTTATTTATAGTTAAATAGAATATAATTTTTTGTTAGGAAATTAGTATTCAAGTTATGAAATTTTAATATTATTGGTACTAGTATAAATATTCGAATAATTGTAGAAAAAAAAAAAAAATGCAATAATTATCGAACAGTGTATCCTCCATCGATAATCAAATCTGAGCCAGTCATGTAGGAACTGGCATCGGATGCCATAAAGACTATAGGTTCTGCTACTTCCTCAGGTAATGCCATTCTACCCATAGGAATCTTCATTTCCCATTGAGTCTTTAAATCAAAAATCCCATCAAGCTTACTTCCTTTCCTTTTTTCGAAAATCTTCTTTGTGAGAGGTGTTAGTATATAACCAGGCGACAAAGAATTGACTCTAATTCCATATGGTGCCCACTCAGAAGCTAGTGACTTTGCTAGATGAATTACACCAGCCTTGGACATATTGTATGCAGCTTGGGGTTGTGGATAGTTGACTATTGATCCGGACATTGATGCAATTAGAATAATAGATGCCCGGGTAGTCAGTGGCGTGTTAGCTTGACTGGCCAACTCCATAGACTTGATTTCAGGTAATAAATATGCATTTTTTATAGAAGCATTATTTTTGGCGGAAGGAGATCCATTGTTTTTAGCTTCTTTTGTAGGTTGCGATGTAGCTTCATTGTTCTCAGGCTTTTCTGATGACGTATTGGCATCAACAGTTGGAGAGGCTTCCTTTGCGTGATTAGTTTTGAGGTGGGATGATGATTCACTTTCCCCATTTAGATTTGTGCTAGTTTCCCCAGAGTTTTCTGTAGCCACTTTACTGCTATTGTTTTCTAAAGGACGAGGCTGATTTTGTTCTGCATTAGTAACAGTACCATTGGCATTTTCTAGAGTAGATGATGAAATTGAACTAGAGCTTTCTAAATTTTCATTAATGAATTCTGCTATTTTCTTTTCTTGTTTAGGTACTGGCGACTGCTCTTTATCTTTATCCTGTAGAGGATTCTGTTCAATAACAGCTTTAGCAAATTCTGTAGCTATAATCATAGATCCTGCTAAATTAACTTCTAGTAGTCTTTTAAGCTGTTTTTCTGGATAGTCAACAGCAGATATGTTTTCACAATATCCAGCTGTATTTATCAAGACGCTCAATGGTGTATCGTTATGGTATGCTTTAATTGCTTTCATAGTTTTTGAAACAGTAGCTTGATCTGAAATGTCACATAGCCAAGTGCTAACTGTTAAAGGTGTTGGTTTTGGACCTTCGGGGATTTCATTTGGTTTTGCCCCATTTGAAGATGTAGTCCCCCCTGTCTTGGATTTGGCTGGATCTTTATCGTCTTTTACTTCGGATATGCGATTTGTTTTTGTTTGTTGAAATTTTTTCTGAGCCTTAATTATTCTATCATATTGATTGTACATTTGCTCAACTATTGGCCTTAGAGCAGCCTCAAGCATCACAGCAGAAGACGGTGCTGGCTGAGGATAATCAATGAGTGCAATATTGCGAGCCCCAGCTCTAACAATAGCTTTACAAACAGCGTTTGCAAGACCCCCAGAGGCACCGGTTACTACCACCGTTTTGCCTGTTAATGAAAACAAATTTTTAGAAATCATCGAGTGAAATATCTCCCCTTTATAAATTTTGTTAATGATGGGTCATATATTGAATATAAATGTATATAAAAAACTGGCTAGAAGAAAAGTTTAAAATTTCTATTTATTAGTCTATTCCATGGTGTATCAGATGATTGATTGAAGAGATGAACAAATTCAATCTCAAGTTCCAGGGACCTTAAAATAGCACGGCTAAAACTGATATTTTTATCTTTTTCAACGCCTTTTTTTTTCTGACCTTTTTTCTAGTTAAAGATTCAGAGACGTTCTATAGATTACTATTGACTATCAAAAGTTTCTATATCGAAGTAAAAAAACATTAAAATAAGCAAGAGTATGTTGAACCACAGATTAAGGATACCTAATACCTGATAGCACAAATTGAAAAGTTTTTTTGCATTTATCGAATCCAAACTTTCTATTATGAGGAAGTAATTAAAAATGCTTTTCACAATTTTTATTTTGCACCGTAGGGCGGTGAACCCAAAAAAGGCAATTTACTTGTGAAAAGCATATTCTTGAAGATAATTCAAAATATGGACAATCTTAGATAATATGCCATATATAAACCTCTGTGATCCAATATCATGAAGATAAGATTATTGCCAGACAATTTGATACTACAATACTTGAACTAATGCAAGAAACTTGTTTTCTTTGGTGGTGATAAATTTAGCATGCTTCAGAAGTATCCAAGAACATTCATATTTTAGTCTTTATAAGAGCTTGAGCTTTAATGGCAGGGTAATAAATATGGCCATATCGCAACTAAGGGTCATGTACACTCTGTGACATACCCTTGTCTATAAATAGGAGAAGTAACCTCAATCCAAATAAATCAACAACAAATGGTATTATTATTGTTTATATATATATATATACATAAAACTTGAAACTTTTGTTCTTTGTTTTTTCTTATTTCAAAATACCTACAAAAAATCTTACAGTTTCCAGAGATTTATCTGTTTATTTTTCCTGATGTTCAAAATGGAAAATAATAGAGCCATGTCCCTTACTGATTCACATGTTTACTCACTTACTACAATGAGTAGCATACTGACCAAAATGGAAGTTGAAGAGCATGATCATAATGACGGTGATATCACTTTCCATGATGACGATAATGACAATGATGACTATGACGACGATGATGATGATGATGGTGATGATGATGATAAAACATCTTTTTACGAATTGTTGCGTAATTCCATTCTTTTGTTGAATCATGGTAAGTATAAAGCTAACTACAATTTACGCCCCAAGGAAATTTCCGAGACTTCGAGAATTATTGCCAAACTGTTCCGTCCTCAAAGTCTTCTTGAGTGGCAGTCATCATCTACAACAGCAATACCATCCCTTGAAAGCATTGTTGAGGAAAAGTGGAATACTATTTTTGTCGAAATCAGCAAGCATGGAAAGCTGTTTGACACCAAAGAAAAATTACGGTTTCATGTTCATTTTCCAATACCTCATCCAATAACCACAATGTTCGTTGCCCATTTTACGATGAAAATAACTAAGCAAGATTTAGCCAATGGAGCTGTTAACAAGATTGTTGAGAATTTGTCATTACCATTTAGCAAAGTCGTTTCTTTCGACGAGACGCATGAGAAGGGAACAGCTCAATTGAAAGAAAAGATTTCAGATGAAATTGATCAAGCTGTGTCTTCTTTGCTTGATTATAATAACAGCAAGTATGGAATCAACAAGTGGAAGTCGTTAATTGACAAATTAAAGCAAAATGGTCTTGAAAATGTTTACCTTCATTGCACAAAAACCTCTCCCATCATGATTGGCATAACCTATCCTATACAACATCTTTCAAGAGATATAATCAACAACTTCCAGCAGTTTAATAAGTCTTATTTGGACCAGGGGAAGTCTCCAATTGACGAATTCTTTGCCAAAGTAGACGGCATCAACAAAAACAATGACGATGACAGCACAGTAGTAGACCAAGTGTGGTATGACTTTAGTCATGTTATGTATCTGATTCTCGAAGCCTATGGGCTTATGCTCATTTACGATGTCCCCTTTTCATATGTTACCTCTGGCGAATGTTGGATCATTCTTACCTTGCCCAAGGCAAAGAACGAAAACGACATTTCTTTTGCTTCAAACTTACATTACCGATTTGTTTATGAGGTGTGCTTTAGTTCTATTCCAAAATGTAGAAAGCAGTATCAGGAGTTTCGCAATTCAAGAGAAATGATTTCTGATAAAAATCAGTATTTAAAGAACTCTCCGTTTGTCATATTGCTAAGTTTGATTTTGGAAGGCTTGGAACGGTCAGAAAAGAAGGACAAGAGCACTCTTACTCCTCGTCTTGATGCGGTTAAGAGAGCAGTTAAAGAGTCAGAAGAAACTACATGTACTATTATGTAGTAAGTCAAGTCCGATAAATTGGTTTTGGAAAGGAGGATCTTTTATGAGCGTTGAAAATTTTATATCTAACATACAGTTTGTTATTTTTACATAAGTAAATTTTTGAATAAATATAGCATATAATTTTTATAAATGACCATAAAAATAAACAAGAGAAAAAAAAAACCGAGGCCAATATGAATCAGCCTAATTGAGATTCTGTAGTTATATTCATACACACACACATGTTTGAATGTAAAAGAGGAGCATTTGATCTGATGAATATATTTAAAATACTTTATGTTTAATATGGAATTTAATAAAGAGTTTCTATAATTTGATTTTTTTTTTTTTTTTTTTTTTTTTTTTTTTAATTTTTTTTTGATAGCTGCGCAGTTTTGATAACAATATGTTAAAATGTTAGCTAGATACACCAGAAAAAAATAAACAATAGTACTCACATTAATAAATTAAGTCTATCAGACTTTAATAGTTCATCAGATATTCAAAGGGCAACTAGGAAAGAAGACTAGTTATGCCCTTTACTTGCAGCAGGAGCATCCACAAGAGGATCCGCAAGAAGATCCGTTAGCACATGAAGAACAGCAGTTGCAACCCATTTTTGATTTATTGATATTTAAAACTGTAAAAGAGTTTGTAGAAAAGTAAAGCGGCTTGATTGTTTGTATTGAAGAAAAGAGATAAAAGTGTTTGTTGATTGATTGGTATGAGAGAATGAATAAAAAAACTTTTTTTTTTTTGAAAATGAGGAAAAAAGCTTTTCTTTTATAGGAATCAGAAATATATATATACAGATTTCTAGTTTCTATAAATCAAATGTATATTTGAATATATCATATGTATATCCACAAGTGATGTATAATACAAATGACCAAAATAATATTATTTTATTGCCTGTATATTCCAATCGGTATTATAGGTATGATTTCATAATTTTCGTTTTAATAATGGATTATCTAACTATATGGTTTGATAGTAGTCCAACCAACCACATTTTACCCTAGGCATTATTTATCAGATTCTCCCATGACTTTTGCTACAATAAAGCATTATGAAACATACCTTTTTTACTGTTCAATATGAGTTTTGATGAATACAAAAGGCGGCATCTATAGTTATAGATTTATGTCTATATCAAAACATTCATATGTTACACATAAAATGAGTTAATAAGCCTTCCTAAATCGGATCAGCCTTCTTTTACTTGATAATAGAATTTCAGTAAACTCTTGACAGTTCAATTTTTTTTAAGTATAAACTATAATAATTCAGTTATTTTAAGTTTCCTTTTTCCCTTTTTTTGGTTTGAACGAATGAATCTATAACTTCGGCTAATTGATTCAGATCGTTTATAATAAAAGGACCAGGGTCTTTGCGGGCCGATACAGGAGTAGAATTGAAATAAACATGCAATGCTGAAGATAAATCATTACCATCCATTGCTGATGATTTCAAAGAAGTAACGCCATTAATGTCTCCATTTAGAAAACAATCCATATTGATTGATGCCTTGTCTCTGGATAAAGTATCTTCAAAGTGCCTTTCCAGCAGGCTTTTTGAAACGGAAATAGCATCACGATCAATTAGAATGCCAGACCACCCTTCAACTTTAGAGGCAGCAAGTTGATCGTTTTGTTGCTCATCACCAATATGTATGAAAAAGCATTCATAATCTTGAACTGCATCATTATCTTGCTTACTGAGCAAAGGATATTGACCATGCTCTTTCAGATCCCTTTAGTAAAAATGTATCAAATGAAAGGTTAGTATTTACTAAACAGCATGAAAAAAATATATATATGAAAAATACGTACCCTTGATCTTGAGAATTATTTGCGCGTTCATCAAAATCATTCAACAAATGAGCGCCACTCTTTGACATAAGCTGAAATTCTGGGTTTTTTAAAACATGAAAGTTTAGTAAACTGTTTCGGACATATTCAAATATTTCCCGTTGAGGTTTGTGCTTCCCTATGAAATAAGAGAGAAAAACATCCCTATAGCCGAAAAACTTTTTCATGTTCAAAGCATTTAAAATATCAAAAACGCGATGATCCGAATTGGAAATAATGCCTAAAGTTATTTTTACGTCTATTGGATTTTCTGAATCTGATTCAAAATCAACTTTTTGATTATAATCTTTTAATCCTTGCAAAGCTGTATACACATCGTTATACACTTTGTATGCATTTTCCGTTTCAAAATGATGATATAGCTTTTCTATAAATTGCTCAGGAAGCACAAGAGGGTGAAAGGAACGTATGATTAATTCTCTCCACCAAAAGTACACCTTTTCCAAATCATTTGGTTCCAACAAATGTATATCATTTGTATTATGTGTATTGCAATCATTCTTGCTCTTGACGTTCACTTTGTTTTTAATAGAGTCAATTTTTTTTATTGATAGCGGACCTGAATCACTGGATTTGTTTTCATATGTGTTTTTACTTGAATCCTTGTCTTGCGTACTATTCTCTGAATTAACTTCAGAATTGCTGTGGTTAAAAATATTATTACTATTATTATTATTATTATTATAAAAAGGATTCCTGTATAGTTTATTAATTTCAGTACTGGGGAGGTATTTCCCATAGTTAGGATACTTTTTAGATAAGAATTTAAATGCATCTTTCATTTGAGAGTTTACATCTTCTGATGAAATCTTTTCTGCTTCTGCTGGAAGATGAGATTTTAAAAAATTATAGTATTGATTATGAACGTCAGGATAAGGAGTATACAAAGTTCCAAAACAATCAAATGTAAGGAAAAAATGTAAAGTAGGTTTTCTTTTTGAAATAGATGAAAAGCGCTTTAGCATCATTCTTTATTTATGATCAATTGATATTTTATGTTATTTTACTGTTGGAAAAAAAAAAAAAAATAAGTTCGGTTAAACTGTTTGCATTTTCAAAAGCAGCACTTTAAAAAGATTCCTTATGATCCAACAGTGCAGCCAAATTTGATTTTCAATAAAAAAGGGGTATATTAAAAAAAAGGTGTTTGGCGATCAAGAAAGTGTACCTTGAAGGTGATGTAGTATAGAGGGTGGCAAGTAGAAAGTATTAATTCAATTCCAAAAAAGACTGGTAATGACGTCAAACTGATTACTGGGATATCCAAAACTATAAATAAGGTATCAAAAAGTATATATTCAATAAAAAGTGCTGCTTGATAAGGCCTTGCTTGATGGTTTTTTTAAAGCTTGCTCCTAATTACAGATGAAAAGTTAGAAATTCTGGGGAAGAGAAACTAAATAATGAGTTGTCTGTGATATGTTACATGTTTGTTACAAAAGCTAATCAAGTCATAACTACAATAACAAATAGCAATAGTACTATATACTTTAAGACTTCAAGTTCAAAGAAAAGACAAAGCATAATTATCACTCTGCCTTTTATACAGGTAATAATAATATATAAAGTCAAAATCCTCACTGTTTATAATATCTCATTTCAATTGTCTAGCTAAATGTATTGGAGAGTGAGTGGTTAACATGGCTGAAAATTTTAATAAAAACTCCAACTATCAAATTGTTTCTTCCCACATCAATCAAACGTTATAAAATTAAATATTTTTACAAAAGTATATCTAATTGATATATTATCTGGTTTGTTTCTTTATTATTCAGTAACATTCAGGTAAATTTGGTTGATTTTGAATCATCACAGTACTTATCACTATGACTATGATTCACCACTTATTTCGTTACAAAAGTTGTGACAAGATATAAAACTATGTTACTAATCACTCTATTATCATTATTTTTTTTGCCCCCAACCTAAACCACATAACTACAGCATCGTTTCACAACTATCCATATTTATTCAAACAGGCTCAACTCTCACAGAAATTACCTTTTGATTCGAGCTATTGAATTATTACTTTCAATTTAGAAATCAACATCAATATATATTAATTAGCCAAAAATTTAGTCAATAACCAACCAGCTATTTTCATATACACATAACTTATCAATATGAGCGAAGAACCTAAAGATGTCGAAATGACAACCGAAACCACAGCTTCAAATGGTAAATTGATTCACTGTTTTGCTTTAAAGCTTGTATCCAACTAACCCTAAATACACATTTTTTTATTTATGCTAATAGAGAAGCCAGCTACTTCAGACAAAAAGAGTAAGCCTACAAAAAAACGATTTGAAGTTAGAAAGTGGAGTGCAGTAGCGTTTTGGTCTTGGGGTATGTTATATTTTTATTCACTTGTCACAATATTTCACTTATATTGACATTCATTTTTACATTTTTGTTAGATATTGTTGTTGATACTTGTGCCATCTGTAGAAATCATATTATGGAGCCATGTATTGACTGTCAAGCAAACCAAAACAGTTCTACAGCAGAAGATTGTACAATTGCGTGGGGGACATGCAATCACGCATTTCATTTTCACTGTATTTCGAGATGGATCAAGCAACGTCAAGTTTGCCCTTTAGATAATCGCGAATGGGAACTGCAAAAAATTGGTGCTTAAAGCTAATCTATATATTTTAAAATTATCGATCTAGAGATGATATCATGCGCTGAGAGTATCAGGGGGGGATTGCGAATACATAAAAAGCAATTTTTGATGCACCCTTTCAACTTTTAAGAGATTCTCACTTTATTTTTATAAATTTGAATTTGTACTTTATATTTAATGTTATGAAACGAAATAAAACTCATTAATGAACTGATTAGATTGTCACTTTTCTTTCACGATACAATAGGCAAAACGAAATGGGCAGTTATATATTTTAATTTGGTAGATATTATAACTTGATATTGAATAAAGATCAACTTTTTAGGAGCTTTTTAAATCTGCAATATCGTCTATTGCTTCATCATCTAATCCGAGTTGAAGTCACAAAAATTTAGATAGTGGGGGAATCACATGACTGATACTGATATGCCTTACTGGCAATTTTATTTCAAACCTGGCTTCCTGTTGTGTTTTTGTTCTCTCCTTTTCCCCATCCATGGTTTCGTTTTCTCATAAGCAACTGCTAAATTTTCTAATCTTCGCCTTTAGTCATTTTTGATTCAAAATATTGATATTACTATAGCTCTCTGGTGCCTGGAATACTATCTGTAATACTTATAATAAAATTAATAACAATAATACTTTTTTTATGTGATATTTTAGATCTATCACTCAATAACTTACACTTGTCTAAATACATAAAGCAGTCTAAACAGAAGCTGGATATTTGAATAATCGATGTCAGCTAAACAGTATAATATAATTGATATTCCAAATGACCTCCATCATCTAATTGCTCAATATCTGAACCATGTTGACCTAAAGCACATGTCACAGATTTTACTACCATTCAATGGCAGCTACATCTATAAAAAACTTTCATGGCGATCGATTATTGTTATAGGGAACAAAGATGTACGTTCTATTAATATATCAAAACGAGCGGTTCCCACCAAGGCTTTCGTTAATCCATCTCGGTATTCTTGGTTTGAGTCTAAAGAAGTTTTTAAGGTGTCTTTATCTGACAACATATACCAAACTACTGATGATTTTATATATTCACTGTCATTTTCATTATCATCTTATCCTCGATTAGAATCAATTGGAATTGTTATTTCTGATGCTGCCGATCTGCGCACCCTACTTGATACAAAAAATTCAGTTATAAAATCAGAAAAAGTTTTAGATTTGATTGATTCCTTATCAGTAAATTACATCAAATCCTTTCCAAAAAATCCACGAAGTTTAAAGAACCTAAAAGAATTTAAATTCCATCTAGGTAATCCGATTGAAGACGAAAGCTTTATCAGATTATTACGATATGCGTCAAACTGTTTGAAATTGAATTCTTTCTATGTTTCCCAACCAAAATTTACCAGGGAATCCATGAATGCGCTAAAGCTACTACGCCAAAAGTCTCTTGAAAGTTTTAGGGTAGCTTTTGGCCCTTCGTTTAGTGGGGATTTATTGTCAGAAGACATTGGACCAATCCAACCGGTGAATCAAATATCATATACCCACGGACTTTTTGTAGAGCCAATAATATATCGAATACACCTCTTTTTTTCATCTGTTCATAGCTATTCAATTGCTGCGCCTTTCGTTGATACCTCTTTTGATTATTTTAATAGGATCAATCCTGAAATCTTACGCACTTTAGATATACGTGTGGTGAATGAATTCAATGACTTTTTTTTGATTGCTTCTATCTTTTTACGAAAACTTCGCAACCTAGAAAAATTAGCAATTAAAATAAACCGATCAAGCTATCCATTCACTCCGTCTACTCGTCTTGAGTACGAGGCATTTGAACGCCTGTATTTCATGTTTACCGAGATTGAAAGGCTAAGTGAAAGAGGTCTTTATAATAACGTGGACATCGACCTGCTTATAAATCAAAGTTGTAGACCTAGAGACGGTGATGTTGACACTTTTCCCAAATATCAACAACTTCTAGTAAAGAAACTATTACAAAACTGTTTTGATATTACTATTCCTGGCTACAACTTTTTTTGTAATCCGCATGAGTCTTGTAAATTAGAGCTTGATGCTAGTGTCGCTAGTGTCGAAGAAACGAATTCAGTTTTTCTGGAGCTATGCCAAATTTATTATACCGCAATGAACTATCAAAAGGTTTTCCAATCTTTGATGGGGCTTTCCAAGTTAGAATATTTAAGTATCCCCTATATGGATCTAACATGTACATTTCCTATACTTGATGAACTGGTTTTGGAATCATGTTTAGGAAATGGCTCTCTAAAACAAATATCGATATGGAAAAAAAATTGGGATTCTGCACATCCTTATCAGATAGTATCAAATTATCTCGGCTTGATAATGAAAGATTTCGAGGAAAAGAGTTTCGTATTGGACGTTGAGAAATTGAGAAATATATACTCAAACTATTTAAATTCTAATACTGAAAAAGAAAAACCAGGCATCAGTACCTTGAAGAGTTTCAAAGAAAAGATTTTATATTCTCAAAAACAATTCAACATATTGCGCTCTATCCAGATTCAAGAAATGAACTCTATTGGAAGTGAAAGAGGAAGGTCCAATGATTATCTAAAGATATCCCAAGAGAAAAAAGAAGAGTTTAATGCTTTTAGGAATAAATCAAAAGATTCGATTCGGAATCTTGACCATTATGTCAGAAAGATTCGCAATGAGACTCTTTCATCCGTAAATCTCTTGAACAAGATGAACCGCGAGTCTATTAAAAGCTATTCTGACAACAATGGTATTGTTTACTATGATGGACCAACTGAAAGTCTTATGATGACAGAAAAAGATAAATTCAAAGGCTGGATTTAGTCTTTATATTTTTCATATTTACATAAATAGCAATAACTAAGACCATAATTTGTATTTCTAGATTGTTCTTCTTTTTTAATAATTTTATTTTAAATAATATTCAGGTGCTCTTGGAAATTGCCCAAAGACAGTCAATCGGTTAGTGTGAGATTTGATAATTGAAATCGCTTTCTGTACGTTCTCATCAGTATATACTGATCCAGAAATCTCTATGTAGTATAATGTTTGCCAGGACGTGTTTGAAGACTCGGTCTCTGTATTTTGTAAGCTCTTTGAAGCAAGGCTTTGAGATGGCCGGCACTTCATGGAAACAATGTTTACATTGTTAGAAATCAAAGCTTCAAGGCATTTTGAAAATGCAGTAGGATCTGCTTGAGTGATGGTGATTCCAAGCAAAGTTAAATATTCTTGCTTATTGATATTTTGTGCCTTATATTTCGTAGACTTGAGATCAAATCCAGGTTTGGTGAAAACCAAGAAACGTGTTGTGTTTGATGAAAAGTTGGATATGTCTGGCTGTAAAATTGGAACATTGTGTACCTTTGAAGCTGCTCTACTTGCAATTGCTGCACAGAACTTTTCATTTGTGTTGTTTGCCGATGACAGTTCGTGACCTGAAGCGATATCGGTGGGCTTCAGTTCCATATCAGCATCTTCGGAGGCAAACCTTTTTTCCGCCTCTTCCCGAGCAACCAAAGCTGCCGCTGCTGACGTAGATGAAGTATCAATACGAGGAACTTTTTTTTCGTCAAATGCAGAATTTAAAAATCCGGTAACTTGACCCCATGCCTGTGGGTGTGTATATAATCTTGAAATTTGTTCAATTGATGGAGCAAACGACAAGAGACAGTGCTGAATTGGAACAAACACTTCGTTTATTAAAGTAGGGATGTTTGTATTACGATATGGGTAATCCTGCGAGGGTTGGGCAGTATATTGATTGATCGTGTTTTGCGGAGCATTATGAATCAAGTCTCGTATGGTATCACAAGCGGGCACCACGGTTCCATTTGTTACATTTTCAAAAGGAATAACAGCAAAATCGACAGTTCCTGAAACAAGCTCCTCAAGACATTGGCTGATTGTAGGAATTGGGCTATATTCTAGTGTTTCTTGAAAATCCTTGTCAAGTAAATCGGCAAATCTCATGGCACTCTATGAGCTTTTGATGTTAGTATGTTTTAGGAAAGTATTCTACAAAATACAAAATGAGAGAATCTTTATGTGCATACTTCATGTGAATATGTTCCCTTTGGGCCTAGATAGGCCAGCTTGAGCTTTTGGCTTTCTGTCATTTCTATTTTATTTTGTATTTCAATAATATTTGCTTGTGGAGGTGAGAGAGGAGAAAAAAAATGAAAAGGAAAACTTAAAAAAAAAAAAAAACGTGAGGCTGAAGCAGAAGTAGTAATAAAACTTGAAATTTTTCAATCTTACCTCCATACATTTATCAGCAACAAAATAAAATGAAACAAGATCCATTCGAACAAAAAAAGAAGCATATTTTAAAACAGATCGAACTGACGGATGATGATCATCATGATGCATCTCCGAAAGGGACTATTGATGCTCCGTTGTTACCACTTATTCATCTAATAAACAAAAATAAAGATATGTTTACTACATCATCATGCTCAGGAAGAGTGAGCGTATTTCTAGAAGGCGACCGCATTGTAGCACAGCCTAGCAATGAAGAAACAAAAACAGGCGAAAATACTGACACTAAAATGGTTCGTGAAAAGATAGGAGGTAAAGGAGCTGGAGGAAAATGGCTATTTGTTACTCATGATCCAAATGATTTACAGACAGATAAATGGCTCGACGAGATAAAAAATTACCAAGAGGATCGCTCTACAGACGAAGACACTTCGGCACCCAAACGATATTTACTTTACAAGTTTGAAGCAATGATCTTGCATGTAAAGTGTCGAAACAAGGAAACAGCCAACAAGTTGTACACTATTGCCATGGGATGCGGATTTAGAGAGACTGGTATTGGTAGTAACGATTTGGTTGGTATACGTATATCCATAAAGCTAGATGTCCCTTTGGGATATTTTGACACAACCACTGGACGTATCAAGTTTTTAGTTTCAGACGAATATATTCACGAGCTAGACATAATGTCTCTGGCAAGATTTCAAGAAAACTTCAGACGAATGGATCAATTATACAAGGCTATAGAGACTAAAATGATATAACATAATGTGTAATGAAGTTGTAACAACATATTTACCCGGACTATGTATTTTTTATATTTTTGATTTTTCACCTGCTAAAAAAATTCATAATTCTTCTTGTTTCTTCCACCAAACCATTTTGAGGGTTTAGACAATTTATCATTACACTCATCACCATGGCTGAACAAATCACCCAAAAAACTGAAGATCTTAAGATCTCCGATGCCGCTGCTCCTCCATTAGGGTATGTAATCTTACTTTGTATATTGATTGGCAACTTTTAAAATTTTATGCATATTTTTTTCAGGACTATATTATGGCTTGATCTGTGTCTTGATGTGTTGTAAATGACTCTTTAGCTTCTTTGTGTGCTATTTTTTTCTTTAATCTAAATTACAAACACAACAATCATTCAATTGAATATGATCAAAAGCTAATTAATAGATATCCAATTTTTAGTTTAAGAAACCTTTGAATTTTTTTACTAACATTTTTAAAATAGACCAGATGGCCAACCTCTATCCAAGAAGGCTCTCAAGAAGTTGGAAGCCGCCAGATTGAAAGAACAAAAGAAGGCTGAAACAGCTGCCAGACTTGCTGCTGAACAAGCTGCTCGTGAAGCTGCTGAACCTGTATGTTGATTTTTTTAAAGATTATTTCTTATCGCATTGTTTTTATTTTTAGCACCCTACACATTACACAATCTGAAACTAACCACATTTTCTTATCTTTACTTAGGATTACGGAACTGAAAACTACGGCGTTCTCCCATTGATCCAAAGTACCACTAAATCTGGTATTGAAAGAATCAAGATCAACACTCTTAGCAAGGAAAATGCCGGCCAAACTGTTGTCTTCCGTGCTCGTGTTCACACTTCTCGTCAACAAGGTAGCAAAATGAACTTCATGACCTTCAGACAACAAAACTCTCTTATCCAAGGTCTTGTTGCTGTCAATGCTGACTCCATTTCAAAGAAGATGGTTAAATGGTCAGCTAGCATCAACTTGGAAAGTATTGTTCTTGTTCATGGTGTTGTTGTTGCCGCTCCAGAAGAAATCACATCTTGCACTGTCAAGGATGCTGAAATTCAAGTTTCTAAGCTTTACGTTATTTCCAGCGCTCCTGCCCAGCTTCCAATTCTTATCGAAGATGCCTCAAGATCTGAGGAGGAAGCTGAGAAGGCTGGTCTCCCAGTTGTCAACCTTGACACCAGATTGGACTACAGAGTCATTGATTTGAGAACTGTCACCAACCAAGCTATTTTCAGAATTACCTCTGGAGTCTGCACTCTTTTCAGAGAATATCTTTTGAACAAGGGATTCGTTGAAATTCACACTCCTAAGCTTATGGGTGCTCCTTCTGAAGGTGGTGCCAATGTTTTCAAGGTTCAATATTTCAAGGGTGATGCTTATTTGGCTCAATCTCCTCAATTGGCCAAGCAAATGTTGATTGCTTCTGACTTTGAAAAGGTTTTCGAAATTGCTCCAGTTTTCAGAGCTGAAAATTCCAACACTGCTCGTCATATGACTGAATTCACTGGTCTCGATTTGGAAATGGCTTTTGAAGAACATTATGATGAAGTAATTGATACTCTTGTCGATATGTTTATGTTTATTTTCAATGGTTTGAAGACTCGCTTTGCCGATGAAATTGCTGTTGTTAGAAAGCAATACCCTGTTGAGGAATTCAAGCTTCCAAAGGATGGAAAGATGGTTCGAATTCCATTCAAGGAGGGTATCAAGATGCTCAGAGAAGCTGGCGAAGATGTTCCAGACTTGGAAGATTTGAGCACTCCTCATGAAAAGCTTCTTGGTAAGCTTGTCCACGACAAGTATGATACCGATTTCTACATTCTTGACAAGTTCCCTCTTGCTGTTCGTCCATTTTACACTATGCCTGATCCAGAAGATCCACAATATTCCAACTCCTACGATTTCTTCATGAGAGGTGAAGAAATTCTTTCTGGTGCTCAAAGAATCCACGACTCTAAGCTCTTATCAGAGCGTATGAAGGCTCACGAAGTTGATCCTACATCTGATGGTCTCAAAGACTATGTTGATGCCTTTAGCTACGGTGCTCCTCCACACGGAGGCGGTGGTATCGGTCTTGAACGTGTTGTCATGTTCTACTTGGGTCTTGGTAACATTCGTCGCGCATCTCTCTTCCCTCGTGATCCTAGACGTCTTAGACCATAGATGATAAAAAAAAGGCCATATCGTTTTTTTTCAATTTATAGTGAAACTAGATTTTCAATGATTATAATCATAATTTTTGTAGGATAATTAATCAATTTTGACAAAGTTACTTTGTACATTAATCCTAAATTGTATTTTTTTTTTTTTTTTTATATTTTGTGGTTTGTTTTTTTCCCAAGTATTTCTTAATTTTACTTTTGTGATTAAAAAGTACAGTAAAGATATCTATAGAATATATATATAGAAAATGTGTTGATGATGATCTTGTCATTAATAAAGTTTATTATTTTACCAGATATGCATGTGATCTGTATGGAATATTCATAGAAAAATGAAATTGGCAGAGACAAGGAAACACAATATTAGTCGCTAAGCATTACACGGGCCCTAACCCTTGAGTAAATCTAGCACTTTAGAATTAAAAATGGATAAGCTATGTCGAAAAGGTTGAAACCAGTTTAATAAAAAATTCTTTCCAACGGTTTTTTTTGGTTATTTTACTATAGTAGGTAGTATTAACAACACCCCCTAAAAAAATGAACATGGTTATAAGAACTTACTTAATATCATTAATAATATCATCCATCATATTATAAAAATATGAATAAAAATAAATAAAAATAAAATAATATAATATATTTATGATTCGTCAATTATTTGAAATAAAGGAGTATAAAAAATTAAAAGCTAAACATGTCTTATAAATCACAATAAAAATAAAAAACATTACTTGCAACAAAACAACTGATTATTATTGTCTATATGTAACTGTTCAATATTAACAATTCAACTAAAAAAACATTTTGTTTTCTACTACATGCTGATATTCTACATCTTTTCTTTCTTCCTGTTCTCTCAAAACCAGTCCCATTATTACTATAATATCAGCATAGGCATAGCCTGGTTCCCAAATGGTAAATTCTCCTACTTTTCGGTTTCGGTGCCTTAGAGATTCAAAAGGTTTGGCAGCCACGTTGTGGTACAATGCAATTGGTGGTCTGCGACGATCAATCTCATGTATATTTTTGAGTGTAGAACTTGCTGTAGACGATTCAGAGGCAGTTCGGCCAGGAAGTCCTGGACGTTGAGAAGAATTGGTTATATTTGTTGATGATGAGTTATTGTTATTATTGTTGTTTGGATTTTCAACAATTCGTAATTCAAAATATCCAGAACCAAATGTGGATGCAAGACCTGTAGTGCCATACCATCGCATTCTTTGACCATTATAATAGGTTTCTGTAGTACGGTTGCTACCATCATTTATCATGGTGATTGTTTCTTGCTGGGGTCTGTATATAAATCTTTCTCCTTCTCTATTGAGGTCATGGTCAGCGCTTGATTCCAAAACGGAGGGCTCGAATTCAATTACATATTTTACCTTGTCGACAGAGCCCGGAAGAATATGTTGCCAAACTTTGCACAATGGAACTTTTTCATTATTAGATGTGTTTATAGAACTTTGTGATGCATTATTACTATTATTATTGCTATTGTTGTATGGGGGTACTGATGAATTATTAGGAGGCAGAGTTAACCCGAGTTCGATCTCTCGTTCAAGTACTACGTCACTAAGTAATATTTGTCCTGAAGTGGTCGACGCCTTTGGAGATCCAATTTTATATATTGTCATAAAAGGTTGGCTAGATCGAGTGAATGGGAGATAGGCACCATGGGGCTGAGCAAACAGAGATGGTGGAGTTGGGATTGCATTGTTAGTATTTTGTTCAGAGGTAGAAACCTTGTTTTTGTTTTCAGAATTTGTTTTATTGCTTGAATTATTAGAAGTTGTGACCAAAATATCAGGCGTTGATTGCTTTCGTGATAATAAATTTTTATTGTTATTGGACTTTTGATTACTTGTTGAACTTGCACCGTTACCTAAAAACAAAGGTGGGAATCTTCTTCCTGATGTAGATTTGCCTTTACCCTTTGATTTGGAAGGCGACAATGCGTTTTGGAATGGGCCGTCGATATTGGAATTATTTGATCCTGATGGAGTTGTTTGGACAGGCGGTTGTTTCTTTGTCAAGGTATGAGAAACTTTTGCAGCAAGGTCTGACTCGAATACTTGAGTGCCCGACTTAAATCTGGATGCATATATTGGTAAATTTCTAGCATGTTCTTCGTCGTAAAACCATCCGTTAGTGTTGGTGTTTCCTCTAGAGCCTCTATTATTGTTTCTGTTGTTTCTATCGCCGCCTAAAGTTCTAGTGTATGTAGATTCGTATCCTGGTATTAGAGTGTTTATTGAAGAGATGTTGTCATCTAGTAAGGTGCGTGCTGATGAGTCAAATGAACTTCTACGGTCATTATTATGGCGAGTGTTTTCTTCGTTTGCTGTCGTAGCAATATTATTATTTTCTAATTGTTGATCAGTATATGGAGAAGTAGTTGGTATACTGTCTCTACTACTTGATGAAGACAGCTCAGACGATGAAGAAAAGATCGCGTGCTCTACTGATTCATTGTCATTGTTGATATTACCAGTTATCTCAGCCACTGGAGGCGGATTTGAGCTGGATGAAGACTTTTTTTTCTTTTTGAGAAAAGATTTAAACGAGAGAGATGACATTTGAGCTTTTTTAAGGTGTGTATTGAGAGGTATTTGGCTATATTAAAGAAACATACGGATTGGAATATCCGTAGAATCTATAAGAATTTATTTACAAACTGTATATATATATATATTTATGTATATAATACAAAGTTACAACAAATGAAAAGAGGACTGCTGACGGATGAAAAGATAAGGATTAAAAAAAAAAAATTTTAAATATTTGTAATATTCGACGACGATATGTTTCTGGAATTAAACAGCGACTTCCGTTTCAGTAAAACTTCCACTGATTTTCTATTATTATGTAAAGATTAGTAATGTATGAGTAAAGGCTATATCAAGATTGATTATTCATAATTAGAGAAGAAAAAAGAATTGGAATTTTTTTTGTCTAAATTATCTCAAGTGCCTTTTTTTTAAAGCTGGGTTAAACCATATTCAAAGATAATGGCATAGATATTAAGAAATCTTTATGAAAGGCTGAACTGGCTGTTGATATAGATGCAATATAGCTATATAAAGAGTGATTGTAGTTACGTAATAGTTGGTTTGTATTATACAGTAAGCAAATGCATCAGGGAATGATTAATTCAGCACAGCCCATTGGCGCTCACTACTTTTTTTATTTTTATTTTATTTTGCTTTACCTATCTGACAGAGATATCCCACAAGGCATCATTAGCAATTTATAAAATTTTTCATTTATATTTCCTTTCTTTTCTCAATTTTTTCTATATTAGTTTGAAAAAAAAAACAATAGTTTCAATTGCATTTTTATCAAGGAGTCTTCTGGTTACTGTGCCATAATAAAATCACCTACAGCAAAATCACATACACGTGCAGAAAAATCCTCGATGAAGTTTGCCATCATCCCACTATCTACAAGATCAGTTTATGTTCATTGTATAAAAAATGAAATAATCCCAGCTTCCAAAACCCCGAGAATAGATGACCGTCTAGTTGCAAAAGCTGCAAAGATCTGGAACGGATTTGAAACCTCTGAAACTAAATGGAAAAAAAATCTCGTCAAAACTACCAACAGGATTCTCGAAACAATCCCATACACAGAGTCCTGTTTAAAGTCTATCCCATCTAAATCTTCCATACTACGAAAAGTGACACCCAAGGCTGCAATTGCTGCCCAAAAGTCTCAAGAACCAATTCCTGAAGAAGAAAATAAAAAGCTTGTTATATCATACAAGCATCTAGAAACTTCGCATCAGGAACTCAGCTCTCAAACAGTACCAGATCTACCGCCATCAATAATTTCCTCGCCTCCATCTTCGATAGAAACTCCTCATGATTACAACAGCATATCTCCTGAGGACCACATTCTTGACCCTGTGGTAATAGTATACCCATCGAAAATCATTTCAGAACAACAAAGTCTGGCAGAATTGTCAAAACTGGCTTCCTATGGTGTAAAAACGCACTTTACATATATGATGATTTGCCTTATTGGAGCACCTTTGACTTTGCCAGTCGCCCTTCTCCCTGTTATACCAAACATTCCCGGGTTCTATCTCGCTTACCGTGCTTGGTGTAACTGGAAGGCTTATGATGGTGCAAAGCACTTGTCATATCTTACAAAAAACAGTAATCAGCTCAAATTCGAGCCATCAGATGAACTAAATGCTTTATATTCTTCTTCGTTGTACTTGAAACAAGCAGACAGTTCACCTATTTTCAATCCAAATGCGGAACCAAAACAATTAAAAGCATCAGAAAATAATGAACAAGCAAATAAGAAAAGTAATAATGACAGTTCTTCTAATACTAAAGAAGAACTTTTACTAACGGAAGACATGGCAATGGCCTTGGAAAACTTGGTTCAAGACTTGAGACATCAAGATTTGATAAAAGCAATTCACCAAGTTAAAAAATCAATAGACTCTAAAAAATAGAAATGTAAATGAATATACTATTTTTAATTATTATTCAACTTTGATAATTATATTTATAATTTTGTTTTTACATGACTAGCCATAGCAATTCCAAATAAAAAGAAGAAAAAAAAATTATATTTACTTTTGAATAAATTTCATCATAGTTTTAAATAAATTTATTCAATCTTGGGAAGAATGTTTGGAAGAGGACCAACTGGAGTAATTCCGTATGGATTATACTTGAGATGAGACTTGGTATAGTGATACTTGATGTGGTCAAAGTTGGTTGTACCCTTGAAAGCATCGTTTTCCCAGTACAACTTTCTGAGCCACTTGTCAATGTTGGGATAATTGTATCTTATCATTCCAATGTTGCACTTGAAGTGTTGAACATAAACAGGATCGAATCGAACAATAGTAGGATAAAGACGCAAGTCAGCTTCAGTGAACTCATCACCAGTAAGATACTTGTTCTTTCCAAGAATTTCTTCAACCTTGTCCAAAGACTTGAAAAGTTGCTTAACATTTTGTTCATAGGCTTCTTGAGTAGTAGCAAAACCAGACTTGTAAACACCATTGTTGATATCATCATAGATCCAAGAATTGAGTTCGTCAATCTTTTCTGCATACTTCTCTGGGTAATAGGTGACGCCCTTGTACTTTTCATCAATAATGTCGTCAAATTGAGTGTAAAAGATTCGGATGATTTCTGAAGATTCATTGTTTACAATGGTTTCCTTCTTCTTGTCCCACAAGATTGGAACAGTAAATCTTCCTTCGTATTTGGGGTCTGCTTTAAAGTAAATATCTTTAATGTATTCAGAACCGTAAAGCTCATCTGGGGTAGAGCCTGGAACTTTATCTGGTGTGGTGAATCTCCAACCATTTTCGCCCATAAACCAGTCGACGACGCTATCAAAAGGAATTAATTGTTAGTTTTTGAAAGCAATTGGGAAAAATGTCAATTGAAAAGAAAGAAAAAAAAAAACTCACTTGACAGTAATGATATCTTCGAGACCTTTAAGCTTTCTGGTAATTAAAGTGCGGTGAGCCCTATAACAAACAATGTTAGTATAAAGTTTATTCTAATTAGTTTATTTCATTGGTTTAAAGCAAATATCATACCAAGGACACGCAAGGGAGACATAAAGATGGTATCTACCCTTTTCAGGAGGAAATTCGGCACCTGGTTCTGATGAGATTGTATTTCTGAAGGAAGAAGGCTTGCGCTTGAAGTGGCCATCTTTGTCGGCAAAGTTTCCAGAAGTTTGTTCAGGTTTAGCGTTAGGCATTGTTGAATTGAAATTTCTTGTAAATGATACTGTAGAAGGAATTGAGATTGAATTGCTATTTGAAATAATTGATTTAGAAAACTGAGAGGTAATAGTTCGTTTTAGAAATGAAGAGAATAGCATTGATGATTTTATATATATAAAAAAAAAAAAAAAAAAAAAAGAAAAAAAAATATAACAATTCAAGTGAATTCAATTGCTATTTATATCATAAAATGGTAATGTTGCTTTTAAAGTGTCAAAGGCATGGATTGAAACAAAAGAGTTTATAATAGTAGATTTCAAAGCACCAAATATCTGAATAATTTGTTACTAACTGATCTTGACTAGTGCATATCATGTGAGTAGGTTTGTTTGATTTGTCATTCATTCTTCTCTTTCTCCTCCCAAATCCATCCATCCCACCAAATGTATTACAAATTTTACGATTTGAAATAAAGTTTTTGTATTGCTTTCATCGGACTCCTACGATTTCTAAAGTCACTCATCAATTACACTCAGTTTTCTAAAAGATTTTCCTTTCTATTATCGTATAATCAAATTGAAAAGTTTTTGTAGTTCTTATTATTACTGAATGGGCACATATTAGAACGGCTGTTTTGCTATGAGGTGACTACCAGTCTACTCATCAACGGATTCCGAATTTAAACTTAATTCTCTGCCTTTTTTTTCTTTTTGCTGAATTCATTCGCTATTAAAAAAACTTTGAAATTTCTTCAATATAAGGAATATTATTGATAATATTGGAAATTGAATTTTTATATGGTTTTTTTTATTTTTTTTGCCCTTGAACAGTTGCTATTTACCAAATGGCTTTTGTTATTTAAGTTTGATCATAAAGCTTGTTTTGCATTTCTTCAAAAAATACTTTTTTTGGAATTTTTTTAATGTTGAAAAAGCAAATAACAGATGAAACAGTTGTGCGATTGTCATGTCATTTGTTCAGAACCAAAAAGATCATCGATCGATTTCAATTATAACGAAGCAGTATGAAAGATGGCATACAGCAAAATTGTCAGTGTGTAGGAAAGGCTGGTATACGAAAAGCGCAAGCCGTGCGGCCCGTGCTAGAACTGATCTTTTTTATTATGCACTGATAAGAAATCACATGATAATGACTGAATTTTTGTTTTTAAAGTATAGTTGCAACTTTTTTTTTCCTATTTTTTTTTTTTTTCTTCTACCAAGTTGCATTCATATTATCTTCTTCTAGTTGCACACTTCAACTCATCATAATCTGCTGTTTCTTAGTGCAACTATGGCATCTTCTCAAGTAGAGTTCTCCGTAAGTGAGCTCAGTATTCTTTCGATCCCGCCAGAGTCGTACAAGTTTTTTTACCATGGTATTGTAAAGCTCATATTAGCAAACTGGGAAGATGATTACTACGACACATTTAACTCGAAAAACCAGACATTCAAATCAAAAATATCTGCCAAGTGCAGGTCTTCAATAGAAGCGACTATTGCCGCATCTTGCGGCGCGCTGTCATCAGCGCATCCCCCAGTAGCCAAGCATCCAAACAGATCAATGGGGGAGGATTTTAATATTGACACTAATAACGATGATGAGGATAATAATGACGATGAGGACAAGAAAATCGAGGTTTTAAAGCAGCATATAGCCAATCTAAAAGAATTTGTCAACGTATCAATTACTCCCGTCGAATGCACCGTGATTTTACCCACTGAACTAGTCGATTTGTTATTCAAAAAGGCTTTAGACAGTCACGCTTCTACAGTTTTACAAGACCGATATCTTGCGATTCAAGTCAGCACTAATGGAGCTGGAGGTCAACCAGATTTTCTGGAAATTGTAGCTCCTATTTCTAATGCCAAAATTCCAATTTTTTTCATTCCTACCTATTTCGCCAACTACGTGCTTGTGCCTTATCATGCCCGTGACAAGGTTACAGAAACACTAAAACATAGAGGATTTACTTTTTCCGACACTGCAAACTCTTACGTGGGGCTAACTGGAGTAGACTCGCCCATCCCCATGTCGCCAAAAGGTTACACCGATAACTTTCACCAGTCAAACAATAGAGATCGATCCTATTCATCAACTGCACTACGACATTCCTCCATTTCTTCAGTGGAATCGATAAGCTCTAATGGAAGCTCTGCAAATCGTTCCAGCGTCCCATTATCACCTTATTTGGCTGCACTAGGAAAGGAAACAATCAGGACGTTTAGAAACAATTCAGTTCGTCCCCAAATCAATGTCGAAACTAGACTCATTTTAACAGCCATGCGAAACACCAGTAGTAGTGGTGGGCATCATTACATGCACGATTCACCTCGCTTGGATTCTAGTAAAAGGCTTTCACATGAAAGGGCATTAGCAAAAAGACGCAGAGACAAGCATTATTATACAATCACTGAAATTTTATTAGATCCCCCAGACTTTTTCACGGTGACAATTGTGGATGGAGATGAGGTATCGATCATTTTTGATGAAGAAACTGCTCTTTTATTTGAAAGTGACAAGCTGTACGGTTCTGAGACAGATTATATTATTCCCATTTCCTTTGATCTTTCAAAGTTACCAGAAGATTCGACAGGTATTGTAGCAGGTGTTGCATCTCAGCTATATGCATACAATCCCGATAACGCATTCGATAGCTCACCAATAAATGCATTGTCTTATAGTTTTATTGATAATTCAGACAGAGATTTGATTGAAATAAGCTATCTTTCAACTGCAAAAAGTGGTGTGGTAATGGTACCTGAAAAAAATATTCCTTTAGCCACAGCAGCCTTAGCCGTCTTTTTCCGATCCGGAAGTTCTTCATCAGGCACTCCAAAAAATTATCCAGCAGGATACAGGAATTCTCCAAGAAACCCAAGCTCTCTTATTCATTCTATAAATGATAGTAACTTATATTATGAAAGTGACGACGTATTAATTGATTCATTTGGGCCATTCAGTGGTGATATATTAAGCGATTCTGATGATGGTGGATCTGAGGGCGTTGCATCAACTACTTCATACTTTGATACAATACCTGACCGCCGATATATAAACCGCACTTCAACTCATCGCGAAAACAATAATACTCAATATTCATCTTTAGATGTGTTAGTCGGTGACGCTTCTAGGCTAACAGTTTCGACAGATTCGAATTCATCTGGAGAATCATCAATCAATAGAAATGATATATTGGATTGATTAAATTGTGGGACCAATTTTTCAATCATATAAAAAACAAGCCAATTGTCATCAATTTTATGAAAAAGTTTTTATTATTTTATTTATGCATTTTTTTTTTTTTTTCTCATCAAATTAAAAGTATAGTTTATTTTTTTGTTATTATTGTTAGCCAAAAAGCCAATAAAAAGTTTTGTATTTATTATTATGGGTTATTATTGCTCAAAAGTTTTTGATAGCGGATCGAAATTATGGGTAGTATTAATAATATCACCACTAGGGTTATTCAACTATATGTTTAAGGAATTTAGCTTGTATAGCTTAGTATTATGGTTATTTTGAAATTTTTTACCTTGAACAGTTGAATCATGATTTTTTCTGAAAAAAATAAAAAGACAAAATATTAATAGGGGAAGAATTAAATCAATTCAACATTAATAACTATTGAATAAAATAATTTTTAGAAAACTTTTTAAAGTTATGGTTATTTTTCTCGTTAAAAAAGAGTCAATAACCTGAGCCTTTTGAGTAAAGGATTCAAGTATCAAAAAGAACAAAAACAGCTTTTTTTTGTCATTACAGAAACAATCGAATACTTGCTACAACAGACGGCATCAATTTCATTATATCATATATAAGCAATCTGGAGATTATTTGCCTTTGAGTTGTATATAAGTTTTGTTCAAAGCAATAGTACCAAAAAAAAAGTAAATAACCATTAAGGTAGTTTTGTAGAACCGTTGTAGTTATTTTGTCTTTGGTAAATTTTGGGCCGCAAATGCTTATTTTAAGCTTGTGCTTTAATTCCGACTTTAACTGTATAAGCAGACATTTTAATATCCTAACTAGCATAGCAACATGGTTTTATATTCTTCATCATTCTCTTTTGTATACTTTATTTTTTCAATACTTTCCAATTGAGAGCCAATCGAATTGATTGTCTCTTTTTTTTTGCAGCACTATACGCTAACCTTGGTGGACTCATCTTGCCATTTCTCTATACCTTTTTTTCATACTGTTATTCCTTTTTCGGTTTATTCCTTTTGCTTCTTTCTTCTTAAAAAAGAAAAATAAACAAACAAATAAGAAAAAAATATGCTTGAAATAGATAAAAGAGCGACTTTAAAATGTCAATCTGTAATTCTATAAATTGATTCCAATTTCTATCAATTTTTCAGTTTTTTTTTTTTTTTCTCTTTTCTTTCATTATCAATCATATCAAATCATCTAATTCAATCATTTTTTTTAAAACAAACAAAAGTTTTTGATTTTTAATCTTTTTTTAGATACCCAGTTTTATTAATTCAATTCAAATTCAAAAATGAAATTCAACCTTGCTTTTATTGCCATTTCTTCTTTGTTGGCTGTTAACGCTGCCCCAGTTGCTCAGCCTGCTGAAGACAAGCCAGCCCAAACTTCTGCTCCTGCTGCTGTCAACACTCCTTCTACTCCCAAGCCTGCTGAACCATACAACTGGAACGCTGGTTTCGTCGACTCTTGGGAAATCCACTCCTCTTGCAACGCAACTAACCGTAACCAACTCGAGCGTGCATTCCAAGACACCATCGCTGTTGCTCAACATGCTCGTGAACACATTCTCAGATACGGCAACTCTTCTGAAATCTTCAAGACTTACTTTGGCGAATCAGCTTCAGCCGAACCAATGGGTTGGTTTGACAAGATTGCCAACGGTGACAAGACTGGCATGTTGTTCAGATGCGACAACATTGACGGAAATTGCAAGAACCCTGGATGGGCTGGTCACTGGCGTGGTGAAAACGGTACTGACGAAACCGTTATCTGCGACCTTTCTTATACCTCTAGATTGTACAACGACCAAATCTGCTCCCGTGGATACACTGTTGCTGGCTCAAAGACTGCTGAAACTTGGGCAGGTGACATTCTTCACAGAATTATGCATACTACCAAGGGTGGTGAAGGTGTTACTGGTCACTATGCCGATACCTACCAAGAGTGTGTTGAACTTGGGAAGAAGGACCCTGCTAAAGCCGTTAGAAACAGTGCTAGTTTGAGATACTTTGCTCTTCACGCTTGGGCTTATGACATTGCTGTCCCTGGCGTTGGATGCCTTGGAACTCCAGCTGAAGAAAAGAAGAAGGAAGAACCAAAGGCTACTTCTGCTTCATCTTCAGCTGCCTCTACTCCTACCAAGGCTGCTCCAGCTGAATGTCACACTCACGCCGATGGTGTTGTTCACTGCGCTTAAGCTTATAAAGCTTTTTTGAAATCTCTTTTTTTCTCCTCGAAATTCTAATTCACTTTTAATACTTCAATTTTTTTCTTAATTTTCCAAAATACCAATTTTTCTTTTATAAATACATAGATACTGATTCCCAAAACAAAATGTTGTTAGAAAAAAATATATATAGTCTAGATTTTCATAGAGATAATTACATAGACATACCTTAATTGAAATAATTTCTACAACAAAATGATTTGTATAAAAGTTCATTGTTAGCCTTTCCAAAGCTTTATTGTTAAGCAGTTGATATTAGTCTATCGACTTTAATTCCTGTTTGGCAACTCTACACCGATTAGAAACATTTGAAAAGAACAATCCTAAAGGGCTAGGGCCATTATTCTTAAAATAAAATAAATCTAAATATAAAGCAAACTATTAAAAAGTGTCAATGACCAAAAAGACATTTCAATTAAAGAACTTCAATTGATTAATCAGTCATGTAGATTATTTTTCAAAGCAACCTTTTTTGTTTTTCGTTTTTATATTACTAATATTTCAGAGGCTATATACTTTTGTCTAGCTAGTACGGCTGTGCTGAGACAAATGGGGAAATATCTAAATATGCTTATATACTTATACCAAAATGTATACTTGGCTCTGAACCAAACCACCATAGCATTAGACTGAGCTTTCAAAAGCTACTCAAAAATTCATTTGTTGATTGGGCTTTTCATCAAGTAAAGCAACAATGTCTGACTAAGATCAATTCCATATATGATGTCTTTTTGTATTATTAAGCATGTAAACATTCACGGCTTCTTTAAAAAATCATCCCTTGAAATGAGTCAAGCTCGCTGTTACCTTCCATCCCTAAATTTTTTCTTATCAGTATATATACTTCTCCAACACCCAGGTATTTTTATATAAATTGATATTTTGTTTTTCAACTTCAATCTAAAACAAACACAAAAAAACAATCAAACAAACTAATAAAACAATGGTTAATCAGGAACAATTTCTTGTCGAGCGATGGATGGACGAGTATGAGACTCTTGTCCAAACAAACATTGCTGAAACTTGCTGCTCTTCTCTCTTCTTGGACCAAGTTTCTAAAATCATTGGCTCGCCAATTCCAACGGAAAAAATTGTCACCAGCCGTTTGACGTATGGATCAATTCCCGGATCTGCAGAAGCCAGAGATGCTATTGCCGGCATCTACAACAGCACCAAGGGATCTGTTACCACTGCTAAAGATTTGACCAAAGACAACCTTGTCATTACAAACGGTGCTATTGGGGCCAACTTCTTGCTTTACTACACTCTTTTGGGTAAAGGCGATCATGCCGTCATCGTCAATCCCATTTATCAACAATTGGAGTCAGTACCAAGAGTTTTTGGCGCAGACGTCGACGAGTTCTGGCTCACTCCAGAAAACGACTATCAACCAGATCTTGATCTTTTACGCAAACTAGTCAAATCAAATACAAAATTGTTGGTAATCAACAGCCCCCACAACCCAACTGGTACCGTCTGGAGTACCGAAACTTTAAAGTCTATAGTTGAAATTGTTAAAGAAAAGACCGATTCCAAAGCATTTATCCATTGTGATGAAGTGTATCGACCACTCTATGTCAATGCTTCTCCAGAAGATCCACACCTCGATCTTGAATCTTCAAGCCTTCCCTGCTCAATTGTCCATCTCTACGAGAAGGGTATTTCCACTTCTTCAGCCACCAAGGCTTACGGCTTAGCTGGTCTCAGGTTTGGCTGGATCGCTTCCCAGGACACTGAGTTTTTGGCAGACTGTTTGTCTCACCGTGACTACAACACCATTTCCGTTTCAATGATTGACGACATTATTGCTGCCTGGGTATTTAGAAATGGCGGCTGGCTAAAGCTCGTCAACCACAATTTGCGTACTGTAGTATATCCCAACTTGAAGATTCTCGACGATTTTGTGAGCTCAAGCAATGGAAGTGTGTCCTACACCAAGCCTCAAGGCGGTACTGTTACTTTGTTGAGAATTACCAATGTCAGCGATACTGTTGAGTTTTGCAGAAATTTCATCAAAGAAAAAAGTGTGCTCGTTGTTCCTGGTGAAACTTTCAAGTGCCCCGGTGCAATTAGAGTTGGGTTTGCTAATGATACAAATGATCTTATTAAGGGTTTGGAAAAGCTTAAGGAATATCTCGTATCTATAAAGAATGTCGAGTCTCCTTGGAATTTGTAGATAACTTCACACTGGCGTTACCCTGTGCAATAATATTCAACTTATAGGTTATCAACATCAAACATATAGTTTCAAGACTTATTGATTTAAAATTTTGTTTTCAATTAAATAAATAGACTTATCTTTTTTTCTATATATATAAATGTGATTCAGTTAACCATCATATGATTCCCCCTTACTTTAATGTCAAAGAATATAGGCCAAGGCATTTGAGCATTGTGAAATAGTAAAATTATGGCTTGAAGCATGAAATTTCGCCTTTTAAAATATGTTTCCTGAACCAGAAAAATTTTTTGGTTTTATTCTGCGTTGTTTTTAAATCCTTCAGTTGGTATTTGTATACAGTATACAACTTCATTCAGTGCTGGAAAGCCGGAATCTGGTAGCTTCTGAGCTTTTGGAATTGGTGAAATTCTATGCAGCATGTGTGACCTTCAATTTTGATATATTCGATGCATAGAAACTGTTAGGTTGGAGATCAACAAAATAGAAAGAAAACCAATACATAAAATTTGTCAAAATTTAATTTATTTTGAGTAAAGATTACATCAAATAAATTCTAGGAAGCAAGTTAGAAATTTCCAAATATAAGAAAAGTCCAAAATCCTGAAAAACCATAATAGCATCATAATCAATCATCACAAATTTTCTACAACTATATTTGATCAATAGATAATCATTATTATTTATCTAAAATATAAGATTATATATAGAATCATATAGGGATCTACTTTTTTAAGGCTTATAGACTTAATGGTCTTTGAAAATTTTCCATTTTGTCTGAAAAGTTTATGCAAATTTAAAAATGCCTATTTTATTTGAAAAGTTCAGAAATCAGCTATGAAGTTAATGCAATCTGACATCGCCTTGTATGGATGAAAAGTTAATGCAATTTGAAAAGTTCCCTTTTGAGCTCTGAAGTTCATGCAATATGAAAATTTCTTTTCTGAGTCCTAGTGTTAATGCTACCTTAAAACTTCCCTTTTTGAATGAAAAGTTCATGCAAATTGAAAAATCGCTTGTGCTAGCCGAAGTTCATGCGATTTGAAAAGTTTTATGCAAATTGAAAAATCGCTTATGGCAACCGAAGTTCATGCACTTTGAAATTTCCTTTTTGGGTCCTGATGTTCATGCATTTTGAAAATTTCCTATTTTGACTGAAAAGTTCATGCAAATTGAAAAATCGCTTGAGCTAGCCGAAGTTCATGCGATTTGAAAAGTTTCATGCAAATTGAAAAATCGCTTGTCCTAAGCGATGTTCATGCTATTTGAAAAGTTTCATGCAAATTGAAAATTTCCTAATTGGGTTTTGATGTTCATGCTAAAAGGGGCATTAAATCGATAAACTTTTTTGGCTCTCAGGTTCATGCAAAATGAAAATTTCCTTTTTGGGTCTCAAGGTTCATGCAAAATGTAGCATGAACTTCAAAGCCCAAAAAGGACTTGAAATTCATGCAAATTGAAAATTTCCTATTTGGGTTGTGGAGTTAATGCTGACTATAGCATGAATCTGGAAATCTAAATAGGTCTTGATGTTCATGCAAATTGAAAATTTCCTATTCGGGCTCCCAGATTCATGCTGGATTTTGCATGAACATCAAGGCCTGTTTGGGTTCCTAGGTTCATGCAAAATGAAAATTTCCTATTTGGGCTGCCATGTTAATGCCAATCTTAGCATGAAATTTGAAATCAAAACAAGTCTTGATGTTCATGCAAAATGAAAATTTCCTTTTTGGGTTTTGAAATTAATGCTAGGTTTAGCATGAACATCAGATCCCAATTGAGTTTCTAGGTTCATGCTAATTGAAAATTTCCTGTTTGGGTTTTGAAATTAATGCTGATTGTAGCATGAAACTGGAAATCCAAATAGGTCTTGATGTTCATGCAAATTGAAAATTTCCTATTTGGGTTCCTATGTTCATGCTAGATAGAAACTTCCTATTTGGGTTGTCATGTTAATGCCAATTTTAGCATGAAATTTGAAATCAAATCAGGTCTTGAAGTTCATGCAACTTGAAAATTTCCTATTTGGGTTCTGAAATTAATGCTGACTGGAGCATGAATCTGGAGATCTAAATAGGCCTTCATGTTCATGCTAAGTGAAAATTTCCTATTTGGGACCTAATATCAATGCTCATTTTTGCATGAACTTGAAATCTTGTTTAGGTTTCCAGGTTCATGCAAATTGAAAATTTCCTATTTGGGCTCTCAGGTTCATGCTGAATTTAGCATGAATTTTTCATTCTGTTTGGGTTGCCAGGTTCATGCAAATTGAAAATTTCCTATTTGGGCTTTGATATTAATGCTGACTTTGGCATGAACTTGGAAACCCAAACAGGTCTTGAAGTTCATGCAACTTGAAAATTTCCTATTTGGGACTTGATGTTAATGCTAGAATTAGCATGAAACTCAGGACCTATTTGGATTTCAAGATTAATGCAATTTGAAAAATTTCCTATTTGGGATCTGATATTAATGCTAGATGTAGCATGAATCTAGAAATCTAAATAGGTTTTGAAGCTAATGCTAATTGAAAATTTCCTAATTAGGATTTGATATTAATGCTAAGACCAGCATGAACTTGTGGACTTATTTGGGTTCTAGGGTTCATGCTAATTGAAAATTTCCCAATTGGGCTCCAGAATTAATGCGCAATATTTATTTTAGCAGCTAAATATCTTGCTAAATACATGATTATGTAAATTAGCAGCTAAATTTTGAGTTTTTTTGACAATTTTTTTGCTTCCAATCGCTTCCAAAACTATTTCAAAAGTTGCGCTAGGTTGTAAACTTTCGAATAAGCTGAAAAAATTCAAGTTTGGTGCAGGATTTTCTAATTTTTTCGGCATTTGAAAATTTTTGATTCTCTGCAAAACCTCATAGTGGACGCTTTTTGCAACCCATCAAAACCAAACCTTAAATTGACGATAAAACAATAAAAGCTGGATATAAATGATCGCTGTAGATTCCTTTTGTACGTGAGCAAAATTTAAGCAAATCTATTTTTTTGATGAAAATCGTCAAAAAGTAAAGGTTAACCCCTTTGTGTTTTTGCAAATTTTGACGATTTTGGATATTTTTTCAGAATAGGCTGAAACTTTGTATATAGATAGAATGGAGAAAAAGAATAGAATAGAGCTTGAGTTTGATGGAAAAAAGAGTCGTTTTTGAGCTTTTGTTGACGGTTGAAAAAAAGTCAAGCACTATGGGGTTTTGCAGGGAGTGAAATTTACAAAGTTGCTTATAGCTCAAGAAATAAAACTCAAAACTAGAATCCAATTTCATATATAGTAGTTTGAAAAGCGTCTCAACAATCCTAGAGAGCATCCAAGCCAATTAGAAAAGAGAATAATTTCAGTTGCTAAATTATTTAGCAGTTATATATATTGCTAAATATGATATTACGTAATTATGACAGATAGGGAGTAACTATTTTGACAAATTTAAGAGTTTGTAGCAATACTTTAGCATAAGAAAATGAATGTATACAAGGACATTTTAGGAGAGCAAATGATTATGGCTCAGTCTATCAGACATTAAGGTTCGGATTTCCTATAATGGGAAACTTTTTTATTTTTGTAAGAGAGGCTTTGGGTGACTGCCTGCTGGTTTGTGAAAGATTTCTAGATATGATATGGAGAAATGAGAAAGCATCTATGATAAAAACTTGACATATACAATAAAATGATGATATAGTTTATTAAAGCAAATGGGGTTTCAGGAATAAACAAAAGAATTATTAATAAATATCAGGTACTCCAATAAATAGTAGAAATTATATCAAAAGAATATAACTATAATCTCACTGAAATATTCGATGACTTTAAAAAAAAAAAAAGAGAAAAAACTATTCACGTTTCTAAAACTCGGTTCAATCATAGACATTTAAGACTTCAAAAATCTTACAAGTCAATTCATTAAGAAATAATTAAATCTTTTTCGTAATTGATGTAATACTAACCGATGAGGTTGGAATGGAATATTAATCCATGTGGATATATATACGGAAAAAGAATAGTTTGTAAATGCAAAATACAGCAGGGGGCTCAATATACATTATTGATAGAGATGTTTGCATATTTGTAAGAATACAGAAAGATAAAAATTCCAGCTCAATACTGGTTATAATGGACTACGTATCTGAAATTTCATGTAAGAGATGGTCCCTACGACCATCTCCTTATTTAAATTGTAATTTGTTCTTGTTCATAATGACATTAAAGGTTGAGGAAGGTGAGGAAACGCAGTGAAATGTTGCTATTATTTGAGGAAGCGTCTAGGATCATATATCATACTGACACATACGATAGGAGGATCGTATGGCCAACAAGGGCACAAGGGATTCTGGAGACAGACGGAAGGAATATCTTTAATAAACTAAAATATATTGTAAACTTGTAACTATGGAAATTGGAGATAATTCACTTGACTAAAATAAAAGAAAGAAAAGAAGAATATAAAAAATAAAGGAAAACTAAAACTATTTATAATTTTTGATAACAGGGATTATTAGCTAATTTCATATGATCATTGATATCTTGTAATCATTAGATAATTTGAATGACTCATTGGGGCTTCGTATTTCAATGTAGCAATTATAACGATTTGGTTTGTTGACAATACTTTATTGCATTTTTCTGTAAAGTATTACAAGGGGCATTAATTGAATTCTTTAGTAGTTCAGCAGGGGTTGCATGGGGTTTATAATAACTGTTTGACGATGCAGTTGAGGCTGAAACATGAAGGTTGCTTAACAGGGTATTAACTCAACAAAAGGTATTCCAATGATCATATTAACTCAATAATATATGTAAGCATCTTTTGTAATAAATGCACGAACATAAGATATTCTCAGATATCATACATTAGGGGTCGCATCTCTTACATTTCAACAAGAAGCCCGCGTAGCCCAATGGTTAAGGCGTTAGACTTCTAATCTGAAGATTGTGGGTTCGAGTCCCACCGTGGGTGTTCCTTTTTTACTCTTCATCAATCACGATAAAGAGAAAGTTTTTTTTTGTATAGGCTACACTTGAATAAAAAGGTGTGGGCGGTTGTATTACAACGCCATATTTCGATGGATGTGAGTGCCATTTATGCTTGTCAACTATGGATATGCTCTTTGATGAAAACCTTTCACTGATTATCACACCTTTTATTTGTCTCAAAAAGTAATATAAGAAGTAGCTGTTAAATGTAGCTGTTAATCTTTTCCCCCTTCAAATAATCACTGACGAAACCGTAAAACAACTTTTTGTAATGTGCAGTGTACTCCATATTTAATCAAACTTTATTTTATTACTATGAATACCTTTCTACACAATGATTTTAAAGTAGCTTATGATAGATTTGTAAAGAATTGATTTATTTTTGGATAATCAATTTAATGAAAAAAGAGAGAAACAACTAGTAAGTATTATTTTAACAATAGTTTGAGAGTTGTTGAGCCAAAGCTATGTTGTCAACGCAGCGCTTGTATAGTTAAGTGTTTCTGTCAACAGCTAACCAACCGCCTGGTCTAATTTAAGGGGTAATACTTAAACATATAAGCAGATTAGTTCATTCCAAAGCTTTAATCGTTTTATTTCTTAAAAAAACCAATAGATTCATTTGAATCATCATGAATAAAATGTAATTGACATGTTGAAAAAAACTATTGTTATCAAAGATATTAAAAAAATGGATTTTTCATGTGATGATGCCAAAAATATATATATCTGCCCTTGCATTGCTATGACGTTTTATTATGTATTATTTATGTCCCGGGTATTATTCCCAGCCAAACCAATATTAACCCTAAAAGATTTAAAAAGGTGGAGGGTAAGGCTTTTTCGTTTTGAGATGGACAAGAGCTCCACTAGTAAAATTAAAACAAAAAAAAAGACGAGCATTGTTAAATCATCACAAATCAATGATAATGCTACGATTTATTTTTTTCATTGTTTTTTTTTTATTGGTGGTTGCACATTGGTTTTCTTTGTGTCATAATAAAATATAGAGAGATTAGGCCAAACACAGCATTATGGCAAATGTTTGTTTTTTACAAGTGAGTGGGTGGTTGGTGGTGTTGTGGAATGATGTGTCTGTCAGCCGTATGGCTCTTGTTGAAATATCACAGTCAATTAATTCCCTAAACTGTAAAAGGCGTGTTTCGGTTTCTTAGTAAAAAAAATTTTTAAAATCATTTCTATTTTTTTTTTCTTTTCTTTCCTTTTAAATTATTTTCAAAAATTGACTGTTTTATTCAAAAGTTTTTCAATTGCTCAAACAATCAAAGTTTGACATTACTTTGGACGCGTAATTGTTTTTTTTTTCCTTGCTAGAAAGTCTCTATAATTGAAACTATATTAATATCCTTGTCATCTAATTCAAACAGCAAGAACTTTTATAGAAACATCCCTCCCCTATAAATACTTTTTCATCATCATCATCATGTCATATAAAAATCAAGGATATCAACAGGGAGGTTATGGCAACAATTATGGCGCTCCTCCTCCTCCTCCTGGACCTCCTCCCCCAGACTATCATCAACAACAACAAAATTACAGTAATCCTCAAAACTCCAATTTCCAACAAATGAATTATGACGATTCCAGCGTGAATGCTTTGAAACCGCCTCCAATCAACTTTAACACCAAACCAAACGAGTCTGGTGAAAACTTTACAGACCGTTTCGAAGTCAAGAAACCCAAATGGAATGATATCCCATTTACTATCTTTTTTCTCTTAATTCTCGGAGGCTTTATCGCTGTCGCAGTCATTGTTCTTAGAGCCTGGGCACAAACCTACCGATTCCAAGGTACAGGCATCTACAACTCTTCAAACAACTACTCGTTAGACACTTCGACAGCCATTCTATTTTGTTTTGTGACAGCTGTCGCGTTTGTTTTAGCAATGCTGCTCATAGCGCTCATGAAAGCTTTTACGAAATTCTTCATCTACCTCGTCTTTATTACATCTATCGTCATGGGTGCCGGCACTGGCATCTTCTACTTGGCCATCGGATACTACTCAGCAGGCGTTGTGTTTTTGGTTTTTGCAGTTCTCCAACTCTGGTTTTTCCTCAGTGCACGAAGCCGTATCCCATTTGCAAGGCTTGTGTTCAAAACAGTTGTTGACGCAAGCAGACAGATGCCTTCCATTTACGGGACAGCAATCATCGGCACTATTTGCACGACGGCATTTTCAGTATTGTTTTCTATGGTTCTTGTATCGACCTACATGAAGTATGACCCAAGCCCTAACAACCCAGGATGCAACGTTGATGGTGGTAGCTGTTCCAACGGTAAGCTGATTGGACTGTTGGTTTTTGTTTCGTTTGCTGGGTTCTACATTACAGAAGTGTTGAACAATATCACTCATACAGTTATTTGCGGTATCTACGGCACGTGGTACTACTGCTCAAAGTCGGATCAAGGACTGCCTCGTCATCCAGCCATGGGCGCGTTCAAACGAACAGTGACATACTCGTTTGGTTCAGTGTCGTTTGGATCTTTGCTTATTGCTATTGTCAATACGATTAGATATCTTTTGGACATTGCACGCATGTCTGCACAACAAGACATTGGCAACGACATTGCTCGTATGGTTATCATGTGTCTTTTGTGTTGTGCACAATGCTTTATGGGCATCATTGACTGGATGGTCAGCTATTTTAACCACTATGCGTATACATTTGTTGCATTGTACGGCCGATCTTATCTTGAAGCTGCTCGCGATACGTGGCAAGTTGTCAAGAGCCGTGGTATTGATGCGTTGATTAATGACTGTTTGATTGACCATTTGCTTAGCTTTACTCAGATGCTTCTTGGTTATACTTGTGCGTTGATGGGATACTTGTATTTAAGATTTACTCGACCAAATTACAACAGCACTGGTGGATTTTATCCCATCATCACTTTGTATAGTACCATGATTGGTATTCAAGTTGGTGCTGCTGTTATGATGAGTATCCGAGCAGGCACTGCTACTTTGTTTGTTGCACTTGCAAAGGATCCAGAAGTTTTCCGTATGTCGTATCCTGAAATCTATAACGATATGCTCCATGCATATCCTCAAGTTCGTGAAAAGTTGAATTTCCATGATTAAAAATGAAATAGATCAAGACACAGCTTTTTTTTAATGTTTTTTTCTTTGTATCAATTCGTATAATTTTTAATAATTTTATTTATTTATTTATTCTTTTTATTCTTTTTATTCATTATTTATTATCAATTATGATCAAAGATAGCCAGTTTTTTGTATGAAATAAAAGCTGGGGTTGGTCACATGCTGATAAGAAGAAGAGAAAGGTAATTTTACTTTGCCTATTAATTTGGAAGGACAAGAGTGTCTTTATTTTATCAATTATGATAATAATCTTTTAATAGTTATATGGGTTTATTTATATAAATGCTTTTGAGTATCTTATATATTTATCGTCATAAATGAAAACAATGCAATATCTTTTATAGTATGATGATGATGAAATTTCACCTAAATCCAACAACAACAGCATTTCAAAGAAATTGTTTCATATAATGACAGAACTGGTTTTATTATTATTATTATTTTGTTTCTCAAATAATCATTGTAGTTAATTGATTTTTAATTATGAGAATAAGATTTGCTAATAGGAAAAAAAAAAAAAAAAGTTTCTTCTTTATTTAATGAAAGAAGGACTCGAAAAGAGGGGAGATTGGACAATATTGCGATTTTTTCTTATAACAAACGGTCTTGTTTTTCATGTATTTTTTAATTATTATTATCGAAATGGTTAATGGTTTTTTTTGTTATATTTTTTTAAAAAAAAGCTGGAATAACAATTAAAATTGACTTCGAGAGAAATGTGATGAATGTTATTGGTTAAAACAATATATAGAAATAAAAAAAAAGCAAGAGAAAATAGTTAGATGATGAACGATAATGAATATACATATTCCTTGTTTACCTTCAAATATAAATTATATTGAAAGTCGGTCAAGAGATATTCTATCAAAAGATCGACGCCGTGAAGGTTCCAATCGATAATATCGTTCACAACCATCCATGTTTTTGTTTACAATCCACCATTTTTCTGCTGCTACTGGAGATGTCGAAGGATTGAAATGTGAACCAAATGCTGGTGATGTGCTACCACTTGTTGGCATATTAGATAAACTTGTAGAACTGCCTGAGCTGCCTATACTTGAACTAACAGCATGATTATTTAATATGTGATTATTGGGGTTGTTGTTGTTGTTGTTGCTATTGCTGTTATTAGTGCCACTTAGATTGTTGTTATTGTGTGTTTGTGAGGATGGAGAAGATGAGGCCATGGGGATGGGTGTACTGCTACTGTTGATGGCAGATGAAGAAACATCCCCCGATGATATCGCCGGTTGAGAGGAAGAGGGTATTGAGGAGGTATATCTATTAGCGGCAACTGCAGCCACTGTGTTTGAAGAAGACGACGATGGTGAATGTTGTGTATGGTTTCGTGATGGTTTTGAAGAAGGATTAGCAGTAGTTGCAGCTGTAGCTCTTGCTCGATGATTATTGTCTAATAAGTTTCCAAATAAAAAGCATAAGAAAGGTTTCATTTTGTTTGTATGTAGTTTTGTATGGTTATATGAACAATGGTCAAACTGGTGGTGGCTTTTAGTTTGTTTTAGTAGAGATGCAATAAATTACTATAGATAACGTATGCTTGCTGAATGTTTTAAAGATGCAAATAAAGATGCCAGAGTAGCATTAAAAGTATGAATGATGAATATGACGATATAGCAAATGTATATATATATAGAAAAAAAAAATAATTCAAAGGCTCTTGACAAAATAAAGTAAAAAAGAAAAAAGAAGGTGAGTGAGTAAAAAAAAATTAAGAACAAAAAAAGTTTTTTATTTTTTGGGTTGCTGCTACTTCTGTCACTACCGTGATTAGTTTTAGTTTTGCGGTTATTTGTTGATCTCGGCAAGACAGATAATTTTCTCCCTCCCTCCAGAGTCCTTTTAAACCACTATGGCGTTTGGCTCCTTTTTATTGGATGACAAAAACCAAGACAGAATCCGGGGTACAAAAAAAAAAATTAAAAAATCTCGGATCCGGTCGTCCTTTTTTTTATATTGTTTGAAGATTTATTGTATAAAAAATATATAAAACCTTCTTTTTATATACTATTACTCTACAAGATTCAATATTATATCCCCACTTCTAATACTATCGTTAGAACCAAAGACTAAAAAAAAACATGGAGATAATACTTGTATTGATAAAGCTACTGAATGGTAGATAGGCGCAAAGATTGGCATTACTATCCCTAAAACTATTACAGATTGTACAAACCATTTCTAGAACATTGGAACTAAAAAATAAAATGCTCAGCCGTATATATTTCACTTGGTCTAATCAAGGTGCTCTTCATCACTAATGATTTTGTATATTATGAAATATAGTATGGAATGTCTAGATATTAACTATTCCTTTCTCGTTGTTATCAACCATTTGTATTGATATTGTATGAATCTGATAACAATAATCAGATCATGAGGAGGTTGTGTCTTAGTAATGATGACAAATACTGACGTGACCATATATTACATATAAAGTCAAAATGACATGACAAAACTGCTCGGATTTTTTATTGTCGACTGTTTATTGGCTCAATTCAGCGCCAACCATCCAACCAGCTATTAATTTTTTCTTTTTTTTTCTTCTCTTTTTTTCTGTTTTATTTCAGAACTTACCACCTTTTTTTCATACATCCATCAGGTCTTTTCATCAATATTGTCAAACAACCCTTTGATAAAAACATTTCACAATGGCTGTCTACGTATGTTTATCAAATTATTCTATATATTGACACTTTATATTCAACTTTGATTATCATTCAATTTACTAACAATCAACGCTTTTTTATTCAATCAACAGAATTACAAATCATCCGCTGCTTACAAGCCAGTTCCACACTTCCTCAACTTCACTGCTTCCAACGCTGTTAAGTGGTATGTATATAGATCTTTTTACAAACTAAAAAGTTACATTATTTGACTTGTTTGTAGCTTTTATCCTTTAAAAATTGTTAAAAATTAAGCATTCTAACAAATAATGAATTTTTAAAAATAGGGCTCCAATTCTTGGTTTCTGGGGTGGCTCTGCCCTCGTCGGTGTCTTGTTCTTTGCCGACTCTATCCCACGTCTTAAAAAGGATATCTTCCAATACCTCCCAGTTATTGGTTCTATTTACGTCGACAACACTCCAGCCTCTGACTCTCCTTTCTAAACAATTACTCTTTATCATCATTGTCCATACTCTCTCACGCCATTTCTCTTTATCATTATTATTTTCATAAACTCGACTCTATGAAAAAAACAACAACAACATTAGTTACATAATAAACAAATACCTATTAATATAGATATATTCAACATTTTTTTCTCAATATGATTCATTATTCAGCGTAGATTAAACATTGCTCAGTAGTTTTATTCAACCTTTAAAGGAAAAACAAGTTTTTTTAAACAAATTATATTCCGAATCTATTAAAAGTACATCAAGATTCGTAAATTAAAAATAAATAAGTAATATTCCAAGTCATTATAAATTATTGGTATTGATTTCGTAACATATGAATTTCTTGTTGATAGTCATCCAATGTCGCCATTAAGTGGTCTATATCTTTGCTAATTTCTTTTGCTTCAAGCTGTGATTCTTCCGACAAAACAAACCGTGTCTCCATTTGCACTTTATCCTTTTGTCGTTCAAACATTTGGTCAATTGATCTAAGCTTATCCAAGACCTCTTCAATCCCTAAATTGTATTCTGATTTTGATGAATTCTTCATTGAAAGTTTTAGGCTTTTGATCTCTGTTTCTAGCTTAGTTTCGTTGTTGTTATTATTGGAATTTAGAGTCTCAACGTTTTTCGTAGATGCTTCAATTGGTTCCACATGTTCTTGTTGTTTTAGTCGAGACTCGTATTCCTGTCTCAACAGTGATGTCGATTTCGATCGCGGAATTGTTCGTTGCTTTGGTAGATCTCGGGCTTTTGTTTCAGTAGTATGCGATGTTGCTACTGTTGTTACTAATGCTGATGATGTAGTTGTTCCAGTTGTTGGATCCATGCTTCGGATCTTTGTCCACAAACTGTCATCTGATTTTCGTGTCTTTAACGTATTGCTTCTAAATGAGTCGATGTTGACGTTATTACCAAAGCTTTTGTTAATGCTGCTTTGATAATCACTACTTTGGGGTTTACTATGGCTATTATTATGCTTCTCTTTGTTGTAGTTGTCTGACTGACTAATATAATTGTAGCTACTACTTGTTGGTTTTGTTTGAGAAGTTTCATGTCTTGCCTCGTCCATTTGCCGCAGTATTAACGAAGCTGAAGGAAATCCTATTGATGTATTTATTGATTGATCAAAGCTGCTTGGATTAAACTGATTTGATATATTATTCTTGATGTTGCTAGGTTTGTATTCACTACTGCTTTCTTTTTTCGGTCTATTAGTATCCGGACCTAATAAATCAATGCCTTTGTTATTTGAATATATAATTCTCGGTGAGTCTTCAATATTGTTCATTGTTGACAGGAAAGACCTCGAAGAAGAAGGTCCATGTTTATATGACATCCTGTTTGATGTACGATGCAGAATAGGTAGATGCTATAGTTTCTAATGATTTGTAAATACTGATTCTATTGCAAAAGTCAACCATTTAAGATTACTATTGGTTGACAAGAGCGATAATTTTTTCAGATTATTATAAGAAGTAGGCAAATAAATATTACAATAAGGGTTGTTAAAAAAATTGTGGAGTTTCCAAGTTTGATCAACGTTCCCTCTTTTTAATCGGTATCTTTTTAAAAAGGTCTCTGGTAGGGTAACTTTACTCCTGAAAATTCTAATATCTATAATACTACAACATTTTAACTTCCTTTAATTTTTTTAGCTTCTTCTTTCAAAAACAACTTACTAGTTAACATGGTATATCTAAGATATTTTTGTAAATTTTCTGTTATAATAGTTTGCTCTGTTTTGAAGTTCAGCACTGTTGACAAATATTGTTGAACTTAGTTTTGACCAGCACATTTGTTTTTTACAATAGTTCAAATGATATATAAATACAGACATTAACCAAGTCAGTAGCTTCAATATTTATATTATCGATATTTCAAAAAGATGATAAAATAAATAGTATTAAGGCTATTTGAATATTGATAAAAAAAAACAAAGAATTTTGTCTATACATGTAGCTATATATGGTTTTAAAGGTAAAAATTTAAACTTAAAAATATTGTTTCACTGCTAAACGTCACTTGTTATATTATAAAAACTGATATTAAAAAGGGCTTTTCATAAGTATCAAGTGAAACTTCATACATATAAACTGTCAAAAAATATATATAAAGATGAAAAAATCCCACTTCTTCTCTATATTTTAGTTACTTAGTCAATTCACTTTTTTCATCTTTTTTCATCGCTTTGCTACTTTTTTTTTATACCATAGTATAGCTACTTACAAATTACTAATGAATTTGGCTTTGCATCTCCTATCAACTTTATATTGCATCTTTCATCTTTCACTGCAATCAGAAGCAGCCGCCATTCTTGTCACTAAAAACCCTTCAAGTTCTTATGAATTGATGCAAAAATATGCAGCACAAGCAATTGGTGAACACTCATCTTCTACAAAAATAACATTTCAAGAATCTGAGCTTTCTCACCTTTTCAAAAATGCTATCGAAATCGACTTGGACAGTGTTGAAGCCTCACACAAGATCGAACTAATCAAACAAGAAACCAAAAACAATGATAATAATGGGATAAATTTTGCCACGACAAATTTGAAGAAAATAAACCCGGAAAAAGACCAAAACTCATTAAGTCACAAGTTTTGCAGCTTTGGTTGCAATGTTTGTGGGCCTACTATTTTCAATCCTGTCTCCTCTAGCTCTTTTAACAGTGTAGGGGTCTGTAAACCAATATATCCAAAACGCCCAACCCATTTCTCATACAACGCCCCATCTGGTAACAACGCTGTTGTTGACAGCAAGAAGAAAAACTCTTTTCATTTAATTATTTGGGATGAATTTGGGTGTAAAGGAAACGCCAAAGTTTTCAAATTCACTAATGCTAAACAAAATGTGTGCATTGATATACGGTCTTATATCAAGCTGTCGCCATTACAATCTGTTAGCTATTTATTTATTTAAAAAATGGGCAATACATCATTTGATGCTTTTTTTTAACGTTTTAAGTAATGAAAATATTTATTTAGTCTTTGATCTATAAGGAACAAGATCTCTTTGAAATTAATTTTTTTGTATGAACCTTTTTGATTTTATTAAAGCACTTTTTATCTCAATTATACAGTCCTTAACAAAAAAAATTTTTTCTTTTGAATAAAGCTGTTGGTTGTATATTAAATCATATATGCATCTTCCACTAAAAAAACATAGCAAAGTATAGCTAATCTTTGTTCAATTTTGATTGCTCAAAGTTTGATGTGTGAAGGGTATTATTTTTCAAAATCCTATTTTTCAGATTCATTTGGTTTAGTTAAAGACATCTTAATTTCTTTATTTTGATTTCTTGTAGTCCTGGGCTTCCTATGCTTTGGTGGTTTCCTCTTGTGGGTCGTCCGTCAAATCATCAATTATCTTTTGTAGTTTTAAACTTTCCATTTTCAGATTTTCAATTTCATTTTTCCATTTTTGTTCATGGCGAGAAATTATCATGCGCATTTCGGTATAAATGGGCAAATCAATCTTTTCGTTTTGAAGCAACTCGTCTAAATATTGCAGAGGGTTTTCAAACTTGTCAACTTGCTCAGGCGGTACTGAAGTTTGATCTTTGCTATTATCTTGAAGCTCTTCAGCTTTTTTCTTCTTAGGTTTAGTTGCAAACGTCATGTTACAGACCATACTAGGATTCAATGGCCAGATCCCAGAACGCTTAAAACCGCCAGATATATTAAACCTGGGAAATATTACTGCACGGTATTTTTTGTAAAAAATAGCAAAGGCATCCTTATTCAGTTCGATGCCAGTCATAATGTTGTAACCAAAATCTGCTTCTTCACAATTCCGTTTCAAAGGGCGAAAACAAGTGACCTCTAAAGGCTGAGTGACGTGAGTAGAGTGTGGAGGCAAATATAGAGGATATATTTTATTGCTTAAAGCCTTTTTTTTAAAATTCGTAGTGCAATGGCTTAAACTATTGTCCATAATCAATAATCGCCATTGATTGATATCATCAGGCTTAGTTTGAGGAATAAAAACGTTTTCCAACCATGCCTGGGCAATAATGCCGTTAGTCCAGGCTGACGAATCAATATAATATTCCCATTTCGGAGTGTTCTCTATATCTTGAGGTGTATAACGTTCCATTTCTTTGTTGCCACGATAGATAACAAGAGGATCTATACAAGTGCCATCTGCACAGATACATTCAATTACACTCACACGAGGGCGTTTGATTGGAGACGTAATGTAGGATCTTATCACATATGAAGGACCAGTAACTTTTTGACAATCTTGTATGTCGACAACGTCAATTCCGGCTTCATCCATATTATATATATTCTCGCGTTTGATCTTATACTCTTTTAGCAGATTTTTAAGAATTTCAAAGAACCTCGGGAGCTCTTCTGAGTTCATTGCTTTTCCTCTAGAGTGCCCTAGCTTTGTTCCTAATATTTCTTGAAGTTCCGGACGCCTCGACCGAAAGCGTTCACTCCAATGTATACCTAAGATGATGGATCTACCATGAGCTGATGCTAATTTTATACCAAAGTCCCTTATCTCTTTGTCTGTAGGCGCCCGTCCCATGGCATTTTCGCTAATAATCCAATGAGAAATAAGATCTTCTTCAGCTAAAGTGAAATTCATTTGTTTTTCATGACTTGTACTCTTGTTTTTGTTACCATTTTTAAGTCGTTTTCTCAGAGTCGAACAACTGACTCCAGATTTTTGCGCTGCTATTCTTTTGTTCGCTCCATGAAACTTTACAGCATTATAGGCTTCAAGTAATTTTTGCTCATTAACCATTGTTATGAGTATGTATTTTTATCTAATATGAGTGAGGATATGTTGTTTGTGAATATGAATTACAAATAGCAATAGTATAGTGGAAACACAAGTAAATCTGGTGATAGTTTTTTGATGTTGCATGTTGTAGAAAAGTCACGTTCCTGATGGTGTCACGTTTTGCGTGAATCAGCCAGACTATGCTGGTATCTGAAATTTATTTTTGCTTTAATCTATTATGTCATCTTTTTATTAATGTTCCCCACACTCAACATTTTTTTTAGGAAGATATTTAAAATTTTATTCAAAATTTCATTTTGATTTCGGCCGTTTGTTTCATCTATAAATGTCAATACAAAACTAAACATGAATATTGGATTTCATCATACAGAATTTTATTATGGAAATTGTACAATTAACAAACTTTTGTTTTATAAAACGTATTTAAGCTCATTATAAGAATTCATTTAGATACTATAAATTTTCAAAATTATGATACAAAAGATATGATGCACAAACGGGAATGATAATTGAAAAACAAAAAAATTGAAAACTTATGTTAACTAATCAACAAATTGCAGAGCTGTTAGTTGACAATCTGAAAGAGGATAATTTGTAAGGGTTTTCTAAACCATCAACTGTGGAAAAATAATGGAAAACTTGTAAAACCAAATAATGGTATTAGCTGTTGATTGTCGCATACTGAGAGCTTTGATGTAAAGATGGGACTACAGTAGAAAAAGTTGAACAGAAAAAAAAAGGATATTGTTTGTTGTGTCTCTGAAAGTCTGATATGCTCAAGATTCAATTTGGAATACTATGAAAGATTATTTGATATAATAAAGTGAAAAAGATGAAATTATACAGTAAAGCTGATGTGATACCAACCAGTAAAGTTGGTATTGAAGAAAATATTTCGCAACAACAATGAGCCATATTACTGACGGAAAGATAAAAATGGTGCGAATTTTTGGAAACTGGATACAGAGTAATAAAGTTGATTGAAAAAAGATTGCACTTTAGAGTATCTTAGAAAAGTTTCAATATTAAGAAAAATGTGTAACACCTAGATGAGAGTGAAAATGTAACGGTAAGAAATGTTTTTGATATCAAATTAGGAAAGTTCTAAACATAATTATTGGTATGTAAAAAGTTATAAACATAAAAAAAGACGAATCAATCAATTTGAAGCTATCTAATGACGGTTTCAAAAGTTTTCCAAGCTGTGATTGATTAATATACCTAAGGTCAGAAGTATGTGATAGCGAAGAAAGAAAAAGGTTGACAGAAATTCTCTATATACGGTATTTGTGTCAGGTGGAAATCTTATATGGCATCAGTTTGAAAAATATTGGAATCAAGGTGGAATAGATATAGGCACGAAGTGGAATGTTGCGGGATGGTGGCTTAAATGCAAAAAAAAAAGAATGATATGGATTGAATATAGACCATTAGTCACAGAAAAAAAAGATTTCAATATTGGATAGATAGATAAGTATAACTGGAAACACTACTATAGCCCCTCATCGAAAAGTATCCAAAGACGGCAAGTGTAAAGCCGTGTGAAGCATATTGGATAAAGATAGTTGGCTGATGGTGGGGTACCCCTCAGAAACATTATGGCCCTGTTCTCTTGCACAAAAAATTGTAGAATATTTTTTAAAATGAAAATTTTCCCATAGTAATCGCATAGTAAAATTCTCATTTTAGAAAATATTCTACAATTTTTTGTGCAAGAGAACAGGGCCTATAGCATTGTGAGAAATTTAAAATATCTGGTAAAAATACAAAAAAAAAAAGACAAAATATACAACCTTTTTCAATAATTTTTTTCTTCACACTACAAACTACATACAACCAAATATTGATATATAATCAATGCACAATCGATCAAGGAAAGAATCGAACCAATGATAATTAGAAAAAAAAATTCCCATTGACCTCAAAATACCTACTTTTGGATAGGGTGAAGCCATTTTTTTGGTGGAGAGGTTGTAAGCAGTTTGGCACAAAAAAAAAAAAACTAAAAAACTAAAAAACTATTTCATGCCAAATCGACTCTCTACTATATCTACAACTATACTAAACACCCCCCAGAGAGTTATAAGCACCCCTAGGCCACCCCAAGTAGCTTTCTAGGCTCGAATTGATCGATAAATACTTTGGTTTTTGATAAAGGCTCCTATTTTTCCTAAAAAACTAAAGTAAATCATACTTTTTTCTTGTTAATAGAGCTTCTGGAAAGCTACTTTGGTTTTTAGCATTAATTCTAGAGGTTTGGATGATTATATACCATCTTGTTGTAATATAAAATGGAATTGTAATATCAAAATGGAATTGCAGAAAGCAATAGAACAATTTTAAAAATATTTAAAAGCTGTTTATGTAAATGGAAATAGCTAACCCAATTAGTAAATTGAGTTCATGTTAAATTTTTTGCCTCGTTTCTAAATCGAAAATACACTTTTCCGCACCCAAACTGTAGTAGAAAATACCATACTAAATTGACTCACAGCTAGATTTACAGGCATAATAAGCTCCCCTAGAGGTAAATAGACACTCTCTAGGTCGTCTTTAGGTCGTCTCTAGGTCTCCCCAAGTAGCTTTTTACTTTCAATTCCCTTCTAATAACTACTTTAGTTTTTATATAAGCTTCTATTTTTTCAAAAAACTAAAGTAAAATAGACATTTTTTCTTGTTAATAGAGCTTCTGGAAAGCTAGTTGGGTTTTTTGCATTAATTTTGGAGGTTTGGATGACTATATACCTTCTTGTTGTGATATAAAATGGATTCTAGTATTCAAAAACAATAATAGAAAACAATAATACAATTCTATTAATATTTAAAACCTGTTTATGTAAATGGAAATAGCTAACCCAATTGGTAAATCGAAATCATGTTAAATACTGGAGATCAAATGATCAATTCTATAGTACTATTACGGAGGTTTTATTTTTTTGGTCCGTGGTTGACCCTAAACCTCTTTTTCTTTTTTTCTTTTTTTTTGGTTTTAGTTTTTTTTTTTTTTTTTTCAGACCTTACCACCTCTTTTTTTTTTTTCCTTTTTTTTTACTATTACTATCTTTACAAACATCACCAAAAAGAATTGTAATACAGTCGCCATCTTTAACAGTTCAATTAGCTTCCTACAAAGTCAAATAGAACTGTCAAAGTTGGTAGCTTGATCTGGTCTTGGGGAAGTCCAGATAAAGCTATTTATGATTATTACAATATAGTTTTAGAGTAGCAACATAGCATATCATCGACCATGTTGTTACTGTAATACAATCGCCACTTTGACAGCTCAATTAGCTTCCTACAAAGTTAAAACAAACTGTCAAAGTTGGTAGCTTGATCTGGGATTTTTTTATAACAGTGAAAGCTATTTATGATTATTACAATACAACATTTACTCTTTTCGTCTGGTGTTGGGGGACTCCAGATGAAGTTGCTGCCTTTATACTAACACTTTCTGCAACATTACTATAGCCTTTCATACTAATACTTTTTTTTTTCGACAAAACTATAGCTTCATCTGGTGTTGGGGGACTCCAGATAAAGCTGCTGCCTTTATACTAAAACTTTCTGCAACATTACTATAGCCTTTCATACTAATACTTTTTTTTTTCGACAAAACTATAGCTTCATCTGGTGTTGGGGGACTCCAGATAAAGCTGCCGCCTTTATACTAACACTTACTTCGACATTACTATAGCTTCATCTGGTGTTGGGGGACTCCAGATAAAGCTACTGCCTTTATGCTGATACTGTTGTTGGTAGTATCTGGATCTGTTTTTTGGAAAATACAGGGGAAGTTATTGAATTTTTTTTTTTTTTTCTTTTTTGCATACCATTTCGCCTTTTTGACTGACTTTTTTTGAAATTTTTTTTTTTTTTTAGTTATTCTTTGATATCTGAAGCTTACTTTTTGAAAAATACAGGGGGACCTCTTGAATTTTTTTTTTACATGCCATGTCGCCTTTTTGACAGAAATTTTTTTGATTTTTTTTGACTGACTTTTTTTGAAGAAAAATTTTTTTTTTTTACCTTTTCTTTGATATCTGGAGCTGACTTTTTGAAAAATACAGGGGGACCTATTGAATTTTTTTTTTACATGCCATGTTGCCTTTTTGACTTAGAATTTTTTTGATTTTTTTTTGATATCTGGAGCTGATTTTTTGAATGATACAGGGGGACCTATTGAATTTTTTTTTTTTTTTCTTTTTTTTTTTTTTTGATATGGTCGTCACTTTTGGGACTTTACTTTATTTCTTGTATATATATAACTGTTACTTATGATATAGATTCAATCAAATATGCTAATATATATATAAAAAAAAAATTAAAAACAGAAACGAAAAGAAATTTTATGGAGCGTTTTCGTCATTGTCATTGTTGGTCGTTGATTTTGGTTGACTGTTCTAACTTTTTTTCACTACTCGTTACTTCTCTAGAAAGTTTCCAGCTTTGTAAACCTTCCTTTTCGTTGCTTGTACTGACTCTCGTCATTGTCGGTCATCGATTTTTGGTTGCCTGTACTGATTGTCGGTCATCGATTTTGGCTACCTGTTCTGACTCTCATCATTTTAGGCTGTTGATTCCGGCTGTCTGTCCTAGCTCTCGTCATCGTAGACCCTTCTTCTAGTTGCCTGTATTGACTCTCGTCATCGTAGGCCATTGACTTTGGCTGCCTGTACTGGCCTCTCGTCATTGTACATCATCCATTTTGGCTACCTGTTCTGACTCTCATCATCCTAGGTCATCCTAGGTCATCGTAGACCATTGATTTCGCCTGCCTGTTCTGACCTTTTTTTCCCTACCAATCACTTCGTTGCTTGTACTGATTCGATTCTCATCTTCTTAGCCCTGTACTGACCTTTTTTCAATACTACTTACTTCTGTTTTCTTTATCAAACCTTGACTTTCAAAATCTCAAACTGTTAGTTAATTCATTGATTCATTCAAAAAAAGAAAACAATAATAATAATATAATCAAACTTACACTGAATAAATGAAGACCTTGCTTCAGCTTGAAATCTGAAATAATTCACTCCCTGCCTGTCCCACAAAATAATCAATGTATAAAATATAAACCTTTGCTAGTTCCATATTTAAAGCAGTTTGGTTGCAAACCCTACCTCCTCTATTTTTAAAATCTTTCTATCTGAATATCATTATTATGTAAGCCCCCTTTATTAGACACCACACCCTAATATATAAGCTGTTCATACAGTATTAGACAGTGTATAATAGCTCCACCCTTTTATATTTTAGGAATCTGTCATCATATCCTAGTTGATTATCCAGCCAAGATTCCTTTGGGTGCTAGAGGTCTCATCTTTTGTAGTCCAATTGAAAGCAATGCCTTCATTCATGATTAATCTCCACCATCTCAAAATATGTTGTTTGGGTCCTACAGTGTGAGCAAATTGTCAGCAATGTACCATCTCTGGTACATGGTGTTATCGCACTGACAAAGAAGTTCTACTTCTTCAAAATGTGCAAACTTGAATATGGTTATAGAGGGCCGTCCGCTCATATTTGAAAAATCTATCATTGTGTTAAATAACTTCATCTAACTCATAATTTTTCACAATGCTAAATATCTAATTGTATCACGTGACTTTGTAATTCATTGAAAATTAAATATTCAGAGGAGGACTGAAATTTCCAACTTTGCATCACTCTTTTACTTAACTCTCACAACCAACAATTTCAACACTTTTATCAATCACTCAACACTGCTAATTACATTCATGTAATGGTTTGGAAATACTTTTGATATCTATATATATCACCGCTTGAAGTTATCATACTGCTAATATTTACAAAAGTCAAGGAAACCTTCTTTTTCTCGACTTTTAACCTTTATAAGTTCGCTAGTAAAATTACCATCAAATTACAAAGTACACCTCCATAACTCTCTGTTTATACCACATAGGTCGCCATACTATAGAAAACGTATTATCCCTTTATAAACTAAATCATGCTTTTGGTACTAGTTCATACCGTCACTAACAGATACCAGGTATTTGGCACTAATAAGACAATTCTCCCACTGTAAAATAGAAGATAGTTCATTGATTGAACTATGTAATGATTAGTACAGAACCAGCCCATCATTTTGTCTGAAATCAGTACGCTGCAGCCCTAATAATATGGCATAATGCAAATCGATTCATTTAATTATGATTAAGATTTTGCGGTTTTCAGTCAATCCAGCCACCCTAGGGTTGATCTATTAATAGTTTAGTTATTTTTCATCAAATATTTGTTGCATTACATGCTATTTTTGTCACGATACGTGTAAAATTTGGTTACATTACACTTAAAATATGTTACATTACATCAAATATTTATTACATTACAACCTTGTTTTGTTACATTACATCATCGATTTGTTACACAATACCTTAAATACAACAAAATGTATTACAAAAAAGGCCCCAACCCTTGCGGAAAAGTCAGTTTTTTTTTCTAAAAAAGTCGAAAAAAGGCCAAAAATTTCAGAAGTATTACAAAATAACCCTAACCCTGATCTAAAAATGACCGTACTTCGTTATTCGTACTAAATGAAAAAAAATTTGTTATATAGGCCCATTTCAGCTCAAAATTGAGAAAATTGAGTTCAGTCCTTCTTTGATGCTTTTTTAAGGCGTGTAAAGTTGTAGATTCAAATCAAAATGATATGTTTGACTTAGGTACTTTTTCTGAGTTTATCACCATTGCCCAGTTGATGACATTCATTCACTCATGTTTTACATGATCAAGTAAAACGATAGTATCAATGTTGTTAAAGCTGATAGTTGGAACATCATCAGCCTTAAGAAAAGACAAAATAGCAATTCATAGATGCAAGCAAGCATGGTGAAAGCAGCTAATATTCAAACTATCTAGTACTGGCAATAGATTCTATCTTAAAATCAGAAAAGCAACCATATATACCCATAGAACTTTGATACAGTGTAGCAGTCATATATAGAAGTTTGACTTTAATCCAAAGATACTTCTAAATGCATTTAAACCTCAGAATTTTTAGAAGGTGGGCATTAAACTGAATGTTAAATATGTGGCATCGAAAATAGTTCAGAGTGTTGAAAGGGAAACCAGAGAAAGAACTGATCATTATATTGGAAGGAAGAAAGAATTGGAGGTATTTCAAATTGCAGACTTTAAAGAGTTTTTCCAGTAAAGCAAAGACGCGATTGGAATTAAAAGACAAACTTCAATATTCTGTTTAGATTTGTCGAATTCACACTGTAAATAAAGAATAAGCTGAAGCCAAGTGCAAGTATTAAGCCTGAAACAAGTGAAAGATAAAGTCATCTTATAATAAAGCTGGGTTGAAAAGTTTTTACTTTAGAACCTTCAATATATGTGCGTTGTCTAATTTTAATCCATGGATATGACACCATTAGAAAAATTAGTGATGAGCTAGATAAAGCCATTGCTGATGATAAGATTGCTTCAATCTTTTGAGTGAGGATCTATGGACAGTACTGTTTTGAATGTTGAACTGCAAGGCTAGTAAGATAATATGGTCGTCACTGATAGAAGAAAAAAAGTGTTTATTTCGTTGTCAGAATCTTTTTAAAAATCCATATGTCAAATAAAGAAAGAGGCAAGACGTAAACTTAATATCTGATCTTATCTGACCCAATAAATATCCTTAGGTCTTGAAGATCTCTCCATTATTAATTCGTAGTCAGTCTTCCTTTGACAAACACAATATATGACTTAGTTCGTCTATAAGTATCAAAACAGCAATGTGGTTTTACGAAAACCTCTTTGAAACTCAGCTTCTATCTGTCTCTCCAATTGATGTGTTGATAAGTGGCTTAGATTTAGATTGTTATTAAAAGAAAGGTAGGGATTGAAGCTTAGGATGAAGACGATGTTAACTTGGCCATTTTTTTCGCACAGAAATAGTGGTGTATTTATAATAAGGACGAAAGAAATAAAAGAGATTGATGGTTGTTGAATAGATGATTATAACAAAAGATCAAATAGAACGATGGCCTAGGCTGTATCTAATTCTAAACGTATGAATATTGAAGAAACTAGAGAGCTATCGTAGTATTGCTGATGAAGATAGTCTTTTTGTTTTCCCTAAGATATTGGATAGCGCGTGGCTACTTCTTGAAGGTTCTATGGAGAAAATAAGTAGAGCTATACTACTAAATAGAACGAAAAAAAAATTAAAACGCGTCAGTAAAATACATATTAGTTAAATAGTAAAGCAAATTGAAACTTACTGTATGGGCTGATTGATTTTTTCCAGTGGCCTCTCTTCGAAACCATACTTTGGTACGTCTTAATGCCATTACGGCTTGAGGTGTTGAGGCATGATTTGGATTGAAATATTAACGTGATTTTTGATTAAATTTGTATTAGTTGAGGGTATAGAGACTTATTGCTGGGCGTGGAATAATCGATGTTGTTGTATCGAAACAACTACCTAACATGATTATAATACAAGTCAAATAAAAAGAATTACAAGATTCAATAGACGTTTGTAGATATCTTTTTTTAAAGGAGCGAGAAGATGCGCTACCAATATTGGGCCTTCCACTAAAGGGGTTAAAAAAAAAAGCTGAGACGCGTATCTTTAGGTGGTTTAAGTGTTGAATTTTAGGGTCAGGTAAACTTTGGTATTGTACAAGAAAACCATTAAAGTAGTTCAAGATTTTTTTAGAAAAAACACGTAATTTGATGATTAAAATGAAGAAGGATTAGAGTGATTTTGCTATTTTCATTGTTAAGTAAGAATAGTAAAATGAAGATGTAATGAAGTTTGGATGTAAAGAAAGAAAGAAAGAAAGAAAAAAAAAAAGAATTTCAGTAAAAGATAATTAATTTGAACCCACTATTGTTAAACCCTAACTTTGCAAATAATTCAAGTGGCTGTAACATTTTGGCACTTTTTTTTCAATTTTGTAACAAACTGTCCAAGTTAACCAGTCACCTATATTGATTACAAAATGGTGTTTTTTCTACTTGATGAACAAAAAATGCCACTGAAGACTGTTGTAACAATTTGTAAGACTTATGAATAATGTCTTCAAAGATATCCATATATTAAAACCCATAGAGGACTAAATCATAGAAAGTTTACGTTAAAAATACTATAATAGAAGGCATAAAGACACAAAACATTAATCCCTGTATTCTACGAAACGAACTTAGTCATTTTAAATATCAGCTAGGCTTGTCAAATTTACGAAGTAGTTTCAAGACAGTTGGTAAGATAAGCTGATAATATGATTCATAAAGCGTCTGGCGTACATGAGCTTACTTGATTCTTCTACTACTATTCCATATGTTTTCTGCCTTACGAATCTTTTCATCTCAGCATTGCCCGCAAATCATCTAACTATTTTAGTATAGATTTTAATAATAATTGTATATCTTATGGTACCACGCAGACTTCTACTTTTATAAATCCGATGAAAACTATATCTATTTGTAATAATAATAATAATTTATTCATCGGTTACCCTACTTGATTACATACTTAACATACTTAAATGATATTACATAGACAATTTTGATGTAGAATAGAACATAAGCTTGCGCCATCGATATTTTTCTTTCCCATTTGTTATATTTCTTTCTTCCTATTTTTTGTTAGTAGAAAGTTGTGTGTTTTGTTTTACAACCAGTGCACTAAAAAGCGAGTAAGACCTCTGATTCCAGCTTAAAATGTAGAGTCCGGAAACCTTCAGCAAAAAAACCGTTTCAGGAAAAACTTTGCATCATTAGTAAAAAACTGCTCCAGGAAAAACCCTCTTATTAGTGATTCAGTGTCGACCCTAGCTAGGTCGTAAAAAGGCCACCATGGCTTGGAGGCCTTCCTTAGTACCTAGTAGCTTCTGTAACTTCAGTTCTGGGTCCGCATTGATTAGATTAATTCTTTCGTTTTCTCTCTTCTTGCAGTCTCTGATGATATGACTTATCGTTTCGAGGTGCTGACCATTGTCGCATTCACAATTATATTCGACTTCTTTTATATTAAATCTTTTGAAATAACTTCCGAATTTTCCATGACCAGTTCTCATTTGTATGATTGTGCTCAATTCTTCTCGTCTAGCTTCTTTCATGATTTTCGCTGTTACCAGTTTTCCAACTTTTGTGGTGCATTTTACAAGGTCCCCATTAATTGTCGACCGGTACCATGAGCCTTTGCTTCCCTTTTCGTATCTTTCTTGCCATTTTTTTAATGTAATCATTCTTGAATTTTTTTGCAGTGATATCTATTTGTAATTATAGATTAATTACATCAAATGGGTTTTATTTAGAAATTATAAGTATGATCAATGTTGAGTTTTTTAGGAAATAAAAGTCATTATAACGGTATTTAAATCCAACCACGTGACTATACTGTGAAATTTCTGGATTGTCTCAAAGCATGCAAATTTTTATTTTGGGCTTGGTTAATCTAAGAAAAAATATGGAAAGCTGTATATAAATTGATAGTGAAAATTCTGGAATCGGTTCATTTTCGTCCCTTGTTAGTCAGTTGCTACTTTTGAGATTTTGTTGTAATTTTTTGTGGTCTTGCCATGCTACTACATGATTTATTTTGATTACTCTCTCCTAACCTCACAGCCTTATTTTTACCATTTATGTTGGGCACAATTGTCTTTTTTTTAGATATCATGAACAATAGAGAAATAGAAAAAAAAAATAATATAAGATTATCAAGGACTCGGAATTCGTATGAAAACCCTTAGAAAGAAGAAAAAACCTTAAACAAAAAAAAAAATAAAAACCTACAATGGTTTTTTTTCAACAAGCAGGAATAAGCGATTGATAACGAATTATCTTTTTAGTAAAAAAAAATTACACTAACAGAAAGTCTAAACAAAGTTATGTATGGCATCAATCGATGTGCAATATGGACGATAAAAAAACTAGGAGAATAACAAAAGGTTCACGTTTCGAAAGAAAAGTATGTAAGAGTTTTAAAAAAGATGCAAATAATCACTTTAAGGCTTTAAGCATTGGAAAATGTCAACAATTCAACAAAATGTTCCAACGTAGCATTTGATAATATACAACTGATATACGTTCATATAGTTCGAAAAAGTTTGAAAAGAAAATACTAGATGGAAAACTTACATTTTTATGGATGAAACCAATTGGTTGAATTGACAATGTAAAATTTATTATAGATAATGGATGTTTTATTTTGTATTTGAGTTGTATAGCAATAAAGTCGTAAATAAAGTAAGTATGGGGTATACAGAGTGAAAGGTACCTAAGAAGAAAAAAATCAAAGGGACCGATATTCGGGCGAGTACTAATATTACTAATATCTAGAGACTTAGATAAGCTCCATATTTTTAGATTTTTGAGTTGCAACACACTGTGACAACCACACCGCCGCAATCAGTCTCCAAGACTTTTGTTTATCAAAGCACTTTGTGCAATTGCACAAAAACCCAAAACACTTTATCATTTAGTTTCCCATTATCCTCTTAGCGCACACATTGAATTTTCAAATCATCTTCTTTAACTAATTTGAACTGAAAGAAATGAAAAAAATAATTTTTTTTTAAACCAATTTCCATTTGATTTTTCTCAAAAAAAACAAAAGTTGCCCATCCATCCATGGAGTTATACAAATTATCGACCGAAAGGTGGGGTAGCTGCTCTATGATCTTGATAGTTTTTCCGTCATTGTGAAAAAAAAATGGTGCGTTTGTTTTACTATGGGTTTAAGCAGGGAACAAAAACAGAGCCCGAGAAAAAAATAAAGCTGGTTAATTATTTTCCCACACTAGGTCTTGGGTGTCGCTGTGCAATAAGCTGCTTCTGGTCACACTCTACTACCAAAATACCACTTACTATGATAAGAAGCACACTGCTAATAATAACCCTTGTTGGCTAGCTCTTGGAACTTTTTTGCAAAACTTTTTTGTTTTTCAACAACAAATTTTAGCAAAAAAAACCCCAAAGTCTAGAACCCCAAGACTTGTTACTCGTTTCACCTACTACCTCCCTCTCTTAACAACGGTACCTGTATTTGATACCACAGTATTTAATGGTGTTCTGGCTGAAAGTTGATCCCTTTGTTAGAAATCAGCGAGCGATGTCCGGCTTTCTTTTCAATCACAAAACCAAACTTGTTTTACAACAACATTTAACCCTTAGTCAAAATACTTTATTTTGATTTATAATAACTAATAATATATAGAGAAATATGACAGTAGACAGAGTTTCCGTAAAATCAAAGTTAGTAATAATCAAAACAAGGCCATTAGTATCTTAATCTCCGGTTATATATGGAATAAAAAGGGTAAAAGTAATAATAATAGTAATGGTAACAATTAGAGCTTGGAGACATGAAACTACCCAACAATTTTTATTTCTTCAAGCAGTTAAAGTAATTATATGTAAAATATGATAGTTCAATATGTTTTTATTTGCTGTCTTATCGTCGCCTATAGCCTATAGGCGGTGCTGTTTTTAGTATGTGTGTGTGGCTATTAGGTCAGTGCTACTGGAAAAATTTCAAGAGGCTTCGGAGAAACTACTGCAATATCTGAATTATGATCCGAAATCTGGGACAACCATAACAAAAAAAAAATCCAATATCAGCATCCATGCTCAACTTTTTTTTTACATTCTGCCCCTCTTTTATTAAATCTTCCAATGAAAAATAAATCAGATAGAAAAGCCGAAAATTCGTTCAATAGTAATTTTGTTGTAAAAAAAAAAAAAAAAAAAAGCATTGCTCTCTACCTAGTTTTTTTTACATTATTGATTATATCATTGGAAAAAAAAATTGATTGTTTTTCGTCGATTTTTTATTTGTTTATCCAGAAAACTTTCTTTTTTTTACATTTTGATTTCAATCACTGTATTTTGATGATAAATGTAATATTTGTATAATTATTTTATAAATAGCCTTAGAAATCCTTGTTTTCGTAGACCTTTTTTTTTCTTGCTTTTGTTGTTGTTATTTTATTCTATATTTATTACCATTTTTTTGAAAGTACTATTTCATTTATTCAGTACTAATTATTAATTATTCCCAATCACTTTTTAAATAAAAATTTCAGCAATGAACAGAACTTTCACATTGGCTTCTAAAGCCCTTAAATCAAATGTCAGATTTGCTTCCCCAGCAATGAGATCATCCGCCTTTATTAGATTTTACTCTTCTGCATTCCCAACATCCGTCAAATTAACTACACCAAATGGAATCACATACGAACAACCAACTGGTCTCTTTATCAATGGTGAATTCATCCCTTCTCCATCTGGTAAGACTATTACAGTTGAAAGTCCTTCAACAGAAAGCAAGATCACAGAGGTCCACGAGGCTACCCCAGAAGATGTTGATGCTGCTGTCGATGCTGCTGAAAAGGCTTTCGAATCATGGAGCATTACTCCTCCATCAGTCAGAGGTCGTCTTTTGACCAAGTTGGCTGACAAGATTGAGGAACACGCTGATATCCTTGCCTCAATTGAATCTTATGACAACGGTAAAGCTCTTTCCTCTGCCAAGGGCGATGTTGCCCTTGTTGCCAATGTCCTTAGATACTACGGTGGTTTCGCCGACAAGATTCACGGTAGTACCATTGAAACCGATGACGGACACTTTACCTTTACAAAGCGTGAACCATTGGGTGTCTGCGGTCAAATCATTCCATGGAACTTCCCATTGCTCATGTGGTCTTGGAAGATCGGTCCAGCTTTGGCCACAGGTAACACTGTTGTCTTGAAGACTGCAGAAGCCACTCCTCTCTCTGCTCTCTACGCATGCAAACTCGCCAAGGAAGTTGGTATCCCAGATGGTGTCATTAACAACATCTCTGGATTCGGACCTACTGGTGCTGCCATTGCCAGCCACTTGAAGATCAAGAAGGTTGCCTTTACTGGTTCTACCGCTACTGGCCGATTCATCATGAAGGCTGCTGCTGAATCCAACTTGAAGAAGGTCACTTTGGAACTCGGTGGTAAGTCTCCTCACATTATCTTCAGCGATGCTGACTTGGACAATGCTGTTGAAGTTGCCGCTGCTGGTATTTTCTTCAACTCTGGTGAAGTCTGTTCCGCTGGTTCAAGATTGTACGTCCAAGACACTATCTACGACGAATTCTTGGCCCGTCTTAAGGCCAAGGCTGAATCTGTCAAGGTCGGCAACCCATTCGACTTGGAAACTTTCCAAGGTTCCCAAACCTCCAAGGGCCATCTCCAAAAGATTTTGGGCTACATTGATGTTGGTAAGCAAGAAGGAGCTCGTGTTTTGACTGGTGGTGAAAGACTTAACAGACCTGGTTACTATGTTGCTCCAACCGTTTTTGCTGATGTCCATCCTGACATGCGTATCAGCAAGGAAGAAATTTTCGGTCCTATTTTGACTGCCACCAAGTTCTCTACTGTTGACGAAGTTGTCAAGATGGCCAACGATAGTGTCTATGGTTTGGGTGCTGGTATCCACACTAAAGACATGAACAAGATCGTCGATCTTTCCAACAGAATCAAGTCTGGTTCCGTTTGGGTTAACACTTACAACGCTTTCCACGAAGCTGTTCCATTCGGTGGTTTCAACCAATCTGGTATGGGCAGAGAAATGGGAGAACAAGGTTTGGACAACTACACTCAAGTCAAGGCCGTTAGAATGAAGGTCATTCCAACCAACGTTTAAATAATTTAAATATGTAAACTTGTGTACCTTTTGTTATGATAGAAATGAAATGAAATTATAGACTATTCTTTTTAAATTATTTGTTTTGAAATTATTTGTAGAATTTTTCCGATGTACATGGTTGCTATTTTGTTAGTATAGAATGTATACCTGGTGGTACTTTTTTTTTTTTTCTTTTTTGTTTTTGAACGAAAAACGGTCCTTATCAATACGACGTACCGGGGATTACTATGGTACTACACAGATACAGCAACAACATTGCCCATTTATTGAAGTGTATTTTGAAAATACGGTTTTAAGTGCCGTTTTGACTATTCTGACTTTTATATCGCACCTTTGATTAAAAAGACGCAAATATTTCTAAGCTTTAAAGGGATTATGTCTATAATAAACGGTTTAATGGGATTAATGCACCTAGTAAATACCACGTAAGTTGCTGTGGTGGTGCCATAATGCCAAAGGGTCAAAGCATACGGCTGGCAAGTTAAAAGACTTAGTTGGCCATTACCCCACACTTTGAGGGAGAAGTCCCGATGATTAAAGAATTCTGCCATTACCACTGGGGTCGGTTTTTATTTTGATAATAATATAGGAAACTTTTTTTTCCCTTTTCTTGGAGGGTGAGCCAAAGAGAACAGAATGATTTGCCGAAACTTTGGTGAGAACAAGCGGAGATATGATTTAAAATAAGCCAATTACAGCCAGAATCTTTTGCCCAGGATATCACCACCCCTCTCTCTGTATGAGTATATGCTTGTACAAATCTTTTGATACCAAAAAAAAATTAGCAAATCGTATCAAAAACGAAACTCGGTAATGGCTGTTTGACCTAAAACAGAATCAATTGAGCAAATGGCAGAGCAACTTGATCTTTTTCTTTACAACAGAATTAGGGAATCTTAGAATTAATTGTGCAATAACCCCACAAACACAGGAACCGCACCTTTTTTTTTCAATGTTGACGGAAAAAAGATTGTTTTTTCCAGTGTTCCGAGTGTGTCTATATTCCTTAGTAAAGTTGCAAAATGCCCCTCCTTACTAATAATCTCTAAAAAATTCCGTTTTTGTCAACAAGTTGAAAATTCACTTTCTCCAAAATTCTAACATAAGACACAAAAAAAAAAAAAAAACTATAAATATTCAACCAATCCCCCAGATTTTCAACTTTTTATTTTTTCTTTTCTGTTTTCTTATAATCTTCATCCTCTTTTTTAATTATCCCTATTCCCTTTTAAAAAAATAACATTCACATATATCTACAATCACAATGACTAGAGCATTTTTCACAGCATCAAGAGCTATCCGCTCCCGCCCAGCCGCTGCTCTCTTGACTAGAACAGCTGGCACTCGCCAAACTATCCTTCCATCTCTTTACTCTTCTTTCAAATACTATTCATCTGCATCTCACCCTCTATCCGTCCCAATCTCTCTCCCCAATGGCATCAAATACGACCAACCAACTGGTCTTTTCATCAACAACGAGTTTGTCCCATCAAAGTCTGGCGAACTCTTGTCAGTTGAAAGTCCTTCCACTGAAGAACATATCACTCAAGTCTACTTGGCCCGCAATCCTGATGTCGACGTTGCTGTAGATGCTGCTGAAAAGGCTTTCAAGACCTGGAGCACTGCTCAACCATCCTTCCGTGGCGACATTATGTTCCGCTTGGCCGACAAAATTGAAGAAAACCTCGAGCTCCTTGCCTCAATTGAAGTTCTCGACAACGGTAAGGCCATCTCTTCCGCCAGAGGTGACATTGCCCTCGTTGCTAAGGTCATTCGTTTCTACGCTGGTTGCGCTGACAAGAATGATGGTACCTTGGTTGATACCAATGACGGATACTTCTCTTACACCAAGAGAGAACCAATTGGTGTCTGCGGTCAAATCATTCCATGGAACTTCCCATTGCTCATGTGGGCCTGGAAGATTGCTCCAGCTTTGGCCACAGGTAACACTGTTGTCTTGAAGACTGCAGAATCCACTCCTCTCTCTGCTCTCGTTGCCTGCGAGTTGGCCAAGCAAGTCGGTCTCCCACCAGGTGTCATGAATGTTATCTCTGGTGCTGGTGAAACTGGTGCCTACATTGCCAACCACCCCAAGATCCGCAAGATTGCCTTCACTGGTTCCACTGCCACTGGTAGATACATTATGGAAGCCGCTGCCAAGTCTAACTTGAAGAAGGTCACTTTGGAACTCGGTGGTAAGTCTCCTCACATTGTCTTTAACGACGCTGACTTGGACAAGGCTGCTGAAATTGCTGCCGCTGCCATTTTCTACAACTCTGGTGAAGTCTGCTGTGCCGGTTCAAGATTGTATGTCCAAGAAGATATTTACGACAAGTTCATTGCAAAGGTCGCTGATATTGCCAAGAACCTCAAGGTCGGCAATCCATTCGACGAAGCCACCTTCCAAGGTTCCCAAACCTCCAAGGTTCAATTGGAACGCATCTTGAAGTACATTGACATTGGTAAGAGCGAAGGTGCTCAAGTTGTCACTGGTGGTACTCGTTTGGACTCTAAGGGTTACTTCGTTGCCCCAACCGTTTTTGGCAACGTCAACTCTTCTATGAAGATTGTCCAAGAAGAAATCTTTGGTCCTGTTGTTGTTGCTGAAAAGTTCTCTACTGTACAAGAAGTTATTGACAAGGCTAACGACAGTGAATACGGTTTGGCTGCTGGTGTCCACACTCAAGATCTTAACAAGGCTATTGATGTTTCTAACAAGCTCCACGCTGGTTCCGTTTGGGTCAACAGCTATAACGCTTTCCACGAAGCCGTTCCATTCGGTGGTTTCAACCAATCTGGTATGGGCAGAGAAATGGGTAAGCAAGGTTTGGACAACTACACTCAAGTCAAGGCTGTTAGAATTAAGATTGAAGATACCTCAAAGAACTAAAAAATTGATTTATAATTTTATATAAATATATAAATATATGTGATTACGAATTTTATCTTGTTTAAAAAAAAATAGATCTATTGTACAAAAATTAAGAATTTCATTCTACTTCTTTATTTATATATGTTAAATTTATTGAAAATTTTGCTGATCTAGGTTTGGATTTCCAAATCTGTTAAAGGATTCATTAAATATAATTGGATTTCTGGTAACATTTCTTGAGATTGGAGAGACTGGCATATCACCATTATTATTGTTGTTGTTATTCCATACTGGATTCATTGCAGCCATTCGTTGTTGATGATGCTGCTGAAGATTCATCATTTGATTGTTATTATTCCACCGACTGTTAGTATCATCAGAACCAGTACCAGACAAATCCATTTCATCATCATCACCTTGTTTATTGCCATTGTTGGATGAAGAGAGTATGGCTTGTTGTTGATGTTCAAATGTAAACGTATTGTTTGTATGACGATCAAATTCAAAACTACTGTAGTTAAAGTACTCTTGATCGTTGATCATACCGTTATTGTTGCTACCATGCTTCATAATTTGAAAAATCTCTTCCACAGCTTCATTTGATGGTGAATAAATGTGGATTGGCTGGAAGGTTGCTTCTTCCTCTGTGCCCATCATATAGTCATCGTTGCTTTGGTTTTCGCTGTTATTGGCTAAGGCATTATTATTATTGAAGGATAAAAAGGAAGAGAGTGAAGATGTTTTGACATGAAGGTTCGGCCTTGGGTTACTGTTATTATTGATGAATTGGCTATTATAATGAGAAGGGTGCTGCGAAGGATGATGAGGGTGTATCTGAGAAAAAGAATCTTCTTGATTGTTATTGTTGTTATTTCCTGGGAACTGAAATGATGGAACCATTTTGCCAGGCTCATTGCCAAATAGTTCATCATTCTGCTGATGATTAGATCTCCCATATGTATCCATATATTCTTTTACTCGGGGATCCATATTGTCGTTAACGACGTTATGCATATGCATGCGTTGCTGGTTCGCGTCGTTTTCGTTTTGCATCATGTTTCCATTGTTACGATTCTGTTGATTGTGATTATGATTATGATTAAGCTGCTGTTGATGGATAGCATTATTATTTTCCATAAATCTATTGTCTGAGCTTTGAGGTAATCCTTGTTGTTGAAGATGGTGCCCATTATCCATATATGCATGTTGATTGGAAGAAGATGCTGGCTTGCTCATGAGAGATTTGTTATTTGACCATGATGGCATGAGAAATGAGACATCTGTTTCGCCAATCATGTTCTGTCCACTAATTTTGACATTCTGGTAATCCCAGTGCTCAAGCAGTGAACTTTTTCTGGACGCAGCGGTACCTCTCCGACTATTGCTACCACTAGCTATACTACCACTGATACTATGCCCCTTTTCCGAATTTAGTGAGCTCCTCTTCCCTTGGTTTGATGAATATTGTTCTCCAGATGACGAAGACGATGAGACTAATGCTGGAAATGGAATGACATCTGTATAAGCGGCAGCTAGTTGCTGGCTTAGACTTCGACTATGGCTACGTAAGTGAAAACTATTGCTATTGCTACTTCGATGTCCACCAAAATGATGGTGATAGTTGCTGTACACATTGCAAAAGTCAGGATGATTGTGTTGATGAGAATCGACAACAACGTTTGTGGATTTAGTTCTATCGTCATCGCTCAAGGTTAAATGCTTAGATTTAGTTATGATTTGTTCAAGTTGTTGTGCGCTATTGCTATCTAACTCTTGTTGATGTTGCTGATTATTATTTGAGTTATTACTACTAGATTCACCGTTTTCTACATTATTACCGCTGTTTTTTGAGGCTTCAGTTCCAAAAATACTGTCTAGAGATATAATAGATTTTTGGTGTCCCCTTACTCTGATGGGTTGAGGAACATAGAGTTTAGGTACCACAGTCGAATCGGAGCTTCCTATCATGCTTGAATCTAGCACTATCGTGTTATTTTCATCGGCTGTACTTTGTAGAGGAATTGTTGATGGGGCGGAGGAGTGTTCATTGAGACTCATAGTATTGCTATTGTAATGATATTATCGCCATTGAGTTCTTTGGCTATAATGGAGTTGGAAACTTTTGTTTTTTTTTTACTTTTTTTTATTTCTTTATTCTTAACGTGTAGATGAAGAAAAATGATTTTTCCAGATTGAAAAAGTTTAGATAAAAAAGATTGATATTCTATCAGGTTTATTCAATGATAGTTTAATCATGAGAAATTCCGTTATACCAGATTGAGACTTTCTCGAAAGTCTTTTAGTGGCCTATTGGAAAAGAGGATTAAAAGGATAAATTATAGTTTTGGTAGGAGTAAAAAAAAAAAAATAAAGGGAATAAAAGAAGGAGTAAAAAAAAAAAAAAAAAAAAAATTAGCCAAATGGTGAGAACAAAAACAAAAATTAAAAAACCTCCCAAAAAAATAAAGTTATTTATTAAATCTCTTCATAAAAATAGTTAGTTTGCTCACTTTATTTTTTTTTAATATGATATATAATTAAATATAATTAATATAGAAATATTACTCCTTATTACTCTTCTTGATCTTCACGGGCTCTCTTCTTGATATCCAATGGCTTGCCAGTGATTCTGAAATACAAATCTTTGACGTCATCGGTAGTGGTTTCAAAGTGTGAAGTAGCGTCGTAAGATCTAGAAATATACACATTGTCTTTGGTTCCATCCTCAATAGGTTCATAAATGTCAGCAATGCCCATGAGGGTATCGACTCTTGGGCCGAGCAACTTGAAAGCTGGCTCAATTTCAATATGAGGTTGGTCAGTTTCAATAGTAGTACTGACAATAGCCAAATAGTGACCCTTAGAGCAGACACAGTGAGAAGAAGACAAAACGGCAATATAAATATCGTGCTTTCTCTTGACTTGATTTTGAGGAATGATGATTTGTAAACTGTCGGCATCATTGGTGTTGGGGACTGGGTGATCCAAAATGCAAATGGCTCGGATGACCTTTTCACCAGTCTTGCGAACCTTATCTGGGAAGTATGTAGGATCTCCAATTACAATCTTTGCCTTTGCAACCTTGTCGCCAGACTTGACACCAGTGACCTTTCCATCTTCACCATACTCAAGACCATCGACTGGAGTGTTTAACATATAAGTACCACCATAGACAGCTGACAAACGAGCAAAGGCTTGTGGAAGATCACCAAGACCGTAGAGAGGGTAAATGTAAGGAGATTTACCGTATCTGGCAACCGAATGCAAGTACATGATGATTCTTTCAACAGTTTCTCTAGCAGGCTTGTTAAGGTAATCATCGGTAGTCCAAAGAGCCATGGCATGACCGATGAAATCTCTAGTACCGGATTGTAAACCAAACTTGAGGTATACCTCAGTCATAGTATTCTTGTCCAAGTCGATACCTTGATGCGTAGATGGTTGGTCTTCCTTGTAGTTACCGACAAATTCAATAAATGTTTGAACACGGCGCTTTTCAAAAAGACCTAAGAGAGAAGACTTAATGGCTTCCATTTGAGTAGCTGGAACCTTTGCAATCTTTCCATCTCTATAGACATAAGAACCCGAAATCTGAGCAAATTCGAGATATGGAATGACGTCGGTTTGAGTAAGAATCTTTGTGAGCTCTCCTCCAGCCATTACAAACTTGGGAATCAAGTCAACGTTCCAATCACGGTCCTTGCCGAGGGCCTCAGCGGGTTTTTGAGAAGGTCGGAACTTTTTGTAAAGATTTGTTAGGTTGAGTGATGCACTCTCACTTTAAATAGTTTTAACAAGTTGTTAGTTTGGTTGTGAATAGTGGTATTTTTTTTTTTTTACAATTGAGGGGGAGTGCAAGTCTAAACGACCAGATCGAATACTTACCCACCATAATGGTCTTGTCTATCAATGTGGAGGACCTTTTTGCCCTCAACACTCATAATACCGGAAAGAACGCATTCCGTCAGGCCTAAAAGTAGTTTTAAAAGAAAATAAAAGCAAGGTTAGAGGAGTCCAAATATTATGGAAAGCAGCCCCTGTTCCTGGAGGTGTCAATTGATATATACCGGTTCCTAAAACAAAAAAAGTAATTAAAAGTCGTTAGTCAAAATGAAATTATAAAAATAGCAATTTTGGATCTGGAATTATTTCATACCCAAAACAATAACATCGTATTCCTCATCCATGTTGAATAAATATTTCTTAAAGTTTTAAAGAGTATTTGTCTGAATTGAAAGCAATGTCGGATACTAATAAAGTATACGGCAGAATATAATCAGATATCAAAAGAGAAGGAAAGGGAAAAAAAACAACAAAGGTTTTAAAAAGGGAGGCAACTCATCTAAGATAAAAAAGGCAAGCTGGTGGTTTGGCCTTATTAAACGGGGGATATGACATTACAAATCATGTCATGACATAATTTAGAAATTGTTACAACTTAGATTAATTACCTATCAATCTCTCAAAATTATATTATCTACTATACTATATTAAATACAGAAAAACTATTTATAATCTGGATGGCTTTTCATCTAACAACAAGCCTTCCTTATACAACTCACTAGTATATGAATTGAAATATCTGCGGCAATCTGGTCTTTTGATTTTCATGGTTGGAGTCAAGGCTCCATTTGTTGCATTTAATGGTTCCAAAAACAAGGCCAAGTTCTTGATTTGTTCAAAGCCCTTCAACCCTGCGCCTTGAATGTCATTATTGATCTGTCTTAGAACAGCTCTTCTGACATCCTTTCTCTTGAATGAGGCCTCCAGCTCTTGAACGTTGGTTGGATCAACAGTAATACCAAGCTTGGACTTGAGCAATGCAACATATAACTCAACAGTAACACCAATGATACCAACTAGGTATGTTTCGAAGGAGTTTCCATCAACAAAAATTTGACTGATAAGAGGACTAGCGGAAGAGTATAAAGATTCAATTCTTTCTGGACCGACATATTCACCTTGTGCAAGCTTGAACATATTCTTAACTCTATCAACAATATAGATTCTTCCAATGTCATCAATCATAGCAACGTCACCAGTATGGAACCATCCATCAGGCTCAATGGCCTTTGCAGTTTCTTCTTCATTTTTGTAATATCCTTGGAAAATCTGGGGCCCTCTTAACATAAGTTCGCCTCGTGGGTGGGGTTTGTCATTAACAGAGTAACCCATTTCAGGAAGGTCTCGAAGACATACTTCAGTAGTGGGTATTACAGGGCCGTTTGAGGCACCCGCATCAACGTCTCCAGGTAAACTGACACAGATACCGCTGGTACTTTCGGTCAAACCATAACCTTGAACAAATTCAACACCCAAAGCCAACTTGACGAAATCAATATTTTCACTGGAAATTGGAGCAGACCCAGAGTTAACGATAAGAGCATTGTCAAAGCCCAATTGCTTTCTAATGTTGTCAGTCCAAACAGGATCTATTTGAGGATGCTTAAATTCACCAGTCTTCTTCATATGATTTAGCTTGGCTTGATACGCCTTCTTGGAAAGTTCACCAACCTTTCCAGGAGCTTCAAGAGTAGTAGTTTTGATGCCAACAACCATTTTATTCCAGATACGGGGCACACCACAAATCATTGATGGCTTAAACTCCTTAATATCATCAAATAATGTAGTGGCAATATCTCCATGAATAAAACCAATTCTGTTACCTTGTGATAATAAGGAAAGAATATTTAGACGTTCGTAAATATGGGCCAAAGGTAAAAAGGAAAGAAAGCAATCTGACCCATCACCCTTAAAAAACTCACTGTATTTTACAATGGAAATACCAGCAGCAAGGTTACTTTGTCTTAGGATAACACCTTTAGGGTTACCGGTAGTACCAGATGTAAAGTTGATGGTAAAAATGTCTTGTGCTACAGGCGCCCTGTGCTCTCTTGGATAATGCTTTCCAAGCTCTTCAATTTCACCGAAAGAGTATAACTTGACACCAACAGATTCAGCCCAAGCATTCAAAACGTCTCTCTTGGAGTGCCCTGGATGTTCATAGTAGTCAGGATCATCCAGTTCGTTTAAGGAGACAATAATTTTCAAAGTTGGGAGCTCTTTTTTGACCGAAAGCAAATAATGGATATGGGAAATTGACGCAAAAATAATTGGCATGTCAGTCAAGTTGACAATGTACTTTGTAGATTCAGGGCCCAAAGTGTCGTACAATGGTACGGCGGTCAATGCGGTTCTGGAGCATGCCAAGTCAGTAACAACCCAATTTCTACTGTTTGGCCCGTACAAGCCGACAACATATTGTTCCTTAAAGGGTTCCAAGTGAACATGCTGTTCAACAACATTGATGATGCCTGAGCATAAATTGGAAATCCTTTCATCAATTTCTGCAAAAGTTTGGTAAATGTATGGCCCCCACGTTTTGGATTGTTGGTCATATTTTCTTTCACCCATGCACAATGAGTTTGGTACTGCATTTACAGCAGTTCTAAAGACAGCATCTACTGTTTGTATTGCTGGATGGACAACTGTGACCAGCCTGTCTGAAGTGTAAGTATTTCGATAGACTTTTGAATAGCCAGGACGCTCAGAGTTGGGAAGGGCAACTGCTTGCTTTTCACCCTTTTTAACTTTTAAGGTACGAACCTTGGTAATAAAAGGGCTTCCTTTGGGATCGATAGCGGGGTCGCACACGACCGGATATACAGGAATACGGCTTTGAACCGATGGAGAAAATTCTGTACCAGCGAGAACCATTGTGATAGTATTGATGTGAATAGAAATGGGTCTAAGAACTATTTATGAAATGAAAAGAAGATATATACGATGATAGTAATAAAATTATAAATGAGATAGAAAAAAAATTGTTATTAGATCTGGAAATCAATGCATTTTTATAACGTAGGCCAACTTAGCCAATATTTTTAATAAGAGTGTTTGTGGGGTAGATTTTCAGTGGTGTTTACTAGGAGAGGGCTTTTTTTTATTGTAAATACACCCCACCCTAGTTAAGAACGAAACCTCTTTTCTTCTATCATAAGCCGAGGAACCGTTTGAAGGTGGAGGGGACTGCCTAACAAAATCAATACAACAGAACCGATATAGGATGCGGGAAAATTCATATTTCCATTTTTTGTGATTTAGACGAAAATTCTTCTGGTGGTTCATCTCCACTGTCATCTTGCCCATCTAGCTCTTTAGATTCAGTATTTTCACCACCTTCAGAAATCTCATTACTATCATCTTCATCGTTACCATCGTCATCACTACTGCTATCATCACTACTACTGTCATCGGTACTACTGTCATCGGTACTGCTATCATCGGTACTACTGTCATCGCTACTGGTGCTACTGTTACTAGAACTATCATCACTATTAAGATCATTAATAATTGTAAAGTTTTTGGGTAGTTCGTCATCTTCGGCGAGAACGTAGATGGAAGGAAACTCAATTACCGATTTTCCGTCTAAATTTTCTTGAATTGTTAATTCTCCATCAAGCTTAATCAGCTGCGGCTTGTTCGCTGGCGTGTAAATCTTTTTTAGATAATAATTGTATTTGCTTCCTCTCTTTTCTTCAACTTTTTGACCATTTTCCTCTATCTTAAGCTCTGAGTTATCGATTGATTTGGCATTATTACCAATAGTATCTTCTTCATTAATTTCAACTATTCCGGGATTAACACTGGATGTAATATTCAGAGTTGATGCATTATCTATTGACTCTGATTGGGTTGGAAGTTTAAGAAATTTTCTGACTGCGTCTTGTAATTTATCTGTTTCTGGCACAATGTGACATAATTTGTATTGAAATTCTTGCGGGTTCTTTTCTTCTTTCTTTTCGTTTTCTTTTGTAATTTTTGATATTGATTCCAAAATGGTGGAGGTGTTTGTTTTTTCTTCTGGAGTGGATTTTTTGTAAAAAAATTCAATGGTCCAGGCCCAAAATTTGGATTTCTTGCCGGCATACCCTGTTTTATTTTGCAATGATCTTGACAACCCAGGTGGTAATTGATATATTTTAACATTATTGATTTTTATAAATTTACCGTTTTCGGTCCCTGGTTCAAATCGAGGTCGTTTTGTTTTTCCGTTTTGATTGTCATTTTGCAATTGTTCTGACTGGTTATTTGATCGTGGCATGACCATTCCTCGTTTTCTTTTATTTTGAATTACGTTTGTGTGATTATTTGACATTTTGTCGTTTATTATATTCAGACTAACGTGAAATTGCCTATCTATGGTTTGTAGAAAGTTGTAATCTCTATTCATCAGATGAACGTTTGATACCAAGTCTGATCTTGACTGGAACTTTGTTGGATCTACTAGTCCTGAACATGACTTTTGTACTTTATGCTTCACACAACAATCCAGTGAGCATGATTTAATTCCGCATGCAGGACACTGATATTTTGGAGTATTTACATGACATATGGAACACAAAGATTGCAATAATGGTTTATCTTGCTGACTCTTTGATGGAGGTGCTTGATCTGATGATGAATTATTTATTGAAGTATCTAAAAGTGTAAAGTCCTGAGCTGCAGAGTCAGATATATCTATTATCAAACTTTTCTTTGAGTTATCCATTTGATGCAAAAGTGAATTATGAAAGCAGTATAAAAAATGCAATAGTATAATACAAATGATTTTTTGAAAATAAATCAACTAATTCTATAAAAAATTGGCGAAAAAAAATATTATCAATAATACTAGAGCCTACATATTTCGGACCCAGATATACACTACAATAGCGGTAATCATCATGTGACCTTGATATGCAGCATCCGCCATTTTTCAAATACCACCCAAAAAATGGCGGCTCTTCAACAAATCCCTAATTTTACTACTTTTTCCTATTTCTTGATATTCAGTCCATAACTCAACATATTTATTCATTCATAATGGTGAGCACTTATTGTTTGACATTTTAAAACAATTTAATCAAATTTAGCCAAAATTACTAATGCACTAGCTTTTGTTTCAACTATAGTCTGCTCAAAACTCCTCAGGTATTCAAACTCTTCTCGAAGTAAGTAATCACAATAGATAACCAACATATGAAATTATACAGAAATGAACTCAAAATATTAATTTGATTCAATTATTTTTTTATTGCTATTCAATAGGCCGAAAGAAAGGCTCATGAAATTGTTCAAAGCGCTCGTGCTTGTAAGTATAAACTATTACCAATTATTTTACAAGCCCATTTGTTTATACCCTTTTATTAACGTTGTGCTTTCTTTTTTTTTTTTAATTGTATAAAGACAGAACTCAGCGCCTGAAATCAGCAAAGGCTGATGCTGCTGCTGAAATTGAAGCCTACAAGAAGCAAAAGGAAGCTGAATTCCAAAAGTTTGAATCAGAACATTCGGGCAGCTCCACCAAGGCTGAAGAAGAAGCTAACGCTTCAGTTCAATCTGAACTCGAAAACATCAAGAAACAAGCTGCCAAGGGTAAGGACGGCGTAGTAAAACAACTTTTGGAAGCCGTCTCAACACCAAAGCCAAAGTTGCACATCAATGCTCGTTAAATACTGCATATCCATCGATCACCGTATATTAATCTCATACTCATAACTCTTTCTCGGAAGCTACTTGCTTTGAGTTAGACATAGTGAAATAACCTTTATTTATGTGTTGCTTCTATCATTTCATAAACTTTTAAATCAATCCATATTTCTTTCCAATAATTCCAATTGATCTCGGAATTGTAAAATTTACAGTAAGCCTTTTTTTTTTGTTGCATGCCCACAGGAATTACTCAAATTACTCTTCAGAGTAAAAACATCACGTGGGAGACCAAACCCCAACCTTCCAGCCAACAAAACTGGATTGTAACAAACCTTTGTAAATAATTTTTATTTCAGTCTCGCCATCTTTGATTGATTTTTTTGTACTCACCACCGTGTCTTTTGCTCTTGGTAAAGTATCTTATTATTTTCAATTGGATTCAATGTCTCAGAATCCGTTGTCAAAATACATTATTTTTCCATCGACCAAAGCATAAAAACACTTGAATTTCCTTAATTAAATTTTTCTCTTTTATTGTCTCTCCTGTGTTTACACCAACAATTATGAATCAGTCTGATTCGCCATCCCAACTAAAACCAACAGAAGCTGTTGTTTCCTGGTGGAACTCTTCTTCATGGTCTGCTCTCCCTACACATTTAACTTCAACAGAATCAATTAATTCCATTGCATTAGCAGTTACCCTAGCTTCCGTATACTTAGTTTACAAACTTTTTTTCAAATCATCTAAGAATGAGCGACCTGTAACCTTTACACTTCAAACTCCAGAAGAGGCACTTCCTCATTGGAAAGGCAAACGACTATCACCTGTATCTATTCGAGATCCAGCCAATCCCCAAAACATTCAGTGCTATTGTCCAGCTACCGGCCAATCTTTGGACTCTATTCCGGCCCTTACTACTTACGAAATGGATGACATTATTGAAAAGACCCGTAAGGCGCAAATAGCATGGGCACAAACATCATTCAGTGAACGACGAAAGGTCCTTAATACTATTTCCAATTTTATCAACAACAACCAAGAAGACATTGCACGGGTTGCGTGCCGCGATTCAGGAAAGACCATGCTTGACGCATCCTTAGGCGAAATCCTAGTCACCCTTGAAAAAATCAATTGGATTGTCAAGCATGGTGAAAACGCTTTGAAACCATCGAAAAGACCAGGCCCTTCAAACATCCTATTGTCATATAAGAGTGCAGAAATAATTTACGAACCACTCGGCGTTGTTGCAGCTTTGGTTTCATGGAATTACCCTCTCCACAACCTCATGGGACCTGTCGTTGCTGCGATCTTTTCTGGTAATGGCATTGTCGTAAAGTGCTCAGAATCTGTTGTTTGGTCTTCTAGATATTTTATTAAAATTGCTAAACAAGCTCTCAAGGTTAATGGGTTTGATCCAGAGCTCGTCAACATTGTTTATTGCTGGCCTGAAGATGCGGATTATCTTACATCCCACCCCGGCCTTTCTCATATCACTTTTATTGGATCACGACCAGTCGCTGAAAAGGTAGTAAAGGCAGCAGCAGCTCCTATGACTCCTGTTGTTGTCGAACTTGGAGGAAAAGATCCATTTATCGTACTAGATGACTTTATCAAAGATGGAAATATGAAATCTATGGAAAATGTTTGCTCGTACATTATGAGAGGAACATTCCAGTCTTCTGGTCAGAATTGTATTGGCATTGAACGTGTTATCGCCCTTCCGGAAAGCTACGAATATCTGTCTAAATCTCTTGCAGCTAGAATTCCTGAACTCCGATTGGGATCTTCAATCGATCAGCGCGAAGATTTAGATATGGGCGCCACAATCACAGATCTTAGATTTCCTGCGTTAGAGGAACTTATTCAACTTGCAGTCTCACAAGGTGCCAACTTAGTGTGCGGTGGAACCCAATACATCAATCCCCGATACCCACAAGGTCATTACTTTTATCCTACTTTGATAACCGGCGTAACCAAAGATATGACCATTGCACAACAAGAAGTATTTGGTCCAGTACTATTACTTTTCAAGGCAGAGACTGTCGATGAGGCTATAGAAATTGCAAACTCGACTGAGTATGGATTAGGAGCTACTGTTTTCGGCAAACGCGAAAGCGACATTCAAAAAGTGATTCATGGCGTTAAATCAGGCAATGTTTCTGTTAACGATTTTGCCTTCTTCTACCTTTGCCAGCTGCCTTTTGGTGGTACAAAGGGAAGTGGATACGGTAAATTTGGAGGAAAAGAGGGTCTACGAGGATTGTGCTTGGAGAAATCTGTTTGTAGAGATAAATTCCCATTTATTCACAGCTCAATTCCAAGACCAATGGACTATCCTATCCCTGATGTAAAGAGAGCATGGAAAATTGCAAAAACTATCAATGTTGTAGGATACGGCTGGGGTCTCTGGACAAGGGTAAAAGGCTTAATACAACTTGGAAGAACTGCATCATAGCGTCCACAATTTAAAAACACAAAAAATGTCTAACATTTGTTTAAAAAGAAAAAAAAAAGTGAATCAAATTAATGAAATGCACTTTTTTTCCTTCAAAAATATATATATATATATATATACACCTTAAATGACATGATAGGTGATATTAACTACAAACATAGAAAATAAAATATTGGTTTCTTGTTTAAATACAGATCAGCCCTTCAAAATTGAAGATTCGACAGTTTTTAATGTATCTTGTAGTTTTGTTGAATAAGTCTTGAATAACTTTTCTAGTTTGTCTTTGGTAGCAAAGGAATCGTCCTTAGAAAGATTAGCCTTTTTCAAGTGCTTCATAACATCTTCACGTACTGAAGTGAGTGATCTCTTGGCAGGAGATGCTCTGAAGTGATCGTACTCAGCCTTGAGGTTCTTGATAATCTCTTGCTTGATTTCAGAGGTCTGCGGAGGTAATGAGAGTCTTAAAACCTGGTCTGGTTGTTTTGGATCAGGTAATGGGTTGAGATTTAAGTTAGCTGCAATGATAGCACTGATGATTCTCTTGATTGAGGCTGGATCGAAGACTGTGATTGTAATAGTTTTAGGGCCCTTTGAGGCAACTCTTGCCAAGGACTTGATTGGCTCAGTAACAATGACATCTTTCTTTCCATGACCACTTTTGGCTGGTTCTTTGTGATGGCCAATAGGAACAGGGATTTCTTCAATAGCTTCGATTGTGTAATTCCCTTGTTTGATCACGGCCGCACGCTCCTTGAAGGCATCAATTGCATGTTGCATCTTCTTTTCAACTTCAGCAAAGTCGACGACTGAGTCGATGTCATCAACAGGCTCTTCTTTGGCTTTCGATTTGGCGTTGGAAGCACCTTTCTTTGAAGCTTTCTTGTAGACTGGAGATGATGTTGAAAATTGATTTAATGGGGTGACCATTAATGAGGTTGCACATGGGGTGATTGTTCGAGCATTTTGGGCAAAAACTAGATTTGATCTAGATAAGCTGGCTAATGCATATCTTTGAACTTGTCGACGGACAGCGTTTGGAAACATTTTTTGTATGATATACTTTTAGAATTAAAGCGAAAAAATAGATGGATGGAGAAGTAAAAAAGAAAGTTACTTTTTGCTTTTGGTAGTAAAAAATACTAAAGCAAAAAATATGTCACCCATCTGACTTTTTGACATACTTTATTCAATATGGCCATATATTTACATACAGAGAAATAATATTTAGTTAAATAGATTATTACATATTTACATCATATATACATGTATAATTTCAAATAATTTATAAATTTATTGATTTTTTCGTGGTCTGCCTCTTTTTCGCTTGACGGGTTGATCTTTAGAAGGAGTTGAAGGGGCCTCTGGTTGTTCAGATGTTGTAGTTGGAATAGAGCTTTGGCCACGACGTCTGCTAGTACGACGTCCTCTGGAAGATCCTCTTTTTGGCTTTCGACCTCTTGTTTTGGGAGGAGGTGTGGCAATCACTTCTTCAACTTCTTCTTGTTCATCCTCTTCTGGATTTATAGGTGTTGCTGGCTGAGATGACATTTCAGGGTGAGAAGGAGTTGAAGGATATTCAACATTGGGCTGCTGAAGAGAGTCAGCATTAATGGATTGATTTTCTACTGGAGGCGACTCAAAATTCCATGAGGGCACTTCGCGCTGTTCTTGATGCTGTACATTAATTGGTTGATAAGCTTGAGGCTGTTGATAATTTTGCATTTGTGCTTGTTCATATTGTTGCTGTTGAGCATATTGTTGATAATTTTGCATCTGCTGAGCTTGTTGTATATTAAAAGAAGGCCGAACTTGCTGTGAAGGCTGTCCATACTGATACTGCTGAAACTGACTTGAAGTTTGTTGTTGATATTGATATTCTGGTTGAGGAATAGAATATTGAGATTGGGGAAGTTGAGAATACTGAGGATACAACTGTTGTTGTTGTGACTGCTGTTCATATGGGTTATGGACTGGCTGGTTCTGAATCATACTTTGATGTGGAACCTGAGCGACAGGCTGTTGTGACTGATATTGTTGAATTGCATTTGGAGGTTGTGCATTGAGTGACATGGCAGGTGGAATTTCAGAGTATACCTGAGGTTGAGAATATTGAGTTAAGCCAACTTGATTCGATTCAGTATAAATTTGATTGTAATTGACGGTATTTACTTCTGTAACTTGGGCTGTATTTACGGATCCCATTGCTACATTTTCAGATGATGATTGTACCATTGAACTTTGAAGAACTTGGACAGACTTCTGCTCAAAAACGTTTGATGGAGCCGCCTGTTGATTAATAACTGTATTAGAATCAATTTCTGAAGATGATACTTCAGCATGAACACGTTCTTGTGAACTTACTAATTGTGCTGACTGTATATGACTTTGTGCGGCATGTCCTGAAGTGTTATGATCAGCAATTCGATTAATTTCAATAAGTTCAACTCCCTCATCTTGATTTTTGTTGAACGATTCGTTGGCATCTTCGTTAACTTCTATAGATTGATTTTCGTTTATTTTAACTTTGGTTTGGGTATCCTGACTCTTTAAATCCTCATCGACTTGATCACTATGAATACTTTTTACATCATCATCTTCTTGGTCATTTTCATTGTCATCTTCATCGGATGTGTCGTTCTTTTTATCCTCAGTTTCATCAGAAATTGTTGGTTCGCCAATTAATTGCACATCATCATCTTCTATAATTGAAGATTGTTTGGACTCATCATCTTTAATCTTATCTTCAGCTCTTTCATCATAAACCATAACTGAAGGGCTTTCTGAATTTTCATCCGGCTCAGATGTGTTTGATTTGCTTTGAGCTGTATTTTCTACAATTGAAGAATTTTGAGATTCAATTAATGAGGCTGGCTGTGATTCGGGCTGTTCAAGATCTTTATCGTCTGAGTGGACAACCGAGTTTTGGAATTGTGGATCATCTTCAAAAGATTGCTCATCAGATTCTGCAACAAGAGATGATATTTGCAGTCTACTGTCTTCAATTCCTTCAGCATCAGATTTATATGATGAAGTCTCTTCATGCTGGTTTTCATTTTCTTCAGAAGCAAGATTCTTGGATTCATCATGAAATGGTGATTGCGGTATTTTTTCTTCGGCAGTTTCATTCTCTGAGTTGACAGCAGACATATCTAATTGTGGCTTATCACCATCAGTGTTTTGTTCAATTATTGGTGAAGTAACTTTCTCTCCAAGAACTGGGCTTTTGACATTTTCAGATTCATTGTTTAAAGAAACAAAATTATCTGTTGTGTCATCTTGAGCAAAGTCTTCTAGTATATTGTTTTTATCCAGAGAAATATCAATATCATCTTTGTCATCAGTTTCACTGGTGGCTTCAAAAGATTTTGTTTCCTTATCATGATCAGAGTCGTTGCCAGTTTTATGTTCAGAATCCTTCTTGACAAAAGAGATATCATTATTGTATGTTTCTTCGTCAATTAATTCAATAGATGAGCTTGAATCACGAGACGAATGATTAACTTGATCGCCAGAATCATTTTGGGAAGACTTTTCATCATCAATTAGTTCATCTTCAGGTTCATCCTCTTCCATTGTATCAAGGATTTTATGCTCTTCCTCTTCTCTTTCATCTTGAGTTTCAAGCTCACCTTCTTCTCTTTCATTTTGGGGTTCAGGTTCTTCCTCTTCTATAGGATCGCCAATTTCGAGTTCATCGATATCCATTTCGTCGCCATTAGATTCAATTGGCGATTTTTCTTTTGAAACAAGTTCGAAATTTTCAGTAGAGTTTTCAACTTCTCCCATAGGTTGATCTTCAGTTTCATTTGAATCCTCAATGGCTATATTGGTTGCGGCTTCTGAGTCACCATATTTAGAACTGTGTAGCTTTGAGATTGATTCCATGTCATCCAATTCCATATCATCATCCATACCAGGCTCATGAGTGTTTATTAGGGAACCTTCAGTTTCGTCGTCTTTTTGAATTCCAGTTTCAATCGGTTCTTCCTTACTTTCTCCACCATCGGTACCACCTAAAATCTCTTTAGTCAACTCTTCATTTTCCATCTGAGAATCTGTCTCGACATTTGCGGGGCTTAAAATGTGTGCTTTATTCTCAGATTCACTATCAACTTCATGCAAATGATCAGAAGCACGCACCAGATCGCCATTATTGGAAGTTGATAATAATGATTGAGATCGGCTGGATGCCTCTGATTGTTCTACATCTTGAATTTTATCGCCAGAGTCTTTGTTTTCATCTGGATCATCAGACTCATTTGGGATAGAGTTGTTTTCATGTAACTCGGAATCAGATTCATCTGGAGCAGAGTTTTGTTGCAATATATCTTCATCGATATCAATATTGGATGATAAAATTGAAGTTGAAACTCTGGCTGAATCTGACGAGTTTTTGACTGAAGAACCTTCTGTTTCGGCTTCAAACGTTTTGTCTTCTTCCTGATCTAAATTTTGATACTCATCAAACTCCTTTTGGCTAGCTGTTTCAAAGCTTTCAGCATCAAAAAACTCAGTGTCATCATCCTCTTCCTCAGTTTCGTCATTTTTTCTTTCTGGAATATCAGAGTTGGATAGCTCATTAATTTGGGAAATAGCATCAAAGTAAACCGCGGAGACCTCATTATCAGAGGCTTCACTGTTCATATCGCCTGTATCAGAGGCAAAATTGTCACCTTGATGCTCATCAGAGTGTTTTTCAGTACTAGGGGGTTCTACTATTCTATCAATGATATTATCAAAAGATGAGGCAATATTTCTCATAGTATCATTGATTGATTCATCAATAGCATTCAAGATGGATTCATCATCATCATCGGACTGGCTTCTATGAAATGAATCATCGATAGCTTGTCCGATAAGAGATCGAGCCACTTGTTGAATAGACTTATCTTCATCATCATCTGCAGAAGATCTTTCATCAAGATCCATATGACCATCGCTCTGGGAACTTGATCGGTAACTGTTTTCAATTTCGTCATGATCAGAAACGCCTTCAAGATTGTCAGGTTCAGCTTCTTGGTTCTCATAATCAGATGCATTACCTGATTTAGAATCATCTTGTTGTTCCAGCTCATGCTCGTCGAAAGATCGATTCGTTCCACTGTTACTATCTGATGCTTCTTTAGGAATTTCATGATCGTGTTCGTCATTTGACACATCTTGGTCAAAATTGACTGACCTTGAGTTTTCATTTGAATAATCTTTTGCACCATACTTATTCAAATTTTCATGGTTTGATTCATCTTGATCGAATTGAGACTCTTTGTCTTGATCAGATTCGCTAAATGGCTCATGATCACTTTCAGATTCTGCTTGCTTTTTTTCATATTGACCTGAGTCAGGGTCGCCCGCTTCACTCAAAAGTTCAGTTTTTGATGTATCTATAGAAGGTCGTTGATTAGGCTGATCATCTATTTTCTCATCATCTGACGAATCGGATATTTCAATTAACTCATGACCTTCTGCGTTGAAGGATGACGTTGAGATAGCATTACTTTGTTGGCCAGATGCTGTTTCGTATCTATATTGCTCAGCGGACTCATCTGAATCACTAATATCTGTTTCATAAGAAGATTCTTCGCTTTCCATATCATACACTGGTTCTTGGTTAGAATAAGTATGAAGGTGTTCATTAGCTCCTGGATTATTTTCTTGTGATTGAATCTGAGCATTCATTAAAGCCAGCAACTCTGGATCAATATTTATAGATTGTTCAACAGATGAAATATTATTTTCAACATCATGTGCTTTTTCTGTGTCTTGCTCTATATCACTCATTTCTTTGTCACTTTCGGATACATCTTCGGAAGAGTAATTTTCATGATTTTCATCACCAGTGCCTTCTAGACCTTCTGTATATTGATGATAGTTATCATGATCTTGGGCACCATTATTAATAGAATCATTCAAAATTCTTGAAGAATCAGTAGAACGAGGTTTCTTCAAAGAGGGATCACGGGCTTCAATCATTGCATTATCATTGTTTTGAGCCAACTTTTTAACATTATGGATATCATCCAATGAAGTGTTCATTTGCTCATCATGTGGCTCTGTTTTTTCTTCAGTGTTATCATGAGTCTCTGATTTTACCTTAGATGTAATGGCATTATTTTCAGTTTCGCTATTATCAGTCTCCTCTGTATTTTTTTGAATGCTGTTATCGCTTGGTTTCAATGGTGAAAATTGTGATTCTATTTGTATCGTTAGTAAAATAATTAGTCTAGAAAAATAAAAATTGACGTACCTAAATTATGCTCATCTGTTGTATTTTTGGTTTTTATTTGAGATACAGCACCCACTTCTTTTTCAATTGGAAGTGGCTGTGGCTGAGGCTCTGAGACTGGTTGAAAAGATGCTACAGACTGGCCAAAGGTGTATCCAACACCAATTTGGGACATCGGAGCAAACCATGTCCTATTGGAAAAGTTCAACGCAGCAGAAGTTGGTTTTTCTGCTTCCTGTTGATTTTCAGGTTCGATTTCTGGCTTCTGAGTAGTGCTTTCTCCATCTTTCACGCTTTCAGGTTCTATCTTTTCAACATTGTCTAAAGGTTTTGGATCTATCTCAGAATCCGACATTTGCTGTTCAGACTCTTTTTCAGAAAGAATATTGTTCGACTTGTTTTCAGCATTTTCAGTTGATTCTTCATCCTTGTCTTGCTGCGGTTCAGGAGAAGGGGATCTAAATGACTGCCCAAAGGTGAATGTGACACTGGTGTCTGGAGTACCAACGTTGGGGATTTTGAACCCACCAAATTGAATAGTTTTAATAGGGGTTCCATTTAAACCAACCCCCACTAGTGACTCTGATTTTTCTTGTTCTATGTCATCCTTAAAAACCTGAGGTGAAATTTCTCTAGAAGAATCGGGATCAGCATCATTAGCTTCCTCATCTACTGAAGGGTCAATATTAGTAGATTGTAAGTTATCTTCCATATTAGTGTCCTGCACTGGAAACGCATTCTGTATAGCCATTTGAGCAAGGTGAGTCAACGAACCTATGCCAGAGATATTTTCTAAAGATTGATAACTGGCCTGTGCATTACTCATCGATGTAGAGTCTTCTTGAAGTGAGTTTCCGTTGAATGATTCTACCAAGCTCTCTTCATCATCAATATCATTATCGCCATTATCTTCGTCGCTATATATACTCTCTGCGTCATCATCCTTACTTGAGTAACTATCGCTTTGATGGATGCTAATCTTTTCCCCAGACTCAGATTCTCTATCGGATTCAACATTGAAGTTATTGCGATGATCATTTGTATTTGAAACAGTTTTGTCTGAGTACAAGTTATGAGACTGATCATATATATCTTCATCTTCATCAAGCACGTCGTCATAGTCGTCATATATTTCTTCATTCTCATCATTATACTGCCTATTATTCACGTTAGCTGGAGTAAATGTCTTACCTCCATATTCCTTTTGTAAATTTTGATTGGAAGTCTCTTCGTCAAATGTGCCCTCAATTTCTTCTTCTTCTTCTTCTTCTTCTTCTTCATCTGAGAATTGTTGACTGCTTTCTTGGCCTTCGCTTTCTTCTGAGTCGTTTTTATGGTGGTCGTCAGTTACTCTTGAGTCGTGCCTTATATCAGTGTATTGGTGCTCTGAGTATTCCTCGTTTGAAACATGCGATTGAGTATTCTCTTGAGTGTTATTCGTGTTAAAAACCTCGTCAATGATCTCTATGTCATCATCACTATCCTCTTCTTGTGCCGGAGGCTCGAATTGGGGAGCTTGTGATTTTTGAGGAAATGTAATATCAGCTGTATGGTTTTCAAAAGGCTCGTAAGTTGAAACAGGTTGTTGAGGTGTGCTTGTATTCTGTATCAAATGAGCAGCTAAATCTACACTCATTTCTGGAAAGTTTGATTGATTCGACTGATTGAAATATTCATTAGGGTCGATTTGCTCAGGGTAATTATCCGAATGAGGAAAAAGAGGATTAAAATTATTAGTAACAACTGGTTCTTGTTCCTCTTCTTCGATGAATTCTGAATCATCATCGTCAATCTATAGAAAAGACTTGTTAATAAACAAAGTGTAATTTTATCTGATTCATAATACTTACCTTCTGCTTTTTACTGTCTGGAATGGGAAATTTTGAGTTTCGCTTACGTTGGTTCAATAAATTGCCCAACTGTACAAACGAGTCTGGGTCCTCGTATTCCTCATCATCGTCATACTCATTAAAAAGTTCTGCAGTATCGTCATAAGTTCTTGATATTTCTTCTTCTGTTTCCATTTCAAAAGTATCATCTTGAATTAAAGCAGCTCTAGTTTTCTTTCGAATAGATGCCACCCAATTTACAATATCTGTAGATGATTTTGATTTAGATTCAGTTGATTGTTGAATCGATGTGGTCGTAAATGTTTTTGAAAGTGGTGAGTTTGCCGCTATTCTCCTTAATGAACTGGACCGCAATGGTTGTGACATTTGCTTTAAATTGTTTAAAATTAATTTTTCATGAGGAGATTGTGTTCGTGAAAAACGTCGGGGAAATAAGGTGTTTAGAGAAGTGTTCCTGCTAGGTAATTTATTTTTGTTAATGACATTTTTAGTATCATCAGCAAAACTATCGTTTTCATCTGGGGTTCCCATTGTGCCTAGTCGCGACGCGTTATCAAATTGTAAAATAAGTTTTTGGTGGTGATCTAGGATATTAATTTCTATTTTTTGAAGAAAATGAAATTAATCAGAAGAAAGTTATAGTCACATGACTTGAAATAACTATCTGAAGAATGCCAGCTCAACTCCAATACCAGCCATATTGATAATTGTTATCCCATTAATCCAAATCCAACACAGTCTAGTTTCTTTTTTCTAATTCTCAAGACAGAACCAAATATGGCTGAAAACTTGGAGGATTCAACAATTTCGTTGAAACAAAAAACTGTTATTGCATACTACGATCCATTTGATGTATATTCCGAAATCAAAGATATACTTGACTCCTTTTTACCACTAGTTAATCTCCATTGGAATCATCCACTCAGACCTTTACGCTCAATTCCAGTTTTAGATGTGGACTTTGTAGAAGAAACAGCACATGATACAACAACGCCAAAGCATCAGATGCTTGGGCTATCATCAGAGCCTTATCTCAAAATTGCTTTTGTCAAATGTGAAGATAACGAGACGTATCGAGGAACAATACGAAAAATTCTACAAGAATGGATGGAAAAAAATGTCAATGGTGTGCGGGACCCTACAGAATGGTTGATTGTGCACTATGTTCCTCATGGAGGGAAGGCTTCGTCAGGGAATAGATTCAAGTATGGTGTTTTTGACAAAATAAAAATAGATTTCAACGGCACTTCCAAGCAAGATCGCACTATTCAAATACGTCAAGATTATTCCTCTGATTCGGCGTTTCAAGAATCTTGGAAGGAATTTATCAATAAAATTAAAGAAGGGGTTTTAGAGGCTTTCAGCAAACGGGTGGACCTATACCAAGAAGAAATTCTAAAGCTTGAAGCAAAAAAACATGTTCTTGGATGGAATTTCGCAAAGTTTTTCGTCATGAAGGAAGGGCTTGCATTGGCTTTTGAAAAGATAAGTTTATATGAAGACGCACTTTTACTATATGATGAGCTTGAAGAATCGTTTTTACAAATATCTCGAAAGAAGACTGTCACATTTTTTACAAGTGTTGGCTTTGATACTATTCCAAACCCCTTGCTTTTGATACAAAAAGAAGAGACGAAGATGCGACATTCAATATTATCAAATGAAGTAACTTTATTTGATTTTCACTGTTATTTGTTTGCTCGACAAGCCTATCTATTGCTTTGTTTGGCAAAAGCTGCACCATCGCCATCTATTGCGGCAATGAAGGTGGGTGAATTATTTTTAAGATTACGATCTTTTTTGGGAGATATGACTGGATTTCTTCTTACAAACAGGAAGGTTGTCCAAGCTGTTTCTGAATGGATATATGATGTTGCACAAGAATTTTTGAGTGCGACAGGATGGGTTGATGGAAAGTTGGTTCGCGAGGTTGCTGAAGGGAGAGGCGAATTGATTCTTCTTTTAAGAAAGTCACTTGAAACTATTGCTTCGACCAAGCAATGGTATATAGAAGGTGTTTTGTCAGAGATATCTTTGGATCCAAACGAGAACATAGCTGATGACTATGAGATTGGAAATTTGATTATGGCAAAGTACCTGGACTCAGCAGAGTCATTTTACGATGAATATAAAAAATTGACGACACAAGCTCTGGTTGAATTTGAAATTAGCGAGAGGGAAAGAATTCAAAACCGATTAACAGCACAGTTAGCTCTTCTTGAATACCAACTACATAACTATGAAACGGCTACCAAACTGCTAGAAAATATACCTGACCTTTATAGTAGACAAGGGTGGGATCTTCTTTCTACATCATTACTCATTGTCTACATAAAGTGTCTCAAGCATTTTAACAGAAAACAAGATATAATGGTCAATTCTCTTGAACTTCTTTCAAGACCTCAGTATTTAAATTCTGACGAAATATTGGAGCATTCACAAACAATTCAAAAGCTTGCGGAAGATGTTTCTTGCTCAGCTAATTTTGATAGATTTTTTCAAGCGACTGTCGATACAAACATAGGTACTTCTTCAACTTCAGATTGCTATATTTTAATGGTGAACATCACCAATCCTCTTACGCACGAGTTTTGCATTGATTCAGCAACCATAACAATGAGAAACGTAAATGATTCATCTGATGTTATTACTTTCGAAGTAGAAAAGCCTGAAGGTTCAAGCGAAATTGTTTTGAAGCCTGGTGTAACAACTCTTCGTTTTGAAAACCAGAAACTGGAACAAGTTACTTTTAAAGTAACAGCGTTGTTTCTATCAAAAGGAAAACTGACATTCACAAAACGATACACAGACGTGAATCCTGTATTAATCAATATATTTCCTTCAGAAGAAAACTTACATGCTTCATTCAATTTACCTAATAAAGTTTTGCTCAGCGAAAGAAGAGTTGGATTACTCATCAAGGCTGGAAAAACCAAGGCTTTGAATGGCAAAGTGACATTTAAAGGCTTGACTAATGGCTTAAAGCTAATGTCAATGAAAGTAAATAGCGAGAAAGGTGAAGGATTGAGTAAAACCGACGTAAAGGTTTCAGAAGGAAGACCTCCTGTGATTTCATTCTCATCTCTTGAGCCTCTGGAAACTTTGATGCTTACTATACCTTATGTCGTTGATTTCAATGTCAATGACATAAAACTTAAAGCTTACATAAAGTACAACAGTGAAGAAGGAAGAGAGTTTCAATACGTTGTGGAAGAAACTGTCGACATATCTCTTGCTGTATCTGTCAACGTTCAGGATTTTTACAAAGGAGACAAGCTGTTTTCCAAGTTTTCCATATCTTGTAATCATGTTGACCAGCCTGTAAGGGTTTTAAACACCAACTTATCGAGTACCAAGATGTTTGATATCAATAGTCCATCAGGAACTGACCGAAGCTGTATATCGTACTCCAATGGGCCTGTTTCATTTGTTTTTTGCATTAAAAAAAAGCCAAACAACGACACGGTAGTGGCATCCTCAGAATTTCCAGATACAGTTCCATTATCTATCAAGCATAGATATATCAAGGATGAATGTTTAGTGATACTACGACGAGTGGTAAAGGAGACTTTAGCAGACAGTAAATTCAGCTCCTATACTCTTCTTGTTAAAAAGGCTTTGAAAAGCATTCCTATCAATTTATTAAAGTATTTACAGACTGGAAAAGTGGATCTCTCGCCAGACGCATGGCCCGCACTGAAGCTTGCAAATAGTCTCAACTGCTTATCATATCAAAACAAGGAGGAGCTAATATCATATCTAAAGGACAATATTGATAATGTGCTAAAGAAACAGCCACGATTTGAAGTTGAAGATAACCCTAGTATCTTTGAAGATGTAACGAGAGATCTGCTAATTCCAGTATTAATTCCTCAAGTTCACATTGTCCATACCGTCGAGTTGGTTCTCCCCAATGAAGACCATTTTGTTGTGGGTAAATCTGTTGAGGCAACAATTTCAATTTCTTCCTATCAAAATTGGGTTCCACCGCAAGACAAAGGCGTTATATGTGATAAATCAAACGGAGTCAAGTTTTCGTATGATATTCCAGTTAGTGATAACTGGGCATTTTCAGGAAAAAAGAGATCATTTTTTAGCATGGGGAGATTAGAGGGTGAGAAGCAAGATTTCAAGCTTACTTTAATTCCACTAAGAACTGGAAAATTGCTGCTTCCAAGAATTGAAGTGCAAGCGCAAGATTTGCCTCCAGTTTTGAAAAATCCACAGGCTGCACCGACTGAAGAAACCAACCGAGCTTTAAGCATGCCATTTTCCATGGAAATCAATTATAGAAACGATCACCAATATGCCGTAGTAGTTCCTGAGTTCCAAGACAGACTGACTCTGACATTTTGATTATATGATATCAATAATTCATGTAGTATATAGAATATCAATAGATTAAGCAAAATAAAACCACTTATATCACTGAATAGAGGTCTGCGGATTGCTTAAATTCGTTAAAAGGGATTGGGATATTTTGCAACAATGATAAGATTTCAGGGTCGTCACATGATAATAAATAAATCGGCCCAACATCTGATTGTCAACGAGCCGGTTTCCAACAAAAACTCAAAGTGTTTTTAAACTTCTAGATGTTTCTGATCAAAGTGACTAGTTAGGTGATTTGGGTTTGTGTCGTACAGAGAATAACAAGTTGCGTGGAAAATATTGACTACTTTGGTTAGTAGTATTGGTGGTTAACTCCGACTGGTCTATTGTATGTAGTATCTGATTTTTTTATTTTTTTTGTTTTGTATAGAATTTTTTTTTTTTTTTTTTTTTTTTTTTTTTTTTTTTTTTTTTTTTTTTTTTTTTTTCCTTTTTCATCTCTTATTAACAACAATATTTATATTTTCATTTTAGATCAACAACCACATCTCCTTTTGGAATCATAATTTTCAAAGCTTCTTTTATACAGCATTTTTTTTTTTTTTTTGAATCGCTGCTATGAAGTCTTCTGGAAGCTCAAGGCCTTCTGGAGCCGATAGTAATACAAATACACCTAAGGTTTCAAAATCTACAACACTAGACCACACAACAAACTCAAAGTATTCAACAAACACATCATCTGAAACTGAAGATCATGACACGTTAGATGGGTCTGAATCAAAAGACACCGGCTTAGTGAAATTACCTCGAGAAAATGACAAGAAATTAAAAAAATCAAACAACTCACATTTAAACTCCAAAGCCACAGTTTCATCAACAGAATATACAGGCCAGCAAACACAAGCTTCCCAAAAGCCTCTAACAGCTCCAGCTACTCCAGGGCATGCTGATAAGCCCGATAAGTCAAATCCTATACTACGAGGTATTGCTAATAGAAACACAGCAAGCAACAGTTCTCCAAGTCTGAGCACTCTTGCTAATACGAGCAGTAGTTCCAATATAGCTGGGTCTAACCGTCAACCCGTTTCAAATAGTAATATGCCACTAAATAAACCTTCAACTGCATCTCAACAACAACAGAAGAAGAGATCAGAAGAATCTACTTCTTCAAATAAAGCATCAAGTGCTGACCATGCTTCCAATAATTTGCTTGCAAAACCAGTGTCGTCTTCTGACACTAACCAGCCGACATCTGCATCTAATTCCATAACCTCAGACTCTAACAATGCATCGACTACAACTACTGCAACACTGAATTCCAAACCCAACAGCATCGTACCACCACCCCCTACATTATCTCAGCAATCGTCATCACATACCATTCACACACTATCGTCTGTTCCATCGACTCCGGCTACTGAACAATACCCAGCACATGTTAAAAAGGATACGTCGTCCATGACTGTAGAGACAGAAACTGTAGCGGCAGTTCCATCATTAGGAGTTTCCACAGCAGTAGTTCCACCTTCTAATATCATTGGAGGAAGCAATTATACCGGCAGTGTCAAAGTGAAAAAAAGTACGGATAACGTTCATAATGACTCTGGAGCTAATAACAGTGGTAATACTGGGAATTCTAATACGATTACTGCAACATCAACATTTATCATGAATGGTGGAGCCAGTGGGAGTATGAACAAGCCTCCAGGAGGGAGCAGTAAGAAAAAGCATCAGAAATCTAAGAACCATGGTCATGTCACTAGTAAAGCTGAAGTATTTGCTGCCAAAGTAGCATCGGCAATTGATGAGGCAGATTCGTCAGACTCTGATGAAACTTTTGTATACGAATCCAACTTACCAGATCATCGACGGGCGTTATATAGAACATCTGTAAGCAACAGCAATACAAACATCAGCCAAAACAGCAGTAGCAATGTTGTCACGGCAGGACCTCAATCCGGTGCTACTACATCTTCTGCAATTTCATCAGTGCCAGCCAGTTCCTCATCAAATACCGGCAATGTTAATACAAATTCTAACTCTGGAATCAATGAAAATTCATATGCCACCTTAACTAGCACAAATCGTAAAGCTTTGACTCAGAAAAAGTATCAAGAGCAACTTTATATGCTCCAACAACAGCAAATGCCAAATAGTTCTTCAACGCCTAATTCGACAGTCGGCACCTCGGGTCAGACGGTGAATAGTCCAGGAATTCCTCCTAATGGATATTTTTATTCTCCTAGTTTGACTGGAACTAATAGTCAAGTTACATCACCATATAATTACAATAGTAACAATATTTTGAGTGAGCACTTTAGACTCAGATCTAATAGCACCTCTTCAGACGCTTCAACAAACACCACTACATCTCTATCAGTCCCAATACCCGCTACTTCTTCAACTGCAGCTACAAACCAAAATGAAGCGAATAGAGAAGATACAAGCAATACCACATTGAGCAAAAAGCCATTGTGCATCAGAACAGTATCCAACGCTTCTAATATTTCGTCTCGTCAAGAAAGTCCTCACAGAACTTTGAATTCGAAAGCAACATCTTCTAATGGTCTGGCTTCTTTCCGAAAGCCTTTAAAAAACAAGCAATCGAATAATCATATATCTTCCAGATCTCAGTCAGATAACACTATCACAAATAAAAACTTTTACGAACAAGGATCTGTTAGTGCAAATAATATTCACAGTTCCAACAATGCAACTAATGGTAACGGTGGCACCACTAAGCATAGTCATAAGCATAGTTATCATGGAGGACGACATGTAAGCTCTAAGGGCTTGATGCGTCCTGCTGGTTTCAACAATGGTACTATAGCGCCAGGAAATACCACACCATGGATAGCTAGATATGATGATCCAGGGTTTGGAGACGAAGAATTTTATGGAGATCTTGACGATAACACTGACAATGAAGATGACTATGAAGATGGTTTTTTTGAGTATGTAACTGTTCCCAATGCTAATCCTGGAGAAACAGGACCCCTTCGAAAGGTTCTTGTTTATTCAAATAATGGGATTTCCTCACCAAGCGGTACTCAAACTGGGCAAAGTCGAAAAGCCTTGTTACGGTTTTATGGAAACTATAACAACGGAATGGGATACGCTGATTATGGATCTTTGGGCACAAACAATAGCGGGATTCCTCCTCAAACACCACCTCATGGAAGCCATCATTTAGGCTCATCAAATCGTGGGTTTAGTCCTCACAACTATCATCGAAACCTTATGAGAGATCCTTATGACTATGGATATCCACCACAGTCAGTTAGAAACCCCCATTATGACTGGATCCGCAAGTTTATCTGGTTTTCATTGTTTGCTTTAATGATTTTGGGATTGGGTTTTATGATGGGATTTATTTTGGCTACAACCAAACCTCTTCATAGAGTAAGTCTCACTGGAGTTTTTGATGTTCTTGTTAGTGATGAAGAACTGGTGTTTGATGTTGTTGTAGAAGCCATCAATCCTGCATTTTTAAGTGTTGAAATCTACAATGTCGATTTGGATGTTTTTGCGAGATCTCCATACGTTAAAGGTCCTGATAATCCAGATGATGACGATGACAAGGAATCTTTTTATGCCGATGATGACTCTAACTATGCCATGCTACTTGGCAATATTAGACACTTTGAGGTTCCTCTTGTTTTTGAGGGTAGTATTTTTTCACACGAACTTCAAAAGTCAATTGGTCAATTAAGATTAGTTAGCCCTGGAATGAATTCTACACTACCAGAAGATGACGATGATGATGATAATGGGAGAGATGGAGATGATGCATATTTACGAAATAATGATTTGCAAAGCATGAAAGTTGAATATCGCGTTTCATATCCACAACTTTTATATGCCAGAAACGATATACCTTCCTATGCCAGAACCGGAACGATTTCTCATTCCTTGGAATCTATTGGAAACGACGATGGAAATGACGAAGGAAGACTATTACCACCAGAGTCAGACAAAAAGAAGAAGATACAAAAACCACCATTAGATAACGGTCAGAAGAGATGGGCCATTGTAAACACACACCCGTTTGATTTGATACTTAGAGGTGTGATTAAATACAAGCTACTCTTTGACAAGACTAATCGTGTAGCATCGATCAACAATGTTACCCCAGTAGATCCCAATCACGGAGATGATAAAAGTGGCAAACCCCCACCAAGAAAGCCGGGAAACGGTAGCGAAAAAGGTGATGCCAATTGATTGCTTTCTAATTTTATAACAAAAAAAAAATGTGAGATGTTTAAAATTTTAAATTCCAAAATTTTAAATTACAATTATTTAATATTTATATAAAAACCGTGAGTTATTCACTAATTTGATATGTTTAGTTTTCACCTGTTTTTGTATTTTTTTTTTTTTTTCAATCTTTGTTCAATTAATCCAGAAGCTTATTTATAAGCCATTTTTAACAATTAAAGTTTTTAAATCTTAAAAAGCGGATCTATTTGTAGGCAACAACGGAAACACTTTAGAATGTATCGGATGTGTTGTCTTTTTATTGTGGTATGAGGGTTTGTCCGAAACCGAAGCAAAGACTTATCGACATGCCAGAAATAGATAACGTGAAAAAGTGTACAAATAACCGCAATTGTTCCTTTTTCAATCGTGATAAAAGGAAATTGAACATGTAAAACGCATTTCAAAAGCAATTGAATAATAAAAGAGCAAGTATATTTTAAAAAACTATTTACTTATATATACCATGGATAAAAAAATTCATAAACAAAAAATCGTAAAGAAAAGATAATAACTTCTCTATAAAATAAAGTCACTATCAAGTTTAGTTGGCCTTGGAGAAGTATTCCTTAGACTTTTCTGGATCTGGAACCATAGTGGCATCACCCTTGTGCCAGTTGGCTGGGCAGACTTCACCGTGTTCTTCAGTGAATTGGAAGGCATCAACGAGACGGAGGGTTTCGTCAACGGATCTACCAACTGGGAGATCGTTGATGGTGATTTGTCTAAGCTTTCCGTTAGGATCAATGAGGAAAAGACCACGGAGGGCAACACCATCTTCTTCAATAAGGACACCATAGTCTCTAGAGAGAGAGTGGTTGGTGTCGGCAACAAGAGGAATCTTGATTTCACCGAGACCACCGTCCTTGCGGGAAACATTGGTCCAAGCGAGTAATGAGAATTCAGAGTCAGTGGAGGCCAAAAGGACTTCAGTGTTGCGCTTCTTGAATTCTTCAGCAGCTTCAGAGAAGGCAATGATTTCAGTTGGGCAGACGAAAGTGAAAGCGAGAGGGAAGAAACCGAGAACAACCCACTTGCCCTTGTATTGTTCGAGAGAGACTTCTTGGAAGAGGCCGTCGACAACGGCAGTCTTCTTGAAAGCTGGAGCTTGTTGACCGATGAAAACCATTTTGAATTGTGTAGAGTTTTAAGAAGATTATTAGTTAATTATTAAAGAATAAATTCTTGAGGAAAGAAGAAAAAAGAGAGAAAGAGAGAAAAAAAAGGATGGGAAAAATAGGGAAGAATCATCGGTATTTATAGGGTTGTAAAACGGTGGTTTAATACAGTCAATGTTTACAAACCAATTGGATTTTCAAGTAACTGGAACCTTCTATCAGTATCTAAAAACAACAACCAAATTTTTACCGGTCTAGGCCCTTAGTGAAAATATAGGTGATTTAGTTACTCTGCTATTTGCTACCTTAATAGTAATCATTATTATATCATAGATGGAAGACACAATTCTAGACCCTAGAATGAGTAAGCAAAATATCACATGTTTCTTGGTCATTCATTACTAATCTTTCGTCATCTTTGCCTTGCACTTTTCGTCAAACAAGAGCTTTTTGTCTCTTCAGTTTGGTGGTTACCAAAAATTCAATCTCATATCACCACCACCTGCATTTTATTTTTTTTTAGTACTCTTTTCTCACTATCCACCAAGCTTTCGCATCTACTGTACCTGTCAAACACGTAGCTTTCTTTTTATTGCCATCAAATTTATCTCCTGTTATTTCAACCTAGAAAAAAAAAACTTTTTTTTAATAACAATTCAAAATAGAATCAATCGATCCAAATCAAAAGGATTAACCATTTAAATCTTTCAAAATCAAGATTCATGTTTGTATTGTTGATTGAAAAGTACAAAAGATAACAAACTAAACGCGATATCGGTGATTTAAAACATTCAACTATTTATTTATTCTCATTTTATTTTTAAATGAGATAGAAGAATCTTTTCGGCAGTTTAGATCTATATACTTCAGTGCTAAATGTACAATTTAAAGTCGATTTCTTAATTCCTTTTTTTTTCTTTCCAATCTCACAATTGAACATGAACTTATCCTCCGCAAACTATCAACAACAGCAACAGCAAGGTCTACAAGATGTAGTGGCTGTTTCTGCTCAACAACAGCATCCAAATTTTCAACAATATCAGATAGGCCCAAATTCATCTACAGTTTCGAATCAAGGACTTTATACTTTACAATATCAACAACAACAGCAACAACAACAACCTCAACAGAAACCTCAACAACAACCATTCTATAATCCGCAAAACGCTGCTTCAAATTCTCAATTCCAACAGTTACGAGCTCAACAACAAAATGAGCAACAACGTCAGAAATTCGTTGAACCTTTAGACTCATCTTTGGCTAATAACAAATACTGGCAACAACAAGTTCAACTTTCTCAAGCCTCTGCTGCGGCCAACCTCCCCCATAGTTATGCTAGAAACGCAGCCTTGTCTTCAAGAGCTTCGCAATTACAACAAAATGCCACTATTCCATTAACAGTATGTGATCAAGCTCAACAGTTTGCAGTCCAAAACTTTCATTCGAGCTCTAATGCTTCTGTTGGTGGCACTGCTGGGTCTACTGGTGCTCCAGGTACTCCAATCAAATCCGGAGGAGCCAGTAGCACTGCTTTTGCCAATCTTAACCAGAAGAAGGAGCAAATGGAAGACGAGCGTCAAAGAATTATTAACGAAGAGGTAAACAAACAGTTTTGGACAGCTTTGGACTGTAGTGGACAAGGCATACCTAAATTGTCACCCAAACTTTTCAACTATAACTTTCTTCAAAAGTTATTTCTGTGTCATAATAAACTTACCAGCATACCCAAAAGTATTACAAAATTAAACCAGCTCAAGATTTTAGATGTGTCTAACAATCTGATTACTGAAATCCCCGAGGAATTGGGTGTTCTTTATCACTTACGATTCTTTTTCTTTTTCAACAACCAAGTTCAAAAGATTCCGCAAAAGTTGGGATCTCTTTTCCAGTTGGATTTTCTTGGAATTGAAGGAAATCCATTGGACTTGGAGACTCGAACAATTATGGCAAAGGAAGGGACCAAAGGTTTGATCCAGCACTTGCGAGACAATGCACCTCGCGACATTCCTCGTCCAAAGCGTGAATGGATTGTGTTTGATGACAAGAGACAACAAAGTACTAGAGTTCTTCACTCTGGCAAGGGAGACGGGATCTTGGATCTTTTCCATGAGCCTGAACAACCTGAAAAGGAAGGGGACGAGCCATCTGATAACAAAGATGATATTATCAAGGCAGAGCACTTGTTTCCATTTAAAATTCTTGATGAAGAAGAGGCGCATTTACATTTTACTGTTCTCAGTTACAACATTTTGTGCGATACTTATGCGACTCCTCAAATGTACAGTTACACACCATCATGGGCTCTCGATTGGTCATATAGATCATCGCATTTGCTCAAGGAGCTGATTGAATACAACCCAGATGTTATATGTCTACAAGAGTTGGATCGTAATAGTTATGACGTTATGTTCAAAAAGGAGCTCCCACGCCGAGGATACAAGGCTGAATACTTACAAAAGGGCCGAAGCAAGCTGAGTGAGGACAATGAAAAGAAGACTGATGGATGTGCTACATTCTACAAGTCTGATGTTTTTAGGCTTGTTGAGCGCCATGATGTAGAGTTTTCAAAAGTGGCACTTGACCATGCCGAGTTCCGCAAGGGCAAGGACACGTTCAACCGGTTTTTGAACCGAGACAATGTGGCTATGATTTTAGTGTTGGAGCACATTCCTAGCAAGAAGATGATTTTCCTTACCAACACGCACTTGCACTGGGATCCTGCGTTTAAGGATGTCAAGGTGATGCAAGTTGTCATTTTATTAGAAGAGCTGGCCAAGGTCATTAACAAATATACTAGCAAGAACAGTGCAGTTGGACAACAGTATCCACAACTCAATGAACTGAAGCAAGTGCCCTCGCTAATCTGTGGAGATTTCAACAGTACAGTAGATTCTGGAGTGTACCACTTGTTGACTCAAGGCAAGATCACAAACCACGTTGACATTGTTGGTCGACAGTATGGCAAGTACTCTAGCGAGGGCACTACGCACGACTTTTCCTTCATGTCTGCGTACAAGGAGATTGGAGAGCTAGATTTCACCAATTTCACGCCCAACTTTATAGAAGCGATTGACTACATTTTCTTTTCGACGCCGTCATTAGAGGTCAAGGGGCTTTTGGGGCCAATGGATAAGGAGTATGCAAAGAGTAATATAGCGATTCCTGATGCCGTTCATCCATCTGATCATATCCCAATCATGGCGGAATTCAAGTTTAAACATTTGAAAGAACGGGTTAAACATCCAAAGCCAAATTATAGTTCAATGACACGTAAAACTTGATTAATTAAATAAATAAATAAAAAAATAATAAACAAAAAACAAAAAACGAATGAAATTTTTGTTATGTATATATATAAATGTATATATATATATAAAGAAGAAGAGTGAATAGAATATATATATATATAAGAATACTAAGAGGAACAAAGTATAGTATATTAGATATTGATATTGATAATGATATGATGATTTAATATAATTCTACTTGAAATGATTGTATGATTTAAAACAACAAAGAATAAAAATCAATTGATTATATTTATATATCTCATCTTCTCATCATTAATTGTTGTTTGTTCTCAAAAGAATAATAATAGTAAAAAATAGTGGATATCTTTATGTCTTGATGAAATCAAAAAGAAATTTACTTACGTATATTTGTATATGGGAGCAGACAAAAGAAAGAGGAGGCAAAATAAATAAAAAAAAAAAAAAAACCTCAACATTTGACATAAATTATATCATGAAAAAAATTTAAAAAAAAATTATTATTATTAAAAAATTAAAAATGAGAGTGTATGAACATTTATATATATGAAATAAAAGCCATTATTAGTATTAGTATTAGAAAATATAGTAGAAAAAAAAGAGTCATTCAATTGATCTCTTGTTTCTTTCTTTTTTCATCCATGTTGAGTTTGTTTAAAAAAGTACTGACTGACTGACTGACTTGAATTGACTGATTATGCTTTTTTTTTGTTTGTTTGATAGATTGAATAATATCAATTATATTTTTTTTTTTCAAAATAAACCAATCATTCCATTGATTTAATTTATTTCCTTTTTTTTTATATCATGTTTTTTTTTTTGTTTATTCTGTTTATCTTTTTCTTTCTGATTAATTTTTTAAAAGATAGCATCAAGAGCACAACAGAAACACATTGCAGCCAAACATGCCATACAATAACCAGGACCATCACTAGTAGGTTGTTGTTGAACAATGACTTGCTGAGGAGGTCCTTGTTGATAATATCCGCCTTGAGGAGGAGGAGGAGGTCCTTGTTGGTAGTATCCTCCTGGTGGTGGTCCTCCTTGTGGAGGTCCGTAATATTGTTGTTGTTGTGGAGGATAATAAGATTGTTGAGGAGGTTGCATTCCTCTATCATCATAATAATCTTTATTTGACATTTTTGAGTTATTGGTTTTGATTTGGTTTGGTTTTGAAACTGGGGGATATATAGAATTGGAGAAGAAAAGAGAAAAAGTTTGAATAAATAAATTAAATAAATTAAAAAGAAGAAGGAATAATAAAAAAAAAAAAAAAAAAAAAAAAAGGAGAAATAATTCCGTATATATTCAAAAAAAAAAAAAAAAAAAAAAGAATTTAATGCACTTTGAAAAAAAAAAACAAATGGCAATGAAAATAACAAAAAAAAAAAAAAAATGTATGACAGAATTGTTAAAAAAAAAAGGGTTACGTAATGATGTAATAACAAGGCTGTGTTTTTTCTATATTTTTTGTATTGGGAATATCTCCATAGTTAGTATGTGAGTAAGTATAGTAAGTACGTATGTAGCAACTATAGAGAGTTTCGCTAACTAACAATAATAAACCCAAGCATTTTTTAAACACAAAAAGTCACAACCATTCAAAAACTTATAATGAATATTCCTAAAGGGTTAGGTACTTACCATAGTGTAAAATAGTAACGGTTAATCGACTGTTTTGGGTGGGCTGTGGCAGTACAACGTTTTCAGTAACAAGGCAATAATAATAGATTGATAGTCATTATCATTCATGAATGGCTTTATCAAAGTTTCAATTTCTTTCTTTTTTCTATTATTCTATATAAACTTACGTAATAAAAATATGCAAAAAACCTTCTTTTTTTTATTTTAAGAAATTGTACAACAACATCCATCATCCTCTTCCTTTTTCTTTTCAGCTTCTTTAGTTTGTTGTTGTGGAGGAGGAGCAGAAGCAGGAGTTGGTTGAGAATACATTGGTTGTTGTTGTTGAGGTGGAGGCATACCACCTTGCTGAGGAGGAGGATAAAATCCTTGTTGAGGAGGAGGAGCACCTTGAGGAGGATAAAATCCTTGTTGAGGAGCACCTGGAGGAGGATAATATCCTTGTGGTGGTGGTGCTCCAGGTTGTGGATAATAACCTTGAGGAGGAGGAGCGCCTTGAGGAGGATAGTAACCTTGTTGAGGAGGTGGATAATAACCTGGTTGTTGTTGTTGAGGAGGAACAGTAGTAGCAGTAGTAGTGGTAGTATTAGAACTTTTGTTCTTATCAGAAACTTTATTGGCTACAGCAGCACCAATTGCTCCACCAGCAGCACCAGCAACAGCAGACATTAAAACTGTACCAAACCCACTATCATCATTTGAACTGGATTGATTAGTAGGAGGTGGAGCAGAACTATAAGTTTGTTGTTGTGGTGGTGGTGCTTGTTGTTGATAATATTCTTGCTGCTGCTGTTGTTGTTGTTGTTCTTCATCAGAAGAAGATGAAGAAGATGAAGAACTTGAAGAATGATGAGAATGATAAGATTGTTGTTCTTCTTCATCTGAAGAGGAAGCTTCGGATCCAGACATTTTTATTGATTGATTTGTATATTAAAGTAGATAGATAATTGGATAATAATATAAACTATTATTATACTAAAAAGTTTAATTTTTTTTTTTTAACAATTGAATAGAATTGAATATCTAAAAAAAAAAAAAAAAAAAAAAAAAAAAAAGAAGAAGAAGAAGAAGAAGAAGAAAGGAATCTCAAGAGGTTTTTAAATCCTTTTGAAATAAAAAGACGACACGGGAAGAAGCAGAAAAAAAATTATTTTCCATTTACTCAAAAAAAATATTAAAAGGTGCCTTAAGTGGAAAATAATAATAATATTATTCCTTTCTCTCCCTACGATTTCCACTGTATTATTTTTGATATATTATTCCAATACTAAAAGTAGAAATAAGTACTAAAAGAAATATATTCATATCTTGATAATAGCAGAAAATTCATCTTGATTGATTGTAGCATTATATTATGAAACATCTAGTTTGTTTGTTTCTTTCATCTTCTTGAAAAGTCTTTATAAAGATGGGTTTTTTGTATTGTCTGTTTTGTAGTTTAAAAAATCTTGGTATGAAAAAAAAAGCATTTTCTAGGCAAAAAACCCTTTTTTTTAATCTGTATGGATATTCATTACTACTACTAGTATTATTGTTAGTATAATCGTCAATTAAACGAACCTTTAGTTTAATCAATATATACTTTGAAAAGTTTTATCATTATCTATAATAATCTATAGAAAATAGTCTTTTATTAGTTGATATCTCTATAAAATAAGTCCCCCTTTTTTCTCTTTAGGGTTGTTTTCGGATTTGAATGTTTGTTTCAACCGAAATAAATACAATCATATCATAATAGGTAACTTTTATTGTTGCAGCAACATAATCCCTTCTTTTGGATACTGATAAACAAATCAAGCATAATAATCTTCTTTACTTTTGTTTTGTATATTCAATGCCAATTATATCTACTAAATATCTACAATATATACTTTATTTTAGTTTAAAATAATCAAAACAAGTATCAATCAATAGATCAAAGTGTATAAAGACTAAGAATCATCAATCTAATCAAGTTAAAGCATTATGTGAAAATAAAAAAAAAAAATAAATAAAAAGCAATTAAACACCTCCTAATATTGAAACAATTCCTAGAATTGTTGACGCTATTGCCAAAACTCCTACAAAATCATCAAGATCAAATAAATTCTCACGCTCCAAAAACTTTTTAAACATTGTATCTTTGGTCCCAATAAAAACTCCATTGCTGTCATAAACATTAAACGTCGAATCAAACTTTTCAATAAGCTCACGACGTCGCAAATTAAACTTGTCATCCAAATTTAGTGCTGTGGTATTTGGCTTTGGGCACCCTAAAATGGTGCCGACAATATCGTAACCAAACCTCGCAACAATAAACCCAATCTTGGCACTGTACATTCTCCAGCGATCGGTTATATGAGAAAACCCATCCTCACTCTCTGCTATATAAATGTTTGTTGTATATGTATAGTAATCGATATACCGGATTGCCTTTTTGTAATCCTTGATTGTGATTTCTCCTCTTTTGAGCTTTTCGCCCTCTGCTCGTAACGCAACTGCACTGGCATAGATGTTTGGCCCAACTAGTGTTAGAGCAACTACACGTACAGTGTCTGCAGAAACCTTGCCTCCTCCTCCATTTGTATCCAAAATTCCAGTAGTGTTGAAAATGTTTGCCTCGTTCAAATAAAAATCAACAGCTCGAGCAAACTTTTTGTATTCTTGAGGGAAACATCTCATTATCTCGTTCAAAATGTATGCGCAATTGCGGTCTCCACCGTAGTATGAAAGGTTGCAGGCACAGTACGCAAGCGCAACAAGCGTAGGTACCATCATAATATCCAAAATGGCATTGTCGATAATTGTGTCCATGTTTTGAGGCTCTGCAAGAACAGACCGACTAAAGACAACCGTGTTATGAGTTTTCATTGTTGCCTTTACTGCTTTTGTAATTGATTCCAAGTAAGTTTTAAACTCTTTGCTACTCAGGTTTCCCTCTTCTTGTATCATGATTGCCATTTCGTCACCCTGAGGTTGTCCAGCTTGTTTTTTATTTTCTGGCTTTTTGTATGCCCATTTTGTCAGTGTAAGCAAACTAAAGTTGACAAAAAAGCAGCCTGGTGAAGCATATGACGAAGCTGTTTTGCCATCTGTTCGTTCAGCAACTACTCTTTTCGAATCGTTGTCTGAAGCATCGTTGAGTTTTCCTAGCTCCAGATAATGTGCTGAAGTTGCTTCTAGTGTCTTTGTGATATGGCCTTGATAGTAAACTCCAACAACACTTTTGGTCTCTGTGCCTGTACTTGGATCAATAAGAGTCATATTTGGTTTACGAACTCCCCAATATGTATTACCAAAAGCCATTGCATTGATTATATCATCACGGACTTTGAACTTATTTGAAGAAAACATTATGAGAGTTGTATTAGTTGATTTTCAAAGTATGAAATTTTTTTTTGATGAAGATTAGAGGAATTTCCCCATGTTTTTAAACTGTTTTTTTTAGCAAGTTAATATGATTTAAATTCAGCCGTACTTCTTAAAGATGTCATGTTTGATTTTTATGCTATTTTACTTAGCCTCGTTTTCTTTCATAGGAAGGACTTTGAATAGTTTAAAATGTATAAACCCAAGAGATTTTTTTGTTGATGATGGTGTTGAATGTGTAGTTAAAAACGTGCACCAAATGATGGTCTTGTATGGTTGCAGATGTTTAGGTAATGAAAAATAAAAACATTATGACCAATTTATAGAATTTACAAACTTTTATTTTAAACGATAAAAGTTTCAAATTGTGCTTTTATCAATTGGTCTCAAGTGATATTATAAATTCAAAATCATTTGTAAAAACAGATCAATTGGAGATTATTTCGTTATAACTCTTGAACGATAAAACTCAAGTTCGGTTACAAAATTTAATTTAGTTTGAACTACTAAAAACTAAATCAGTTGTTTTTTCTTTTCAATATCTAAAGTTTAAACATCTTTATCTAATATTGAACTTTTCTTTTTTCTTCTTCTTAACCAATACTGAATATAATTCATAATCTTGAAAATGATATCATCATGGTAAATATTACGTTTATTACCCTACCAATGGTTCAGTTACAACAATCTATTACATAGTCTTTATTACAAAATAATGGTCTTATACCAGTTTCGATGCTGTTTTTATACAACAAAGAAACCCAACAGTATACATGATATAAAAAAAAAAAAAAACAAATGATTCAATTGTTGAAAGTAAAAAAGAAATGATAATTAGCAATCATAGCCTAAATGAGACTAAGAGCAAAATTTCAAACACTTTTTTAAAACCAAAAAAAGAGAGAGAGAGAAAATCAAATACGTAGGCCAGGGTGAATAGCCTGCACCATGATGACTAATGGCCACCCCTCAAAATTCACCATTTTCTCACCTATTCGAAAATTTATCAATTTAAAACTTGTGTATTTTTTCAACATTCATGATATTCAACGTCTGTAATAAACCTGAAATAATTGTATATAAGCTATACAATCCAATCACATATAAAAATCTCCAAATATGTCAAATCTAATATCCTGATCTGTCGGGCCTGCCCCATCGAATCTATGCATTGATTGGTTGAAATTTTGTAGTCTTGTTCTTAATGTACCCTGATTAACATTCAACCTTTTTGCAGCACCGTTTGTGGACATTTTGTCATATACTACTGCCTAGAAGGCAAGAGTGATTGATTCTTCATTAACCATTGTATTATTATTGTAAATTTGACTATATGAAATATAATATATTGAGAAAGCGACAAAGATAAAAAAAGTTGTAAACTGGTGAAGGAAAGGTGAAAAAAGGTAAATTTTGAGGGGTGGCCATTAGTCATCGTGGTGCAGGCTATTCACCCTGGCCTATAGTAATGTAATAAAACTCTTGTTTTTCCCTCTACATAATCGTCATCTGAGGACTATCATTTTATCAATACCTTATTTGTTGATTTTCCTTTTTTTTTTTTTTTTTTTGCCACTACTACTATCCCCATCATCATTCAATATGTAAATTCCATATTCATTTATGAAAAAATCATTATATGTATATATATAGAACAACAATAATAATTAACAGATATTCAACACTTCATTATATTGAATATCCATCCCCGCCAACACTGTTGGGTAATCAAATCAAGAAAAGCTTATATAGATAAAGAAAACTGTTATTACTATTTTGTAATTGTGTGGGGTTGCTCTCTCTGTGTTGCCCCCAGTATGTATGCAAGCCCCTAATTGTTACACATATTGTAATGTAACATCTCAACTATGGTATAAAACCTTCTCCAAATTTACAAACAATATTGTTTTTCCTTTCTCTTACCTTTTATTTTGCCTCTTTTTTTCTAAATATCAATTCTTGTCTTATTCCTTATCAATTTCCTTTCAAATTTATTATTATACAATTTTACTAAACATTTATATAGATTAATCAGTTGTTTATTATGAAGTTTACTGCTTTAACTCTTCTTTCGACAGTTACGGGCACTGCCTTTGCCGGCGTTCACAAGTATGTATATTACAGCTTTATATATGAAACCATTTACGGGAAGCTTCCGCGTAATGTTTCTAATATGATAACTTATAATTGAATACTAATTCCAACGTGTCTTTTTTTTTAGAGTCAATTTAAAAAAAATCAATGATCCACATCGTTATGAAGGTGTATGTATACTATTTTATATCTTTTCTTTTTGACTGGCTTATCATTGATTATTGTGATGTTTACTCACGTAATGTAAACAAACTGCTCGTATATCCTTTTTTCCACCCCAACCATTTTTTTTTTCTGAAATACAAACAAGGCATTCACAAGTTCAAAAACTCGAGATGTTTAATCATGTCTGCTTTTCCTTGCAAAAGTTCTTTGAATTTTTTAATTTGCTCGGATACAAACTGATAAAAGATTATGGGCGCGCCTTATCTTACCTGGTGGCAATTTTATATTTTTTTTACAAATTTATATACGAGATGCCGTATGGTATATGATTGCTTTATTTATCTGCAAGTCAATTGTACGTCTCCCCATGTACAAATTACTGTTGTTGTTGTTGTCATTGGACTTTTGAATATCTGTTATGAGGTCTTATAACCTCACTATCGGTTACTCGTATTGGCCACAATTTTTAACTTGATGTACCTTCTTGGTTTGCGTCAAACTATTAAACTCCCTTGAATATTTTTTTATTCATTTTTCTATCTTTGCTGCGTGCTATTCTATTGGGACTGTCGATATGGAGCTTGTTTGTTTTTCATTTCACTAAAATTAATACTAGTGCCTGTTGTTTTTTTGGTTTGTTTGTTTGTTTGTTTACTAACATATTATTATCAATTTAGGCTGCCTTTGGCGATCACCTCAAATCATTGGGTCAAAAATACATGGGTCTTGCCCAAAAGACTTTGGGTAAGCCTGTAGAGAACCCATTCGTCCAACTTAACGCAGACGGTTCCTCTTCTATCCCACTTGGAAATTATCTTAACGTTCAATACTTTGCTGATATCACCCTTGGTACACCACCACAAGCATTCAAAGTCGTTTTGGATACAGGTTCTTCCAACTTGTGGGTCCCAAGCTCCGAATGCAATTCTATTGCTTGCTTCCTTCACAACCGTTACGACGCTTCCGCCTCTAGCTCTTATGTTGAGAATGGCACTGAATTCAAGATTCAATACGGTTCTGGTAGTGTATCCGGTAAGATTTCTCAAGATACTTTAACCTTGGGCGATTTGGTTATTCCAAAGCAAGACTTTGGTGAAGCCACCAACGAGCCTGGCTTGGCTTTTGCCTTTGGCAAGTTTGATGGTATTTTGGGTCTCGGCTTTGACTCAATTTCTGTCAACCACGTTGTCCCTCCATTTTACAATGCTATGGACAAGGGTCTCATTGATGAACCCGTTTTCTCTTTCAGATTGGGAGATTCCGATAAGGATGCCGAAGATGGCGGCACTTTCACCATTGGTGGAACTGATGAATCCCTCTATGAAGGAAAGATTACTTGGTTGCCAGTCCGCCGCAAGGCCTACTGGGAAGTTAAGTTTGACGCTATTGGACTTGGTAAGGAATTTGCTGAATTGGAAAACACTGGTGCCGTCATTGACACTGGTACCTCTCTTTTGACCTTCCCATCTGCCTTGGCTGAAATGATCAACTCTCAAATCGGTGCTAAGAAGGGCTGGAACGGTCAATACTCTGTTGACTGTGCCACCAGAGACAGTCTCCCAGATTTGACCTTCACCCTTGATGGCTACAACTTTACCTTGAGCTCTTACGAATACACTTTGGAAGTCTCTGGTTCCTGCATTTCCGCCATTACTCCTATGGATTTCCCAGAACCAGTTGGTCCTTTGGCTATTGTTGGTGATGCTTTCTTGAGAAAGTACTACTCTGTCTACGATTACGGCCATAGCGCTGTTGGCCTTGCCAAGTCTACTTAAGTCTAGTACTTTTGATAAATTATTATTATTATTATTATTATTTTTGCCCCCCTTCATGGCCATTGCCAATCTTATTTAACATATTTCCATATTTCCACAAGTGAAGAGTATAAAGCCACTTTCACAATCAATAAATAACTCATGATTATATTATTTTCTTTCCCTTCATAACTTGTTTATAATATCTATATAAATGTTCAAAGACATCTGTAGCATGTCTTGTAATAAATATTAGTGACTTCAAGATTGATCATGTGTTGGGAAGATTAAAATTCAAAGTTTCAACTTGTCAAACGTTAGAAGGTTTTTATTTTGGGTCCAAGATCATAACTGAAAAATCAGGTGTATTATGTAATACACTCACTTGACATTATAAAGTAAGCTCTTTCAATATCTGATTCCAAATAGTGTTTATTTCATCTAAAACAAATTCGATTTAAAAAGTCTGTACACTTAAAGGTTTGAATTGTTTTTGTTAAAATATTTTTCATAAGTGAAAACTATTTTTATTAATAAAGCTGTAGTCAAGTCAATCTTAACCGGCAGTAAAAAAATCTTTTTGAAATTAAACTTGTCAGGTTTCAAGTCCTAAATCAAGTTCGTTTTACAAGATTTTGAAAAAACATAAATTTGTTTCTGTAAAAGTAATGATGATGTATATAAAGCATTTTCTAAATATTTTGTAAATGTTCAATATCGATTGATACAACCTTTTGTAGCAAAGGCAATTTCTGAGCACATACAAACATGCCAAATCTCATACCTTTGATGTTTTACTCAGTCCCCTGAGATTTTATATAAAATAATTAAATATTTCCATATAGATGCATATATTTTATCAAAAAATAAACAAATCAAAACAATTATCAATCAAAAAAAATCAGTTAATTTACTCTTTATAAAATGTTTGGTAGACATAAAAAGGACGCAGAATCAATTCTTGAATATCGAGCAAGAATTGCAGCCATCTATCCGTATTACGATTATTATTTTGAAGACAACTACAGCATTAGTAGTTATTCTTCTTCTTCCTCTTCCTCTTCCTCTTCTTCAAATGATTCTTCTTCTATTTGCAGTTCTGAAAAAAAGAAAAAATCAATTTTAAAAAAAATTATCAAACTTTTTAAAAATATGTCAAAAAAACAAGAGATAGTAGAACAGGAACAAAAAGAACAAAAAGAGCAAAAACAAGTACAATCAAATGAACAAAATAATGAAAATCAAAATGAAAAAAAGGTGCAAAGAAAAGTTGAAGAATGGGAAGTTAATAATCAAATCTTTCAACAAATGTTTTTAAGTAATAAAGGTTAGATTTGTTTTTTATACGTTTCTTGTATTTTTAGTATTTTTAGTATTTTAGTATCATGTATTTCTTATTTATTTGTATAGTAGTCAGATTAAATAAAAACATTAATTTATATGTATCTTTTTCTTTTTTTTTTAAAAGTCTCAGTTGATAATAAGTATTAACATGATAGATCAAACAAGTCAAGTTATACAATTTGGCTGTGATGTGCTCTGTAACATGATTTGTTTTGCTTATTGGATCAAAAACTTTTAAAACTACAAAACTCAATAATTTACTATATTTCTAAATCTATAATACAAAATTGTTTTTTTACTTCTTTTTAATTTCCTTTTATAAATCTTCAATTTCTTTAAAAAAAACAACAATGGGCTTTTTTTCTCAATCAAACTCAAATGGTCTTAAAACTGCAGTTTTAGATAAAGGCATTTCTTCAACAAACGGCTCCGACATTGTTTCTATACACCATTCTTCCCGCTCCAAAGCTGTTGCATCTTCCACATCCAACGGCAAGCTTACTCAAAGATCCAAACCAGGCGAAATCGAAGTTGAATACATCACTCGATATGATGTCGAATCAGCTGAATACGAATATTTAGTATTCGAACTCATCTGCCCAGAAAAATACTACCCCAAAACCTTTCTAACACCTCTCAAAAGCAGACAGCAAGTCAAAAAAGGCGGCGTCATTGTTCCCATCCAACCTCTACCCATCCAGTTCCCCAAAGGCCAAGTCGTCAAGTATGAAGGAGGATACGTCCCAGTCTCAGAATCCAAACAGAAACTGCAACTTTCCAAAGACTTTGATATTTGCGGAGACGTTGACGATCTCTCAGATTTGCCATTTGAACTTCATGTTAAGGAAGAAGACGATGACAGTGCAGACAATTATATTTTCCGGCCTTACAAAGTTCCATGCGCAATGTTCCCATCACTCAGAAATTCCACGACCTCAACGGAATATATCTTGATGTTTGAAAGAGTCTCAAAAACAAAGCAACAAGTCGTGTTATCAGCCATTCGAACAGTAAAATCCAATACGGCTGTTTCTAAAAGCTACACTAATGGCAGCGTCAACCCGTCACGTATTAGAGACTATCGGGCAGGAGGCTACAACACATGCAAATCTCGTTCCTGGGAATACATTCCTCATAAAGTTCCTCTCCGTTTTTCCAAGTCTGGCAGAAGCCGTGGAGGAAGAGGAGGAGAAGTAATCTTGTACACTCGAGGGAAAAAAATCGTTTCTGTTGGGTCATACGAAAATTCCAAAAGTGCTGAAGATTATTTTGATATAAATTACATGTCTTTACTGTATGCTTTTATTTTATTTTTACTGATTTGTATTCCAGAGTTACTTGGAGTTGGGTTCATGTGAGATTTTTTTGTTATTAGCTAAAACTTGGGATGTATGAGAAATCACTTTTTTCACACAAAATGTTAAATAATTAATCACACACTTGTTAAAAATTTAATCAATATAATTTAATTATATTATATATATAAATCTTTTAAGAATTTGTTTTATCTTTTGTTTTATTTCTTTTTCTTTCTTTACATAGTTAATATATCAATTGCTGTTGTACTTTATTACTTTTTTCAAAAATGGGCTTTCATTCTAGTTCTTCAAAAACAAAATCTCATAAATCAGCTACATCATCTAATGGTCAACTTAATGAAGTAGGTATGATCCCTTTGGTTAGAGATGCGTCGATTTATAGTGGCAAAACTGTGGCTTCTCAATTATCAAGTAAAACAGGTAAAACAACAGATACATCATCTTTAATCAGTTATGACGCCAGCTTGAGAAGTAGTAGATATGCACCATCTATAGCATCAGTTCCCGGTTCACTTTTTTCAATACCGGAATTCGATTCCAATCCTTGTTGGACTGGAGTTATACCTGCTTTAACTTCTGGCAACATGCCAAATGATCAGCAATCCCTTTACAGCACTATCTCAACTTCAACTTCTATTGCGCAGAGTCAAAGAACTATTCCTGAATCCATTGCCTCTAGCCAAGCAAGCTCAATGGGCAACCAACAACACGCAGGTGGATATATTCCAGCTACACGCTCAGCACCTTCGATCTCAGAAAAGTCAACCTCAACAACAACAAGAAGCAGAAAGCATTCGTCCTCTGATCAGCCTTCTGTCAAAAGCCAAAGTAGCGAGTCTGTCAACCTATTTGATCAAGGTCTAATTGAAGCACGTTTCGACAAACAGAAACAACAAGCCTCAGCTCCCAAAGTCCCCGAAAAGCCGTTAACTTTGATAGAAAGAATCAAGCGCGACTATCCACCTGATCCAGCAGACTATCTGTATAAAGAGGACAGCGAACTAGAATTTTCGGATGACGAATACGAAAACTACATTCTTCGTCCTGTGTACATCCCTTACTTTAAAAATTCACACTCTGCAAGGAAAGAGATGATGAAAGCTTTCCAATCAATCAAAACAAGTTGCGGATCCTACCCTGTCTATCTGCGCATAAAAAAGACCCCCAGAAATGTGGCCTATTCCCAAGAACGTCAGAAACTGGTTCGTCGTCGTCGTCGCTTGCTATACAAGGAAAAGGCAACCTTTAAGGACTATCCTCCTATTGAGGAAATGACCTTTTCGTATCGTCCAAAGAAAGAAGAAATAGATACCGGCAAGTGGGTTTACAGACCGTTTACAACTGTAACTTCGCATAGATATAAAAAAAGAGAAATCTGGAAAGTGTTTGTGAATCCTCAGCTTGATTATCACACTAGATATGCTCGCATGCGTAGATCTAAGCTTTACCCTTTTGTTGTTGCCAAAGAAAAAGCGAGAGATTTGGCTTTGGAGAAGAGAAGGCCTATAATGATTGGCACTATAATGTGTGGAATCTTGTGCTTCTTTTTTAGAATCATAACTGGTTGATTCATTTTTTTTTTTTTTTTTTTGGGTTTTTTTGGTGTCATCTTAATCTTATCTGTTCATGTCTATTTAATTTTGTAAAACTCAATTGCAAATATCAATATATTTTTATTTATAAAAAGCATTATTGTATCAATCTGCTAAGACAAACTCACCTTTATATTTAGCACTGGGCCCCAAACACACTTTTCTATATCAAACTAATTTTAACGCATTCACTTGTCAGTGAAAGTAGTCATTTGTTCAAAGTATATTAATTTCCAACTATTAGTTTGAATGAACTATGTTGAACTAAGTAAACCCGGCTTGTTACATGATTCTGTAACAAAATCCAACTTGTAACTCACAACACCTCCAGAATGTAGAGATACAATTTACCACGTTTACAACCAAAAAAAACAATCCCCATTTATTCTCAATTCTTTTGCATGCTCTAATCCAATTACCTAGTCAAAACACTTTTACAATTTTTCACCAAGCTTGATTTTAAATCAATTTCTATCGTGGAGTTAAAAAGTATATAACGACTTTTTTTTTTCTCCATTCCAAACAAACTATGGCTGATCCAGAGCTCATTCGCCAATATTATAATATCTCAGACCAATTTTCAGAAGAATGGTCAGAATCTAAAGCCGTTTCCAACTTGGATTTGGGCTCAGCCGGTGAAACGTCAAAATATGCTCTTCTCCGTGAAATTGTTTCTTCTTCGTCTGCAGCCACATGCGACGTACCGCAGGACGAACCTGATCCTTTGGGATCCACAACATCTGTAGTCTCCGTACTAAAAGCTAGGGGCATTGATGTGTCTGACCCTTCAAAAAGAAACAGATATTTGATTTCTTCAACAAGTTTTGCACCCAGATTGTTTCTCAGAGATGTTCATCCTGACGCCACATACGATAACCTCGTCAACTCGTTGAGTTATTTAGAATCGACAATTTCGGAACGCTCAGAAGCTCTTAGATACCTTGTAGAACATGATTATGACCGATTCGTGCAAGCAAAATCTTCTTTAGATTCCGTATTTCGAAACATCAAGTCGGCAGGGTTTAATGAGAATGATCCAGATTTCGGGTTTCATCGACTTAAAAGTTTCATTGACGATGCAAATGCTAAAGCTACAATTCTTATGAAGCCTGTGATGGACAACAAAGCAAAAGATGAGAGATTAAGGACCGCTTTAGCACTAGTAGATTCCAACAAGTATCTGTTCAATCTCCCCAGTCTGCTCTTAAATCATATTAAAAACAACGACCATGACAGTTTAATTAGAGATTATCGAAGGGGGAAAGATATGCGACTCAATGAACAAAATGCCATCACAACAGCAGCAAATTATCCAAACAGAGCAGAATCACAACAAGTTCTTGAGCGTATTTGGAACGAAGTCGAAGGCATTGTCGATGATTACCGTAAACAAGAATGGAAGAATTTGGCAAAAACTTCGGCTGATCAAAACTACTTATCAATCATAGCTAAACTACTAGAATTGGGCGTAGAGGATAACCCAATCTATGAATGGATATCTTCTCAAAACACTCGATTTGAAACGGAATTCAACGGCATTTTCGATAAGCTTTCCACAGTCACTCAGACTTATAGAGACAATATCATGTCTTTTCCTCCAAATTCAAAATCATCATTCATTTCAGCTATTCGATATATCGCAGACCTGAACTCTTCCAAAAATTCCAATTCGAAATCTGGACAACAATCAACCTCAGGGTCTGTTACACCATCAGCTCCCAACGCATCATCTCAGTCTGTTGCTTCTGGAGCTGAACCCACATCAAAAAGGGCAATTGTCTATGATAGTTTGGGAGTTATTGAAATGTGGCTTACCATTCGAATCATTTTCCAAGATATGAACACTTTGATCTCTCGTTTTTGTTTGTTTTGGAAAAAATGCTTAGAACTCATTCAGGGCATACCTCAAAGAAACCTCCCCACGGGCTGGCAAAATGAGTCAGGTGTCCATTTAACTTTTACAGACGATGAAATCAACAGCATCAGAGAAAACGAGCAAAAAGTAATAAGTCTCCTGGCACAGCGAACTGACCAGTTCTTTTCAGAAGTTGTTTCAATCGCTTCTGATGTCGTGAAACAGCCAAAGGACAACCGAAGACTGTCGGTCTCTCAGAGACAGAGTGCCAACACTGAGCAAGAAGTTAGAAATTTACCAAAGTTTTTACCTCCAAACTGCAACGCTCTAAGTTGTGTCAATTATCTTTCTAAAATCTTGTACTCGCTAGCATCTGGGTTCGATGAGCTTTCCTGTAACGTTCAATCCAGCAGAGCTACTGATACATTAAAAAATGTTCTTGTTCATGTTCGAGAAGTAGCCATTGAAGGTGTCTTGTATGCCTGGGAACAAGATTCCAAACTGTTTTACCTGATTGAAAACTGGGTGCCTTGTGATGAATCCCATTCCACCAAAATGACACACTACTTTTATGCTTATCAAAGCACCATTCTTGCAGGCGTTAGTGATATCATGAAATTTTCATGCGAAGGTGAGGTTTTAGAAGGCGAAGTTATTCCACCAGTGCAAATGAGCAATCTCACCAAAAAAATCCAAGGCTGCTTTTTCAACTCTGTTTCTACAACTCTTGATAGCTTTATGAAACTCGTAATACCTATTGAGAACGATCGACGAAAATCTTTTCAACAGGGACCAAAGACTTCTAACCAAATTCGAACTACAGAGACTGATGAAGACGAGTATGCTGCATTTGAATTGTTACCTGATGATATGAACGATGAAAAGAAGACTCTTTTAACTTTATCCAGTTTGGAATATATCAGGGATCACAATCTTCCTGCTTTATTCAAAATTCTTGATTCCAGAATGCATGCAAGCTCGAGAGAGGCCTCACAAGCTTTACGATCTAGTATCGATACAATGACAAATACTCTGTTTGAGCTCTACAACAGACGCAAGAAGACAATGTTGGCTGAGGGATTGCGACACGGAATCTTGAAATCTGGTATCAAATGGAATTCCAACACTCCCGACAAGCCAACTGCTGTAAGCAGTTATATATATGAATGCTTGCTAAGTTTGGTCGTTGTTCATTCGAAGGTCACTGATATCGCTCCAACCCAAGTCACTAGGGTTATAACGGTTTTATATGATCATATCGTTAAAACGCTTCTTTCATGCTACAGAGAAATCGAACAATTTGGAAAATATGGATTACTCCAAGTCATTGCTGATATTGGCCTGATGAGAGTTACAATGGAGCGCTTCCAAACTCCAGATATGCTCCAAACCTACTCTTTAATTTACGAATGTGTCAAAGAGGCTACAATAGAACGAAAGAAGCTTTGGGAATCAGAGCATCCTCCATGGGAAATCATCCATCCATTAGTTCGTGAGGCACAGGCTTCAAGTAACACAGAATTTAGATGTTTTCATTCAACAGATAGTAGTCATTAATTTATTTAATTTAATATACAAATATAAATCTCAAGTAAAACTGCTTCACTCTTTTTTTTTATATTTTTATCAGTAAATAAATATCACTATAGAGACACCTATTTTTGCTTGGTGGGTTAATCTTTTACTTTTTTTTATTTTATTTTTTCTCCCTCCACCACTTTAAACTCTGATATCTCGTCAGTCATAATTTGATTTCTTTTATTTATCTACTTTCTTTTTAAACCCACAAAAATATTTAAGAAACAATAAGATTAATGCATATAATATTTCAATAATGAATACTGACCACAATGTAGTTGATCCGCCATATTTCAACTCAACTGTGACCATCAAAGTCGATCAGTCAGTGGGTGCCATGTCTATAAGCCCTAGTGGGAGAGATATTGTACTAGCATCGTGAGTGTCAAATCTTAATAATTCAATTTTTTTTCTCTTCAACATACTAACCCTATTTCTTTCAAAACTTTGTAGTCGTAATGGTTTATATGTCATTGATCTCGATGAGCCATTCAAGCCACCTAGATGGCTGCATCATCTTACATCATGGGAAGTTGCCGATGTGCAATGGTCTCCGCACGCCGCAACGCCCAACTTGGTTGTATCAACGTCAAACCAAAAGGCTTTATTATGGGATCTAAACCGTCCATCGAACCACGCCATTTCCATGGTATTACATGGCCATTCTAGAGCCATCACCGATATCAACTTTCACAGCGAAACTCCAAATATTCTTGCTACATCCTCAATTGATTCATATATACACTGTTGGGATTTCAGAGAAAGCTCGCGCAAACCCATGCAGAGCTTTGCAGACTTTTTTTCCGGCGCTAATCAAGTCAAGTGGAGCAGAAACGATCCTCACATATTGGCATCCAGTCACGACAAGCGGGTCATGGTTTGGGATGATCGAATGTCCAAAACGCCCGTGCATACTATACAAGCTCACCGATTAAAGGTCAATGGCCTAGACTTTTCACGAACCTCGCCAAACCTACTTCTCTCATGCTCTAATGATATGACAATAAAGTGCTGGGACATTAGCACCTCTTCATGCGATGAAGGCGTTGCCCAATTCACTATCGAAACAAACTTTCCAGTGGGTCGCTCACGGCACACACCGTTTGGTACCGGCTGCGTAATAATGCCACTTAGAGGAGGATCAAACAATGTGTACCTCGTAGATATCGACCAAAAGAAAATTCCATCCGGCGCAACGATTCCGCTCAATCCAGTACATGAATTTTCTGCTCACACTGAGCCAGTTCGAGAGTTTCTTTGGAGATCCAAGGGCGGCCAAAACCCACTATCAGAAGACAGAGACTTCCAGTTTGTCACATGGGCAAAAGACAATGAGGTCCGACTGTGGCCAGTTGACCGGCCGATACTAGAGGAGGTCAATTACCAATACGGTGCCCCTATTGCTATGAAACTAACCCGTCGTGGCGCAAAATATAGAACCTACCATACTGAGCCCACAGAGTTCGATAAGGACTTAGATGGATCTAATAAGCATAGAGAGGCGAAAATATCGGCTGGATCATACGGGTCTCCAGTCACAAATAACTATATGTTCAAGACACAGAAACCCAACAGCTATACCCCTGCAATAATGACCACAGGAATTGGCCTATCTGCCAACATTTTCGATCCACGCAAAGATCACCTAAACTGGATTTCGGGAGTCAAGATTATAAAGCCTGGATCCGCAAGTAGCGAGCAATCCAATATCATGTCAAACAGCATCACTTCTGCAAACTCTACATTCCCAGATTCCTCCTTCACTCCGGAAAATTTGGCAGAAGAAGTCAGTTTTGTAGGAGCAAAATTCCCCCGTGTCACGTTTGAGAAAATCTCTGTTTCGCGTGGCGAGCTCGTAATATCATTACAACGAGCAGAATCCTCTTCATCAGACGATTTTGACAGTTCCAACGATTTGATATTTCTGAGAGTTGAAGTAAATATCCCTCATGATTATCCAGCTTCTCCACCAGTATTTTCGATCCAAGCTAATAAGCTTTCACCTGACGCTATCGAATCGCTGGAGCTGGAGCTTGCAGCTCTTGCCAAGCAATTAACTGATCATAAAAAGTACTGCTTAGAGCCATGCCTAAGATGTTTACTTGGTGAAAAGGTATCGATTCGAGACCTTATTAGAGATGTATTAGATGACCCTAAAGACTTGGACATTGATAAGTACGATGAAAACCAAAGTGATCTGGATAATGATGCTTTTCCTGATGCTTTCCCTTATGGTAGCGATAATGACGATGGTGACTCAAGTATGTCCGAATTCAATACTGGATATACGGAATTAAAAAATCAGAATCAAATGAGTAAACTGTACCAAGGTTTTGACCCTCTTAATAATACTCGTACATGTGGCGCAGTATGGTCTATTTCAGGCCTTGTTTCATTCTTTAATCATGATTCGCAAAAGAAGAATAAAAGACCTAATACCCAAGACTCTATGCATTCCCATCATTCTGACAAGCTAATTTCCAAACTGGATAATGCCCAGCTCGCTAAATATTATCCCGATGACAGCCCAATATTTGAAGACGATCAAGAGGTATATCTATACTACAGTAGCGATTCTGATTCCTTTGATGATGAAGATAAAAAGCTCGAGTATATACGTAGATATAGGAGAGGTACTAATTACTTGCATCATACCTTGGACTATGCTCAAGATGGTTCAGAAAGCTATGGATGGCCTAGCAGACTAAAAAATAGAGTACTTAAACGAGATTTTGCCCCATTGTCGACAGCTGGCCGCTCTCAAGGCACGTATCCACAACACCACAGTTCATCAGAAGTTTCCAGGGATAAGAACTATGTCTTGATTAAAGACTGCTCCGATATTCTCCCAGCTCAATTCAAGCTGGCCTCCAGATATCAAGTAATGGGAGCATCTCCTAAAATACTTAGTCAACGTAATGGCCAGGCCGCTTACGAGGAAGGATTTATCGACATTGCCAATTGTTGGAAACTAATTGAGCTCATACTTACTACAGAGTTTACGGTGGGAACTTGTTTGGATCAAATTGTGTCGCAAATGAATCCTTCAGACAATCAAGGAATAGTCCAGCATTTGGCCATCAAAAGCTTTGAATGGGGGAACCATCCCTTTGGACGAGATTGGTTAATACCTCAGCTTTTTGATTATTTTGAAAAAAAGCAGGACCCACAAATGCTGGCTGTGATGTCTTGTATATTTGCATCTACTGACCAGCAATCTAACAGATCAAGAACAATTCCAGATTTCGAACACGCATTTTTAAACAGCAAGCAAAATGCTGGGCATTATAAAGATGAAAATTCTAAATTTTATGAACAAGTAAAGCTAAATCATTTTTCTGAAATTTCACTTCCATCTTCAAGAACTCAAAGTTTCAGTTTTAATCATATCCGCAGTAATAGCACTACGAGATTAAACGGTTGGGATATGCTGCAACACCAATCAAAACCACTTTCGTACCAAAACCAGCCCATGCTTCTACAAGAAAATTCGTCACCTTTTATTGAAGATGATGCTTCTTTATCATCAGCCACACCAGAGAGATATAACCCAGTTAGGAGGACCCCTGGCGGTATATTTTCACGGTCAGGCAGTGCCACAAATGTAAACACCTCTCCTGGAATCAGCGCTTTGGTCAACTCAGAAAGCTACTTTCCCAGATTTATAGAGATCGGAGACACATCCAACAATTATGCTACCATCAATTCAAACAACAGTAGTTTCAAAAGCACAGACACACCTTCACCTCCCAAAAGAGCTCCTCACGACATGAGCTATATTGGGCTCTCAAACATGTTTGCAAACACTCCAGCTTCAAGGGTTCCAAGTAGAGGAAGCTTCAATTCTATACATAACTCGCATGGAATAATTGACATTCCACTAGCCCCAACACCACCCGTATCAAAACCGCCAAATGCCTTAACATCGCAATTGCCAAAAATGTCCTTTAAAGTGTTGAACCAAGATTTGTTTGACGACTCAGCGTGCGCATTGCATGTCCCCTTTTTGGACGACAAATCAAGAGAACTAAAGTACAAGCAATACCGTCATAGCTATGCCCAGCTTTTATTTTTCTGGAAACTAGAAGAACAGAGTGCAGAAGTTTTGAAATTCAACTATATGAACATTGGCACCATCAATGGCAAGGCTTCTATCATCCCACAAGACCTCAATTCATATTCTTTGCAAAGGGCACAATCAAGACATGTACGGACCGCCTCCAGACATAACAATAATAATAACAATAACGAATCTGGTGGATTGTATTCTCTGTTTCGTGCTTATATTTCTTTCAACACTGAAGGACCTGCCGACCAAATCAAAAAACGAATGTGCCAGCACTGTCGTCTCCCCATCACAGACCACGACCGGTGCTTCTTTTGTATTTCGTGTGCACACATTCTTCATGTCCATTGCGCCGAGTCCTGGTTTGTCGACGAAGGAATTACCGAGTGCACAACCGGCTGCGGGTGTAAGTGCATGGACGCGCTTGAGTCTCCTCCTCCTACAGAACCTGATTCTTCCGATTTTATTAGATATAGACCAAAATCGAAATCCAAGTTGAATGCTAAGGTTGCCTATGCATATATATAGTTAGTTGTACATACTTTAATCTAATGTCCCCCCTTCTTTATTCAATGGCTTTTGTTTCTTCTGTATTGATAAAAAAAAAGACTTGTATTTTTTAGTTAGTTATTAATTTCGTGTTTTTTTTTCTATGCAAAAATTTACTATTTTTCACACATTTCATAAGTAGCAGTTTGAATAAAATATTCTCTGCCGGTATATCATTTTTTAAATCTCTTGTTGGTTTGTTGTCTATGTTATGGAATTTCCTTTTTCTGTAAGAGACGGCCTGGGGGACGATCTCAAGGTACGAGGAAGCGTCTAGGATCTAGACTAGAAGCATACGATAGGAGGATCGTATGTTTTCAAGGGCAAACCAGTAACTACAGTGACAGACGGAACGAATAAAGAAAGGAAAAGATTACTTACTATTGACCAAGTAAATATAAGACTTAAGATTCAAAAGATAAAGATAAAAATGTATTTATTCGTTGTTTATATAAAATAAAAAAGTAAAAAGAAAGAATATAAAAATCAAGGAAAACTAAAGCAATTTATAATTTTTGGAATCAAGTTAATAATATAAAATTATTGAGTAACATCTTGTGACCATTGGTATCTTGATTCAATTGTTCGTATTAATAATGAGAAGATAATAATAATTGTTGATTAATATCTTTGGTCGTATTTTCAATGTTGCTATCAACAAGGATTAGTTTGCTGATAATATTTTATCGTATTTTTCTGTAAAATGTTTCAAGGAGAATTAATTGAATTCTTTTGTAGTTCAAAGGGGTTACAAGGGTAATTGTAATAGTTGTTTGAAGATGCGGTTGAGGTTGAAACACGGAGGTTGGTTAACAGAGTATTAAGCATTTGTCAGTGTATCATTGAAATGTATAAGCAAGCATTATAGTGAACATAAGATAATAATTGGATATTGAAATATCAAGGGTCACGTTTCTTACATTTTCTGTAAGAGATGCTCTGGGGAGCGTTCTCAAGGTACGAGGAAGCGTCTAAGGATCTAGACTCAATCATACGATAGGAGGATCGTATGATCAGGAGGGCAAACCAGGACTACGGTGACAGACGGACGAACCAAGAAGGAAGTACTTTTACTTACTACTAGTAAAGAGAAAGAGTTGTTTAAAAGATAAGATAAAATATTGTATTGATTCGTTGTTTTTTTATAAAAGAAAAGAAAAAGGAAATTATAAAAATCTGGGAAATAACAGGACTATTTAAGTCTTTTGGAAAACATATAAAAAATAGAAAATAAAATAATAACTGAATAAAATAGAATAAAAATAGAAATAAAATATAAATAGAAATAATGGATATGATCATCATTTCTTCATTCGTCATTTTGTCAGTTTCAGATAAGAGGGTCAATCCATGATCGTGGAAAGTTCAAGATATCGACATTGGTAAAGTGGGATATGATCGTCTTGGGATATTCATTGTCTTTGATCATAGATTTGGTATAAACCTTAAGTTCAATTAATTTAAGGACCACAATTATCATTTGGTATCGGACATCGCAGATCACGTTTCTTACATTTTCAAAGATTGGTTCGATGGTCTAGTCGGTTATGGCATCTGCTTAACACGCAGAACGTCCCCAGTTCGATCCTGGGTCGAATCATTTTTTTGTTCATTTATTTCTCTTTCTTTTTTTTTCACTTTGATCAAATCAAAGCAATCAGAAAAGTAACCCGTTTTTTAGATGAAACGTTGAAGGATCTAAGAACATATTTGTTTATTTGGTTTTGTCATTGCTTTTTGGTAAAAGAAAAATATAAGTCTGTTAATAATTTGGCATAGCGGTTTTTGAATGTCACATACATTTGTCATATCACTTTTATCACCATCAAGTTTAACTTTTTGTTGTCTTCAAAGTAAGTATATAAACATGATATTTGGAATCAAATCCTTGTCTAGATATAAATCTATAAAGATAAATTCATTAAGAGATAAATTCATTTTTAAAAGTATGAGGGGGAAAAAAGGCAAAGTAAGCACTCGCACGATCATTCTACAAAAGAGGAAACGAAAATTTATTGAGAAAATTCAAAAAAATAAATCTACGAGTATTTGAAAAGGGTTTCCCATATACCAATTGTTCATTAAGGTATATAAATCATTGTAGATATACACAAACAGATATAACAATATAAATGAATATTTTTGATGTCATGAAGGAGAAGAAGAAGGGGGAGGGTTATTTTTGCATTTTTTATTAAATTTTTATCATCAATACAATTAAAACCTTTAATCTTGCTTGCGAGCAGCTCTCTTGGCTTCTCTCTTGCCAGTACCAAAGATCTTGTTTTGACGGGTTCTCTTTTGTCTTCTTTGTTGTCTGCCTGGCTTTTCGACCTTTGAGGCAAGACCGTATCTGACAAGACGGTAACGGGGTTCAAACTTCTTCATGTCGTCTGGAGAGTTGTAGATAAGACCGAAACCAGTAGTTCTGCCACCACCAAAGTGAGTCTTAAGACCGAAAACAGAGACAGCGTCCTTTTCAGACTTGTATAAGCCAGCAAGCTTTTCACGGAGAGCATCCTTGGAAACACCGGCAGAACCTGGGTGAAGAACGTCGACGACGAATTGACGACGACCCAAAAGTGGGTTGCTAATAAACTTTCTGGTGCGAATAGTAACGGTTTCACTCTAAAATAAAAAAAATCAATGATGTTAGCTAAAGTTCTTGATCTAAATGAATTAGTCTGTTGGTATTGGTTATATTGACATTTTTTTAAAGTCGTCTGTTGTTCTACACGTTAAAAAATCAATGTAATCTTTGGCATCGAGTCGTATATTATTTCACTTTTGATAGTAGCTTAAACTATTAACATAGTCGAGAAGAAAAAATGTTCTTTTGTCACATCCTGTTTCGCCTTTATAAAATTTTTTCAATGTCCAAATAAAATCGCCATCCAATCCATCCATCAGTCGAAAAGTTTCTGTTGAATCAAGAGTTGTACACACATGAATATTACTTTTGTCGCATCGTCAACATTTATTTTTTCCCAATACCAATAAAAAACTAACTTCAATAATTCTTATAATGAGCATTCATTACAACATACCATATTGCCGAACTGTAGTGCTGTGTGGTTCCTAGTGAGAGGGTCGTAGGGGAGCAGTCTGGTATACACAAGGGAGAGAGAGAAAAAAAAGAGGTAAAAAAAAAAGTATGCCCAAAAAAGAGAGGGAAAACCTGTGAGTGTATGGAAAGTGTGAGGGTGGAGGGCAACGCACTATGGGATTTCGGTGGGATGTTGAATTTTTTCAGACAGTGACAAAAAAAATTGCTTGTCTTTTGCTTATGTAAGGTCACCCATTCCTTAATAAGTCTTTTCAGACTGGAGTATGATGAGTTTGCGGGAAGTGTATATTTGAGTATGATACTTCCTAAATTGGAAATGTGACAGTCCTTACTTTTTTTACTGTGAAACAATCAGTCTGGAGTAAGTGATTATTCATCATGACAAAGGATAAAATATAATTGATAAATGGAGATATCGAAGAGCTATGTAAATATTGTCATTATGGGAGTACAAGTAATTATACATATGGTTATATGTAAACAATAAATTTTATACATGTTTTGTCAGTGTATTTAGAGATTCTGATTTATGAAAACTGCAATCATATAAATCTAATTAAGTTTTTGGAAATGTTAGTCTTGCTTTCAAATGTAGGCAATGAAAAAAACGTTTTCTAATGATTAGTATGTTGTGAGCATAATATTGTGAAATTGTAGTTCGATTTATAAGTGATTGGGGAAATAGTGTTTCTCTGTGCGCATATTCTATTTCATAATTCGTCAATAAATTGTTGATAATCTAACTCCGATATATAAAAAAATACAAAAAAAAACCTCCAACATGTAATCGTCAATCTACAATTATTTCTAAATCTGGAAGTTCAATCATATTATACATTTGGTAAATTCTCAACTAAAAAGCCAACTAATCGGAAAGAAAGATGAAAACTCACCTGTTTTAGTAGTATGATTAACTAGTTCTTCCGTATTGATTCTTAGTACATGTTTATAAAATTGGCTCTATATTTTTTTATCATTCATGCTCTCTCACCTTTATTTTTTCTTGCGCTAATTTGTTTACTTGTCAAATTTTTTCATTTATTAATTGATTAAACAAAATACCGTTAAGGAAATAAAATGAGATTAATAATCGAAGGTATAAAGTTTATAGAACGAAAAAAATTATTCAAAGAGTATATCTACCTTCCACTTTCTTGATTTGGAATTTAAACGTTTTTTTTTTTTGTAAAAAAAACAATAATTATCAATTGACATTTTGATGATTATATATATCTAGAGATTGATCCTCAAAATGTAAAATATTATCCAGATAATAACGATTCTCTAGATCTTTAAAGAAAATCAGCTTCAAATCTTTTTTTTGTTATTCCCAAAATGCTTAAGAATACACTTTCAGTAACTTTTGCTTCTTTTGTTTCATTCTGTGCGTTTGTTTTAGAAGAAGCTGATGCTCTTCCAATTCATCATCTAAGACGTGACAACAACCATGAGATCCAAGGTGCCAGTATCGATTTCACTCTTACCGATGATACTGTTACGTTCCTTGACAACTACATTGCCAATTTTATGGACGAAAACATTGAGGCATACATCGACGCTTATTTCGAGGACGGTAACGTCAACTTTATTCCTGTTCTTATGGGCGGTTCAGACGACCACGAACCTGCAGAATCTCAGAATAATAAAAATAAGTTAAAGGCCCGTTCAAACAATGTTTTTGGTACTCCAGCCGTACCTCCTGCTCATGTCATGGCTGAAGATTCTGATAATAATGATCCTGGTTTCTTTGAAAGCGTCATTTCTCAAATCAACAAAATCTTGGGATGTCCTAAGATCCCAGCCCCTGCTGCTCCCACTTCTTTTCCACATGCTGGCGAAATTTTAAAAGAAAATTTTGATTCCTTGATTGCATGCTTTTAAGAAAAGTATGATGATAGTAAGAATGAAAAAGAAAAAGAAGAAGAAAAGAAAAAAAAGGTTGAGAGCAAGGTTAAGAGGGCTGTTGTTACTACCGTTAAGGTTCCACATCATGTAGAAACTGTTCCTGCTCATATTTTAACTGCTCCTTCAAGAACACCAACTGTCTGGCCTACACCTCAAGTCGGTACTCCTCTTGTTCGTACTGCTCCTCCACCATCATCGTCTGTTGTTACTCCTACCCCTAGAGTCGCTGAGCCCTCTTTTCCTGCAAATAACGAGGCCGGTTTTGATTTGAGAGAGTTGTATGCTGAAGTTCTTGCCTCTATTTCTGTTCCCGTTTCTGCTATTCCAGGTACCATTTTAATTGATCCTGCAACCCATACTAAACATACTTCCAAATCTCGAGAACCATACTCCGCCGCTAAGCATACTAAGATTGGTACTGATCCTGGTGTTGCTCCTACCATAGTTGCAACTATTCTTCCAGGTGTTATTCATACTGGTCCAATTGTAAGTGGTTCCAAGGGTGTTCTTGCTGCTGCTGCTGCTACAAAGGTCCCGGCTCCTGCTGCCTCTCATACAGGAGGAGCTCATAATATAGTTGTCAGTATTGCTACTGCTCCAGCTGTCCCAGTTTCTTCACATACTAAAGCTCCTGTTGTTGCTGGTACCGCTACTCATCATGGTCCAGTTGTTGCAATCTAAACTGGTCATGATAATGCTGCTGGAACCCCCAACTAAACTTGCTACTGGATCGGTTCTTGCCATGTATGAAAAGAAGATTTTGTAAAAATGTATATATAAATTTTTAATTGTATAAATACAAATTTTATCACATATTTATCAAATAAAAATTGTTTTTGTTTTTTTGTTGATGACATTATGTCACAACTCCAATATCTAGAATTGACCAACAATAAATAGATCAATTAGTTGAAGCTTACCAATATAAACTAAATCAATTACTAGTTTAATAATACGATTATCCCTTTCCTGTTTAAAATAGTTAATATTACAACAAATGATATTATATTATAGATAGTATATGTAGAGAATGATGATGAAGATGAAGAAAAGTGCAATAAAAAGTCTTTAATATGTATATATATATTTTCTATTATGAATTAAAAATTTTATTGAGCTTTGGATGAGGTAGGAATTTGTGGAGCACTTTCAAAAGCAGCATATGTGATTTGAAGGTTGGACAACCAGCTGTATGAGGTGAAGAAGATGCCAATCAAGAGCAATGCAACAATAGAAGATTCAAAAATGCCGGCACTAAAGAATTGGTACTTTTCAAAAAGTGGAGCTTTGGACAAGTCGATTGGAGGCAAAGTAGAGGTTGGGATGACTGGAGCAACTTGGCTAACATCGACAATTGGTTCGTCATCATTTTGTTCCATTGTCAACCCATCTCTTTCAACAAGAGTAGATGGTTTTGATGATTCAGTGTTGAGAGAAGAAGAGGTGAAGACAACAACGTAGTTGCCAGTTGGGAGTGAAGCAACAATAGTGCTCAAAAGCTCATCATTCTTAACAAGTTGAGCATTTCTTGCTGCCTTGTTTTTAAAAGCTGGAAGAGTTGGAAAGTCAATGACAATGGCTCTTGGAGTAGTGTCGATGTAGCTCTCAAAAGTCGAGGCCTTTGGGTCAATGGTGACGATCTTTGCGTTGCATTCGTCGACAACCTTGTTAACAGTGTTCATGTTGACCTTCAACGATGGGTCTGAGGATGAGACGTGCGAGAAGATAAACTTGGACTCGGAGGAGTCATATAGGTGACGGAGTGACTTCATCTGTGACAAGTCGTAGGAGTGAAGTGATGGTTGGTTGACAAAAATGTACGCGTCGGCTGAGCACTCGGAGACTGCTGATTGAACGAGCTTGTCAAAGTTGGAAGAGTCAACAATGAATGAAGAAAATTGGGCCTTGTTAAGATCTTGGTTGTTGGCAAGCTGTTTTGATGAAAAAAAGATGTGAGGCGAAGTGTCGCCAAAGGCGTGTACTACTGGAGCAGTAGCAAACAACAGAGCACAAAGAGCTTTAGGACTGAATAACATTGTTTGTATTATGGATGTATATATATACTCTGTTGATGAGTATGTGTTTTTGTGTAGGTTTGTAAAAGTTGAATGAGAGAAAGAGAGGGAAGGCTCAATATAGTAAGGAATAATTAGAGGGTGGTTGCAACAACAATTTTTTTATTTTTTTTTATGGTGGCCTCCTAATGGTGTTGCTACTGATATTATACTGGGTATAAATCTTTGTATTGTTTTTCCTGCACAAAATCCGCAACAGCTGTGTCTTTTTGAAGGTCATGTGATATAGTTGTTACCAACATTAAACATTTCGAAAGTGTAATGAAGGCATCAAAGAATTGAACTCGAAATAAATATCTTATTTCTCAAGTTTCAAAAATTGAAATTGATAATAGAAATAAAAGTAAGAAAAAAATTGGAATGGCTGTAATTGTAGGAAAATATAAATCAATTCTGGTCTTGTTTCAGTATTAAGTCTCGTCGAGTAATTGTATCTGATTATCATACTCTGTTTGAAGCATATCAACTATGAGATATCGAAACTTTTATAGTATGAGTGGAAGATATAAAAAAACAAGCAATTCCTTGAAAAAATCCAATATGAATATATCCTTTTTGATAGTTTTTGATAAACACATCTTTATTCATCATTTCAACGATTTGATATTTGTTGAAGATATATAGCCTGTATCTAAGTATTATAAATTTTAATTTATCTACACAATGTTTTTACACCCAAATCTTGATGAGCGTACCTTGTTTGTACACGCTTGTCGAGACAACCCAACTTTACTCGAAATCGAATTAACTAGCCTCGACGTTCACGATGCCCAATTGATTCGCGACTTTGTCAAAAACGCTGAAATTTCTAAATCACTTTCTGACGAGAAAATCGACAATAAACAGTACCTTAGTTTGGACAGTCAGGACTGGATCAACTATGTGGTTATCGATAAGATTTTATCCTTTTTGAAAAAACCAAAAGATTGTTGTACGAACTTTGAATTCGATAACTCTCCATCATCAAGTATTGAAAGAAACAATTTTACAGTACCTTCGTCGTCGTCATCATCTTGTTCTTCTTCTTCATCGTCGTCATGTCAGGAACCGGTAACAGATACTGAAGATCCAACCCACTACCGAAATTTCGATATTCAGGTTGGTGACGAAAACAATATTGATCCCCGGATTTTTTTCAAAGTTGATCCAGAAGAGCAGCAGCAACAACAGCAAAAAAGAAAAAAATCATGTACTAGTGTGGATACAGTTTTTCAACAGTACAAATCGGGTATGATCAATCCTTATTACCTTAACAAGCGTAGTACAAATACACCACATGCTACTACTATCCCGGCCGCCGCCACTGTAACTCCTTCTATTTTTGAAAGTCAACAACAACAAGCCAATTCAATCAGTCATATTGCTGCTGCTGCTGCTGCTGGTGACTCAACTTCAACACGACATCACTTTTCTTATTGTCCAAGACACTACGTCCAATCGGAATTACTACTTTATGAGCAGGGCGACTCTAGTACTAGTTCCGGAAGTTTGATGATTACTAAAGAAACTGATGTCAGAAGTAACAGCCCAATTCCACCACCACCTGGATTTGAAACTTTTTTGAATGACTTTGATAATAATAGGCAGCAACAACAACAACATTTTACACCAATCGAATGTAGTTGCTGTCAACTTGAATTACAACGATATCAGCAACAACAACAACATCAAGAGCAACAACTACAGCAACGGCAATACGAGCAATCCGGTCGTCGTCGAAGGGGTAAAAGAAGTAGAATAAAAGAAAATCTACGACGAGAAGTTCTGATCCGGAATGCCATTAACAATCTTCTTAATTCATATGAAGAAGATAGATTTTCCCGAGAAGATCAAGAAATGGCAACAATTGACTGGAGTTTGATTTTTAATTAATTTTTTTTTTTTATTTTTATTATTGTTCTTGATAATTGTAGTGGAGAGGTTTATACAGTTTGATTGGCTTTTTGTTTTGTTTTTTTTTGTTAGTAAATGCCGGATGAGAGTATGAACATTTTTTTGATTTTGCGGACAATTGGGCGGAGACAGAGGTTTTTAAGTGAGGAAAAAAGATGATCCGTTTTAGGAAAAGAATATTGGTGATGGTCATCACTATCTAGAGCAATGTGGGGGAAAGAGAGAAAGTGAGAGAGACATAAAATGACTTTATATAGGTGCAAGGTTGGAGGAATGTCTAACCGTTTATAGATGGAGGAGAGAAACAAGAGTGCAATTGCTTTGAATGTAATATTAAAACAAGTTTCGGAAATGTCGAACCGTCATATATAATGAGTTTATACAAAGTTATATAAATATTTTATTAATTTTGATTATTTTTTTGAATCATTTTGAATTAGAATCAATGACAGGTTATAAATTTGTCCCTTATTTCCGGATTAAGATCTTATAAATCTATATGTAATGTATCTTTTGGATATATATTATTTCGTGGGTTAAGCATTTATGCCGTTATTAGACGATATAGATTTAAGAGGTTTTTTTTTAAATTTTTTTTTGTTGGTGCATTTTGGATTTTATATTTTCTGGGGTATACGGCTGAAGTTATTGCATTTTCAAGGACATTAATAACAATTGACATTTTTATAAGCTTTGAAAGTTATCTTCAATAATATATATTGTGGGGCTGACAAATAAATAGAAACTTACCTAATAACCCCAAGATTAGATAATTGAAGGAAAGAACGGAAGAGTGAAATCTTTTTTTTTTTACATTGAGAGAGAGAGTTTATTATAGTGTCGATAAGTTTTGTTGAGGACTTGCGTAAGAATAATAATAAGAGTTTGAAATAAAAACATTAATAGGAAAAGTATTGTTAATACCCCACAAAAGATTTGAAAATCATGTTATCTTTGAATTTGACTGTATTTGATTGATATTTGATTGATATTCGATTGATTGAATTTTTTTTTTTTTTTGCCTTCAATTATCATGATCAAAAGAACATAAAATTGATCAATTGATGATTATTAAAGATGTATAATAATGACATCAAAAAAGGTATCCGGATAGAATATCTGATTTAAAGTACATATGGAGCTATTACGGAGGCATAAGCGCAACAATCCGAATACACTCTCAACAACCATGTTACTTTTTTTTTTAGTTCAATAATGTATTATAGTAGTAGTATATACACACATAGTGAAAGAAAAAAAAGCCCATTACAAGCAAGCAAAATAGCAAAAATCAACATACCAACACACCCCTCCTCCACCTTGATAGTTTTAAACATACTATTGAATAATCTACTGCCAATTCACATACAATCGTTTATGTTTTTATCCCCTTACAAATCAAAAAAATCCCCCTCTCTCTCTCTTTTTTATTAAATGGAAATAGAATAAAAAAAAAGATTATAAATACAGATGAAATTCCAACATTTTTCAAAAGATTTTTTTTTCTTCTTCCTTTTCTTTTCTTTATCAATTATTTTATTCTTTAACCCATATCAATCTTTATATATTTCTATATATATATATCATCTCTTTTTTGTTTCAAAACTACTCTTTTTCTTTTTAAAGTCAAAATCAAAATATATACACAATGGCTGAATCTGTCAATGTAAAATTCCCCAACGGCATTTCTGCTGATATCCCAACTGGACTTTTCATCAACAACAAGTTTGTTCCATCTGCTGATGGTAAGAAGTTCCCAGTCAACAATCCAACCACTGAAGAAGTCATTTGCGAAGTCTACGAAGCTGGTGAAAAGGATGTCGATGAGGCAGTCAACGCTGCTGAAGCCGCATTCGAAGCCTGGGGATTTGGCGACTCTACAAAGCGTGGCCGTCTCTTGAACGATCTTGCTGACAAGTTTGAAGAACATGCTGAAACTCTTGCTTCTATCGAATCTCTCAACAACGGTAAGCCAATGGCTCTTGCCCGAATCGACGTCCAACTTTCAGCCGACACTATCAGAAACTACGGTGGTTGGGCAAACAAGATTTACGGTGACGTTATTGATTCTGGTGAAGAACACTTTAACTACACTAGAAGAGAACCAATTGGTGTTTGTGGCCAAGTCATTCCTTGGAACTTCCCATTGTTGATGTTTTCTTGGAAGATTGGTCCAGCTTTGGCTGCTGGTAACTGTGTTGTTTTAAAGAGCGCAGAATCTACACCACTTTCTGCTCTTTATGCTGCCAACCTTGCTAAGGAAGTTGGTTTCCCACCAGGTGTTCTCAACGTTGTTTCTGGGTACGGCCAAACTGGTCAATACATTACTTCCCACATGAAGATCAAGAAGATTGCCTTTACTGGGTCCACTGCCACTGGTCGCCATGTCATGAAGGCCGCTGCTGCTTCCAACTTGAAGAAGGTCACTTTGGAACTTGGCGGTAAGTCACCAAACATTGTTTTTGATGACGCTGAGCTCGACAAGGCTGTTGAATTTGCCAACATGGGCATCTTTTTCAACTCTGGAGAAGTCTGCTGCGCAGGCTCTCGTATCTACGTACAAGAAGGAATCTACGAAAAGTTTTTGGAAAAACTCAAGGCTCGTGCTGAAAAGAATGTTGTTGGAGATCCATTTGACGACAAGACTTTCCAAGGCCCACAAACCTCCAAGGTGCAACTTGACCGTATTCTCAGCTACATTGAGCACGGTAAGCAAGAAGGTGCCAGAGTCATTACTGGTGGTAAGCGTGTTGACAGAAAGGGCTACTTTGTTCATCCTACCATTTTTGCTGATGTCACTGAAGACATGAAGATTGTCAAGGAGGAAATTTTCGGTCCTGTTGTTACCATTACCAAGTTTAAGGATACTGAAGATGTTATCAAGATGGCTAATGACACTGAGTATGGTCTTGCTGCTGGTATTCATACCACCAACATTAACAAGGCTCTTCATGTTGCCAACCGTATCAGAGCAGGAACTGTTTGGATCAATACTTATAACGATTTCCATCACAATGTTCCATTTGGTGGTTTCAACCAATCTGGTATTGGTAGAGAATTGGGTAAGGAAGGTATTATGGAAGCTTATACTCAACCCAAGTCTGTTCGTGTCAAGATTGATATGGGTGCTTAAAAAAAAAAAAGTATTATGATCAATATTTTTTTAAATGATTTTATGATTTGATGAATTATTATTACTTTATAAATATATATAATAGTAAATATAAAAATTTTAAATTGAATATTTTGAATATTTTTTGTTTACAAATAAAGTATCCAAACAAAGTAAGTAGAAAATGTATATTAAAGTTTTTTTTTTTTTGTATTAGAGAATGAATGAATAATAAATTAAATATCAACACTAAAATTGTATACAAGACAATATATAATAACAAAACAAACAAACAAAACAAAAAGACAAGTTTTTTTATAAATATAATAGGAATTAAAGTATATTAATATTTGGGTATATATTCATTATGATTATGATTATTATTACTATTATGTGTCTTCATCGCAAAAAAAAATAAAAAAAGAAATAAGAGATTAAGAAATATATATATAAAAAAAAGAAAGAAAGAGAGAGTTTTTTTTTTTTTTTTTGGAAGGTTTTGTAAACAATTTTCATTAATTAACAACAACAGGTTGTTGAGCAGTTGTTGTTGTTGGTGGAGGAGCTCCTTGTTCAGCATAATAAGAAGAAGCATCATTATCTCTCTTTCTATTCATTTTGAAAAAGCCAGCATGTAATGGATGATTAGAAGGAGGTTCTACGCTTCGTTCAAAAGACGATGCATAATTTTTCTTCTTTCCCTTTCTTCCCAATCCGAAAAATCCACCAGACTTTGTTTCATCATCATCATCAAGCACAGACTCACGACGACGACGGTTCTTGTCTCGTTTTGAGCAGCATGACATTGTCAAAAGGATAAACGCAAGTAACAAGCAGGCAGTGGCAGTCCAAGTAAAGGCCATCATCTTGACGCCCAAGTGAGCGTCATACCCAGCGTCATTAAGCTTGTTTCTGGCCATAACGTAGGCAGCAGTCTCCATAGCGCTTGTTGCCATTTGGAAGAGCAAGGCAAGGAACGTAAGCGCTGCAGCCAGTGCAGACCCAAGTCTTGAAATGCACCCGAAAAAGGTGAGGAAAAGAGCAACTACAGTGAAAAAGATGACTGCTATGTAGAACCCGTACGAGATTCTGGTCAGGTAGTAGTAAGTATCTCTGTTTTCGATAAAGTCTTGAGGAATTCCTTCAGTTGTGCCAAAGGCAGTTTGCGGAGTGAATGGGAACGCGGCTGAGGTATCGGTGCATTCGTAGTTCTTGCCGTCTTGGACACCGCAGTAGTTGTAGAGTGTCCAGCGGACTGGGTTTGGAAGGTTGTCTGAGGGAGATCCCATGCCATTAGTGTTGAATTCGATCCAAAAGAATTGGTTTAGTGGAGTTGAATCTCTGACGCCTCCTAAAAGGATGAAAAAGAGCAGTACAGATGATCTATTTTTATATATATATATATATCATCAATTGTTTGTTGTTAGTGGATACATTAAGAATGAAAGTTACTGTTTTTGGTATATGTATATATACTTACCCTGCTAGAAGGAATGTAGCAAGCGAGGTAAAGATTGGTTTGCCTGCCATTATGATAATAAAGTATTATTAAATATTATATGATATGATATGATGATATATTATTGAAGGTTGTTAAAATAAATAAATAAAATAAAAATAAATTTTAAAGATTGAGAGAAAGGAAAGGAAAGAAGAAAGAAGAAAAAAAAAAAAAAAAAAAAGAGAGGATTAATCTGTCAATATATATACTCTCTACTATATAATAAAATTTTTTTGTATTTACATATTTACAAATGGTTAAATTGATAATATATATATATATATAATATTGATATTGTTTTTACTATGAGAAAATGCACACAGAAGAAATCTGTTTGTTATTGTTTTTTTTTGCTCTTTTGGGTGCGAGAAAGGGCAAAGTAAAAAAAAAAAAAAACATTTTTGTTTGGAATGTGTAAAAAAAAAAAAGTGTTATGATATCACCAGTTTGTTCAACAACTCATAATATATTAAATTTTATTATTATTATTAAATTGACTTATTTTATTATTTTACTACGATAATCATGATATGTGTTTTTTTTTAATAACATTCAATTGACTTTTTTAAAATAAATGTTTGATTGACTGAATGATTGGATTGACAATGGTTCATGATGGTTGGGATGGGATGGGAATGGTCTGTTCAAGTTTTTTCAATTGCACAGCCGACCGATGAAAAAAAAAATAAATTACACACCACGAGATGACTCAGAACTTAAGTAAACGCCCCGCTTAGACTCTCTCAAGTCTTTGTTTAGACAATCACGTGGTGTACTGTTTTACTATATACCAAATAAACCATCCATTACCATCAATCACTATCATCATCTTATTCAATAATAATAATAGGAATAATAAGAAAATGAAGTAAAACAGTTGAATTGATAATGTGATCATTTTATTTATTTATTTTTAATATTTTTATACAGAAGAGAAAAAATTCAATTAAGAAGTAGTGACCCAAAAAATTGCTTTCATCTTTTTATTTCTTTCTCTTTTCTCTCATCTGATGGTACTTTATTTTTTTTTGTTTACTATTTTATTTTGATAATCTTAATAATCTTCTGATGATAATGAATTATTCATGATGATAAAAAAACGGTATTTATTGTTTGTTATTGATGACATATATAATTGACTTTTTTAGGTAAAAAGAATATGCTTATAGAAAAGAGAAGAAGAACCCTTTTAAAACTTTATTTATATGTAGTAGTTTGTTTGGTACTAGTAGTATTAGTAGTATCAGTATTAGTATTAATAGTAAGTAGAGTAACAATAGTAGTTGTATGATGCTTCTTTTAACAAAGCTCACAAATTTTATTTTCTTGTTGTTTGTTTGTAATATTGTGTCACTACTACTTATTGTTGTAATAATAAATATTATTATCAAACCTTTAATAAATTATCACCATTATGGGATTTATCTATTATTATTTATATAATATCCATTACTTTTCTTGTTCTGTTTTTTTTTTTTTTATAATGTTATCATGTTTATTATTAAAAATACATATATCAAAATACAAAAAATAAAAAAAAAGCTATATATCATAATATACTATTATATTATACTCGATCGATTGTTATTGTTTTTTTTTGGTTTTTTTATTGAATTTTTCTTGTTTTTTTTTTTTTTTTAATTTGTTGTTTTATGGTTGAAAAATGATACTAAATATGTAGTAAATATAGCTAAAAAAAGAGAAAAAAAATTCATTAATTCATAATAATAAAGAAAAAAAAAACCATGTTCAAAGATATTAAAAAAATAATATAATATAAAAAAAAAAGGAATTAAAAACCATCATTCATTCATCATTAGAATTACAAAGAGTCATTATTGTGATTGTTGTTGTTATTGTTAGAATGGTTTGAGATATTATTATTGTTGTTATGGTGACTGTTGTTACTATTGTTGTAATAGTTTTTTGTTCTATTGCCATTATTATTGGATGATGAAGAAGATGATGAATTATTATTACCACCACTAGACATATTATTATTATTATTGTTGTTTTGTGGTTTCACTCCTAATGGATTCTTTGAAAATGATAATCGAATACCACCTTTAACACTATTCGATAATCCAATTCCATAAAGTTCTTCTAATGCTCTTGTAGCATATGTCACATCCTCAAACTCAACAAAACACATTGGACCATTGGCCTTGGTACGGAAACACAATCTCTTGTATCCTCGACATGTAGAAAACAAGTCCTTCAACTCATCCTCATTAGTGTCTGGTGGAAGATTACCTACATACAATGTATTGCATGGAGGATTCTGATCAGCTGGATTGGCAGGTGGAAGAACTCGACCACCGTTTTGCATAATATGAATGGCATTAGTTCCATTCGTTGGCGAATATGGAACAACAATCTTATTCCCTTCAACGGGCGAATTGCCACCACCGTTATTATTATTATTAGGTGATGTCGATGATGATACCCCTGAAGCTGATGTTGCTCCTCCACTATGGGTGGTTGAATTATTACCATTGATTGACAAGTTTTGAAATGATCTAGTTGTTGAATTCCTATTATTCTTTTTATTCCCTTCATTAATGTTCCATTGATTGTTATTATTATTATTACTACTACCACTTGATAATGTCGTTGATCTATTTGAAGTAGTATTATTATGCTTGTTATTACTATTATTATACCCACCATTAATGCTATTATTGTTATTATTATTACTTCCTCCAGTATTAGTAGGTTTACCATGAACTTGAGTCTTTCCTTTAGTTGGAGATTGAGATCCTGGCTTAACTACTGCTGATGATGAAGATGATGAATTTGATGATGCAGTACTGGAATTGGTAGTAGTAGTAGTAGTATTATTATTATTACTAGAAGAAAGCTGTGCTTGCTTCTGAGAAGATGTTTGACCTTGAAGTTGCTGTCCAACAGCCAACTTTGAATCTGATGCCTTATTGGTCTCACCTAATGATGTGTTATTATTATTTGACGTTGATGCATTGGTTATTGAAGGTGACGTCGATGATGCTGATGCTGTGGTAGTATTATTAGTTGTGGTGGTGGTAGTGGTAGTGGCGTTAGGTGGCGATACTGGCTTATGAAGACTAGCTGAATTATTCTCTTGAGGACTAATTTGTTGAGATGAAGGTTGAGATATTGTCATATTATTAGGATAATTATTATACCCTGGAGAAGTAATGGAATTACCAACAGCAAATACTGAAGAGTTTCCACCACCTCCAATATTAGTAGAAGAAGAAGGCCCTCCTTGAGAAAACCAACTAACTCCAACATCCTTTACAATATCATTATACTCTTCATCCTCACGACCTTGAGACTCCAACAAAAGAGATTTACCAGTCATTCTTGGTACAAATTCATCAGACATTGGGAAAATGCCACGAGGAGAAGCTGGAGAAAATACACTATTATTAATGGGACCACCTTCATAAATTTCTTGAAACTTCTGTGGAGGATGCATTTCAAGAGATGATTGTTGTTGTGGTTGTTGCTGTTGTCCCGTTTGTTGTTGTTGTTGCTGCTGCTGTTGTTGTTGAGATGGTGTAGAACCTGTAGTACCATTACTTGCAGAAGCAGCACCATTTCCAGTAGGGAAAATAAATCTAGACATATTTTTATACTGTGTTTGAGATTGTGATTGAGACAAATTAGAAGTCCCATTAGATATTCTGTGAATGTTGGTATTATTTGTAGCCCCATTAGTAGAAATTGCACTGTTCATATTGAATGAACCAAGACGGCTCATAGAGCTAAGTGAATCAGCAGAAATGTTGCTTCTATTAGAACGAATCTCAACAGTAATTGCAAATGGAGATGTAGATAATGTAGAAGATCGAGCCAAGTACTCCTTGGGAGTAAAGAGATGAGTGTTTCGAGTCAAGGTAGCATATGCAGTATTTGCAGCGGATAAAGTTTTAAAGTAAACTAAACCGCCAACAGCAGTTGGAAGACCATCTTCAGCAATGGTATGCGATTTCTGAAGCTCTGAATACAAATATTCATTGGCAAAAGTAAACAAAATTTCAAATTCTCTTTCTTGAATGTCCCTTGGGAGATTCATAATGGCCAAGCAAGGATAGTTAGAGGCAGCAGTATTGCCCGTAGCGTTGCTGTTGGCATCATCCAAGATGGGAGAAACTGAGCTCGAAAAGAAAGAGTTTGATGGTTGTGGCTGAGAGGATTGAGACTGTTGTGGAGGAGCCTGGTGTGCAATAGAAAGATTTGGATTGGCCATGTTGGGTGGTACAATGCTTTGGCCCTTGATGCTGTTGTTTGAAGATGCAAAGCTGTTATTGGTTTGTGCATTTTGGTTGTATTGGGATGGGATAAAAGATTGAAATCCCGAGACCGAAGGATAAAAAGGTGTAGAAGCGGACATAATTTTTGTTGTGGAGGAAGATGCAGAATTAGAGAGGGAAGAGGTGCCCGACTGGGATCCAGTGCTAGTTACCTGACGAGAGACGTTGGAAGGATGTGATAATTGCTGTTGAGCTTTTGACTGAGATGATGAGCTAGTATTTATTGAAGAAGTAGATGCTGAAGAAATGTGTCCAAGATTTGAGCTTGAATAAGTATGAAGCATATTGTTGGAAGGATTTTGATAAAGGTTTGGATTGGTGGCGGCAAATGGAATATGGTTAGACATCAGGTTTGGAGGAGGAGGTTGATTTGACATTGATACCGTGCTATTTACTGGGAAAGGAGGAGAATTTGACGTCCTGAAATTTATCGACGGATTATAGGTTTGAGATTTGAGCATCAAGACGCGTTTGGTGATGATTTAAGACAAGTAATAAAAAGTCAAAAATTTATAAATGTTTAGACTTTAGTGAGACTTTTAGTGAAAAGGATTATATAATTCTGAAACGCGTATTTAGTACAAAAGCCAATAAAAATAAAAAAAAGTAGTAGGATGTATTTTTTTTTTTAATTTTAGAGCTTTAATGGTAAAATATAGAAATAAAGATGATTTGAATGCTGTTGAATTTGAATTTTTATATTCTAAAACTGGTGAAAATTATTGAAAAAAGGTTTTTTTTAGTTGAACAAAAAGCTGAACATGAAAGTAAGAAAAATTTTTCTTTTACTTTTTTTAAAAAAAAACTGTGTGGCTGAAAACTTTCCGAAAAGAGAGAATTTAATGTTTGAAGACGTTGAATAGAAAATATTGAAAAGGTTGAACACAAAGAAGATTTGGATTTGCTATGAGGTTGATGACTATAAGATGTTTTGAATGTTTTGATGGTGGTGGATGGTAAGAAGAATAAAAAATATTACAAGTAAAAAAAAAAAAAATTTAAAAATATTATAAAAAAAAAAAAAAAGGTAAAGGAAATCGCGTATTTGGTGAAGACTCAAAGAAGGAGAAGAAAATTTTTAAGACTTAAAATTATTACTTTTTTGTATTTTTGTGTGTGTATGTTTGGGAATTTGGAATGACACATCAAACCATTGATGACATGACAAAAGAGCTCTGTTACAAATGAAACCTTTTTTTTTCTATTTTTTTTTTTTTCAACTATTTAAAGTTTCTTCTTCTGTTTCTTCATCTTTTTTACTCTTCATTTTGAAACCTATATTCAACCAAAATTTTTGTTTTTTTACTTTGGGAGAAAAACTTGATTGCCAGTACTTTTAAAGGACGGGTGTAATCATGTCTACTGTTTGTCTCCCCGATATTTTTGGGCCACTACTCTATTAATACCCCTGCTCACCAGATTGTTTGTTTATATATGTGTGTGTGTGTGTTTGTATATATTGTAGTGGCCTGCATGTAGTAGTAGTAGGGTTATTTTTGATTAGATACAGAATGTGCTTTTTTGTCTTTGCTAATCTTTTAAAAATCCAGCCAATAAGCATTCTAAATGTCAATCAGCTAGACATTTTGCGGTCATTTATTTAACTTTTTTGGTCGTTTAAAGCCTTGGTTCAGCTTTCTTGTGTACCAGCAAAAAAAATTATTACTAAACAAAGAGGGGGGACCTTGAGTTGCTTCGTTTTTTCAAATAGCACTAACTGGCTTTACAGTTAGTGCATATCTAGTTAGTACTGTCTATGCACTTGACACCAAAACAGTCAGGTACCGTTGTGACGGCAGGGTAACCCCGTTGGAATTTGTTTCAGCCTTGGCCCACATTTTACGTACAAAAATGGCAAGTCATTGTAGCTACCCTAACCCAGATATGTGTACTTCCACCCCACCTATCAGTTTTAAATTGTGTTGACTATATTGTAATGTTACATCAAGTTTTGCTTCATTCTAGATATTCCAGATCAGGATATAATGACAAATATATTATTAATACAAAATTATTGTCATTACAAAATTGGTTTGTAACAAATGTTTCATTTTGCAAATGATTTCGATTTGGCCCTTTTCTTACCAAAACATTAGTTTCTAAAGTTTCAAAAGATGATACCAATATCAGTTTGCTAATGAGTTGAAAATGCCAAATATAACCGTGATGCCTTAGTTAAAAGAATTGATCCATTTTTTCTTTTTCAAATGAACCATCAATTTTTATCTATCATGTGCTTATGATTTTTTATACCTTATAATACCTGAAAAATTTGCTTTTTTTTCATAGAGTAAAAGCTTGAAATTTACTGATTCTTACAAAATTCACACTGTTTGGTTTAAAATAAGATCTTTATGTTGAAAAAATACTTTTACAAAGTTCACAATCAATATATTAAATACAAACTAAGATGATGAAAAATACCAAAATTCTAATAAGATATATACATATAAAGATAATTAAGAAAGAATATTATTTGAAATATATATTCAAGATATTGTAAAACTGTTAAAGATATTAAAAAAAAAATTACAATAATTGCTCCATCATTTTCATCTTTTTACATGTATCTTTATAACTAAATGGACACTGAAATTAACAAAAAAATAAAGCACTTAGTGACACTTCTGAGCATTATAGTAAGATGTAGTTCCTTTGTATATGATTGCTGTCCTTATCTTCTATATTTTTTTCCATTTTGAGCCTTCCTGTATGTTCATACTATACGAAATTGATTGGGCCACAGTGGCTTTTTAAACCAAAAGAAATAAAATTGGAGTACAATATATGGATATTCAGGGTTATACAGGGATAGTAGTAATAGCGCTTTTGTAGGTACAGAACAGAGTTTGTTTGTGTAACACACGTACACACGATATTCCCATCTAGCTTTTCCTTGTTTATATAAATCGGGTGGTGCGTCCCATATTGAGCGGATGCCTTTAGAGATTCTACGATAGAAGAAACAAAAAAAAAAAAAAAAAAAAAAAAAACAACAAAAATCAAAATTTATGTATGAAATATAATGTACGAATCAGTTTTGACAAATAAATTAGTTTCATACTATTGTTTTTTTTTGAATAGTGCGTATTTCTTCATTTTAACATAAAAAATTTCACCTGTAACAAAGTGCAAACACCGAGAGTTTTCGAAGCCATATTATGAAAATGGAAAATCACTACTAAATGCCGGAGAATTGAGATATATATCTAGAAAACTAATTTTAAATTGTAGAAATCGATGTTTATAGTTAATCTTAGCAATAACTCCAATACTTTGGAATATGCCAACAACAATACATATATAGAAAAACCATTTAATTACCAGACCTTTGGAAAAAGATATAGGTCATATCTTTGCGAACTTTAGAGTTGGGAATATAAAAAAACAAACAAACAAACAATAAGATTGTTTTTAATAGTATTAAATTAATACTACTCTTACTGTCATTAAGTTACTGGTTATCCATGCAATTTGTGGATAAACATTGGATTTCAATTTAACCTGTAACAATATGACAATTGAAAAATAGAATAATGACTGATAAAATCAGGCTGAATCATTTTGGAGGATAAATTTCTTGAGTTTTGTGGAGAATTGCAAAAATTTTTTTTCTTTCTTTTTTCTCTATTTAGGGGAAGTTGCATTTATGATATATTTTGGGAATGCTGAATTGTTAGATTTATTTTTTTGGAAACTAATGACATGATTTGAAGCTGGTAAAAAAGGATGATTACAATTTTAAATTTTTTTTTTTTTTTTTCTTGATAATATTTTTGTTATTTGATCAGCAATAAAAGACTTGTTTTGTGTTTGACTTTTCATAAAAAAATTTATGTATATTAAAGGTCTAGGATATTGATATTTTGCCTTATATCGTTATTTCTATATAAATCGCCGATATCTAGATTATATTCAATTTAATTTGTAAAAATAATTAAGCAAGAATATGGCGAATGAGAGTTGTCATTTAATTCAAAGGGCATGAGCCATCATCTCTTGATGCTTTATGCCTGTCATTGTATCCTATCCTAAACATGCCAATATGTAAAGACCTCATATACACATAGCTATACACTACTACACAAGCCTCTTCATTCAACAGAAAAAACTTCAATCATTCTATAGACTCATTAGAAATATAATAATTCCAGTAGAAAAAAAATTCATTTGTCTTTGTTTCTGCTTCTTCCTGTCACTTATCATCCAAGCTGTTGGACTTGAAAAATATTATATTACAATCCTTCTAGAAAACCAACAGTGAAAACTTTCAACTCATTTGATTTATGTTTTTAAAAGTTATGCAGAAGACTTTATGTTATAGCTTATAATATTAGCTTGTACTATAATTGGGATATGAAGGAAAACATATTACATGTCTTTATAGTTCATTAACAAATAAAACACTGAACAAGCTATTGATCTTCAGAAGAATCCATTGACAAAATAATATTTGCTTTTTTTTTATTTTGTTTATCACTAATTATTTCCCATGGTATAACAAGATTTTACAACTCAATTCTTTGAAAATAAATTAGCTTTTCTTTTAAATAAACATTATATCTTTATTGAAAATACTCTTCACTATAAGCTCTCAATATCCTTGGGCTCATTCTATTGGCTGGAAATTGTTACTTGGTATGTGAAAATTTAACCTCGGAAGATTGTGGATTGAAAATGGAACTTTAACCATTGGTTTTTTTTAGCATTTTAGTAATTTTTCCATAGTATTTAAGGAGTTGTTTAAGAAAACATTTAAAAACAATTGCAATATTATGATACAATGTTTTTTTTTTTTATTTTTTATTTTATTTGAAATAAAATAAGCAAGGAAAATAAAACTTTTGAGTTTGGTTTTCAACTGTAAACAAGATCTTAACAGTTATAAAGGTAACTGAGTAATGTTTATTTTTGTTGAAAGTGAATAACTAATGAGATTGTAGGCGTTTCAATTTTCAATAAACAACTGTAGGCATCCTCAACCGAATACTAAAGATTTAAACCTTTACAACAAAAAAGTATTTATACTCTTTTTCCTATACTACTAATGATTTGAAAATCTTTGGATCTGCTTTTGTTTTTATTTGTTTATTCATTTTTTACTTTTTTTTTTTTATTGTAGATAGGACAACATGTTGAACATTTTGGCAAATAACGGCGAGGTTTTAATTTACCCATAAAAATGACAACCCCTGTCTGTCTCATATGCAATAGAAAGTTGTCAAAAAAATAAAAATGAAAGAAACATTTGATCAATGAAGGAACAAACTTGGAAAAAAAAGGCAATTTTTTCGAAGATCTAGGGGTGGCTAGTCAACATTTCTTTAATTACAAAGACCTGTGTTCTATTGTGCGAAAACCCTAAATATGAAGAGCAAAAAAACAGTTGAAACTTTAAAAATAACGAGATTTCCTTTTTTGTTCCCTTGCTTACTTTTTTTATTTTATTTTATTTTATTATTATTATTCAATCCTTCTTTAAGCTGGGATAAGATAGCGTATCATTTGTTGAGTAAAAATAATACTTTTGTAGCGCGGAAAATGTGACCGAAAGTAACATCTCTTCATGATAGCAAAGCTGATTTTCTGCACATCAGTTCTCGTGTAAGGATACTAAAACTGAGAGTATTTTTTACTGATTCATATCCTGATAATATCGATAGGCATGTAGCTTTATTCGTAGTAAATGGGAAAGGAAGGTTTTTTACTGTCCAAGCAGCTCACAAGGAGGTTCTATTATTTAAATCAAAACCAATTCTTTACTGGTGAACAGAAGAAAAATAAGTAAATAAAAAATCTAGACATACACGCAATTATCAACGTCAAAAAAATTCAACCAACTGTGCCTAAATAATATCTTCACATTCGGAAAATTTTAAATTTCAACTTTTCGACACCGCTTGGTACAATTGTTCAAAAGATTGCAGTTTCTAGTTTATGATAATAGTAACAAAAGTCAATTTCACAAAATTTTGCAAATCAAAGAAGTAATGCGCAACCTTTTAATTTCGTTTAATCACAATCTAAATAAAGATTGCGGATTTGAAATTCGCAAAGTTTTAACTTCTGTGTCGATCTTCTGTCACCTTTAACTTTTTTTTACTGTATTTCTAATCAATATTTTATTCCTCTTTTTTTTCCTTCAAGAAGATAAGTTCTGCTAGGCTGCCGTAACAAGAAGATCTGTCTAGACTGTTCTAAATGATGAACCTTTTATTTCTGTTGTCAACATTCAAAAAATTCCAAAAAAACGTGCTCTTGAGCCTTGTTTTTCTTCTGTAAAATATATAACAAAATCATGACATTTCAAATAAACATCAATGAAATTTTTTTGTCGATTTAAACAAGAAAATAAAAATAAACAAAATAACAACTTTTTCTAAGTGGGAAAGAGTGGGCATAAAAAACGTTTTTTTTTAGTCAAATTATACGACAAATAATTCTCAACAAATTGATACGAAATCCTATTATTGTTTTGGCCCTTTTCCGCTTTTAACTTGAAAGCTTTCGTCGCGACTGTCTTCGCATGTTGAAATGCTCAAAAAGATATTATATATCCTACATTCTAATGCAGAATAACAAAAAGAGGTATAAGCAGGTTCAAAAAGTCATTCTCGAGTTTCAACTTCAACAAAAACAACAATAGCAAAATGCTATCGGTTGTTTTCTTTTGTTCTAGACTAAAATGTTGAATACAGAATCCACGGCGATATTTTGGCATGTTTTTCTAAAAAAAAGATGGGAAGCTTTATCATTTAAATAAGAGTATAAAAAAATAATAAAACTTTACTATCCCTACGTGATAACAACTGCCTTCAACACGAGCTTGACTTAAAACTTTGTTATGACAAACAAACCACGCATATTCAACATTAAAGAATGCAAGAAAAAAACATAAAAAAAAAATCAAACATTTGTGAATATCTTGCTAACCTTTTTTAATTCTGATTTATTTGGATTTTTTTTTTTAAACAAAAAAGCTTTTACTTAGAAGCTATACTTTGCCTTTCAATATGTAGTTGGCATCTATCACACTATAAAGCCAGGTGCCAAATAGTAGGTATGAGGCTGCAGATAGAGGGCAACAAAGTTCTAATATTGCGGTAACTCAGTCCCTATACACACCATTATTGAAGACTTAAATATTCCAAATAAATTTCGGGAAACCAATAGAGCAGCTATCCAAAAAGAAATGTTTTGAATAACTGCAAAAGCGCTTTGTTAAAATAATAAGTAATGCTAGTAATGCTTACCTTGTTGAGTAACCACCTATCATCTAACTATTACCTCAAACTCTCCATTAAACTAAAAATAAATACGGATAAGAAAAGTAAACAGTTAGAAAGTATCATTGTCCTGGTATTTCAATATTTCAATACTTGGTTTTCTTCTTGATATTAAGATTGTCTTTAAAAAAAAATAGCCACAGTGAAAATCATAAAAACAATAAAATAAACGAGAAAAAAATGGCATTGATCGCTATTATTTTGGCACCGTTTATAACGACAACCAGTGTCGCTGTTTCTTTCAAAATGACCCAGGATGGAGATTATTTTGGAATAAAGAACTCGATTGCCAAAGATATTTGTAGTACAAACAAAAATGACTGCTTTTTTCTAACATTCTTCTTTTTGAAAGAGTTTTTTTACATTAATTATACAAAAAATAATAGTCAATAAAAACAATAAAGATAACACGCCACAAACCAAAAATTGATTTCATTAAATGCCTGAAATTTAAGAAAGGAAAGTTAACAAGGGAAAGATACACTATTTACTATCTTTTATTAATGTTATTTGTTGATATTCATAATATTAAATGTTACGGTTTGAAAAAACTTCTAATATTGAACATGCCAAACAACCCAGCTAAAACGAAATTAATTGTTTAAATAAAAGATATCCCAAAGAGGTCTAAAGCTGGATTCTAAATGAATTTCTGCATTATTTAAGAAATTTTATTTTTATAAATATCCTTGTTTAGCAATGCTAAAATGTAATATAATCAGTGCTAGTAAATAAAGTTATTAAGAATTAATTGCCTATACTAACGACTTTTTTTTTCACTGACACGTCGGAATAAAAATGACATGTTTTCAGATTAAAACAATGAAGGGATATTGCGTTTTTTAATTATAAAAAAAAAGCTATACATAAGTTTTTTAATAGCTTTTTTGACACATTATCTTTTGTTCTATTATATGAAAAGAATTTAGACTAATGAAAAGATAACTTTCATATCATTAGTTTTAGTAAGCATAAATATCTTGACCAACACTACCAAAATACTTGTTGAAATACACATGCTTATTTGTCTTTACTGTTTTAAAATATGGTCTTGAAATGTAGTCAATTATTCAAGTAGATGATAAATCCATCAAATAAGATCTGAGTCTAGAAGACGATATTGATCAATGCTAAACTAAAGCTATTACTTTTTTTTTGTATTGATGCAATACACTACTCTATTAAATGAATAAGGAAATGACTTCAACATAGTAAAAACCCCTTTGAGCTCATTTTAGTGTGTTTAATTGGAGACCTAGTGCACTATGAAAAAAAAAACTAGGCCTTTCCTGTCAAATTGAATATATACTGATAACTACAACATGTATTTTACCCAACCGAAAAATTTACATTGCAAAAATTTCATGTATCACAACTTGACCCTTTTTAAAGCCTGTACAATTTCAAACCTTGACACTAAAGATGATATATACCATTGCATGTTGGTGAAATGTTAACAATATAATACTGTTTGCTCAGCCTGTCAAAATATTATTCGCTTTTATTACCTGATAGAGAAGGTGACACATTAAGGTGGTTTGTAAGCGTGGAGAAAAAGTCGATTTTTAGATCAAAATATTTAGCAGGCACATGGGAATTAGCAAGGGTTTTAACTACATTAAGAAATTGATTTTTTTTTGTTAATCTTTTAGTCTATCCCTTTTTGTTTAATATCGCAAGCTGACAAACTAGTGATATAAGGATGAACCTTATAGGGGACGGATGTCATCGCAAAATACTATAATACTAAACTGTTTTGAAAATATCTTTTTTTTTTTTATTTAATTCTTGACACAAGCATTTTAGATCTTATTAAAATTGTTGACAAAATCCTTTAGATCTGTGTATCTGAAATGTAATTTCGAGTGTTGCATGTATTTGAAAGGAAACCGGAAATTGTTCAACAATGTCGCCTGTATATAAAGAAAATGCGTATATATCTGCAAGATGCATAAATTAAACAGGAATCAAAGTTTTTTTTTTACTTAGATGGGTAATAATACAAAGGGTCTGTAAACATGATGGCCTTAAAACTTGTATGATGAAACTTAGGTTCTGAAAAAAACTAATACTTGCTAAAAGTAAGTATGGTTAAATTTGAAGCCGAGTGTATCGATTTTTGAAAAAAGTACCATGGCTTTTGACGTAATAAAAAGTATTTTTCTTGTCAAGTTATATCTATTTTGAGCTTGTACTAATTACAACAGTAAATATTTCTAATACTATGATGGAAATCTTGCAGGAAGAGAGTCTCAAAAATTGCTTGATTTATGTGGTTTTCATGTGGGACCATAATGATTACAAGAATACAAAAAGCACTTTTTTTCTTTGAAAATAAAGATGTGTTCCAAAAGTGCATTTGTCATAAACAAATCTAAAAACAAAAGACATACAAACAAAATTTCAACTTTCAGTTTTGATATAGCAAAGTCAAGTCTATATTTGACTGGGGGGTTTTTGCACATGATTCATACAGTTACACTATAATCACCATCGATCCCACTTTTGATGGTCCAAGTAAAACATTTAAGTTTAGTTGTTTGGACTTGATTGTAAACTTTTTTTTAATTTCTTTACAGATCCTTTAACTATCCATATAATTTTGATTTAGCTCCTTTTTTTTTTTTTTTTTTTTTTATCATTTTGTATATATTAAACTTAATTTATATAGGAAATATTACTGATGCCGTCTGTCAGAGCATTATGAGCCCAGTTTTCGATGGATATTTTGTACAATTTAAGTAATTAAATCATGATAATTCTCATTAAACAAGGATCACTTCATAACGGATATAGTAAAAAAAACAATTCACTCAAATATGGGGGGTCAGAAAAGATAGATATTTACCCGAAATGACAGCTATTGACAGACCTGGGTGAATCAATTTGTATAAGGAAGGGTAATAAACAGAAAAATAATTCGGTAAGAACAAAATGTTAGCCCTAAATTTTGAGAATATTTGAAAAAGAAAAAAAAAAAATCAAATTGTAGGGGGAAAGGTTCGTTACTAAAAAAAGAAGAAACAATACATTGTTTTCAATATTGATGTTTTACAGTTATTGTTTGGTTTTGACAGGTTCACAATCTCAATAGCTGCAGTACGGAAATAGAGAAGAAATTTTGCAACTCATAGGAATGCTTGGCCAATCATAGTAGCAAAATAACGCAGTCACATGCCACAGAGAAGAGCGGCTTTAATGCATAAGTAACTGCTGTAGACGTTGTCCATCATTTTCCTTGCAGCGAACAATATTATATCTGCTTCTAAAAATAAAATTCTACCTCTTAGGAATATAATTACTAATCAATACTTAGGAGTTGCAATGCAAGCTACTGTAGTGCTTTTCTCTGATAGAGCTATATATGACAAAGCCTATAGAGAGTTTGGATAGTGTACTAAATTAGCAAAATGACAATCATGAATATCCAATAGAGTTATCATGCGACGTAGAAAATGATTTTTTGTTTTTTTTGGCTTGAAAAAAATAACAAAATATAAGCGCCATTGTAAGATTTAGATACCGTATAAAAAAAATGTTACATTCCTGCCATTCTTGTCGTGTATATCTGTTGTAATTGAAAGGTAACAATTACCCAAGTAGGAGAGCCAGATAAACATTTGTAAGATATTAGAAATCTTAGAAACTGCAAAAGTCCTAAATGATATGGAAATATTTTGATTACCATTATTATTTATCTATGGCTATTTAGACAAGGAAATTTACCTTGTGCTTTGTCTGTATGATAAGATTGCGTCGTTCTATCATGCTCTGAACTGTACTTGTAAAACTCCCCCGGAGATAATTAGCTTTTAAGTAACTTATTTTTAGTTTAAGCTTTTGTGCTAGATTCAGAGATGATATTTAAGTTGTGTAGAGCATGATGTTCGGGGCAATTTTCTATTCTCAATATTCTTATAAAGCATAATTTTATAGTTTAGATAGACATATAAAGTTCAGTTAAACTTAAACATAAAAATATTAGTTAAAATTATTCTTGTTAATTCCTTGTGTTTTTAGATATCAGATCTCGGCAGTAGAGTTCTAAAATGATTTAATTGTAGAAATATATATATTATTTTGATACCAAACGGCACTGCGAGTTTCATATTTGGTTTTTTTTTCTGGTTATATGCATTTTTGTTGAAGAAACAAAACTATATCAAGGAATAATTTTGATATAAATTTCAAATAGAGTCTCATATGGCTTGCCAAGTGAAAAAGCAAAAACGTAATGCTGTAGTATCGTTATAAATAAAATAATGGCTGGGATATATTAATAATGGTTATTTGCAAGCAAAAATAATGATAATAAAAAAGGCCATGTGGAACATTTCTCAACATTTATTCATTCCCAGCAATTTAAAAAAAAAATTGATATTATATCGTAATAAAATTGTATAAACGTCATAGATATTATACGTTTTTAAACGAGGTAGTGTATATTTATATGGTGGTTGGTAGTCATTCATGTGCTTGATAGTGCGTGGCTTGGTTGTTAAATGATGCTCATATTCCGCCATTTATTGGAAATTCCACTACGTTAAATAATTCTATTATGGCAGATAAAATTTGTAAAGTAGAAAAATAAAATCAAACAGACATAGAAAAAAATTAGATGATAAAAACAACTTTGATCAAAATCAAAAGGTTGAATTATCAGTAACTGAATTGTGGTAAGATCGGCAAAAGTCCAAAGACCTTATAGATCTAAAATGATATCTCGTATTCTTATTTTTTAAAGTGCCGATCATTTTCTATTATTAGTCAAATAATTGAATTTAAGATTAAGTTAAGATATCTACGAAATCAACGAATAGATATCTTTAAAGAATTTGATTTGTGAGTAATTATTTATTCATTTTTTTTAAAAGAATACAAGGATTGAAGATTAAAGTAAAAACTGCATGCTTCTTTTTTCGGTATATCTTAGAAATTTGAATAATAATGGTTTGTTTAAGCAGGTGTTAGAGCAAAGGGTTTTAGATATTGAAAAACTGATATCTTTAAAAAAATAAAACTATATTTGGAACTGTTTTCGTTTAGAAATAGTAAAAGCTGAAGGTAAGCCATTCTTTCTGTTGTTTTTAGGTTAATTTTATCTTTATAAAGTTTTCATATATTAAAGCTTAATATTATATAAGCCATTGTACAATTCCAAAATAGAACAGAATAATATAAAAATAAACCTGTCAGCACAGCCTCGCTAGTTTCAACTCATGCTTCCCTAAATGGAACATGAACAATAGCATTGTTATTTTTAATTTTAGAAAATTTTAATTTAATTTTTTTTTTCTTTAGACAATACTGTGTCTCACAAATACTTAAACTTTGCGACCTTTTAATGACTACCCCAGTATCCACATTAATATATCTCTGACGGTTCTCCATACTCAGTGTTACTGTGCCTTTTTTTATGCACTACACCAGGTGTTTAGACTTATACATCAAATCCCAGACTCACCATTTCACTTTTCTTTAATCTGTATCAATAACATTGGTACACATGATGAAATACTGGGTTTTATATAATTAAAGTACGACAATAGGAATATTATAGCCTCCTTTTTATTCCCACTTAAACATATTATGATATCATAACTTGATTTCTTTCTCATCTATCTCTATCAATATTATTTTTTTAAAGTTTTTATCAACAGTATATATCTCTTATTATTAATTATTTTTGTTTCAATATACATGCTTTTATAGAATATTGTTTTGCCAATATTTAAATTAATTGATTTGCAAAACTTTGGCTAAGAAAATAATCTTCTAATTGATGTCTTAATAGTTCCTCGAAATATTGAATTACTTTTTTTTAATTAACTAAAAATCTTGTAGTAAAAGCTTTTGCACTCATAAATCAATAATTTTTTGAGAGATTAAAACTCACATGCCGAATTTTTTAATTGTAGTATAATACTTCAGTTTTTTTTTTTTTAAATGTACTAGAAATATACTTATTCAGTTTTACTGATTTAACTATCTTCTAAAAAGTTTTTATACGTAAATACTTTAATAGTTTCCTATAACATACATATATCCGCTAGTATACAGAAGGTCTAGATAATGTTGTTTACTTTTTTTGTTAATCTTTCCTATTTATTCTTTAGCGAAAGGCTTTAATATATGCGTCTTTTCTGCAACTTTTTATTTGTGTAATGCTTATAGAGAGTAGGAGTTATGTTTATCCAAATTTACTAAATACAATATCTAGATCACTAAAAAAGTAGAAACATATACTACTGAGAGTAGAAATTATTATAAATTTATTGAATATTACTTTACTTTGGAGGCTTAACTTTTTGTACAAAACATTAGTCAATTTAATACTCATTACGTCATGATACTTTTAGTTATACAACCCATGAGATAGATACAGAAAAACAATCAGTAGACAATCTATTGTTTTAAGTCTTAAAAAAAATATTATAAAGAATGATATCATATGCATAACAAAATTAGGTGGAAAAAACAACAATATATGCCTAAGCCATCAGGGTGTAATACCCTTAATTTTTCCACAAAAATAATATTTGTTCCGGGAACGTGGCCAAGCTATCAAATAACCCTAAGAGATGGATTTTCTCAACTTTTTGGTTTTTCTCTATTAGTAACATTCTTTAACAATTTTATAGGGTTACAAATATCCTTTATCTAATTATATAGAATAACTGATAAATCTTGATATATTTTGTTAATACAAAGCCACTAGCCTAATATTTTTTATACTATCAAAATTTGTAATTAATATCTTATAGCAAATAAATGATATATTGATATCAACTTTAGACATATTATTTTTGCTGCAAGGGAGAGTTCAAACATAAACTAGCTGTCAGTAAAAATATTATTGTTAAAATAAAAAAAACATTTAAAACCGATTGGCTAATATTATAGCAAATGAGGGTTATAGAATATAATAAATGGACAGAATTCAAGAGGGGAAGAGAATGACTTGAAAAGAAAGTTGCTGATGAGTGATAGATTACGGGCAAAGTTTAGAACAATGAGTTCTAAAAATAGATAATTATATAATATGTACCCCATACATAAGCAACAATATTCTAACGAGGCTTGGTAGCTTTTATAAAATAATAGCATTGTTCTATTTTAGCTTTTGTTCTATACATAGAACATTTTGAACGGTAAAACGTCCCTCCCATTCCTCACTTAAATCTCACCCACATGGAAAAAGAATTATATTTAGAAACTTTGTTCTATGTATAGAACATTCCACTTTCGTATAATAACGGAAACTAATTAAAATACCGAAAACGTCACAAAACCGATTTGTTTCCAAAATTAGAACAAACGTTATGTGTGGTAGTGTCAAAATAATGACTAAAGTTATCGCTAGAAAGTTCAAGATAAAAATGTAGAAACAAAAATCACAAAAACAAATGGCTAGAAAAGAAAAGTAAAGTAAAAAAATTTACATATTAAATGGAATATGGAATGGGTCTGTATATTGTAAAAAAAAAAAAAAAAAACAATTAAAGCTATAATAAGAAATCCAAATTAGGATAAAATGCAAAATGTTTTCTCCGTATGGGGATAGAATCTTTGAGTATCAAATTACTGACAATCTTATAGATAGGAAATTAATCATGAAATGTATAATAAAGTGAAAAAGGAATTAATTTTATATTCAATGATTATATAATGTATTGTTTGAAAAAACAAGATTTCCCAAAAGATTAGAATACAATGGGAATGAAAAAAAAAAAAAAAAACTTTCGAAAAAGGGTAACTAAAAAAACGTAAATATTATTATTAAAAAAAAGAAAAGTAAAGATTAGTATCAAAACTCGAAAAGGTACAAATAGTTTTGGTAATGACTTTAAAAATTGAACCTATGATGTAAAAAAATATATATATATAAATCCTATCTATTAAATTAAGTTTAGTACGGTAAACACAGTTTACTTTTTTGTAAAACAAACTTTTCCAGTAACACATTACTAAAGGGGGACAAGAAAATGAATGAAAACATAAAAACCATTTATCATGTTTTAATGATAAATTCGGATCTGCCAACATAACTTGCCAAATAAAAATACAATGGCATTGTTTTTTATTTATCTATTCAATAATATATTGTTTCCACTCTCAAGGTGGCTTTTCTTTTTATTCTATTTGAAGAAGAGTTTATTTCGTCATACTTTATGTTTTATTTTGTCTTTCGTTATTTTAAGTGAACGTGATATTTTATCACGCTCCCCATTCAGCTTTATTTTGATATTGTGTTATAATAGCAATAAATTGGAATTTAACAATAAAGGTTATTAGAGTGATAGTACTAGCTTTTCTATTGTGTTATTTTGTATCACAATGACATTTACTGCTATTTTAACTAACATTTCGCTCGTTAAGACATAATATGTCTTTAGAAAAAAGTCCGGAAAAATGCAAAGATTAAACTGAAAAACAATATAGTGGAAAAGATCTATGAAAGATTTTTCACCATATAGAAACTATTATTAATTTTTACAATTTAACAAGTTACAATCATTGTTAAAGGAAAAGACATGTTTTGAAATTGAAAGATTATAATACCATTAGTGTAAGAAAGTAGTTAGTACTAGGAATATAAAAGGCCTATTAATTGGCTGGACAAAAGCCATGGACATATATAATATAATACTCAAAAATTAATATGACCGTAGTAGTATAGGTGTTTGAAGTTTTTTAGAAAGGGACTGTGACAGATGGAAATGGACGAATAGGGAATTTTTATTTTTTGGCTCTCTGTTTGGTTGTAATTGATGAAAGGGTGTGGCTCAGTAATAAATCTTGGTTTTACATTTTCCCCCCAAACAAAAACAGTGTGTTACGTAAGTGAACTATAGAAGTGTGTTATAGGGGGAGGCTTAATTTAAGTTTATAAGCCCATATAAAAATAAGTTTTAATAGAGGCATACTATTAAAGGGGAATTTTGTATCCCTGCTTTTTTTGGGGAGCAGAACAGAAATATAAATATTCTTATTTTCCCTCGACATTTTGTTAAAAAGTTGTAAATTCATATTCATATCAACCATTCCCCTCCACCATACTCTAGATATATATACACTTGACAAAATTTACCTTTCTAGATTTCTTTTATTTATTTATCATACTAGATAACAACTATTTATATTCTAATCCTTTCTATCTTCTTTTTCTATTATACATAATAATAATCATCAGGTATGTTCCTTCAATATTCTTGCTCTTTATTCTTCCCCTTTATGATTCAACTATATCACTTTCACAGCTCAACCACCAGTAATAAAAACAAATTTATCTTAAACTTTTTACAATCTTGATTCAATCATATATTTAAAACTTTTTTTTTTTAAATTCCTTTTTTTTATTGCTTTTTGTTTTTGTTTTTGTTTTTTTTATAATGCTGCTATACCAGCGTTTTAGTACTGCTGGAAATCCGACACTGAGTAAATTTTAATAATAATCTCATCAGACTCCCAAAACGGTAATGCTTTCAAACGCCTCACTATCTATCAAGCTAAAAACCTAGATCCTTAAATTTTTTCTATAACCTGTGAAAATTTTATCAGTCCCCCCAATTTCAACTACTAACCATTCTGTTTTTAATTACTTATTTTTCTAGATTCCAGTGTGTGTGTGTCTGTTTGCGTTTCCATTTTTCATTATTATCCAACGAAACCAAGCTATCGATATCTCTCTAGGTTCTTATGTCACTAGTAAACCAATCAGTAATTTCCAACAGTCAGTGCACATTTACGAATCTTAAATAAATCTCATTCTATTGTTTTTTTCTTTTTTTTAAAAAAATAAAGAAACAAAAATTATCAGACAATCGACAATAAAAAAATCAAAAGTGTTTTGCTCAAAACCCAATCCTTTCAAACTTTTCCCTTTTCTTCCAATCAGTTCATGTCTGGACCGCCAAAAAACGAAGGACGCCAGACCACCACGCAAAATCTTTCTTCATCATCTCAAATTAATACAGAAACTCAAGTAACTAGTTCTTCAAACACATATCCTTTTGTGAAAACTACCGTCTCGGCTCCTCATCTCGCTAATCAAGTTAATTATTTTCCTACATCTCAACAACTTTCAGGTAGCTTTTCAGTTCCTTCTACTCCTTCCTTAGTTTATTCGAATCCTCCTCATACATCTCCAGAATTACTACGACGCGTTACATCTGCTTCATACTGCCTTCCCCCATCTAATCAACACCAGCAACAACACTACTATACTCATCCAGCTCAAGGTTACGCTCAAAATCCTTTAAACAACACCATTCCTCAACAATTCAATCTTAATCAGCAGCAACAAAGAATGTTTGCAATAGACTCTCAACTTTCTTTCAACACTTTCTATCACAGTCAGCCACAAATGGTTGCTACAAATACAGCATCACGGAGATATCCTTTCTACGACGCAAACTCTTTGACCTCCAGAGATTTGTCTCCTTCTCCTATTAACGTTTCAAACACAACAACCATCACCTCTCCAATCATTTCAACATCATCAAATCCAACAATGATGGATCCTTTGTATATAACAACTACACAAAATCCTTCAGAGTTTACTGATGACTTGTATTCTACTGGTGAATATATCAATTCAAATATGGACAATACAATGCCAGTTACTATAAATTGGATGAACGCTTCTACACCAATGATCCAAAACCAACATCATTCTCAACAAATCCAAAACTCAAACACAGCTGAAAACATTTCATCTAACTATTCACAATCATCTTCAGTTATGGTTCCAGTAACTGCATCTTCAGTAAATAACAGTTTACAACAACGTGGACCTCGGTTTGTTGATGCCAAACCAGAGATGGACGAGACCTGGTACAACGCGGCCTTCAAAGCTGCTTCTCAACAGCAAGAGCAAACAAGCCAATTGCCATCACGAACACAGAGCCAGCCCAATTTACAGACTCAAAGAAAGTTGGATGACCAAACCAAGCAAGAAGCCACATCTACATTAAACCAAGTATCAACTGTCTCTGTCCCCACAACAAATTCTAATCAGTCAGAGCAATACTATCAAGGAACTCAACCACAAATACAGGTAACTCCTTCAACAACTCAACCTGAAGAAGATACTTCATGTAGTCATTTCTCTGGCTCTGAACACTCAACTCCAGGATCACAAGCTCAGTCTCCAATTCCTACTTTTACAACTTCAGTAGCTGGTTATTCTACTATCACAAATTCTCCACTTACATCCTCAAACTTTACTATACAACCAAATACACAAGCAACATTCACATCTTATGTACCAAATAACGGGTACCACAATTCAATGAGAAGTGCTCCTACTTCACCCAACACTGCATCTTCCAACGTTCCATCATCGTCATCAGCTGCCGCTTCTGCAGCAGCAGCTGCTACAGCTTTATCTGTTGGCAATTCATCAGTTGATTCATCTAGACACAATTCCAACGCTAGAACTTCATCGTGCGGATCTTCTGCATACACAGTTGCTACAAGTTCAGCTACTCCAACTCCAACCACCTACACGACAACTTCTTATACTGATTACTCTAATGACAATAAGGTTAATCGTACATCATCCATTTCATCAAACGCCTCCAACTCTTCATCAATTTCTGCATCATCACCAACTCTTACACAGTCATCTCACGGCGGGTCAAATTCAGTCTCATCGATTGCTATTGAGAAAAAATATCAATGCCAAATTTGCGGCAAGTTTTTCCGTAGAGATTTACCTCGACACTTGAGAACGCATCAAGAAGTAGCACGCTTCGTATGCCCATTCCCCCGAGACGACTGTCCTCACAAGAGAGGTCAATTCAACAGACCTTATGATTTTAAAAAGCATTTGCTTCACGGCCATTTTGTTTTTGACGATCAAAAGTTAGTACGTTCATTCCGAGACTTGAGATCAAAGTTGGGACATATGGGAGAATGCAAGTGTGGGATGAGATTTGAAGCTGGTCAATGGTTGGATCATCATATTCTTGGAGGTGAAAACAGATGCCGATTGTTGGTTATTCAACCTAATGATAATTTGGTGGCAACTAGACAAATTATTCAACAGCAGTTGTATCAACAACGTGAACAGCAGCATCAACAACAACATCAACATCAACAGCAACAACAACAACAACAGCAACTTCCATCTACCCCTAATCAAGATCTTGTAGGAAATTCTCAAACTGCTCAAATCCAAATGCAACAAATACCTACAGTTCAAACAATACAAGCTTCTCCAAATTCTCTTTCTCATCAACAAATGCAGTTTCAAGGACAAATTTCCCTTCCTCCTGCCCCCCCTCAACAACAACAACAACAGCAACAGCTTCCCCCTCAGATGGCTCCTCAATATATGTCACCTCAGCAATATAATTCGCATCTTCAATGATTCTTTTCTCTCGTTACAAAGTGATATATGATGATATTTATATAATTTTTTTTATGATGTTTGCACTTGTGCAACCCTTTTGTTTGTTTCCTTTTTTGTTTTTTTTTAAAATATATACAAATGATTTTTTTAACGGACTTTATATATTTCTTTTCTTCTTTATATGTTGATTTATGACCTTTTTTTTTATTTAGTAAATGATAATAATGATTAATAATAATATACTGGAATTTCTTACTTTTTTTTATATACATCTATTTCATTATAATTTCGGAAAAAAAAAAAGGAATAAAATTTCTATTTACATCCAATATTTTTTATAGATCTAATAGCCCAGGTTTTGTATTTATTCATTCATTCATGCATTTGGCCCTGAATTTCTCAAGTAATAAAAATAATATGGGAGTAAATAGATGGAATTTTTCCAATATTTGTGTTTACCTATATTTAATAAAATAATCAACCGTTTTTTTTTTTTTTTCTTTTTCTTTTGAATTCAAAATACATATAAAATCTGCAAAATTCCAATAACAAGATCAAATTTGTTCTTTTGTTTTATTCAACAACTGTCAAAATCGTGCATGATGAATGGGAAAGATATATGAATAAGGTAGTGCGGAAACAGTGATATATGAAAAAAAGCGAATGCAATTCATCAACCATATGCGCCCAATCATCACCTATACATAATCTTGTTGTCCTTTTTTTTTTTTTCTTATTTATTTTGCCGTCATTCTATACTGTTGTTTTTTATATATTTATTACAAATGGATTATTAAAGTCCATATTATCAATAATAAGTAAAGACCAAATGATTTTTCTTTTTTTCAAATGTTTCAGAAGAATGAAAAATATTCAATAAAAAAAAAAGAAGGATTGATTATAACAACAACCATTATTATTTTGACAAAAAAAAAAAAAAGTAGATAAAGAAGGGGTTATCAATATGTTTAAAAAAAAATGTCAATCTGCTTTATATGTATCATCAAAGTAAGTTTGCCTATTAACAAAAAATATCAAACAAAATATCAACAACAAAAGACACTTTACCATATTGAAATTATCAATCAATTTGAGAGGTAAAAAAAAGGATTTTGTTTAATAATTAATTTAATATATATATCCTTTATACGTGCCATTGTAAAGTCTTGAATTTCATTGAACAAAAAAAAGTTTGTTATTTCATTGCTGTAAAAAAAAAAAAAAAAATTCAACAGACTGTATGAAAAAAAAAAAAAAAAAAAAAAAAAAAAAAAAAAAAAAAAAAAAAAAAAAAAAAAAAAAAAAAAAAATATTAAGGCGTTTGAAAGAACCCTTAAAAGAGTTATAACAAAAACAATTAAAAAAAAACCTTTTTATTTCTATTTTCACTTATTACTATGATAATATCTGCTAATCTGGTAGTAATTAAAGAATTAATACGAAACCCAGTAAAACGATTTTTTTTTCTATCTTTTTTCTTTTTTTTTCATTGTTGATGTCTGTTTAGTGCATTAAAGATTCATTATTCAGGTACCAAAGGATTATATATTTGTTTGTAACATTTTATAAAGCTGAATATTCAGATATTTTTTTTTTTTTTCAAAATAAGACATTGATAATACTTTTTTTTTTCAGTTCTTATTAACAGCGCAGCAGCAATAGTTTTGATTTACTTGTGTTATTTTATTGCCTATTCAATAATGGAATTTAGAATATTGAATGGATTTATCTTATCATGGCATATCTAATGTTAATTGTCTTGTTATTTAAAAACCCAAAAGAGATTGAATGCTACAGGTATCAAATTTAAAACAGACTCTTGGTTATTTATACTAACTAGTTTTTGACATTATTGAATCCAAACATGCAGATATACCATTGATTATTGGTTTTACTTATAAAAATAATTAATACTGATTGATTGATTGATAATAGTAATATTATTCCAAATGATTTTTGTTCTTTTATTTTAAAAAAAACTAGACATGATAAAACAGTTTCACAGACATAATATATATAAAACAATTGAACAAATAATAGATGAATTTTATTTATACTTTTAATACTTTTATTTATTCTTTGCAAGTTATGTTTATAAAATTCTTTAATGCCTTTTTTTCCCTTTTTGAATCATTGTATAAATCAAAATAGACACAATCGGTTAAAGTTCCCTGATGGTTTGACTAATCACAGTATCATGGAATGAAAAGAAACAAGGTTTTTCAAATGATCATCATTCAACGTATGATATATTTCTTGTTTTTCTTTTTCTTCCAATCATGTCTTTATGAACTTATTTTTAATCGTCATTGATTTATACTCTTGAATAGACTCTTGAATATACTGAAAAAAAAGACAAAATCTGTTTATCATCTCATTTAAACAAAGAGAGAAGAAAATCATCAACTGTCAATTTTAAAGTTTCTTATTTTCCTTCTGTCTCGGTTTCCCTTCTCGCTACATAATTCTTATTATCATACTACTACTATTACTGCTACTTATACTACTACCGATACTACCCCAAAAAAAGAAATAAAAAAAACAAGACATCATTCGATAATTCTTTAAATAATACGATGCTTGATATACGTTTGTGGGACCAAATGTTTGTATAAATCAATAAATATACTAACTTGAATAGTTAACTGGATTTTTGATTGAAGATTTGGATGCGCTCATGTGACCTGATGTCACACAAGTGCACTGTCACAAACCAGTTACCCTGCTTAGAGTTGATTCAACAAACCGTTTATTCGTGTGTTAATGCGGGTGGTTAGTTCTAGTGGAGTATACGTTGGTTTTTTTTTTTTAATTGTGTGTCACCAAAAACCCCGCCAACAAATAAACTGGCCACTTCACTATGAGAGATTTCTCCCCTTTTTGCTCAATGTGTCCTCCTCCATTTGACTATACGTCTTTTTAATTTTCAAATCCCTCATCAATCCGGCTTTTTTTATATTCCTATTTCAATCTTTTTTTAACTATTTCAATTTTATTTTGAAAAGAAGGATACAATCAATTGATAATCTTTCATTCTTAATATCTGGATTATCATTTCTTAAAGAAAATTTAAAGTTGATAACTTTACCAAAAAAAAAAAAAAAATAAAACTCTTATAGATACGAAGAAATAACCAAAAAAAAAAGTGGATACCTTAAATAGTCACTATGCTTAAAGGTGCAAAAAAAGCCGTTATTCGAGCTCCACACCGTTTTTTAGGATCAAAGAGTATCGAAGATAAAGTTATTATAGAATGGTCAAAGGATTTTGTTACAGCGGAAGAAGCTTTGTCCCAAATCATCCGAGAAACAAAAACTTTTATATCCAATTGGCGAGACTTGTGTAAATCTCAAAAGGAAATTGCTTTGACTTTAAGAACCATTTACGAACCAATTAAAGATGACAACCAATACCGACCAGTTCAAGAGACTCCTCAGAGCTCACTGACTGCAGTTGCTCAATACGGCGAGTACATTGGCGACGAGTTCAAATCCACAATCGAGCCCCATCTAGCATATCTAGAAGGCCCCTTTCTTAACAAGCTCAGAGAGGCTAGGGAGTGCATGAAGGCTGTTCAAAAGATCTTGACCAAGCGTGAGCATAAAAAGATGGACTTTGATCGACATTCCAACTCGCTTGAAAAGATGCTCAAGCGTAGACACTCTGGTGGTGAGGCCATGTCTGAAAAGGAGCAATTGGCAATTACGAAAGAGGAACAGGAATTGGATGCTGCAACTGAGATCTTCCACGAAATCGACGAAAAGGTCAAGAGCACTATACCGTTTATTTTAACCTCAATGTCTGAATTTTTAAACCCAATGACTTCAACCTTGTATATGACTCAGCTCAAGGTGTTTGAATCTGCCCAATTTTTGCTTGCCAAGTATGGCCAGCAGTACGGCTTGGCTGGATCATTGGCTCCTATTGCTATAAACACTCAAACTGATGTGCTTGATGGATCATTGTCATACCAAACTACTACAAAGAAGGAAGAAAGAGAAGGTAGCATTGTCTCAGATACGGCAAGTCAAGCTACTAATGGAGAAGAAGAAAATGAAACTTCTCATAAACCAATTTCTATTCCAATTCTTACATTTACTGGAGAACCTGAAGAGTATTATGATATCATGAATAGTTGGGAAAATTCCTTTTTGACAGTACAACCTCGCTGTGAACAAGGCTTAGCGACTATTCGCGAAGGCTCTGTTGTCAAGATTCCCATGGGCGAATCACGCAAAACTATCAAGGACCAAGCTGCACAGCAGATTAACAAGATTACAAAGAGAACAGTTAGTTTGGGTGTTGAAGCAACAAGCGGATTAGCGCACCGGGCAGTGGGCAAGCGACCTAAAAAGTATGTTGACAACATTCAATTTTCATCAGCAGAAAAGGGCTTTTTCAACAATGAGGCAGATTTACTATCTATGGCGTCGTTTTTGGAAAACGAAGGACTCAATTCACCACCACCTGGAGGATACTCAGTGCTCAACAGGTCTTCTTCAGACTCATCATCTCCTCGACAATCGACGTCTCCAACTACTGGCAACATGTCATCTGCAATGAGTGGGGCCTTTTCATTTTTTTCGAAAAAACCAATGCTATCAGATACCAATTCTAGGAACAGCCGATCTAGAGTGTCTAGTTTAGGAGGGCTTAATAATGCCAACACTGCTACTACTGTTAATGGAACCTATGGACGCAGTCCAGTAACTAGTCTAAAGTTTACTAGTGGCACTAGCAACTTTAATAATAATAATAACAAAAGCATACATAGCTATCATCATCACCATAATGTGCTATTAAGTCCGCAAGAGGATCGAGAATCCAAAGAAGCATTACGCACTAGAGTTCGAGCCGCATTATCTACAGCAGCATGGACTCTAGGAGAAGATGATAAAACGCGCGAAAGTATTAGTGGCCGTTTGAGAAGCAATAGTATGCGATCATATGGTTATGCATCAGGAGAAGAATCTAATAATAATTCTAATTCTAATTTGGCAAAGAGTAATACCGATTCAAAGGAAAAGCATCGCCGACTGACTGATGGAAATGAAAGAGCAGTTGCATTGTACACATTCAATGGAGCAGAACCTGGCGATGTTTCATTCCGTGTTGGTGAAGAGATTAAAGTGTTGGATCATGGAGATGAAGATGATGATCAATGGTGGTTTGGACAAACTGCAGATGGTAGAGTTGGATTATTTCCATGTAACTATGTTAAAGTTCTTTAAAAGATTTATAGGAAAGAAATGCATTAAACCAAGAATATACTTTTTTTTTTTTATTACTTTTTGATAACCAAATCATTTAAATGAAATTGATTAATGAATACAAAGACCAAGAAAAAAAAAAGTACTTGAATATATAAAAGATAAACAAGAGTGCGTCAAATTTTAAAATCGATTGGATGAATATTTTGACTATGAGTATATAGTCATCATAGTCATAATAAACTATTGATTTCTCATAAAAAGCCGTTTAGTCATAATTTTAAAATGACTAAATATACAAAAACAAAAAAAAAAAAAAAGGTATAAATATTTCAAATGTTTCCCTTCAAAAAAATTTTTTTTTTCTTTTCCTTTTTTTTTTTTATACTTATCCTATCATCATCATTGTCATAATCAATTACTATTCATTATCTATATTTATTTATTATCAATAATCATCAATATCCATTTGATATTCTCTACTCTCGTTTTACTTGCATTATTATTCATATAAACAACAACAACAATGGCTTTTATTCCTATTGAAGAAACTAGTAGATCAAAATCTACATCAAATTCACCATCTCTTTCACCAAAAGATGAATCATCATCATCAAATCAACAAAAAAATGAATCAAAAGAATCTCAAAAGATTTATCGTCTATATGCTCCTGGTAAGTTTTTATTTTTATTTCTTACTTTTGAAATAGATGTTTGTTTGTTGTTACTTCTGTCGGTTATTTTATTTATTTTTCAATCATCTTGTATGTGTCATTTTTAGGTATGACTAAATAACTTTAAAAATTTTTCATAAGTTATACCAATAATGACTCAATATATATACATACATATAAAATACCCTTTAATAACCGTCATCATTACAAAAACTTTTGATATCACTTTTTGTTTGTTTTGACAAACACATGTTTTTAAATACAAATATTTGATTTGATTTTGTATTAGCAAAACAAAATAATAATGAATAAAAATGGTTGATTCAATCACGAGGTCTTTCTTTATTTTTCTGGTACACAGTACTAACTATAACAAATCTTTTTTTTTTTTTAACAGGTCAAGAAACTCATTTAGAAGGTCAAGAAACTCATTCTCATGAAAGTTTTAAACCAACAGAATTCGTTTTAAGAGGACCAACCAAGAAGAATTCAAATTCAAATTAAAATTGTTTATTTTCTTCTTGTTTTGCTTTTCATTTTATTGTTTTCTTTGTATTTGTAATATTTTTTTTTTTCTTCTAAAAAAAATATAAAAAAGTTTTTCATATTTCATATTTACTATTTACAAAATTATCTATTATTATCATTGATAATTGACAGTTTTTACACTACCAAAACTAAGAACTTGTTCTATACTTTTAGAATTGCTCATCAACATACATAATCGATCAATTCCTAAACCCCAGCCTCCAGTTGGAGGAAGTCCCCATTCAAGTGTTTCGACGTAGGAATAATCAGGTAACGGAGTTTCTTCATCTCTAACAGTACTCGACGATGAAGAAGATTGTTGTTGAAGTTCAAACTTTTTCAATTGTTCTACTGGTGAATTTTCTTCTTCGTATGCATTAATATACTCTTTACCATTAATAAACAACTCAAACCGTCTGCTCAATGTACGTCCACTATTCTCAACACTTTTGGCAAGCGCTGACATTTCTGTAGGATGATTAACAATAAGTACTGGAGTGTAATGACCTTGACTTTGAGTCTCTAAATATTTAGCTGCGAGATTATCCAAAACTTTTGCCAATGTTGGTGGAGGTACTGATGACGAAGACGACGATGACATTGCTCCAACAGTTTTGGCATACTCCAATACTTTATCATAATCTGACAAGTCTTTAGGTAACGGTTTGCCAGTTGCTGTTTCTATATCTTTGACAAAATCCAATTTAATAAAATCTTTAGAAAATGCTTTTTGGATTTGTAAAAGGTTTTCAAAGATTGGATCAGGGCATTCCACTAGATTTTGAAAAGCAGTAGTTGTACCAGCAGCAGCGGTTTCGGAGTGATCTCCCCGAGATTTTTTTGCAATTTCAACAAGGTTGTCAACTAATCCTCGAAGAAATGTTTGTGTAATATCTACCAACCCATCAAGATTAGTATAAGACTGATAAAACTCACACGACGTAAATTCTGGGTTATGTGTAGTGTCCAGCCCTTCATTTCTGTAGCACTGTCCAATTTCAAAAATCTTGTCAAACCCTGACACAATTAATCGTTTTAACCATAATTCTGGCGCAATTCTCAACGCCAATTTCAACTTTTCTTTTTCTTCATTTACTTCTACTAAGTCTGAAGTACTATTTTGAGTGCCTGAAAAATTCAATTCAGTCAGAAATGGTCGAGCTGTTGCTCCTGTAGCATTATTACTTAATGTGGGTGTTTGGACTTCAAGAAACCCCTTGTTGAAAAAAAAGTTTCGAATATATTGTAAGATCTGGCTACGCATAACAATGACGTATCGCGCTTCTTTGCTTGACAAAAAGTTGACTACTCGGTTGTGTTTTGTAGCTGCACTGTCTTGGTTTAGTGCTTTGAGCGGGATAGGATGGAAACATGGTGAAAGAAGCGTTGCTGGATGGTCTGCTAATAAGGAGAGTTCTCCTCTTGGAGTTTTCCAAGGTTTGCCTGAAATGGAAACAATGTCTCCACGACGAAAGTAAGAATGAAGATTTATAAATTTTTCAATATCAATAAGATTTTGTTGTTCTGTTTGTTCTTCTTCTTCCTTATTGAAACTACTATTGACTAGCTTTTTCTGATTAATGACTACTTGTAATTTAGTTGAATCTTGAATCAAATCGTAAAATAATAAACCTTTGCCTGATTTCCGAATCTTTGAAACTCGTCCTTGAACTGTAATGAGATCAGGCAACGGATCGCCGCCATTACTTTTTTCATCACCGCTCAATTGTGGACCGTATTTGGATCTAAATTCCGGGATTCGGACGGCTTGGTAACCAGTTATGTTTGAGTCGAAACTTGGCAATGACAATGATGGATAGAGATCAATAGGTTTGGTCAACAAGTTTGCTTTCCGGTTTGCAAAGTCCAGAGCTTCATTTTCGTGGACTAATGACATTCGTTTGGATGCATTTGCCGATTTGTTTTTTTCTTTATTTGTTGCTGTTGTTGAAGTAGTAGTACTATACCATTGAGAAGCGATCGATAATGAACCCGTTAACGATACTCTTGATCTCGCTGATACTACTGATGTGAACACTTTTGAACAAAACCTTTGATGTTTAATCATTTCTTATAAAAAAAGTAAAAAGTTAGTGGAAATTGAATAATCAAAAAATTTTAAATATAATATATATAAAAAAATTCATAAAAACATATTTCAGAGAGAAGATTAGCTATTTTTTACACTTTGTGATTAGTTTCAATCATTGAATAAATCAAAACACTTTTACTTTCATTTAATGAAAAAAAAAAGGTGTTTTGATTTATGATCATAAAGTGAATTTTCATCATACAATTTAGATTAAGTTAACAAGAAAAACGTAAAAAATACTTACTTATTGTATTAAAGTTAATAATGGGGGAAAAAAAATGAAAACAACTATATTATCATTGTAGACTCTTTTTTTTTTTTTTACTTAGATACCAAACGTCTTTTTTTGAACAATATAATGGTAGTTAAAATCCAGTGAAAAAAAAAGGTTTTGAAAAAGTCAGTTGTTACATTACAGTCAATGTTATTTTTCATCCAAATTGTGTAATAGAATAATAAAACGTGGTGGTGGTGCGTGTGTGTGTGGGATGACGACAAAACAAGAAAGACTCAATGTGAAACCTACCCCATAGGTAGAATATACTGGAAATATTCAGCATGCCTCTTTATTGATCTAGATAATTAGTTGTGAAAAATCTTTTTGATACTCAGATAAAAAAAACAGTATCATCATTTGATTATAATATAAAAAAGAAATCCCTTCTATTACTTGTATATAAAAAAAGTGTATATATATCCAGAATTACGTAAAGTTATATCAATTTCCTTTTTTTCTAATCATTTGTAAAACGATAAGAAAAAAGTCTTTTTTATTTGTAATCCTTAATACATTGATTCTTTTTTTAACCCCTTATTCAAATGATTTTCCATCATGTAACTTAATGAGTCTTTCCTGCATGATTTTCAGTGGCTGGACCACCCAAAAAGGTTCCAAATACTGTAGCAAGACCTTGCTTAGTCTTGATCCAAATGGTCTTAACAACTGGAGGCAAGCTTGGATTGGAAACCAAATTGTCGATTCTGATTTCCCAGATTTGAATGACTTGGTGTGTGTAGGCACTGGTTTGGTATCTCAACTTGAAAAAGACGAGATAAGCACCGAATTGAACAAGAGCCATTCTGTTGAAGCTAAAGGCATGAAGAGTCAATCTGAGAAGCAACAAAAACTCGACATTGGCAGCAGCAAACATCAATTGCATCTGGTGGTTGGTAATAAAGGTACTGATCTTGGTGCTAATGGCACTGGTATGGGGGTATCCAAGAACAGGCAACAAGTAAGAGTAAGTGTAAGAAAGAACGTGAACAAGAGAAAAGATGACAAATGGAGGTAAGGTTCCAGAGTATGGAGGTGTGAAAAGCCATACAACGGCAATAAAAAAGTATTGGAGGTTGGTATCTTTAAGAAGATTGGCTGCGTTGAGCTGTTGGCCGCCCTTGAAGTAAGTTTCGTTTATGATGAATAAAAAGGTCAAAGTGATGGCCAAATATGCTTCACGATACCAGAAAACACCAACTGCTGGAGAGAACATGAGTCCAAATCCATGAAGTAAGTAGTTGACTGAGCCTACAAGAGCCATAACATGTCCCAAAAACCAGTAAAATTTTGGATCCTATAAAGATAACAAAGATGTGGTTAGATGATGATGATAAAGATGTGTGCGATTCAATTTTTTTTTGACACCAATGACCTCAAATTAGAGCTTATTTAACAATAAAGATAGCTGGAAAAAAACAAATGATGATAAAAAAAAACTTACATATAATAACAAGCTAGCACCTTGTGCAGGGCTTTGATATTGTTCTTGTTTAGTATGTTCAGTCATTGTTCAGATTAATTGATAATAGGCGAGACTTTGTATTTTAAAGTTTATAATATTTTTGTATATATGAATAATATTTGATTAGCTATTAATCTGATTAATATATCGAAACCCGTATATATTAATGTAGATATCTGTGTGATGCTTGATTGTGAATTTTTTTTTTTTTTTTTTTCAAAGAACTAAAAAAAAAAAGAGAGGATGGGAAAGGGAGAAAGAAAAGAAGGGAAGAAAAGGGCAGGTTCAGTTTTTTTTATGGAATATTTATAATTTTCCAATTCCAGGTCTGGGTGGGGTGTCAACTAATTTTTTTTAATACTATTATCAACATTCAAACATTATCACCAATATACACAAACAACAACAAACAATTCATTTATTAATTCATATTTGATTTCATTTAAACTTGAATTATTTTGAAATCACTGTTTGTTTAGAAAATCATTCAATTGTTTATTGAAATATACAATTACATTCAATTCAGCCATTACTCTTTCTTGACTTTTTTTCGTTTGAATCGAACAAAATCCTAGATATCTAACTTTACTTCGTTTCACAGCCAATTTTCAGCCATTCTTAATTAAGAAACCTTTTTTTTACTTGGATGCCATACCACCACCACAACCACTAATACTGCACAGTCTTTTTAAACTTTGAATTCCTTTTTAGTTATTTCCCTTTATTTTACTATTCTAGTAAGCAGTTGTTTTTTTGTGAAACTGCCTTCAATTCAGAATTGCACCATTTTATCCTTCTCCAAAGGTGGTTAATCAGTTCATTGCTATTTCTCTGCCTTTATATTCCTTTCTTTCTCTCTGTCTCTCTTTTGAATTGCTGTATTAAAGTGACATGATGTCATTTTCTCCCATTTATGAAATAATCTACACTTTAATTATTCTCTTAATCGAATGAGTCAACTATTGATAATAGTGAATAATACCATATATCTCTTTTCCAAAACTACCTTGTGTTACAGAAATGTAAATACAGTAAATACATGTAACACTATCTCTAACATCACTCGTAACAAAATTAATGACATATGCGGCTTTTGATTGATATATCCTTTATTCTTGTAAACATTTATCAAACTATGCGAGTTCAGAAATGTTCAAATCAGTCGTGTTTCGGGTTCTACACAATCGATAAAATGTAACAAAACTTTTTTCTTTTTATAAAGACAAGTTTCATTTGATCGATTATTACATTTAAGGAATATTGTCTATAATGTCTATAATTCATGTCACCTTTTGACTCTTGCGTTTAAACAAAAAACCTCGCAGCCAAATATTGATTTTTCAATCCAAAATCATGTTTAAATTGTTAAATTATTTACAAAATATTCTTTTTATAAAAACAAATTCTATGCTCTAATGTTTATAATCTACTCCTTTGAAGCCTTTTTACTCTTCTTAGACTTCTTTGGCTCGACTTCTTCAGTAACAGGTTCAGCAGCAGGCTTGGATTCTTCAACTGGCTTGGCAGAGACATCTTCATTAGATGGAGCAGACTTGGATTTGTCATCTTCTTCTGGGAATGGTTCAGTTTCTCTCAATTCTTCAGCATAAACTTCTGGGTGCTCTCGGAAACAGTTTTGCATAGCAGAAAACTTTTCAATACAGTCAATACCCTTTGGCTCTTCCTTTGAGTAGACAAAGCAGCTGAATGCAGTCTTGAATTCTTCACCACATGGACCATGGGCCATACCTCCCAAACATGGGCAGTCCCAATTAATTTCACCAGTCTCTGGGTCGTAGGCTCCCTTGTTTTGAGCAGCTGATTCTTCTTCAGCCTTTTCTTCCAAAGCTTGTGCTTCAGCCAACTCTTCGGTGATTTCATTAGCAATATTTTCGACTTCCTTTTCAATTTCTTCTGAAATCTCTTCAATAGTAGAACCCAACTTTTCAGCAGTTTCCTCTATTGTGGCAGTAATAACTGGAATATCTTCCTTGACTGATTCTTCAATGACTACAACTTCTTCCATAACTGGTTCAGCAGTCTTTTCAATTTTGCCATCGTCTAAAAGAATCTTTTCAGACTTGAAATATGAGTTGTATCCGATTAAACCGACAGTGAAAGCACATGCACCGCCAACTAATAAATGAGAAGAAGAGTTTCTGGCACTGGTCTTGGGCATTGTGGAAAATCTAGCAACATTAGAAACAGATCCGGATCTGAGGCTGCCTGCAACAGATCTAAGTCCAGCAGACTTTGCACTTAAACGACGTAAAGTATTGGCTCTGTACATTTTTAATATCTATCGATTTCAAGTATTGATATAATTTTTGAGGTATTCCGTAGTTATAGTATATATGGGGAAAATTACTTGAAAAAAAAAAAACAAAATAAATTGTCTACCTTAAGAAACTATTTATAATCAATAGAAGACCAAAGAAAATATGTGAAAAAAAAGTTGGTAATCAAGAATCTTTTTTATGACAAATTGAAAAAATTTTGACAGTAAATACAATCACATGACAGGCCTGACATCACCATGTTACATATACTGTAATGTAACTAATGTATCGTGGTTATGGCATTCTGAGGTAATATCAATGTATACCAATGAGACAATATTGGTGGTCAAAGTTTTATAGCTTTAAAGCAAGCCAATATGGTGATTGTTCAATTGGTGTGGAAATGGGTTCATGCTACTAAATTGGATTGGTCTACTTAGTTTATCACTAGCTATTTATAAACCAAACTCATCTATTAGTGCTCAATAACATTTCAAATTCTCATGTCACCCAAAAGGAATTTCAAAATTGATTTTTTGGGAAATTATTTTGATATATATAATAGTCTACCATTTTATTCGTACAAGTTTATAGAATAGAAAAAAAAAAGTAAGTGCGTGATTATAAAATGGGTTTGAATCACAAAGCCTAAAAAACAAACCCACAAGCTGGCACCATTAATAAAAAAACCGCTTCAAAAATAAATACTCTTCATTAAATAATAAAGAAACAAAAAATGTAAATGAATATCATAGTGTATGTGGTTATGTATGCTTAAATGTGTCTATTAGAACTGAGCCCCGTATTGAATCTTGTTGTCGCCTGGGGTAAAACCACTAGGTGCCCCTTGGTAAGGTGGAGGATTTGAATCTTCTTGACTTGGTCCTGCACTGTTTTTAGATGTTGAAGATGAAACAACAACGTATGGAGAAGAAGCTCTATTTGGAGCGGATGATGCAGGTGGTTGGTATTGGGGTTGTTGCTGTTGTTGTGGTGTAACGTAACTGCCTGGGATGACTCCAGTCTCCAAAGCTCCAACACTATCTTCAGAAAGAGGTTGATATCCACTAGCACCAGTAACAGGAGTAATTATGTTTTGTTGGTCAACCCATTGTGTAAGATATGGAATACCATCATCCGGGTATTTCAAAATGAGATACCATGCATGAAGAATACCTGGAAAAGCTCCCAGCATTGTCAATATTATGTTTATAAGAAGATCTAAATTGAAACCTCTCTTGACGAAGACTGAAAAGGGAGGAATAAAAAAAGCTAGCATGGCCAAAAGCAAGTCAGATGTGACTGGAACATTTCCTCTTGATCCAAAGGTAGGGCGATTATAGTTAACTTGGGTTGGATTTTGTTGATTTGGGGTAGACATTGTAAAAAAAAAAAGTTGATTTTAGTATGGTTGAGGTTAAAAAAAAAAGAAAAAAGGAAAAAAAGATAAAAAATAAAATGGAGAGAGGGTCTTTTTATATTGAGTCGCAGACCCAAGGCTATGCCGATGGCTTAATATCTTATCGATCAACTCCGAGTTACAAGACCTTTAACCTTTGTTACATTGTATGTAATATTAAAAACATGATATCTAGAGTGTCACTACATGGTAATTCTATAAATTTTCATTCTTATAACCATTACCGCTATTCAACACAACCAGATCTTGTTAAATTATATGTGTTATAGATTCTAATTTATTTGTGATAATTAGGCAACATCATATTTCAACAAATAACATTGCACCAATCATTCTCTTATAAACTTAAAATGGCAGGACTATTCCAATCAACAAAACGCGGCATATCATGGGCTTTAAGAGTAGGATGCGGGGTTCATCTTATTCATAGTAACTTTTACGAAATATCAGAAACACATGGGGAATCTATGCTTCCAACATTAGACTATTCCGGAAGCTTTGTTCATATAAACAAAATGTGCCAATTAGGCCATGATTGTCATGTGGGAGACATGATAGTAGCATTAAAACCAACAGACCCATCACAAAGAGTTTGCAAACGAATAACAGGAATGCCAGGCGATATTATACAAGTTGATCCATCAGAGGTCTTTTCATCTGGATCATCCCAAAACGACTCGTTTGAGGCAGATCAAGACGAACTTGTGAAAAAGGAACCAAAATATATCAAAGTACCAGAGGGCCACTGCTGGGTGACGGGCGACAATCTTTCTAGAAGTCTTGATTCTAGATCATATGGAGTACTTCCACTCGGATTAATCAAGGGCAAAATCATAGGCCATTTTTCATCTCAAACTGGTGAGCGTCATTGGGCAGAAAACACACTAAAACCCAGTTCCTAATTCTACACATGCCGGTACCAATACTACTGCAATTTTGGTGAAGCGGCTCAACAGTAGCAATATTTTATTGACGATCGCAACCTTGTAACAAAAATAAATTTCAACTACTCTTTTACATTTTGTCATTTTGCTACCAAAGTTTTTTTTTTTTCAGTTATACCAATAATTTGTTCATTTTACTTATTTTTGTCAACTGTTGTATATTAGTTTTTCTCCCCTTTGTCCTATTCTTTACTTCTACGCATAACTTGTTTTTCATTTCTATTTCTATAGTCATAATTATAAATCCTTGAAATAAGTCAGAACTACTTTCTTATATTTATTTGTGCCATAACAGTAACTAAAGAGTTTTACTCTTAATGATGCACCACCCTTGCTTTACTTGATCAACCTTTCAAAAACAAAGCTTTTTTTCATTGTTTCTATTAGTCCAATACCTTTTCGAAAAAAAATAAAATAAAATTAAATCTCTTTATATTGTAAATTTGACGTGCTGTTTGAGGCTCATCTTAAATCTGCATTGATAAAATAGTTGGATTGTTATTATTATTTTTGCAAGTTTTTCTATTATTTTGTTAAAACACCCGATATCGTCATTACTATAAATACATTTTTTTTGTGCGAAACATAACCGGTTATAAATCTAAACTCAACTTTAACCCTTATTTATTTAAAATTTTTCATCTTCTTCATAATACTCATAAAAGCGGCGGTTTGACTATCCACTCGAATAAATGCATACTTCCTCGTCATTTCCAGAGATTGCCCCTTCGGAGAAAGGCATAACACCGGATGAACCTCCAAATTATGACAGCATAACTCATCACAGGGAGAATGTTCAATATGACTCTAAACTTCTTTCACCCTTTTCTAAAGCTACTGAAAATGGGGCTCCATTAAGTCCTTCAACTAGTCTAGCATCTCCAGCAAGGTCGCCCCCTCCTATTCATCAGAAACCCAGGAGAAAACCGGTAAAAAAAGTAGTTGATGCCCCTTCAGATCATCAACCTGTAAATACAGCACATGCTTTTTCCTCTCCCGCTTTAAAAAAATTGGAAAATCGCTCAGCCTTGGAGTCATCAACCGCATCCTCAGAGGAGAATCCTTATACACATCCAAGAAAAACAGAGAATGCTTCTAAAAGACACACGTTTGTCTCGATGATTCTTGATGACGACGAACCAGCTGTCGTAAATAAACTTTCTAAACCTATTTCTGGTACTAGAACAGGTACTAATGAACCTAACAAAAGTAATCATACTAAGACAAAGTCACAACCTCCTTTATCAAGCGACTCTTCAAAAATTTCCAAGCCTAACAATTTGCAGGAAAAAGCTACTATAAAACTAGTAAAAGAGGATGAAATACAAGAATTGAATGTCCCAGAACATTATCAGGAAAAACAAGCATCATCTCCAACTTTAAATAAGGAAGGGGTGGAAAAGCTTACAAATGCAACCAGTACAAAAGAACCTTCGTCATCGCTTAGTACAAAATTAGGTGATTTAAATGGGACCTTCACTGAGTCTGTAGCACCTCTAAAGCTCACTAAAACACCTGAAATTAAATCTAAGGAAGAAGTAAAAGCTAATCTTCAGCCCAACCGGGAATCAGAGCCAACGCCTTCATCGTTAGCAATTTCAGACATTTCTACTACTACAGCCACTACCGGGCATTTAGATCCTGGAAACACTGTGCCACAATCCGCAACTGCAGGTACATTAAATAAAAGTCTACCTGATTCAACTATTTCACTTCCTATAATTTCTTCACCTTCTTCATCCTCACAGCAAACACCAAACACCTCAATTTCAACGACACATTCCAGCCTTGAACAGAATCCAAAACAAGCTCAAACAACAGTCCCATCTGAATCATCACTGGACAACAATAACACAAACATAATTCAAGAAGATAATACACTCACTGAAAACGACACTAAGCTTTCTAATGAAGAAACAACTGAAATTCCAAAGATAGTAATGAACCCAGCTTCTTCGCCCCAAGATTCTCCTCGTAGGCAAAGCTCATTGAATACTTCGCATAACAAATCAAATTCCAAAAGTAACTTTGACTTTGGTCTTGAGTCTGCTCAGAATATTCAGCCAAACAACACACAACTCTTGAACTTTGATTCAAATTCTTCACAGAGCCTTCACCCTCATCAGTCATATTCTTATGCCTTTTCATCACCCACATCTGCAAATTTCGACAGCAATGTTCAATCCTATAATGAAACTTCCAACTCACAATTTCCTAAACCCACAAATACCAACTCAAACATGCAGCAAAATCACCCCAATTCTTATATGGACTCTTATGATATTAATAATCCACCCAACCCTTCCAATTTGTATTATGAAAACCAGGACTATTATTCACTAACACCTACACAATCTCATATTTCACAATGTACCAACAACGGCAATACGAATACGAACTCTCAACAATTTCAAATGCAAAACACAGCCCTTCAAAATTCCCCTAGTCGTAGTTCCAGTATAAACTCTGACAAAAGTAGCACATCGATACCCCCTTTGAAAAATGGAACACAACTGACCCAATCCCCCTATTCAGCAAATCAATCCCAACAACTCCAGTCAACTCCCGGACTAACCAGAAACATGTCTTCTTCTTCAACAACTCCCTCCTTTAGCCACCAACAACGGTTTTCCAATTCCTCTGGATTTTCCAATTTCTCCACAAATAATAATGGAATGGTCACAAAGACACTCTCTCAACATTCAAGACTGAATAGCACGTCTTCTAAAATTAGCCGTGTATCTTCTTCAGACTCAATGCCTTCTCACAGTAAAAATTCTGGCTCTTTCTATGTCCGCGAGCTTAAAAGAAGAGCTGCTACTATTTGGTGCGACATTCCATCCACAGTGTGGGGACTACCGATAGGTATTGCAGATGTCCAACATCGTGGATCTTCCGGATATTCTTCAGTAAACAAAAATAACGCTAGATTAAAAGCCGGGTCATTCTACCATCATGGAGGTACCTCTTCAAATTATCAACGACGCACCGTTGTTGACATTAGACACTCACAGTTAACTCCGCGGTTACTTGCTAGTGAAGTAGAGGATGACGACGCCAATTATCCACTTACAACCTCAGTGACAGCACCTAGTGCCAACCAAAGCGCAAGAAACAGCATATCCCGAACAAACTCATCTGTTGAAATGGCCTCAACAAGTAGCAGCAGCGCCCTTTCTTCCAATTTTAATAATCCTAATGGGTATTCTCAAGAAGAGTCTGCCAATTATAACCAATTTGCTGATTCCAGAGAAGGATTTTCTAATAAATATGATACATCTAATGCTCATGATTCGCTTACGTTTTATGGTTCGATGAATAAGAATTCAGGACATGCAAACACTGATGCTTATTCAGATATGAGGGCCCGGTCACCTAGTATCAAAAGTGTAGAAGAAGATGTTGGCAAAATTAAATTATTCGTCATGAATCCAGACTTGTCTGATTCTGATTAAACAATTAAAAAAAAATAATAATCCTAATAATCATAACAGTAAATATAAAAAAAATATGTACTATATACTATATCTAATAAACACAATAATTTATATCAATTAATATTTTTCCATTACTTTTTCTACATATGTTTAAAAAAACAAATAAAAATGAGATCAAATGATAAGGTATTATCAGTAAAAAATCAATGGAATTAATTCTTTAAAATAATAACTAGTATCAGATAAACTAGTTATTGGTTACTATAAAGCAGTTATCCAATTAAGTTTATAATAATGGTTAACATGTTTTGCTTAACTATATTTCATCTCTCCATTATATATAATAAAGTACAAATTCTCTCTCTCTCATTAAGCTCTATAAGTCATTAGTTGTGGTTTCTTTTTATTTGCTTTCAGCAAGTCTTCTTCCCCTTATTTCTCCAAGAGCTCTTGATCCAAAATAAACTCCAACAGGAACCAAGATGGCCAAAGACTTGAGTGTATCAAAGACTGAAGTATCCTTATAGTATTTGTAAAAAGAATATTCAATAGCAACAATGTCTAAAAGAAATAAACTATGAGCTACTGGAGCATTTGTGAATGCAGCACTCAAATTGTTCAAGTTGACTTGAGCAAACAAAGTCCAAAAGTTGATGAGTGTGATCATAAAAACAAACAAGGAGGCAATAAGACACATAACGAGAACGATTCCAACAGTGCGTTCCTTAGGTCTAAAGCTATGGTGAATCTCTGGCAACTTTTCAAATTTTGGAGAAAGGTACTTTTTCTTCTCTTCATCGAGAACTTCCTGTGCTGTTTTGGGTCTTTCAATAGCACCCTTCTTTTCAGATACTGGAGCAGGAAGAATTGAAAAGTCTGTGGAAATGGTGTAACGTAAAGGTTCGGGATCAACCTTGTTTTCGTCATCTCCAAATGATGCAGCAAGAATTTGAAGGGTTAAAGGTCCTGCTAAATGCTTTGATGAAAAGACCTCAGGAATTTTTTTGTGAGGGAGAACAAGCTTTGCCTTCCCTGAAGTTCGGACTGAAAATGGGAATGTAATGTCCAAATTTAACTTGGGTGATGAGATCAAAAGTACAGTTTGATGGGCTCTTGCTGGCTTGTCGTCTAATAATGTATCAATGGCGATCTCAAGTGATGATGATGAGTCCAAGGCCAATTTTTCTTCGACAGGTGAGGACGAAGAAATACTAAAATAATTCACAGACTGTTAAAAAGAATCCAATTGAATTTTTACTTAAAGAATTCACTTACCTGAGAGACTTTGAACCAACGTTCAATTGTCCATTCGTAAAAGTCCATTTGTTTTCAGCTGACACAAGAGAAGCAACTGAAAAACTTGCAATAGCAAGCAATTTTGGTAGTGTACAGAACTTCATTTTTATATATATCGAACCGGAAAAACTTGTATTTTCAGATTTCTGTTTTGGATAAAGATAGGATTTTTAATTTAAAGCTTCCTTTTCCAATTAAGAGAAATGTGGTTGAATAGATATAAATGCACAAGGGTTGGAAATTGTCAATTCATGGTGACAGCGTGGAAAACGAAAACTTGAGAAATTATGGCCGGGTAACCACACATGCATTTTTTTATTATCTATCAATATGACAATTGAAAAATATCATTATTTCACATTATACATTATAGATCAACATTTATTCAAATTGTTTCACACAATAGTTCACAAACTTAATAATACTATTTATTTAAAACATGGCTGCTGAACAACGGAAACTTTTAGAAAAGCTTATGGGTGTCGATGCCCTCGACCCAAGAGCACCTAGACAACAACATATTGATTTGTACAATCCAAACATCTGTCGAAGCTTTTTAGTAGGAACTTGCCCCCATGATCTGTTTACAGGTACGAAGCAAGATCTTGGCCCATGTAAAAAACGACATCTTGAAAATTACAAGATGGAATATCAATCACAAATAAATCGTGGCAAAGAGTTCCCCGAGTTTGATATTGACTACGAAAGAGATTTAGAGCACTACATTACTGAATGTAACCGACGGATAGAGATTGCAAACAAGAGACTACAGCGTACTTCTGAAGATATAACAAAAATACGAGAAACTACAAGAGATTTAGAAGAACTAGATGCTAACCTGGCGTTAGCATTAGAGGAACTGGAAATTTTGGGGGAAGCGGGAGAAGTGTCGAAAGCTGTTGAACAACATTATGTAGTAGAGCAGCTACGACAAAGACGCCATGCAAAAGAAAAGGAATTACGACAACTCTCTGATCAAAGTGGGTTTTCTGGTCATCAAAGATTACAAGTTTGCAATCTATGTGGCGCATATCTCTCTCGACTGGACAATGATAGGCGTTTGGCTGATCATTTTATAGGCAAAATGCATCTTGGCTATAGAACCATGAGAGAAAATTATAAAGAAATCAGAGAAAAAAATAATAAACGTAGACGTGGGGGCAGTTGGAATGCCCGCGACCACCAACCTCACGCTTATAAAACTCATACTAAACCACCAGCCAGTACGGCAGCTTCAAGTTAGTATAGTCTATCAATTATATAGTTTTAGAATCAAAATTTCACTTAATTATTTTATTAAATACAACTATAGTTTGAATATATGGTTCTCCAAAGTGGTGATTTCATTGTAGTTCAATGGTTTGCAAAGCCCGGTCATGTGACATGGTCAATTTTAGTAAAGAGGCTAACAGCATCTTAACCAAACATGTTTTTTCCCTAATGCCAATCTGCTTAGTGACCTTGTTTTAATAATATTAATCAACCTCTTCACTTGCTACCATCGTTATTTGCATAAAATCGGTTTGTTTCAGTATCGCAGACTTAAAATGCTCTTATAACTCATAGATTAGATATCTTAACCTTTTATTTTCAATATTACGCGTGATACTTCGATTATCCCTTTATATATCTTCTTTCACCAAGTCCAACTTTTGATTTTTATCATATATCTATATATTAGCAAGCTATATTTTAGTTCCGCTACACCTCGATATTTCGTATTTTTAAACATTACTGTATAAAGATAATCCGATCCAATGAAAAGGTCATCTAATTCAATACCTTCTGAATCCTATCCGCCGATAGATCCAGGCCAGCAACAACAATACAAAAGGCAGGCTGACTCAGAGTCCCCTATAAATGAATCACATGCAAGAAACAGCAGTGTAGAAAACGACACCGATAACTTTGGCCGTGACGCAGAAAATTCTGCAGATATAGACTCAAATCGCTCACAAAAAAAGCCAAAAAGAGGAAGACCTAGATTAGAACGTTCACAACAATCCCAAGCTGAGGTATGCTCTTTCTATTCCATGTAACTTCTCCGTTCTATTTGATTTTCTTTAACTAACTTATAAGGAAAAAATTTTTCTTTTTTTTCTTTGTTTAGCGACGACGAGCACAGGTACGTCATGCCCAAAGAACATACAGACTAAGAAAAGAATCAGCTACACATGAGCTTCAAGAACGTGTCCAGCTTTTAGAAGCCATATTGAGCAGCATGGAATGCCTTTTCCTTCATATCTACGAAGTAGGTGTGGAAATTGCTCTTCGGTTTGAGAAAACTCCGGGATATTCTTCCGATGCCAATCATGATCTCATGCAACTTTTTGCCTTCTGTGGAGTCAAGTTTGGAAATTTATTTGCCATCGCAGACATTGGAAAACCATCTGAAGAAGGGCCTTCCAATTCCAAAAAGAAATCATCTGCAAACAACAATAATACTGATAAAAATAACAATTCTCAGAGATACCGCACCATGTCTGGAACTGGTGCACTTGATGCATTTCGCCAAAAAACAGGATTTTTTGATCCATCCAACGAAATTGTTCCCGAAAATGTACAGCTTAAAACTTTTAATATAATTTCCAAATCTGACATGTCACCCCCAAATGCAGATGATCAATTTCAAGAAGCACCAAAGACAAGCGCAGTTTCTAATATATCCCCATTAGTTGACCCATCCTCAGGCTTTTTGAATGAATTCCCTAAAGATTTGATTCCACAGAGACCAGATGAGCTTCCTTCATTAAACAATATCTTTCGCTCGCGGTCATCAGAACCAACTGAAACCATGGAAGAGATTAGGAACCTTGACTTATTGGTGACTACATCCTTGGCTTCCAAACATAAAATGGACTTGTCAAAACACGCTTTGAATCATGAGGAATTGATTGATTTCTGGCATTCGGCTGCTGAGAGACATGATATTCCATACCCACTTCAAATTTTAAACTCTTTAGACACATCTTATACAATGCCATCTTTCACAAAAGGATCATCTCAAAATGGACCTGCCAATGCAAGTAATGCAAATGATAAAGTCAACCCAAAGCCGCTTCCCAAAGTTGAAGGAAATCCTAACACACAACAATCGATTCAAAGTTCAAATACATCTCCATATGTTCCGGAAAATAGCAATGCATCATCTCATACAAACGTACTTACTAACTTTATCAAAAACTATCAAACGTATCGCAGTGATAGTGTAACCCAAAAAACTCCCAACAACCATATGAATGTAGTTCAGAATATATCAGCCCAATCTTTTGAACCTAGAAATATTGTTCACTCTTCTGATAAGACTTCAACTGATGCACGTATTAATCCGGCTAATCAACTTGGCTCCATAATAAATTCAAATGACAATATCAATTCTGGAAACAATGGAATATTAAATGACGAGTTCAATAATGTTAATGATTTGAATAATCGAAAGCTTTCCACTTTTTCATTTGAACAATTTCTAGATGAATTTGCAGAGAAGGAATGGGCTTTAAACAATGCTACAGATTCTAATGTTGACAGGAGATCTTCCTGGTGGGATGTTTACAATAAGTTTCCTCCCACAAGTATTAATTCACCGTTATCTCCTGGTGCTCCCTTGATGCAAACACCGCCAAATGACAACTCTCAAGCTTCTTCCAGTTCGCAAAATTCAGCACAAACCTCAAGCAATCTCTCTTCGATTATCTCCCAGCCATCGAACTTTTCTTTCGGTGTTCCAGCGGGCAGTGCAATCCCCAATCCAAATTTCAGTGATGCTGCCATTCAAAAACCCGAACAAGATCTTAAGAGCGCGAGCAGTAATGAGGGATTGTTTACTGCTTCTTCAAGAATACTTCCAAAACCACAGAAGCTTGGCGTAAGCTCAAACGATCCTCACCTGGGACCATGCTCTTATACCTCGCTTTACAAGACTCCAATCAACATTGCAAGTCGAGAAGATCTGCAACGCATAGCGGCTGAAGTTTTGAATAGCAATCAAATTGTTCAAAACACAAAGAAATATATGTGTGCCACAACCCCTTACAACAACAATGCACCTTATGGAGTACCCCAAATGAGTGAGCTTTTCTTTCAATGTGCACTGTGTTGTGTTCTTAAACACTATATTCAAAATGACATTCCCTTTTTAGAAAACGTTTTCAAGCCAGACTTTAGCAAAAATGAACAGTTTTATATATCGCGAATACTTTCGGCGCTACGATTAGGAGTTAGTGTAAACAAAAACAAATGGTTTGGAAAAATCGAGGATGATGCCAAATACCCAGGATATACCGGTCCATCTGCTTTGGAAAAGAAGTACAATCAACTCATCCAGTCGGGTGTTTTTGTAGACCCTATCAAGTTTGTTTGCATGCTGGAAAACTATACTGTTTGTCTGGGCTCAGTTCCCAGAGTTGAAACAAAGCAATTGGATCAATTGATAACCCAGTTGATACAAAATCAACCTCCAAGACACTGATTGAATTTTTTTCAGGACATCTTCTTTTATTATTATTTTTATTATTTAATTATGTTGTATAGTACTGTTTTGTTTTTGTTAATTTTTTTTATTATATTTGTATATTATAATCAATTTGATCAATGATTCGTTGAAGAGATAAACACAAAATTATATTTCTATAATTGATATAGCTCATTTAGAACAATTTTCATTAAAGATACATTTATATGACAAGATAGAACGACAAAAATGATTATGTACGTGTATGATTGTGAATTTCGCTTTCAACTCTTTGGTGTAATAACACTAAAGCAAGTTGATTACTTTCTGGTGTCCCTATAATTGTAACCTTACGCTCAGCAGCCATATCTATATTTCCATCACCAGGAGTAAGCTCTGTTGTTATAACAGAGTTTTCATCATTGATTCGGATCATGCTTCCTGATGCCTGTCGAATTTCGTTGATCTTAGATCCTTGTTTACCAATAACTGCACCAACAATAAAGTTAGGAATAAAAACACTTTGGGTGAGTTGCTGACCTGGAATACCGGCTTGAGCTTGCAATTGAGCCTGTCGCATTCCGCCTTCTACCATCAAATGTACAGTTCCATCTGGAGCAACTGCAGGTCCTGAATACATTTTGTTTGTGCCTTTTTCAGTAATGGCATTAGCTGGTTGATTACTAGATTGACTAACAGATGCTGTTACAGCAGTGGTATAAGACTGGTCACTAGGCGCATCTGGAATAACTGTGTCTTCATCAACAGCCATAGTAGTATCCTCATTATCACCTGCAGCCTCAGTAGGCTTTATTGAGTCAAAAGCCAGACGCTCTTTGTTAACTGTTGGAAGTAGTGCTGGATTGTGATATGGATTTGAAGACAATAATGGTATATTGAGTTGTTGAGTCCTAAAGATTGCGGGATGTCCATATACACCAGTAATTGGGACTGGTTCAAAATCGACATTTGAAATAAATTCGTCTTCAGACTCCTCGTCGTCACTTTCACTGTTTTCTTTTCTGTTTAGCGAGTCAAGAATGAATGTATGACAAATGAATTTCAAAATGCAGTTCCTTACACTTTCAAAGTGTGTTCCTCTAATATATAACGCTCGATCCGAAGACATTGGTAGTGAGTATGCTGGTAAGTCAATTATTGTATTTGTTTTGTTTTGCAGTTTAAACAAAAAGTTTTGAGAAGCAGATTGTCTAGACAATGAAAACCGACCATCAGTATTAATATTACTTTCAATTGGCACTAGATTATCTTCTTTTCCTTCTTTATAAGAACTAAGGTTAACGCCATTTTGCGTTTTTTGCTGAGTATTGTCTATAAGAGTTCTACTAGGATTTTCATAATTCTTTTTAATAATTGTATATTCTGGGATTAAAAGTGTTGCTTCTATTAATATTGCTTTGAGTGCTTCTAGTTGCTTTTTGATGGCGGCCAGTTCACTCAACTGCTGTTTCGTTTGTGCATCGGGTGCAGTAGCTGAAGACTTTCTACCTCTTGAGCGTCCCTTTCGAGTAGATGGTAATGGCGGAAGCTTTGCTTGAGGTTGTATAACTTCATTATCGGGAAGCAGTAACAGTTTACTTAATAGCTTGAATGCTTGTTCTGGATTTTTTAAAACTTTTCTTAAAGACGCGTAAAACGATATGATTGAAATTGCATGTGAGACAGCAGAAGCTTTGCCTGTTAAGGTAGCTACTCTTTCAGTTACACCGGGTCGTAGTTTTTCTAAAGAAATTTCTGCAATTCGCGTTGGATCAGACCCAGAGCTATCGATATCTAGTAAAAGTTTTGATATTGGACTATTTTGGTCTTCTAGTATTTCTCCCAAAGAGACAGATACTAGTATGCGAATAGATATTGTAACTTCTAAAGCTTCATCTGACAACTGTACAAGTTGGGATTTGGATTTTGGATCAGGGGGAATAACTGTTGTATTATTTACTTTTTGAGGTGGTAATGGAGGAGGTTGAGGTTGGGATTTGGATTTTTCAACTGTGGAATTGTTTTCTGTATTTTCGTCTTTATGAGGGGATTCTGTTTTTATTGAAATTTCATCTAGGTCGTCATTTAATGCTTCAGCTTTCGCCTTGTTACTTTCATTTTCAGTAGTCTGATCTGTTTCATCTAAGTGTAGTTTTTTAGACTGATGTTCTTCCTGTACATCTGCTGGTTCTGACGCTTGTGCAGTTGTTGAGTTTCTCTTTCTTCTTTTGGGAGGCATTGAATTATTGATAATGATGTTGGAAAAGTATAGGTTTGTTTTTATTGTCTTTATATATGGCTTGTAGTATAATCTCCAACAAATAATACAGTTGGTGCAGTACTGATATTATAGTGATATTCGCGAAAGGCTAATAATGATGGTTTTGTTTTATTTTTAATTTTTGTATTTCTTAGTGAAGATTTGAAATTTCATAATGACTAAGATTTGACTAAGCAATCGCCAGCCTGTTCAAGTTCCAGCGAAAAACCCAAAACCGCCAGCAAATTGCCAAAATTTCACTTTTACTCCCTCTAAAACCCCTTCCCAGTTAGACATTTCCTTTTTTTTCCTTCAAAACTCTCCAATTGTTTTTTTAATCTCTAAATACTTTGTACTTCTCAAAGGGTGATAAAGTATTTAACCACTAATATACAAGGTATGTTGATTTTTCTTCTTGTTGCAAACAGGATCTAAAGTTTGGGAACGTGTGCTCTTTTACTCCCTTTTTGTATATGTGTTCTTTTTGTTGTACCAACATCACTTACCGAGCAATTGAACTATATATTTAACACCTTTTTGCCAACATCATAACTAATAACTTTTATCGAATTTGCAATTTTTTTCAGATGGCGGACCTTGCTCCTTATGCGTTGATTTACGACGCTACTCCTACTGATAAACCTTCAGTCCAAGAATTTAAGGACTTGTTGGAAAAGGGTACCGATAAAGTCAAGATCGCTGTTATGAAGCGAATTCTTGTCATTATGATTAATGGTGACCCAATGCCTCAACTTCTCATGCATATTCTTCGATTTGTTATGCCTTCTAAAAATAAGGAATTGAAGAAATTACTTCACTTTTATTGGGAAGTTTGTCCAAAGGTCAACCCTGATGGAACTCTTAGACAAGAAATGATTTTAGTATGCAATGCCCTTCGTAATGATCTTCAACACCACAACGAATACATTCGTGGTGCTACTTTACGTGCTCTTTGCAAGCTACATGAAGCAGAATTGTTGGATCCTTTGATTCCATCTGTTATCTCATGCCTTGAACATAGACACGCTTATGTTCGAAAGAATGCCATTTTCGCTGTTTACACTATTGCTTCAGAACCATCTACTAGCCACCATATTCCAGATGCTCCAGAAACTATCCAAACTTTCCTCGATAATGAAACAGATGATACCTGTATTCGAAACGCATTTATTGCTCTTTCAAATCTTGATCGTGAGCGTGCTCTCACCTTTATTCAACAAAAAATTCAATCAATTGACTCTCTTGATGAACTTCTCCAACTTGCCATTATTGAGTTCGTATGTAGAGACGCTGTTCATCACCCAGAACTTAAGCCCATATATCTTAAGATAATATTTGATATTTTGGACTCATCATCAAACACTGCAGTTTACGAAGCCGCAAACGCATTAACAAGAATCTCAAGTGACCAAAATGCTATTAAAGGAGCAGCTACCAAGTTGGTTGAATTGGCTCTTAAGGAGCCAGACAACAATGTCAAACTCATTGTTTTTGAACAAGTTGAAAGATTACACCTTAAAAACCCTGGTGTTCTCAATGAATTGACTATGGAAATTCTCGCCGCTTTGTCTACACCTGATCTTGATGTCCGTAAGAAGGCTTTGGATATTTCCCTTGGTATGGTTACCAGCAGAAATGTCGATGATGTCATTAAGCTTTTGAAGAAGGAACTCAACAAGACTCTTTCGCAAGATTACGACAAGAACTCTGAATATAGACAATACCTTATTCAAGCCATACACACATGCGCAATCAGATTCGTTGAAGTTGCTAGAAGTGTAGTCGAAATGCTTTTGGATTTATTAGGAGACGAATCTACCTCCTCTACCAATTCTGCTGTTGAAGTCATTTCTTTTGTCAAAGAAGTTGTTGAAATCTTTCCAGATCTCAGAGCCGATTTGGTTGCAAAACTTCTTCATACATTAGATAATGTTCGTTCTGGAAGTGTCTACCGAGGGGCTTTATGGGTTATTGGTGAATATTCTTACTCCGAACAAGAAATCAAATCTGTTTGGGCCCACATTAGAAAGAGTCTTGGGGAAGTTCCAATTCTTTCTTCTGAACAACGTCTGCTTCGTGAAGCAGACTCTTCTGAGGAAACTCAAGCTAATGGTACTGTTGAACCTGAGCACAAGTCCAGCAAGCCTAAGGTATTATCAGATGGCACATATGCCACGGAAACTGCATTTTCAGTAAGCCAAAAGGCCCAAGATGATGTCAAATCAAACCGACCACCTCTCAGAGCTCTTATTCTCAGCGGCTCGTGGTTTTTGGCCTCTGTATTGGCTGGCACTCTTGCCAAGTTAGCTATTAGAGCCCTTAAGGTTAGCAAAAACGAAGCTTTCAAGAATGCTCTTCGTGCCGAAGCTATGCTCATTATGATTTCTATAATTAGAGTCGGTGAATCATCTATTGTGTCTTCAAAGATCGATGAAGACACAATTGATCGTATCTATTCTTGCGTCAAGGTACTTGCTGAGGGATACAACGAAGAGTCTCTAGACAAGGCTTTCTTAGAAGACAGTAGAAAAGCTTTCAAGGCCCAAGTCGAGGCCAGGGAAAAGAAGCGTGCTGAGTCTGATGCTAAAGAAGTTAATAAAAATGCATCTCAAATCGATACCAGTCTTACTTTCAGACAACTCTCTGCTATTTCTACCGCTTCTGAAAATTCAGATGCCAACATAGATCAAGATCTCGTTCTCGCTTCAGGTACAAGTGCTGATCTTAGCGCTCAAAAGCCAACCTCTAAGTTATCAAGAATTGTGCAACTTACTGGTTATTCAGATCCTGTATATGTTGAGGCATATGTTAACGTTCATCAATTTGATATCGTTTTAGACGTTTTAGTATTCAATCAAACTCTAGACACTCTTCAAAATCTTACTGTTGAGTTTGCAACCTTAGGTGACTTGAAACTCTCAAGTAAACCAACTCCACAAAACATTGGGCCACAAAGTTTCCATTCAGTTCAAGCCACAATCAAAGTATCATCTGCAGACACTGGTGTTATCTTTGGTAACATTATTTATGAAGGCCAAACTGCTGGTGACAACACCATTGTTATTCTGAACGACATTCATGTTGATATTATGGACTACATCAAACCAGGTAACTACAATGAGACTGAATTCAGAACAATGTGGGCCGAATTTGAATGGGAAAATAATGTCAACATCTCCGTTCCAGGAAAGTCATTGAGAGGTTTCTTGAAATATCTCATGAAGAATACCAATATGCAATGCCTTACCCCAGGTGCTTTGGAAGGTGGTGCCAAAGTTTTCGGATTGGATGAAGAAGAAGAGAAGGATGAAGAAGAGGAAGAGGAAGAATGCAAGTTCCTCAGTGCAAACTTACATGCCCGCAGTAAATTCGGCGAGGATGCTCTTGCTAACCTTAGCATTGAAAGATCTGAACAAACAGGTAGAATAGTTGGCCATGTCCGTATTAGATCAAAGGGTCAAGGTCTTGCTTTATCACTGGGTGATCGTGTTGCTGAATTACAAAGACAAAAGATTACACAGAGTATCAGTCAATCAGCGTAAAATTGTTACTGAACAAATATTAATATTAGTATATAAAATGCCTTAGTAATACAAAAAATGGAATTTATAAATAATTTTAGTATTAGCAGCATCTTAGTCTCGGTTACAGTAGGCTTTGATAAATATCCACAAATATTCAATGTAATATAGAGAGCTAATGGAGCCCAAAAGAGTGATTTCACCATGGGTCTGTAGGGCTTTTTATTGCTACTTTTTCATTAATTTAGCTTTCGATTATGAAAAATTTCGAAAAGACAATTTAGTTCTAATTTTTATTTTTACATTTTCTAGAATTTTGGTGGTTCTATTTAGTGATCAAATATACTCTCAGTACTTATTGTACTATAGATACTGGCACGAAAAATTTATTAGCCAGGTACCTATATTTGTAAATATCAACAATCTATTCATTTGCCCGTCTGTTTACTTCAAGACATCTTTTTACAGATTCTTTTCAACATCTGAGAACTTTTCCTTAGTAGTAAAAGATACTCAAATTGACTATTACACGACTAACCATTTGTTAGGCGCTAATTTGATTTTGTATTACACAAATGTTTTTTTCACCACATCGTAGTCAAAATGGGCGCTTTCCAAATGCTGAACGTGATGAAGATGAATATACGGACTCTCTTTATGACGAAGAATTGGAAGATCAAAACAATTTAAAAAAGAATGAGTCCAATACTGCCAATTCAGAAGAGGAAAAAACAAGTAAGTAATATTAGATTGCTGATTTCTAGTTTCAACCGCTCTAACCTGGACTTTTATAGCACCCGAAACAACAAGCGATGACGATATCAGTTCGACAGCAAATGAAAGTATCTTATCTCAGCGCATTACAACCGACATTTCCTCAAGAATTGAGACTCTAGAAGCTAGTAAATTTAAAACCTATCTCAAAAGTAAGAAGGAGCGAGAGGCTTCTTCAAGTACGACCTCGACGCCCCAAAAACAAAGTTTCAGTTCCAGTACTGATTCAAATCCTTCAACCCCTGTACGTTCCAATGGCTCACGTTTTTCCAGACAACTGACAAAAAATATACAGTCAACACCTCAAACTCCAGGATCAAGATTTTCTCCCACAAAGGATCAGGGATCAGTCAACCAAGGACTTGACATGATCCAGGACCTCTTAAACCAATTTCACGCTGATGAAATGAATGCCTATCTATCTTCATACACTTCTCTTGATGACGAAAAAATCATGAGCGAAAATGAGAAAAGAAAGAAACAAGCGGAAGAAGAAATCAAAAAGCTCAATAGCAAACTTGACAATCTGAATCTCAGCAGAAAGGAACGTATGAAGTCATATTTCATCACCATCGAAAAAGAAAGATTAGCTAAAGAGAAGGCAGAACAAGAACGAATAAACCAGATAAACAGAGAGAAAGAAGCCAGAAAACGAGCTATTGAACTAGAAAAGGCGAAACGCGAACGTGCTGAAGAAGAAAGACTTGCTGAGATTGCACGAAAGGAACTTGAAGAAATTCAAGCTCTTGAAAAGATACAGCAAGAAAAAAGGAAGCTAGAACATCAAAGATTAGAAGCCCAAAGGCTCATTGAAGAAAAGGAAAGACAGATGAAAGAAAAGGAGCTTGCCGAATTACGGAAACAACAAGAAGAACGCAAGCAGGCCATAGAAGATGCTCAGAAAGCTAAAGAAGCTGCCGAAAAAGCACAACAAGAGGAACAGCGAAAGAAAGAAGAAGCAAAAAAGAAGGAATTGGAAAAACAAATTGGGTTTTCTAATCCTCTAGATATTGATGCCGAATTTAAAGCACAACAAGACATGATTAAGCAAATCAAGGAAAAGATAGTTATACCCGTTAGCAAGAATCCCCAGCTTAAAAAGCTGGCATTTTCAAGCAAAATACAAATTCGACCTAAGCTTGGACAGCTCAATAGTACTATTGCTCAAGCAGAAAAGATTTTTCAAGAGCTTGTTGCCATAATCAATAAAAACCGACAAATTGACACTTTATTATATCTATGGTCTCTTAACTTTTATTGCAAAGCATTAATTGATCAAGCTGAATCTGAAATCGCTGTATCTGTTAACAGAGCACAACCATTAGCACTTCTTACAATCTATTTATTGAATGAGTTCCCAGAAATGAAGGATTTGATGATTGCTAGATTCGCTAAGAAATGCCCATATTTAATCGGATATACAAGCACCCATGACACAGAAGAAGGACGTGTCCGAATGGGATGGAGACGAACAAGTGACAATAAATGGGAAGAAGAGCAACAATATGCTGAACGAATGGCTGGTATTGCTTCAGTTTGGGCTGCAATTACCATTCTACCTACAAGAGATGTCAACAAAATGGAACATTTATATCCTATATCCAACAGTTGGAAGTTCTGTGCCCGTATGTGCAATATTCAGCCCGCTCAAAGTCTAACAAACGCGCATTATGCTGTTGTAGCCGGTTGGTGGGATGTCGCTTCTTCCATCTTTGTTGAAGCGTATGGAAGACAAGGTGAAAAGATGTTGCGCCTTTTATCTGGTCCATGGACCAAACAGGTTCATGAGAAAAGATATCCAGCTGCTTTACGACTTCTTTTACTGGGAGAAGAATGGGTTAACTCTGGGAAATTGAAAGCGCTCAAGCCAATGACTCGAAATTAACGTTTGTATATTTTTCAATTAAAGTGTTGTATCTTAAAAATAATAATAAAAAGAGTTATATAATGGCTAAATAGATACTCAGCAACGCATTTTTTTAGAATATTTAGATCGTTGTTATTGATTATACACAAAATAAAAGGACAAAATGATTTATATTTACAGTCAAGTCTAATTATGCGATTATTTTAATTTTTGTATATTTTTTTTCTCTACCATCTAGTTGGGAACTTTTCTTTACCTTGGAATAGGAATCCATAAGCACTTAATAATGTTCTGGCATCTGGATCAACTTGTGCAGAAGTATGGAAGGTGACATCCATACCAAAGGTCTTTGGCCAAAGATCTTGGTTGGCTTCGATTTCGGGGAAATATCTAACGTCTTCCTTTGTAAGACCAAAGGCAATGTTTCCGTATCTGTCACCAGATGAATTAGAAATTCCTTCAAAGGTCTTTGATCGTGGTAAAACGATTTCAGAGAGTGTGGATAAAAATTGGTGCATTGGTCTACCCTTAAGACTGACCTTGGCACCAATAAGAATACTAGGACGAAGTCTCCAAGTTGGAACGTTGGACTTAGAGTAAACAGCTTCGGGCTTTACACCAGTAATTTGTTGCAATTGTAAAATAGCTGGAATTACGGCATCAGTATTTTCTCTACCATCTTTGACGAAAGTGTTTAATGTGATTTCAGTGATGTTGGGAATAGTTGAGACATCTCGCTTCTTAATATCTGGGGTTTGAGCAAGAGATCCTCGAGGTGGTTTAGGAGCTCTGTTGATGTGATATGGAGAGGTACCGTCCCATTCTCTGACTTTCTGACCTTTTTTGTCGACACCCTTGTGTAAATATGAAATCAATAAAAGATCGCTATCCAATGTATTGCGTTGATAATCTTCTACACGGTCTGGATTAACAGCTGTTGGTCTGAAAGATCTAGATCTGATGTCGTTTTTAGGGATAAGCAATTCGCGATAACGATCTGAAACTTGAGCCTTGCGGTACTTGACAGTATGATGAACTGGTTTGACGATAGAGACACCGGCTTTGTTGGCAGTAGCACTAGTGTGAAATGCAGAAGTTACTGAAGAAGCAAATGTGCTGACTGAAGGAAGTCTTGTACGTAGTAATGATGTAGCCATTTTGTATATATAAATCCGATGAAATCAAAAGCAGATCAATATAGATTGACAAGGAACCTTTTTTAGGAGAAAAATAGAAAACTTTTCAGTATTTCTGAAAAATTTTTGGTGGTTGTGATAGGTGATGAAATATACGTACAGGACAAAATGTACGCGTAAACCTTTTACAATCTTGCATTTCCCCTATTCAATATCATCTTCATTACTTTTGTAATTCTCTTGTTTAATTTACTGAAAATAATTATTTTCTTTTGATACAAACTCATATATTAGATAAAAATAAATCGGTTTAATTCTATTTTCTTTGAAGTCATGCTTAATCCATTATAATACTCTCCAGTATTTTAAAAAAACAAGATTTTCCAGTGAACATAATTCAATGATAGAATACTTAACGGCTTAATATACATTGAGAAGATAGAGCATTTCAAACACATTTGAGCTCCCTTTCTCAGAAATCAGAATTCTCATTAACCCAAGCAAGAATCGACCCGCGTATTTGATTATATTTTTAATACTAGTATGCATCCGTATCTCTAATTCACTTTCTCAATTGCTCTTTTCAAAAATCTAGCTAAGTACACACTGCTTTAATTATTTTGTATCCTAAGATGCACATCTTGCTTCCATACTTATTTGGAAAGAAATTTCTTTTAAAGATAAGTAGTGTGTCTGGGTTCGATCGACTAGACCTGAACGCGAGAAAGTTCAAAAGATTATAGACTCGGGAAGCAAAAAACTTAAAATACAGCTTTATTTTCTCCATTATCAATACATTTTTACATTAAACAAATCTGTATAGAAAGGTTTTATAGTTTGGAGCAAATCACCATATCTTGTCATCGTTATACAATGTGAGAGTTATAATATCTTAGCAATTTTCTATTATGACTGGCGAATTACTTTCAAAATTACACTTCGACATGAATAATCCACATTTCACTTTTTTGTTTTTTTACCTTACCTTAACATCCAACAATTGCAACAATTTAGACAAATTCAAACGAGGAAACAAATCAAGTTAATGATTATTGAGTTTATCAAATGGTCTTTTTGAAAAATAGCTCTTTGTAGTCGATTTCAGTCATCTAGCTAAAGGCACAGCCAAAACTTTTTTTAAATCAAAACGCAATTATTACTACCATGCAACATCAAGCAGCATAAAATGAAATCAAGTTTCGAGGAGGTTTCAGCAAGATCCAATGGATCTATCAGTTTCTGCTGCTATGAGATGAGCAACCAGTTCCGCTAAGATACCCAAGGGTCAGCTTTTTGAACCCGAAAAATAGCAAGATTCCGCAAGCCAAACTATATCTAGTGGATGAAAGTTCGAGAGTGGTAGCATCTGCTCTATGAGAAGATAAAGATATCTGCAAAGTCTATTGGATTTCAATCATATTCCCAGCTGGAATTTTGTGTCCCCATTCGAATTAATCAAATTAAAGATGAAACAACTCCTTGATTCTGCATCAAATCTAATTACCATCTATATTATACATTGAATTTTTGGATGCCAAACCGATTTAAATCTATACCATCACTTGAAACTGAACACTGGAGAGCTTTTTGCAATACCAAATTGATGTACCAACTTTTGCTGTTTAAAGATGAGAAATTTGGTATGGCATGACATCTAAAACATGGCTTTTTGTATATGAACATATTCGAAGTCCCGCAAAACAAACTGTGTTTAGTTGATGAAGGCTTGAGATTGACAGTCTTTTCTTGCTTCGCTGAATAATTAAAGACTTCCTTAAAAATATTGTTTATATTTTTGGTTTTATCTAGCTCATATGATTCATTTTAATTAGTATATAATGTAAATTGGAAAAGTTCCTAATTGGGACTTGATTTTTATGTCAAAAATAGCATAAACTTGTGGACTTTTTTGGATCCCCAGGTTGATGCAAATTGAAAATTTCCTATTTGGGTTCTGATATTAATGCTAAATGTAGCATAAACCTGGACATCTAAATAGGTCATGAGGTTTATGCTAAATGAAAATTTCCTATTTGGGATCTGATATCAATGCTGGATTTAGCATGAACGTTGAGGTCTATTTGAATTCCAAGATTGATGCAAACTGAAAAATTTCCTAATTGGGGCCTAATGTTAATGCTGACCGTAGCATGAATCTGGAAATCTAAATAGGTCTTGATGTTCATGCAAGTTGAAAATTTCCTAATTGGGACTTGACGTTCATGCTAGATTTAGCATTAATATCAAAACCTATTTGGATTTCCAGGTTCATGCTATTTAAAAAAATTTCCTATTTAGGTTCTGAGATTCATGCTATATCTAGCATGAACATCAAGACCTATTTGGATTTCAAGATTAATGCAGATTGAAAATTTCCTATTTGGGACCTGATGTTCATGCAACATTTAGCAGCTAAATATCATGCTAAATAGTTCATTACGTAAATTAGCAGCTAAATTCAACGGTTTTTTGTAATTTTTTTGCTTCCAATCGCTTTCAAACCCATTTCAAAAGTTGCGCTGGGTCCTAATCTTTTGAATGAGCTAAAAAAATTCCTGTTTGGTGCAGGATTTTCCTACTTTTTCGGCGTTTGAAAAAAAGTGGTTCCACGCAAAACCCCATAGTAAATCATTTCTGCAACCCATCAAAACCAAACCTTATATTGGCAATACAGCAATAAAAGTTGGATAGAAATGATCGCTGTGGATTAGGCTTGTATGTGAGCAAAATTCAGGCAAATCTATTTTTTTGATGAAAATCGTCAAAAAGTAAAGGCTTACCCCTTTGTGTTTTTGCAAATTTTGACGATTTTCATTTTTTCTTTGGATCAGACTGAAACTTGGTATAGTGATAGAATAGAAGAAAACAATAGGTTAGAGCTTGAGTTTGGTATGAAAAAGTGCTATATTTGGGTATTTATCGATAATCAAAGAAAAAAAAAAGCACTATGGGGATTTGCAGAGTGTGTATTTTGGAAAGTTGCTTGTAACTCAAAAAATAAAAGCTCAAAACGTTATTTTAGGTGATATATCGTAATGTGAGAAGAATCCCAATAATTCTAGATAGTTTTGAAAGCTTTTGGAGAAGAAAAAAAAATCAGTTGCTAAATAATTTAGCAGCTTGATGACTTGCTAAATAGATGATTACGTAATTTTGATAGAGTGAAAAGTTTCAAGATATATAGAGATCTTCCAACTACAAAATATTTGAGCTCGTGCGCATTTATTCATAGAAAACAAAATAATTGTATTCCAAAGTCCCATGTATTTGCTTCTTGACCAAATCGATACCATCCCTCTTCAATATGATTTTCTTTATTTTCTCTTGAACTGATATAATCGTTCTCTATCATATTTAGATGTTCCGAAGTTGCCAATGCTGTATACTCAACATCTTCATAGTCTCCCTCCCTGTATATCTCGTGTGCAAACTGCTTTCTGAGCCCTTCAACATCTACCCAGTATGTATGGCAAAATCCTTTGATTTTTTTTCTGCATATTGCAAAGAGTAGCCTGTGACTGGTGTCACACGCCGAGTAATTAGCCGCGAATACTTCACTTGTTGAAGGTTCACAGGCTCAATCCCACTCGACAAACAAATCATCACCCTTTTCAAAGTATCATGATTGCAAATAAGCTTTTCGAGATTTGGCGACACAAATGGTTGCCATGTTCCAGCTATTGTTAGTTTCTCTAGGTGTGTCAGTTGCTGACATTTCATGAAGATGGACTCCCATGCTGCATAGTAATAGCTCATCATATATTGAAGCTTGAGATTACTGTTTTCATCAAAAGTTAGAAAATGAGGGTTAAAGCAGTCCAAAGGCCCAAACTCAGTTACTATTGCCTCTGGATCAAGTATCAGATTCACCATATAATCAATCTCTCCATCCTTCACATTTGCACATTTGGCTATGACGGAAAGCACCATATTTTCAACATGGCTGCGACTCCATGTTCTGATCTCTTCCAAAGATGCGCCAGCACCACCGTTGACAATGTGTTTTAACAGATTGTCGTACTTAACACCGTGCTGTTGATATATATGATCAAAGTATGTAGTCTTATCGAACATCATGTCAAAAACTGGTCTGGAGCTATTTCTAGGTTTCCAGTCTTTTACGTGAAGCACTCTGAGCCTTTTGAGCCGTGGTAAGGTTCTGACAAACCACATCATATCTGGAGGCCCATGTACTGTCACCTTGAGTGTTTGGAGCCCTTCCGCAAATGATCCCACCATGTCATTCAGATAATCCCCCAGTCTAATGAATGCCAATGACAGGTGTTGGAGGTTGGGAAAGAGTGCTTTGAATTGGGAATCGGTCCTTGTTAAGTGAATCATATAACAATTCCATATAATCTCTAAAGCTTTGACGCATGGGAATGTCATGGTTTCCATATTGTTAATGAGAGGATCGTAAGCGCATATACATACATCAAGCTGATATTCGTAATACACCGACTCATCCAGATCTCTAAGTATGCAATCAAGTACTAACATTGGGTCCTCTTTATTGTATACATTTGATGTTTGAAGATATCGAAGCTTCTTCAATGACTTGCAAACTGACATCAGACCTAAGTACTTTTGCCTAAAATTTGACCCCAAATCTCTGTCGTATCTTTTTTCTAGTTTGATAGCCAGCCATTCGACGTTTACACAACGCCGAAGTCCAAAGATCAAAATATCCATATTATCCGGTAGAAGCATCCAAATCAAATTGAGTTTAGTGATCAATGTATGATTACAAACGTTGTGCCAGTGATATATACTTGACACCAATAGATGTATTGTGTACTTTGCGTGAAATGGACCCGAAGTTATCTTGTTAGTAAACGGATACTGCATATTAACGACTTTCCACAACTTAACCCGTCCCGGTGGGTTCTTGAGTCCCCATCAGGATATAGCACATCATTGTCTAGCGTTGTATATCTTAGATTTCCTTCAAGTTTGAGCTTGTTATTTTCATCATTAACCCAATATATTGGTAGAACTTCAGCTTTAACGTGTTGCAAGTTTGGGAACTGATCAAGATCTATACGTTCGATTGTATCTGATTTCAATAGCACACACCGATGGTCAAAAATGATTTGGTGGACGTGCTCCCTTTTGAACCATCCGTACTTTGTGACATTTACAAGAAATGTCTCATCCACAAACCGATAGTCTATATATTCAACGAGCTTTTTCTGGGAGCCATTTTTTCCTGCAGGCAAAATGTAGATGAGGTTCCATGAGCTTGGCTCAAACGCGTTTCTGAGAGATGGAGATACCTGTGTAAGTGACTTCAAGTCATAAGCACTTAAGTAGGTAGCTACTATGCGGTATAAGTCGTATGGGATCTCGTCAATCATGGTATAGAAGGCTTTGAACTATAGTTCTCTGAAACAAGAAATGAATAAATAAACATAGACAAGTAAACATATAAATGTACTGAAACAAAATAAATGTAAACATTATTAAAACGTAATGCTAGAAGGCTTTATGTCATGCCGTCACAAAAAGGCGCTTTTATTAATGCAATAATGAACATACTCAAGAGCATATATCAAGGTGAAAAAAAGGGAAAAAAATTTAATATCATATTGCTTATGTACTACAAATTTGTCTCTACTTTTTGTCAAATACTTTTCTACTAAACATTGTGACCTTGTAAGTATTGTCCACTTTATTTTTTTTATCTATTTTTCTATATTCCAGCCTTTCTTTTTTGTATCAGTTTTTAGAACTTGTTTTTATTCTTCCAAAGTTCTATAACTCTTAATAGGAATTTTACAAACTCTACTACTTTCATTGAAGAGCAATCTTCAAATAAACTTTGCAGGACTTCTTTGTCGCTGTTTATTCCATCAAATTGTCTTTTTGTTATATTGAAAAGGATGAATTGAAATGAATGAGTATTCTCAGTGAGTATAGATAGTTTTGGTTTTCTTTACTTATTAATTCTTTTTTTTTTTATTCACTTTATAATTGTTTTCTTCTTTTTTTTCTTTAGCATTAAGTATTGTCAATTTTATAGTCAATAGTTACTCAATATATCTTTATTATTTAAATTGGTTGTTCCATCTCCAGTGAAGAATCCCCTTCACTAGATCTGTCCTTATCCCTTTACTTCCCAGCAAACCTTTTTTATTTCCAGTTAATTGTCGTATTCATCCAAAACTCTTAATCCTGATATTGTCTGTTCTTAGCCTCTATTCATATTGCGCTTTCTCACCTCACCCTCGCATAGGCTCTCATCCTTTCCAAATCGGTCTCTTATAATTTCTGTAAGAGACGGTCTGGGTGACCATCTATGGAGTTATGGAAAGGTTCAAATATGATTCCGACACATACGATAGGAGGATCGTATGGCCAATATGATCTCATAAGGGCTTCTGGAGACAGAAATACCAATTAATAAAGAATATAAATATATCACTATAAAATCTTAGAAATACTTGTTGTTGTTCAAAGAAACAAAAGAACAATATAAAAATAAAAGGAAAAAGAAAAACTATTTATATCTGTAGAACTTCACAATAAAAACATATAAATTAATCTTATGATCCATGATAAATAATAATTATGATTATTATCTCTTTAACTATTTTAGTTATTAATAGTTTCATATCATAGGTCACTTCAAGGAACTAGTTACTATAGATCTTAATCCAATACTACTATAAATCATATAGTTAGTTCATGATCAGAATGTGGGTATAGATCAAAGGTTATTACTTAACTAAGGTATCATGAAGGCTCATACTACTTTATTTAAGAACATAAGGAGCACAAATGTCATTTAATATTAGACATAACAGGTTATGTTTCTTGAAATTTTCTGTAAGAGATGGGTTGGGTGACGAGGTCAATAAGATTTTGGTCTCTTACAATTTCAAGGAAGGTTCGATGGTCTAGTCGGTTATGGCATCTGCTTAACACGCAGAACGTCCCCAGTTCGATCCTGGGTCGAATCATCTTTTTCTACTTTTTTTTCTTTAACGAACAAGAAATACTTTTATCATATCTTCTTACTCAAGATTACATAAAAAAAATAATTACAAAGCATCTCGATTGATTTGAGATTCATTAAATATGTTTTTGATTAGCTATATTATAGAGTCATAAATATTTATTATAAGTATACCTTTTAACAGGAAAAAAAATAAAAATTCTTTTTAAAGGAAAGATGTGTCAGAAACACCAGCTGTTGGAGGATTAGGTGGTAGTTGGGGCATAGAACTTGAAGCATTTGGTAGGTTTGATTTGTCTCCAGATGCAGAAGTTGTGGCACCAGATCCGTATCTTTCGTTATACAGGGGGCATGCCTTGTTGGTTCGAATATGGCCAATGGCACCACAAGTTGCGCACTTTCTGGTAGTTGATTTGCCTTTACCGACACCTTTGTTGCTTTTCTTCTTGTCTCCAGGGGCAGGCATGCTTGTCAGCTTGGGTGGATCAAGACCGGCCTTCATAGCTTTACGAACCATACGCCTGTCTTTATTTCGTTGAAGTTTGGCAAGTTCAGTTTCCAAAATCTTGCGTTTTCTTCTGTTGGAATCATCATCGTCGGTGGGTGCAATTTGATCGGTTCGTTGACTGTAAAAAAAAAAAAAGTTAATAAAAAGTTAGTAAAACAAGAGTCTATATATATGTTCTCTTTAAAAATCAAAACATACGCCATGAGTTCATCTTCGAGTTTATGTCTGCGACTGACATATGCACGTATCAGATTTCTGTCAGTGATGGTTTCAACTTCTCTTTGTAAAGTTCCATTTTCGTCGCGACGGAATCTAGTGATTCGTAAAACTTTGGATTGTTGAGTTGCTGTGGAGTTATGAGAAAATAAAGAATCTGTATCTGTCTTCATTTGTTGTGGTGTAGGAGCAACAGATTGATTTTCAGCGTCTTCTCTTCTCATGTCAGCTTCGTCCCAGGTTAAATGTTCAATGCTTGGGTTGGAAAGCGATTTTGCTTGAGTATACCAAATACGCTTGATTTCTTCATCGTAAGCTTTTTGTTGCAAGGCGACATTGTAACTATGTCCACCGAATTTTGACTTGTCGAGTCTTTCATTAACAGACTCGCCTACGGCACGGAAACCACCTTTCATTGAGGTTCTTAAGAAACTAAATGCTTCACCGCTACCAGAAGGATCACCTTCACCATGCAATTGAAGCATAGCTTTACCTTGGGTAGCATTGATAAAGTTTCGAGTAATGTGCCAAGGAGCTAATTGTTCTTCGATACTATCTTCACCTTCTTCACGGTCATCAATTATTGTTTTTCCGTAACCGGCATCTTCCAAATGTTGTTGGCCAACTTGCATGGCTTCCAAAAGAGCAATATCTTCAGGAGAAATCATCAATCTAATAGCTTCTTCAGTAGGCAAAGGCTCAGAGGATTTTATTTTCCAATAGCCTTGGTCTTCACCGGTTCTTTGAAATTCCATAAACTCTTTCAAACGCTGTCTGTTTTGCATTTCGTTATGGTCAGGGAAATGAGGAGAAATATCTCTGACTGCGATTCTGTGTCTTTCACTCTTGTTGAGCAATCTGAAAACAACCATTTTGAGACGGTTTTTGCTTGCAGTAGTAACTTTACGTGAATGTGGACCAGGAATTGGAATCACTGGGAAGGTTTGGCCTACAGTAAACAAGTAAGGGATAGATCTTAAAAAGTATCTAACACCTTGTCCGCCACCTGTCGATCTTATAAGAACAAAGTCTGTGTTTTTGGGTTCATGCTTAAAAATTGGAGCTCTTATCATTTTGTTGTATAGAGTGGGGACAACGTTGCCGGGTTCAACGTAACCAAAATTCCAGAATGCACTCTTATCTTCGACACCCAAAACGTTGGTTTCACCGGTGGGAAGCTTGGGTCTTGTTCGATCGTCAGGGCTAGTTTTTCTGTAGTAATTTATAAGTTTGTTACCCATACCAAAGTTTGACAAAACAAGAGGGAACTCTTCAGAATACTCCAACAGGAAAAACTGGGCAGAATCGCCTAACGTCAAGTCAGTAGTTTTCGCCAGTAGTTCAGTAATTGGTTTACCCTTATCACGCTTCCTCTTTCGTTGTTTAATCTTGGAGAAATGAATGACAGTATTTGGCTTGATATGGAAAGCAGGTCTATGAAATGAACGCATTTGAGCTTTTGAAAGCTTGACCTTGTAATGAGGTGACTGGAGTCTCTGGGCGACCATTGAGTGATCAATTGTAAGATCACTAATGATACTACGAATCTTAGATTGATGATTTTCTTTAAGAAGATCGTAAGCACGGTCATTTGAAATGTTGTATCTTTGAAGAATATTTTTTGTCGATCGATCAGACATTTTAGTAGAAGAGCCAGAGCCAAAAGAGATCAACCTATGGCTCATTGAATGAGTGTCGTCGGTAAATAATAACATTGGATCATTCATATCCAATATTACTTTTGATTTATCAAACTTGAAAACACCCTCGAAAAAGCCTTCTTCATCCTCTGAATCGTACATATCTGGGTGGTATATTTTGATACGTTTAGATGGCCTTATGATTTCTTCGATATCGTCATCCTCTGTCTTTCTAGTGCCTAGGGTATTTGGCTTGAGGGTTGTTGTTTTTATGGGTAGATTATTTCTAACCTTGTCATCGACATCACTGTCATCATCATCGCTATCGCTGTCAGAAAGAGAGTTGCTTTGATTAGGAGCAGATTGTTTGACGTTTTCCATTTCAATATCGGAATCAGAAGAATCCTCCCATAAATGGCTCAGGTTCCAATCTGCTGTTGCGATTAAAATATCTTCTTCAAGACGTTTTGGTGATCGTTTATGTTGTTCCATTTTTTCTAAATCTTCAAGTTTTGGATATCTGGAATCTGAAATTGCTGCTATTGTTTGAGGAGTAATTTCAATAGTGTGACCATAATATGGGTCCATTTTACGCGTTGAAACTGCTCGTTTGAAAATAACTTTTTGGTCTGGTTCCACTTCAAGATTTACTTTACTGGGATATACTGGTTTTGGGTTTTTAGGTTTGGGTAGTGCCAAAGTTCGACCTTTTGGACCAAACATTGAGTTCATATCGAGTCTTCTGCCTACTCGAAAGTCGGGATAATAAGATTCTACAATGTCCTCCTTTGTTGGGTCATCTGTAAAAGAGCGAACTATTTCTGTTATTGACATATTATATCGCTTTCTTTTTCGCCTTCTTGCTTTTGCTTGTTCTTCAGCTTGCAATTTCATCATTGCTGCCTGTGTATTAGTTTGATCTGTTTGTGAAAGTAAGTTAGATGGATTGTTCATATCAAATGCAGTTGTAGCCACCGCAGATGGGTTCGAGATGCTTGCTGGTAGTCCTGTGCCAGGTAATGTTATGCTGGGGTCCATCCCTGAGAATAATGGATTTGAATGTGCATTTAGCATGTCAGCCCCCAGTCCTTGCCCTATTCCAAACGGTACTGATCCTGGTAACCCAGTCGATGAGTTTAGTCCAAGTGATGCTGGTAAAGGTATATCGCCGTGAATGTTTGTATTTGGAGCTGTAGGAAATTGGGATAACCCGTTGAAGCTTGTAAAGTCTGCTGTAGATATTCCTGTTGCTGGCGGAATCGAGAGACCATTTCCAAACCAATCGTCGTCGTCGAATGTCATAGCGGCTACTGCTGCTGCATAATCACTGCCGACACGTTCTTCTAGACTTTTCTCGCGTTGTGAGGTGTATAGGTCTTCTGTTCCTAGTGAAAAAAAATCATGTCCTAAAGGAGGTACTGAAGTTGTAGGGAAAATGCCTTGTGTTGTTATAGAAGAACTGGGAATAGCTGATGATACTGTTGAGTGCAAACCTGTTAATGATCCAACTGATGTAGTAAGATCTGAAGACGTCACAGTAGGAAACGAGGTTGATGGTGGAGGAGTAAATAGATCATCCAAGTCCATGTTATCTTTATTTTCTTCGTTATACTGTTTCATACCTGTTAGGCTAGTCGGTAATGTTGTTGAAGTAGTCTCTGGACGCGTTGATGTGGTTTCTTGATTATTGCCACTAGGCTCCTCGTCTGGAAGCTCTTCATCAGAAAGCTCTACGTCTTCATAGTCAATGGCATCTTCGGCATGCTGGATTGCACCAGAATCTTTGCCTGATCCTCGAACAGAACTGATTGCCTTCTCGAGGTTGTCGAATCCTCCAGCAATAAGAGCTTCATAGTCGTCATCTCCATCATCCGACATTCTTAAATTGTGTATAAAAGAAAATGATTTGTTTTAATAGTTAGACAGCCGATATCAAAATAAAAATTCCCCCTTTAAAAAGGAATTTTAGTTTGTCAAATGTCTGATGAAATAAATGTGAAAATATAATAAATAAAATAAAAAGTAGAGTCGGAATATAGTTAAGCAAATGGTGGAGGAGGTGAAGAAAAAGGAGCCATATAAAAAAATGAAAAAATTGTATTATGTAATCACACACGGCTGTTACTTAAGTGAGACTTAGAAAGAGCGTTAATTTGAACTCACTACTGTAAGAACTAATACATCCACCCATAATGTTGGTATATTTTTTAAAGATTCTTGATACTGTAAGAATAAAGGCTTGGGTTACTTAACTATGTTAATGATAACTCTAGATATATAGATACAACAATCAGCATTTGCAGAATAATAACGAAGTATATGTGGTCACGTGAAAACATAATCGCTAAATGCTTTGAGTAACAACGTACATTTAATAATCGAATGTCAAAACTATTATTAGTATTACAGTTATTTTTAATTTATTTTATATCATGAATCTATAGTTTGGAAAAAAGTTTTTTTTTTTTTTACTCAAATTCTACAATTACTTTTGGTTTCTTTGTTTTTCTTTTGTTGGCTCTTTTCTGCTTCTTTTCAAGTTTCTGTGTTTTCAGTTTGTCAATTTCTTCTTCATCAAGCTCACTCTCAGCTTCGGAAAAGTCTGTATTTTCAGCTTCAGAAAGAAATTCGCCATCGTCATTGATTCTGCGGCGTTTCTTCATAGATTCAAACTGTTCGATATCATCTGAAACCATAATACAGCAGTTGAGTCTGTTGCCAGTAGCATATACGGCAACTTGGTCACGAATATCTTTCTCCAAATTCCAAATAACAAGTTGGCCGTTTGATGAAACTGTGCTGAGAAAATGGGTTTTGGTGGGTTCGTGGAAGAAGAAATTGAAATGTTTGACACGGTTGCCATGTCCTTGTAACTTGAATGATGATTCGGGTAATGAGTCAATAGATATGTCTTGAACTTCTTTATCCTCCTCCTCTTCTTCTTCTTTTTCGTTTTCAGTTAAAAATTCAGATAGCGGAATGAAAATGACGCTACCATCATTATGAGAAGTAACGACATACTCTACGCCGTCCAAAGTATAAATTTCCATATGCTGAAGTGTTGAAGTAAACTTAAAGAGTCTTCCGACAATCTTTGCTGACTGTGACGAATAAACTTGGATTCTCTTATCGAAACCAACAACGAAATGTGCAGCATCGTCAGATTCTTTTGACGACCATCGTACCTTTCTAGGAGTGTCTCTTCCTACCTTCAATACTGAAGCCTTTCTGCAGGTCATGAGATTCCAGAGTCTAAGAGTTCTATCGTTACCAGCAGAGATGGCAATCTTACCAGAAGGGTGGATAGCTATATCGTTAATTCCGCCATCACGATGGCCCTTGAGCTCACCGAAAACTTCCCAGTCGGATGTACGCCAGACAAAGATCTTACCATCGTCGCCAGCTGAAAGAAGCCACTTTGAATCGAAAAACTCAAGCGCTGTAACATTTCCTTCGTGTTTCATAAGAGTTCCAAGTTCTTTACGTTTTTGGAGATCGTATATTCTGATATGCTCGTCGTTTGATCCGCTGACGAGATAACGTTTTGATTGTGCGAGACAACGGATGGACTGTGTATGCGGAGTGAAGTGGAAAACTGGAGTGAAAACTGGGCCGTCGTTATAAAGAGTTAATGAAAGGCATAATAATTGATGTTCGTATGAGCCGGTGATAATTCTAAAAACGGGAAGGTCTGCAATTCTCTTTACTGGTTTTGTTCCTGTGGCTGTAGTATTGTTTGATTCTGTAGATGGTTTAGGTTCGGGTTTTTCTGAGTTTTCAACTACTGAAACCTTTTTTGAAGGTTTGATTGAGTCTTTTGATTTTTTAGCCATTGTTTTCAGTAAATTATTATTATTGTTGAATGTTTATATTTTGAAAATTATAAAAAGATTGTGTAAAAGAAGAAAATGTTGTTAGATATTTTATCTGAAATATTTTTTTTAGATATGAAAAAATATAAAAATTTTGTTTGATTTGATCACGTGGTTCAGCCGTATTGTCATCACCCCTACTACTTACTCTCCAGTTTGAAATGAACCCTTCCAATAACTATCATAGCTATTAGAAATTCAGGTTTAAATGTTTAGGTATATATGCACATACTATAGCTATATATAGTATATATATTTAATATTTTGAAAAAAAGCAAGCAATTAGACCATAGTATCAAGCATTGAAAAAATCTAGTGCTCTTTGGATAGAATTAAAAAATTCATTTTATTACAGTATAGTAATACTCAAAAGAATGAGATTTCAATTAGAAGATAGACTTTTTTTTTTTTTCAAAGAAAAAGATATAGTATTTATTTATAATATGGTTTAGATAATATAGTAAATATTTATCCTTTTTAGTTTGATAAAACAAAAATTCTAGAAGAGGTATAAAAACCGCATCTTATATTCAATCTTAATCAAGGCATCTATTGATTAGATGCAAATTACCAGTTTAAGAATTATTCCCGAGCAATTCGAATTGATTTTCTTTTGTTGTTTTATAGTTATACATTTCATATTGATTTTGATTTGATATCCGATATCTTGCTTATTGATGTTATCTTTTTTTTTTGTTGTTTTTTAATATTGCGTAAAAAAATTTGGAGATGATGTGATTGAAGAAAGTCCGACTAAAGTTACCCAAAACTATTTTTTTTATTTTTCATTTTTCACTTTTTTTTTGTAGTATAAATATAACTTTATATTTCTTTTTAAAATTGAAAAATATAAATCAATTTCTTTTATCTTTAAATAAAAACTTTAAAAAAAATCAATCATGACTCTTGAACCATTTATTTCTGCTGATATAAAAAACCGCCGGTTTGTGTATCCAAACATTGCTCACAAATCGGTACAAAAAACGGACCCTGTTTTTGTTCCAAAGCTCGAGTACTTGGCTTACGAACCTGGGAAACCTCAAGGTGTACCATTACCAGGATCCGAAACGCCAGGGTTTTCGCCAGTCTATCGAAACGCCTACGATCCAGACCGACTTGCCTCAACTCCGCATCCAGAAATTTCCACCGTCAAGAATTTGTTTCTAACAGCAGTCAGAAATAAACCCGATGCAGATTGTTTGGGTGAACGAGTTCTTGGTCCAGACGGGCAATGGAGCGACTATGTTTTCGAAACTTATGCTCAAGTCTCGGAAAAGGCAGAACATCTTGCGTCGGGGATTTTGTACTTGTTGGAAAAACATGCAAGTGATAGGAAACTGATTGGTGAAGAGGGGGCCGACGATGGACTGAATTGGGGGAGCAAGCCACAATCTGTTGTCGGGTTGTATGGGCCAAACAGCAAAAACTACGTGATTGCTGATCTTGCGTGCGTCTATACAGCGCTTGCGTCAGTGACTCTGTACGACACTCTTGGCCCCGACTCTTCGGAATACATTATCAGTCTTGTCAACGTCCCGTTAGTTTTTGCTTCTGCTGAACATATCCCGTTACTGTTATCCGTAAAGCACAGACTTCCTTCACTCAAGGTCATTGTTGCATTGAATAGTCTCTCACAAGCAGCTTACGAAAATGCTAATGGCGTTAGTTTGTATGAGTTTGATAATGTCATTGATTTGGGCAGAAGCTTTCCACAAGAACTGAGAGACCCAGTTGCTGATGACGTTTTCACAATCAATTTTACTTCAGGCACGACAGGCAGCAGACCCAAAGGTGCAATCATCACTCAAGCAAACATGCTTTCTCATTTGTCACTTCCTCGTTACCACGACTTTTTCGGGCTCAACAAGTCTGATTCAACAAAGCCACAACATCCTCCATCATTTTTATCATATCTTCCTTTGGCACACATCTACGAGCGCTGTAATGTACACGCCTACCTTGGCCTAAACGTAAGAATAGGATTTATCCACGGCGACGTTTCCACTCTTTACGACGATCTCCGCGTCCTCAAACCGAGCATGATCTGCGGAGTTCCTCGTGTTTGGAACAAGCTTGTCGTCACCTTAAAGTCCATCACTATCGATTCTCCTGACCCCGCTACCCGCACACTTTCTCGTCGCGCATATGCCGAAAAACAAGCCTGGCTCCACAAAACGGGGTCTCCTCGCCATCCTACTTGGGACAAGTCATGGTCTGTCAAGCTCCGTGAATCAATTGGTTTTGACAATGCCGAAACCGTCATGTCTGGAGCAGCACCGTTAGCAGGCGAGTCCTTAGAATTTTTAAAATGCGCGTTGGGTGTTGACGTTATCCAAGGGTACGGGCTCACAGAGACGGTTGCGGGGGTTGCAATGTCATTAAAGGACGACCCTGAGGATGGGTCGAACGGACCTCCTACACCATGGTGCGAGATCAAACTTCGCGACCTTCCCGAGCTCGGATACTTTATCAAGGACAATTGTGGTGAAATTTTAGTTCGTGGGCCAAGTGTTTTCCAAGGATACTACAAAAACGCTGAAGAAACACAGAAATCGTTAACAGAGGACGGATGGTTTCATTCTGGCGATGTTGGCAAGATTGACAATTTGGGTCGAATTTATATTATCGACAGAGTCAAAAACATGTTCAAGTTGGCGCAGGGAGAATACGTTGGTCCAGAAAGAATAGAGGCCTTGTACCAGTCGGCATCGTCTTTGATTACACAGATTTTCATTGATGGTAGTAGTCTTGAGACTTACTTGGTCGGAATTGTAGGAATCACTCCAGAAACTTATTCGTCATTTTTGGGTCAAGACTTTGGTATTCATATCAAGCCGGACGAAATCCACAGACTTAAAGAGACATTCAAAAGACGAGATGTACGTAAAGCGTTTTTGGAAAAAATCAATTCAGATGTGAAAAATAGCAACACAGGATTGAAGGGTTTCGAGATTGTCAAAAACTTGGTTCTCTACATTGAACCTTTGAATGTCGATAACGGTTCCCTAACATCTACCTTAAAAGTTAAACGCCCACACACGAAAAAACTTTACGACTCTGATATCAAGCAAATGTACAAAGAAGGACCTTTAATTACAAAGTCCAAGATTTAAATAGAGATATATAATAAAAGTTTTTATTTTATTTTTTAAAAATATATAACATTAACTATCTTTTTTTTATTTTTGTATTTCATTAATTTATTTCTGTTCATAAACTCAATCAACTGTTTATGTCGACAGTGACTGTCAAATTACCTGGGCCAGCTGCCACAGTGGTTGGCTTTCCACTTTCAAAGTGAGTAATGGCAACTGTAGCTTCACCCAATTCTTCACTTCTGCCCAATTTCTTATGTTCATAAACCTTGAAAAGCAATTGACTAGAAGAGTCAGCTCTGAATGAGGTGATTTCTTCAATCTTGAATTCACCTTCAGTACCTGAGTTTTTGTAGTTTTTGCTCTTTAACAATTCCTTTTCCTTTTTACCTATTAAAGAGGCTCTGATTTGAAGATGGCCAACTGAGTATCCAGAAGCACCAGTAATAGTCATTCTCAAAAGAGAAGCGTTGTTTGTGGTTGAGCTGTCATCGTTGCTAACAATAGAGCCGGACTTACGGTGACCCAAAGCTTGTCTAGATGTATTATTGTCTGAATTATCACTGCTAGATCTGCTTTGCTTTGGAGAAAAGTCTTGATTTTGGAAATTAGCACCACTAGAGGCTCTATTCTTATCACTCTTTCCCTTGAACAACTTGGAAGCACCACCCTTGATACCACCCAAAACGCCGCCAACACCATCAGCGACCCCACCGACAACGGCTCCAGCAGCAGAGGCACCAGCTCCAACGACGGTGGCACCAGCGCCCGCAGCGCCAACAATAATCTTACCTGGAAGAGCAGCTCCAGAAGAAAGAGTACCGCCAATACCAGAAGAGTTGACTCTTCTAATGACATAAGAAGGCTCAAAGTATAATCTAAGATGGACAGTAGCATCGGGAGCTTCTTCCAAAGGTAAAGAAAGATTGGCTGGTTTCAATGGCTCCAATTTGGCCAAGTCAATAGTAGCTCTACCCAAAAAGTCGTCATCTCTACCCATATCCCAATCCCAGATTTCAACCGCAAATTTGGCTGCTGTTCTAGATGCAATTTCTGTAGAAACCTTTTCATTCCAAACTGGATTCAGAGTCTTTTTATTCTTGTCAGTCTTGAGGATCTTTTCTCCGTTTAAAACAACAACAGCATAAGGATCAGAGTATCCGTTTCTGTCAGCAGCTGGAACATTTTCAGCGTTGATGACTTCAACCTTTAATGTACCCATATTGTTGATGGATTCAGAGAGGTCAGGTTCCATGAGAAGAGGGAAGTATCTGGTTCTGATATTGACAGATCCTACAATCTTTCCGTCTTCATCCTTGAATTTAATGGTGTGTGGTTCATAGTATGCACTCTTCAAAACTGAAAGTGTAGGCATTTCACATGTTCCCAAAAAGTCATCCTTCTTTGGTTTATTGACCTTTGTAACCAATTGGAATCTGAGTCTAGACCAATCCAACTCAAGAATACTGACTTCACCAGTTTCACTGATATCTTGAGTTCTGTTTTGGATACGTGGAGTGCTGTAAGATGGGTTGATGTTTGCATCAGAAAGAACTCTAATATAAGTATTAGATTCCCTGATGTTGGCATTGAGGAAAGTGATGGCCAGAACACCAGATTGACTCTTGACAAGCTCATCCAAAGGAATATCAGGAAGCTCATCTTCTTCAACCTTTTGCTCATTCTCAGCCAAAGTTGCAGTGTCGTCGTCCTTTTTATCGTCAGAGTTACCCTCTGCTTCAGCCTTGGCCTTTTCAGCGGCCTTTTCGGCAGCTTCCTTGGCCTTCTGCTTGGCGTCATCAGGATTCATAACTCTAACAGATGGATAGAAAGAAATTGTGTAGTGAAGAGTACCCTTTGGCTTCTTGTTCTTCATGACAAACATAGAAGTTCGTACAGAAGACTCTTCATATGGCAAATAGTTTCCGTCTTCATCAGACTTGATAAAATCGTTAGTGTTGAGTTCAAAGTGACCAAGAGTTCTATCCTTGCCAAGATTTTCAACATCCATAGCCTCAATAAGAAGTCTTTGGCCAGCGGAAGAGACGGGAATGTAAATAATTTCGTCCCAAACAGGATTCAAAGTGTCATCAATACCAATAGTTCTTCCACGTTGGAAACCGTTGAGGAAGACACGTACATAAGGATCGACCTTACCAATGGTTTCCAAATTACGCATATCTGTACCCTTGATGAGGTGTAAGCGGATGACACCGATTGGTTCAACATAGTTGCGCATGGCATCGCCACCCTTGAGGGCAACTGGCTTCCAGGAAGCACCAAGTCTAACACGACCAGTTGGCGTCAAATTGAACCAATCGTCGCCCTTTTCAAGACTAGCCAAAAGCTTTTCCAAGCTGATTTGATAAGTTCCAATGACTGGATCAGTAGCAAGACCTCTGGAGTCCTTGATACGGACACCCAACATGCAACGATGTTTATCAGTGACAAGAAATTCGAAATTGTCGTCCCAAACAGGGTTGTTGATACGCTTGAGAGACTTGGATTGATGGATAAGGTTACCGTTAATGAGCATATCAGAGTATGGAGAAAGTTGGCCAACCATAGATTTTGTGGCATCCAAGTCCTTTGCTTGATGAACCCAAAACTTGAGGATACCAGTTCTTGACTCTGGTGGTGGTTCGATGGTACCATCTTCCAACTTTCTGCCTTCCAAGACAGGGTACCAGTGGAGTTGATAGTTCAAAGCACCTCTTGGCTTACCACCATCTCTAACTTCACCATTCAAGTTTTCTTGATCAGGATCGGTTTCCAAAGTTTCAAGTGGGATGTTGACAACACCAATAAGCTTGTCTTTACGGATATCGTTGTAATCGAAAATAGAGACAGTAAGAGTTTCGGAAAGGTTGTTGATAAGAATATACTTTGTTTCGTTCCATGTGGGGTTCTTGGTTTCATGAATGACCTTAGTTCTAGCCAATTCTTCACGGTTGTTGATAGAGAAGACGGCATATGGATCGACAGTGTTACCAAGAGCTTCACTTCCCTTAAGACCATGAGCATTGAAAACAGTGATAGCCAAAACACCAATAGCGGATTCGCCAACAACACCGGCAAGAAGTTCTTGAATGTTGATTTGGTAAGAGTTTGGAGCGTAAAGCATTGGACCCAAGGTTTCGTGGGTAGTGCTTTCGATAAAGCTCTTAAGACCTGGAATAGCAGTAATATCAGCACCAACTGGCTTCAAAGAGAAATCAAACTCAGGAGGTTGAAGGAAGGAAAGATCAACAGTCTTAATATGTGGGAACATGGTAATAAGCTTCATACGGATACGAGCAGTACCAGAAAACATCATATCCTCAACATTGATTTTGATACTCTTGGAAAGAGCACCCTTACCAATACGAACAGCAAGAACAACCTTTGGATTGACCTTGTTCTTAAGTTGACGGTAAGTTAAATCTTGGGTATCGTTAGGAATGAAAGAAGCTCTCCAATCCATGACGACAATATCTTCGTCAGTTCTTGGGTGAGTTCTAACAAATTCAATTCTTGGGGGCTTTGTACCCAAGGTAAAAGTGTCAATGGAAAGTCCTTCAATGAAGGAAGGAGTCTGGCCTGCCAAAATATTGTTTGCTTGAGAAACTACCATTTCAGATAAAACTGGTTCGTAAATGAGCCAAAACTTGACAAGGAAAGAGTTCATCCATTCCATAGATTCTTGGTCGCTTTCCAATTTGCGAAGAGAGGATTCACGAAGCAAATCGTCACGAACACGAGATCTCAAACGTCGGATACTGGTACGGTAAATGGTAGCTGTGAATGCCAAAACAATTGCAAGCCAGGCAATTCCACCGCCAAGGCGAGCGACGAGCCATGAGTAAAAGGCAGTCAAAACAATTAAGGCAGTATTGTGATACCAGTCACCATAGAACTTGTCTGAAACATAAGCTTCCAAAAGAGTGGCGCGGTCTAAAAGATCCTGAGTCTCTTCTTGACTCATAGAATCTTCTTCGGTCCAACCACCGACTTGTTTCCAACCCAGGTACGAAGCAGGAATTGGTTGTTTAGATGGGATTTCTTGACTTTGTGCGACATCCTAAAATGAGATGGAATAAATATTAAATTTAATATAACCAAAATTTCATGTTTTAGTTAAATGAAAAAAAGAGGGGGTGATGATTATATCATTTGAATAGTTAGTAAATTTTGAAGGCATTGATTAAAATAGAGTATGAAATAGAGGTAGTTGAAGAAGAAAAAAAGAAAAGGTATGGGATGCGTCATATATACGTCATGTCTTATCTTGATATGACAATAGTATGATGTTATAGGTAGTTGAGAAAATAATGAAAAATGAAAAATGAAGAAAATTAGAAAATACATACGTCTTCAGTAATTGGCTTTGGTTTAGGAGGTGGAGGCTTTATAGTGTCAGGGTCTTGAGCAGGAACTTGAGTTTGTTCATTAGGAGATTGAGATTGACCTTGTGGAGCTTGGGTTTGACCAATAGCAGCCTGTGCTTGAGCTTTAACAGTGGATTGAGATTGAGCAGGAGGAGGTGGTGGTGCAGCACCAGATGGGTGTGGAGGAGATTGGTTTCCAGATTGCTGGGGTTGCTGTTGTTGCTGATATTGTTGTTGCTGTTGTGGTTGTTGTTGTTGTTGTTGAGGCTGAGATGAACGTTGTTGAGGCAGCTGCTGATGTTGTTGTTTGACTTGGGGAGGTAGGGCATTTATGGGCATTTGTTGTTGCTGTTTGTAAACATCTCTAGGAGAGATATCAACGGGAGCAGAACTTCCAGACATTCTAGCACCAGCATTGACAGCGTTTGGGTTTGAGAGCTGAGCTGCTGGGAAGGCATGGCCAGTTTTAATGGCATTTTCGGTATCACCTGGTCTGAAATTTTGTGAAGTTACTGCGGCAGCTGGAGCGATTTTGCTTGCAAGTCTGCCGGCAACTTGTTTTGGAGTATCTCCTTGTCTTCCAGCAATTCCATTGGCAATAAACTCATTTCCAGCACCTGGATTTCCGTCAGGTTGTTGAGACATTGGTTATAAGTTTTCAAAGATTATCCCTTTATCCGTATAGATAGAAAACGCTGGTTATCAGTTCTGATATATAAAAAGAGAGTCAATCAAATAATGGTGATTATTATATCTATAAATATAAAGATGAAGAAAAAAATGGGATTATTATTAGAAATTTGCAATTGATAATTTTTCTATTCTTGCACTAATAGTAAACCAAAGGGTTGGTTGAGTGGAAAAGAATGTAAACAAAAAGCGTACCAATTGATAATAATTTATGTCGGGGTTTCTACTATTAGGTAGAGTCCTCAAGATGATGATAATGATGAAGGGTATCTAGGAGGTTTGATAAAAAAAAGAGTTTCAAGAGTGAAAAAAGGGGAAATTATTGGTTCTAAACAATTGAGTCGATTGTAAAGAAATTGGAGATGTTGGAAGAGAAGGTGAGTTTGGTAAAGAAGAAAAGAAAAAAAAAATAGAAAAAGGTGGTGGAATTTTTAAATTGTGACTTTTTTTTTTTTTTTTTTTTTTTTTTTTTTTGTTGCTGCCTTAACCATTTTGTTTTTGGCTAACTACGCCTTGAAAAAAAAATAATATATGGTACTGCCTCTTCCCCGCCATATTCTACCCATCGTCATCATGATACAAATATGAACATGGTTCCATTTTGGAACAGGAATGACATAAATGACATAACAGTGTACACGAATGAAACTTTTACTATGAAAATTTGCCGTATTTCTGGGCACCTGAAAAGTAATTGAAACAATTATTTGAAAATAAGTAAAAAAAAAAAAGGGTTTGGATGAATGTCATTCAAAACATTGATTGATATTCATTACTATCAACTATACCCATTCATCATCATTATCATCGACATTATCAATAATGATACTAGTAATACATACTATATGAATGAATTAAAGATCTTGATGTTCATCATAACTCAGATGGAACTCTGTGCTTAAATCCCAATTAAGAAAAACAATCAAACAAGGTTTTTTTTCCTTCTTTTTTTAGATTTTGTCTTGGTTTCATTCTTTCATTCCATTAAGGGAAAATATCTCCCCTCTCTCTCTCTCTCCTTTCTTTACAAATTCAATAGAAGCAATCTGCATAACGGCATTGCCCAATTCCGCTTTCCCCATAAAATTTCAATTCCATATTACAACAAACAGCCCATGATAAGGTAATAAATAGCATTGTGTTACCAAAAAGAAAAAACTCCATACAGCTTGTATTTAAAAATCTGTACACGTGATTTACGGATTTTACACTAACCTTCTTCTTAAACCAATATCTACACTGCACAATATTCTTTAGAAGAACAAAAAAGATTAAAAATTATTCATTTATCATTATTATGAAAGCAAGTATTTGAAATATAAAATTACATCATTAATTTATTAGTTATTATTTGTTTTCTTTTTTTTTTAAAATACAAAGTCATCAAGTCATTAAAAAAAAACAAAAAAGCAAAAAAGGAGAAAGAAGGAAAAAAAAAAAGAGTTTTGAATAGAAGTAGAGAGAGAGAGAAAAAAAAGAAAAGAATGAAATTATAATGCTTACAATCCAACCTTGGAAAGCATTCTTCTCTTCATTTCATTAAGGCCATAACCAACCATTTTCCATCCACCAACATTGACAGTATCACCATTTTCTTCCAATCTTCTAACCAAGTATTCCTTAGTTTCCTTAGTAGGTCCCCATGGAACATACTTGATAACCTTGTGGCCACGCTTAGACAATTCTTCACCTTGATCTTCAGCCATACCCATCAATTGACCAAAAACAACAGATTCGTCTCTGCTCTTGACAATGTCCTTGTACTTGGCAAGCTTTTGGTCAACAAGGCTCATGCTTTCTTCGTTATGAGAGGCAACAATGACTCTGCCAACAATAGATTGCTTACCAGTTTCCCAGCCCTTGATAATGTGATCGAGCATCAAAGAAACACCAGAGTTGTATGAGTTGTCAGTGTCTTCCTTGGTCTTGTGGATAACGTTCCATCTGTCGGGTTCGCTATGAACATAGGCACCACGAACCAACTTGAGAGCAAGTTGATAACCGTGTTCGGCAGCGTCCTTCAAATCAGACTTGAGTTGGTCAAGAGAGTCTTGCAGGTACATTTGGATAGTACCAGCGACAATGACCTTGCCGTCCTTGTTGAATTCTCTCATCATGACTCTTTGGGCCTCATAGACACCAGGTTGCAAAAACTTCTTTTCAGCGTCAAAAACAATGACAACTTTGCCTTGGCCATGTTCAGCAGCGTACTTGCAGATTTCTCTGCACTTGTCCAAGTATTGGTTCCACAAGTCTGCGTAAGCAGGGTTGTTGTATTCCTTCAAAATGGTAGCAGACTTTGGCATAAGACCAGTGGGCTTCAAAGCAACGTAGCCAGAGATTGGTGCTCTGTCAACAGTTCCGTTTTCGTATTGGTTGTGAATATTGTCATAGTGTTGAACCAAGATTTGGTCAATGGAAGCCATGATTTCGTTAACTGCATTGTTCAAAAGAACGTTGCTGTCTTGGGCACCACCTTCAGCGTCTTCAACAGAGTAAGAAATCATCATGTTTCCAAAGCCGCGCTTGTAGAGTTTAGCGCCAGTGTCGACAACTTCTTGAAAGGTTTCACCACCGCAGTAGATTGGGTAGACGAATTTCTTGATAAGAAAGTTGGGAGTGTATTGCATAGCTTTTGTGGCGGTTTTGATCAAGAGTGGAGAAGCAGTCATTCCTGCAATGGCAGTGTATGAAAACAAGTCCAAAGCTGGCAAAGACTTTAAAAACTGAGGAGATTTAGTAGAGTCGACAATGGTATGGTTATTATGCTGTTGGAATTCATTTTGTTGTTCTGGGCTGGAAGGTGTGGTGGTATGAGTAGAAGAAATGGTAGCGGCCTTCTTTATAGAAGATGAGGAGATGCGTCTAACGCTTGGGTATAATGAAAAAGCTTGTCTTTTAGATAAGGCAGAGATACAGAGCTGGTGACGTTGCATTGGGATATATATATATATATATTTATGAATGAGGAGAGGAAATAATAGTAATAAAAATGCAAATAACTGTAAATAAAGGTGTTTTGTTTAAAAGTTATGATTTATAAAATGCTAGTAGAGTAGTATCTATAAATAATAAATGCTAGATATTGAATATGAAGAAAAGAAAAAGAGAAAAAGAGAAAAAAAAGTTTTATAACAAAAGAAGGGAAAATGATCTCTTTTTATAACTTATTTTTAAAAACACCACTCTGTTTATAATTCAAAAAAGGGCCGTTAAGGCTATTGAAGGCAATTTCTAAAGAAACAATTAGAAATTAAAAAGTCTGGAGAGAGAGAGAGACAGGCAGTCAGATATTTTTTTTTTTTTTTCTTTTTTTGATTGTTCTTTTGATTTCCCACGATAAGAAAAAATAAAATGGGATCGTTTACCCAAATAGGCAATGCATGGCTTGTTTCATTTCAACAAAATGCCATAAATCCCCGTGTCACCTGGCCATTGAGATTTGGAGTTTCGGGGCTTCTGGCTTGGTTTTATTTTTTTATTTTTTTTTTCTTTTGTGAGTGTCACATGGCAAACAATCTCTCAAAGCCACAACCACTTTAAATTTTTTTACTGTTAATCTCTTAAGTAAAACAATTAAAAGTCCGATGTCAAAATACTTTTCAGCGTCCTCATAACAAAAGTTACTCTGGAATTTTTTTACTTTTTCCAACATCTGACTTTAAAAATCTCAATATCTAAAAAAAAAAAAATGACTATCTATCTATATCCTTCCTTCCTTCCCCACTACTACTATTATTACTACCACTATAAGCTGATACTACTAATATTATTACTAAAAAATCTCGCTGTTAATCACCCAATCCTTTCTAATGTTTTTATTTTTACACCAGCCACTATATAAATCATTCCATATTTTTCCCATAGTAGTAAAAACTCACACTTTTAGACCGACCGGCAATTTAGGCACTTCTCGCCCGGAGGTCAAAAAAAAAAATTCTCATTCCAGTTACCTTTTATTTTTGACATAAAACGATCCAATCATTCGTTCAAGAATAGCCGTTTGTAAGAGTATTAGCAGTAACGGCACTATTACCACTATTACCACTATTACTATTATTACTATTATTTTTAATTGAGTTTTCCTTTTATGTCCTATCAATATTATAATTATTTTTTTTTGATATTTGTTTATACTCTCCAGTTTTGTAAGCCGTTTCTCGGTATTTCAAATATTTTTACTCTGGTTTTTTTTTCATTATACAAAATTTAGAAATAAAAAAAAAAAAATATCCGTCGAGTCTTTAAGATATTATTTCCTTTTTTCCTTATAGATATTTTTACCTCTCCGAGAAAACCGATCATGTTTTTTTTTTTTTTTTTTCAAATATCTTTTTCTTTTCTCTTTTATTTTATTGGAGAATCTTTATTTGATTGATATGACTGGTCTCTTTTTTTTTACTTTGGTTATAGATAGTAATAATATTTATTTTTTTGTTTGTTAAATTCTAGCCATGTTTCAACTTTAAACCCTGTCCTTATTTCTCCTGCCTATCTTTTTTTTGTAGTATCAACCTTGTATAGTTTTCAAAATGACTATATATATAAATAAAGAATAAAGGTGATATGTAAATACATTATTACCCACTCTAATTATAAAGAAAAAAAAAAGGTTTGTCTTTATTACATGACAGTTTAGTAAGTAAGTAAGTAATAGTAAAATTAAAATAGCCGTTGAGTTGTTATTGTTTATTAGCTGGCAAAAGTTTTCAAAGGTGGGTTTTTTTGTCTTGTTTCCCATCCAAAAGTTTTTTTTCAACAGCACCACTCTTGTTCTTTGAAGAGATTTTAAAAGGAAAAGATAGAAGTACAAAAAGCTCTTTTATATATAGTATATACTATCTATGTAATAATAAGAGATAATCTTTAATTCAAGTTGGATAATGAAATGCATGACTTTCTTTGACCGTTTTGGGTGGTAGTTTTTTGGTTATCTTTGTTTTGTATTTTTAAGTTAGTTAAATGCCAAATCTACATTAATATTCTAAACACACAATGAAATTGATATTAATGATATAACTAGTATTTCCATTATAATAATAACAATAATATTATTATCATTATCAAAAATACGAAATATTTCTAAAAAGAACAAATAAAATTTCCTTTTTTGTGGTGATCAAAATATTCTTTGACAAATCTTGCATTAATTTCGTTACAGATATCAAAAAAAGAGTCTTTTTTTTTTACAATGATAAAATTCTTTATAATGAGGATTTTCCGGGGTTTGTTTTGAATATTGAATATCATTATTGATATTATAATAATAATAATAATAATAATAATAATAATAATAATAATAATAATAATAATAATAATAATAATAATAATAATAATAATAATAATAATAATAATAATAATAATAATAATAATAATAATAATAATAATAAAAGAAATTTATCATAATTCAATTCAATAAAAGATGAAATCAAATTCATTTAAAACCAGTCTAACAAGAAAAAAAAAAAAAAAAAAAAAAAAAAAAAAAAAAAAAAAAAAAAAAAAAAAAAAAAAAAAAAAAAAGATGATCATTATCTTATTAAATTCGACGTATTAAATCAATAATAAAACATAATACCTATAGGTCAATCGGCCTATACAAAAGAAAAACCCATATCATCAATACAAGATCATCTCAAAGAAGACTGAATGAATAAATGTTCAAATATTTGAATTATCGATTGAGTTATTCTGCTAATAACAATAATAGCCAATAATAACAAAATAGAAAAACCTCAAAAATTGATCATTTCGTAAAAAAATAAAAAACTTCTCCTTTATTTGACCATATTTTAATTTTAACAACCTGAAATGAAATGCCCTTTTGTTTTATCTTAGTTATTTCAATTCCGTTTATCGTACATATTATTATATCTATAGAGATCATATAGACACAAGACATCAAAGACATAATAAAAACACAACAAAAATACAATTATTAAAGTATCAACTTATAAATATATAAAAAAAAAACAATAGTAAAATATAGTAACAAAAACAAAACAAATATATAAAAATAGCACAAAATAAATAATAATAATAACAAATGTTCTATTCTTCTTCTTCTTCTTTTGTTATTAAAGAAAAGGATAAAATAAAAAAAAAAAAACAGAAATAGTTAATAAATAAAGCCAATTATAAAGCTGCAATTAATGCGCTTTCCGTTTTGCGTTAACCATGGTAATTTTTTTTTATTTCTTTTTTTGAAAGAAGCGAAAAAAAAAAATAAATTAATAAATAAATAATGTCATTAGAATTCATCTTGTCCTGGATACATTCGATATCCATTCAAATCTTCATTCATATAAAGTAGTTCGTCCATTCCTTGTTGTTGACCTGAGCTTGTAACTGCAGAAGACATCGAGGTAGCTACATTTCCTGATGCCATGTTTGATGACATGACTATAGAACCTCCACTAGTAGTTCTGTTTCCACTCACAACATTGTTATCTCGGCCTGCCGAATACTTATTGTTATCCTTCATTTGTAGTTGAACATGTTGTGTAGTAGCGTTTTTTCGGAAAGATGTCATTGGAGATCCCATTTCAGAAACATCAAATTCATGAGGATATTCACTACATCCTGATTCTGATGGTGTAGGAATAAAAAATGATGTACTATGAGTAGGATATTCTGAACTGTTATTATTATTATTATTAGTGTTGTTGGTGTTATTGCTATTACTGTTATTGTTTGGACTCTGATTATTGGTTCCATAGCTGGCACTGTTATTTATTTGACTTCTGCTATTGTTTGTACCACTTGCTGAGTTACTATTTCCACTGGTTCCTGAAGATGCCAGTTGATTCATAATGTGATTGCTGACTGCTCGTTGTTGCCGGTTAATATTATTATTGTGAACTGTGGTACCATTATTAAATTGTTTAACTGTTGACCCACTTATATTGGCTTTGGAGATTTTATTGCGTAAAGTTTTTGGATATAATGCTGAGTGGGAAGAATCACCACCACTCGAATTATTATTATTATTTGACAAAGAGTCGTTACTTGATTGATTATTGTTTGTAGAATTTCCATCGTGATCGGGAGAGTATGCGACAGTCGTCTTTTGAGGTTGCTGCAATTGCACTTGTGGTTGTTCTGCGATAGGAACCAAGATTGGTGTGTATAGGCCATTTTCATCTTGTTGGTACATGACTCGAAATTGTGATTCATCATATGAAACTGGAGGCTCAGGCTTGATGTCGCCCGAGTCATATTTAGGATTATCAACTTGGGAAACATAGTCAAGTGGGAAATCGCTTTGAATTTCTTCTTGCTTTGTAGTAGATGAATTTTGTTTATCGTCCTTATCTATATCTTGGACATCTACAGAAAAGTTTGAAAAGTCAACGGGCTGAACTAGTTGAGGAGCGGTGCTAGTGTTGTTTGTAGCGTTAGTGGTGGATGTGTTACTTGGTGCTGCATTAGTTGAAACATTGTCTGAGGTTGTTGTGATGTTGTTACTAGGGCCAGTAGTACTACTAGGCAAGGTTTGAACATTACCCATTTGATTAATTATAGGCATGGTAGCATACTGCTGTTGCTGCTGCTGCTGCTGCTGTTGTTGCTGAGCAGCAAAAATGCTATAGGGAATAAAACTTCCATCAACAGTTTGGATCATTGCTTGTTCTGTGGGCATCATCATTTCTTGAGGCATGTAGGGGTTCATTCCGCTTGACTGTAAAACAGGTGGCTGGCCTATAAGCATTGGAACACTACCAGGGGGCATTGAACCAGGGTGTACACCATTTCCTACAGCGACAGCCATTTGAGCGGCGGCGGCAGCAGCAAAGGCAGGATGTTGGGCATGCATTGGGTGAATTCCTGGTGGTAAAGGAGCTCCGGCCATGTATTGTGGTGCTCCCATAAGGTCGTGTGGAGGCATACCTGGAATAGGGCCCATTTGAGGCATCGGAGGGTAGTATTGAGAAGGAATTTGAATAACTTGGCCAGATGGCATGTTGATTGTTGATGACATTATGCTCGATGCATCGGCTAGATCTGCTAAATGTCGAGGAAACTTTTTGATAATTTCCGGAAGTTGGTCGTGGAGAGTTCTGGAGGAGTCATATTGGAAAGAAAGAGCCGGATCTCTCACTGCAGTGGTGGAGGGCTGATTATTGGCAAGTTCCTTCTTCAAATCGCGTTCCAAGGCATCTTGGAAAAGACGATCGTGATTAACTGAATACCAAAAGAAAATCTTTTGTTTCTTTTGAGTTCGCACGCAGTTGTTGCGATAGAGAAATTCTAAAAATTCTGATTTTGGCTGTTCTAGGACTGCATCTGTTTCGCACTTTAAATTACGTAAATCCGAGAAAATACCTTCCTCAAACTTTTTACGATTGGTAATTTCGCGCCCGAAAGCCTCGAATCTAAAAGAAAGACATCTAACAATGTCCGTGCCTGTTATAAAATAGATGTTTCTCCATACTACACAGGATATTTGTTCCTTGTTGGGGAGGGTGTGTCTGTAGATTCCTTGACGTCCACTTAAATTATTTGGTGCAATTGACAAAAAGATTTTGACTAAAAAGAGAAATAGAGGTTAATTTTAATTGCACTTAGCTTGCTGATCCAACATGAATCGCGACTAAATAAGAAATGTTTGATGTCGAGAAATTCATTAAAAGAACAAATATGTTAACATACGTTGAATGAGTTCATTAAGAATATTTGTCAAAGGTCCTAGTGACTCTGTACCACTCTCCATCTGTTGTTGTTGTTGTAACTGTTGTTGCTGCTGCTGCTGATACAACTGATCAGATTGGTGGTAGGGTATTGATGCCATTATTGTTCATAAAGAGGGGGTTACGGGATGAACGAGATATATTATAATAATGGAAAAGGGAGATGTAAAAAATGAGGTGGTGAAAAAAAAAAAAAAGTTCTGAAAAAAAAAAGAAAAAAGGGAGAGGAATTGAAAACAAATTTATAAAAAAAAAATGAAATCCACAAAAACAGAGAAAAAAGCCAAAAATAGTGGAGATTTAGTCAAAGAGCTTGTTTTGGTGTGGTTTATTTAATAGTATAGGCTTTGGTTGTGGGTGGTGGTAGAACGCGGACACACCCTCCCTGCAAAACACAGTAATCCAAACGATAAAGTGCTGCTGCAAAATTAATAAACACATAATAAATATTCCCACTACAAAAAAAAAAAAAACACTAAATCTCTTTCTATAGATCACAATTATACTCACGTGAATATAAAACATTGCTAAAAATAAAGTTATATTACATAATCAAATACATTGCACTGCCTGTCACAACAACCAACAGGCCTGTAATTGCAAATGAATGTAACACCTTCGATAGCCACCAAAAATACAAAAAAAAAACTAGTGGTTGTGAAGGCTGCTGCTCTTGCTGCTCACGAAAAGTAAGAAAATAAGACCTTTTTGTTTAGTACCACCCATAATAATATACACACAGTCTTTTTTTCATATCTACCATTCCTCTTCAATACAGCCAACTACAAACCCTTAATACACAATGAAACCTGTCGTCGGTGTATGTATATTTCATCTTCATATCAAAAAGCTTACAATATTCTAACTTTTTTAAATGTTTCTATAGCCTTTTGGTGCTTATTTTTGCACCGGTCTCTCTGTTTTTGGCATTATAATTCTATCGGTCATCGGCTCACTCTTCTATGTTGGCCATGAAAGTATGGTGGGAAGCATCAATGATCCTAAAGATGGAAAAGCGTAAGTATATCAGCATTACTCAACTTTTGATCTATACTAACATTGTTGTTTTAGTGTTGCTAAAACCGTATTCGGTGCTGTCTTCATATATATTGGTTTCCTCGTCTTTTGCGGATTCCAAGTGCATTTGATAAACCGCCAAAGTCGAATTCAATTATAAAACTTTTCAATCCCAACCTCTCTTCATCATGTATCTTTTATAATAATAATAATGACTGTACTATTTAATATTTGAATATCTATTATTATTAAATTTTTGTTATTTAAATCTTCTTTTATGCACTTTATTATATACAAACGTTTTTTTTTTCAACATTATAATTTATTCAGCTCTTGGTAAACCTTTTCGCTATGTCTTTTCAAAGATTCAAACTTGTCCAATTGTCGCCCAAGTTCACTATCTTTAGCAAATTTCATTATGCTGTAAATGTAACCAAAAAGGCTTACATCTAAAGGTCCCAGCCCATTTTCTAATACATCACTTTCATCTTTATCATCATCATTATTTTTGTAATCTCCCTTAATCCCATTGCCTAAATAACCAGTATCACTCTCATCTAATAATGCTTCAAACACTTGGAAACACTCAATTGTTCTTCTTATAATTTCGTCTTTTATTTTGTCGACACTTGATGTGTTCCAGCCTAAATTAAATGTGTAGGATTCGATGGCTGGATATCGAACTCGTAATTTGGAAATTAAATCTTTATAAAGGATCCCGTTTAAGTAATTCTCGACAAACCCTGGGAATTCTTTCGCTACATTTTTGGTTTCATTTGGCATGGCTTGAATGTTTGTAAAACGATAGCACCCTTGCCCATAGATTTCATGTTGTAACCTTGTTGACTCCGTTTCGAATGTTAACGTCATTAGCCATGCATCTTCAAGCATTGTCTTTATCATATTCCGGTACACTGTTGATTGTCCGGTTTTAGATGAAATCAGCTGCTTGTAGATAATTTTAGTATTTCCGTAGATACGCTTGTTGGGCTTGCCTCGTTCGTTGTTTTCCACTTGCTCAATCAAATATGGTATTTGGTTGTTTGGCGAACTGTGTACTGATGATTTGATTAATTGAAGCTTTCCGCCCAAGTTTTTCAATTTTAATAGGCCCCAGATTTCTAAACTTTCGGGATCAGAGGGAATATCACTGCCCTCTTCGGTCTCTATTAGATTGTATACATAAAGCTTTAATTTCTTGCCGTTTTTTCCTACTTGTTTCGATTCTGTATAAAGTGATGAATCAGGTTGATCTGAAGCTGGGTATGTTTGAAGTGGGAATTTATCGAAAACCAATTTAATTGGCCTCGGAACAGTAAACCAGGATGATTTTGCACTCATGTTTCAAAATGATGTTTATTTTTAGATTAAATTATCGAGCTTACTGAACAAATATAAAGATGTTGGAATTAAATTTATAAAGTGAAGTATTACAAAAAAAATAATTATAAAAAAAATACCTGTTGCAGGGTAACCTGGAAATTATTTCAACCAATAACCTGGGGATTTCTATTTGAATTCTGAAATCTTGAAAATCCAAAGCTAAATGTTTAAATGAATCTAAACAAACACATTTAACTTACATTTCATAGACAAATGTATCGCTACAGATCAACTATTGTACTTCATGGACCAAAGCACTTGGTCCGTGTGCTATCAGCTAGACTTTATTCCACCACCTCTCTAGCTTTGACTGATCCACTTCACATTTACCAGCAAAAGGTTGCGACTGGTGAACTATATCCTGATGAAGCCCAATTCAGAGCCGCTGTAGAGCTTCAAAAGCTTTCAGAAAGACTTATCGATTATAATCCACCACCCAACTTTAAGCATCGAATTAGAGAACTTTCAAGACTTATTGAAAAGAGAGAGGAAGAAGAACGAGCTCGAGAGATTTTGGCTGAAAAATACGCCAAAGAACATCCCGAAGCCACTAAAGAAGAAGACGGGATTTTTAAACGTGTAAAACGAGCTTGGTACATGCCTGATGAACAGTCTAACCAGATTATCAAACAGCTTTCAGATGAACAGGAGTTGTTCAACTCGACTGCCCCACAAGGTCTCTTGTTATATGGGGAAGTAGGATGCGGGAAATCTATGCTTATTGACTTGTTCTATGACTCACTTCCCAACATTTCAAAACGCCGTCTTCACTACAATAACTTCATGTTAGGCTTATATGCTCATATTCACAAGGTTTCGGAAGAAAGATTACGTGGTTCAAAACGGTTATCTAAGCTTCGCCTACAGAATGACTTCATTTTACTTCAACTCGCAGAAAAAATGGTCGATGAGAATCCCATTCTATTGCTAGATGAGTTTATGTTGCCAGATATTGCAGCAGCAAAGATTGTTCAAACTCTTTTTACATTTTTCTTCAAGCTGGGCGGCGTTTTAGTTGCCACTTCAAATAGACTTCCTGAAGAATTATACGCCACAGAGTTCAGAAAGGAGCAATTTGAGACCTTTTTTAGAATCCTCAAGTCTCGATGCGTCGCTTATGACATGAGAAGTAACAATGATTGGAGAGTTTTACTTTCAGAAAAGGAATCCGAATTGAAAAAACTCGACTCAGAATTGAACTTGGATCATGAAAAACCAGAACTTGGCGGAGAACACACCAACTATTTTGTCCTCAACACAGATGAGAATGAAGACAAATGGGCCTATATTTTACAAGATTTGACTACAGATTTAAAGACGAGCCATCCAGATGAAGTTATCGTTTACGGACACAAGGTACAAGTGCCTTGGGCAAATGAGGGTGTGGCATATTTTCAATTTGATGATATATGCAAGTCTTATTTATCAGCTCCTGATTATATTTCACTTGCCAGCAGATATCATACTTTTATCATTGACAACATCCCAGCATTGACCATCTACCAAAAGAACGAGGCAAGACGATTCATCACTTTACTTGACGCTCTTTACGAATCCAAGTGTAAATTGGTCATTAGGGCTGATGTTCCTCCAGAGGACTTATTCTTCAAGGACGCTAGAGAAGAAGAATTAGAATCTGATGATGTTGGTGCCCAAGAAACTTTTGCCAAAGCCTACCAAGATTTGGAAAATCCATTCAGACCAAACGTTGCTTCATATGACGAAACCTCTGACTTTAAAGATGATCCTTCCAGCACTGCAAAGCCAACTAAAATCACACCTCCACCCCAAGCTCCAAACAAATACCACAACAACAACGATGAATCATACCTTACAACTTCAATTGCTCAAGACGTTGCTTCCAACGAAAACTCAAAGACAACACCCAACTTTAGAAAGACTTCTGCATTTACTGGTGAAGATGAAAAGTTTGCATACAAGCGCGCAGTTTCCCGATTAAAAGAAATGACCGGATCCAAATCTTGGTTGACTGAACGTGAGTGGTCCCCCATCCCAAGAGAAGATAGACCTTGGGAGACTTTCGAGGAAACTAAACCTCTACCCGAGTCTTACTTTAAGCTCACTGGAAAGCAAACCGAAGAGGCTAACTCATCAGAGCCAGAATCTAAAGCCACTCAACAACCAGTTGAACAAGATTACGAAGATGATATTTCTAGATACTCATCTCCATTTAAAAAGAGACTTGTAGAAGCCCCCAAGTTTGATGCACAACACTTTTGGGCAATGGTTGAATGGGGTCCAGGATCAAGATTGAAAGATAAGATTGCCAAAGAGTGGATCAAATCAAACAACGCCTATACTAGGGATCAAGACAGTGATAAATAATTGCATAGAACATAATTAACATAGTAAACAAGTATAGTATATAAATATATTTATAGGTTTTATAAGTTACATTTAAGCCTTTGGCTTGTCTATTAAAGGTCCTTCTTTATACATGGCTTGAATATCTTCAGCATATAACTTTTTAGTATGAGGTCTCTTAACCTTCAAAGTAGAGGTCAAGGCGCCATTATCCACATTCAAGGGTTCAATATACAGTCTCAAGTTCTTGACCAACTCAAAGCCTTTTAATCCAGTTGTTTTGACTTCTCTGTTGATTCTTTGCAAAAAGGCTTTGCGCACATCATCTCTCTTAAAGGTATCCTTTAGTCTATGAGTCTCATCAGGCTTGATATGAATACCGAAATCTTGTCCAAGGAATGCACAATACATTTCGGGCATAATTCCAACAATACCAACAAGGAAGGTTTCCAAACTGTTGCCATCAACAAAGATCTGGGCAATCAAAGAGGATGAAGATTGATAAAGTGCTTCAATTCTTTCAGGTCCAACATACTCACCTTGAGCCAACTTGAACATATTCTTAACACGATCGATAATGTAGATTCTTCCCAAATTGTCAATTCTGGCAACATCTCCAGATGAAAACCATCCGTCTTCTGAAATAGACTTTCTAGTTTCTTCGTCATTCTTGTAGTATCCTCTGAAAATATTTGGCCCCCGAATGAGTAGCTCTCCTCGAGGATGTGGCTTGTCATGAATAGAGTATCCCAACTCTGGAAGATCTCGAAGTCTTACTTCACAAAGAGGAAGAGGAGGTCCGACTGAACCATTTCCTTTGTCAAATTTCATAGTCAAAGAAGTACCAGCAGTAGTTTCAGTTAGCCCATAACCTTGCAACACATCAAGGCCCAAGGCACACTTGAGAAATTCTTCACTTTCTCCTGCCAATGGTGCAGCTCCGGAAATAATAGTAGATGTATTATCCATACCAAGTTGCTCTCTCAACTTTTTAGACCATACCTCATCCCACTTGGGGTGTTTGAAATTTCCAGTTTTAAGAAGTAGTTCATGCTTCTCTTTATATGCCTGACGAGAAATTTCACCCATCTTACCAGGAGCATCAATCGTTGCAGCCTTTAAGTTAACAACGAGTCGGTTCCAAATACGAGGAACACCACAAATTAAGTCTGGCTTTAAAGAACGAAGATCATCAAACATGGCTTCTTGAACATCTCCATGAATGAAACCAATTCTGACACCCATAGATAAAAAGTTGTGGATGTTGCAACGCTCATAGATATGTGCCAAGGGTAGGAATGATAAGTATGTACTTTGTTTATCTGGCTTCATATCAAGAACATTGTTATATCTTGCTAAAGTTGTACTAGCGACGAGATTAGAATGGGTGATAATGACACCCTTTGGGAACTTTCCAGTTGTACCTGAGGTAAAGTTGATTGTAAGTACATCATCTGTGATAGGTTCTCGTAGTTGTTGAGGTGATTCGGCGCCCAACTTTTCGACATCGGAGAAACTGTAAAGAGCAATATCATCACCGACGGATTTGGCCCACCCATTGAGCAAAGCTCTTTTTGAAACATTAGGGTGCTCAATATAATCAGGATATTCCAAATCATTCAGTGACACAATGACCTTGAGAGAAGGAATCTTGTGCTTAACAGACAACAAGTATGGGATGTGAGCCAAGGAAGCAAATATGATGGGCATGTCAACAAGGTTGATAATATATTCAGAAGAATCTGGGCCCAATGTATCATATAATGGAACAGATGGTACTGCTGTATAAATACAAGCAAGATCGGCCAAGATATAATGTCTAGTGTTTGGACCGTATAACCCTACTGGATATTGGAACTTTTGGGGGGTTACTCCGTTGGCATGCTTTTTGACAATATTAATCAATCCAGAAGCCACATTCTTAGCTCTTTCAGCGGTTCTTGCATAAGAGTCAAACTGAAAATCTCCCCACGATTTTGTCAATTGATTGAATTTTCGTTCACCAAGACAATCTAAGCTTGGATTTTCGTTTACAGAGATTGAAAACATGTCTTTAGCAGTTTTGACTTTAGGGTGAGGAGTGGATACCAATCGAGAAGGGTCGCGAGAGTTTCTGTAGATTGGAGAAAACTCCTTTTCTTCTGAACCTTTGAGAGGGATTGCTTGGGGCTCATCAGGTGGAAGCTGGATGAATCGGTAATGTTTAACAAATCCTGACCCTTCTTCTTTGACTTCACTATCTGGAACTAAAGGATATACAAAGTGACGTTTTTCTTTGTCAATGATTTTAGCAGGAATTGGAGTCATTTTTTTGTTAGATTTGTTGAGTTGGTTAGATTTGAATGAATAAGATGATAATAGAAAAATTTTGAAAAAAAAGCCTAATGGCAAAAATAAGCGGGTTTTCTCGTTTATATATGAATTATAAATCTTTATTAAGTAAAAACGACTCAAATGAGGGGCCAATATTTTAGATTTTTTGAGTATTCGTCTCCCCCATCTATTAGTCAACATAAACTCTCTTTGCTACCCCCGCATTTTGAAATTTGTCGGTTTAGCTTCTAGTCTTAGCAAACCGCTCCGATTTTTTCTTAATGTTGATGCCGAGGATCTTAAGCTTTCACCAAGTAAGCGTTCCGACACTTTAATATTTATTATCGCGCTTTTCGATTAAAGTTTTGAAGATTTCAACAAAAAACAAAAAAACAAAAAAATCAATCAAGACATTTAAAATCGATTTTTTACTGTGCCTATTTTAGTTAGTTGTATGGACCCTTGGGTGAGATTTGGCAGAATTTGAGAGCATACGGCTGAAAACTTGACATCGAGTATCCCCCACAGAAAAAAAACAGAAACAAAAACCAGTTGGATAATCATTCTCTTACCTTACTAATACTTTATATAAATCCTTATATTTTTATTTACATCTTTTTATATATTCAAAATAATCTTAAAACTTTATAATTAGATCAAAAAATATTTTCTTGATTTACTGGCGCTTTCTTGTTCCATATCAGAATCAACATTATCGCCTGACTCAATTGAACTTTTTAAATCTCCAAAAAATCTAAACAATACACACAGTGCTATCAAGTTAAAGGCAGCAAAAAAATAGCCAACATAGTAACCCAAATATTTTCTAGAATAGGGAAGAATGAAATTGGCTGCAAAAACTATGAACCAGTCAAAAGCTACTCCATAGCTAAACATATTAGTTCTAGCTTGTTGTGAAAATGTTTTGCAAATAATTGACATTGGAGCTCCAGCCCAAGTAAAGTTGTAAACAATAATACTAAAGGAACACAAAGTAAACATAATAAGTTCTACTATTTCAATCACTTCCTTTGATTGCTTGGCAGGTTGAATAACTGAAACACCTAATGATGCAAATATTATGATTGTAATTAATAGAACTAATGAACCAAACATCATGATTTTTCGCTTGCCCCATTTAAGATTTGCTGGCATTGATAATAATGAAAGTACAACATTCAGTACAGTGTATCCAAGCAGTCCCAAGTTACGATGGTTAAACTCTGATGTTCTCAATTTGTATAAAAAGTAGTCAATCAAATAAAATATTCCTCCAAATTGTGCAAGAGCAACCAAAAGTAATGACAAAAAAACAACTTTTCTGTATTCTTTTTTGTTCAAACTTTGACTTGTTTTGGGTTTAGAAACTTCCAATTTAAACTCTGAAATTTCTTGTTGAACATATTTGCTTTTTATTGGCATCCCCGACACTCGGGCTACTGATTTTTTGGCCTTTTCTATTTTTCCTTTGGAAATCAGAAAACATGGCGATTCGGGTAGGAAAAATATGATAATTATCCCCATTACAAATAAAATCAAACATCCAATCAAAACCGGCGACATGATATATAGAGATGTCTTTGTGATGTACTTGTAGTTTTGAAAGATCGGTTTTAAAGAGGAGGTTGCAGGCTCGGAACTCTCTGTGATTATAATCGTAGATCCTAGCAAAGTGCAGACTGCTATCAAAAAACCAGAAACATTCATATAATCAATCAACCCCACCATGGAATTCCATTTTGCTGACTGTGTAAATTCCATAATGTAGAGAGGGCACAAAGTAGTTAATGCTCCCAAAAATACTCCAATAGTTACTCTTATCAAAATCAAAATGACCATAGACTGAAAAAATATGGCTTGCAGAAAAAGAGTAATCATTAGACTAATTACAGCTGTCAAAAGAGCAGGCTTACGTCCAAATCTTTGAGCATATTGACAAAAAAGTATGCATCCTACTGCAGCCCCCAGACTACTGACAGTATATAAAAATCTGTATTGCATGCGTCGCTCAACAAGGTCAGAGCTGATACCTTGATATCTATAATCATGATTAAGGTTGTTTATTATTGTCACTGTAGAGTTTATGGAAGGTGTAAATTGCTGAGAAAAGTCACTTGGAGAGACAGTCATTGGTATGATATCAATAAAGTCATAGATAGTTCCCATATCCCAACCACAAATAAATCCACCAACCATTATAGAGCCTAGGATTATATATTTCTTAACGACATTGGGTCTATCGCGAGAAGCCTTTGAAAATTCTTCAAGGTCCGTTTCTGATGATTCGACATCTTCTTCAATTGAGATTGTATCATTGTCTCTAGGACTAAGAGATCCTTTTAAGCTTTCGACAACGCCAAACTCAAATTCCGACCTTGCGTTATCTAGCTCGCCTTTTTCCATACTGGGATAGCGATCAAAACCGTTGTTATCTTGATCAGTTTGCGCTTTAATGTTATAACGGTATATACTTGAAAATCTTTTCCAAATACTGGACATTTTTGAATCTGAAAGCAAGTTGTAAAAGTCAATGGTGCGTGGAAAAGAGAAAATGAATAAAAATGTAAAGAAAAAGAAAAAATCTCTTTTTGAATGGAATTTCAGTTATATTTATAAGATTCATAAAATTTCTAGGGTCATAAGTCTGGCTTTTTCCAGCCTGTTATTTGGTGATAAACAATATAATAAAATGATATAAATTTGAGCCGTCCATAAGAGGCCCTTTTCAATGATAAGAGATAATAAAAATTATGGCCGTTGTTTTTGATATCCTTTTGCAAACGGGCGTCAACAGTTTTTTCGCATAAATACATAATTAAAAATCATTGCCTTCTACTCACAGCCAAGATATATATATTTTTATGAGAATCACTGTAAGGTAGTTAATATCTCTTAAGTTTAGTTGAAATCAGTTTGTCTGTTTGTAAAAACATTCAGTTGAACTTTGGGACAGGATGAATGTATATTTTAAAATCGTTCGCAAAATGTGACTGAAAATGGTTAATTACAATTATCAGGCTTTTTAAACAATTAATCAACAAGTTTTTAAAACAATTGTGTGTCATTTATAATTTATTTCACTAGTTAAAGCTAAAAAACTAAATTTTCAAAATCAAAAAACCTATTGCTAAATATCAAAAAAACTGCGAAAAGTTGCCTGTTTAGCTTAGGGGTAGAGCGTTGCACTCGTAAAGAAAATCTGATTTTCACCGAATTATGAGCCTATGCAAAGGTCAGCGGTTCGATTCCGCTAATAGGCAAGTTTCTTTTTAGACAATTCATTTTGGTGGGGATGAGAAAACTGAATGTAACACGGATAAAATTATCACTTATGGTCACCTTTTTTTTTTAATATCTTTCTTCCCCTTGTTTGTTTGTTACATTGATGATAATTTCTATTTTGTTATTAACCCAATCATCTATCAGGCGAAGATTGCCCAATTGATGATATTATAAAATCTTATTTATATATATATACAACTACATTGCTGCAGTATATAACAATAAAGAGAGTGTAAATATAATTATTATGGTGACTTAGGTCTATTGGCTCCTGGAGCGGCTGTAGCAATACTAAATCTATTGGAGTATGATACAGGAGATGGTGATGATGATCGTAATAAGGATGATGAAGAGACATTAGATTGAGAAAATATGCTGTTTAAAGAAGACGGTGAAGGAGACGACAGACTTTGAAAGGCTGACACTATACTAGCTGTGCTAGTAGTGTTTGGAGAGTTCCAATAGTTTGAACTTTTGGAAGTAGAGTTTGGAGTACCACCATTGTTGTTTGAATGATGGTGATTGTTATGATGATGATTATGATTGCTGTGATGATTGTTATGGTGATTATTGTAATGATTTAGGATTCCATTGGCATGATTTATGTTACCATTATTGGCATGAGTGCTATTATACAAAGCTTGCTTTTGGGCACCTTCTTTTATACTTTCTGAATGGTTTTTGAATTCAAAGACTTGAGAATCAGGTAATTCAAGTAATCGCTTGACGGCGTCACGGATAGCAGTATTTCCTTCACCGTGTACTCGGGAACGGGTCCAGATACTTAAAATATCTTCGTCCTTACGAACACTCATAACGATACCTGTGATTTCGTTTGAATCAACTTGGGCATCTTCTATCAAGACGCCACCGATCATACTTAGTAACAATTTTTCCCACAGTAGTCGTGCGTAGATTCTTGCATGGTTACCTGGGTATTTTTGTTGTTGTTGATGGGTTGGAGTAGTTGTACCGTCAGCGGAGGAAGCAGGAGCTGCTAAAGAGCTCAAGTGAGCGTGTGAGGTTGTTGGAGTTGAGGTGAGACTTTGATTAGGGGAATCCATATTGTTGATATTATTATGATTAGGGTAAAGCTTAAAAGGTCTCTTGATTCGGAAAACCCATTTTCCTCCGTTAACATTGACTGGGTCTTCCCACATAGGCTTGACGCCCTTTCTAAAGACTTGGAATTCACTAGTAAATGGAAGTCTGTCTACCCTTTTAAGATGAGAATAGATTTGCCAGAACTCCTCAACGGTCGAAAAGGTATCAAGCTGTTTTGTAGCGTCAAGATAGTTTGAAATCTTGACACCTGGACCTCTATTCATGAACCAGATAGTCCAGGAGTTGGTAAGAACATGGGAACCTAATGGTGCATCGATGATGATTTTGCCTTCTTCATCATAAGAGACCTTGTTAGAGTGTTTTTTTGAATGATGATTATGGTGATGGTGGTGTCGTTTGGGTGGCTGATATTTCTGGGTTGTAGAAGGCGACTGTTTGTTGTTGCCATCAAATTGATTCTTTGTTGAAAATGATGATTCTGGGGTTAATCTTGCACCAGTTGATGCCAAAAAAGTTGATTTTTCACTATAACATTTAAAACAAGGTTAGAATATCGTCTAAAATTAATCTAGTAGGAAGTTTTGAACAAAATCATTTTAGGAAATAAAAAGCACAAAGAGACTTTTGATACAAATAAATAATTTCAAAACAAGCTTTGATATGAAAATACCAAAGATGAATATACGCATAGAAGAAAGAATCTTTATGTTCGAGAAGTGGCATTTGATACTTACTTGGTGCGACGATTCCAAATGGAAGAAGTTGGGGTTGCTGGGGCGACAGATGATTCAGACATAATGTAGAATAATAGTTGATAATAGTTGTTTTTGCAAAAAAGTGTATAGAACTAAGTTTGAATAGAACACAAGATTGGATATATGCTAGACTTTGAACAAAGATATGATATGGACCAACAAGAGATGATTTATTATAAATTTAGAGATTTGAAAATAACCAGTTATGATTGAACAATTGACTAATCGCAACAAATAAAACAAGTAAAACCAGAATAGATAATTAGTAGAATTATTAAGATCTAAAAATGAAAGATAAAAAATATAGCAATATATATAGTAAAAATAAAAAGCAAAAAATATTAATGAAGCAAAAATAAAATTTTTGAAAAAAAAAAAGAAGATGGAAGAAGATAAAAAAAAAAAAGTTTTTACAGAGAACAAAAAAAACTAAAAATTTTTTTTATTCAAAAATGAAAATAATCTGTACCTTGTAACACATTTTGTCACAAAGCATGTAACAAAGTTTTCTTTTTTTGTCATTATTTCTTTCTACATCTATTTTCCTAATTTATCTTTTGTTTCTTTCTAACTTTTGTTTCATCAAAACCAAAATCACCATTTCCTTTTAAAACTTTCATCACTCACGTCCAAAAAAATTCAATTTAATACAATGTCTGAAGAAAACATCCAAAAATTCTTTGAAAGGTATGTTTAAGCATGTAATCGATCTTTGCTTTATCTAACGTCTTATCTTTTATTTCCATCTAGAGTCGACACCCTCAAATCTCAATACATTACGAGTATGTACTTATTTTTTCATTTTTACAAATCAAATTTGTTCAATCACTGACATTTTAACTCAATCTTATAGGACTTGCTGATGCTGTTGCAATTCCATCAGTTTCTGCTGAACCCGACCGTCGTCCTGAAGTTGTCAAGGTATGTATCAGCTTATCATAAATTTACACACATTACACAAAAAATGGCGACATTACAGCAAAAAATTAAAACACACAAAATCACAAAAAAAAAAAAAAAAACTAACATGAAAATTTTACTTTTAAATCCCAGATGGCAAAATGGCTTGAAGCTCAACTTACTGAATTAGGTGTTACCGACATTGAACTCAAAGAATTGGGTGAACAAGAAGATGCTCCAGGCCTTCACCTTCCTCCAATTGTCGTTGGCAGATACGGAACCGACCCTGCTAAAAAGAATGTCTTGATTTACGGACACTACGACGTCCAACCTGCTGAGATCGAAGACGGCTGGAACTCTGATCCATTCACTTTGGTCGAAAAGGATGACATCCTTTTTGGAAGAGGTTCTAGTGACGATAAGGGTCCAGTCGTGTGCTGGCTCAACGTCATTCAAGCCCACAGAGAACTCGGGATTGAACTTCCAGTCAATTTGACTTTCTGCTTCGAAGGTATGGAAGAGTCCGGCTCTCTCGGCTTGGAAGAACTAGTAAAGGCCGAAAAAGACAAATATTTCAAAGGTGTTGATGCCGTATGCATTTCCGACAATTATTGGCTGGGTACCAAACACCCCGTTCTTACATACGGCGTTAGAGGTTGCAACTACTACTCAATCACTATTGAAGGTCCAGCTGCTGATCTCCATTCTGGTCTCTTTGGTGGTGTTGCTCACGAGCCAATGGTCGACTTGGCCCATGTTTTCTCTAAGCTTGTCACTCCAAGTGGTGAAATTTTGATTCCTGGAATTAAGGAAATGGTTGCCCCACTTACTCCAGAAGAAGATGCACTTTATGATGCTTTGAACTTTGATTTGGAAGGACTTGAGAACAACATTGGCTCGAAGACCATCATCAAAGATAACATCAAGGATGCTCTTCAAGCCAGATGGAGATTCCCATCTCTTTCTATACACGGTGTTGAAGGTGCCTTTTCCAGTGCTGGCGCCAAAACCGTCATCCCCGCAAAGGTTGTTGGCAAGTTTTCCATTCGTACTGTCCCCAACATTGAATCAAAGAAGCTTGACGAAATTGTTATCAAGTACGTTGAAGACGTCTTTGCACAATTGGGCTCCAAGAACAAGTGCAAGGCTGCACTTGTTCACGACGGTGCCTACTGGGTCACAGATCCAAAGAACTGGTCTTTCAGAGCTGCCGCCAAGGCTACTAAGGCCGTCTGGGGTGTTGAGCCCGATTACACCAGAGAGGGTGGTTCTATCCCAATCACCTTGACTTTCCAAGATGTCTTGAATACCAGCGTCATTCTCTTGCCAGTTGGTAGAGGTGATGATGGTGCCCATTCCACCAATGAAAAGATCAACATTAGCAATTACATCCAAGGAACAAAGACCCTTGGTGCCTATCTTCACTACTTGAGTACAGAAGAAAAAGATGCTTAAACCATACAATTATTATTATGTAAAGAAAAAAAAGTATTTATTATTATTATAAAAAGATTTTTTAGACTCTGTCCAATTGTAATTTTTCGCTTTGATTTCCAAGTCTTGAAATTCTCAAATAAACGTCACATCCATAGCCTTCCAGAGAATGTAAATCAATGTGACCATCCCAATACTCAACATAGATTTTGCTTAATGGTAAGCCCATTCCTAATTTCAATTGAGGTGGTCTGCTAGTTAATGAAGTCAACGACGACATTGTATGATTCTTGTTAATATGGTTCAACGATTCTTGTAACGTCATTTGTTTCCGTTTATGTTTGTGAGATTTCTTTTGGTGATGATGATGATTATTATTATGACTGTCCTGTTTTGAGTGATTGCCATTTGTTGTACCATTAGATTCCTGTTCTTCTTGTGTCACAACTTCTTGAACAATGCCAGCAAGCGTTGGGACCTGCTTAAAGTTTTCGAGACGATACTGCGACCGTGGACCCTTTGCAAAGCTCCACACATAGGGCAACACGTCTGCGGGGACGCCGCCGCCTTGGTCAGAAATTCTAATCAATACGGACTCATGAGTACTCGAAATGGAAACTACGACAGGCGGAGGCGGAGCGTCTGAACTGTTTTGTGAGCTGTAATGTTGCGATACAGTTGCTTCTATCGAGTTTCGTAAAAGTTCTCCCAAAATGTAGTCCAAGTGCGATTTCATGTAGGGGAACTTTGCGTCCTCAAGGCCTTCAATGATCACTTCGGGCATGACGGCGTCGGGGTACAGTTCCTGAATCAAGTGTGATGCGCGGACTCCTGACGCTCTGACAGAGTCCATTGCTGAGCATTGAAGAAACACAGCGCCGATAGAGTTTATGGAATCGTCTTGTTGGTTGTGATGGCTGTGTGCTGGCTTCTTGTTGTGTGTCCCGTTCTTAAAGTTTTTCGTGAGCGCCAGGTGCTGTTCCGCAATGACTCTTCGCGAGATACGTGATCGCAGGATTGAAGACATAAAGTCGTCTAGTCTCTCTGAATCCAAAGTTCCTGCCATGGAGCTCTCAATTGCGCCCATGACGAGCTGGGGTATGACAGCAAGATGGTCTGTAAGCAGTTTATTCAACAGCAAACAGAACTGGTCGTTTTCCTCCAAGGTCTTGATCTTTGGGAACCTTCTAAACTTGTCAAACGCCTCGTAGTACATCTCGTAGACTTTGCACATGTGGTAGTTGGATACAAACGCAAACGGGAGCACCTGCATGTCGCGGATCCTGTGCGCAATTCGAGTCGGCAGCTCGTGTTGCACAAAGTTGGCAGACGAAATGAGTTTCTCTGCTGTCAAGTGGCGGCCGAAAAAGGCTAATTGGCGTAAAGACACTGGCCGAGGTGCGATCTTGACCCAGTCCATGAGCACAGAGTTTTGGTAGAAATGGCGAGAGTTTATGAGATTCGAGTTCGGTGGGTAGGTATATGAGACAAGTTGTGAAGAAAGTGAGCCAGGCTCAGCGTGATGAGCAAACCCATTCCTAGATGATTGAGTGTGTGCGAATCTTTGTGATAGCGCTGGTGTTGATTGTAATAACAACGCAGAAACTTTTGATAGTTTAGTTCTACAATTGAAAGAGTTAGAATTATAGATAAAGAAAGGTATTTTTTTTTTTTATTAGTCTCACCTGTTTATTTTAGATATCATAATGAGTTGAATATGCAAAAAGAAAAAAAATTACAGTTGAAATATCATAAAAAAAAGGGAATAGTTAGAAATGTTAAATAATTGTGTAAAAGATATGATTAAATCCAGATATTGAAAGAGTTTGGGAAACCCCAGAATTTTAAAAAGGCCAATAAAAGAAGAAGGTCTTGAAGAAGAAGCACGGCCCTAACCCAGAGAAAGGGTTTGGTACTCACGTGATCTGAGGTATAAACAGATAACCAGCACAATTTTGGTCACAACAGGGCAAAAATGACAAAAACCCGTGGGCCATCAATCAGCAATAACTAAAACCGTTTTTTCAGATATTAATAAAAGACTCATTATTGTTATTATTTTTTTTTTAAAAAAAACAAATCTTTTAACTTTTATTCTTCTATATATATATTTATTACTCATTTGTTTATTCAATTGTTCAATTCTTATTCTGCATTTACTAAAAGAGCTTTTTTTTTTTCTATATTTATTATTTTTCAAATTCTTCAACCGTACACACACAATGATAAATCTATTCAACCATGATGTCATTTTCCCTCAAGATGAAGACGAAAAGCCCATAACACTTCCTACAGCCAAACCACTCACCATTGACACAGTAGTTGATAACCAAGAGGACGATGACCGGGACGTTGACGACGGCCGGTACGTTTTCTTTTTCGACATTGACAACTGCTTGTACCCGAAATCGACCAAGATCCACGAGCTCATGAAGGAATACATCCACAAGTACTTTGTCAGCCACCTGTCGCTGGACGACGAAGAAGCCCAGATGCTCCACAGCCAGTACTACCGCGACTACGGGCTGGCGCTCGAAGGCCTTGTCCGGTTCCACCACATTGACGCTCTTGAGTACAACAAGGAGGTCGACGACGCTTTGCCCCTCGACAAGATCCTGCGGCCCGATAATGCGCTGCGCGTCATGCTGTCGTCAATCGACCGCACAAAGGTCCGTAAGCTGTGGCTGTTCACGAACGCGTACAAGAGCCACGGCGAGCGTGTTGTCAAGCTGCTTGGAATCGATGATCTGTTTGACGGCATGACGTTCTGCGACTACGGCGAGATCCCGCTTGTTTGTAAACCAAAGTTTGAAATGTTTGACAAGGCCATGCGCGAGGCCGGCGTTACCAGGAAGGACCGGTGCTTGTATGTCGACGACTCGTATTTGAATGTGCAGGCCGCGATGAAGTACGGATGGACAGCAGGTTCCGTTTTGTATGTCGAGTCCGAGGAGGAGCTGCCCAAGCCCTTGGTCGGGACCCATGTTATTCGGTCAATCTTGGATCTGCCGCTCATTTTCCCCGAAATCTTTTCTGAGGACGGGATGGCAGACTTTGCTCACTTGATCTGTCAGCCAACGTATAACTTGACGATCGAGGAGCTCATGAAGCTTGCGCATATGGGAGAACCAAAAGAGACAAAGACTATTAATGGTGTCAAGAAGGTAATCAAGGCTAAAGGTGAAAAGAGTAGTAGTAGTGATGAAGAACTTGGTACAGTTACTCCGGCTACTCATGAAGAAAAGAGATCGCAATGGTCAAGAAGATTGAGTAAACAATTATTGGATACAGAATTGAAAAAATTAAAAGCTTTAGAATCTAAAAATTAAACTATTATCATTATTTTATGTAAAAAAAAATGTATGTATAACAAACCAAAGAAGTATAATATAGAGAGTTTTTTTTTATTTTAATATAATAGATTATAATCTTCTTACAATCTTTCTTCGTTTCAAAGGAAGTAAATGCCCTGGACCTGATTGAGATTTAGGCGGAGACATTGAAGGAAGAGGTGGAGGAGGAGGAAGCACAGGCTTTACTAATACTGGAGGAGGAGCACAATTTTCATCATCATCTTCATCATCACTCAATAAAGATAAATAACTAGCAACAGATTTTTGTTGTTGTTGTTGTTGTTGTTGCTGCTGTTGTTGTTGAAGTGTATTACCAGCTGACAACAAAGTATTATTTACATTTCTTATCGATAAGGGTGTAATAGATTGTACCTTATTATTGCTGATTACATCAACCGCGGGCTCCTGGTATTGTTGTTGTTGTTGCATATTCTGGTTGGCAGGAACGATTCCTACAACACTAACTTCTTCATCTTGAGTTTTTAATTTTTCTGATTTGACAACAATTGGCTTATTTGTAGAAGAAGGATCATCCAAATTGACAACATTATTTTCATTTTCTTCATCCGAACTAGTTATACTGATAATATCGTCATCTGAGTCATCAGTATACCCTCGTTTCCGTTTTTTAAGCCGGGTTATCTGTTTTCGCAAGGTTTTAGGATCAAGACTTGGATTGTTGTTTTTGATCAATTCTGCTTCTTCTTCATCGTCTTCATCAAGTCCCTTGTTTATTTTTCGCGTACTTTGTAATCGATTAACTAAAGAAGTCAAGACTTCTAATAAAGTATAAATTTCTGGGAAAAAGTTTGAGTTTTCTGAAACTTGTTGGATTTCTTCAATTGAAAATGGATTTACAGGCGAAGGAGAAGAACGAGCAGAAGTAGTTTTTCGTTCAAGCTCAATTGAAGAAGAAAAAGAATGTTTTTTTTCAGTAACATCCATTTTTTTGTCTACCTTGTTAACAGGACTGTCATTATTTTTGCTAAGAGCGTAATTGTTGGAAGAAGATTCTGTTACTACAGGTGGTGTGCCTGCTCGTGAAGCAGAAGCAGAAACTGGAGAAGGCGAAGGTGGAACTGACGAGAGCGGTGATGATAATGGTGACGATAGTGGTGATGACAGTGGTGACGATCCATTAAATTTTGTCTGTGGTTGCTCTTCATCCATACTCTTGCTCGAAGGTGGTGATTCAAACTCTGCTGATAAAGGTGGTGGGGTATTTGCTCTTGAAGTAGAACCAGAAGGAGGTGAGGATGGAACTGATGAAAGAGGTGAAGAAAGTGGTGACGATTCAGTAGATTTTATCTGTTGCTGCTGTTCCTGCATTTTGTTGTTGGAAGATGGTCCTACTATTACAGGCGGAGGCGGTGTGCTTACTCGTGAAGCAGGATCTAAAGAAGGCGAAGCTGATGAAAGCGGTGAAGATTTGTTAGAATCTGTTTGTTCTTCTTGTTGCTGTTGCTGTTCAAGTTTTTGTTGCTCGCCCATACTTTTATACAATTTTGCAGCTCCGCTACGCGAAATTGCTTGAGCAGTTCTCATCATTTCATTCAATCTAGCCACAAGATCTTTATGAATATCTTCATCTAATCTCAACAAATGATGAATAAAAAATCGGAAAAACATAATCAGTCTTGCCTTTGTTTCTGCTATTCGGGAGCCTTTGAAACTTGGTAAATCTAACGGGTTTTCTTTTGATCTCAAAGAATCACGAACTGCCCAGGATAACAACCATCCCATACGATTTTTACTGCCCGTTGCACTATTTGCTTGCTCTGTTGCACCATCTAACTGCTCAACAGTTGTCGCAAAAATCGGGTCAGCAGCAAACGATGGAACTAGTGTGTTTTCAATGATCGAATTACAATTGTTGCGGAAATCAAAATAAAACGCCAGCCTGCTCTTTTCACTAAACATTTCAAACTTGTTTTCTTTCGTTTTAGGATGCGTCCTTGTTGTCGAATCAATAAGAAAGGCAGTCGAAATGTATCTCAAAAGATCAACTAGTCTGCCAGCATTTGTATTTGCTTCAAAAGCTTCAAGAAATCTTAGTCTGAGAGAGAATTGCTCTGGCGGCATGATGTTGCACAACGTATACATAAGTCTAAAGAAAAACGAGCTGCTGCTAGTTTTAAAGACGTTTTGATAGTCTGTTGTATCTTGATACGAAAACAGCTGTGGACAGTTAAAACGCCATTCTTTAAATGGCATGGACTCTATGAAATCTTCAACGATTTTGGCACATTCTCTTTGAACAGGGTGAGCGAGCATCGATGCATCACTAAGAGCGACAGCATAAATTGCAAAACATAAAATGCGATAGTTTTGTAAGATCTTAAATCCTTCCGTTTCGAGTTCTTTCATTCCTGGAGGGTTTAGTTTTATTTGGTTTTGATAGATTCTTGAAAAATGAAACACCAAATTGCTCGATAAGAGGAAGGCAAATTTGATTGCATCACCTTGTGGTAAATGGTATTGTCGACTTAGAACGGGCTTGAAAAATTCTTCATATTTTAGTGTAGACATTGATTCAGGCTCAGTTTTCGTTGTTGATGAAGAAGCTTCTGGTTTGTTCAAGATTGGAGCAAGCATGTCTTCCAGCTCTTCAATAGACGATGTAACGCAATCAACTATTTGAGTAAGCAGTGACCAACTGACACCAACAGCTGAAAAAATGTGTTTCAAAACTTGGGCAAAATCACAGTTGGTATAATCAAACGTGTTTGTTAATACCTCTATATATTTAGTCATCAGCTCTGGATCTGATTCTCTGTCTGGCGCCGACATGTACGAATACAAAACATAGTTCCAGACTGGCGGGGACAAGATTTTTACCCTAGAGTTTTTTTCCATGGTATGAAACTTATAAGCCGACGAAGTGGTATTTTTTTCTGTGACAGGAACCAGCATCTGTTTCATGAGCTTACCAGAGCGAACCATTTGATGAGGCATTCTAAACAGCCAAGTGAGAATATTTTTCTCCTCTGATGAAGAAGCTGTTGCGTTGTCAGTTTTATATAGTGGGCATGAATCGAGAATTTGACTTGACTTGTTGTTGGTAATCTGATAAGGTATAAAGATAGGGCTAATGGCGTAGAAGTCAGTTAGAGTGGTATAGTCACAAGGCGATATATCTTCCTTGTAAGCCTTTTGATTCATTGTTTTAGCTACCTCGTTTCTTATCAAGAACTGGGATCCTAATACTGAAGGATTGTATCGTGTGACTGTCGGTGTTTCATTTTCTTTAGACGGTTTTGTTTCAAAATCTATACGCGGGATGTCGAATGTTGAAGGAAAAGAAGTCTTATCAGCTGAATCGATACTTGAAACTACCGTTTTAAAGTTAGATTTTGACTGAAACTCTTTATCAAGTGAAATAAACGGCAGATCCTTATCTTTTGATGATATAATAATATCTGATGCCGATATCGAAACACCGTTATAGAGATTGTTTAGTATTCGCTGATCAATTTGCTGTTCCACTAATTCTTCAGTAGCTTTGAGAAAACTGACTCTGTCTAGCATCTTTTGCAATTCTTGTTTTGTTTCCATTTCAAACTCTTCAATCTGCCGAGTGTCTCGTAGGAACTCTTCATTCTCTTTATCGAAGGAGAAGTTTGGAATCTTGGGAGTTGTAGATTCACGCCGCCTTTCGTTTGATATCTGTTTTAAAGTTGTTTTCCTACCTGACTTGGTAGAGCTTTGAGTAGGAACTGGTGTTGTGTTTCTACTGGATCTTGTTTTCACATTTTTAGAAGTTTTTGTTGAGCTCACATTTGACATACATGGTCTAGTATTCCGTAATGATCTTGGAGTAGTAGATGTGAGAGGAGTTGGAGATTTTACTCTTTTCGGTTTTGTACTTTCTGGTTTAGAGATTCTTTGATTTGGTCGAGTTAAAAAGAGGCCATCGTCTTCGTCATCATCTAGATAACTAGATAGGCTATTGAATTGTGAAAACGGCCTTTTGTTATTTTTGTTAAAGCTTAATTTGTTGCTCATTTTTTAGATAAATACTGTCGAGAAGAGACTGTGATTTTTACATATGACAAAAGATAAAGTCACATTCACAGAAAATAGAACGGAATAAAAAAGTCCAGTTTATTGAAAACGTATTTGCCGATGATGATAATATTGAATGTTATAGCGATTTATTGATCCTTAAAAATTAAGATTGATGATGGTTTATTACTAAAAAAATGATGTAAAAAAAAAAAAATAAATAAAATATCGTCAACCCTAAACAGGAAAAAAATAAATACCAAACAAAAAATAACAATAGTGGTGGTGCATTTTGATGGCAGCTTCTAAACTTTTTATTTTCTGACTAATATCAGTTGATATGATTATATAACCACCAAGTAAGAAATCAAGAAGTGATTATATAATAAATTTTGTTACAACCTTGTTTTTATGTATATCTTTGATACACATTTGGAAAGATTTTTGATTTGAACCAGTTCGAGAAATGCCTGCTTGCTGTGGATCTAGTTTTGAATTTAATTTTATTATTTGACTTTGAATATAATTGATGCATTCTTTTTTCTCTTCTTGTTAATTATGGTATATAGAAGTGAGCTTAAAGATGTAGAATGCATTTAAGAAAATGTTGCGTAAAAGGGCAGCAGTTCATGTTACATATGGTGTAACATTCACTTTTTTTTATGCAAATATTCCCAAATAATCGTAAAAAAGTTTCAAGTTTTTTATTGGCTATCTATTATAACAAATAGTCTTTTTTTTTAACCATTTTGATGTAATACGTAGTGTGTTCAGGGTTAATAGTTTTTCTATAAATCCACATTTACTATTCGTTCTACTTAATCACTAGAAATAAAGGTCAGTTATACATGTCCCAAAAAAAAAAAAAAAAAAAAAAAAAAAAAAAAAAAAAAAAAAAAAAAAAAAAAGCAGGATAAATAAGCATCTGTCTGCCGAGTTCAAATATGTGTATGTACAGTCTGTCAGCATTTATGTAAGCACCATCACTATCTGGAATCATCTTGTGATTGGATATAAAGGGTTAAATCTGTATATTAGATGAAAAATTTACACAAAAACTCCAAATTGCTATAGCTAAATCATAATTCATTACTATATATATTTCATCATTTCATTTATGAGGATCTCTATATATAAAAAAAGAAAGGCTTGAATAGTTAAAATCCAATTTATAAAAGCACGTAATATTATATAATCATATGTATAAAAAATCCTAAAATTAATAAATTTAAAAAAAAAAAAAACGAGATACTTGCATCTATCTAAAGTTGTCAGAATATCTTTTTGTTTAAAAAACAAAAGAAAAAGTGAGAAAGATAACCCTTTTTTTGGTTATCAATTTTTTTTAGAGTAAAAAAAATTTAAGAAAAAAAATAGGAAAAAAAAAGCAAAAAACAAGCTAGCCAATAGAATTAAAAAAAAAATCATCTTTTTCTTGCTCTTATAGAAAAGGTTGAAGTGGTGCCATTGTTATTACTTACAGCAGTAGCCGCATCTAAAAGCTCCATTCTTTTACGTTTGTTGTATCTCGAGTCAACGTTTTCATGAACTAGATGAACATGTCGCTTGAGACTGTCTTTTCGAGCAAAAAGCTTTTGACAGAGTTCGCAGCTAATGTTGACAGCTTTGCCATGTTGTGTCTTGATGTGTCTGTGCCATTCGGAAGCGTTTGGGAATCCGCAAACATACCAGGGGCATTCAGTGTGATTACAGTGATATGGTCTTATGATGTCGACTTGATCCATATGATAGCACAGGTCTGAGATTGTTGTAAATTGGACGTCACAATGAGTGCAGTAATATTTGCCGCGTTTGTTTGAGTTTGCTTTTGCCAATCTGGTTTCGTCGGAAGCTAGTAACTGACTGTGTGTTTGTTTTTTCAAAGTAATCAGCTCATTGGTCCAAGCTTTTTCTTCTAAAGCTTTATAAGATCGACCACCTCGAGATGCTGGTTTTGCAACAGGCGGCTGTGGCTTTTCGTTGTGAGATTTTTGGGGAGCTTCATGTTTAGTTGGAGGTTTGAGAGTGACTTTGAGCAATTTGGGCGAGGTGTTTCGCTTTCGTTTGTAATCGATTGGAATATCTTCGACTTTGGGAACCTGGAAATTTGGATGTTCTTCTTCATAGTCGTCTTCGTCATCACTTTCTTCTTCATCGTCGTCGTCGTCGTCGTCATCATCATCATCTTCATCATCAACTTTTTCTTGCACTTTGTTTTGGCTGACCTTTGTTTCCATAAAGGATGGAGATTTTTCTTCAATGACTCGATTGTTGTATTCAAACTCTCCAGCGGAAACTGGATGAATAATGTTTGGAAACTCAACCCCCTTTGAATGAAAGAGAGTATTAGTTGGTCTAAAAGTGGACTGAACTTGCTGGTAGCCTGCCAATCTTTGCTGTTGTCGGCTAATATGAGATTTGCCATAAGCCTCTCTGGTTGGTTCAATGGCTTCTTGAACGCCATGCAAAGAATGGCCTTGTCGAATATCTGTATATACTACTTGTTGTGGGAACCGTTCACCTTTGTAGGTGGGATCAGCAATCCAATTCGTATGAGCAGGCTCCTGAGGAGAGTTCAAGTTCATTAGAGGTTGTGGTTGGAAAGAAAGCAAAGATGGGATTTCTTGAGCAGAGTATTGTGGATAGGGCCATTGCTGAAAGTATTGTCTCGCAGCTTCAGGATGGCTCTGCATCCTAGAAACGGGAGGAGGCAAGTTATAAAAAGGTTGAATGTATTGGTTTGATGGGTTCAATATATCAAGATCTTTGGGCACTATGGGTTCACATCTCTCAGTCATGTAGTTGTTGTAGTTATTTACTACAGCGGGGGACATGGGTGATGGGATGTGGTCGTTAGAGCATGACGAGGAGCAAGTGGTTGCTGGGGATGCAGAAGCTGCAAGGCTTGCTGGTTGGCTTGAGCTGGTGTTACTTTCAAAATGAAACTGCATTTCAGACTTCAAGTTGGCAGGTCTCCATGCTGTTTTGTTGATTTGAGAATTAACAAGCTGTGGTGATAAGCTTCTTGGTGAGTTGTAAGTACGACGATAGGTGTAAGAATTTTCTTGATCCGGGTTAATGGAGTTTTTGTCGTTTATATCAACTGCCTCAGCCAAGATCCATTGCTGCTGCTGCTGCTGTTGTTGTTGTTGCTGCTGCTGTCTATATGAAAGCTGGTTATAATTGTTTAGTTGTTGTGAAGAGGTTTGATGATATTGTGATTCTAGTGGATAAGTAGTCATTGGCTGTAAATTTGATGAGGATGAGGAGTCAGAAGAGTCATGGAGGTCAGTGTGCATAGTAGTTGTAATATGGGAAGAAACTATTGGTGTGTTTAATACAGGGTCGGCTGAGGATGTGGAAGAAGAAAAGGAAGAAGAAAACAATATTTTTGGAGGAAAAAGTGTGGTATTTGAAGTAGTCTTTGTGAAAGTGTGTGAATTATAAACAATTACTTGATTTGGCGAATTCTGTAAGCTGCCAAGCTGGGAACTAGTCTGGTCACTGCTCCTAATATTTGTATTCACACTATTCCAACCACCAGAATGCTCGAGAGAGAATGAGCGCGGCGTTGAAACCAACTCAGTTCCGGCGTATTCAGAAAGTGTCATTTTCTGGCTTTTATAATTTCCGTGTGTAGAAATATCCGAATGAGGTGGTTGAGTTGTGGAACTTGTTGTTGTATCATGTGTGAAAGATGAGGCAGTTTCATCAATGGCCACCGTCCTCCTATCTTCGTATCCAGCTCCTTCATATATTGACACGTTTCGCTCCTGGATCTCACCTTTTCCATCCTCCCCTTTTTCATCCTGAGTTTTATCTTCGTCAAGATTATCTAACCCAAGAAAAGTACGAGGTAGCTGGACTTTACGAATCACGTTGCTGGGAGCCACTACAGCCACTTGTTTCTGACTTTGATTGTTTTCATTTTCAATGTTTTGAAGCAAATCTGTTTTGTTTCCGATAATGCTTTTTAAAGTATTATTGATGTTTTCATAGCTATTTCCAGTGTTTTCACAAGTGCTTGTTGGCATGGGTGAGGCGGGGCAGGAAGACAGATATTGGCATAACCTTAACGAATATTCGTGTGCGGCGTTAACAGGCGACAAAGGATGTTGTTGTGCATTATTGCTAATATCTACAGTCGATTTTTTTAAAGATGAAAGATTAAGCGATGTCGGGATCGACCCCGCGTTACTAGGAGGGAATAGTGGGGAGGAGACAAAGGATTCATTACAGAAAAAAAAATCAAAAACTGTTGTAGGAGAGCCAGGAGGACTTGAAGCAATTGGAGAAATGCATTGTAAAGTCGATTCTTTGCTTTTTAAGTGAGGGCTAGTATTATCTAACTTTTTACGTTTAGATTGTAAAATTTCTGAATCTAAAAAAGTAGAATTTCGTTTTTCTCCAAGCTTTGGCGATTTAGACTGTTGATCATTAAGCAAGCTTTCTTCTTCTTCCTTTGATAATTCAGTGAGTCGATGAGATGAAGTAATGGGAGTAGTAACAGTTTTGATGTTTGTTGTAGTGAAGGTAGAGTTTGCGATTTTAGTAGTTGTTTGAGTAGTTTCGGTTAAAACATGTAAGGGAGCCAGGAAATCTTGGATCTTACAACTGACGTTTGAATTTTTTAAACTATTATTAATATCTACATCATTATTAACATTGTTACGAGTGTTGGGATTTGCTAAATAGTTGGGGGAAGTCAAATTATTGTGAACTATTCTTGTTTGGTAAATTTCTACCATCCCTTTACCCAATTTGTAGTTTTTAGTGACGCGTTTTAAAAGAGAATCAATTCCATCATTTGGTGCCACTGAAAGTCTTACAGGAAGGACTCTGCCTTTAGTTGTGGATGTAGTAGTAGTCGTAGTAGTAGTTGTTGTTGTAGTTGTTGTGGTAGTATTGGGAGATACAGGAGAATTGAATAAAGAACTGCAAATATTTTTATTGTTTTTTCTTTTTATACGTTTAGTAGATAAATCACATTTCTTTTTGATAAAACGCGAAGAGAATGTAAGTGAGCTTAGTTTAGAGATTGTAGCATGAGTTATTCTTGGTTTGGGCAGTTTTTTCCTAAGTTCTGGGTCTTGGACAGCAGCTATCAATTTGCTTATAGGAGGAGGGGATTTTGTTGAAGATGAGGGGGATACAGGTTGATGCAAGGAAAAGGACATTGAAAGTTGTTTGTATGGTTAAAATGTCTTTAAAATTGATTAAGAACAAAAAATAAATAAAAAAAAATCAAAGATAGATAGATTTCAAAAAGTCAAAAAATTTGAATATATAGATGAGTTATTGGTTTATATGACAAGGGTTTGTGGTAAAAAAAAATAAATAAATAAAAAAAAAAGATTTTGAGGATTTGAATTTAGTTTTATATTGTCATCAGGACGCAAAAATAATAAACAAAATAAAAGTCTCGTATTGATTGAACAAGACGCCATAATCACCACCACTACCACCCATGTCAATACTGTGGGAATTATATATATATATATTTCGATTAACCATATCAGTCGTGTAAATTATAACTATTTTACCCTTAAAATATTATTGAGCATAAGCATGTATTACTTTAAAAAGTTTAAAAAGAAAAAAAAAAAAAAAAAATAACAATGACTTATACAACTGTATAATTCAGATATACGATAGATGTTCAAGTCTTTTTTTTTGGTAAGGTTTATCGGATCAGAAATGGGGGTTTTTAAATCGAGCTAGAACCAACTTAGTTTAAATCGTTGTTGTAAAGCACAAAAATAAAACACACTTTCTTCTCTCTTTACCTTATATAATAGTAATAATCAACATTTATTAACTATAATAAAAAAAGATCAATATACTCAGGGTTTTTAATATCTATAAAATAATTATAATGATAATGATAATAATAATAATAAATCTTTAAATAAATCATAATTACTCAACTATTTAACTTTTGTTATTTCTTTTTTCTACTATTAAAGAGGTTTTGTTGAGTCAGATTGAGTTATAGGATATCATAACCCTTATAAAATCTTTAAAACATTACTAGAGACGATTTTACTCTTTTCTTTCATGTGCATATATTCTAACAGATGCTAAATAAAATACGAATTTAAAAATGGCAATGTGCTTTTATTTACTAGTTTTTAACTAACGGCTGGATATGTGCGTTTTGTAAACTGGAGAACAAGGGTGTATATTACAAATATGTTGTTACATATGTTGAATACTGTAATACATTCTCTTTTAGTCATATAATGTGTATTTTACTATCATCATATATTTACATACAATGGTAAATACAAACCCTTTTTTTTTTTCTCATTCAACAAAAGGTATATATTTAGTTTTTACATTCCAAAAAGATTTCTATAAAAACAGATACAAAAAAAACTTGTGTAAAACTATTATTTTATCTGCAAGAAATTATTTTTAACAAAGGTCTAAAGATATATTTGCTATTATTTTTTTACTACTGTTGCTAGCTAGTGGTGGATGAATAAAAAAATCTGGGGTAAAAAAAAAAATAAAAAGGCTTATCATTATTTTACTTGGACTAGACTAAATAAATACTTTCTTACACGCTAAAAATTTTAAAATGTATCAGCAATGTTTTAAAAACCAATTTATATATTTTGTATGTAACAGAGACCCTTGTTGATTATTATTATTATCTTTACTATATATCAAATCTCCAGAAAAAAAAAAAAAAAAAATTTAGCCATGTGTTTGATTAAAAATGATTCTTATCTAATTCAGTTCTTCTTTATCTGCTTTGCACGTATTTTTTTATATATATATGATGATAATAATCAAAACTATTATGCAATAATACTAAAAAAGCATTATTAAATCACTTAGATCATTTCTCCGCAAAAATCACATGTAGATAATAATAATAAATCCTTTTAAATCATAGTATAAAAATCTTGACCAATCCTTTTGATTACCGAGAAAATACAAAAAAAACTGGTTATTTTTTTATATATATGGTATTTTAATATAGCACATGTAAAATAATGATTCAATCTATTCAAAAAAAAAAAAAAACTTTTATATAAATTATAATGCTAATTTAACAACATTTAGATGACGTTTTATTCTCATAATCATCATCTTGATGTAGATATACAGTTTGTTGTCGATGTGCAGCCTCTTCTTCTTCTTCTTGATACCGCCTATCTTCCATCCGCAGCCGCATCTGTTCAACAAGTCGCCTCGTGATCACTTCAAATACTTCGTCTATTCCCAAGTCGTCTTTTGCACTGATTTCATGACAACATGAAGATGCAAACTCAAACTCGCTTTCATCTATGCTCTCATTATCATTATAAAAGTCATTATATTCATCATTATTATTATTATTATCGTTTGTATTGTAAAGATTATCACTCAAGCCTTTATATTCTAGACTTGTATCATGTTCGCTTTCATTAAATGAACTTTTGTTAGGAATTGCTATTGATGATGGTATAGTATTATTATTATTACTAATATTGTTATTATCATTGTTGATGGTCATGGAGGAATCATTATCGTTATTATGGTATCGGTTAGATATGTCATCAAGATCATTATATGATGTCAAATTGCCAGTATTATTATTATTGTTATTTTCATATTCATTTTCGTTACTGTCAATGCTTTTAGTGGGGTTTAATGAAATTGGAGTACTAAGTCTTTTTAATTGTTTATTTTTATTTGATGATGATGATGCAATCTGTTGTTGTTGTTGTTGTTGATTAATTTTATGATGCTGACTAAATGTATGCCTTCTATTTCTATTATTTAAATTATTCGATTTGTTGCTGTTGTTGCTTATTAAATGAGATTTCGATCGTGTAGGGGGCTGAAAGTATTGTTCTGTATTAAATGAATGAAGATGCGATACGCTTTTTGTTCGGGAATGCGATGGAGATGTAGATGAATTGGTATTATTGTTTGTAAGAGATAAAATCCCTGTAGCTGCTAAAGAATGTCGATGCCTATGAGATTTTGACTTTTGTTGCTGCTGTTGCTGTTGCTGCCTCGAATTCAAATAGGGAGTCTCGTTAAACTCATTCTTGTTTTTTCGTCTTACGAGATATTTGCTTGCATACTTTACGCACATATCAAACGGAACCTGTCGACGCTGCGGATTTTCATTTACCAAGTCGAGTTTTGTACCTACTATATGAATCATAATATCATCGTCCAAGTTTCTTTTAAGCTCTAGTAGCCACGAGTGCATGGCGTAGAAGGAATCTATTGACGTAATATCATAGCAAATAATACCACAGTGTGCGCTTCTGTAGTACATTGGGGCCATAGATCGAAATCTTTCTTGACCTGCTGTATCCCATATTTGAAGTCTTACTATTGAATCTTCTACCAAGACTTTTTTTGCCATGAAAGAAGCGCCTATAGTCGAAGCGTTGCCCTGTTGGAATTTGTCGTGTACATATCGAACAACAAATGATGTTTTTCCGACTCCTATATTTATTAAACAAGATGTTGGTTAGTAAGGGGTGAAGAAAATCAAATGACTGATAAGAACACTTGATAATAGCAACATTGATAATTTCTTCTACTTTCTAGATATTTATTATAACTAAACTATATAAATCAACAAATAGATTTTCTTTTTTTTTAAAAAAGAAACATTTAAAACATCTAGAAATCCTTTTAAAACTCTTATATGAAGTTTAGAAGAAATCGTTGTTGTTATTGTTGTTGTTTGTTTGTTATCGTCCATATTTTTGTTTTAGAAACAAAACAAAAAGGGGGGTTCAAGATGAAAGAGAAAGATTTGTATACTGACCTTGAGCGCCTAAAATAACTATTTTGGCGTCTAAGCTCATGCTTGAATTATCTAGGAATAAATGAAATAATTCAAATGTCTAAAAAAAATGCATAAAATGGTGATTCAGTTTGGGAGGTTCGAAAAAAAAAAAAAAGAGTTTAAAATTTTTTATATCGTGTTTTGGTATTAAAAAAGAAAAAAAAAAAAGGTTTTAGGGGGAAACCATAAAAAATAATAAAAAAGGTTTAAAAATAAACAAAAAAAAAAAAAAAAAAAATTAATCACCCCCCATTGTAAAAAACCAATCTGGGCCATTCGTAATAATAAAAAAAAAATTAAATTCCAACCAACCTTTTTTTTTCATTCTCTCTCTCTCTCTCACTTTTTTCTCTCTCTGCAGATACAAAAAATTTACATAACCATCATCTTTTTTCAAGATCTTCACGATCCTTTGCTTTGATACCACCTATCTGCTTCATGGATCTTTATAGAAAACACGCCATATTTTAAAAACAAGCAATGCTTCAAGCAAATCGCTCACTACGCTCTTCGTCAAGGCTATACGCCCTGTCTAGACAACATCTTTCAAGACCCATTCAGTCATCTTTAATCAAATCCCATATACAAACAAAACCGTTTTCTCAATCCGTTACCACCCGAAAAAAACAGCAAGATCCATCATCATCAGCGTCACCATCTTCATCCGTTTCTTCCATTGCTACCGAGTCTAAAACTATCGCAAACAAACAAAAGCTTTACGTCATTGACCAACTCTCTCCAGGCTCCATCTTTTTCTTACCCAACGGAACTAGAATTTTCAACAGACTAATCGAGTTTATGAGAGCTCAACAACGATGCTACGGTTTCGAAGAAGTAATCACCCCCTTAATCTACAAAGATGACCTTTGGAAAACATCAGGCCATTGGCAACATTACAAAGACGACATGTTTCAAGTCTCCGCAAACCATCACACGTCCGAAACTCCTGTTGAACAACAACAACAACAATCTTCATCACAAATCACTGAAAGTAACAATAATGCTCAACAAAAATCTCCAGAAGAAATTGATCAAGAATTGACTCAGATCTACGGTCTCAAGCCAATGAACTGTCCAGGCCACTGCGTTATGTTTGGCAAACACGATCACTCTTTCCGCGACCTCCCAATTCGATTCTCTGACTTTTCACCTCTTCACAGAAACGAAACCTCTGGCGCTCTTTCAGGCCTCACAAGAGTTAGAAAATTCCATCAAGATGACGGCCACATATTTTGCCAACCTTCTCAAATCAAATCAGAAATCAAGTCATGTTTAAACATGATTGAATCGTCTTACTCTGTCTTTGGACTCAAACAGTTCCGGCTCGCACTCTCAACACGCCCAGACTCATATGCAGGCGAACTGAGTGTCTGGGATCACGCAGAACAAAACCTCAAAGAAGCTTTAGAAGATTCAGGCAAAGACTGGTTCATCAACCCAGGCGATGGCGCATTCTACGGACCCAAAATTGATATCCTAGTTAAAGATAATAATGGCAAAGAACATCAAACTGCTACAATCCAATTGGATTTCCAACTTCCAAAGAATTTTAATCTAAAATATGTCAGCGGCACTCCAACAGAACAGCAAAAACAAAAACAACAACAACAAGAAGAAGAAGGAAAGACAGAAGAGCTTTTGACTCCAGTACTTATCCACCGTGCCGTTTTCGGTTCACTTGAACGGTTCATGGCAATTCTTCTCGACCACTACCAAGGCAAATGGCCGTTTTGGTTAAACCCCCGCCAAGCCATCATCATCCCCGTTGCCGATCGCCATAAAGAATATGCCTTCAAAGTCTATTCCCAACTCTCTGGCAAATACAACTTTAAATATACAACCGAGTTGAACGACTCTACAGAAAGGGCACAAACCTCAACGTCAGTCTTGCCAGCATTGCTCCATTCTAGATATTTCAACGTTGATCTCTCGGCCACAGACGAAACTGTTGGCGCAAAAACTCGAAGAGCCATTTCTGATGGATACAACTTTATTGTCGTTATTGGAGACAAGGAAGTCGAAAATAATCAAATCGCAGTCAGATCAAAAGATTCTAGACAAACTCAACTTTTGACTGTTGAACAATTGAAAGATATGTTTAGTACTTTAGAAGATACTTATCAATAAATATATTAGAAAACTTTTTGTATATATATGTTTAATTTAGAAATAAATAATTTTTGTTTTGTTTGTATATAAATAAATAAATAAATCATGAATCTTTGATAAAAAGTCCAGACTTTTTTATTTCATTTATTGCGGCTTGAAGATTTTTAGGACTGATATTTGGAAGATTTCCATACTTTACTTCTTTATTCTCATCATCACCATCTCCTCCTCCTCCTCCATCTTCTTCCTTTATAACAAATTCATCACCCATATTATTTGTTATAATCTCAAAAAATGGTGGTGGATCCAATACTCCAGGCCACAAGTCTTTTGGGAAAAAATCAGAAATGTCTTGCACAAAGTCTTCTCTAATTTTAAGTTCCTCAACCAACATATAATTGAGATGACTCCGGATGTTGCTCAAATACTTTTCGACACCTCTTTGGAACGTCTTTCTTCTATCAATCTCAATTAGCACCTTGTGATAGCTTTGCAAAAATAATCGATAGTATACCTTCAAGTTTTCCATTTCCGTAATCAGTTTGGTTTCCATTTCTTCTGTCGCCTCGGAAATCAAAATTTGGTTTTCTTGAAACATTGTTAATAGAGTATGAAGATTGTTGTTTGGAAAAGATTTTGTATCTAAATCTTGTTGTTGCTCTGGAGACTTCTTTTGTGGTAAAGACATAACACTACCGAACTGTTCCAATCTGTCAAACAATGATACAGCATATTGGTGTGCTTGCATCAACGTCTCTTCATACTGAGAGACTTGTCCCGAAAGCGTAGAAATATCTGCATAGCGTTCTTGGAGCTCGTCTACTACAACCTCAAGCTCGCTAGAATCGTTTTCCAAGACCTGCATCAAGTCAACCAAGTCTTCCTTTTTCGCATCTAATGCTACCGCCAGTTGCTCGTCGGTCACAGGTGTTGCGTTGAGCCTGCCTTCTGTGTTCGTTATATTTCTTGTCGTAGCCATGTCTGTCAACTCCTTTTCCATTTGAAGTGCCTGACAACACTGGTCGTAATGATGCGTTAACGACTCGAGCAGCATTGCCATTGCATGTGCGTGTATCGCGATTTCATTGGTTTTATCGTAAGCCTCTTCCAATTCTTTCCGAGTTATTGATGACGAAATGGTGCTTTGCTGTTGTTGTTGTTGCTTATTGCCACTATCAGCCCCTGCTCCTGTAGTTGCCTCCTTGTTGTGTTGCGTTAACGGGATCTGTGGATAACTACTAACATCTTTAGAAAACCGGCTAATAACATCTTGTATTTGGATTATCAGTTCTTCGTTTTGTCGAATTGCCATTGACATATCTTTGACCTTTTCGCTTACATTTTCTCTTAGTTGGATAATACTATCTTCATCGACAAAGCTCCGCAAGTTTCTCAACTTTATTTCGCCTTCAGCAAGAGCTTTTTGAGTCTTGTTCCATTCCTGGAAAAGATCCTCGTTCGCCGATGTCTGTGGACTGAACTGGTTTCGAATCTCGCGCCATCGGTTATCGGCTTCGATTGCGGGGTCTATTTCGCACTGCTCCAATTTGACCAGCATCTCAGACAGCTCCTTTTCTCCATTATCTAAAAGTTTCAATAGTTTCTAGTTAATTGTTAAAAAAAATAGAATGCAATTATTAGTACTAAAACGATTGTATCGACTTAAGGAAAAAAAAATATAACTCACCTCAAACTGTTGGGTCTTTCTCGTTTGCTTTTGCATCAATTCATCTCTAATAGTTTTCAGAGTTCTCAGCTGATACTTAATTGATTCAAATAGATACTTGGTTTGTGACCATAATACAGAAGCGTTTTCCAGCTTTGTTCTTGCTATCGACAGTAAAGAGTTTGCCTCATTGCATATAGGTCCTGCTGTTGATAACGATTCTTTGGCTTCTTCTAGCCATGTTTTCAATTCAGGAAATGCCATGAAACCATTTATTGTAGAATCTATTTTAAATAGAAAGATTATTGATTGATAATTTAAGATAAAAAAATTGATAAAGAGAAAGAATTGTAGAAAATAAAAAAAAAAAAGAACCAAAATGGTTAAATTGAAAACGAGATAAAAAGTTTATCTAGCTTATTAGATAGACCTGAGAGTAGGTTTATAAAAAAAAATAAACTTTAAATAAGGTCCTGCCAGGATTCGAACCAGGGTTAGCGGAATCAGAATCCACAGTGATAACCAACTACACTACAGGACCAAATTTCAGTGAAAACCTAACCCTGAGAAATTGAACGCAAGTGGGTATAGTCAGGTCGATAAATATGTTTTGAGAAAAATAAACTTTGATAGATAAATTACCGTTTAGAAACTTCCATAATTAGTTAAATATTGAAAATGGCTTCTATATCGACTATTGCATTGTTATATATGCCCTTTTGATCTTTAAGAGTTTGCAAGCAGATGGAAAAACAAGGCTATCAATGATATGCTCATCATAACTACTAGATAGTTATATAAGTTGTATAATTACTAAAATTAATGAAAGAAAAGATGGCTATGAAGACGTTGCTTTCATTGATATCGTAATACATCCATTCCAAATATTTCTTGTTCAGTAATATGATTTTGAAAATTATTGACACTTTTCAAAATCAAATATGCCTGTAAAACAATACTAACATTTTCACAAACATTGAAAACCAAAGAGACGTGCATCTTATCAATTTTTTCGTACAAAAATGAAATAAAAAAAGTATAAAAAATAGTAGCGATGCTAGGTTTCGATCCTAGGACATCAGGGTTATGAGCCCTGCGCGCTTCCTCTGCGCCACATCGCTCAACTTGAAAAATGTAAAGGTTCGACCAGTGACCTTTAATGATTGCAGAGGAAGTCTTGAGAGCAAATGCAGACAACAAAGCTAATAGGAGGATTAGCAGAGTTGGGACTAATAGCTGGAAACAGACAGTGCCAAGTTCTAATCAACTTACGTTTAATAACCAGGAAGTAAATTATTTAGTAAGATAAAGTAAGGTTTGTTGATAAAGTAAAATAAAATATAAGATAGAAAAATTGATTGATAAAAAACTACTTGATAATATAAATTGATAAAGTAAAATATTGATAAAGATAATTGATAATGATAATAATAATGATGATGATAATGATGATAAAAGAATAAGATAAAATAAAATAAAATTTCAATGTTCAAAATAACTGTTTAAATAAGTTTTCGAAACTTATATTTCTTCTTCCAAAGTTCTATTACTCTTGACAGTAATCTTGCAAACTCTGTTACTTCCATTGAAGCGTAATCTTCAATAACATTTGTGGGGTTTCTTCGTTTCTGCTTATTTCCTAATTGTTTGTTAAATTGTTGTTTTGTTCCGTTTGATTTACCGAGTTTGAATAATTGTAAAATGGATAATTGTTAAAGAATAATTGTCAGCCGATATTTGAAAAGAGGGGATTGTAAAGGCTGTGTAGAAAAGATGAATAATTGACGTAGTTTGGAAAAGGCGTCGTGGGGGTTAGTTGACGTATTCATTTGGGATGTTGTGAATCTTAATTGTAGATAGTAGTTTGGAGGAGAGGTTTCGTAGTTTGATAATATTGTACTGTTAGATATTTTGTAACTGTTGGATAGTGGTAATTGTGTGGAGAATTTCTTTTCTTTTTGTAATGGATAAATTAACTAAATATAGTGTCGACCCGGATTCCTTACAAAAAAGCAACTCGGATAATCCATCAGGCCCAATATTCAATCTAAACTTTTGATAATTTCTCAATGGTCGAATTTTTGTAAACATATACTTAAGAAAGTCTATAGATGGGCTTGATTCATATAAATCCTCTCTTAAAGGCTGGAAATCAATAATTGAAAAAATTACCTATTTGGGACCTGATGCTAATGCTAAAAGAAGCATTAAATTCAAAGCCTATTTGGACTTCAAGATTAATGCAAAATTAGTAAATTTCCTAATTAGTACTTGATGTTAATGCTAAATATAGCATTAAACCAAAAGCCCAATTGGATTTTGATATTCATGCAAATTGGGAAAATTTCCTATTTGGGTTCTGATATTAATGCTAAATTTAGCATGAACTTCAAGACCTATTTGGATTCCAAGATTAATGCAACCTGAAAATTTCCTGTTTGGGATCTGATATTAATGCAAATACAAGCATGAACTTTTAGTCTTGTTTGAGTTTTCAGATTCATGCTAATTGAAAATTTCCTATTTGGGTGTTCAGATTCATGCTGATTTTGGCATGAATTTTTCATCCTGTTTGGGTTTTCAGGTTCATGCTGATTGAAAATTTCCTGTTTGGGATTTGATGTTAATGCTGACTGTTGCATGAACTTGTAACCTTGTTTGGGCTCCCAGGTTCATGCAAATTGAAAATTTCCTAATTGGGAGTTCATGCCAGATCTAGCATTAATATCACAACCTATTTGGATCTCCAGATTCATGCCAAATGGGAAAACTTCCTATTTAGGATCTCAGATTCATGCTAGAATTAGCATGAACTTCAAGATCTTTTTGGATTTCCAGATTAATGCAAATTGAAAATTTCCTATTTGGGATCTAATGGTAATGCAACATTTAGCAGCTAAATATCATGCTAAATAATTGATATGTAAATTAGCTGCTAAATTTCAACATTTTTTGCAATTTCTTTTGCTCCCAATTGCTTCTAAACCTATTTCAAAAGTTGCGCTGGGTCCTAACCTTTCGAATGAGCTGAAAAAATTCCTGTTTGGTGCAGGATTTTCCTACTTTTTCGGCGTTTGAAAAAAAGTGGTTCCTTGCAAAACCCCATAGTAAATCATTTCTGCAACCCATCAAAACCAAACCTTATATTGACGATACAACAATAAAAGTTGGATAGAAATGATCGCTGTGGATTGGGCTTGTATGTGAGCAAAATTCAGGCAAATCTATTTTTTTGATGAAAATCGTCAAAAAGTAAAGGCTTACCCCTTTGTGTTTTTGCAAATTTTGACGATTTTTGCTATTTTTTCAAAACGGGCTGAAACTTTGTATAGAGATAGAATGGAGAAAAATAATAGGTTAGAGCTTGAGTTTTACGAAAAAAAGAGCCGTTTTGGAGCTTTTGCTGATAGTTGAAAAAAAGTCAAGCACTATGGGGTTTTGCAGGGTGTGAAATTTACAAAGTTGCTTATAACTCAAGAAAGAGAGCTTCAAAACATGCCTGATTTGATATAAGATTATTTGAAAAGCTCCTTAATAATTCTAGATAGTTTTTAAGTCAATTAGAGAAGAAAAGAAAAACAGTTGCTAAATTATTTAGCAGCAAAATATCTTGCTAAATGATTGATTATGTAATGATAACAAGTATTATAGCACAATTCAAAAAAAAAAAAAAAAAAAAAAAAAAAAACGTTGTCTTTGAAGGATTTGTTGATTAATAAAAAATTAAAAAATATAAAACTTTCTTGAGTATATGATAAAGGGCAGTATTGAAACAATTTACGTTTTTTTGTTTTTTTCTTATAACAGTCCAGCCGATAGTTCTTTTTTTTGTTTGAATTTAATACGGAAAAAAATCAAAATAACTGTGTTACGCTATGGAAGAAAAAAGTTACATACTATACATTTATAAAAAAAATAAAAAAAATCATAAATATCATAGACTTAAAGTGCACTGAAACGGTGAAACCAGAATTGGTCTGGTCAATATTATCTGATTCTAAGGATTGGCTTAAATCTTCACCTAAATCTTCATCCACTCCAGGCCTGCTGGTAGGTGAAAGATTATTTGAATTTTGATTGTCTGAATATTGCTCCTCGTCATTGATATCAACAGACTGCAAAGAGTCATTATCATTTTTGTTCTCATCATTAATGTCATTGCTAGCAAAATCAATTTCACCATCACTATCCATATTAGGATGATTGCTGCCAGTGTCATGATTCATTGAATCGCCGTTACTTATACCCGAATCAAAACCTTCATCAATGTTTCCATTTGATTTGTCTTGAGAATTGTTTTTAGATTCATCGGTATTGCGGTCAACACCTTCTTTACCAAGTTCATTGTTATTTGAATATTCCTTATCGCCGTTACCACTAGGAGCTTTATAATTTGAACTTGAATCTGAATTAGTCTCATCAAAATGTGGCAAAGATGTGGTGAAAGTGGTTTGGACTTTAGTTGATGATGAATGATCATTATCTTGATTTTTGCTGTCAGTCTTAGCTTCATCAAGATTGCGATCCACGCCACTCTTATTGTTGTCATAAACACTTTTAGTAGAATCCACCTTGATATCATTGTCTTCAGAATTTCCATCGTCGGATCCTGAGTTAGAATTTGTATCAGGGCTGGGTGCAGACAAGCTGAAGGTAGTTTGAGGTTTAGTTGATGAAATCTCGTCATCATTTCCGATTGTACTGGCTCTATCAGTACCACTGCCATCATAGTCTACATTAGTTGAACGATAAATACTGGATTCAAGATTAGTAGAGCTATGAGAAATAGGAGAATCTGCTGAATATGAACTAAGAGTGGTTTGAGAACTGATTGATTGATCGTGGTGACTGGTTTTACCCGAGTCTTCATTGTTGCTATTATCATTTCTACTAGTGATGGTTTGATTGGTATTTTTGCTAGTTTCACTAACTATGTCACCATTACTGGATCCCGAGATAGATGTATAATTGGGCTCAGATACATATGAAGTGAAAGTACTTTGATATCTGGTTGAAAGATACTGGCTACTTCTTTCGCTGGTTGTGCTACTATCTTCATTTGTGAGAATTTTGCTACTGTCTTCACTGATTTCACTTTTTGTGTTTTCATTAGAGACTGAGTTTGGAGCTGTATCAGAATGAGACTCATATATTGTGGTAGGAGATTTAGTTGACAGATTTTGATCACTATTATTATTTCTTTTACTAGTATTGTCGCTGCTCTTGACATTCCTGCTAGTATAATCCTCACTGTTGCCAATACTTGTTATTCCCGTGCTCTCATTGGATTCTGAGTAAGACGTGCTATCAGGATAAATGGAACTCATGGTAGATTTGTTGTCGTTGTTATTGTCAGAAGGTTTGTTACTTGACGGGATTGTGGCAGGGCTGTCTATAATTGGAATAGGTGAGTATATGCCCTTATAAGAGAAATCAATTTTGCAATAGCTCAAAACATCAACAAGTTTAGAGCCATTCTTTTCATATACTGGCTTGTAAGCAGTAGCACACAACAAGCAATTGGTGACATACTGTTTGTTATAAGCAGCAACTTTTTCACAAAATGTTTCTGATAGCAAACGATTGTCATTTATCTTTCTCTCCAGGTGGTCGCAGTACCTGCTGCACTCATCCTGAGAAAATTCAGATGATGGTAATGGAGTTTTTGTAATCTTACTAGTGGCAACTTTTTTAGGTGGTGGAGCAGTGACAATAACTGTGATAAATTTCGGTTCAATAATTGGAACTGGCAAATATCTACGATCTGGTGAAGCATTTAGTTTGCACTCAACTAAAGCATCTATCAGTTTTTTGCCCTTATCATCTCGTGTTGATTTGTAGACAGAAGCACATAGCAAACAGTTGGAAATATACTGTTTGTCAAATCTAGCTACGGTTGGACATAATTGATCGGGTGCACTTTCTGCAGCAGTTATTTTGCCCCCAAGATACACACAATACCGTTCGCATTGTTCTTGAGTAAACTCTGGAGTTATAATATGGATTCCAGTAGTAGATGGTGGCTGACTAACCATTGATGAAAAAGTATCAGGTGTCGATTGTGTGGCTAAAGATGAAGCGGCAGATGGAGATTGAGAGTCAAAGGATGAAGATGTAGACTCGTCAATGATTGGTATAGAACTGTATCTTCTATCTGGAACTGGCGTCATATTGCAAGATATCATAGTGTCAACAAGCTTTTTACCCAGATCTGCTTCAACTGACCCATAAACTTTAGCGCATAGCAAGCAGTTTGCAAGATACTGCTTGTCAAAAATGGCTACATTCAGACATAATTTTTTTGAATCATTTTCAGATTGAATGATCTTATTAGTGAGATAGTTGCAATATTCACTACATTCCTCTTTAGTAAACTCAGGTGTGATAGTACTTATACTAGTAGACATAACAGTAGATGATACAATTTTGCTCATACTGGAGGGTTTACTTGTTTCAGACGGAACATCAATATTGGATACAGAAGAGATTGTAGTATAGTTTTTAAAACTGATTGAAAAGCTTAAAGATAATGTCGATTCAGCTGAGCTAGAGCTTTCCGTTGAAAAAATAGAACTAGATATAGTTTCAGTAGCTGGCTCTTCCCCAGTACTACTCTGTTCAGTTACAGTAGGATTAACTGTAGAAATAACTTCTTCAGTAGATTCAGTCGTAGAAATAATCACTACTGTTGATTCAAAACTTGAAACAGTTTTCTCGGTTGACTGAAAGGATTCAACTGTAGAATCGGGCGTCTGAATAGATTCTGTAGGTTTTTTAGTTGTTGAAAAAATTTGCTCCGTAGATTCAGTGGTAGATGTTGATTTTTCTGTTTGTTTGCTGGAAATTGATATATCAGAAGATTCAGTTGGTCCAATTGTTTCAGTGGTAGAATCAGTCTCTTTAGCTGATTCATTTGGCTCAGGAGTAGAAATGGTGTTACTTGTTGAAGAAATAGATTTAGTTGTGGAAACAGATGTAGCACTGGGCCCTGTAGATATAGTTGTAGAACTTTGCTCCTTAGTTGATATGGTTTTGGATGTTTCAATAGAAGTTACTGAAATTTTTGAGGTAGGAGGTTGAGAAGTAGTAGCCGGAGGCTTTGAAGTGGAGAGACTAGAGGTTGTAACTGGAGGTTTTTGAGTGGGCTGATTTGAAGTAGAAGATTTCTGAGTAGGCTTGGGAGTAGTGACGAGAGGTTTTGAAGTAGTAGAGTTTTGAGTAGGAGGTTTAGAAGTAGTAGCTAGAGGCTTTGAAGTAGGAAGATTGGGGGTTGTAACTGGAGCTTTCTGAGTAGACTTAGGGGTGGTGACAGGAGGTTTTGAAGTAGGAGGCTTAGATGTAGTAGCTGAAGGCTTTGAAGTAAGAGGTTTTTGAGTAGTCTTAGGAGTGGTTACAGGAGGTTTTGAAGTAGGCTTTACAGTAGACTTTGGAGTAGGAGGCTTTGAAGTAGATTTGGCAGTAGATTTTGAAGTAGGCTTGGGAGTAGGCTTAGGAGTGGGCTTGGGAGTAGGCTTGGGAGTAGGTTTTGGAGTAGGTTTTGGAGTAGGCTTTGGAGTAGGCTTTGGAGTAGGCTTTGGAGTAGGCTTTGGAGTAGGCTTTGGAGTAGGCTTTGGAGTAGGCTTTGGAGTAGGCTTGGGAGTAGGCTTTGGAGTGGGCTTTGGAGTGGGCTTTGGAGTAGGCTTGGGAGTAGGCTTTGGAGTAGGTTTTGGAGTAGGCTTTGGAGTAGGCTTTGGAGTAGGCTTTGGAGTAGGCTTTGGCCGTAAGGGACACTTCTGTAAAAGGCCAAAATTATTGGGTAGGTATCCGCATTGATTAGCTATCTGTTTGATTCGGTTTTTCAAAGCTTGATCTTTAGTACAGTAGAATGTTACACTATACTGAAAAGCTGCAACGAGAATTGAACCACAATTAATATATCTTTTTTCATCAGGCTTGTTTCCCTTTACGTTGTTTAGTTTCTTTGTATTTTCCTGAATCCTCTGCCTGATATTGCTTATGTAACTGTTGCACATAGCGTTGGTGATCAGTTCCATATCCACACAAAAGTCATTGCAGCTTCTCGCATCATTAGGAATTGGATTTTTACAATTACTTTGTATAGTCCGAAGATTGTTATAATAGGTATTGGGCCATTTTTTTCCGCAGTGCCAACAACCTTTAAAATACATCTCACGTGCGTTTATATGATCTCTGTCCCAGTAAACACCGTTTTTTGCACACACTTTTTTGTTTCCTTTTGGCTTGTTCACAATGTATGTTATTCTCATGTTTTCCCATAATTCACGGCACATAAAAGTACAAGTGTTTTTGTTGTGATATAAATTTGGAGGCAAACATTGTCGAAATGCCGTTAATCGTATTTTTCCGTTTTGTCGCTTTTCAAGAGGAAAGTGTAATGAGTCCTCATACATTGGATTTAAAGTATGATTTGAATCTAATGTTTGTTGGTCAAGTATGGAATTGTAGTATTCAAATTCTTCAGGTGAACTGATTCTAATAGGGCTGCATTGTGCCACAAAAATAATGTAGTGTAATAATAATATAATTGTATAAAAGAACATGATTGATTGAATTTGATAATGTTTTCCTTTCAATAATTGTTTTTGACTGAACAATACTTTTTTAGAAGCCTTTAATTAGTAAGTCATTGAATATATGTATTTATTCAAGATGTTTATTTTACTTACCTGAGTTTTTAATAAGTATATATTGTTTTTGGTATAATGGCTAATTAAACTGTTGAAGACAGACACAAATAAAACATTTTTTAAAACTTAGAAGTCCTATTGAATCTATTCTGTTTAAACCGTTTTTATTAGAAGTTTATATAATTTTCAAGTATCGATATGTGGCAAAAAGTTAATGTAAAAAATAGAAATCAAAAAAGATCTAGAAAAGCCTGTGTATTTATTGATTACAATAATGATCTAAATGCCAAAGAATTTTGGTTTATATTTTATTTTTTTTCTTTTGTTTTGCTTGTCTCTAGTTCATAATCAGTAATAAAAATTAAAATATGCTTTTATGTATAATATTAGTTCATGTGGATAATCCGTTTACTAACTGTATTTTATTCCAATTTCTATAATTAATATAGTCAATTTATACATTGAAATTCTAGATGCTAAAATAGAAAGTCAGGTTAAAAAGCAAATAAAGTAAATTTGGCAATATATGACTTCACGCAAAACTGAGATCTCATAATAAATTTATATCAAATAGAGTGAAATGCCTTGAAACAATTAAAATATTTATGATTTTTCTAAAGATATATATCAAAGATTTCATTTCTAATATTTTTTTGAAAGTGGATGTATAATTTAATAATAACATCACAAAAACAACTTTGTCCAATCAAAATTATTATAGAATTATACCAAATCTTCCAAGTTAAAAGTTTATGGATTTTTGCTAATGCCGATCACTTTAGAAAAAATCCAATTAACTTGTGTGTTTGTCATGATTAAAAACAGGATATAAAGACGACAGCTCTAATTTTGCTTGGCTAATACTGGTAATAAATGGTTTCTGTATATATATAATTAAAGTAATATAAGAAGCTCCACTAAATCTCATTGTTCAAGTGTTCATACATGGCTAGCATATTGCCCTATTTGAGTCAAGTGTTTATGTCACAATAAGTTCATTCATTTTTTATTTAATATGGCCAAGATAAATGTATTAAATATCTAGATCAGTCGGCTCCAAAATGCTGTTTTAAGCATGTTTGTACCCGAGCATGTATAATGAATAGAATACTCAATTTCCATATGGTATATATGTTGTCAAAATCAAATAGTTCAATAGTCATATAGGCTTTTGAAAAGTATTATCAGTTAACAATTACGGGTTATAAATTTGAAGCAAAGTTGTTGGCAAAATAAGCCGCAGTACAACTTGCTGAAGTTAATAAGATTGATGTATTAATTAACTAAAATAGCATAACAATTTTATAAAAATAAATAAATAAAACTTTTTTTGTTTTTTTATTAAAAGCAGCATCTAATTAAATTTATGATACAGGTTCTTCTTTTTCTTGCTTATAGAAGGTTATGTTTGCTAAACAATACTCTTCTGTGGAAAGATCATGTAGCAATCGATCTTCACGTTTTTTCTAAAAAGGATAAAATATTTAGTATCTCAAGTTGCAATTATACATTATTTACCAAAGAATTTTTTGTATCAACATATAAATTGTTTTTGAATTGCATTTAATAAATTTTTAGTCCACTCAAATATATACAGATGTCGTTTTTCATCTATGTTGTTATGTTATTACAGTTTGATAAAAGGCCAATATGCTCATAATTTCAATTGTGATAATAGCAATGAAATTTCATCATTTTTATATCATTTCAATGCCTTATGTCATATCAAAGCTAAGATTTATTTTAGGCTTAACTAGCAAAACTGATCTTTAGTTTTAATAACTTTGACAGTCTCAAAGATAAATTAATAGTTAGGGGCTTAAAGAAACATCTAATGCAATTCTTTCAACTAATTGATTTAGTACCTTTTGCTAGATTTTCTAGTTTCATTTTCTATTTCCTAAAACGTTTCCCATACTGAAAGAAGAGAAAAAGCCTGACAAGCACGTCCCATGAGAGCACTATATATTATAACTCAAAAATAACTATATTTTGCTTGTTGAGGTTGTTTTGTAAATAACAAAACCTTTCAATAATTTACTATGAGGTATTACCTAGATGTCTTATATTAAAACTATTTAGAAGCAGCATTCCTCTGGACTGTTTACATGGTTTGATAACACTCTAAGATATATGGAGTTTTTCAGACTTTGATCAATATATAAACATTGGTAATTTCGGTTGTTCTATATAGATCAAAATTGATATGTTATAGTTTAATCAAACACTATTAAACTGAACATATAACTTTTTTTTCTCGCTACAAGGCCAGGTAAAATCAACAGCTGCGATAGTGAAATATTATAATATCATTTTGGAGACTTATGTAATAATACTTCCAATACAACAAAAGATGTATGAAAGCTTGTAGGGGAAAAGGTTATATAGGATGTAGAAGTTTTCAAAGAATAAAAAAAAAAGGTATTAAATAGCCAACGCTACCATCATTTGACTGTTATCAAATCATCTAATCTATTTTGCAAATTTTGCTTAGTCTTGAATCAAGAAATATAACCGCTTTTACGTATGAAATCAGAAAAATGCCGCAGTGATTACCATAGTATAGATCATTCATACAGCATGGTACTCTTTCTTTCATATTGTGAAAAAAAGTTATCTCAAAGGAAGGTTTGCAATAATTTATTAAGTCTATATCTGTTTTTCCAAATCTTTCAAGTACCTATGAGCTCTTACTTGTTGATAAAATAAGGTCTCTTTGTTCTTTATCAAACATGTTAACTCCCTCTTTAAGTGCCGATATCAGTAGTGGCATGTTACCATCATTAAAATCATTAGATTCTCTTATCTTGATCAGATCATCACCAAAGTTTTCTGTCATTAAAGCAAGGTAGTGCTGTACAAATTTAGCCTTATTATCTTTGACTTCGGGATTAAGTTCGTCTCCAGATAGTAGCTGTTTAGGGTGTTTTGTTGGCTCATTTGAGTTTGCTTGTGAATTTGTTCCGATTGAATTTTCATACTGGTCTGGTAGTTCAAGTAAGAGGTTTGCCTCGTCGGGATTCAGAATCTCTGGAAGCTTTGGTTTTGTTAATTCGTTATTTGCACTGTCTTGTTGTGTTTTGAGGGATGGTTCAACAGTTTTCATATCAACATCCTCATTTTCAGATGAAGAATCTTCTGAAGATGATGAGTCAGATGAAGATGAAGAAGACGATGAATCAGAAGAAAAATCTACATAATCCAAGAATTAGTTAAAGCGAAATCAATAATGAGAAAAAAAAGTCATAGCTTACCTTCTGTTCTAGCATTCTTTCTTCTTCTTCTTCTTTTTTTCGAAGGATCTGTGGTACGTGGTGCCATTTTATTATAATTATTAGTTTATATTATATCGTAGAATACTCAAACGTTCAGCAAGGATACCTGATTGAAGGTTGTAAAAAAAAAAAATGGTGATAAAAAAATGTCAGCCGTGTGAAGATGTTACATTACATTTTGAGATTTGTCATAATCAAAACTTGGACATAATTTTGGATCTAAAAAGCATGGAAAAACTCAATCAAATACTTGAACAGATACATACAATATACATAATACACTAAAGAAAAAATAAACATAAAACTAACAATAAATATAAAACGTAGAGAAATAAAGAAAAACAATGTCAATAAAAAATCAAGAGCTGTCAAACGTGTGCAATTATTAATTTATTCGATATGCAAAGAACAAGATCCGAGAAATAACTTAAGGGCAAGGGATCCAGTTATCCTCACAGTACATTTCACGTAGCTCTTGTTCAGAAAACTTTTCAGTAATACCCAACTTTTCTTGGAGTTCTTGAACGCTAGAGTTTTTTATCAAATTTGCTACAGTTTTACAGCAAAGCTCAGTCAAAAAGTCAATCTCAAGATAGTTTGAGCCTTTGAAAATGGCAAACATGTCAGCATAGGTATAAGACGTAATATAATCTCTGTCCCATTGAGTAATATCAGAAGTGCGCACAACTCCTCTTTGTAGGGTAGTGTTGGGTTGAAAATATGAACGCCAAGTACTCTGATCAAAGACCTCTGTGTCATAACGGTGGTACATAAGGTATTTGATAATATACTCCAAAATTCTGCCGTCTATACCAACAAGAGGAATTTCAAAATCATCTGTAACTACATCAGCAAAATCGTCCAGAAAGTTTTTAACAACAATGCTCTTAGTTGCAGCAGGGTAAGGAACCTTAAAGGATCTGCCATCACTAGACACTAAAGTAACCATTCTAGATTCATCAAGGTTGGGGGGAGCAGGAGACGCAGTTTCTGAAGCATCAAAAGCAGGAACACTGGCTGTTGCAGAAGTTGGAGTAGTTTCTTGGTTAATAGAAGTCATTTTTTAAGATAAACTATTATTGAAAAGCTTTATAATTATTGATGACTATTTTTTTTGAGGGAAAAATGATACAAAAAAGAATATATTTTACTGTATATTATCTCAATTTGAAGAAAAAAAAACCTCCAAAATCTAGATATTTAGAGGTTGTTATATAGGTTTGGATTCCAAATTTTTTGGCATTTTAACTTACAGATTATTTTACGGCCATAGTAGTTGAAGAGTGGGCTAGATAAAGGCACGGCCCAAGATTAATGTTATATATGTATAATTTCATTAAAGGCTTCAGCTTAATGTAATAGTGAATCAAGCATGAAAGACCTTTGCCCTTTACTAAAGATAATTCGTGCTCCCAAAAAATATCAATGCATTCCCAAAAATCATTTTCAATATTAACACAGAGCATTTCAGTAGTAGTCTAGTAAGCAAATATCTCTGAAATTTTTGTAATCATTTCTAAAATTGTCCTTCAGCTAATAAAAAACTAATAAATATAAAGGTTGATCTGCCCAAAATGCCCGTCTGCTGGTATAATAAAACTGTAAATTAATCAGCCAAAAATTTGTCTGTCTAAAAACTAGAATTTTGAAATATTTATAATCATGAGTCTCTACAGCTCCCAAAAAAAGTCCAAATTAGTTATATTCATTAAAATGAAAAAAAAAAGTAATGGAGGGATTCCCAAGCTCTGAAAAGATCATGTCGAAACATGAAATATTCCAAGCTTGTATTAAGTCATTGATTATTATTATAACAGTCAATAGTTAGATACTTAAGATAGTATACTGGTAAAAATATAGGACAGCTAATTCCCGTATTATTAAAGATTAATAAAATCATTTAGTGCCTTGATAAATAATAATTAATTATGCTCTATATGCTATGCTATGCTATTTATTCATTGTTTATTAAGTAATCTAGAGCCTGAGAAATAAATGTATTGGCATCAATATCTCTAACACCTAAGGTCTCTATTTTCTTAATCTCTGTATTCTGAGAGGAAGCATTTCCCCATTCACGCGTTTCGTCATCAGTGTGGTCCAGATCCATTTGGGCCAAATCATTTTTGTCATTATGTGGAGTAAAAAGGCTGTTATTATAAATATGATTACTGTTATTAGATGGATTTGATAGAGAGGACGGCGTCGTTATAGTAATTGGGGAAAGTGGGAGAGTGCATCTGACATGGGAAAGCTTATCCAGTATGACCAAACTTTTCACAGGATATCTTGCACCTCCCATTGGATCTAGAACCTTGAAACTTTTGATCAAGAGACCAGTAACGTCTACTACTACAGGCAAATCGTATGGATTTTTGAAATTTTCGAGCTGATAAATTGGCCTAAATGTGACTAAAACCATATTGTCTCTTGAACTTTAAAATAAAAACAAAGACAAAAAAAATAAAAGGATGTTAGAATATTGAAATAAAATGATAGTTATAACAAATTAAATTTACCTAAGAGTTGAAATGTAATCATCGTCTATACCCCAGAATACTAAAACCAAGGGCTGTTTGTTGTGAAATGAGGGTGGCTGATGAGTGTTGAATTGTTGCAAGCTGTTTTGATATACTTTAGAAATGGGAATTTTTTGGAATGATCCAGACTCAGAGTGAGGGGGGAAATAGTAAATTAGTGTGTCAGACTCAGGCGATGACACAGAATATGCTGAAGATGGGAAAACCTTCTTTGGGTCGATAATAAGAGGCCTAGATTCCTGCGCTGTCTTAAGATGAGATGGGCATTCTGGAACCCCGCTCTTAACTGTATAATGTGTTGATTTAATATTTGAGTTTGAAAAAGTCCCTGATGATGTTTGATTAGATTTAAGTATATCTCGCTTCTTACGTTTATGATTATGGTGTATTGCTGAAGCATAATCTAATTGTTGTTCAGAATAAGGTGCAAATGCGCGTTGGTCAATACTGCAACAAGGTGATATGGCGCGACTAGAGCAGTTGGACATGCCTATATCAAATTGATCATAGTGGATGAGAAAGTCTGGCTCAGGTGTTGATTCATGACTGTGAAAGAAATCTGATATTGGGTCTTCGAGTGATCGTTTTCTTGATGTAAACATTATGAGCAATAACGAAAGAATACAAAGATGAATGTCAATATAATATGCAAAAAATTAAAGGTGAAAAGGAAGTTGAAAAGAAAATGTAGAGAGAAAGAAAGAATAATAAGAAGTTCAAAAAAAACAATTTAAATGTGATTTTCTGTTTTTTCTTTTTGGCATTGTTTACATTTGATCCAGTTTTGGGATTATTAAAAGTTACATACAACAATATCCCGAGTATAGATAGAGTACACCCATTTGAAAAGTCTAAAAAAAAAAATTGGTCACTATTTCGTAATCGCGTGAGAATTAATCTAGAACAAGACTCCAGGATAAAAGATCAATCGATTTACTAGTAAGTTTTGAAGCGACAGCTGCTACAATCTCCTCTTCGTTTTCGTTTTCATCTTGCGCGTTGGTCTGAGTTTCATTTTGCGTTTGAGGGGAATTGCTGTTTTTTGATTTTGCATTCATGTCAGCTGAAGTAGTATTTTGTTGAAGGTTATTTCCAGGCCCTGTCTCTGCTACCCCTCCTCCTCCTCTCGATACTGAGCCGTTTTGTAGTTCTTGTTGCTGTTGTCGTTTGGCTAGGTTGGATATTTTTTCGTGAATTTCTTTGTTTGTTTCTTTGATTTTTTGAATCTCCTGGTTTTTGCGCTCAATCTCCTCCTTCATTAAAGTGATGAGCATTTCTCGAGACTGATGAGGTCTATACTCGTTTAAAAGATGATGCATGTTGATTAAAAGGTTTTGAATGTTGGTTGTGTATGGTGCAAACTTAGCAGGGTCTGTGCTCAAGCAAGCCAGTAGCTGCAAAAATTGAATTAACAGCGAGTTTTTTAGTTTTTTAAGTTGGCGAATCTTTGTTCCATCGTTACTATTAGATACTGTCGTCTCAGAACTGGTTGGATTCGTGCTTTGATCTTTGCCATTTTGTTGGCCTTGGTCATATATTATCGGAATCCCCAGCTCTTCTAAATTTACCAGCTCTTCTTCGACATTCCAAGAGCTACCGTAACTTGAGTATCTTCCTTCCTTTGGAGGCTCTGGTGGAACTAGAAGATTTAACGGATACTCTAATTTGAGCTCTTCCTTTGAGTTTGAAGCTTCATGTTCTTTCTTCTTCTGTCGTACTTTTGCTACGTTCTCATCTGTGAAAAACTTGTAGTAGAAAGGAGGAAAAGGCACAGTGGTCGATAGGTTTTCCATTGTGAATTTATTTGAATTGGCTGTTTGGTTGAAAATCCAGTGTGATGATCATGACCAAGGTTGTATTGAAAAATAGGCCTATAAATATAACCCTAACCCTTCGGAGAATACTTCAAAACAAAACCTTCTCTGCATGCACTTATCTACCATTTTTATTTCCCTACTCAATTTAAGAGTTCCTTCATGAAGATACTCATATAGCTTCTTTTTTTTACAGTTAAACTATTTGTTTTGTAAACTTCTAATGAGCATTTTACCGTAGAGCAAATATCCAGCCAACAGTCTGCTCGTACTTTTATTTCCAGAAGCTTTTACAACTCTTTTAAATCTCGAAAATTTTTCTAAGACCTTATTTCCAATTTAACATGTTTTAAGATTCATGAAAGCTATTGAGTGTTTCGGTTAGGCGCTATATTAGGCATTAATGCCTTCATTGCGTAGTGGCTTCAACGAGTATGGAGAATGGCAGAAAAAGGAGGGGTCTTGTGTAACCTCGGTTATTCTATATTGCACGGCTACCATATGAATTAGCAGAAGTATCAAAGTTTTTTACTGTCTCGACTATCTTTCAATAAGTTTATTCATTCATAGATGATATCTTATATGTATGCCATAGATTTTGAATTTATCGTGGTTTGGAATAAAGATTTAAGGTAGCAAATGACTCAATTTGAAGCGTTCCTAGGCAAAATCAGGTACTAACTGAAAATAAACAAAAAATCGATATCAAGCTTAAATTTTATTTCTATTTCTTTTCTTTCCCTTTTAATTAATGCTTAAATTTGAAAGTTTCATCTTTTTTTTTTTTTCATCCTCCTGAATCCTTTTTATAAAATCTTTGAGCTCACTATTTTGATTTCTGCTCTTTAATTAATCCTTCTATTTGAGTTGTTAAAAATGGGTTTGCTACCATCTCCGTTATTACCAACAGTACCTGTTACTGTTGCTACTCCCAACTCATCACTATCCCCAGCAAAAAAAGCTGATAACCACAGAGGTCAACAAGCTTTAACAGAAAAGCCAATTAGTAAAGAAAAAAAATATACTATCAACGCAAAGAACATTGACACGATTGCGCTGTTTGTCAAAGTCCTTAATAATAAAGATGGTAAAGACAAAATCATCAAGATTATCCAATACACATGTCGAATCATTGTTTGGGTAGATACCAAAAAGTTGCTTTCACAGTTCTTAGTGACCCCTCCGCAGAAACTAGGAGCCGATATCCTACATCCCAGCAAAGATCACAAAGGCAGTATTTCATCGCTCATATACTATCTAACTGTTATCAGATGTGCAGAAATCATTGTTTCCAACTTTTCCATGTTTCGAAAAATCATGCGTTTCGGCAACTGGCTGGAGCCACTCCATAACCTTTGCCATACTGATATGGCTAGCTACAAGGATTCATTTGGAAATACCAAACATATTAGTTCTTTAGAGCATATGACGAAACATATTGCACATACGCCTGCTTTTCACGACATTGTGGAACTATACAACTCGGTTTTTGACGATGTTTATCTTTTTTACAAGATGGGAATTTTTGGCAACTCTCAAGCTGCAAAACGTTGGGGAGTCTGGTCAGATCTTCAAGCTAACAAAGCATGGTTCGCTTCCATCATTATTGCCGGCCTTGGATCATATTGGCAGCTCTGGGACCAAGACGAAAAACTTAAGCGGCTAAAACAAGAAAGCAAAGATGTTGCGGAAGAACAGCTAAAGGCAAATTATAAAGATATGTATTTGGTCGGTCAAGCACGCAAGATCACACTCTTAAATCTTCTCAAGTTGACTTGCGATATCATTTTCTGTTCAATAGATGTGTGGGAGTTTGAAATCGATAGCATAGTTCAAACAGGAACTGGTGTTATGTCGGCGTTAATCGGATACTACAAAGTTTATCACAAATTCAAACTTCAGTCAATGTTTTGATTTAATTGATAATTCGATCAATTGTTTTTTTACTCTTTTTTTTTTTTTACCTTGGAATAATAAATTCAATATCTATTTGAATATAGACAATCTCTAGAATATTTATCTTCTTTTTGTAATCTATTATATGTTTTGTTATAGAATAATTAATTTACAACTCCATTGCTTTGGAGCTCTTCTATCTCTTCAGTCTCATATCCAAGAATTGAATTAAGGATGTGACTTGTGTCTTGGCCTAATAATGGTGGAGCTGTTCTAATAACAGGTTGTGTCTTGGAATACTTTACTGGATGATTTATAAGCTTGATAGGGCCGCAAGCTGGGTGCTCGATCTCCTCAATCATGTTTCGAGCTTGAATCTGAGGATGGTTCAATGTTTGTTGGACATCATTGACTGGAGCATATGGGAACTTGTATTTTGAAAATATATCTAACCATTCATCTATTGGCTTGGTCAGTAAGGTATCTTGAATCTCTTTAACTAAAACCTTTCTGTTGGTGACTCTTAAGGCATTTGTTTGGTACTCAGGTGCAGCGCCCAAATCTTGACGTCCAATAGCCTGACAAACTTGTTGGTATTGAGCATCGTTTCCGCCAGCAACCAAAATCATCTTTCCATCTCCAGTTTGGAAGCCTTGATAAGGACAGATACTTGGATGTTCAGTGCCTTGTCTTCCAGAGTCGGGCTTTCCTGAGATCAAACATGATGATGCAATGTTTGCTAAAGTAACAACTTGACAATCAGCTAAGCAAATGTCAAGATATTGGCCTTTACCTTCTTCAGGGGTTGTGTTTCGAGAGCCGTGAAGAAGTGAGGCCATGATGGCATTGGCAGCATAGAGACCTGTAGTAAGATCTGTAACAGCAACACCGACCTTAACTGGAGATCCTTGTGGTTCTCCGGTGATATGCATAAGTCCGAATTCTGCTTCAACCATGACATCATAGCCAGGTCGTTTAGCATAAGGTCCCGTTTGGCCGTATCCTGTAATCGAAGCATAGATTAGGTTTTTTTGTACTTCTTCTGGAAGTTGCTCGTATGCCAAGTTGTATTTGGAAAGTGTTCCTGGAACGTAGTTTTCAATAAGCACGTCGGATTTCGAAATGAGATCTCGAAGAATAGCTTGGCCCTTAGGGTCACGGAAGTTTAAGCCAATAGACTTTTTGTTTCTGTTGACACCAAGGAAGTATGCTGCCTCGCCTGGATGTGTTTTTTGTGAAGCTGTTAGCTCGGTTCCTTCTTTGTATTTGGCGAATGGAGGTCCCCATGCTCTGGTATCATCTCCTCGCGTAGGATGTTCAATTTTAATAACTTCAGCACCAAGGTCTGCAAGAATTTGAGTACAATATGGACCGGCGAGAACACGAGTCATATCAACAACTCTGACTCCACTTAGAGGAAGCTTCGGGTCAAATTTCTTTGGAGATTTTGTGGTATCATTGATGAATGTTCGGATAATGATATGATGGGGTTTTGGTACGACGGTTGTCTGTAAAGAACGTGGAGCAGCTACTAAGCGAGCTGATAGTTGCCTTCGAAAGAGAAAAGATTGCATGACTGATTCAATGATATAAAGAATGTTTTCAAGTATAAGTATTGTTCGCAATCTATGATCTATGTTAATGTGAAATAATAAAATGAAAAAGTGAAAAATGAAACTGGAAGCAGTGGCTTTTATAAATGAAAAATTTAAGCGCGCTAACCCGCTCACGGTAACATTCTTCCACCATAATATAATAAATATTACTATACAGACGTGAAAACTCACGCTTATAATCAACTGAATAGTCAAAAATGAATTTGAAAATAATTTAAATTAAAGAGATATATACATCCAATTCAAAGTTGCTATTTATTTATACAATTTACAATCTAGGGGATTCAGAAACGCCCAATTCTTCCATAAATGCAGAATTATTAGGTTCTCTGCCCAAAAAGTCCTTTAAGGATTCCATAGCATCTCTTGAACCTCCAGGGCCAATAACCTTGGTCTTGTATTGATAACCAGCTTCAGAGTTCAAAGGATCGGCCTTGAACTTACTGTAGTACATATCGCAAGCAAAGACTTCTGACCACAAGTAGCCGTAGTAACCAGAATCATAGCCACCCATCAAATGGCCAAAAGCAGAAAATGCATGCGACTTGAAATCGCCAGTAGTGTCCAAGCAGTGCTCCTTTCTAATAGAGTTCCACTTTTCAACCAAGTCAATATTTTGAGCTTCACTTTCAGAAAGCAAGTGAATAGCCAAATCGAAACTGGCCAAGAAGATTTGTCTGGTCAAGTTGATACCGTCGTTTACGTGCTTGGTCTTGATCAAGGAATCAATCAATTCGTCGTCCATAGGCTCGCCAGTTTCATAGTGCTTGGAAATAGACTTGAGTTGTTCCTTGTTCCAAGGCCAGTATTCCAACATTTGTGATGGAGCTTCAACAAAGTCCCATTCGACGCTAGTACCATGGAATCTAGAGTACTTGGTCTTTGAAACGAGGTTGTGGATACCGTGGCCCATTTCGTGGAATAATGTGACAACTTCATCGTGCTTCAATAAAGAAGGCTTCTTTTCGGTAGGCTTGGAAAAGTTGCAGACAAGAGCGGTAACAGGATAGACGCGCATTCCGGTTTCCAAATCAGTGTAACCAGGAGAAAGGTTAAAGTTAGCGGCGTGGCCATACTTGTTTGGTCTTGGATGCAAGTCCAAATAAAACCAGCCAAGGAATTCAATAGGTTCACCCTTCTCATTAGCATCCCAGACATGGAATTGGTGGACATCTTCATGCCATACCTTCTTTCCTTCTTCTACCTTGTAGAACTTCAATCTCAAAACGTGTTCATAAAGCTTCAAGATCTCCTTGACAGTATTGTCAAGTGGGAAGTAATTGCTAATCTTTTGAGCATCAATCTTGTATTCCTTTTCGAGTAACTTGTTGGCGTAGAATCTAATATCCCAGGAGTATAATTTGCCATCAAATTCCAAACCTCTCTTTTCGTAGTCTTCCTTCTTGTATTGTAACAAAACAGAAACGTCTTCTTGGGCCTTTGGCTTGAGCTTGGTTGATAAGTCTTTGAGGAATTCCAAGACATTGTCAGGGCTCTTGGCCATTCTGTCTTCGAGAACAAAAGAAGAGTGGTTCTTGTAGCCCAAGATTGGAGAAATCTTGGATCTAATCTTGACACCTTCTGCGAGAATTTCGTCGTTGTTTAAGTTTCTGTTGTCAAAGTGAGTAAAGACCGCTTTTCTGGTTTCGGCATTTTCGGCGTATTTCAAAAGGGGGAAGACATCTGGGTACTTGAATGTCATCTTGTACTTGACAGTGCCGTCATCAGATTTGATTTGGGTCAATTGATCCAAAACGGCATCAGGGACACCAGCTAATTGTTCCTTGGTGAATTCAAGAGATCCATCTTCTTCAGCCATGTTCTTTGCGAATTTAATGGACAAAGTAGAAAGACGCTTGCGTAAATCTGTAACGGTTTCACGCTTGGAAGGTTCCAAGCTCAAACCATCTCTCTTAAATTTGTTTTTGATCTTTTCAGTTGCACGAAGAGATTCGGCATCTAATTTATCTGAGGCGTTCTCAACTTGTGGGAATACCTTTGAAAGAGACTCGTAGACGTCTACACGCATAGCGGCTTCGATTTCGTAAGCAGAAAGAAGTTCGTCTGCTTTGGTTGAAGCATCTCTTAAATCTTTATCTGTGGAAACGTTTTGGTAGAATAAAAGCGGAGTTGTATCACAATCTGCTTGGGCGTTGAATTGGAGCATTTTCTTGATTGTGGAATCCCAAGATGGGGATTTTTGCGATGCAATATCATCTAATAAGGCCTTAGAAGATTCAATTGATTTTTCGACAGTTGAAAGAATCTGGTCAGCAGTGACATCCCAAGATGGGGCAGCTTGAGGTGGGGTAGGAGTAGAAGAAGAAGAGGCTGACATTCTTAAAGAATTTGATATTGAGGAGAAGTTTCTGGGTTGTTGAATGATAGTATTGAAAAGAAGAAATCGGTTAAACAGATGGGTAGTACGTAAGGATGGCATGATGCCAGGTTGGAGGAATATCTGTTCAATATATAAGTATGAACAGAAAGTCAAAGGGCTAGCAACAATGGCACAATAGCATTATGGATTGGTGGCAGTGCCCAACATGGCTAGAATTATGTTACAAGAATTGTATAGGGTTAGTGCCCCGCTTAATAATGACCTGCCTAAACAATGCAATATTGATGATCTCTGAACGGCCTTTTCTTGATATCAGATTGCATATTGAACCTACCCAAAAATTAATAACACTTTGATTTAAAATACATTGTACCAAAAATTTTTTTTGCTTGAAGTCACGTAAAAAATAGGTTCTCAGAAACATCTTTTTGTTCTGTCCATTCTTCACAAATTTTGAAATGGAAGTTTTTTCGTTGCAGCTGTTTCAACATATCAAAAGGTACAATAACTAAAGGTTGAAGAATATTTGTCATGTAGAATGGGAAAACCACTGGAATAACCTTTCTACAGGATGTCAGATCAAAATGGCCGTCGAGTAAAAAAATCTTTCAGACGTCAGGGCCACAATGCAGGTATACAGTATACTACAGATAGCAATGCATAAACAACTCGAAATTAATAAAGCCGTTTCTGATAACGTTGTGTAAGCTGACTCGTCGCCATTTGATGGAAACCATGACTCCAGGATGTGTTTCCCTCTGTAAATAAAAAGCGAATTGCCAGCGACACCTGTAAACGATATCGGTTCCATAACAGTAACTAGTTCTCCAATACCGTATCTTACAACATTTTGAGCGTTTCTATGGGCAACAACATTCATCAATATTCCATATGTTGTTGTACGCCACGCTGAATTTTTTGATACAATAATTGTAGAGGTCGAAAAATGAATTGATAAGATCATCCGGATAGTCGCGGCAAACGATATATATTGATTTTGCAGGCTTTGGTACAGTTCAGATACTCAGAACAGTTGACAAATCCAGAAAGTCATTTTCGCAATGGTAAGGAGTCCTGCCGGAATTATATCTGCCATTACTCGCATCATTGGGCAAATCATGGCTGAATTGAACTGATATAAAAAAATGATGTAAACCTCAAGAATAGAGTATCCGCTTGCAATCAGTAATTTGCCATCAATAGCAACTGTTTTGGGATCTTGCCCGCCTTAGGGTCGTCTTCTTATGGTGATATAATTTACACCATCGAGTTTTGGCACTAGGTACCACCCAACGTAATCACTAGGGTCCAAGCATTGGGCAATAGTCTTTTTAAGTTTTTTATCGTTTTCTGGCATTTTTTGATAATAAAATAGTTGAGAGAAAGTAAAGAAAAATTACAGGGAAAAATGTTAATTATTTTATAAAGATGTCACAATTGCATTATCAAGGCAGGCCATTATTAAGTAGAGACCCCATACTTTTACTATGATAAATGAATAATTAAAAAATATAAAAGGCATGTCATGGTTTATATTTATATCTCAAATTACATATAAGGAAGTTCATTATGAAAAGAACTGGTTGATTCATGATACACAAGTTCAGTATTATTCCTTTTAAAAAGAAAGTTGTCTGTTTTTTCTGTTAGTTGTATATAATCATCAATTTGGTGATAATTGTAGCGTAACATCTCCATATCGATTAGGGCACAATTATTATATGGCTGGGTAATTGGGGATGCATAACTCTGTCCATAAGTGGAATTCATTTTGAATGTTGTAACAGACTTTCGAAACCTCTCATAGAATTCGTCGTCTGTATATTGGATTTCTGATGGAGGGTAGTACAAGCGTTCAATAAATATCTTTTTGAGTTTTTCATGATGCTTGATTAGATGATGGAAAGTGAAAAACTCTTCCAAGCTGGACATCTGCTTTAACTCCAAGACCTCAAGGTTTGGTAGATATTTGAGAATGTCAAGGAAAAGAAGAGATACATCTGTTCGTTCATAGTCGTAGTTGGCACTCAAGTAAAATGAGTATTTGCCTGAAAAATTTACCATCAACAATCTGAAAAACAAATTATAAACGTCAAGCCTAGTATTTTCTTTGGAATATTGTTTGAAATATTCTAATGCGCTTAGTTTAGAGTCGGCGGCTAAACTAGGCTCTATATCAGACAGAGTCATGTCCTTTTGCAAGAGTTTAGAATCAACCGCCGAAAGTATTTCTTCGACATGATTGTTATTGTAAATATCAAAATCACCGAATTTTGAGCGCTTCATCATGAGCTTGAAAGCAGATAAAATGCATGCTTCCATGTTGTCAACCACATGTAGGAGAGGGAATCCAAACTTTGCTACCTTCAAGTTTGGTAATGCATTTTTGAATATGTTTAGCTGTCCCTTTTCATCAACTATACCCGTTTTAAACGTTTGGATTAAAGTGAGAGATGTTAAGTTCTCCAGTATTTTGCCTACCCGGGGCAATTCGAAACTCTTGCTTGGCTCAAAAAAGAAGGGGATTAGATTTTTGAGCCGTTCCCCACACTCCAGATTACGTGATGAAAGAATTTTATCATTTGCTATTAAAGTTGTCACTGTTGGGAGTCTAAATTTTGTTGAAGGGGTGACAGATGCGGTTATAAACAATATAAATTCCGTCCAACTTCCAGATAAATTATCTAGCAAGCTGACATAAAACTCTGAAAAAGAAAATCTTGCAATTAAATGAAGCTTTCGGAGGTTTTGACATTTTGGTAAAGAACAGATAACATCAGAAAGCACATCTGGAGGTGTATCCTTATCAGCTGAAATCTTGACTCTTTCCAAATTGGGGAAACGTGAAAGATTCAATAAGCGAGCGGAATATGCAAGCTCTACCTCAAAATCAAATACAATTTCGAGCTTCAAGATGAGATTTGTTATGCTGGCTCTTGCGTCTAAAGAATTGCAGTTAAAAATATAGTAGGCTTTACGTGAGGCTGAATAAAAGCTGGGCTGACTAGAATTACGATGAAATAGTGAGCCATTCTTGCATGCTGGGAGTAAATCTAATAAAAAGGTGTCATGACGATGAGTAACGACATTATCCCATAAAAGTATTGGATTTGAATCTAATATGGAAATATTTCCTGGATAGTGTTTCCCTAGTTCGAGGCTTTCTATATGAGGATATTTTGATAACGGGAACCAATTTACAATTTTGCTATGATCATGAGTATCTGAAATGCGGATAGTCTTAACAACTTCATTTGGGAACCATGAGTATCTCTGGGGTGAGTATATCACATCTGATGGAATTATCCATTCATTAATAGAAGAGTAGATTTTATCTAGATTAGAGATATATAAGTGGCATTTCTTATATACAAGTGGATGAAAGAAATCTCGAAGACGGGCCGACGTTTGTGAAAGATGAAAGTAATCAACTGCACAAAGGTATCGATATATGTCATAGAAAAGTTCAACTGGAAGCTCATGGAGTGAAGCCATGTTTTCGATATTTAATGTCTAGTATGAAATTCATTTCAAAGAATTGTAAAAGAAAGAAGTATATAAATACATTTTTATAGTCCCTCAATCTGGTCATATTATCATTCTTGCTCAGAGATCTGATCTATGAAGTTCAATATATTTATTATTTAGGTGAATGTGGAGTATGTTACAACATTATGACAACATGCCATGTTGAACATAAGGATATTATTACTGATTCTATTACATTGCACTGAATGTAATAAACATGGCCTGAAATAGAAATCCTCTCCAAAGTTTGAAACCATAGTTCTATCATATGAAAGAAAACATAAAAAACATAAAAAGAATGCTAGTAGATGCACCTTCACTCCTCTTTTCATAGTATCTGTTTTGACAAAGCACCTCCTGTCAATTGAAATTCATTGGCTTGCTCTGTATCCAAATTTTTCTTTCTTTTCTCTTGTTTATACATGACTGATTGGATATAAAAGCTATATAAGAGCCTTTTACAGCAACATGAAGCATCCGCATAGCAAGGTTACCAAATCACCAGCGGTGTTGATCTTAAAAACAATTATAAACCATCCACTTTTTCAAAGGTATGTGCTACTATTATCCTGATTTTTAGATATATTTGGCATCAATTTGTTAATCATTTTCTAACCCAATTACAACTAGGTCACAAAAAGTATTTATCATCTCTTATCTCTATGTAACCGCGTCACGAATCTTTTCAGAAGTGTCTAAAGGCGTTCGGCACAAGCAGTCATTAAGCCATGTCTTGTCACGAATCAAATACTCGCTCATTCGAATGACCGACTCAGACAAGCTACCTCAGTTTCTAGTGAAGTTAGCAGTCTCATACCCTGTAGTCTACTATGCGGTCTCAAAAATAACATCTTCACAACGGCTCTCCTCTTCTGCTTCCCAGCAACTCGTCAAAGTTTTCGTTTCTGGATTTGTATCCTCATTTTACTCTTACAAGTCGTACACAAACGCAGTCGCTGAAAAGTCAAAGGCAAACCCTAATATTGTGAAATCGCGACTTGACAATATATCAGCTGAAGTCACAGCCTTAGTATTGGCTAGAGCTATAGACTCACTTATTCGCCAGTTTTTCAAATCAACGCTGTTGCGAGGTGCGGCATCACCAGTTGGAACAAACAAAAGGGCAAGATACAACAAAGTCGTAAAGAACTACGATGTGTTTTTGTTTATTCTAGGAAGCTTTGTTATTATGTTCAACTGGTTTTACTATCCACTAAGGATGCAGAGCAAATATCGAAACTGGATTACGGCAATGGCCAATATGGATGAAGAACTAACCACTGCACTACGACTGATCAGAGATAGGGATATTGAATATGGAGTTGAATCCAAAAATTCTTCAATTCTAGAAGAAACTGCCGTAAAGTACAATCTTCCAAGAGAATACGGAGACATCTCAAAGGTAAGTCAAGCTATTATCACATTTTTTTTTCAGTTATTTGTTTCTTATTTTGTTGCTAACATTTTTGTTAAATAGACTGTACCTATCCCATGTATTTTAGTACATGCCAATATTTCAAAAAGCTGCGAGGTTCACGCACTTTGGAGGTTTTACCGAGGCATAAAGTCTTCATTGATGGTCTACGTTCCTCTTTATCTTTTATTGGGAACTCGTCGTTTAATCAGAAAAAACAAAAACGATTCTGTTTACGAAATTTTTAAGCAAATAGTTGTCAAAACCATTCGGTCGTCTTCATTCTTGGCCTCGTTTATTGCGCTCAATTGGTATTCAGTTTGTCTTGTTCGAAGTAGATTAGGGCCTTGGCTATTTCCTAAAGCTACCCCAACCCAAATTGAAGATACCTGGGGACCAGGGTTGGCAAGTTTGATGTGTGGATTTAGTATGTTTTTGCTTTTTCTTTTTATCACATGTCAAAAAGTCAATCATGTATCTAACCTATCTTTTTGTTTTTTTTAGGTATCTTGTTGGAAGACCCCAAAAGAAGAACAGAATTAGCACTATTTGGTAAGTTTTGATAATTATTCTACTTATTTTTTTTGATTTATTCTAACGGAAAGAACTTTTTTCTTCATATAAATTAGTTATTGGAAAGGCTGTAAGTATTGTATTGCCGAACGATTTGGGATATGCAACACCAAAACTTGACGCTACGATATTTTCTCTTAGTATGGCGACACTCATAACTTGCGTCAAAAATGATCCAACGGTAATTAGTGGTTTCTTTGGATCCTTCTTCCAGTTTATGTACCAGAAATAATAGCAGTAATATCAGGAATATTACCCAAAGTAGAGTAAAGCAAACACTGTTTAAATTAATAATAAAAAAAGAAAAGTTACAAATAAAGTCAAATATAGATTAAAGTAATAGTATACAAATGTAAAAGAAAAAAATTGATGATGCTTAAAGATAAGGCATCCATAAATTATCAGTCAAGGCCAAATTTCTTGGATTAACAGCTTGAGAAATCAAATCAATGACTGTTTGATTAGCAGGAATATTTCCTTGTCCAACTTGCGCCAAAGAAGTTGCACGCTTGGCAATATAGGCGACATTCTTGATAGTAATATCACGCAATTGGGCGTCTGGGAGTGTAGGTCGTTGTTGGTGAACATGCCATGAGATAAGTTCTTCACGAATGAAAATACTCATGTATTGATCAAGCTCGCTAGTAGCATCAGTTAAGCACTTGGCAATAACCATTACTGAAACAGAGAATATACCTTCAAGAGCAATTGGACCCATAAGGGTTTGGATATTTGGTGTAAGTCTGAATGGCACAAATTCAGGGTTATAAAAGATAGGGGTATTCTTGGAAGAAAGAGGAGGAAGCATATCTGTTGTCCAAACAGAACCAGAGCTGGTGTTTATAAAATACTTGTGAGGATATCTGTTGTTGATGCTCATAATGTATGTCATAAAAGTGACACAAGCAAATTGGTATGAGAATTGCTTTCTGAATAACCAAAAGTTTTCGAAAGATGCATATGTTCTGGCAAAGTAATCACGGAGAATGGTAGATGGTACAATTGTAGCCTGGATAGCTGTCAAAACTTCTATGCGGATGCTGGCAATATCTGGCTTAGGCAACTTAGGATCCAATGCCGCTCTCAACTTCTTGGTAGCATAATCAAGAGCTTCGTCGCGACTAATACCAACACGTTTGCAATAGTCTTCATAAATTGCATGCATTGAAATATAGTGAGGATCATCTTGAATAATTCTAAGATGTGGTGAAAATGGAATAGCAGTTGGAAGAGTAAACTTGATATTTCTTCTTCTGCTCTCCTTCTTACGGGTGAGAATACCATCAAGTATCTTGAACAACTGAACAACACGTTCTTCGCGGCGACAGTGTCTACCACTTGGATACTGAACAGTGAACATATGCATGCTACCATTATGTCCAAGGATTTTGATACGCTTGTATGACTGGCCGAATCCACGAATAAGGTCAACAGTAGGCATAAATCTGTCAATCTTGACAAAGTGTTGGTTGTCATCCTTGAGCTCAGCGTATTGACCTGGAACTTCAACATCTTCAAACTTCTGGTAGTGGAATTCACTCAAGTGAGGACTTAAAGCCTCCAAGTTCATAGTACCTGAACGACGATCAAGCATTTCTTCAAAGCGGTCTCTCCACTTTCTCAATCTGCTAACATAGAGATCAAATTCAGGCTTGTCTTTCAAAAAGTCCTTTTCAAAGGCAGCTTTGGCATATTCAGGCAAGACAGTTTCACTGAACCTGGCAATGTTGGCTTCAGTACTCAAGACACGGTCCTTTTGAATTTGTGATCTGCCCATGAATTGGACACTCTCATTCAATAATGCCATGATGAGTCTGTAGGTATCTTCTTCATTCAAGCACTTGAATCTTTGGAAGATTTGATCGACAAGGGCTTCCAAGGAAAGTGAAAGCAATGGATATGCAGTCTTGAGAATCTTCATAATCTCTTCAGCAGACTCCCAAGGTTGAGATGTAGTGCCGTTAGCATTTACAGCAGGACTACTGCTTCTTCCATTGGTAGAATTAGCAGTATTATTGTTTCCAGAGCCATCAGCAGCTGGAGTGTTTGCATTACTAGCATTTCCACTCTTGTTTGCATCACCATTTGCATTTCCACGAGCCTGTTGTGCATGGAGGGCTTGTCTTTGGATGAGGTTAAAATCTTCTCTAGCAGTACGGAGATGGAAGTGCAAAGCTTGTGGGTAGGCTCTTGCAACTTGAATAAGAATATCATGAGAAAATTTGGCTTCCTTGTGAGACAATGCAGTGAGCAATTGAGGAATGAATGTGATCCAATACCATGTTGTGGTCTCGCCCTTGTAGTTTTCAAAAGCGGATGATATTTCTCTAGTGTCGTCTTCAATAGACATGAGCCATAGAATTCTGCTGAGGATTTTTCTTGTCTTGCCATTCTTATACAAGCTTGCAGCCTGGAGATAGCAGCTGAGAGCAGTAGCTGCATGCTTGATAACTTGTGGATTGGACTGATAAAGACGATCATTAAAGTAACCCCATTCAGCCCATGCCTTTGGATGGTAAAGATCAACTTGTACAGCACGCGAGAAACTCTTTTCAGCTTCAGAGTCGGCTCCAAGTTTTGAGAAAAACATACCTTGTAATGTGAAAAATTCAGCCTTTTGAGAAGAACTAAAGTAGAACAAATTGGTGCTGCTGATAACGTCTAAACCAGTTTGATACTCATTAGGATTTGGAAGATAGCATTTAGCTTGTTCACGCAATTTCAAGAAGGCCTCTTGAATTTCAATGTTGGGAAGATTATAAATCTTGTTCAGTTGAAGTAAACAAACATCTGGCATATTATGCTTTCTAGCAACATGTGCAAATCTATTAATGATCCAAGCCAATTCGTGGTATCCTCGGTAAGCGTAGGAATTAGCATTGCTGTTGTTAGTTTGATTGGTTTGCTCAAACAATTGCTTATAAGTACTGTTAATTGTGTTAAAAACGTGTTTTCGCCAAGTAACCAAATCACCCCAGAGATCAATGTCATCCCAAAGATTGGGCAACCTTTCTCTCCAGGTTTTGAGAATTCCCTTGAGTTCTTGTGATTTGGCTTCAAAGTTCTCGACACCAGTTCTGTGAAGAGTAGTGTAAATTTGACTAGCTTCCAAGAATTCAACATATTGCTGGAATGTATGCAAAAGTGGGATATGAGCACCAGTGATTCTAGTTGGTAAAGAGCTCCATTTCTTGAGAGCAAGCTGAATGCCTTCGTCGCATTGTTTATAAACGTTTTGAAGTGTTTCAGTCTTGTTGGCGTATCCCTGTAAGCAAAGGAATGTCTCAAAGATCTGTCTTCTTGGGGTAGGAACGTCCATGACAGTTTTGATCGATTGCTCCAAAGGCTCTCTATCAGCTGTCCAATCAGCAACTCTCCAGCCGCATTCCAATAATAAATCTGTAAAGCTTTCGTGTTTGGCAAGTTCAGTCAAAACTTCCCATTGTTGAAGTTTTTGAGCACAGAGAATCCAGTGGTCTTCCCATAGACCATACTCAGATTCATTGTATGGTAAAGCGCCACTTCTAGCCTTGATCTGAGCGTTTTCATACATCTTGGTAGCTCTACTCCATAAACCAACTTGTTCATAAGACAAAGCAGTATTGGTTTCAGTGTATCTAGATCGTCGTCTCCAAGCACCATAGAAAATATCGTCTTCTTGTAGACTAGCATACATCTCTATAAGTGCATCGGAAGTACTTTGTGCAATCTTCAAACTTTCAGTTAAAGGTCGTGTAGAGGCAGCTTCAAGAATTTGAATTGCCGGATACCAAGCGTTGAAAGTTTTACCAAGGTATTTCACCAAGTGTGGTGGCAATTGTAGCTGTTCGCAATGGCTTGTACCATCCAAAAGTGTCATAATAACATTTGGAGACTTATCAGCCTGTCTGGAATGGTATTCCTTAGAAAGAAGCATGACCATGGAACGCAAAAATTCAATCCTGTCCTTTTTGGCAATTCCGGAATGTACTTGGGGAAATATATTTACCCACATATTATGAACAAGTTCTGGACATTTGTAATGAAGTTCGGTAATTGGCTCAAAGTAGTCTTTGGCAGTAATATTGGAAATCGATTTGACAAAGTTCAAACGACCTTCGATAAACTTTTCAAGCTCTGGAGATATTTTGGTATCTGGATCCTTTGGCTTGTAATTGCCTGGCAGCGCCTCAAGAACGAGATTCAAACTAGATGTAGTGAAGTCACTATCTCTCAATTTAAGTCTGGAAGAAGGTCTCAAGCCACCATAAAGGATTTGTAATGCTTGATTAATCCACTGATAGTCAGCAAGATACTCCCAATTCTGTCCAGAAATGACATAAGTCAAACGCTTAGTAGCGCTATCATCTAAACTATCGTTGAGAATCTTCATCAGCTTTTGACGAAGTTCGATATCAGATATTTTTGTTCCAAGCATGAAAGAGACCTCCATTCGCATGGAAAGTTCCGTACGAGCAGTCAATGGGTTAGTGTAAATGTCAATAAGAATCTCAAAGAACTTTTTAGACAGTTCGCTTTCACCTCGTATTTCATAGACAATCATCTTAGATAAAATGGCAGCCTTTTCCTTTGTAGTTGGGAAATGATCAGTCTTTGAAAAGACCCAGTTGCGAGCAATTTCAATCATACGAAGGCCAATAGTCTTGTCGTTAGATCTATCAATTAATTGGGCACAGAAATTCAAGAATGGCCGTCTTTGATCGTTCAAAAATGAAATACGGACGGAGCCAATATCCAAGACCATTAAAAGCAATTTGACAATAACATCAGGCTCATACGAAGTTGAATTTTCGGAAGATTGAGTGTCTGAAGATTGTGATTGATTGTTTGGCATAGTGTGATCTCTTGTCAGTTTAGAAAAGCATTTCATTATCATATTGAGCAATGGATCAACTGTTGCAGGTCTGAAGCGAACCAATGCCCAGCACATCATAATACCAGAAGCCATTGATCCATTAGAAGTGAAATTTTCTTGTATTGAATTGCTGATAGATGTCAAGAAATCTTTAACAGTTTGTGGATCATCTTCTTCGTTTGGATAGTCAGCCTTGATTGCATCAAAAATAATTACAATCACATTTAATGCAGCTTCCAAAATGCCAATATTATTTGACTTGAGAGGTTTTTGCAATAATGTTTGGATGTGGCTAATGTTGCTAAATATCCAGCTTGATGGTTTTCTGGCAATGGTGATAGCAATAACGTAGAGAGCGTTCAAAATCAAAGGCGAAGATGAAGAGTTGAGCTCGTTGGAAAGCAAGAGTTTATCAAAAAATGAGAGTTTTACAACAACCTCAGGCCAATAATCTGGCCCAAGTAATCGATAAAGGATTCCCACAACCTTGTTTCCAATAGCAATATCTGTGATGCGCTGACTGTTTGCGCAAATAAAGCGTACCAAAAAGGTAATGCAAGATTCTCTTTGAGCTAATGAAATTGCGTAATTTTGAAGAGGTTGCTCATTAATAGCACTTGATGAAGTGTTTGTATGAGAAGTGGAAAGGGAAGATGTGTCTGTTGTGCTTTTTGTATCAGCGCCAGTTGTCTCAATCTTGGGTTTTTCTTCTTTAGATTCACTTTCTGAGAATTTACGTTTCTTTGAGCTATCAATAGATGTGGACTTGGACTTGTTTTCGTTTGCAATAGTTTCCCAAGTAAGAATCAAGTCTGCGAGATCAATGGACAAAAGAACATTATCGCTGGAAGCATTTGGAATCAGACTTAGTTTTGGCATTGCAGAAATCAAGGTTTGAACAAAATGATCTCTATAATCGAAAAACAACTTTGGATGTCTAACAATAAAGTGATAGATGTTAGTTGCTTGGCTGATATTGTTCCAATCTTCGCTGAGAACTCGTCGAGGCCATTTTGCCCATAAGGGAGTAGTGACGCGTTCCTTTAATACAGGGGCTAGGAGATCCAAAGCTTGACGAACAAGGTATTTGGCATCGTTTTGGCTACACTTCAACAGTTGAACATAAATTTGAACAACCATCTTGGAAAGTGTTTCAAAGGCTGAGATAAAGTAGGCAATAAGCACATAAGCAGCTTGTTTACTAACTATATCTTCGAGTTTGATATAACTCCAACCAAACTTGATGATATCTTTTTTGACGTCAGAAATCAAGTTGGGCCCAAGTTTAATCAACAATGCAGAAACGTTGAGCAATTCAAATCGGTAATAGTCGATAGTACCTACTCCATCTTCTCCTGATTCGGTTGTAGTATTTTTCCAAACCTTTTCATGAAGCTGATCAATCCAATTGTTTTGGGAGGAAAATGAGTTTGTAGCCTTTTCGAGAAGCCCATCAAGGTTGCCTTTAGCTCTGCCTTCATAAACAAGAGTTGGGTTAATGGCATTCTTGAAAAAGAAGATTCTTGCTCCAAGGTGATTGTTCTTGTTGGTACCAGCTTCCAATGTCTTCATTAAACCTCTTCTTCTAACTTCAGTGTCAGAAGATGAAATCATATATTTAAAGATAAAGTTTTGAACATCAGCAGTGACATGATATCCAACGGTGTGAATTGTGGCGACCCCTTGGACAAGGACATCAAAGTCGCATGTGTTACTAAGGTAGATGCCCATAATATGTTGAACATCGTCCAAAGCCTGATTGAACTGAAGTGGAAGGGGAGACAACAATGGCAAGTGCTTGATGGTTGGTGATAGCTCTTGCAACTGAGTGAGAACATCAGTAAGAAGTTGCTTTCTTTCTTTAAGCCATTCAATGTTATCATCTCTTGAAAGCGCCTTGAGAATATAAATAACATTACAAGTAGTAATGATTTTTTCTTCAGGGTCAGTCTTTTCTTTCCATGTCTTGATAATCTGGTCAAGACCTTCAATGCATTGAGTTCTCAAATTGGGAGCGCTAGGCATTTCCAAGAAACAAGCAAAGATTCTACCATATGCACGATCAGCAAAATTTTCTAAAAAGAATGTAAGGGCTTTACTGCTGTATCGGTTTAGGTATTTGGCAATGGGTTCTCGGAATGGTGAGCTGTGCTGTCGTCTCAAATGAGATTCCAATGAAAAGACTGTTTTCATCAAGTCGTTCATGAAAATAAAAGCACCTTGAGGCAATAAATGGAAAACATTCAAAATGGCAACAATAACCTTGATGTTGTTATCATTAACAAATGGGCGATTGGAGCTTTGATGAAGAACTTCAGGCTTGGCCCAAGCATTGAGATGATCCAAGAGTTTGTTACCAATCTCAACTTTAAAGTAGTTTGTCAAAACTTCCAAGAGTCTGGCGAGGCCTTCTAGCCCTGTAACGGTTAAGCGCTTATAGTCAGACAAGTTGACTAAAATAGGGCGTAAACCGTTGGATAAGATTTCCTTTGGAAGTCTGTTATTGTATGTTACGACAGCGCGTAGACCGGCATGTGCAGCATCAACAACTTTGCTAGAGCGGACATACAAAGTTTTGAAAAATACAGCCATAATTTGAGATCTTCTTGGGGCGGCTTGAATAGACTCATAAGCTGGTAAGGTCAGTGCCAAAGAAAGCAATTTGATACAGCAGATTCTTAATTGAACCATCTGTTCTGCAGTACGATGCTCCTTGGCTTTGAAACTTGCCAAGGAAGCATCGTCAGCTTCTGCAAGGGCAAGAACTTCGACCATCAAACGATCCAAATCTTCATTGAATTCCAAAAATGTGTTTGGCAATCCGAGACAGAATTTAATGGCATCAATATGACCAATTTGCATTGGGAATGGAAGTGCACGTAATGGTTTAGTGAAAATTGGAGGCAACAAAACATTACGAACTGGGCGAATTATTTGGGAAATTGATTTTCCAGTTACCTTGGACAAAACCGCCAAGGCAGCTTGAGAAGTTTCTCTGACAATTTCATTTGCGTTGGCCAATTCGTAGGCTAAAAGACCTGTAAGTTGAACATAAGGTTTGGCATTCATTTGCTCTTCAGAGATTCCCTTGTTGCATTCTTCCAAGACGTACAATAGTAATGATTTGGCTTCTTGGCGAACTTTGCATGGAACATCATTAGGAATGTCTTTTAAAACGAAAAACATTGTTCTCACAAACTCAAGTTGACGGTCTTTGATCCAGTCCATTGACAATCCAAGGTCCTTGATAATGGTTTTCAAACCGAGACAAGCACCGTCTTTGCGGTAGTACTGTTCTTCAAAACATGTATGAGAAAGTTGTCCAAAAAATGTCTTAAACATGGGGAAGCGATGTACATAATCTGTGCTTTCGAAAAGTGCAAGCCCAGAATCGAATACATAGTGAATTGCCTTTTGACCTGTAGTAGTGACTTCTGGGATCCAGTGGCAGAGCGCATAGATGATGGCACCGAGTAGGGACTTAGGATCCAAACGAGGAGTTCCCTCATGATCAGTAATATCAAGTGGGAAAGAAGATCTTCGTTTTTGAGTCATGAGGTCTCCAAGTTCAAGTAATACACAGTGCTCACAGATTTCCTTCAAAAGAGTCATGGCTTCTTCTTGAATTTCGGGTACAGAAGAAGCAAACATTACTGATTGAAGCAGCCGTTCAAACAATTCATTTTGTAATCGTCTGGCTTTAGTATCGGCGCGTGGATTATGCCCTAATTTCTTGTCATCTAATTCTGGGAACGTATCTGAACTTTTCATGATATCCACGCAGTATTTGATTTTTTGGGCGTAATCAGGGCCTGGGGAGGTTGTATCAATCATGAGTTTTAATGCGGTAGAAAGATACTTGAATGATTGGATACGATAATGCAAATCCATTTTTTGGTCTTCTAAGGTAATTAATGCATATTGAATAGCAGGTGTCATTTTAAGAGGTCTCTTTTCGTTTAAGCCGGTGAAATCAAGCATTACGCTAACTTCTTGTTCTAAAACCGATAGATTTTCCAAGTCGATAGGGTTTTGAATGTATTTTCGGTTTCTGCCACCAAGTTTTCCCAAGATTCGAAGACATGTATGACTGTGTTGATGATTGTGAGGTAATGGCTTGAGATGTTTGAATAGTGCTTTCATAATGTCTTCAACTACAGGTTCCAAAATAGGATCAAAGTAGTCTGCTGTCAAGTTGTCAACAAACAGTTCAAAAGTACGAAGACCCTGCGTTATTAGTTCAGGACTACTATTGAGAGCAATAACGAGCGGTCTCATAAGGTAGCTCAAATGAGGAACTAGAATACTAAGACGCACTGGAACTGTAAGACATAGTTCGACGTATATATCTCGCTCTTGTGGACGTCTTGCTGTAGATAAAAGGTTGTTTAAGGATGCCAACAAAAGTTGTAATAATGGAAGGAATTCTTGATATAATAGTTCAAACTTTCCACCAGCAATACCTCTAAACAATGCCTTCAGGACTTGGAAGTATACCATTGGGTCCTTTGCCGTAGTAGGTAGCTCCAAACAGCTGATTGTGAGATAGCTTAAATGAGGTAAAAGAATTGCTTCATTTGTTTGAGGGAAAAGAGTGACAGCCATAAAGCATAACTTGAAAAGTCTAATCAAGATATTGGCTTTGACATTATCTCCACTTCCTAATTCGGGAAGCTTTTCTCTAAGGAAATTTATGAGGATTCCGGCAAAGTTTGTAGAACAGCTCTCGTTTGCCAAAAAGAATTGAGGAATGTGGAGTAGTGTTGGGTTTGAAAAAAGAGATTCGTACAAAAATGGAAGCTCTGCCTCCACGACTTCATTAAAGGTTGCAGGATCAATATGAATGAATACGGTCGCAAAAGTTTCCATTAGCTCCTTTTCGTCCTTTGAAACAGTGCCCAATGAAGCATTAGATGAAACATCCATTTGAGTATTTTTTGAAAACTCTTGGGCAGATTTTGAAGCGAAAAACATGTGTCCGGCAATACCTTCTCTGAAAAGAGATCTGAAAATTGAGATTTGTTGAAAGTTGAAAACACGGGCAGATTCCTGCCATTGTTGAGGTGGAATGTCTGGAGGGTTTGGAGGATTACATGACTTTAATCCGTAGATGACAGTCTTTAAAAAGTTCATGAGGTTTTTGAATAAGGATCGAGCGTCTTTTAATTCGTCTGCTGTTGATTCAGCGTGAATTTGAATGGGTTTGTCTTTTAGTATTTCAAATAAATCCAAGTCTTCTGGATCCAAAGGAGGTTTCTTTTCGTCACTTTGTTCCTCGACGTCCTTCATTTCCACGTCTTGGTCTTTCTTTTCTTCCTCTGTTGACTTGTCGTGTTCCATAAGTTGAGTAGTCATTGGCTTGTCAAGTTTGACATCTATATTAGTTGCATATTTCGTTTTCAACTCTTCTTGTGTTTTTCGTTCCTTTTCCAAGAACTTTTCATGGCTTCTAGTGATATGTTTGTAGCCTTGGTTCAAAGTCGTGAACCGTTGAACGAATGAGTTTAGAATCATTACCATTAATTGACGGCCTTCGGATTTATCAGGCAGTCCCATAATCCGTTCGACCAAGTTCAAAAGCAGCTTTGCGCTCATTATTTGAACATTGTGAGGAAGAGTTTCGTCTTGGACATTTGCGCAGTATACTCTTACCGTTTTCCAGATTTGTTGAGGACTTAATTCGGCACGGACATGGTGTACTAAATCGGCAATAGTACTATAAGCAAGAGGACGAAGAGTTTCGCGTACAGTCAATCCTTCACCAATAAGGACTTTTTCGTCTAATAGCATGTCGATTTTGGGGATAAAAGCTGTTCGCAAGTCGATGGAAAGGATGTGACGTGTTGCCACAAGAAGCTCCTTTCTTGCAGGCGAGAGTTCGCAAGGACAGTCTTGCAAGAGTCTGACCACAAAGTTGGGGATGGATTGTCTATAGTTGGCCAAGTTGTCTGCAAAATGTCGAAGAGCATACGCGATAAAGGACATTGTTTTGACTTGTGCTGTGATGAATTCGCCATAGGCAGCACGGTTTTTAATTTGGGGCGAGATTGATGTGTAGATCTCGCCTCTGGCGGCAGCAGCAGCATGAGCATTTGCTTGAGGAGGAGCTTGAAGCTTCAATACTTCGATTATTAGAGGAATGAATTGGTTGAGTGACTTTTCGACCAAGTCTCTGTGACTGCTATAGAGCAATACGACGATAATTGGGCATTCAGTCAAAACTTTGAAGCTGCTAATAGATTTTTGAAGAGGCTTGTTTGATGTTTCTGTGACAAAGTCAGAGCCGATGGATGGAGAGAGGGGACGAGGAGATTGGAAAGATGTGATGGGAGTGTTTCCTGCAGATTGGACAGCGTTGAGACTGAATGTGTCTTTGACGAGTTGAGGAATGTTTTTATAGAGATCAATGACAAATGTCAAAAATGGGTTTACAAGATCGGCAATATGATTTTTAAAAGGACGGTGAAAGTTTGTGAGAATTTTCATACATAGAACTCCATTTTCCTCATTATCGTGATTCAGCACCTTCATGAGTGTTTCCAAAATCTTTGGTGCTAGTGCTTTTAATGATTCATTTGTAGGAAATCGTAGTAATAAATCAAGAACACCATTTCGTAAACGCTATAAAATGAGGATTAGTTTTATAATCAGTCAATAAGAATGAATGAAAAGTACTTACATGTTCCATAGATGTGCTATTGAAGCTTGGGGGTACGTTTTCTAGTACAGATAGAATGGGAGGTGCTACTTTAGAAATGAAAAAGTTGGCATCTGTTGAACTATGAAACGATTCTAAAGTCTCTTTAATTTCGGTGGTCACTTGGACTCTTGATTTTAAGTCTGTAGAAATTGAGTAGATGAGTTAGTTTAGTTGTTAACTTGCTATAATAAATATATACATACCTAAGCTATCATCACCTAGCTTTTCAGAAAGGGTTTCAAGACTTTGATGCGAGCTTGGGCCCGACATGTTGAAAGTTATATGTAAATTTTAAATGCTTTTTAAATCAAAAATGATTATAATAAATGAGGTAAAGCAAAAAAAGACCTATACTACAATAAAATGAATAATGTTTTAGAGATGATTGATAGAGATGATGAAAAGAAAACGCGGTTGTTTGTAGTATAGTTGGAGATTAAATAGTCGTGTAGTATAGGTGTAAAGAGGGAATGTAAGAAAAACAAAACCTGGAAAAAAAAAAATAACAAATTATGGAGGAAATCGAGTTCACCGAATTTCATTGATTTTGACCATTTGTCACGTGAACCACCCTAACCCGTGAAATATTTTTTTTATTATCAATATTTGATTAACTTTTTTTTTTTTCTTCAATATCGAAAATTTTATACTCCAAGATTCTTATCACAATAATTATATACAAATAAAAAATGAGTTCCACAGAGCAAGTAATAAAGTAAGTTATAGAATTTGCTTAGATATATATATAATATGTTTACTAATCTCTTTTATTATTATACATTTTAGATCTGTTAAAGTCGAAAAGCCAATTCCAGTCGAATATGATTTTGGTAATTTGACAGTTTTTGATTTAAACCCATTAGATCGTGAAAAATTAAATGGAACTGCTACAGAAAAAGAAGAACACTTAAAGGAAGTCACAAGAGATAATATCCAGCTACTGGTAGGGCAGTTATTACAATTACCAATCAAGCGTACAACAGATTCAGTAAATTCATCTGGCAAGCAAGACAGTTCGATGGCAATCTTTACACTTCCACCTCCAACTACTCAACTTCCTAGAGAAAAGTCACTTCCAAAGGAGAAGCCAATGACCAAATGGGAGAAGTTTGCTAAAGAAAAGGGTATTAAGAAGAAGGCCAAGGAAGGCAAGTTGGTTTACGACGAAGAAAGTGGTGAATGGGTTCCTAAATGGGGTTACAAGGGTATTAACAAGAAGATGGATGATCAATGGTTGGTTGAGTTACCAGATAATCCAAAGAATCCAGAAGATGATTTTGAAGATCCAAGAAAGTTGGGTAGAATGGAAAGAAAGAAGCTTGTAAAGAAGAATCAAAAACAACAAGAAAAGAACGCCAAACGTGCAAGATCATAAAGATATTTCAAGGGTTTCTAAAAAAACAAATAAGAAAATAAATGAATAAATACTAAAATGGTTTTATCAATATATAAAGAGAATGTAGAAGCTGTTTTTTCAATTTTTATATATGTTAATACAATTTAATCATTTTATCAAGTTTTTGTAGTTTTATGGGAGTTGAATTTTCACATGGCATTTATTTTATACAGTTTTGGACAAAAAAGCCCTTACCCAATCAGGGACTTTATTTCCTACCTAACATGTTATGTTTTTCCTGCCTTTTCTCTCTCTCATTCTTTTTTCCCCTTTTAAAATATAATTCAAAAAAAAGTCAAATCATTGATCTTTATTATTATTATATAAATTTCAAGTCAATTTTTTGAAAAAATAAAGAAAATATGTCTAGTTCGATAAGAGACGATAGAATCTGGATCGATGGATGTTTTGATTTTGCCCATCATGGTAAGTATTAGTTTGGTCTCTACATTGGATTGTGTGGACTAAATGTCTAAATGACACCTTAAAAAATAATAAGTCTAACAATAAAAAAAATCTAAAAGGTCATGCTGGAGCCATGTTACAAGCACGACAATTAGGAAATGAACTTTATGTTGGAGTCCATAGTGATGAGGCAATTGCATTCAACAAAGGCCCAGTTGTAATGAATTTGAACGAGAGAGTAGCTGCTGTTGAGGCATGCAAATGGAGCACAGGTTCAGTGCCTGGAGCTCCCTATGTGACAGATCCCAAAGTTATGGACGATTATGGATGTCGATATGTTGTTCATGGAGATGATATCACGACAGATGCAGATGGTAATGATTGCTATCAGATTGTTAAAGATGCCAATCGATTTCTAGTTGTAAAGCGAACCCCCAACATTTCGACTACAGACTTGGTGGGAAGAATGCTTAGCACTGGGACTGATCATCACATTCTTCCGCTCACTCCGGTATCTAAAAACGCCGAGCCAGGCAGTGAATTGGCTGAACTCAAAAATGCCAACCCAGAGCACGCACTTCTTACCGAAGATTCTATTGAACGATTTAAAAATTATGCTACAGGGCCAGATGGTAAGAGCTCATATTCTGGTGTCTACATTTGGCAAGGCAAGGAGGATCAACCCATATCATCATCATCTTCTTCACTAATTGAAGTTGTTGCACCAAGTACTAAGATTGCTTCTCAATTAGCAGGCAAAAGCTCAACAGTTTATTATGTTGATGGTGGCTTTGATTTATTTTTTATGGGTCATATTGAATTCCTTAAGCTTGTATTTAAAAAGGCAGAAGAACATGCCCGAAAACGCAGTGCTGAGACAGGTGTTGAAGAATTACCTTTGATTGTTGTTGGAATCCATGATGATGCCACAGTTAATGGAACCAAGGGTAAGAGTTTCCCTATTATGAATTTATTAGAACGAGCTCTTTGTGTTTTACAGTGTCGATATGTACATTCCGTTATACTTGGAGCACCCTTTAATCCTACAGAGACATTTTTGAAATCACTATCGCCCAAGATAGAGGTTACTAAAGTGTTACATGGAGAGACGCCTATTGAGACTCAAGGAGGCGAGCTTAAGGATGATGAAAAGAATGATCCTTATGAAGATGCCAAACGATTAGGGTTATTTGAGACAGTTGAAGCTCACCCTTATCAAAACTTGTCGTCTAGTTCGATTGTAGATCGAGTTTTAGGGCATCGTAAAGAGTATGAAGAAAGACAAAGAAAGAAGGGATGGAAGAGTGAAAATGAAAAGAAATTAGAAGCAAAAGAAAAAGAAGGTTTAAAATGAGATCAGATAGAATTTTTTTTTTAGCAAAAACAATAATAATAAAATAGATTTTCAATTCAACTTGGTTTAGAATAGCCGTACATGATAATTTCTGTAGTAATAAACTATTTCAAGAAACGATGGTATGTTTGATATGTTTAAAGAAAAAAAAAAAACATAAGATATTTAATGAATTGAATGTTTACAAGTTGAAATATTGTGGATAAAAATGTATATATGAATCAGTTTCTACATATATTCAAGAATGAAAAAAAAAAAAAAAAAAACCCGTTTCAATTGACATAATACAACAACAAATAATGTATGCAATATAAAACTTTTTGTTCTGTTTAACAGTAAAAACATTAATAAACCGATTATAGAAATAAAATATCAACAAAAGAGAATAAGAGAGCGTGTGATCTTATTCTTTATCAGTTAAAAATCTCACGATAGGGAAATTATAACAAATAATAATAATAATAATAATAATAATAATAATAATAATAATAATAAAAATAAGGGTGCAATACGATCGGTAATAAATGGCTAACCCCGTTATACGCAGTATTATAATCATTCACTAAGTAAAATAGAATACGGTACTAATTATGTCTATACATTATCACCTGAATAATAATAATAATATCAACAACAGAGTATTAAAAATGTACATATGGAATATATAGACAGTTTGTAGAATTTGTATGAAGAATATATAAAAGAAGAAGAAGAAGAAGTGGTCATATTAAAACTATTATTATTGACAAGGTGTCAATGTGAAGAATGCCTCCCTCTCTATTTTTAGATGATTAATCTTTTGATTTATTACCAGTAGAGTACTGCCTTTTTTTTTTCATACAACCGTTTTAATTGAAGAATGAAGAATGAATTATTAATTTCATGACAAATATCTTGATTATACTGACCAACAAACCTTTTATTATTATTACCATTGTTTGTTTAAGGGGGGTTAATTTATTATGGTACTTTCTTGTATAGTATACGAAAAGAATTGAGATTAAACCTTTAAAACTTACAAAATAAAAAAAAAAAAGAGCTTACATATTCAATTCATTCAACTTTTGAAACCAAAAAATAAAGAATCTATCTAATCAAAAATAATGTGTGTGCTGTGTGTTTGATATTTCTAACCAATTTTTCAATTACCTGCAGTGTTTTATTTGTTTATAAAATGTCTATTTTCGACTGAAAAGTGTTGAAAATAAAAAACGGCTCTTTGTCTTTTGAAATATTTTTTTTTGAGTATTAAAAAGCGGTTTTAGTATCTTGTCAAAAATACAAACTCACATCAAAGAGAGTATCATTTAATAATAATAATAATAATTTCCTTATAAAAATTCAAAATAAATAAACAATACAAAGGGTTCCTTTTTTTTTCTATTCTTTATGTATTTATGTGATACCTTTTAAAAGGTTTTAAAATCAAAAAAATGAATCAAGGAGAAAATGTTACAATTGAGAGATTTTGTAACAAAGTTTGTCACAGTTTTGTACCACGTTTTTTTTATATTGATTTTGAACTTCATTATGTTGTTCCCCATAGTAAAAGAGATACCTGTATAATCTGTATAAGATCGTATTTTTGATGGCTTAATAAAGGTTGTTTTTACCTTCAGTTAGATATTATTATATAAATTCAACTACCACGGATTATCATTATCATTATCATCATTAGTATAAACCTCATTATATTTTTCAGTCACTTATTATTCTGATAATAATAATATTGGTGGTTTATATATGTTCTTGTGATCTGGAGGGGGGTTATGACCTTTTTCTGTCTCTTAGTAAAGCAGCACTGATTCCAAAGAGAAAAAGAAGAGATAACACAAAAAGCGGCTTTGACCCTGTATTTTTTTTACTACCATCCATAAAAGTAAATATCCTGATGATCATGATAATGAATGAATGATAAGACTTTTGCTTATAAAATTATTAGTGTTAATCTCAACCATAATTTGATAGTAAGTAGTAAAAAAAGGACTCTATTATTTTTCTTTTAAGGATGAATTCCCCACTAATTGGGAAATACCCTATTCATCATCATTTTATCATCTGCCACTAGACTGTTTCTGGTCTCCTGGGTATTAGACCCATAACGCGCTTACCCCCTCCCGTTATTCCTAACCCACAGAATGAAGATAAAATTGATTCATTCTGTGTGTGTGTGTTTAATATAGATAGATAAATAGATAGGTAAGTAGCTGGAAAACGTGATTATAATCATTATAGTATAGCTGTCGTCCGAATTGCTTATTCACTTTGTGTGTGGCCCATTCTTCTCCAGTAGTGTATTTGTCCAGTCACGTGTATACACCGTACTAAACCCCTACAGTTACAGTTACATTTACACTGTAACAACTAGGTACATTATGTAAGCCTAACCACTAAAGATAATAAAACTCTTTTATAACCTTTCTTTTTTTATAGCGTCTTTTTTTTTTGGTATTTTGCAAGAGTGCGCATAGGCCAAAAAAAAACAAACGGATTGAATAAATCCTCAAAAAAAAAAAAAAAAAAAGACATGTTTATAAAACTATAATATAAAACTCATCTTTCTGCCTAGGTTTTATTTTTTTTTTTTTTATTCTATATATATATATATACTCCAATTCCATATCATCAATTTGGAAATTCAATGGCAAAATCTTTTATAAAACTTTCAATCATTTGTTGCATCAACTAAACTTTTTTTTTTTCTTTAGTGAGTACCAACAGAGAGATCTTTAATATCACAAAAAGAAAAACTTTTTTTTTTTATCTCGGTAAAAGGAAGGAAAAACAGCAAAAAAGAGATAGAAATAAAAGAAAACAACTCAATATCAAAAAATTATTAACTATGACAGAAATTAGAAAACAGAGCCAGATTCCAAGATCAACGGTAAGAAATAAAAAGCCAAAAACTCATCAACCATCAATACGGAATATTCAAGCTTTTTCAGCTATAAATTCACATCAAATGGAAAATAGCAGTAACGGTAGTAGTAGTAGTAATACTTTAGCTACTGCTACTACTACTACTACTGCCACTACTACTAGTAAAAATGTTGATGATTTTGGCCATCACCAGAGTATCACCAAAGAGCCACGCTTATCTCAACAAGATGACAAAATTAAGCTCAAAGCTTCTTCTCTTTCTTCAACAATCAACAGCTCAACAGTTGCTCAAAATACTACATTGGTATCATCTCAATTACCAAAGTCATCATCTGCCCTGTTAGACAATACAACATTACCTTCCAAACGTGATTTCAAAAATCCACCTCCGCAACCAACATCGTCGTCATCTTCTGATGTCCCAGATGCCGGATCTTTGACAACCGCTGCTTATAAATACTCTTCTTCTTGTCTTCATCCTCCTACTTTTTACCTTTTAACTCCTCCAGCAACAGAAACTGATTCCATGTTTGCATTTTCAAATTCTGTAGACAATGATTACAGTGTGAATACTGTTTCTCAGCCACTTGAACAAAAAAAGCAACTACAAACTTCAATGCAAAATAACAATAGTAATAATAATAATAATAATAGCAACTCACCATTACCAATTCCAATCCCTATTAATTCAGATGAAGAATCTGTTGTTAATCCAAAAAAGGATAATTTAAACAACAACAATAACAAAGCTGGAAGTAATCATAATAATACAAGTTCACCATGTTCTGCTACATCAACAGATCATTTGGCTACTCCAGAATGGGCTTCTCCTGATTTATCATGCAAGTCTTATCTTACTCAGATATCTTTAAATCTTCAACAATCTGACAAGAAAGAAGATAATAATAATGGAATTAGAGATCCATCAAAGCAGAATGAAGGTAGATTGTGGCCGAAACGTTCGTTGTCACTGTCTTTAATGGGGAAGAATGATATTAGTAGTCAAGAAAATTCTAATTTAGATGGCGGTGAAAAATCAATAAATCCGAATACAACTGGCTCAGCTTCATTAAGCCGCTTAGAGAGCACTCTGGACAACAGTCAGCAGCAGACTACTACTACAAAGAATAAACAAGCAGATGAAGAAGATGAAGATGAAGCTGAAGAAGAAGAATATTATTGTTCAGAATGCGGTGAATATACATTGTTTCGTACAATATCCAATACTGAATCATCATCTTTTGAAAACAAAAAGCTCTATAAAAAGCAACATTTAATGAACAACAATAGTAGTAGTCATAATCATCATCATCATCAACCAAATCTTTCACAATGTTTAAAGTGTCATTCAATATCTAGAAGTCGCCGTAATTCAAGGTCTGCTATTGGTGAATATTTAAAGAACCAACAAAACCAATACAATTCATGTTCTATTTCTTCAACTAGTAGTCTGCAGACCCACATGAGTGCATATCTATCTGGAGATAATAATAAGCTTACAGGAGGAACTTTATTGAATATGGAATCTTATACTTCCTTTCCATCAATTGATGATGATGAAGAAGAAGAACAACAACAACAACAAACTAATGAAATTATTAATGAAACCAGCAGTAATACTGATAAAACTGAAGAAAAGAAGAAAAAAAAGATGAATTTTTTATTTTTACCTAGATTAACAGCATAGAAATGTCCTTTTTTTTTAATTATTTATTTATTTGCTTATGATTTTTAATGATTATTTTATACTTACTTTACATACAACTCCAGATCTAAATAGAAGTAGTGTAGTATAGTATAGTTTATTTATTTTCTATACAACTACAACTTTAAAACAACAGTTTGAGAAGAAAAAATGATCCCCATATAAAAACAATGATACAATCCAACCTTTATCAAATTAAAAAAGATCAAACAAACCCTCACAATAATAAATGTCATGTGTGTGTGGTTTGTGTGTGATATCTTTTTAGGGTTATTCTTATCTTAATATGTAAGAATGGATGATTCCTGTGTTGTTTGATATTCTATAAAAAAGAGAAACACACCCCCACTACTACTTACTTACTACTACTACCATACAATAATCATAATGATAATGTATCTACATTCCAAAGAATGGCATTGTGTGTGTGTGTAAAATGAATGTGACTTTTCTGACTCAAAGCAAAAGCAAAAACTATCCGAAATGATTGATTTATTTTGTTACAGTTACAAAAAAATGTTGATTCTTTCCGATTGGAAACCACTGCTGTTTTGATCCCTAAAAAAATGTTCAAAATTTTTTGTTAACAAAAATAAGAAAAAAAAAGGACAATAGTTCCCCCTATATTGAATCAGATCAGATCAAATTCAATGTTTTGTAAAGTAAATTTTTTTTAATATTGGTTACCATCATTATTAAAGAAAAAAAAGAGGTTTTGAATGAAAACAATGATGATGATGATGATTTTTGATATAAATACAAGATGAAATTTCCATTTGTATATGTATAATTTTTTTTCTCTTTTACATTTAGAATTGAATCTTTCTTTTTTATATATATCTACTTCAATACCTAAAATAATCATATTTCAACGCGGTTAATTGAATTCAATCATCATCATATAATCAGTTGATAAATATCTTGTTGTTTTTTTTTTTTTTTTGGTGGTGGTGATGAAATTATAAACGAGCAAAGTTTAATCCCTGCTTAATTTTTTTTTCTTTTTCTTTTCCTTTCTGTCTTCTTGTATTAATACCTGCCCTTTCCTCTCTTTTTTTTTTTTTTTTTACTTTCCTACCAACTTTAATATATACACAAACAAAAATACACTTTTAAACTTCATCAACATTATCATCTACCATCTCCTCAAATGTCAAGACGTTCATCGCACGTTGGTCATATCTCATTAGGAGACACTGCTGTCCCTGGACTTTCTACAATGCCCCTTGATCCTAAACAAGAGCGTGAAAGTAGACGCAGAGTTCGAGCTTTAAGTAAATCAGATTCTGATTATAACCGCAATAATAAAGATACTAAAGAGTCCTCCTCATCAACAGACTCTGCTGTTACCACTGGTCTCGACTCTTCTAATAATCTTATTAATAAAAGAAATACCATCTCTGAAAATGATCAAAATGGAAATTTCAAATCATCATCATCATCCATATCATCGTCATCATCAAAACGAAGTAGCAAGTCGATAGGTAAACTCACCCCTCTTTCTAAATTTTACTATTCTTATCTAGAGTATTCTTATAGAAACTCCTGGCTCAACCCATTAATATGCTTACTCGTCATATTCACAGTCTGCTTCTTGAGTCCCGACAAATCACCTAATGGATGGACTCATATGTTTATTCATCTATCTTATGAAATCCCAAAAGAACAATTACCAATTTCTGATGTACTCTCTCCAGAAACTGCCCCCTTTGGAGTCTTCCCGATGTATGGCAAAGGCCTTCGAGACTTTGCGTTTGTTTTCACTGGTACCATCTTTTTTATGTTTTTTCGAGAATTTGTCATGCAAGTGTTGTTGAACCCCTTAGCCAAGGTCTGCGGCCTCAAACGTAAATCCAAAATCTCTAGATTCATGGAACAAACCTACGCCATTGTCTACTTTGGAATGTCTGCTCCATTAGGTCTCTACGTCATGTACATTACCAAGGATATTGAAGGGAACCCCTTGTGGTACTTTGAAACTGTTGCCTTTTATGCCAACTACCCCCACAAAATACACGGCTGGCTCTTTAAGGCTTTTTACTTATTGCAGGCCTCTTTCTGGACTCAGCAATCGGTAGTCCTTTGCTTACAACTCGAAAAGCCAAGAAGAGATTTCAAGGAACTTGTCTTTCACCATGTTGTCACCATTGCCCTCATCTTTTGTTCATATAGATTCCACTTTGCCTTTATCGGCATTGCTGTATTCATCACTATGGACTTTAGCGATATTTTTCTCAGTCTTTCAAAAACTCTCAACTATTTGGACTCTAAATTTACTCCAGTCATGTTTATCATCTTTATTGGTGTCTGGGTCTATGCTCGTCACTATCTCAACCTCTGGATTCTTTGGTCTGTCTTGACAGAATTTAGAACAATTGGTCCTTATACCTTGAGCTTTGCTGATGAACAATACAAGTGCTGGATCTCTCAAGTCATTACATTTGTTTTGATTTTCTCTCTACAGTTGGTTAATCTTTATTGGTTGTTTTTGATTTTGAGAATTTTGTATAGACTTGTTACTGCTGGAGAACAAAAGGATGAGCGATCTGATGATGAAGATGAGGATGAAGATGAAGAAAATGATGAGAATCTTACAACCACTAGTAATGAAAGTGATGAAAAATAATGATAAGAGAATTTTTTTTTTAAAAAAAACGAAACAATACAAACATTTTTATAATAGATTGGATAATATATATAAAAAGACATCATAATAAATAATAACCTTGTAATTTTATCACTCTTTTTATATATATTTGTTTATAGAAAATGTCAATGGAAAAAAAAACAGCACTTTTAGTATACTATACTACGATAGTTGCTGATGATTCAATCAAACAATGATATACAAAAATTTTTTTTTCGGAGGTTTTGTTATAAAAGTAATTGACCCGAACACGGATATTTTTTGTTTTCAAAATTAACCGACAAACTTGAAAAATAGAAGTATTATTAAGAACCAAAAAAAAAAGTTATCTAATTGACCAAACATAAAAGAAAATTTATAATTTTATTAATTTCTTTGTAATATCAAAAAAAAAGTTTAAAAAAACCTTTTTATTTTGATAATTTTATACAAATGATTTCTTCGAGCAGCATGTAGAACAAACAACACAAACTTTTGTCGTCGTTTTTTTTACTCTTAAAGAATGTATTTTGTCATAACCGTTTGTAACAATACAGTTTTCTGTAACAATCCATGTGATTTTAATCTTTTTCTTTTCTTTAATCCAAAAGTCGTCATCGTTCATTTTTTTTTCTACTTTCTTTTATACCATATATTTTAGACAAGAATTGTTTTACTTTTTTTTGGTATCTTTTTTTAGAAAAAGAGAATCGATAAATATAGATATACTACCATATGGCCCAGGATTCTTCATCAACTAGAATTCCAGCTTCATTAAACCATTTGGTGGTGGGCCATGGGTCTATGGAAAAAGATGAATTGCGGGAAACATTCTTATCATCTCGAATCATAGGAGCCACCACAGCCGGAGTTCGAGCATTGGCATCACAACTATTAACGTTTTATGTACGCGTTCCTGTCAAATTATTTAGACCTACAAGAGTAGAGTAAGTTATTTATTATTTTATATCTCTATTCATTAAAAAATCAGAAACTAATATTGTTATCACCTTTAAAGTTATTTGGTATGGATTTGAAAATAAATGTGTGTTGATTTGAGATTCAGAAACAAATCATTAAACATATCAAAACAATAAAGAACTAACTGTAATATTGTTCATTCTTTTGATAAAGGCAATTCCTAGAGCTATCAATCCTATCTATAAAGAAAAACCTTGGAGTATATTCACTCATTCAGGTCCAGTAAGTATTAGATCAAAATCTTGAATTGAGAATCTATAAACTGACTTTGCTTTTCAATTGTTTCATTTATCTTTTTAGGCATTACTTGTACATTCAGTAAAGAAATATGGCTGGAGTTTTATACCGAATCATGGTAAGTCATGAGTAGTCTTTTTTTTAGCTTTGTCTCAATTTCTTATCTTCTAACTTTGTTTTTTGTTTATCTTAGTACTTCCGCCATTAATTGCAAATTCTGCGTATGTATTGTTATCCAGTCGATTTCAAGTTTTTAACCATGCTCTAACAACAACATTTATTTTAAACTCTCTTTTTTAGCGTCGGATTGGTTCTATATTCAACATACTTGACATCATTAACTATTATTCAAAAAGAACATGAACATGAAAGAAAATTACACAAAGATGACCCAGAATACAATCTACCAGGTCACAATCCATCGTCAATTATGGTTGACTCTTTTTATTCCGGTATGATTGCCGGTGCAGCACAAAGTCTTGCAGCAGCACCTATAGACGCTATAGTCACTAGATTCTCGGCGTCTGAGTTACTCCAATCGGAACATAAAACCATGTGGTCATACGGCCTAGCAAAGCTTAGAGAAATCGGAACTCGTGGTGTCTTTGCTGGATACTCGCTATCCCTCATTAAAGAGTCTTTAGGGTTTGGCCTGTTCTTTAGTACGTTTGAAACAGTCAAAGGACCTTGGTACAGAACCTATGTCAACTTTTTCCATAGTGGTGAGCCCAGCTCGGCCACGAGAGCACTCTATCCATCATTCATTCTCTTGAGTGGTGCGCTATCGGCCATCGCCGTCCAATCAGTACAATATCCATTGGGCAAAGTCCAAAAGCTCTATCTCATGAGATTAGAAGCTTTAGATCAACTTGCTCGTGAACAAAAACTAGCTGCGGAAAAACTAGCAAAGAATCCCCCGCCGCCTCCTCCACAGCCTATCCAAACTGAGAAATTCACTACAAGAAGCCTTTTTAATAAAATCAGGGCATGGAGAACCTCGGTCTTTAGCAAAAACACTACACTAAACACTCGACATGTCTTTACATTTTTAAAGGGGCTTTTGATAGAAGGCCGTTACTCTGGAAAGGACATTGCCCGGTTTGCCTTTGATACAGTGATACCGCCACATTCGGCGTTCCGTTTATATTCAAAGGCATATCTGCACACATTTACTCAGATCCGCAGACTGGCAGCCAAAGATGCAGGAGGTAGTGTTTTGAAATGGTTGTATGGAGGGTTCCTAAGGTCAACAATTGCTACAATGCCGTCAACAAGTATAGGGCTTGTCATTTTTGAAATTATGAGAATTAGATATGCAAATCCTGAAGACGGACTAACTGATCCACTAATACAAGATGAGTTTGCTCCAGATTCAGTATGAAAAGTAGTTACAGAAAACTATAGATGAATTTTTATAGAAATGATATTGTTAATTTTTTTTTTCCCCTTCTCTAAAAGAGTAGATATTTATTATTTATAGAGTATTAGTATGTTTTCTAAAATAAAATATATTAATTTTGAGAAACACGAGCTTTATAGGCAGACCATCCAGCATCTCTGTATCTCTTTCCTTCAGTTTCAGGATCTCTACCTTTGCCAAACAATCCCCGGCCAACAATAATCACATCTGAACCGCCCTTAACAACAGTGTCAACAGTACGGTACTGCTGTCCCAAAGCGTCGCCCTTATCGTCAAGCCCTACACCTGGAGTAAGAACCAACCAATCCTCATCTTCTCCAACTTCTGGCATCCTGTTTTGAGCAATAAACCCAAACACAAAGTCCTTATTGTTTCGAGCAATTTCAACTGTCTTTTGAGTATATTCTCCAACAGCCAACGATCCCTTTGACGAAAGTTCAGCCAACATGATAAGTCCTCTATCCGTAGCACCACTGTTTCTTTCAACAAACTCTGTGGCAGCAGACTTTAGGCCAGTAACTATACCTTCTCCAGGCACAGAATGCGCATTCGTAATATCTGCCCACTCCACAATCTTATACACTCCTCCTTCATACTGCGCCTTGACCGTCGACCCAATATCTGCAAACTTTCTGTCCTCAAAAATCATAAACTGATGTTTTTTTGCAAGCTCGACTAACGGCTTGATAGTCCCCTCGTACGTGAAATCGTCAACAATGTCCATATGTGTCTTGACCATGCACACGTATGGCCCAAGCACGTCGGCAAGCCGCAGAACCTCGGCTGTGCTTCGGACATCCAACGACGCACACAAGTTAGTTTCTTTGGCTGCCATAAGGTTCAGCAACCGTTTGGCTGTAGCACTAGAATGCTTTTCTGCTCGTTGCTCGTATTTTAATTTCGTATTATCAATTGGCATTTCTTTTTTCTTCTTCTTCTTCTTTGTTATTATTGGGAGTTTATTATAGATATTAGAACTCTAATAATATATAAAAAAAAAAAACAAAAATGGTTGATGAAATTGGGATGGATAAAAAAGTTGTAGTGGAAAAAATTTCATAAACACGTGATCTCTTATCGGATATTTTGTTTTAAACTTTCAACGGTTTTTAAGATTTTTTACTAGACAATGCAAAATGCTTTTATTTTTAACAAGCCATAAACAATTTAAACAAAAAAGATATCGTAAGAAACAACTGAATATAGATAAAAAGAAGAAGAAATGATTATAGAGGGCAAAAAGATGATTCGACCCAGGATCGAACTGGGGACGTTCTGCGTGTTAAGCAGATGCCATAACCGACTAGACCATCGAACCGTTTCTTGAAAAATCACTTTTTAAGTCCAAAATCACCAGGGCCTGCAGGAAACACTTTTTTCCCAAATATGGAAACGTGATGATAGTTTAATCAAGTAAGAGAAATTAAAATTTTGTAAAAAAAAAAAGAGTTTACATAACAGGTAATTCTTTAAAGATTGTATTTATTACAGAATAAGTTTTTTTTTAAACCTGCAGCTTTTTTTTCAGATCCATTTTGTTTTCCCAGTTTTTTACATTTTTTTTGTCTAGCCATTCTTTTTTTTTTTTCCTTTTTTAATGGGTTTTATATGTCTAGCCACTCTATTACCATTATTCCAACAATTTCAATTTCAATTTCAATTTTCTTCTTTTAACTTACTCACTTACTAACTTCATTTTTCTCAAACATTTGCATTCAAGGATTATACCTATACATTAAACAATCTCAACACTTTGATTTATGAATTGTTAAAGATGCTCAGATAGTCTGGATCCTGTTTTAGCGAGGGACGAATATGAAAAAATTGGTCAAGAGTGATAGTATTGTTAGCAAGAAGACGACTTTTCATATCTTGACTCCTTTTCTTTCTGATTCTTCAACTATTTTACGCGTCAAAGTTGTTGTCTTTACCTCCGATTAAATCAGCATATATACTTTTGCAGTAATACTTTTTAGTTTCAAGCTATTGTAAAGGTCTATCTGTGTATATATATATCGACAACGACCTAGCAGACAAAACAACTAGAGCACACTATCATCTCAATTTGGAGACGCGCCAAACTACCAAAAATGATTAGTCGATACTATTAATCTTTGGTGCTTACCGCTGAGCAACTTGTCACACTGCGTTGTCCAAAGGATAGCTTTTTGAATTTGAACATTAGGGAGGTGCCCGGGAGCCAAACTATGTTTAGTGGATGAAAGCTTGAGATTGGATGCGTGCGTACCTTCTTACTCAGCTGAATCGAGGAAGAAAGAACAGACTCAGTTAAAGTTTATATATGTATATAGTATAGAGTCTCATTCTTTCTTCATTCTAAGGCGGTCGGCTCAATACAAAACTGCTCACTACCCTATACCCAAAAAATCAAAAAATGCAGATTTAGCTTCATCTTCAGCTTCCACTATTCCAATCCAAATTCACATCACAATACCAATTGAAGCTAAACTTCTACAAAGCTCTTGCAAAACCAAATCAATAATATATATTGGTATATGCTGCTTACAAAAACCAATGACCTTTCACGACATACTCAATGATAAGAAAGATTTCCTCAAAGTCTATCAAATCCTTTTATCTCAAACAGGTTTCTACAACTACCATTATAAGTAGTATCTAGCGTGACCGAAACCTTTTCGATTGTCTTGCCTCTACCATTACATTAATACACTTCTTATTATACCATCATCCATGCTCACGCCAGAGCCAAACTCAACCAGCACATTACAATATCAATCCAATACAAAAGAACCTTATATGCATATTGGACATTACGAAGGTTTTGAGAGCCCAATTATTTCAGTGAATTTTACTTTCCTGCTATATTCTTAGTATGGTATTTACAGAGGTCAAACGAACAACTGATCGGTCTACACAGTAAGTTATAATTAGTTTTACATTTTAACTAGCATCAGCCTCTTTATTTTTTTTTTATTTTTTTTGCTAACACAATTTTTTATGTTAAGCTGCATCATTTATAGTACAGTGCTATATATTCTTCTTTCTCTACAATCTTTAAGAAATATAATGGATATTGCCGTCGACAAATATATAAAGGTATGATAACATTACAATTATCAGGATACCATCTAACTAGAACTTTAAATTATCTTAAGTCGTCATTGTATTAAACTATTCACCGTTACAAGAATCAGGATCAATTTACCATCGAAAGCTTTTACGTCTTGTGTTACCACACTACATCAACATTCAAAAACAGATCCCATAAGACCGGATTGTTGTTGATACTATCGTAGTAGTTTGACGGCTAACAGGCATAGCCAAAGAAGAGCTCATTGAAGGTAAGTACAAGAGAAGTCCTCAAACCAAGCTATATTTATTGTCGAGCTCTCTTTAACAACTTTATATGCCGTATTGTCATGCCTACTGACTCGTTTTCTAGAGCCACTCAAACCCTTCATGGTTCTTTTACTCTCTTGAACCTGGCGCTTCTACACAACAGCCCATTGCTTCAAGTTGAACGATAGATTGAAGCTAAGTTTTGAAGTTCCTACAAAGCTAAATCGATGCCTTGCTGCTATAATGGTATCATGGCATCGCAGCTAAAGAAGAAAATCCAACGAAAGTTCGACTCAAGCTGAACATCAGTGAATGTTTCACCAGCCAAACCGTATACCTCTCAGCTCTACTAATGCTTTATGATATTAGCGACTTCACGTAAGATACTTAAATTCTTTTTCGTCCTGCTGTTGCAATGTACAAGTTTATCACGCTAACTCCACTTCCATTTCTAAGTTCTAGCTCCGGCCAAGTCTGCATCACTTCATATCAACAATTGAAAATAAAGTGCAAAGGTGGATTCTGCAGAGCTCAATGGATATATCAGTTTCTTGCCCATACACACCATCAACCTGTCACACTACGGAATACAAAGAAAAGTTTTTTGAACCTGAATTATAGTGAGGCCCGGGAACCAAGCTATATTTAGTGGATAAATGTTTTTTCTTTTATACCGTGTGTGCCTTGACATGTAAAGAAATAAATCTGAAGGCCGCAGGACGACGCACAGAATATACAGTAAGTTTTAGTTTCTTATACATATCTACTTGTATCTCTTTATTGCTAATGCCATCTTTCGATCATGTTATTATTCTAATAACAACACCTGTTCACGAACAATACTACAGTTATCAAAAGTCACACGCATACTTCGTTCCTCTAATTCGAAGCAATCCATATTAACACAGCAACAACCCAAGTTGAAAAGCAATGGAATTGGGTTGGTTGGTATGAGTAGCCTGCAAGACACTGCTTAAACTATCTGTGATAACTCATATATTTCTTCGCAACTTGATATGGAAATGAACACCCCAACTTGCGAATGGCGAGATATATGAACGATCATCCTCATCGCATTCAACTGATTTCACTAGCATTATAACAGTATGTTGCTCTTCTTCTCCCTAAAAATATAATTCCTTATCTGACCCAGACTAATATCGTCTACGCATTTAGATCTGTTACCTGTCATACATCATGTTCGACATACTTCCTTCGACCTCTACAATATAACCAGTCAACACCAACTGGTACTGAGTTGGACAAAATAGTCTCACTCATATCGATGTGTTTATGATTGTGTATAAGCATTACTGCTAATACTAAAGGTTCTGGTTATAAATAAACAAATCACGTCCCCAATCAAAGCAAGACAGGAACGCTAAATCATCCCACAAGTATTGCTGAAAAGTAACTATGACGTTCTGGGCTATAAGTGAGGTACATTGAATGGCCTAGCAATGAGCTAGTAGGACGTCGATATCTGGGATACAAGAGAATTTCTTCGCAGAACCCACTTTTCACCAGTCTTGTACCAGTGAGTCGATATAGTGATATTTAGTATAAATAGAGAAATAAGATAATTTATTGATATTTTGAAATTAGGGTTTGGGTTATTTTAGATGATTTTTTCAGACTTGCGAATTTTTTGGTAACCGGGAGACATTTAAGTATTCCTTGAGGGTTAGGGTTGATTCTACAAGGTGACATTATTAATGACTATATTTTAAGCACATTAGGTATGCTTTATATTGCAAAGCTAATTTGACGACAATTTTTATAGTTTTTTCTGTAATTTTTAAATGTTTACAGCTCCTAAGCCATGCGAAAAAAAGAGTTTTGATTACGTTTTAAATAGTGGAAATATTGGGGGTAGATCAGGGAGGTGTTGGAGAGTGCAGATTGGAGTTTTAGTAGAAGATTAATATATCATATGATGGATGATATGATATCAGGGTAATAATAGTTGAATGTAAAGGGGGTAGATAGAAAATTGTAGTGAGAAATTGTGAGGTATTATTATTATGCATAGAAGAAAGTTGGGTTGGTTGGAGTTGGAACAAGTGGGCTGGAATTGAAATTGAAATTGAGCGTGGAGATGGAAGGTGAGGCAGTCAGCATGACGATATGATATTTGTGGAGAAAGGTCAGCAGTGGTAGATTGATTTGTTTGCGGAACCTCAGGTTCAAAAGGCTCTGGATTGGATGCTCATCTGTAAGAGTCAGAAGCTGATACTCCAATTCGGTTTTGCGGGGACCTTCTTGGATTGAAATGGTGGTGATGATGAAAGCCAGCTGAAGATAGAAAAAAAAATTGGCTTTGCGGAAGCTTTTTTTTTTTTTCTGATTGAGCTGAACAAAAGGGCACACTACCAATCTCAAGCTTTGATCCACTAGACATAGTTTGGCTTGCGGAACCTCCCTAATGTCGAGCGTCAAAAGGCTCTCGATTGGATGCTCATCTGTAAGAGTCAGAAGCTGACACTCCAATTCGGCTTTGCGGGAACCTTCTTGGATTGAATGCTGGTAGAAAAAAAAAAAAAAAATAGCTTTGCGGGAGCCTTTTTTTTTTCCTTTTTATTTTTTAAATGAGCAGAGCAAAAGTACACACTACCAATCTCAAGCTTTCATCTACTGGACATAGTTTGGCTTGCGGAACCTCGCTGATGTCCAGATTCAAAAAGCTCTCCATTGTATGCTGTAGTGTGGAGTGTTACTCATCTGTAAGAACCAGAAGCTAGTACTCCAATTCGGCTTTGCGGGAACCGTTTTGGATTGAAATGCTGGTAGCGAGAAAAGCCAGCTGAAGATAGAAAAAAAATTGGCTTTGCGGGAGCCGTTTTTTTTTTTCTCATTGAGCTGAGCAAAAGGGCACGCTGCCAATCTCAAGCTTTAATCCACTAGACATAGTTTGGCTTGCGGAACCTCGCTGATGTCCAGCTTCAAAAAGCTCTCCACTGGATGCTGTAGCGTGAAGGGTTGCTCATCTGTAAGTACCAGAAACTAATAGATCCATTTGGTTTTGCGGGAACCTTTTTGGATTTGAGCTGCCTTGGTTGAAGCTAAAAGTGAAAAGAAAGTTAGAATGTGAAACTTGGAAACAGCAGCATCAAGAAAAAAAAAATTGGATATCTTACCTGAAAGCTATCAGTAGACGATGAAGAAGACTGAAAGGTAAACGTAGTTTGGCTTGCGGAACCTCACTAACGTTCAAGCTCAAAAAGCACTCCTTTGAATACTGTATTTTAGCGTGGCTGGTTGCTCAACTGTAAGAAGCAGCAGAGGTTGACACTTCAATTCGGCTTTGCGGGAACCGTTTTGAACTGTAGTTGAAGATGGAAAAAAAAATTGGCTTTGCGGAAACCGTTTTTTTTTTCTCATTGAGCTGAGCAAAAAGGCACACTACCAATCTCAAGCTTTGATCCCCTAGACATAGTTTGGCTTGCGGAACCTCACTAATGTCCAGACTCAAAAAGCTCTCCATTGGATGCTTTAGTGTGAAGGGTTGCTGATCTGTAAGCACCAGAAACTGATACATCAATTCGGTTTTGCGGAAACCTCCTTGAAACTCAGTTTCAATATGTGCTGCTGCTTAAATTGTTGGATTGAAAAGGAAGGTGTGCCAGGTTGGGTAACATTTTTGCTTTTTTATGTTGCTTCATTAGGAATGTTGCGTTTTTAGGGATTGTATAAATTCTGACATTTTGTGGAAACGAAGACCATTAAAAAAAAAAATAAAAGCAGCAATTGGATTGTTTGAATTATAAGTATTTGAATTATAAGTATTTTAAATGTTTGTATTTCTATAAAATATGTTTAAAAGGGTGAAAGGGAGTTATTGGAAAGGAAAGGTCAATGGTTAGATAATTAAAAAAGTGATGGATGGTAAGAAAAGAAAAAAAAAAAAACAAAAAAAAAAAAAGGGAGAAATATAGATAAATTTAGATAAATATATTCTACTCTACATATTGATAGTGTATACTAAACCAAAAGTACATATAAAATCTCTTTTTTTTTTTTTTTTTTTTTTTTTTTTTTTTTTTTTTTTGAGAATGTAGTGCACTTTATACTTTATTTGTAACTGTAATAAACCTCTTCTAGATCAAGGTAGTCCCAAGTCACCTGATACACGTGATATCAATATTTGCCAGCCCAATCACGTGCAATGGATTTTAGCACTACTATATTGAGCCGCATAAAAAACCAAAGAGGGCAATTATTCGTCCGCTGGGCCTTTCCCAGTAGCTATTTAGCTCTAATTTTGCCATTATTTACTGCGTATCGTGCTAAATTTACTTTGATCGTTAAAAAAACCAAAGTAAAATCGCATTTTTGGCCTTTAAAAGTGTGCTGGGGGCTTCCAAATGTTAAATTGTGATGGTTTTTGGGGTAAAAACTATTATAATGTGATGAGCAAAGCTTATAATTTAGTAAATGTAAAATTAAAAACTTGTTTACGTAAATCGATATACTTACCCGATTAGGAAATAAGACTTGGGAAAAAAAAACTGCATCATTTAGTAACTCGAAAATACATTTTTTTTTTACTCAACAAGACCATACAACTATTTTACTACTATATTGAGCCGCACAAAAAACCAAAGAGGGCAATCGTTTGTCCGCTGGGCTTTCCCAGTAGCTATTTAGCTCTAAATTTGCCATTATTTACTTCTTATCGTGCTAAATGTACTTTGATTGTTAAAAAAACCAAAGTAAATCAGTCTTTTTGGCCTTTAGAAGTGTACTGGGGCCTGTTTGGCATTAAATTGTTGTTGTTTTTGTTGAAAGAACGATGATAATGTTATGAAAATGATTTTGTAAAAATAAAAAGATTCTAAAAGATTCTAAAAAATATAAAAAAAGTTTGTGTAAATTAAAATAGATTACTCAATTAGGAAATAGGATTCATGTTAATCTATTAATTGTATTATTGACCGAGGAATATATGTAAATATTGTTAAAAAAAAAAAAAAAAAAAAAAGAAAAAAAATAACAACAAAAAACATGAAAATAAAGTGAGTGATAAGAGCCGTACATTTTTATACTATCAGCCGTGTGAGTCGATAAAACCTTACTTACAATACTTCCTCCATCTTCAGGTTTTTAAGAATCCTAATTAGACCTTTTTTAATTCCAAAAAAAAAAGAAAAAAAAAAAAAAAAAACCGAAAAAAGGGGAAAAAAAAATAGAAAACCGTCTTGTTGCTATGGAAACATTCTATAATATACCCTTGACTGATTATTATGGTCTGCTTCAAATAAAATAAAAAAAAACCACAACTTCATCCTCCGATATATATATGTCTTAATTTGTAAGTTGTAATGAATAAAAAAAATACTTTTTAATGTTAAGGGGGAAAAGATATATATATGGCGTTTTTGCTGTTGAGTATGAAGTTGTGGTATTGCTTAGTTTTTTTGACAAACAGCTGTAAAAAAAAAAATGACATGACCTCCCTCCAAATACGAAATCAGTTAATACAACTGATTTATCTCTACAAATAAGCAAATTGAAACTTTGCTAACTAAATGAGGATGAGTAAAACCTCTAAAGTTACTACTTCTACGATTGGTATTTTTTTTTCTCAAACATTTTGTGGTTTTACAATAAAAAAAAAAAAAAAAAAAAAAAAAAAAAAACTCTCCCCTTTCAAACATAAAAGGTAAGAGAGAAAAAAAAAAACATACAGGTATTACAAAATGCAGGTATTACAAAAGTTTTAAATAGTGGAAATATTGGGGGTAGATCAGGGAGGTGTTGGAGAGTGCAGATTGGAGTTTTAGTAGAAGATTAATATATCATATGATGGATGATATGATATCAGGGTAATAATAGTTGAATGTAAAGGGGGTAGATAGAAAATTGTAGTGAGAAATTGTGAGGTATTATTATTATGCATAGAAGAAAGTTGGGTTGGTTGGAGTTGGAACAAGTGGGCTGGAATTGAAATTGAAATTGAGCGTGGAGATGGAAGGTGAGGCAGTCAGCATGACGATATGATATTTGTGGAGAAAGGTCAGCAGTGGTAGATTGATTTGTTTGCGGAACCTCAGGTTCAAAAGGCTCTGGATTGGATGCTCATCTGTAAGAGTCAGAAGCTGATACTCCAATTCGGTTTTGCGGGGACCTTCTTGGATTGAAATGGTGGTGATGATGAAAGCCAGCTGAAGATAGAAAAAAAAATTGGCTTTGCGGAAGCTTTTTTTTTTTTTCTGATTGAGCTGAACAAAAGGGCACACTACCAATCTCAAGCTTTGATCCACTAGACATAGTTTGGCTTGCGGAACCTCCCTAATGTCGAGCGTCAAAAGGCTCTCGATTGGATGCTCATCTGTAAGAGTCAGAAGCTGACACTCCAATTCGGCTTTGCGGGAACCTTCTTGGATTGAATGCTGGTAGAAAAAAAAAAAAAAAATAGCTTTGCGGGAGCCTTTTTTTTTTCCTTTTTATTTTTTAAATGAGCAGAGCAAAAGTACACACTACCAATCTCAAGCTTTCATCTACTGGACATAGTTTGGCTTGCGGAACCTCGCTGATGTCCAGATTCAAAAAGCTCTCCATTGTATGCTGTAGTGTGGAGTGTTACTCATCTGTAAGAACCAGAAGCTAGTACTCCAATTCGGCTTTGCGGGAACCGTTTTGGATTGAAATGCTGGTAGCGAGAAAAGCCAGCTGAAGATAGAAAAAAAATTGGCTTTGCGGGAGCCGTTTTTTTTTTTCTCATTGAGCTGAGCAAAAGGGCACGCTGCCAATCTCAAGCTTTAATCCACTAGACATAGTTTGGCTTGCGGAACCTCGCTGATGTCCAGCTTCAAAAAGCTCTCCACTGGATGCTGTAGCGTGAAGGGTTGCTCATCTGTAAGTACCAGAAACTAATAGATCCATTTGGTTTTGCGGGAACCTTTTTGGATTTGAGCTGCCTTGGTTGAAGCTAAAAGTGAAAAGAAAGTTAGAATGTGAAACTTGGAAACAGCAGCATCAAGAAAAAAAAAATTGGATATCTTACCTGAAAGCTATCAGTAGACGATGAAGAAGACTGAAAGGTAAACGTAGTTTGGCTTGCGGAACCTCACTAACGTTCAAGCTCAAAAAGCACTCCTTTGAATACTGTATTTTAGCGTGGCTGGTTGCTCAACTGTAAGAAGCAGCAGAGGTTGACACTTCAATTCGGCTTTGCGGGAACCGTTTTGAACTGTAGTTGAAGATGGAAAAAAAAATTGGCTTTGCGGAAACCGTTTTTTTTTTCTCATTGAGCTGAGCAAAAAGGCACACTACCAATCTCAAGCTTTGATCCCCTAGACATAGTTTGGCTTGCGGAACCTCACTAATGTCCAGACTCAAAAAGCTCTCCATTGGATGCTTTAGTGTGAAGGGTTGCTGATCTGTAAGCACCAGAAACTGATACATCAATTCGGTTTTGCGGAAACCTCCTTGAAACTCAGTTTCAATATGTGCTGCTGCTTAAATTGTTGGATTGAAAAGGAAGGTGTGCCAGGTTGGGTAACATTTTTGCTTTTTTATGTTGCTTCATTAGGAATGTTGCGTTTTTAGGGATTGTATAAATTCTGACATTTTGTGGAAACGAAGACCATTAAAAAAAAAAATAAAAGCAGCAATTGGATTGTTTGAATTATAAGTATTTGAATTATAAGTATTTTAAATGTTTGTATTTCTATAAAATATGTTTAAAAGGGTGAAAGGGAGTTATTGGAAAGGAAAGGTCAATGGTTAGATAATTAAAAAAGTGATGGATGGTAAGAAAAGAAAAAAAAAAAAACAAAAAAAAAAAAAGGGAGAAATATAGATAAATTTAGATAAATATATTCTACTCTACATATTGATAGTGTATACTAAACCAAAAGTACATATAAAATCTCTTTTTTTTTTTTTTTTTTTTTTTTTTTTTTTTTTTTTTTGAGAATGTAGTGCACTTTATACTTTATTTGTAACTGTAATAAACCTCTTCTAGATCAAGGTAGTCCCAAGTCACCTGATACACGTGATATCAATATTTGCCAGCCCAATCACGTGCAATGGATTTTAGCACTACTATATTGAGCCGCATAAAAAACCAAAGAGGGCAATTATTCGTCCGCTGGGCCTTTCCCAGTAGCTATTTAGCTCTAATTTTGCCATTATTTACTGCGTATCGTGCTAAATTTACTTTGATCGTTAAAAAAACCAAAGTAAAATCGCATTTTTGGCCTTTAAAAGTGTGCTGGGGGCTTCCAAATGTTAAATTGTGATGGTTTTTGGGGTAAAAACTATTATAATGTGATGAGCAAAGCTTATAATTTAGTAAATGTAAAATTAAAAACTTGTTTACGTAAATCGATATACTTACCCGATTAGGAAATAAGACTTGGGAAAAAAAAACTGCATCATTTAGTAACTCGAAAATACATTTTTTTTTTACTCAACAAGACCATACAACTATTTTACTACTATATTGAGCCGCACAAAAAACCAAAGAGGGCAATCGTTTGTCCGCTGGGCTTTCCCAGTAGCTATTTAGCTCTAAATTTGCCATTATTTACTTCTTATCGTGCTAAATGTACTTTGATTGTTAAAAAAACCAAAGTAAATCAGTCTTTTTGGCCTTTAGAAGTGTACTGGGGCCTGTTTGGCATTAAATTGTTGTTGTTTTTGTTGAAAGAACGATGATAATGTTATGAAAATGATTTTGTAAAAATAAAAAGATTCTAAAAGATTCTAAAAAATATAAAAAAAGTTTGTGTAAATTAAAATAGATTACTCAATTAGGAAATAGGATTCATGTTAATCTATTAATTGTATTATTGACCGAGGAATATATGTAAATATTGTTAAAAAAAAAAAAAAAAAAAAAAGAAAAAAAATAACAACAAAAAACATGAAAATAAAGTGAGTGATAAGAGCCGTACATTTTTATACTATCAGCCGTGTGAGTCGATAAAACCTTACTTACAATACTTCCTCCATCTTCAGGTTTTTAAGAATCCTAATTAGACCTTTTTTAATTCCAAAAAAAAAAGAAAAAAAAAAAAAAAAAACCGAAAAAAGGGGAAAAAAAAATAGAAAACCGTCTTGTTGCTATGGAAACATTCTATAATATACCCTTGACTGATTATTATGGTCTGCTTCAAATAAAATAAAAAAAAACCACAACTTCATCCTCCGATATATATATGTCTTAATTTGTAAGTTGTAATGAATAAAAAAAATACTTTTTAATGTTAAGGGGGAAAAGATATATATATGGCGTTTTTGCTGTTGAGTATGAAGTTGTGGTATTGCTTAGTTTTTTTGACAAACAGCTGTAAAAAAAAAAATGACATGACCTCCCTCCAAATACGAAATCAGTTAATACAACTGATTTATCTCTACAAATAAGCAAATTGAAACTTTGCTAACTAAATGAGGATGAGTAAAACCTCTAAAGTTACTACTTCTACGATTGGTATTTTTTTTTCTCAAACATTTTGTGGTTTTACAATAAAAAAAAAAAAAAAAAAAAAAAAAAAAAAACTCTCCCCTTTCAAACATAAAAGGTAAGAGAGAAAAAAAAAAACATACAGGTATTACAAAATGCAGGTATTACAAAAGTTTTAAATAGTGGAAATATTGGGGGTAGATCAGGGAGGTGTTGGAGAGTGCAGATTGGAGTTTTAGTAGAAGATTAATATATCATATGATGGATGATATGATATCAGGGTAATAATAGTTGAATGTAAAGGGGGTAGATAGAAAATTGTAGTGAGAAATTGTGAGGTATTATTATTATGCATAGAAGAAAGTTGGGTTGGTTGGAGTTGGAACAAGTGGGCTGGAATTGAAATTGAAATTGAGCGTGGAGATGGAAGGTGAGGCAGTCAGCATGACGATATGATATTTGTGGAGAAAGGTCAGCAGTGGTAGATTGATTTGTTTGCGGAACCTCAGGTTCAAAAGGCTCTGGATTGGATGCTCATCTGTAAGAGTCAGAAGCTGATACTCCAATTCGGTTTTGCGGGGACCTTCTTGGATTGAAATGGTGGTGATGATGAAAGCCAGCTGAAGATAGAAAAAAAAATTGGCTTTGCGGAAGCTTTTTTTTTTTTTCTGATTGAGCTGAACAAAAGGGCACACTACCAATCTCAAGCTTTGATCCACTAGACATAGTTTGGCTTGCGGAACCTCCCTAATGTCGAGCGTCAAAAGGCTCTCGATTGGATGCTCATCTGTAAGAGTCAGAAGCTGACACTCCAATTCGGCTTTGCGGGAACCTTCTTGGATTGAATGCTGGTAGAAAAAAAAAAAAAAAATAGCTTTGCGGGAGCCTTTTTTTTTTCCTTTTTATTTTTTAAATGAGCAGAGCAAAAGTACACACTACCAATCTCAAGCTTTCATCTACTGGACATAGTTTGGCTTGCGGAACCTCGCTGATGTCCAGATTCAAAAAGCTCTCCATTGTATGCTGTAGTGTGGAGTGTTACTCATCTGTAAGAACCAGAAGCTAGTACTCCAATTCGGCTTTGCGGGAACCGTTTTGGATTGAAATGCTGGTAGCGAGAAAAGCCAGCTGAAGATAGAAAAAAAATTGGCTTTGCGGGAGCCGTTTTTTTTTTTCTCATTGAGCTGAGCAAAAGGGCACGCTGCCAATCTCAAGCTTTAATCCACTAGACATAGTTTGGCTTGCGGAACCTCGCTGATGTCCAGCTTCAAAAAGCTCTCCACTGGATGCTGTAGCGTGAAGGGTTGCTCATCTGTAAGTACCAGAAACTAATAGATCCATTTGGTTTTGCGGGAACCTTTTTGGATTTGAGCTGCCTTGGTTGAAGCTAAAAGTGAAAAGAAAGTTAGAATGTGAAACTTGGAAACAGCAGCATCAAGAAAAAAAAAATTGGATATCTTACCTGAAAGCTATCAGTAGACGATGAAGAAGACTGAAAGGTAAACGTAGTTTGGCTTGCGGAACCTCACTAACGTTCAAGCTCAAAAAGCACTCCTTTGAATACTGTATTTTAGCGTGGCTGGTTGCTCAACTGTAAGAAGCAGCAGAGGTTGACACTTCAATTCGGCTTTGCGGGAACCGTTTTGAACTGTAGTTGAAGATGGAAAAAAAAATTGGCTTTGCGGAAACCGTTTTTTTTTTCTCATTGAGCTGAGCAAAAAGGCACACTACCAATCTCAAGCTTTGATCCCCTAGACATAGTTTGGCTTGCGGAACCTCACTAATGTCCAGACTCAAAAAGCTCTCCATTGGATGCTTTAGTGTGAAGGGTTGCTGATCTGTAAGCACCAGAAACTGATACATCAATTCGGTTTTGCGGAAACCTCCTTGAAACTCAGTTTCAATATGTGCTGCTGCTTAAATTGTTGGATTGAAAAGGAAGGTGTGCCAGGTTGGGTAACATTTTTGCTTTTTTATGTTGCTTCATTAGGAATGTTGCGTTTTTAGGGATTGTATAAATTCTGACATTTTGTGGAAACGAAGACCATTAAAAAAAAAAATAAAAGCAGCAATTGGATTGTTTGAATTATAAGTATTTGAATTATAAGTATTTTAAATGTTTGTATTTCTATAAAATATGTTTAAAAGGGTGAAAGGGAGTTATTGGAAAGGAAAGGTCAATGGTTAGATAATTAAAAAAGTGATGGATGGTAAGAAAAGAAAAAAAAAAAAACAAAAAAAAAAAAAGGGAGAAATATAGATAAATTTAGATAAATATATTCTACTCTACATATTGATAGTGTATACTAAACCAAAAGTACATATAAAATCTCTTTTTTTTTTTTTTTTTTTTTTTTTTTTTTTTTTTTTTTTGAGAATGTAGTGCACTTTATACTTTATTTGTAACTGTAATAAACCTCTTCTAGATCAAGGTAGTCCCAAGTCACCTGATACACGTGATATCAATATTTGCCAGCCCAATCACGTGCAATGGATTTTAGCACTACTATATTGAGCCGCATAAAAAACCAAAGAGGGCAATTATTCGTCCGCTGGGCCTTTCCCAGTAGCTATTTAGCTCTAATTTTGCCATTATTTACTGCGTATCGTGCTAAATTTACTTTGATCGTTAAAAAAACCAAAGTAAAATCGCATTTTTGGCCTTTAAAAGTGTGCTGGGGGCTTCCAAATGTTAAATTGTGATGGTTTTTGGGGTAAAAACTATTATAATGTGATGAGCAAAGCTTATAATTTAGTAAATGTAAAATTAAAAACTTGTTTACGTAAATCGATATACTTACCCGATTAGGAAATAAGACTTGGGAAAAAAAAACTGCATCATTTAGTAACTCGAAAATACATTTTTTTTTTACTCAACAAGACCATACAACTATTTTACTACTATATTGAGCCGCACAAAAAACCAAAGAGGGCAATCGTTTGTCCGCTGGGCTTTCCCAGTAGCTATTTAGCTCTAAATTTGCCATTATTTACTTCTTATCGTGCTAAATGTACTTTGATTGTTAAAAAAACCAAAGTAAATCAGTCTTTTTGGCCTTTAGAAGTGTACTGGGGCCTGTTTGGCATTAAATTGTTGTTGTTTTTGTTGAAAGAACGATGATAATGTTATGAAAATGATTTTGTAAAAATAAAAAGATTCTAAAAGATTCTAAAAAATATAAAAAAAGTTTGTGTAAATTAAAATAGATTACTCAATTAGGAAATAGGATTCATGTTAATCTATTAATTGTATTATTGACCGAGGAATATATGTAAATATTGTTAAAAAAAAAAAAAAAAAAAAAAGAAAAAAAATAACAACAAAAAACATGAAAATAAAGTGAGTGATAAGAGCCGTACATTTTTATACTATCAGCCGTGTGAGTCGATAAAACCTTACTTACAATACTTCCTCCATCTTCAGGTTTTTAAGAATCCTAATTAGACCTTTTTTAATTCCAAAAAAAAAAGAAAAAAAAAAAAAAAAAACCGAAAAAAGGGGAAAAAAAAATAGAAAACCGTCTTGTTGCTATGGAAACATTCTATAATATACCCTTGACTGATTATTATGGTCTGCTTCAAATAAAATAAAAAAAAACCACAACTTCATCCTCCGATATATATATGTCTTAATTTGTAAGTTGTAATGAATAAAAAAAATACTTTTTAATGTTAAGGGGGAAAAGATATATATATGGCGTTTTTGCTGTTGAGTATGAAGTTGTGGTATTGCTTAGTTTTTTTGACAAACAGCTGTAAAAAAAAAAATGACATGACCTCCCTCCAAATACGAAATCAGTTAATACAACTGATTTATCTCTACAAATAAGCAAATTGAAACTTTGCTAACTAAATGAGGATGAGTAAAACCTCTAAAGTTACTACTTCTACGATTGGTATTTTTTTTTCTCAAACATTTTGTGGTTTTACAATAAAAAAAAAAAAAAAAAAAAAAAAAAAAAACTCTCCCCTTTCAAACATAAAAGGTAAGAGAGAAAAAAAAAAACATACAGGTATTACAAAATGCAGGTATTACAAAAGTTTTAAATAGTGGAAATATTGGGGGTAGATCAGGGAGGTGTTGGAGAGTGCAGATTGGAGTTTTAGTAGAAGATTAATATATCATATGATGGATGATATGATATCAGGGTAATAATAGTTGAATGTAAAGGGGGTAGATAGAAAATTGTAGTGAGAAATTGTGAGGTATTATTATTATGCATAGAAGAAAGTTGGGTTGGTTGGAGTTGGAACAAGTGGGCTGGAATTGAAATTGAAATTGAGCGTGGAGATGGAAGGTGAGGCAGTCAGCATGACGATATGATATTTGTGGAGAAAGGTCAGCAGTGGTAGATTGATTTGTTTGCGGAACCTCAGGTTCAAAAGGCTCTGGATTGGATGCTCATCTGTAAGAGTCAGAAGCTGATACTCCAATTCGGTTTTGCGGGGACCTTCTTGGATTGAAATGGTGGTGATGATGAAAGCCAGCTGAAGATAGAAAAAAAAATTGGCTTTGCGGAAGCTTTTTTTTTTTTTCTGATTGAGCTGAACAAAAGGGCACACTACCAATCTCAAGCTTTGATCCACTAGACATAGTTTGGCTTGCGGAACCTCCCTAATGTCGAGCGTCAAAAGGCTCTCGATTGGATGCTCATCTGTAAGAGTCAGAAGCTGACACTCCAATTCGGCTTTGCGGGAACCTTCTTGGATTGAATGCTGGTAGAAAAAAAAAAAAAAAATAGCTTTGCGGGAGCCTTTTTTTTTTCCTTTTTATTTTTTAAATGAGCAGAGCAAAAGTACACACTACCAATCTCAAGCTTTCATCTACTGGACATAGTTTGGCTTGCGGAACCTCGCTGATGTCCAGATTCAAAAAGCTCTCCATTGTATGCTGTAGTGTGGAGTGTTACTCATCTGTAAGAACCAGAAGCTAGTACTCCAATTCGGCTTTGCGGGAACCGTTTTGGATTGAAATGCTGGTAGCGAGAAAAGCCAGCTGAAGATAGAAAAAAAATTGGCTTTGCGGGAGCCGTTTTTTTTTTTCTCATTGAGCTGAGCAAAAGGGCACGCTGCCAATCTCAAGCTTTAATCCACTAGACATAGTTTGGCTTGCGGAACCTCGCTGATGTCCAGCTTCAAAAAGCTCTCCACTGGATGCTGTAGCGTGAAGGGTTGCTCATCTGTAAGTACCAGAAACTAATAGATCCATTTGGTTTTGCGGGAACCTTTTTGGATTTGAGCTGCCTTGGTTGAAGCTAAAAGTGAAAAGAAAGTTAGAATGTGAAACTTGGAAACAGCAGCATCAAGAAAAAAAAAATTGGATATCTTACCTGAAAGCTATCAGTAGACGATGAAGAAGACTGAAAGGTAAACGTAGTTTGGCTTGCGGAACCTCACTAACGTTCAAGCTCAAAAAGCACTCCTTTGAATACTGTATTTTAGCGTGGCTGGTTGCTCAACTGTAAGAAGCAGCAGAGGTTGACACTTCAATTCGGCTTTGCGGGAACCGTTTTGAACTGTAGTTGAAGATGGAAAAAAAAATTGGCTTTGCGGAAACCGTTTTTTTTTTCTCATTGAGCTGAGCAAAAAGGCACACTACCAATCTCAAGCTTTGATCCCCTAGACATAGTTTGGCTTGCGGAACCTCACTAATGTCCAGACTCAAAAAGCTCTCCATTGGATGCTTTAGTGTGAAGGGTTGCTGATCTGTAAGCACCAGAAACTGATACATCAATTCGGTTTTGCGGAAACCTCCTTGAAACTCAGTTTCAATATGTGCTGCTGCTTAAATTGTTGGATTGAAAAGGAAGGTGTGCCAGGTTGGGTAACATTTTTGCTTTTTTATGTTGCTTCATTAGGAATGTTGCGTTTTTAGGGATTGTATAAATTCTGACATTTTGTGGAAACGAAGACCATTAAAAAAAAAAATAAAAGCAGCAATTGGATTGTTTGAATTATAAGTATTTGAATTATAAGTATTTTAAATGTTTGTATTTCTATAAAATATGTTTAAAAGGGTGAAAGGGAGTTATTGGAAAGGAAAGGTCAATGGTTAGATAATTAAAAAAGTGATGGATGGTAAGAAAAGAAAAAAAAAAAAACAAAAAAAAAAAAAGGGAGAAATATAGATAAATTTAGATAAATATATTCTACTCTACATATTGATAGTGTATACTAAACCAAAAGTACATATAAAATCTCTTTTTTTTTTTTTTTTTTTTTTTTTTTTTTTTTTTTTTTTGAGAATGTAGTGCACTTTATACTTTATTTGTAACTGTAATAAACCTCTTCTAGATCAAGGTAGTCCCAAGTCACCTGATACACGTGATATCAATATTTGCCAGCCCAATCACGTGCAATGGATTTTAGCACTACTATATTGAGCCGCATAAAAAACCAAAGAGGGCAATTATTCGTCCGCTGGGCCTTTCCCAGTAGCTATTTAGCTCTAATTTTGCCATTATTTACTGCGTATCGTGCTAAATTTACTTTGATCGTTAAAAAAACCAAAGTAAAATCGCATTTTTGGCCTTTAAAAGTGTGCTGGGGGCTTCCAAATGTTAAATTGTGATGGTTTTTGGGGTAAAAACTATTATAATGTGATGAGCAAAGCTTATAATTTAGTAAATGTAAAATTAAAAACTTGTTTACGTAAATCGATATACTTACCCGATTAGGAAATAAGACTTGGGAAAAAAAAACTGCATCATTTAGTAACTCGAAAATACATTTTTTTTTTACTCAACAAGACCATACAACTATTTTACTACTATATTGAGCCGCACAAAAAACCAAAGAGGGCAATCGTTTGTCCGCTGGGCTTTCCCAGTAGCTATTTAGCTCTAAATTTGCCATTATTTACTTCTTATCGTGCTAAATGTACTTTGATTGTTAAAAAAACCAAAGTAAATCAGTCTTTTTGGCCTTTAGAAGTGTACTGGGGCCTGTTTGGCATTAAATTGTTGTTGTTTTTGTTGAAAGAACGATGATAATGTTATGAAAATGATTTTGTAAAAATAAAAAGATTCTAAAAGATTCTAAAAAATATAAAAAAAGTTTGTGTAAATTAAAATAGATTACTCAATTAGGAAATAGGATTCATGTTAATCTATTAATTGTATTATTGACCGAGGAATATATGTAAATATTGTTAAAAAAAAAAAAAAAAAAAAAAGAAAAAAAATAACAACAAAAAACATGAAAATAAAGTGAGTGATAAGAGCCGTACATTTTTATACTATCAGCCGTGTGAGTCGATAAAACCTTACTTACAATACTTCCTCCATCTTCAGGTTTTTAAGAATCCTAATTAGACCTTTTTTAATTCCAAAAAAAAAAGAAAAAAAAAAAAAAAAAAACCGAAAAAAGGGGAAAAAAAAATAGAAAACCGTCTTGTTGCTATGGAAACATTCTATAATATACCCTTGACTGATTATTATGGTCTGCTTCAAATAAAATAAAAAAAAACCACAACTTCATCCTCCGATATATATATGTCTTAATTTGTAAGTTGTAATGAATAAAAAAAATACTTTTTAATGTTAAGGGGGAAAAGATATATATATGGCGTTTTTGCTGTTGAGTATGAAGTTGTGGTATTGCTTAGTTTTTTTGACAAACAGCTGTAAAAAAAAAAATGACATGACCTCCCTCCAAATACGAAATCAGTTAATACAACTGATTTATCTCTACAAATAAGCAAATTGAAACTTTGCTAACTAAATGAGGATGAGTAAAACCTCTAAAGTTACTACTTCTACGATTGGTATTTTTTTTTCTCAAACATTTTGTGGTTTTACAATAAAAAAAAAAAAAAAAAAAAAAAAAAAAAACTCTCCCCTTTCAAACATAAAAGGTAAGAGAGAAAAAAAAAAACATACAGGTATTACAAAATGCAGGTATTACAAAAGTTTTAAATAGTGGAAATATTGGGGGTAGATCAGGGAGGTGTTGGAGAGTGCAGATTGGAGTTTTAGTAGAAGATTAATATATCATATGATGGATGATATGATATCAGGGTAATAATAGTTGAATGTAAAGGGGGTAGATAGAAAATTGTAGTGAGAAATTGTGAGGTATTATTATTATGCATAGAAGAAAGTTGGGTTGGTTGGAGTTGGAACAAGTGGGCTGGAATTGAAATTGAAATTGAGCGTGGAGATGGAAGGTGAGGCAGTCAGCATGACGATATGATATTTGTGGAGAAAGGTCAGCAGTGGTAGATTGATTTGTTTGCGGAACCTCAGGTTCAAAAGGCTCTGGATTGGATGCTCATCTGTAAGAGTCAGAAGCTGATACTCCAATTCGGTTTTGCGGGGACCTTCTTGGATTGAAATGGTGGTGATGATGAAAGCCAGCTGAAGATAGAAAAAAAAATTGGCTTTGCGGAAGCTTTTTTTTTTTTTCTGATTGAGCTGAACAAAAGGGCACACTACCAATCTCAAGCTTTGATCCACTAGACATAGTTTGGCTTGCGGAACCTCCCTAATGTCGAGCGTCAAAAGGCTCTCGATTGGATGCTCATCTGTAAGAGTCAGAAGCTGACACTCCAATTCGGCTTTGCGGGAACCTTCTTGGATTGAATGCTGGTAGAAAAAAAAAAAAAAAATAGCTTTGCGGGAGCCTTTTTTTTTTCCTTTTTATTTTTTAAATGAGCAGAGCAAAAGTACACACTACCAATCTCAAGCTTTCATCTACTGGACATAGTTTGGCTTGCGGAACCTCGCTGATGTCCAGATTCAAAAAGCTCTCCATTGTATGCTGTAGTGTGGAGTGTTACTCATCTGTAAGAACCAGAAGCTAGTACTCCAATTCGGCTTTGCGGGAACCGTTTTGGATTGAAATGCTGGTAGCGAGAAAAGCCAGCTGAAGATAGAAAAAAAATTGGCTTTGCGGGAGCCGTTTTTTTTTTTCTCATTGAGCTGAGCAAAAGGGCACGCTGCCAATCTCAAGCTTTAATCCACTAGACATAGTTTGGCTTGCGGAACCTCGCTGATGTCCAGCTTCAAAAAGCTCTCCACTGGATGCTGTAGCGTGAAGGGTTGCTCATCTGTAAGTACCAGAAACTAATAGATCCATTTGGTTTTGCGGGAACCTTTTTGGATTTGAGCTGCCTTGGTTGAAGCTAAAAGTGAAAAGAAAGTTAGAATGTGAAACTTGGAAACAGCAGCATCAAGAAAAAAAAAATTGGATATCTTACCTGAAAGCTATCAGTAGACGATGAAGAAGACTGAAAGGTAAACGTAGTTTGGCTTGCGGAACCTCACTAACGTTCAAGCTCAAAAAGCACTCCTTTGAATACTGTATTTTAGCGTGGCTGGTTGCTCAACTGTAAGAAGCAGCAGAGGTTGACACTTCAATTCGGCTTTGCGGGAACCGTTTTGAACTGTAGTTGAAGATGGAAAAAAAAATTGGCTTTGCGGAAACCGTTTTTTTTTTCTCATTGAGCTGAGCAAAAAGGCACACTACCAATCTCAAGCTTTGATCCCCTAGACATAGTTTGGCTTGCGGAACCTCACTAATGTCCAGACTCAAAAAGCTCTCCATTGGATGCTTTAGTGTGAAGGGTTGCTGATCTGTAAGCACCAGAAACTGATACATCAATTCGGTTTTGCGGAAACCTCCTTGAAACTCAGTTTCAATATGTGCTGCTGCTTAAATTGTTGGATTGAAAAGGAAGGTGTGCCAGGTTGGGTAACATTTTTGCTTTTTTATGTTGCTTCATTAGGAATGTTGCGTTTTTAGGGATTGTATAAATTCTGACATTTTGTGGAAACGAAGACCATTAAAAAAAAAAATAAAAGCAGCAATTGGATTGTTTGAATTATAAGTATTTGAATTATAAGTATTTTAAATGTTTGTATTTCTATAAAATATGTTTAAAAGGGTGAAAGGGAGTTATTGGAAAGGAAAGGTCAATGGTTAGATAATTAAAAAAGTGATGGATGGTAAGAAAAGAAAAAAAAAAAAACAAAAAAAAAAAAAGGGAGAAATATAGATAAATTTAGATAAATATATTCTACTCTACATATTGATAGTGTATACTAAACCAAAAGTACATATAAAATCTCTTTTTTTTTTTTTTTTTTTTTTTTTTTTTTTTTTTTTTTTGAGAATGTAGTGCACTTTATACTTTATTTGTAACTGTAATAAACCTCTTCTAGATCAAGGTAGTCCCAAGTCACCTGATACACGTGATATCAATATTTGCCAGCCCAATCACGTGCAATGGATTTTAGCACTACTATATTGAGCCGCATAAAAAACCAAAGAGGGCAATTATTCGTCCGCTGGGCCTTTCCCAGTAGCTATTTAGCTCTAATTTTGCCATTATTTACTGCGTATCGTGCTAAATTTACTTTGATCGTTAAAAAAACCAAAGTAAAATCGCATTTTTGGCCTTTAAAAGTGTGCTGGGGGCTTCCAAATGTTAAATTGTGATGGTTTTTGGGGTAAAAACTATTATAATGTGATGAGCAAAGCTTATAATTTAGTAAATGTAAAATTAAAAACTTGTTTACGTAAATCGATATACTTACCCGATTAGGAAATAAGACTTGGGAAAAAAAAACTGCATCATTTAGTAACTCGAAAATACATTTTTTTTTTACTCAACAAGACCATACAACTATTTTACTACTATATTGAGCCGCACAAAAAACCAAAGAGGGCAATCGTTTGTCCGCTGGGCTTTCCCAGTAGCTATTTAGCTCTAAATTTGCCATTATTTACTTCTTATCGTGCTAAATGTACTTTGATTGTTAAAAAAACCAAAGTAAATCAGTCTTTTTGGCCTTTAGAAGTGTACTGGGGCCTGTTTGGCATTAAATTGTTGTTGTTTTTGTTGAAAGAACGATGATAATGTTATGAAAATGATTTTGTAAAAATAAAAAGATTCTAAAAGATTCTAAAAAATATAAAAAAAGTTTGTGTAAATTAAAATAGATTACTCAATTAGGAAATAGGATTCATGTTAATCTATTAATTGTATTATTGACCGAGGAATATATGTAAATATTGTTAAAAAAAAAAAAAAAAAAAAAAGAAAAAAAATAACAACAAAAAACATGAAAATAAAGTGAGTGATAAGAGCCGTACATTTTTATACTATCAGCCGTGTGAGTCGATAAAACCTTACTTACAATACTTCCTCCATCTTCAGGTTTTTAAGAATCCTAATTAGACCTTTTTTAATTCCAAAAAAAAAAGAAAAAAAAAAAAAAAAAAACCGAAAAAAGGGGAAAAAAAAATAGAAAACCGTCTTGTTGCTATGGAAACATTCTATAATATACCCTTGACTGATTATTATGGTCTGCTTCAAATAAAATAAAAAAAAACCACAACTTCATCCTCCGATATATATATGTCTTAATTTGTAAGTTGTAATGAATAAAAAAAATACTTTTTAATGTTAAGGGGGAAAAGATATATATATGGCGTTTTTGCTGTTGAGTATGAAGTTGTGGTATTGCTTAGTTTTTTTGACAAACAGCTGTAAAAAAAAAAATGACATGACCTCCCTCCAAATACGAAATCAGTTAATACAACTGATTTATCTCTACAAATAAGCAAATTGAAACTTTGCTAACTAAATGAGGATGAGTAAAACCTCTAAAGTTACTACTTCTACGATTGGTATTTTTTTTTCTCAAACATTTTGTGGTTTTACAATAAAAAAAAAAAAAAAAAAAAAAAAAAAAAACTCTCCCCTTTCAAACATAAAAGGTAAGAGAGAAAAAAAAAAACATACAGGTATTACAAAATGCAGGTATTACAAAAGTTTTAAATAGTGGAAATATTGGGGGTAGATCAGGGAGGTGTTGGAGAGTGCAGATTGGAGTTTTAGTAGAAGATTAATATATCATATGATGGATGATATGATATCAGGGTAATAATAGTTGAATGTAAAGGGGGTAGATAGAAAATTGTAGTGAGAAATTGTGAGGTATTATTATTATGCATAGAAGAAAGTTGGGTTGGTTGGAGTTGGAACAAGTGGGCTGGAATTGAAATTGAAATTGAGCGTGGAGATGGAAGGTGAGGCAGTCAGCATGACGATATGATATTTGTGGAGAAAGGTCAGCAGTGGTAGATTGATTTGTTTGCGGAACCTCAGGTTCAAAAGGCTCTGGATTGGATGCTCATCTGTAAGAGTCAGAAGCTGATACTCCAATTCGGTTTTGCGGGGACCTTCTTGGATTGAAATGGTGGTGATGATGAAAGCCAGCTGAAGATAGAAAAAAAAATTGGCTTTGCGGAAGCTTTTTTTTTTTTTCTGATTGAGCTGAACAAAAGGGCACACTACCAATCTCAAGCTTTGATCCACTAGACATAGTTTGGCTTGCGGAACCTCCCTAATGTCGAGCGTCAAAAGGCTCTCGATTGGATGCTCATCTGTAAGAGTCAGAAGCTGACACTCCAATTCGGCTTTGCGGGAACCTTCTTGGATTGAATGCTGGTAGAAAAAAAAAAAAAAAATAGCTTTGCGGGAGCCTTTTTTTTTTCCTTTTTATTTTTTAAATGAGCAGAGCAAAAGTACACACTACCAATCTCAAGCTTTCATCTACTGGACATAGTTTGGCTTGCGGAACCTCGCTGATGTCCAGATTCAAAAAGCTCTCCATTGTATGCTGTAGTGTGGAGTGTTACTCATCTGTAAGAACCAGAAGCTAGTACTCCAATTCGGCTTTGCGGGAACCGTTTTGGATTGAAATGCTGGTAGCGAGAAAAGCCAGCTGAAGATAGAAAAAAAATTGGCTTTGCGGGAGCCGTTTTTTTTTTTCTCATTGAGCTGAGCAAAAGGGCACGCTGCCAATCTCAAGCTTTAATCCACTAGACATAGTTTGGCTTGCGGAACCTCGCTGATGTCCAGCTTCAAAAAGCTCTCCACTGGATGCTGTAGCGTGAAGGGTTGCTCATCTGTAAGTACCAGAAACTAATAGATCCATTTGGTTTTGCGGGAACCTTTTTGGATTTGAGCTGCCTTGGTTGAAGCTAAAAGTGAAAAGAAAGTTAGAATGTGAAACTTGGAAACAGCAGCATCAAGAAAAAAAAAATTGGATATCTTACCTGAAAGCTATCAGTAGACGATGAAGAAGACTGAAAGGTAAACGTAGTTTGGCTTGCGGAACCTCACTAACGTTCAAGCTCAAAAAGCACTCCTTTGAATACTGTATTTTAGCGTGGCTGGTTGCTCAACTGTAAGAAGCAGCAGAGGTTGACACTTCAATTCGGCTTTGCGGGAACCGTTTTGAACTGTAGTTGAAGATGGAAAAAAAAATTGGCTTTGCGGAAACCGTTTTTTTTTTCTCATTGAGCTGAGCAAAAAGGCACACTACCAATCTCAAGCTTTGATCCCCTAGACATAGTTTGGCTTGCGGAACCTCACTAATGTCCAGACTCAAAAAGCTCTCCATTGGATGCTTTAGTGTGAAGGGTTGCTGATCTGTAAGCACCAGAAACTGATACATCAATTCGGTTTTGCGGAAACCTCCTTGAAACTCAGTTTCAATATGTGCTGCTGCTTAAATTGTTGGATTGAAAAGGAAGGTGTGCCAGGTTGGGTAACATTTTTGCTTTTTTATGTTGCTTCATTAGGAATGTTGCGTTTTTAGGGATTGTATAAATTCTGACATTTTGTGGAAACGAAGACCATTAAAAAAAAAAATAAAAGCAGCAATTGGATTGTTTGAATTATAAGTATTTGAATTATAAGTATTTTAAATGTTTGTATTTCTATAAAATATGTTTAAAAGGGTGAAAGGGAGTTATTGGAAAGGAAAGGTCAATGGTTAGATAATTAAAAAAGTGATGGATGGTAAGAAAAGAAAAAAAAAAAAACAAAAAAAAAAAAAGGGAGAAATATAGATAAATTTAGATAAATATATTCTACTCTACATATTGATAGTGTATACTAAACCAAAAGTACATATAAAATCTCTTTTTTTTTTTTTTTTTTTTTTTTTTTTTTTTTTTTTTTTGAGAATGTAGTGCACTTTATACTTTATTTGTAACTGTAATAAACCTCTTCTAGATCAAGGTAGTCCCAAGTCACCTGATACACGTGATATCAATATTTGCCAGCCCAATCACGTGCAATGGATTTTAGCACTACTATATTGAGCCGCATAAAAAACCAAAGAGGGCAATTATTCGTCCGCTGGGCCTTTCCCAGTAGCTATTTAGCTCTAATTTTGCCATTATTTACTGCGTATCGTGCTAAATTTACTTTGATCGTTAAAAAAACCAAAGTAAAATCGCATTTTTGGCCTTTAAAAGTGTGCTGGGGGCTTCCAAATGTTAAATTGTGATGGTTTTTGGGGTAAAAACTATTATAATGTGATGAGCAAAGCTTATAATTTAGTAAATGTAAAATTAAAAACTTGTTTACGTAAATCGATATACTTACCCGATTAGGAAATAAGACTTGGGAAAAAAAAACTGCATCATTTAGTAACTCGAAAATACATTTTTTTTTTACTCAACAAGACCATACAACTATTTTACTACTATATTGAGCCGCACAAAAAACCAAAGAGGGCAATCGTTTGTCCGCTGGGCTTTCCCAGTAGCTATTTAGCTCTAAATTTGCCATTATTTACTTCTTATCGTGCTAAATGTACTTTGATTGTTAAAAAAACCAAAGTAAATCAGTCTTTTTGGCCTTTAGAAGTGTACTGGGGCCTGTTTGGCATTAAATTGTTGTTGTTTTTGTTGAAAGAACGATGATAATGTTATGAAAATGATTTTGTAAAAATAAAAAGATTCTAAAAGATTCTAAAAAATATAAAAAAAGTTTGTGTAAATTAAAATAGATTACTCAATTAGGAAATAGGATTCATGTTAATCTATTAATTGTATTATTGACCGAGGAATATATGTAAATATTGTTAAAAAAAAAAAAAAAAAAAAAAAGAAAAAAAATAACAACAAAAAACATGAAAATAAAGTGAGTGATAAGAGCCGTACATTTTTATACTATCAGCCGTGTGAGTCGATAAAACCTTACTTACAATACTTCCTCCATCTTCAGGTTTTTAAGAATCCTAATTAGACCTTTTTTAATTCCAAAAAAAAAAGAAAAAAAAAAAAAAAAAACCGAAAAAAGGGGAAAAAAAAATAGAAAACCGTCTTGTTGCTATGGAAACATTCTATAATATACCCTTGACTGATTATTATGGTCTGCTTCAAATAAAATAAAAAAAAACCACAACTTCATCCTCCGATATATATATGTCTTAATTTGTAAGTTGTAATGAATAAAAAAAATACTTTTTAATGTTAAGGGGGAAAAGATATATATATGGCGTTTTTGCTGTTGAGTATGAAGTTGTGGTATTGCTTAGTTTTTTTGACAAACAGCTGTAAAAAAAAAAATGACATGACCTCCCTCCAAATACGAAATCAGTTAATACAACTGATTTATCTCTACAAATAAGCAAATTGAAACTTTGCTAACTAAATGAGGATGAGTAAAACCTCTAAAGTTACTACTTCTACGATTGGTATTTTTTTTTCTCAAACATTTTGTGGTTTTACAATAAAAAAAAAAAAAAAAAAAAAAAAAAAAAAACTCTCCCCTTTCAAACATAAAAGGTAAGAGAGAAAAAAAAAAACATACAGGTATTACAAAATGCAGGTATTACAAAAGTTTTAAATAGTGGAAATATTGGGGGTAGATCAGGGAGGTGTTGGAGAGTGCAGATTGGAGTTTTAGTAGAAGATTAATATATCATATGATGGATGATATGATATCAGGGTAATAATAGTTGAATGTAAAGGGGGTAGATAGAAAATTGTAGTGAGAAATTGTGAGGTATTATTATTATGCATAGAAGAAAGTTGGGTTGGTTGGAGTTGGAACAAGTGGGCTGGAATTGAAATTGAAATTGAGCGTGGAGATGGAAGGTGAGGCAGTCAGCATGACGATATGATATTTGTGGAGAAAGGTCAGCAGTGGTAGATTGATTTGTTTGCGGAACCTCAGGTTCAAAAGGCTCTGGATTGGATGCTCATCTGTAAGAGTCAGAAGCTGATACTCCAATTCGGTTTTGCGGGGACCTTCTTGGATTGAAATGGTGGTGATGATGAAAGCCAGCTGAAGATAGAAAAAAAAATTGGCTTTGCGGAAGCTTTTTTTTTTTTTCTGATTGAGCTGAACAAAAGGGCACACTACCAATCTCAAGCTTTGATCCACTAGACATAGTTTGGCTTGCGGAACCTCCCTAATGTCGAGCGTCAAAAGGCTCTCGATTGGATGCTCATCTGTAAGAGTCAGAAGCTGACACTCCAATTCGGCTTTGCGGGAACCTTCTTGGATTGAATGCTGGTAGAAAAAAAAAAAAAAAATAGCTTTGCGGGAGCCTTTTTTTTTTCCTTTTTATTTTTTAAATGAGCAGAGCAAAAGTACACACTACCAATCTCAAGCTTTCATCTACTGGACATAGTTTGGCTTGCGGAACCTCGCTGATGTCCAGATTCAAAAAGCTCTCCATTGTATGCTGTAGTGTGGAGTGTTACTCATCTGTAAGAACCAGAAGCTAGTACTCCAATTCGGCTTTGCGGGAACCGTTTTGGATTGAAATGCTGGTAGCGAGAAAAGCCAGCTGAAGATAGAAAAAAAATTGGCTTTGCGGGAGCCGTTTTTTTTTTTCTCATTGAGCTGAGCAAAAGGGCACGCTGCCAATCTCAAGCTTTAATCCACTAGACATAGTTTGGCTTGCGGAACCTCGCTGATGTCCAGCTTCAAAAAGCTCTCCACTGGATGCTGTAGCGTGAAGGGTTGCTCATCTGTAAGTACCAGAAACTAATAGATCCATTTGGTTTTGCGGGAACCTTTTTGGATTTGAGCTGCCTTGGTTGAAGCTAAAAGTGAAAAGAAAGTTAGAATGTGAAACTTGGAAACAGCAGCATCAAGAAAAAAAAAATTGGATATCTTACCTGAAAGCTATCAGTAGACGATGAAGAAGACTGAAAGGTAAACGTAGTTTGGCTTGCGGAACCTCACTAACGTTCAAGCTCAAAAAGCACTCCTTTGAATACTGTATTTTAGCGTGGCTGGTTGCTCAACTGTAAGAAGCAGCAGAGGTTGACACTTCAATTCGGCTTTGCGGGAACCGTTTTGAACTGTAGTTGAAGATGGAAAAAAAAATTGGCTTTGCGGAAACCGTTTTTTTTTTCTCATTGAGCTGAGCAAAAAGGCACACTACCAATCTCAAGCTTTGATCCCCTAGACATAGTTTGGCTTGCGGAACCTCACTAATGTCCAGACTCAAAAAGCTCTCCATTGGATGCTTTAGTGTGAAGGGTTGCTGATCTGTAAGCACCAGAAACTGATACATCAATTCGGTTTTGCGGAAACCTCCTTGAAACTCAGTTTCAATATGTGCTGCTGCTTAAATTGTTGGATTGAAAAGGAAGGTGTGCCAGGTTGGGTAACATTTTTGCTTTTTTATGTTGCTTCATTAGGAATGTTGCGTTTTTAGGGATTGTATAAATTCTGACATTTTGTGGAAACGAAGACCATTAAAAAAAAAAATAAAAGCAGCAATTGGATTGTTTGAATTATAAGTATTTGAATTATAAGTATTTTAAATGTTTGTATTTCTATAAAATATGTTTAAAAGGGTGAAAGGGAGTTATTGGAAAGGAAAGGTCAATGGTTAGATAATTAAAAAAGTGATGGATGGTAAGAAAAGAAAAAAAAAAAAACAAAAAAAAAAAAAGGGAGAAATATAGATAAATTTAGATAAATATATTCTACTCTACATATTGATAGTGTATACTAAACCAAAAGTACATATAAAATCTCTTTTTTTTTTTTTTTTTTTTTTTTTTTTTTTTTTTTTTTTGAGAATGTAGTGCACTTTATACTTTATTTGTAACTGTAATAAACCTCTTCTAGATCAAGGTAGTCCCAAGTCACCTGATACACGTGATATCAATATTTGCCAGCCCAATCACGTGCAATGGATTTTAGCACTACTATATTGAGCCGCATAAAAAACCAAAGAGGGCAATTATTCGTCCGCTGGGCCTTTCCCAGTAGCTATTTAGCTCTAATTTTGCCATTATTTACTGCGTATCGTGCTAAATTTACTTTGATCGTTAAAAAAACCAAAGTAAAATCGCATTTTTGGCCTTTAAAAGTGTGCTGGGGGCTTCCAAATGTTAAATTGTGATGGTTTTTGGGGTAAAAACTATTATAATGTGATGAGCAAAGCTTATAATTTAGTAAATGTAAAATTAAAAACTTGTTTACGTAAATCGATATACTTACCCGATTAGGAAATAAGACTTGGGAAAAAAAAACTGCATCATTTAGTAACTCGAAAATACATTTTTTTTTTACTCAACAAGACCATACAACTATTTTACTACTATATTGAGCCGCACAAAAAACCAAAGAGGGCAATCGTTTGTCCGCTGGGCTTTCCCAGTAGCTATTTAGCTCTAAATTTGCCATTATTTACTTCTTATCGTGCTAAATGTACTTTGATTGTTAAAAAAACCAAAGTAAATCAGTCTTTTTGGCCTTTAGAAGTGTACTGGGGCCTGTTTGGCATTAAATTGTTGTTGTTTTTGTTGAAAGAACGATGATAATGTTATGAAAATGATTTTGTAAAAATAAAAAGATTCTAAAAGATTCTAAAAAATATAAAAAAAGTTTGTGTAAATTAAAATAGATTACTCAATTAGGAAATAGGATTCATGTTAATCTATTAATTGTATTATTGACCGAGGAATATATGTAAATATTGTTAAAAAAAAAAAAAAAAAAAAAAGAAAAAAAATAACAACAAAAAACATGAAAATAAAGTGAGTGATAAGAGCCGTACATTTTTATACTATCAGCCGTGTGAGTCGATAAAACCTTACTTACAATACTTCCTCCATCTTCAGGTTTTTAAGAATCCTAATTAGACCTTTTTTAATTCCAAAAAAAAAAGAAAAAAAAAAAAAAAAAACCGAAAAAAGGGGAAAAAAAAATAGAAAACCGTCTTGTTGCTATGGAAACATTCTATAATATACCCTTGACTGATTATTATGGTCTGCTTCAAATAAAATAAAAAAAAACCACAACTTCATCCTCCGATATATATATGTCTTAATTTGTAAGTTGTAATGAATAAAAAAAATACTTTTTAATGTTAAGGGGGAAAAGATATATATATGGCGTTTTTGCTGTTGAGTATGAAGTTGTGGTATTGCTTAGTTTTTTTGACAAACAGCTGTAAAAAAAAAAATGACATGACCTCCCTCCAAATACGAAATCAGTTAATACAACTGATTTATCTCTACAAATAAGCAAATTGAAACTTTGCTAACTAAATGAGGATGAGTAAAACCTCTAAAGTTACTACTTCTACGATTGGTATTTTTTTTTCTCAAACATTTTGTGGTTTTACAATAAAAAAAAAAAAAAAAAAAAAAAAAAAAAACTCTCCCCTTTCAAACATAAAAGGTAAGAGAGAAAAAAAAAAACATACAGGTATTACAAAATGCAGGTATTACAAAAGTTTTAAATAGTGGAAATATTGGGGGTAGATCAGGGAGGTGTTGGAGAGTGCAGATTGGAGTTTTAGTAGAAGATTAATATATCATATGATGGATGATATGATATCAGGGTAATAATAGTTGAATGTAAAGGGGGTAGATAGAAAATTGTAGTGAGAAATTGTGAGGTATTATTATTATGCATAGAAGAAAGTTGGGTTGGTTGGAGTTGGAACAAGTGGGCTGGAATTGAAATTGAAATTGAGCGTGGAGATGGAAGGTGAGGCAGTCAGCATGACGATATGATATTTGTGGAGAAAGGTCAGCAGTGGTAGATTGATTTGTTTGCGGAACCTCAGGTTCAAAAGGCTCTCGATTGGATACTTTACATATATACAATTCTCCACATTTGAAGTGCTACCTTAATTTTTTTCTCAAGTTTTTAGAATCTCTTCTAATTTCCAATCTAGTTCTGTAAAGGTATTTTCAATTTTTATAAAACATGCTAACCAATAATAAGCTACCACACTTCTTCATATACAACCTCAGTTTTCAAGTTTACTTTTTTATAGCCATTTAAGGCATCAATTGTGAAAGTGAGGAAGAACAGTCTTATCATCATCAGTGGAGAGACGATTTGTAAAATTAGTTAGGTGAGATTTAACAGAGGCGATATCAAAAGATTCAATATCACAGTGATCCTTTCTTGAAGAACCAATATAATTAGGATGGACAATCATGGGGACGCAGGATAGCATTGTAGACAGTCGAATAAACAGGAATAGGATACAGGACTATACAACTCACAGAAATAAAGATTGAGTTAAAATAACATAAAGGTTTAAGTCAGTGATAAACGGGATTGATCTCAAACAAAACAGTAATGTAAAGTATGATATAAAAGTGATTGACATAAATTGGATTAAGTATATAAGTGTATAAAAGAGTAAAAAAATGAAAAAACAAAAAGTAAAAATATATGTAAGCGAGGGCTAGTCACAAACATAAATTTTTGTAACACTTATTGTAACAATGTTTCAACATCAATGGATTAGTTGAAATAATCATTTTAACTTCATATGAAAATATTCCATATTGTCATATGTTCTCATCATTGTTGCTGCAAACTATCCTTGTGTAGCTCTTCTATATCCAAATCATAAACAAAAGATTTTTCATCAGTTTAATGTAGAAATATTTCATACACTTAAAGATAGTTTTTTTTTTTCAAATCGAGGATCACAGGGTACTTTATGGAGAAAATCTAGATCGGAATGCTAATAACTTTAAATCAGAGGCCCACATTGTCACTTGTAACTCAAAAATACCAGTAATAGTTAGTTATATTCCAGTGCATTTCAATAGACTGTCTGTTGCTTTCATGGTATTTCCTCAAAATTTTGTAATTGGATATCATAAGCTGATTAAAGACACAATACAGTATTCACAGGCCACACTCATATTAATAGGGTATAGTAGATTACCACATTGCAACATCAAACAAGCTAAATACAATAAGCATTTCAAGTAAAAATTTATGAAGAAGCTTTCAGTACAGAATATTTGTAGATTCTAGCTTCAAATTACTAACGTCTGCCAGATAGTGTAAACAAATATGTATTTTGGCGTTTCACAGTTTAAAAAAAAGCATAATATGAAAGGTATCAAAAGCTAAAATATAAAGACTCATATATGTGTGTAATTTGACCAAATAAGCGAATATAACATAGATATCGAGCTTATTTATACAATATTAAAGGTTTAATTAATCTTTCATTCATCAACATAAACAGTGCCACTGTCGATCTTATTCTGGTATTTTAAGGAATGAGTTTCAAACTATATGTTTATTTGTAACATGCATAGTTCATATTTTTGGTATACTTTTATTATAGAACTATTAATAATTGTTGAATTTTTGTAATCGTTTTTATAAGTTTTTTGAAAGATCCATATTGAAGTTTAACAAAGTAGTGAAAATTCTTAATGACATTTGTCCATAAAAATATTATAAGGGTAAGGGTTATACAGTCAGCCATTATCTCTCTTTATCCCAGTATATAGTACTAGTGCTGAAGACTGTGGTATGCAGTTTGAGGCACGGCTTGTTTGATGAGCCAATTCATTTAGGAGGAATTTTTTATGTTGAAGATAAGAAATAAGACACTGGGCAATTTGACAGTTTAAAAAAAGAGGTCTGTATTACATTGAGTCTCATCGATGAGTACAGTAGAGCAATTTATATTTTTAAGGTATGGAGATAAATGCAATGCTCAGTTGATTTTTTTTTTATATTGTTTCGTTTCTTAATTGTTAATCGTTATTGGCGACCGAAAATCAAACAAGTGTATGCATATTTTTAAAGATTAATTCAATTCAGTCAGTAATTAGTACTTAAACAGTACTGAAGCAAATACATTTTTTTTTGTAAGGGTCCAAGCATGAAAGTGATATCCAATTTATTTCAAACCGTCTAATACATTATTGTATTGAAAGTTTCTTTTCTTTTTTATTTTTATAGTAATTATTTTTCTCTTGTTTCTCAATAATTTCCATTTCAACGCGCATTTATAAACTGCAAAATGTGTTTTTTTATGTTTGGCAATATCTCGTAATCCAGGTATCAGCAATCAATCGGTGACTGTTCAAAATTTATCGAACAAATCACAAACAAGAATGCGATCAGCATAATGAAGTTTTGCTTCAGGTTCGTCTCAGGAGAATAAATAGGCTTGTATAAATATGTTGATCGCCCATCTTGCCGTCACAGCAATATTCTGCTTATCTGAAATACAGATTTACAGACTATAGGTGACCTACATTGCACACGTATCTTTGGGGGCTCATTTGCCTAAAGCGAACATGACAAACATAATTGTCACTAAAAGATGGCAGTTGACAAACATATCTTAGGCAGGGCTTCGGCCTACTGTCAGGTCTAAAAGTGAAAGTATCTCTTTACAGGCAATGCGATTTCCATATCAGCAATAGCCCCATGCAATTCCATTGTAACCAGTCATTGGTTAAAGCATAACGTTTGCACTAATTTGAGGAACGAAATGCACTACCAACAGTGTATTTTAAAGATTACCAAAGTTGATGGTTAAGGACTTGAATGCCGAAAAAAAAAATTGGCATACAAAAACCGGTATGCAAAACTGTAGCTTATGTGATAGTAAAAAAAAATATTTGTTGCTATTTAAGAACTTTTATTTCTAAAATAGGCAGTATCTTTCTTGCTGTCAAAATTTGGTAAATACAACAAAGTCAACAATAAATATATTGAAAATATACTTCCAACTGAAATCTGTCTTTCATATAACAGCAAAGCTACTTAATAACCTGGGTAACTGTCAGGTACTTAAAGGACATAAAAAAATAAAAAATAAACAGAGCAAAGCAATTGAAGAAGCATGACCAAGTTTTTTCCTTTTAATTGTCGTTTCTTGACTTAGTCATCACTATTTACAGAACTTAGAGGTTATGAAAAGCAAGAATTGAGTCTTCACTATGTTGGTGAAGAAAGGCTTTAGGAAAAGTGCACATGAGAGGTAGAGAGGGGTGGTCAATCTGTGGGTCTGGCGACTTCTTTTTTCGCCCTCAAAAAAAAAAGCAAAAAAAGCAAAAAACAATTAGATTAATTAGATAATTGATTATTTGAACAATGCCAAATAGTATTTGTTTGGTCAAGACATTATTCAACTTCAATTATACAGTTATTGTTTATAAAAGGATTGTTTAAAAGGTTAATTTTCAATATGATATTTTGATTGACCACGAAACAACAATAAGATTATGAGTGAAAGAAGAATTGAAATGATTTTGGGAATTGAACTAACTAGTTTATTGGTATTGTAATTATTAAGCAGAGAAACGTCATAGCACAAAATGCCCATAATATGAATATCAGCCAGTTCTCAATTTGACAGCTTTCTCAGCAATAGTACTGTAATGAATCGTAGCTTATTTGAATGTGACAATATAAAAGAGATATGTATGAAAAAGATCAAATATTGAATTTTTTTTTAAATTTTAATTTTAGAACCTTCCACACAGCAAGTTAATCCCTAAAAGGAATAGTGAAAGATTTTTTATTTCGCAAGTTTCCTAGCTTGGAAATATCTCAGCTCTGCCATTTTTCTTTCTCTGTTTTTGATAAGGACAACAAAAGAAAGGTGGACAGGACCCACTTTTTCTTTTTTTTCTTTTTTTTCTTTTTTTTTGAGCTTTTGGTAAACATTAATCAGTATTTATAAAATGGTTCAAATGCAGTACAAGAAATATATCTGTTATAAAATTTGGTAATTCTATTGGCATTTTCATCAAACTTAATATAAAAGTAGTTTATATCACAATAATTGCCAACTAGAAATCAATTTCATATGAAGTAAATGTAAATAAGAAAACTATTAATCAATATTACTATTCTTCTACTCTTTTCAAAGAATTAGGATTTACAAAAAAGTTATGAAATGTATAAATACGAAAAAATGAAGGCGAGAAATTTAACTCAAGATCTTAAGCGATCGTCATCTAAATCAGAGTGGCAGACCCAGGAGATAAAGTAAACATACAATCTGTGCTTTTTTTTTTAGATCTCATTTTATTTCAATTTAACTTTTATTTTGCCAGTTTAAATATTACCACTATACAATACAGTAAAAGCAAACTTATCCCTCAAAACCTTGGCTCATATTATGAGAAAAACCTGTAAAATTATGTTAACAATGATAAGAGTTTATAAAGATCTTCTCTATCTTTTTCTCCCATCATTACGGAATATCAATTATCCCAGAATCAAGAATAGCTTCATTAATCATTTTGCCATTGATACTAGTTATAAGCTAAATGCTAATTGCTTTATCATTTCAAATGTCAAGCTTGTGATGTTAAAAAAAAGAGAGAGATTACTCAAAGATGAGCAAAGGCACCCAGAAACTCTTTGAAACAGTTTGTTTCCAAGCCTTCATTCTGTCAAAAAGTTAGAGATTCTTAGAAACAGGGCGTAAAAACAAGAATGATATACAAATGTTCTCTGCAAATAATCTCATGGCATTATCCAAAATCTTTAAGGCACAGATATTGAATTTACATAAATCTTAATGAAGAGGGTCCTGAAGCGATTAGTTGCGACCTTTACAGAGAAGGTACTGCAGAAGGTGGAGATTCAATTGAAGTTGTAATGCTGAACTAAAAGTGGTAGCAAATATGCACTATTATCAAAAAAAAAAAAAAAAAATCAAGGTACCAAAATTATATATTTTTTAACGACAACTTTTTGGGTAATTTTGGTCAATATTCTTATAAAACGTGGATAGCTATTTTAAAACTTATTGTAGATAGAAATTGGGATCTGAAAGTGATACATTTAATATCTGGCTCTACATCATTTTATCTAAAAATAATATAAAATGCAATTAAAAGGTGTACTTTGTAATGAATATCTATACTTGATCCAAGTTTTGGATTTCTCTCAAAGCAAAATTTTTTCAGCTAAATAACTCAAATAAGCCAATTAATTATATTATTTGGAAAAATAATATTTCTGTATTTACCTGAATTCTCAGTTATTATCGGTTTATGATATGATGAAATGATTTTTTGGAGCATTATTTTATTGGGAAAAAAAATACATCTAGATTCATATAAGCTTTTCAAATAATAAATTGGAATACAACAAGTACAAGATTCAAACTGAAGTAAAGATAAATCCTGGTACATATTCAAAAACTACTTTTTGTTTAGCGAAAGTATTGGAAAGATTTGGTTCAAGTTTAACTTTCGCTAAATCATATTTATTCATTATATATTGTGCTGCTTGTTTTCTTTTATTTATTGCTATTTTGTATTGTCGCAAGTAAAAGAATAACAAGATAAAAAAATAATGTGTATATGAGCTCCATAATCATGACTTTTTAGCATGTGAACCAGGTATCACGGATGATGAAACTGTCAGATAAGAAGCCTTTATATTAAAGGATAGTGATAATTATATATACAATATATATAGTAGGTATAATTAAATATATATGCAAAGCTCATCGGTTTGATAGTAACTCCTATAAATAAAAGTAACAATGAGAAAGTAGAAGATTGTACCATGTTGAGTTGTACAGCGGCCACATGCTTTATTGTGTTGTTGGATAGCTTGAATGTAATCAACTATCAATTAATTGACATACCAGTCTAATTTGAAAGGGAACAGAAAAGTTAACTCTAATTTAACACCATAGTAGACTGGAATTTGATATTATTGAATTTGAAAACTACATATTCTATGGTAAAAGAAAATACGAATAGTTTAAAGACAGTTTATCGGCATAAATTCATTGTGCAATTTTGTAAATGGAAATTTTGTTGGTCACCTAAAATTTTGCCATTCCAACTCTGCAAACGAATCCATAAAAATGTCGCTTTTCTACTTACATTTGCAGACTACAGCAAAATCATATATAGATCTATATATATAATTTTGCAAACGTAAATCCTCTCCCTCCATTTCTTTTTTTTTTTTTTTTTTTTTTTTGAAAACACAATCAGCATTAGGATGTAGTTTTCAGTAAGATAAAGCATTAGCGCAATATTACTAATTTCCAATCAGTACAGATGTTAAATCTTTAGTTAATCATTATCACTGATAATATCTATCAAATCAATTCAGCATCTGTACTAATAATTGATATTATCTCAAAGAATATATCCAGTATAACTCTCGTTATTTCAATTTTACAAGTTAAAGGATTTATTATGGTTTATATTCATGTTATTTCAAATTGAGGATTTCAAAAAAACAAGAAATTTGAAGCCAACGTCGATACAATAATATTTCTTTGATTACACTTGTCTAGCATAAAGACTAGACCATCAAAAAGTAAATTTTGACTTGGTATTTTCTATTTTGTAAATTACAAAACAAACTGTAATTGTTACAATCTATTTTAACTATAGTAGAGTAAAATTGTGAAACTCGAAACTCAAGAATAGAAATGGTAACTACTCTAAAAACAAAAAACTCCATTCATGAATTATTGTAAACCTCCATCTAAGCGTATTCTTTCTCGTATTTCATATAAAATACTTCACTAAACTGTCTTTTTATTGGATTCATTATGGTAAGGTCCACTACTTTTGGATAAAAGGTCTTTCGAGAATAAAAATAAAATCCTTCAATCGTTCAAGCTAGCAAGCGTCTTCCAAGCCATACTTTTAATTACACTGGTAAAAATTTCTATCCTTAACCATCATTTATCCTTGAAATGATATTACTAACCAATCCAAAAAATATCCTAGCAATTAATATTTCTGTATTTTCGATGGAAATTTTTTATTGAGAAACTTCTGTTTTTATGGAGGCACGGCTGTTATTGTTTTCGGAAATGGATTTTGAATTTAATTGAAAAACTTTCAAGCAAAACTTGATGATCATCGTTACTAGTTATATATATATTGCGTCTCGATTATGGTTTTAAATTATATTTGTGCTTGTTTCAATTAATTTATACAATCGTTGATGAGCTTTTTTTTTTGGAATTATCAAGTGATTTTTTTTATATTATTATCAATATACCACAGTTGATGAAATGAGCTTATTTAATTTTTTTCTTGTCTGGAGTCTTGATCAAAATATTATTGGGAGTAACCACTCTGCAAAACAAGAAATATTAAATTATTCCGAATAGCTACAAACATCATGAAACTGGAACCCGCAAAATATATGCTTATAAAACGTAAATTTCAATCAATTAGCGTTTCAAACCTCCTCTTAACGATCAATATAAAATGCTAGGTTCAGACAAGACTTACTCAATAAAATGGATTCGAGCTTAATTGATTTAAATTTCAACATGTCCTGATTTTTATAAAGATAGAAAAGGTTCTACGTCTTTTTGTTAATCTCATTTGGTCATCTTGAACAAATCAAAATGAAAAATGAAATGAACTCATGTGCAAACACATGCCTACATCCCTTCTTTTATTTAGCCTATATGGCTTTTTTTTATTGATCGCGGTACCTAAACCATTTAATTATCAATTGAATCCACAGTGCCGTTATTGTTTTTTTTTATCGGTTGTTACTAACAACTTCCTAACAATGTTTTCCCACATAATTATCAAATAGTTCTTTGATACTTGGAGATTTTGGAATGCTCTAATTATTTGTTTTCAGAAAAATATTTCCAAACTCTTCTATACATTGTTCTTTTTAGTCAAAAAGCATATTCTTTTCTTATTCTCCTTCCCGCTTCTAAGGGAAGGGCCCTTCATAAAAGGAGATGAGATAAATAATACTGTCCGAATAAGGAAATAATTAACATTCTGGAGTATAATATTTATCTTATAAAGACCAAAAAAATAATAATATCAATTGAAAATAAATGAAAAAAAAACCACCCAAGTAGTTTTTTGATATTTTATATATACGCTCAAATTGATTGTGTGAAACTTGACCTAACAAACCATAAAGCCTAGACCTTTAGCCATAATACATATAAAACTACTGGTTAGAGAAAAAAGTGGCTTTGGTACCAGTTTTTAGAGTCAAAAATAGCCATGATTAAAGTGAAACATATGAAAGAATACAGTCAAAAAAGTTTTCTCACATTTCTCAAAAGCTTTGGGAAAACGTATAACGATATGTTGCCAATTCATTTATTTATATTGCTTCTAATATTTTTTCAATTTCAAACTACACCGTTTAATAGTAAAATTAATAGATGATTAAACTGTATAAATGTATTTTTGCCAGTTTGCAATAATCTTTATTACTGATATCGTTTAAAGAGTCTTTGTAAAACGGCTAAATTAGCTATTTACATAGATATTCAACATTGACTAGTAGTGTGAGAGATTTTCTATTCTTTATATTAAGCAATCTATTGGCTTACAAAACTTGGTTAATCTTCTCCATCTATAAATTGGACACGAGAGCTCCAATTACATGGCATAAAATCTTTGATGTTGATTTTCCAAAAAAAATCCAAAAATAAATCAGAAAACGGAATAAAAAATTGTTGGTTACCGAGAAGCATTAATAATTGTTTAGAAACCTTTCTTTAGCTGCCTCTTATATTAGTACCATATAAAATCAATGTAACAGAGTTGAAACCATAAATGTAACTGAAATAACGGCTTTATACCTTTTAAACAAAAATCTGTTTTTGTATAGAAACATATTAAATATACAGATATGTCGGTCTTTTAGCGCTATTTTGTCTAGTAAATGCTTGATTTTGACACAAATATATATTAAGCAATGAGTAACTAGAGACGGCAAACATTTGTTGGTAATATTTTTCCGTCTAAATTTTTTTAACTTTCAAGGTTAGAGAAACCTCAAGGCTATTTTATTCAGCATAATTTCAGCATGGATGAATCGCTTCCATCTATAAAGTATCTGTTATATTTATTTGGTAGCGATATATTTTTTTGAAACTCAGTATCATATTGACTTCTGTGAGTTTATGTAAAATAAAAGTAACAATGGTTTAGAGCAGTCAATCAAGTTTAGAAGTGATAAATTTATAATGGAAATATATATTGTTTTGAAGTTCAATTTCTCTGTACCAATCTGTATCATGCGTGCAATATTAATGTCAAAATTTCTGACCTGCCTTTGACATATTTGCGTTTAGAAGCCCAATATCTGCGCGCCCATATTAAGTCAATTTTCCCTCATTGCCATTGTTTTTTTTTTTTTTTTTTTCTTTCTGCTTTCTGTGGATCTTCTTTTGTTTTTGACTTTTATAACACCAAGTTGATCGTAACTACATTGAATCTTTTTCTCTTGATGTTATTTAATGCTATTTTATTTATTTTAAGAAATTGTAGAAAAAGAAGTTTTCAAACTTTGGTGAAAATACTAAGGAAAGCTAGTCTCAATATTGTTCTTTTTTAAACTGGCCCTTAAATTTCCGGGGTTTGTTTTCAGTGTTGTATAGCCAAAAGTGGCCAAAAAACAATACGCTGCTGTAGCTTTATGCAAATTATAAAAAAAAGCAATTACAAAAAGCGATCAACAAAATTTGGGTAACACAGGAAAATGGGTACAATATTGGACCCTCTTTTTTTTGGTTTCTTTTAGTCAAACCTTTTAACTACTTAAACCCTTAACCTCCAAAATTTCACTATAATATTAAAATTAATGTTGAAGGGATTCTTGGATGTATATACATCAGTGAGTGATCATGTTGAGAATTACAGTTTTTCTTGCTATTTGATATTTGTTAAAGTATAGTTTTAAACCAAGTAAAGAGCCTGGAAGGGTTGTCACGATAACAACGCCTCTTGAAAACTCAGGCCAACAGTTTTCCAGACATATAGAATGCAATCCCAACTCGGACGCGTATCTCTAGTTCTTTAGTCAATGTATATTTTGAGTGGCACTCAATTCTATAACCAATGAATATATTCAAGTTTCTCTTTATATGAACACTCACTGAGACTAGAGTCAAACTGTCAAATTCAGCTCCAGCTTCGACTAAGTTATAAGATTTTTGACAAAGACATTAAGAGCAAGAATGCCTTTTTGATACTCTTCATCTTTCAGGTGTTTAAAAGCCGTCAAACTAGTAAATTGAGATCGACTTATGATATACATATATATATTAGCCTGCTGAGTATAGATTAAATTTAATAACTACTTCAAACATATTACACAGTTTAAATGCTGATTTTCATTTCGCTCTCCCTTTCTCATTGTAATGATTCTACATAAAGTATATTATACGAGAAACATAGAAACTTGAGAGAAAGTATATGTTTATCAAACAACTTCCTTGATGAGCTTTATTTGACAGTATTATTTTTCCCTATTTGTAAACAAGGTTTTTTTAAGCCTTGCCTTGGCTTCGTCATAGCCTCAAGGGGCTACTTGATATCTGAAGGCTATCATTTTCTTTAATGTTTCAAGTCATTAAGAAATCAACAATATTTTTTTTTATATCCATTGTTGAAGATTTATATTCAATTTTTTCTTTGAAATTACTCAAAATTGGGGTTTAATTAAATCTATTTTTAGGGGGTAAGGTGTTGTATGTTAGGGGTTTAATATCATAAACACTGGCATATGCCAGATGAATGAGTGATCAAGCTCCACTACTAACACAATCTATTTGATAGCTCTTTGGCCTATGGTAATACAATATACCTGATAATGATGACTATAAACAAAGGTGGTTTGTTTCAACTCTTCTTGATAATCGATTTGGTTTGGATAAGCTTTGTTGTTTTTGTACTATCCAATTCTGTCATCAAATGTATTTATCGTATTAACAGGAACAAGAAAACTAAAAACACCCACAGCTTTCACTCTCATAGAAGAGGAGGTCAAAGGTGGGTATAAACTAATATGATTTTTATATTATGCACTACCTATTGAATACACCAAACTGTATAAGTCAAATTTTGTCAAACTACTTTTCAGTAAATAGGAAAAGCGCGTTGCTTTGTAGAAATTTTGAATGAAATTCATAGTGACAACAGTATTCTAGAAGAAAACAAGGGGGATTTCTGATAATTAATCAATGGTATACACTGAACCATTCTTTTTGCCTTTATGAAACAAAATCAAAGGCAAAGTTCTAGTTTTAGAAAGAAAAAAAAACAAAATACCCTAAATAATTCTGAATAATTTTGTCATATGTTAGTGAAGCTTACTTCTAAGTTAAAAGTAGTAGCTTATTATTTTTTGTTGAATGCTTCGAAAGTAGTTGCCATAACGAATCAATAGCCAGTGTAGTTCAACGGATGGAAATTCACCATTTCTTGTTATCTCCTTTCTTAAAACCTTTTTACCAAAATGATTGAAAAAGTTTTCTCATTAGTGAAAGGATGTACTACATAATTCCATCCAGTATATGTCATTCAAAAATAAACATAAAAGTGTGGAGGTATTAGACAGGTAAATAAAAAAGTTATTCTAGCATAGTTCATAGTAAGCAATGCTTTACTAAAAGATGAAATGAAAAAAAAAACCTTAAAAAAAAGGAGAACAACAAAAATATTGAGAATATTTCTGTCTATTCATCCCATTGTTAGTTTTGCATAGACTTTCTGTGAAATGAAATTTGGGAAACCATGGAAATAAATTGGTAAATATTTGATGAATTTAAGGTTTTTCTTTTTATCTTTTTATCGCATAATGAATAGATGTAAGAAGTGTTGATCTTTTATCTATCCTGAAGAATATAAAAACCCTCTATTCCATATGTATTTATTAATTTCATTTTTAATATACACCAAATTAATTATCTTTGTATAAATTTTTGCGAGTTTTTAATTGCTAGTGGACATTTTAACTATAGATATTGCTCTTTGTCGGGCTGTAAGGGTCATGGAGATACGCGTTAGTATTATTCCATAGAATACTTGGTATAAAATTCTTTGATGGTTATACTATTTTTGTCAATTTCGAAGGTTCCATGAGCCCTTTATGCAAATATACTTCACTTTCAAAGATTGCTGAATCGGGAATATTTTAGAACATTTTCAAGTTACTAATTCTTAAAAACATTAGTTTTATTTTCATTTTTTCTATTAAAACTTTTGTTTCTATATTTTTGATATTTTTTGTTACGCAAAATTCAAATTCAAATTCAAATCCAAAAATAAACATATAAATAAACAAGAGCTTACTTTTTTAAAAATCAAAACAAAATAAAGAATTAAAGTATAAATGATTTGTTACTTCACCCTGTCAAGAATCTGCTGAAAAAGTATGATTATTCGCGGCAACATAAATTACACCATATACTCTACTGAAGTCAATCAAAGTAAACTATTATCGTCTTTACAGAGTGTGAAGTTTATTGAAACTCTCAAAATAATATCTGTCAATCATTGACTCTCAAAACAAGCAAGGACAAATATTAACATTGAAAGTGTCAAAAAAATAAGCAGTTTAGTGATTTTGGCAAATGTAGTAAAGCTTAAGTGTACGGTTACTAGCTTCAGATTTATATTATTATGATACTTGTATCAAAATTGGCAATTTTAGTTGGATATAGAGTTGATAGAACAAAAGTAAGTTCTCAAAAATCAGCAATAGAACAATAATAGAAAGAGAACTACCACATAGAGGCATTGTCAAAAAACCATAATAGAGTGTGCCAGAACAAACTTCTGGTTTGAGCGCGTTTTATTTATCTTTGCACCCTGAATGTCAAATCCAACACGATACAAAATAAATATTAAGTTTTCAATCGAGCTAATGATATTTAAATGAAATAAGAATGAAAAACTAGAATCTCAACACCATTAGCTTCTATTAAATTTCTACGAAGATCCTAGTATCTTTCTTTCATTTTTTGAATAGGGGTGAAAAGGTTAAAAGTGATATTAAAACTATTGTGAATTCTAAAAATATACCCAAGATATATCAAAATTGAAAATTTATTGAAGAGGGTTTTCTTAGGAGAAATAAATATTTTGACCCAAATAAAAAGATAAGACTTATTAGATTTGTTTTTACCAAATTGAGAGTGGCAGGTAAGAGCACAAGGTTGAACTAATGAGACACTTTAAATATGTTTTAAAAATTCAGTTAAAAACTCACACTTCCCAGCTTTCAAAATCAAAATATTGAAAGATTTGAAAAAAACTTTTTATATGAGAATTGATAATATAAAACCCTTTTTATTGCAATGTTGAGGAAAAATAGAAGTTGTAGTCAATTGAAAGAAGAGGGGATTACCTTTGGATGTTGGTATAGCAAAGATTCAGCTAGTCATGGGGCGGCGATATAGAAGTAATAACTTTAATTTATAGGTATACCCACTAAACTGCAAAGGGCTATTTGACCTGCAGGGAATTTTGGAAGATGTGGAGACCCTATAGCATAAGCCTATTGCAGTAGTAGCTACAGATGTGGAAATCTTGGTGACCTATAAATTCCGTCTATAGGTATAATTAAGACTTTTCAACTATTTTATGGGTCCGCAGTGAAATTTCTCTCGACTACCATAATAGACGAGTATAAGCAGTTCAATGGCAATGACGATATATAAAACTAGCATTTTTCCCTTACTTTTTCAAAAACTCTTTTTTTTTTCTTCTTCTTCTTTTCTTCATTTTTTTTTATTTCATTTTATTAAAATATTTTGTTCATCTATTGTACATTAATTCTAACTATTCTCTCACTTTAAAAACCATTATTTATTTTTCATACATATAAACTCAACAATGGGTGAACGATTAGTAGGGCTTTTACGCACATTCAAGAAAAAGCCATCTCCTGAGATGATTACTTCAACAGACAGACAAGAACAACTAGAATTAGAAGCAAAGTCAAACGAACTCAGATCACAGCAAGAATTAGAATCATCAGGAAAATTCAACATTTTTGGCCTGTCATTACAACAAGCATGCGAAATCAACAATCAATTATTAGACACTCAAAGTAAATCATATTCTCCAAAGTTACAACGATGGCTCTCTGAGCTATGTTCTTCCGAATATATGGCATATGTTCCAGTAATGATATTAAAATGCATCAAATTCATCAACGATTATGGCCTCAAAGAAGAAGGAATCTACAGAATTAGCGGAAGCTCACCAGATGTGAAAGCTTTACGAGAAGCCTTTGCAATCGAAGGCCCAAGCTACGACATTCCTCCAACTTATGACGTTCACGCAGTCACATCATTGATCAAAATTTACATTCGCGAACTTCCTGAGATAATATTGCCAATCACTGGCCGACACACATTTTTAGCATACAAACCTTCCGAAATGCCCACTGAGCTGAGCTTCAGCAAGGGGGGAGCCATGAACTTTAGCCTATTTTCCCAAGAAGAAGAAGATATGAATCCTATTGTTATTCCAACACAAATCCTTCAAGAAATCCTCCAAGACCTTCCTGTTTATCACTTTGCATTGGTACAAGCTTTGACAAGGCACTTTCAGGAAGTTGTCGCTAACAGCAACTTTAACAAAATGACACTTTCAAACCTTTCTCTAATTCTCTGCCACACATTCAAGATTCACAAGTCAGTTTTCCATGCCCTCATTCTAAAAGGTAAGGGAATCTGGACCGACTTGCATCCCACTTCCATGCCTGAAGAATCTAATCAAAATACAGCTGCATCATCATCTACTTCAATTGCCTCACTACAAAGACCAAAAAGATCTACTGTCAAGTATGATCCAAGAAAAATTCTTCACTACGAAAGCGAAGAAGAAGGCTCATCCAGCACAATGTCATCACCAATCTTTTCAAATAAATTCGACGACGCTACAAACACATCTTCTAACCTGACCAGTAGTACCATTGCGACTTCTGTCATGTCAACCGATGACTTTCCCTCAACATCCTCAATTTCTTCTCCTCCTGCTCTTTCACCATTCTTAAGAAGCTCTGCTTGTTTCGAACGAAAAAGACCATCTTCCGAAATAATCTTTGATCCTGCTCAACATGCATTTAATAATGGCCATCTGGAGCCTACAATCTCCAATGCTGCCAGACAAGATCGAAGAATGAGCACCTTTGGCGATGATGAATACTCAGACATTGTTTCTTTCAACTCTTTTGACTTTACCACCATGTCTAAATTGAACATTCATGGCGGTAACAGTTCAGGCACAAGTAGTATTACCAACAATGGATCATCTACTTTAATCTTCCCCAGCAGCACATTGTCATCAGCATTCTCCGATTCATCATCACAAGACGGTCGCTATTCATCATCTTCTGATTATAGCGATTTTTCAGCTACCTCATCCTTGAGCAACAATAACCTTATGGACAAGGGGATTACTCTTTCATCTAAGAAGTCATTTTCACAAATTGCTGTAAATCCATTAAGCAATATGAGCAACAATAGCAACAGTACTTTTGCCAACATTTCTGGATCCAATAGCGAATATCGCTGGAGAAAGCTTTCTAGTGATAACTTGGGACAATCATACAAAAGCAGCAGTACTTTTAAATTACCTACTACTCCCACTACACCAACTACTCCTACTACTCCTAATCAAAATAGATTATTTTTAAGAAAATCCATTGCTCAATTTTAATGAATCGTTTGTTTTTATTTTTTGTTTTTTTATATTGTTTTATGACACTTTTCTCTATTTAGAATTATTTATAATTTTTGTTTTAATTTATTTTCTTTCATGTGCACTTTATTTGTCATCGTTTAAAATTTTTTCTCAGTTCTCTTCTTTTTTTTTATGTCATCGTTTACATTTTCCTATTGCTTGTGTAAAAAAGCTCTGAAAGATTCTCTTGATACTTTGGTTACAAAGCATTCTTGTGATTCTAAAAGGTAGTATAATGAAAAAAATGTTTAGAGGTTACAACAACTATATCACCAACAATAGGGATCAACACATAAAAAAAAAGTATCTTTAATGCTTATATTTTTTTTATATAAAAAAGGGGGTAAGCAAGAGAAGATCTGTCAGCTACGATCTAAACTTTTAAAATACCTGTTTACAATCGAAATATTATGTCTACGAAAGTGGCTTAATGTCCATACAACCTAATACCTAAAAAGGATTATGAATTGACTGAACAGCCAAAAATTAAAATTTTTCATCTTTAAAAATGAACAGCAACAGTATCAAAAACAATTGGCCTATTTCCGGTCTTTTAAATCGACTTTATATATAAAAAAAAGGAGATAGGACTCCATCATAACTTGAACCTTATCTTGCAAAAAAAAGATAAAAAACCAACAAAATGCAATGGAGATACTCTATTTTGTATATTTATTTTTTCAGTCTCCTAAAATTTTGAAGCAATTCTCACCCATAGAGAATAATATACGTCAGGTTAAAGCCCAAATAAGGTACTAAATGTTGTAGATTTTTGTCAGCAAGCTTTTATCAAAGCCTGAAGGATTGTCGGTTGTTGTAGTAGTAGTAGGAGATATTATGCTTTTGATGCGGCCATCACAGGAAAAAACAAGAAAAAAAAAAAAAAACTGCCTGCGGGAACCTATCTTGATATTATTAGATCTAAGAAGAACAACGTAAACAAATTACAGCAATTGGTTGCTACTGTTTTTTTAATTTTTTTCAGTTGAATCAGTTTTTGCTTTTTCTCGAGCATGATAAACTTTGCGTCAAAAAAAATCTCGCTGGGAATCTATTTTCTCGCGTCCCTTTTTTATGTTGACTTTTCGACGCGGTCTCAAAACCCTAAAAGTCTTTTTTTTTTAGAAAAAGAAGAAAAAAAGCAAATTGTAACATCAGAAAAAAGAAAAACCTTCATCTTGAATGGAGTGAATGACCAGTCTAGAAGTTTTATTTAAATGAAGATATGCTGAAGAATCCTCGTTTGAAAATTTATTTCTTCCTCACTTTTGTTATTGTTTCTCTATTGTTTGTAGATCTTCTTCCTAGTATGGCTTTTTTTTTATCAAATCAAACGATTTTGCTTGAAAAAAAAAAAAAGAAAAGAGTTAAAATTTTATTTTCTTTTTCATATCTGTATTTTTTTATAGCTCTTTTGTCTCTTATTTATTTTTATTTCATCTTGAGATGTACACATCAATTGGTTGATCTCCAGAAAGTATAATCAAAGTAATCACTCAGACAGATCTTTCTCAATAGTTGTTTTTTTTTAGCTGGTAGCATTCGAGGAACTGAAACAAGTTTAGACATATAAGAGACAAAATTGAGTTATTGAAAACCCCTACTAAGCATTATTAAGCATCTCTAAGCTTATAAACCTTCAAAAATGCAATCTGTATATATATATTTTTTTTCTAGTATTAAATATGAGAAATCTTTTTATATTGATTTATGTCAAGGTTCATTTCAGATTGCTTTAGGTGTATTATGATCTGTCCACTGTCATAATCGGAAATAAATAAAGAAAAACAATCAAACTATACTAGTATCAAATAAGCACAGGATGAGTTTGAAATGATGGTTATTGTGTTAATTTTAATGGCCTTAAAAAGCACACATTAAGTATATCTGTGACATTTCTCAAAGGAATATTAAAGACCTCCAATCACAATAGTTTTGGTTATCGCCAGAAACCCTGTCCATAAGTTTCATACTTGACAATATCTTTATAAAGAGCCTAGCTTATATGCACCATATCACAATACAAACCGCCCTATTAATTCGGAGATGGCTCATTTTTTTTCCTTTATCTCGCTTCAACTACTAATTTAGTTAAAAAAATTATAATAATTGGCATTAAAATGTTCTATATCATTAAACAAAAGACGTTAAAAAAATAGTTCAACTAAACATAAAATAAATACAGCATTGAAAGGTTGGTAAAAAATACCAACTTGTGAATAAATATTATTAACTTGCATAAGCCCTATAGGTGCTATGCTAGATCTATCGTGACATATGGAGATTGATATCTACTAGGTATGAAGAGATTTCAGCATCAAGCTTCGCACAGATGGATTCAGCTTCTGACATAAATTCATATACACAGTTTTGGAGGTATTCAAGATCACTTGTTATTGCACTAATTTCTGCCTGAAGTTGCTTCTTCACTTCATTTTCATGATCAAGCTCTTTTGTCAAACGAGTGATTTCATCTCTAAGTTCTGCCATGTTTTTTTGGAAAGACTCCTTTTTCGCATCGATATTTTGTTCCATGGCCGTTATACGTGAATTAGCAGTGGCTAAACGACGTTCTAGCTGTTCTATTTTTCTATCAAGTTCTGCTACCTCAATCTGTCGATTTTCAGCCATGTCGTATGCTGTTTCGTTACGCTTTTGTATTTCAAGCTTCTTTCGTAATTCGATCTCATACTCTGACATCGCTTTGACAGCTTTGTCGAATTCAAAAAGTAGCAGTTGGAATGTTTGATTGGAAATTTCTAGTAACGGTATTTTTTCTCGCATGCTTTCTAGGCTTGCGTGTGTTTTCTCAACAGCTTCGCGCAGCTCCATGTTGGTTCGCTGTAACGTCTCAGGATGCTTATCAACATATAGTTTGAGATTGCTTGTCACTGTAATCTCTGTTTCTAACTCCTGGTTCAAAGCCTGCAGCCTAGCACTTAGCTCCGTTCTGATATCCTTTAGCTTTTCATATTCTACATTCATTTCGCCTTGGGCTTGCATCATTTCGCGAAGATGTTTCTCCATTGCTGCATTCTTTTCCTTTATAGCTAACTTCTTTTCTTGATTTGCTTCTGCTTCCTTCTCCATTTCCTGCAGCTTACCCTCTAGCTCGGACTTGGTTGCCTCTAGTTGTTCCAACTCTTCCGTCAGCCGCTTCGAGCTTTCGACAACATCTAATGCTACTTCCATCTTTGATTGTTGTTGAAACCGGGCAAAGTTGATTATCGCTGACAAAATCGTCTGAAGTCGTAAAGGATCTGGCTTTATAAGATCCATCATGTTGAAATCGGGAATCCCTAGTACAAAGCACATGTTAAACATCACCGATAATATAGCTATTCGAATATTGGCGTCGCTTGTGTCGTTGCCTATTGGCATTTCCTTTTCTTCCATATTTGATTTAAAGTTTTCTAGTAAAGAGTGAATTGATATCTTAAATACCGACTCCGCAATCTGGCCGTATAGATTTAACACTGCCGATGGCGTTGGATGAGCTAATATTTCTGGAGGCGCTGATACTGAACATTGATATAGACACGAAGAAAGCTCTATAAAGTCTAGTATTGGGAAATTGCCAATGGGCTGTCGTGGTTGTGGCTGTTGCCGTTGTAATCGTTTGTGAGCTCCTGATATTGTAGACTGCCGATGCATCGTATAGAATTGTTATATGATTATAAATAAAAGTATTAGTGTCGGTAAATTATTATTGGATTTCAATGAGTGTTGTCAAAATTTCTAAAATGCTCTAAACTGACTTGAATGTGTAGTTGAGTTAAAATTTTATATATGAAATATTGTGAATATGATGAAAAAAAAAGTAAACAAACAAAATTAAGTGTGGCAGTCCTATCTTGTGATATTACATCTATGACATTACATAAGGCTGAAATATATTACATATATTGTAACAACCAATAATCGCCGATTTAATAGGATGATTTTTTATTGCTATTTATTTTTTAGTGATTAAAAGACTATAATAGTTATTCACAAAAGTTGGAATGGATTTAAAAAAAAATATAAATATAGATAAAGCGTCTGAAGTATGCTGATTTGTAGATATATGGATATTTTTTTTCAAGAAATAGGGTGGTTAGTGTAGTGGCTATCATACTTGCCTTCCAAGCAAGTGACATGGGTTCGATTCCCGTACCACTCAAAACTCAGCAAAACATTTATTTTTTATATTTTTATTAATCTGAATCGCTTTGATAAGTATTAGAAAGCTCAATTCCTGTAACTCCAGTTTTTTTTTTTCAGTTAAGTTGAATAGCGAATTTATAAAATAATGATCAATAATCCAATACTAAGAAAGATACTTAAGACTAATGCTATAAAATATTTAGAAAAAAAAACAATTATAGCATATGTGCTTGATGGCTCTTTCTAAAACTCTTTTAATAATATATAAAGGCAATAAAACGATGTGAGTGAGCATGATTTGTTGATGCGGGATAGTGTAAATACATTTCTGACAACAATTCAATGGCTGTGTTGTGGTTAGATCAACTGTTATATTAGATATTTATTTTTGTCTTTTTGACTTGCACTCTTTTTCTTTTTACCACCCAAACGTTCATCTTCACAACAATCTTCATTTCCCTCAATTCAACAACTTCAAACATATCAAAGCTTTCAATATAATATAATTACAATACAGTAGATCAATCTTTATAACGGCTTAAAATTTTTAAAGATCTCCAATATTCAAGAAATAGGCTACATTATTGGAGTTTCTAAAATTGCATCAAAAATCTAATCACTAGCGACAAAACACCTTCTTATTACGGTTACAACATTCAAATCACAATTTTGCTCTCTTGGAAGTCGATTGAATACATTCATCAAATAGTACCTCTTCTCAGTAATGTTCTCAATCAGTTTCATTGTACCTTTCCACCCGCATCGTCCCGAAATGTTTGGAACTCAAAACGCAACATTACGATCGAAACCAGAAGATCCTCCACAAATATTTTTTTATAGACGACAATTACGCGATTATAACGCTCAATATTAATATCAATACTCATCTCATATATTACAACAAAAAGCAACAACTTTGAGCAGTAGAACAGATTGAAACCGATGTTCATGGCGGTTCCGCAAACCAATTTGATTAGTCGGTGAATTGATGTTTGAATGCTCGCATGAAAGCTTTATCGCCCGCTAATCATGCAAATATTAGACGACAAAAGCTTACCAATATGAGTTTGAGACAAGGTCACTCACTAGGTAAAAGTCCAAACAGAGCATATCCTCTCTTTCCGCAAAATAGAAGCATGCTCCAGCAAAGTTTATAAAGTTTCGGTTTGTAGCTTCAGTTGCCTTTCACCTTGCCCATTGAAAACAGTCAGCTCCCACATACTAATAGTTCATTCACGCACACAACGAAAAGCCAGCTCCAGCTCCAACCCCAAGCCAAAACGGTTTCCGCAAAACCAGATGGCTTCCTCAATTTCGGCTACTGAAAGATGGATAACCCGCCACGCTACAGCTTCCAATGGAGAGCTTTTTGAAGCTGGGCATTAGTGAGGTTCTGCAAGCCAAACTATGACTAGTGGATGAAGGCTTGAGATTGGCACTGTGTCATTCTGCCATGCTTCACAGGAAAAAAAGGCTCCCGCAAAGCCGCTTTCCTATCTTCAGCTGACTTCCATCATCACCATCGTTCCAAACAGCCAGCTCCAACTCCAGTCCAAAACGGTTCCCGCAAAGCCAAATGGATGTATCAAGCTTTCTTGCTGCTTACAGTTGAGCACCCCGTCACGCTAAGATACCCAAAGGAGAGCTTTTTGAAGCTGGACATCAGTGAGGTTCCGCAAGCCAAATTATGTCTAGTGGATGAAAGCTTGAAATTGGTAGTGTCTTTCTGATATGCTTAACAGGAAAAAGGCTCCCGCAAAGTCTTTGTATCATTATCTACATTTGACTTTCACCATATCAATCAGCCAACTCCAGCAGGAGCTCCAATCCAAGACGGTTCCCGCAAAATCGAATGGATCTCTCGACTTCTGATTCTGACAGATGAACAACCCGGCACACTGAGATACCCAAAGGAGAGTTTTTTGAAGTTGGACATCAGCGAGGTTCCGCAAGCCAAACTATGTCTAGTTGATGAAAGCTTGAAATTGGTAGTGTCTTACTGCCCAGCTCAATGAGAGAAAAAGCCTTCCGCAAAGTCGAGTTTTTTTCCTGTTCTCAATTAGCTTCCGCCGTTTTCATTTTAAACAACTGGGTCCAACTTTAGCTTCGATTCAAAACGGTTTCCGCAAAGCCAAATGGATATATCAAACTCTGTTGCTGCTTACAGAAGAGCAACCCGTCACGTTAAGATACCCAAAGGAAAGTTTTTTGAAGTTGGACATCAGCGAGGTTCCGCAAGCCAAACTATGTCCAGTCGATGAAAGCTTAAGATTGGCAGCGTGTCTTCCTGCTCTGCTAAATGGTAACAAAAAAAGGCTTCTGCAAAGTCTTTCTTTTTTTATCTTCAGTTGGCTTCCAAAATTTCTAACGGCCAGCTCCAACTCCAACTTCGACTCTAGCTTCAATCTAAAACGGCTTCCGCAAAGCCGAATTGATGCGTCAGCCTTTGCCGCTTACAGATGAGCTAACTGTCATGTTACAATATATAAAGGAGAGCTTTTTGAGCTTGAACATAAATGAGGTTCCGCAATCCAAACTATGTCGATTTCCCACCCTTCTTCATTGCCCGCTGTTACTCTATAATCTTGGTGGCTTTCAGGTAAGATATCCAAATCCCGATTTTTCTGCTGTTGCAGTTTCCAAGTTTTCTTATTCTAACTCTCGTTCCACTTGTAGCCTCAACTAAGTCAGCTCTAGCTCCAGCTGCAGTCCAAACTGTTTCCCGCAAAGCCAAATGAGTGTGTCACTTTCCAGTGCTGACAGATGAGCAAACCTTCACTTTGAGATACCCAAAGAAGAGTCTTTAGAACCTCGACATCAGCGAGGTCCGTAAGCCACACGCTCTAGTGGAAGAAAGCTTGATATTGGTAGCATGTTCTTCCGCTTTGCTCAATGAAAAAAAAGAGACTTCCGCAAAGCCGATTTTTTCACTTCAGTTACCATTCTTAATTCCCACCTATTCAAATATCCAATATTTAATACAAACCATCCTGCTCCTGAAACAATGGAAATTCAACTTTAACTTCAATCAGACTCCAATTTAAACCGGTTCCTGCAAAACCTGTTTTGAGTATAAACCTCTGCTGGATACAGAAGAGCAGCTCTTCACGCTAAGATATCCAAAGAAGAGTTTTTTGAAGCTGTACATCAGCGACGTTCCGCAAGCCAAACTATGTCTAGTGAATGAAAGCTCGAGATTGACCGCGTGTCTTCCTCGTCAGCTCAATGATAAGTAAAAAAAAGAAAGGCTTCCGCAAAGTCTTTTTCTTTCCATCTACATTTGGCTTTCACCATATCAGCCAGCCAACTTCAGCACCGACTCCAATCCAGGACGGTTTCCTCAAAACCATATGATTGTGTCATTTTCCACTACTGACAGATGAGCATACTTTCATTCTAAGATACCCAAAGAAGGGCTTTTTGAAGCTGGACATTAGTGAGGTTCCGCAAGCCAAACTATGTCTAGTGGATGAAGGCTTGAGATTGGCACTGTGTCATTCTGCCATGCTTCACAGGAAAAAAAGGCTCCCGCAAAGCCGCTTTCCTATCTTCAGCTGACTTCCATCATCACCATCGTTCCAAACAGCCAGCCCCAACTCCAGTCCAAAACGGTTCCCGCAAAGCCAAATGGATGTATCAAACTTTCTTGCTGATTACAGTTGAGCACCCCGTCACGCTGAGATACCCAAAGGACAGTTTTTTGAAGCTGGACACCAGTGAGGTTCCGCAAGCCAAACTATGTCTAGTGAATGAAGGATTGATATTGGCAGCGTGTCATCCTTCTCTGTTCAATGAGTTCAAAAAAGGCTTCCGCAAAGCCAAATTGATGCGTCAACCTTTGGTTCTTACAGACGAGCAACCCTTCATACTACAATATCCAAAGGAGAGCTTTTTGAGCTTAAGCGTAGGTGAGGTTCTGCAGTACAAATCGTGCTAACCTTTTAATCCTCTCTAACTGCAGCCCCGATCCAAACTGATTCCAGAAAAGCCGAATGAATGTGTCACTTTCCGGTCCTTACAGATAAGCAAATCTTCACTCTAAGATACCCAAAGGAGAACTTTTTGAAGCAGGATATTAATGAGGTCCCGCAAGCCAAACTATGTCGAGTAGATGAAGGCTTGAGACTGGCACTGTCTTCCTGCTCGACTAAATGATATAAAGAAGAAGACTTCCGCAAGGTCTTTTTTTTTGCTGAGGTTGGCTTACACCATTTCCATTTTGAAGAGCCGACTACAACTCCAATTTGAAGCAGTACCCGCAAAGCCGAATTGAAGTGTCAAACTCAGCTGCTAACCGATAAGCACCTGTCACACTAAGATATCCAAAGTGAAGATTGAGATTGGAAGTGTGCCATTCAGCTCCACTCTGTGAGAAAAAAAGCCTTCCGCAAATCAATTTTGTTCTCTATCCTCAGTTGGATTTGGCCATTTTAATTTCAAACTACCAGCTTCAGTTCCAGCTCCAGCCATGACTTCAGCCACAGTCTCAATTCAAGACAGTTCCTGGAAAATCAAATAGATCCTTCGATTTCTGATTCTGACAGATGAGCAACCCAGCACACTGAGATACCCCAAAAAGAACTTTTCAAGCCTGAACACTAGCAAGGTCGCGCAAGCCAAGCTGAGTCCGGTATGCTTGAGATAGACAGCGTGTCTTTCAGCATGCTCAATGAGAAAACAAAAAAAGGCCCCTGAAAAGTCGTTTTTCTCTTGTCAGTTGGCTTTAATCATTTCCATTTCAAGCAGCCAGCGACAATGAAATTAACGTCATACGCACATACAATGAAAATTCAACTTGAAAACACACAACATTACATCACAACTTCAGCAAGATTCCCGCAAAACCTAGATGTTGTATCAGTTTTTGCTGCTAAAATATGAGCAACTCTTCACTCTGAGATACCCAAAGAAGAGTTTTTTGAAGCTGGACATTAGCGAGGTTCCGCAAGCCACACTACGTCTAGTGGATGAAAACTTGAGACTGGCCGCGCGTCATCCGGCTCTGCTCAATGAAAAAAAAGAGGTTCACCATTTCAAGCCACCAACTTCATATCTAGCTCCAATCCCAAACGGTGTCCGCAAAACCGAATGGATTCATCAGTTTCTGTCGCCTACAAATGAGCAACGCGTCATATCAAGATATCCAAAGCCTTTGAACTTGAACATTGCTGAGGTTCGGCAAGCCAACCTATGTTAACTTCTCAGTTTTGTTCATTGCCCACTGATAACTTTCAGGTAAGATATTCAAAAACTTTTTGTCCTACTGTTGCTTTTTCCAAGTCTTTCATTCTAACTCTTGTTTCACTTATAGCTTCATCCAAGCAAGCTTCAGCTATAACTCCGGTCCAAAGCACTTCCCGCAAAACTAAATTCGAGTATCAGTCTCTGCTGCTTACAGATAAGCAATCGTCACTCCACAACAACAAAGAAGAGCCTTTTGAAGCTAGGCATCAGCGAGGTTCCGCAAGCCAAACTATCTCCAGTGGATGAAGGCTTAAGATTGGTAATGTGTCTTCCCACTCAGCTAAATAAGAAGAAAAGTTTCCCGCAAAGTCAGCATCAGTAGGCTTCTATAGACCTTTATTATCTTCATTCAAATTAGTCAGCTTAACATCAAGTCACACGATACCCCAAAAGATAGAAGCAGAGCTTAAGCCTCAACTCCAATTTCTACTATCCCAATCCAAATCCATATTACATTATTATTTGAAGCTGAACTTCAATGAGCTTTCTGCAAATGGCATGGATGTATCAACTTTCGTTGCTGACATATCAGCAGCCCGTCACGCTAATCTTCAATTAGCTTTCCATATTACCATCTACACAAAGAGATATCCCTACGCAAACCAGCCCGTTCCCGCAAACAATGTAAAATCACCTTTTATTGTAAGACGAACTCAAAACCCCCTTCACAAGTTGAAAATAACTGGTTTCACAAATTATCAATCCAGTTCTTTCTTTAAATCCGTGCTTTTCTATTATTCTAAGCTATTTGACGGATATCCTAGGCATCATCAATTGAACCTAAAATTGAAGAATATACCTGGCTCATATACCACCCATGATCACAATCACCCAACTTTTTTTTCGCCAAAAGTGGTAGATAGAATGATCCATTACTCTGAGGTTTGATGCACAACCTCTGGTCCTCATAGCCCAGATACTCTTTCTGAACATTTCATCCGCTTTATTCAATGCTGGTATCTATGATTACATTTATATCTTTCTGGAGCTTGCGTTTTGATATATGGTCCGGCTACCTTTCATTATTCTGTGATGCATTGTTAAAGTTTTACTGTCATCCATGGCCTTGAGATGAAAGATATGTGTTTAAAGCAGCTGAAAACAGTTTGAAAATTTACTTGACAATTACATACTGTCGTCTACAATAACCAAACTGGCATGCATGGCAGTAATAAACGAAGCACATTTTCTCGGCTTTGCAACTTCAGTTAAGATCCAACAACCTTTAATCTTTCTGAACTGTTTGATATCAGTCAATCTAAAATCTCTTGGACAAAAAAAAAATCTCCCTCGTCTCCCACTGATATCACACTTCTAAAAAATCACCTGCTGGTTAAAAAAATCTAAAGCTATGTTTGCTGTATATGTTTATTACTTTATTTTTTTGTATAGTATAGTTTATATAGTTTAAAAACAAGTCATGTAGGGACAGTATAGACAATGCTGTTCCAAATGGCTGAAACTAGATAAGGGGGAGGGAGGCGCTTTCGGCTAGATTTGTAAAACCCTAACCCTGGAGGAAAAGTATGCATTTTTGGGGCGTCTAGGAATTCAGAAAAATTACGTAATTATTGTTATAAAGACTATTTTTAAATTTTGACTGTGTGGCCTCCCCCTTGTATTTCGCAATATTTTCTACATATATTTATCTAACTATACAACCTATGAAAACTATATAAACCAACAAAAAAAACAAAGTATATCTAGTAACAGTATTTAAAATCAATCAATTGCCAATGGTGATAAGAATTCTCAAATTCAATTATCAATTTTGACGCAGCAAGACCCTTGAACGTCGCAATAGCCATAATTTTGAATCTAAAAAGTTGAATGCTATTACAAGTGATAAAGCATGGTTATTGTGCTCCATAATTCTCAAGGCTCTTAAATATACCAAAATAATAGTTTTTGGTATTAATTCTAGTTTTTGATTTGAAAATTTCAAGGTCTTTGGGTGGTAGTTTTCAAAAATTAAGAGCTGTGGTGAAAGATAGAGACAGAAGCCTTTAAAACGATGATTATTGATAAACCCAACTTTTTAATCTAAAAGTGTTCCTAGTTAATTTTTTGTTGGCCTCTTCAACTCCATAATCTTTGAATGGTACTTTAGGAATTGTTGCAAATATGTATTAAAGTAAAGCTTTGGCAGAGTGGTTATACTAACTCAAGGAATACTAATTTACTCCATTGCAGTAAAACTTCAGCTTGAATGTGCAAAGCCATTTAGAGTCATTATCTGTTTGAGAAGTTTGGTTTTAGGTATTTAGATTGAAAATACACTTTTTCAGAAACAGAATTGTCAGAATCAATTCATCTATTAACCAATGAAAATAACAAGTTGTTAGCAATCAGGTATCAAGTCTTTGAAATAATCAATACTAACCATTTGGAATCTTGTACTGAGTATACAAGTGGCAGAGCTCAATTGAGTAGATGGCAAAGTTTGCAAACATAGCATTGACATTGAAGGTTTTTGTTAAAGCAAGACCTCCGTTAATTAAAATCATATAGAACATTAGAAGTCTTACTAACATTCGGTTTCAATCTGTCTAGGTAATTAGCTTTCAAGAGCATAATATTGAATAGCTGAGTTAAGCCGAAACTAAAAATGAAATTAAGCATAAGATGTTAGAGATGTAAAATCGGAAACACATAAGGCTAAAAAAAAGTGAAAGACACTTACCAGATATTCGTGATTAGTATCTACACTTTTAACTTTCAATATCTACTGTTTGGCAGATCCCTTTGTTCAGTTATGAAAGCTTTGTGTGTTTTGTATATTTTGGCGAAGTGTTTATTATGTCAAAAAAACAAATTTAAATGGCATGAAGGGTTTCATTTGAAAAAAGGATTGTATATATGAAACTGACAAAGAGAAACAGGCATGTTTAAATAAGTAGAAATGTAGATTTTTTAGAAATGAAAAAAGGGTTTGAAAAGATACAAAAGAAAGGTTTGCCTCTTTTTTTTTTTGGAACTTCTTGCAATATCTATCATTCTTACTATTATAAAATGTAGAAAAACTTGACAACCGACAGAACTGGTATTCATTAGGGTGTTTCAATAAAAGTAAGAGAACAGAAATAGTATTATTAGGTAGGTTGAGTTGAAAAAAAGGGCGTATCTAGTATGTTATTTGTTTTCGTTTCATCTGCAATTTTGAATATTGTGGAAATCGCCTAGTCGTTTGGTTGAACGTTTCATCGCAAAACAACTTGTTTAATAAATGTAGTTTTTGTTTATAAGGCTTATAAATAGCATACTTCACATTTCAAAAGCTATTTAAATCATTTAAAATCAATTTGGGCTGAGAATAAATGGATTGAAGGTATTGAGAATGGATTATAGTATTGGTGATACGAATTTTAACAAGGTGTGATTCAGTAAGCAATGCACCATTATAAGAGGTTTAGACAGTAAAAAAAGTAAATTTAGCATTAGTGAAACATTTAGTTTATCAGACACTGACTCAGAAATAGAAATATGAAGCAGTTTATTAGCTGAAAAGAAAGAAAAAAGATGTTATGAGGAACATGATAAAGTGAAAGGTAAGAAGAAAAAAGAAAATGTTACACACAAAAAAAAAGAACTTGGATATAGTGGAGGAGTATCACACACACACAGACACACAGACGCAACACACCTAAATATTGTCATATTACTTCTATACCAGTCAGTAAAAGTATATAGATAGTACAAAAATCATTATTTTGTATACTACCTTTCATCCTATATACTCTGCAGTTGTTAGAAATATCGCATACTAGCAAATACTAGCAAACAACCAACAGTACTCCTCAATTTCTTGACCATAAGCCTAAGCCAGATTCTATAGCACTCAATCTCAATTATTTATCAAAAACTCTGTATCTTCTGTATATCGGAAATTAGCCACATTTTCAATAACATTATCATAAAAAAAGAAGAGTTGCAATTACTATTATCAGATTGAAAAAAAAAAAAAAAAAAAAAAAAAAACATTTATTTTTTTCAGCAACAAGAAAGTATTACAAAACAAAAATAAAATTTTTATACTATCAATCTATCATTTTCTTATTGTCTATATAGAAGAAAAAAGACTTCTTTTAGTAAACTAAACTGGAATAGATCAAATAAACAAAAAAAATATATAAGGGCCGAGCTGGGAATTGAACCCAGGACCACTCGCAGTATTGTATAGATCAGTTAACTGACCTTCGCCCAAAGCGAGTATCATACTACTAGACCACACGGCCAATTGTTGATGAGAAAGCGAAATAGGAATAGAGTATAAGAACAAACAATATGAGGATCGAGAGTCTTGAACTAGCAGGACGACTAACGGTACATACAGGTAAACTTTATATCATGGAATAGTATATGAAATAAATTTTTTTTCTTTTTTTTTACTTTGATATATGCTTTTGAGTATGTTCATTATTGCATGAATAAAAGCGCCTTTTTGTAACGGCATGACATAAAGCCTTCTAGCATTACGTTTTAATAATGTTTACATTTATTTTGTTTCAGTACATTTATATGTTTACTTGTCTATGTTTATTTATTCATTTATTCATTTCTCGTTTCAGAAAACTACAGTTCAAAGACTTCTATACCATGATTGACGAGATTCCATACGACTTATACCGCATAGCAGCTACCTACTTAAGTGCTTATGACTTGAAGTCACTTACAGAGATCTCTCCATTTCTCAGAAACGCGTTTGAGCCAAGCTCATGGAACCTCATCTACGTTTTGCCTGCAGAAAGAAATGGCTCCCAGAAAAAGCTCGTTGAATATATAGACTATCGATTTGTGGATGAGACATTTCTTGTAAATGTCACAAAGTACGGATGGTTCAAAAGGGAGCACGTCCGCCAGATCATTTTTGACCATCGGTGTGCGCTATTGAAATCAGATACAATCGAACGCATAGATCTTGACCAGTTCCCAAGCTTGCAACACGTTAAAGCTGAAGTTCTACCACTATATTGGGTTGATGATGTAGATCACAAGCTCAGACTTTGTGGAAATCAAAGATATACAACACTAGACAATGATGTGCTATATCCTGATGGGAATTCAAGAGCCCCACCGAGACAGGTTAAGTTACGTAACGTCGTCAATATGCAGTATCCGTTTACTAACAAGATAACTTCCGGCTCATTTCACGCAAAGTACACAATGCATCTAATGGTGTCAAGTATATATCACTGGCACAACGTTTGTAATCATACATTGATCACTAAACTGAATTTGATTTGGATGCTTCTACCGGATAATATGGATATTTTGATCTTTGGACTTCGGCGTTGTGTAAACGTCGAATGGCTAGCTATTAAACTAGAAAAAAAATACGACAGAGATTTGGAGTCAAATTTTAGGCAAAAGTATTTAGGTCTGATGTCAGTTTGCAAGTCATTGAAGAAGCTTCGATATCTTCAAACATCAAATGTATACAAAAAAGATGATCCAATGTTAGTACTTGATTGCATACTTAGAGATCTGGATGAGTCGGTGTATTACGAATATCAGATTGATATTTTCAGGTCTTTACGAGCCTCTCATTAACAATATGGAAATCATGACATTCCCATGCGTCAAAGCCTTAGAGATTATATGGGATTGTTATTTGGTTTACCTAACAGGATCCAATTCCCAATTCAAAGCATTCTTTCCCAACCTCCAGCACCTGTCATTGTCATTCATTAGACTGGGGGATTATCTGAATGACATGGTGGGATCATTTGCGGAAGGGCTCCAAACACTCAAGGTGACAGTACATGGGCCTCCAGATATGATGTGGTTTGTCAGAACCTTACCACGACTCAAAAGGCTCAGAGTGCTTCACGTAAAAGACTGGAAATATATAAACAGGTTTGGATCAGTTATGGGCATGATGTTGGACAAGTCTACATACTTTGATCATATATATCATCAGCACGGTGCTAAGTACGACAATCTGTTAAAACACATTGTCAACGGTGGTGCCGGCGCATCTTTGGAAGACATCAGAACATGGAGTCGCAGCCGTGTTGAAGATATGGTGGCTTCTGTCATAGCCAAATGTGCAAATGTGAAGGATGGAGAGATCGATTATATGGTGAACCTGATACTTGATCCAGAGGCAATAGTAACTGAGTTTGGGTCTTTGGACTGCTTTGACCCTAATTATTTAAGTTTCGATGAAAACAGTAATCCCAAGTTTCAATATATGATGAGCTATTACTATGCAGCATGGGAGTCTATCTTCATGAAATGTCAGCAACTGAAACACCTAGAGAAATTAACAATAGCTGGAACATGGCAACCATTTGTGTCGCCAAATCTCGAAAAGCTTATTTGCAATCATGATACTTTGAAAAGGGTGAAGATTTGTTTGTCGTGTGGGAATGAGCCTGTGAACCTTCAGCAAGTGAAGTATTCGCGGCTAATTACTCGGCGTGTGACACCAGTCACAGGCTACTTTTTGCAATGTAGGGAAAAAAAAACCAAAGGATTTTGCCATACATACTGGGTAGATGTTGAAGGGTTCAGAAAGCAGTTTGCGCACGAGATATACAAGGAGGGAGACTATGAAGATGTTGAGTATACAGCATTGGCGACTTCGGAACAACATCTAATTATGATAGAGAACGATTATATCAGTGCAAGTTGGAATAATAAACAACATATTGAAGAAGGATCGTATCGATTTGGTCAAGAAGCAAATACATGGGACTTTGGAATACAATTATATTGTTTTATATGAATAAATGCGCACGAGCTCAAATATTTTGTAGTTGAAAGATGTTTGAACAGGCGAAGATAAAACTTTGGGAGTGATACAGTGTTGGTATAACAAATATCACTTTTGAAGTTTGTATGGAATATATCTATGAGCGAGTCAGACCTAATAAGATTAGTAATACTTTCTTTAAAAAAAAAGAAAAGATAAGGGTAGTTCAGGTATATACTGTGTTTGTACCAATTGTTTTTTTAATTGAGAAAAGGATGTTTTTTAACAAAGGAAAAGGAAAAAATAAAGTTGGGGAGCTTTTTTTACCTATTTTATTATTATGAGATTAAATATGGTTAAACAAAATGGATGATTAACCGAAACCGGAAGTTGTTTAAAAATATAGGCTGAGAAAATCAAAAAAAAACGGCAAATTAGAATTAGATAGGGTATTATTGATATTGATAATGTTCCAAAGGCCATATAAAATAATACAAATTGTATATATAAAAAATAATAAATAAAATAAAATAAATATGAAATAAATAATTAAATATGAAAAATAAATTTTTTTAAAGCAAAAGAGAATTTTGAATCAAATACAAAAAAAAAGAGTTAAGTTTTTGTTCTTTCCTTATAACCAAAAGGTGATCATCATGGAAATATTTAACCAGCTTTAGTCTTGCATTATTTATTAATTCTAGAATTGACTTTCATGGTAGTAGAATAAGATCTACTTTTTGAAGATATGGGTGAAGAAGAAGTGTTTCGTCTAGTAGCAGAAGAAGTGGGTAATGATGATGATGATGATGATTGTTTTGCAACATAATTGGGCCTGCCATTTATAGATGGAGATCTTTTTGAGGCTGTAGAAAGGGCTGGTGATGTACTATTAGGAAGGGTTGGCAAAGTAGAGGGTAATGAAGATCTAGATTTGGCAGATGAAGAAGTTGAATTGGATGCACGAGGTAGTGGAGATAAAGGAGATGTTGATGGAGAAGAAGATGAGGTCTTTGTATTATTACTATTATTATTATTAGTTGTAGTTTTTTTAGGGATTCTTTTGCGGATTACTGGTTTGGTAGATGAAACAGACACACTTTTAGCAGCGGTTGCAGTGGAATTATTGGAAGAATTTTGAGTTTTGGCATTATTAGCAGACGGAACATTTAGCTTTGTAATGTCAATTTTATTAGATCGAATGCTTGAAGGTTTGTTGTGGCTTGTTGGATTAGAGGTATTAGAGTTGGTATAAGTTTTAGGAGGAGGTAACGACCATAGCTCTGATTTCAAAGACTCTAGTTGTTTATGCATGCTTAACAGAAGCTGTAGGTTCTGAGTTTGTTTTTTTAGAGTAGCAGAGTCCATATGCTTTGATTTAAAAACTTGGCTTGAAAAAGTCTTGTTGGGTCCTAGACTAGATGATTTGGGTAATGAAGTGTTTAGTTGATTGTATAGTTTAGCATACTTGGAATACAAGCGTTTAAACTGGGATACTAAAATAGCAGCATCCTTTTCACCTGAAGTGGGTAGATTTTCATTTTGATCAAGAGCTTGTCTTTTTACCTTGATAGATTCGCTACCACTACTGTAGTAGTCACTGTCTTGTGACGACAGTGTGCGCTTTTTTGATGTTTTTACTGTGGTGGTACTTTTCAAGGGTTTTTTTACCGATGGCAAGCTGACTAAAGAATTTTCAGAAGAAGTGGATGAAGACCGATTACGGGGGGCAGGAGTGTCATTCAAAGCAGGAGAAGTAGAAGGCGAGTGTTTTTTATTTGCTATTACTGTTGATTCTGTAGGAATAGCAGGCAATGAAGGTTTTTCAGGAATCTTTGGTGCTGAACTTTTGGTTACCTTTTTAATGTTGATGGGTTTTGGGCCATTGTTGGATGCATTGCTACCATTTGTAGAATTACTGCTTGTATTATTTGTTACTGGTATTATCCCATTTACATTTGAACCTCCAGAGGCGATTCTGGTGGCCTTATTTTTGGCAGCCAATTGAGCCATGTGTTCCATGGCAGCCTTTTCCTCGGCCTTCTTTTCCAAAAGTTTCTCTTCGTTTTCGGCTTGATATTGAGCTTCTCTAGCAGCTTCAGCAGCCTCCTTTTGAGCCTGTCGTATTTTAGGGTCGATGAGACACCTTCGGGCTACATGATCGGCAGGTAGCCCTAGTCGATCGAAGACTGCTATTGAATCCTTTATTACTTGTGATCGCTGAGATGGTGTGTAAAGCTTCCAGTCCCACACTCGTAGTTCTTTATAGTATTGGTCAGCCAGTGAGTAAATATCGCCATTTGGAGAGGCCGTGGGGTCCAAAGAGGACGAGTCTTTATGACCATACTGCTTTAAAAGATTTTCCAGGTCTTGCTGCGGGATTCGAATTTTCTGTAATAAAGTTTCAAAAGATAATGGACCTAATGCTAAAAGATGAGCCAGCCGGTTGGGGGCTGAAGTGAGATTCATAGAGTTTAGAGGCTTGGACGATATTATAGCCAACCTTTTTGGTTTATTTCGTAAAGAAGTAGAGGATTGAAAATTTGAAGGAGACGACGGTGTTTTAGAAGGAGATGAAATATTTAAAAGTGGAGTTCTTGGGCCTCCGGAGTTATTATTAGATAGTTGAGAGTTTGAGTTTGAGATTGGAATTAAGGTTGTTTTGTTTGCTTCCTTTTCTCTCAAGAATTGATCGGTTTGAGATTTTAGGATTGAAGTAGCAGAAATATCAGCATCTTGTATATTTAATCTATGAGTGATTTTTCCAACATTTGTAAATGATGAAGGGTTATTTGGATCTGATTTATAGAGGTTGATATTGGTTGGTTGAGGCGATGAGTGTATTGTATAATTAGTAGAGCCAATAGTGAGGGTCTAGAGAGTATATTGTTAGTTTGAAACATGTGCTTTTTTTTGTTGGTTTTATAGAAAAAAAATCTAAAATACTTACTATTAAAGAAGGACTTGTAAAATTGATTTTTATGTCTGCACCTTTTGCTGATTTGATTGCTTGAAGAGCTTGGGATGGTAGTTTGAGATATCCCCCAAAAGGGACATTTCCATCCGATGGAAGTTTTAATGGATGTAAAAGAGCCGAATTGGGCAAAGAACTAATGTTACGAGACATTTAAAAACAAGAAAAAGAACAATCTGATTATAGCATAGATTGAAAAAAAAAAGATTTTAATAAAGATGAGGAAAAAGAATTCAGTTGAAGTTAAGAAGAAAGGAGGGGTGGTTTTTTTTTTCTGTTGGTTATAAAGATGGGAAGGAAGTTGAAAGAAAGGATGATTATAATATAGTAGAAAAAAAAAAAAAGGTTTATATAAGTCTTAAACTGTCATATCAACAAGTGACTGATAAATACAAAACCAAGCCCACACAGTACAAAAAAAATTATTTGATAAAGACCACCCAAAATCAATAATGATCTGATTTTGAAAAAAAAAAGGCTTTATTAATTTAGTTGAAATTTTTCATAAATTTCCTTTTTTAATGCCGTTGTTTCTTTTCTGATACTTATTTTCTTTTTTTTTTTTTTTAAGCATTAAATGCTTGAGTGAGTTCGTGATTATGAATAATTATGAGTGTTAATCGTTTCAGTGAGTGTAAGGAGGGGTAAACAAACAAGCAGAGAGATCTCGTTGTGACATTACAATTGATATTATTAATCTCTGACTAAATCTTGTAATTACTTTTATAATTTTTGGTTTTTATAGTATAGTAATAATGTTTTACTCATTCTCTATTAAAAATTCAACCTGCATTTGCTTTGTGGGAATTTGCAGGAAAAAAATGTTGGTACTAATGGATCACTATGATGTTAAAGCCACGCCCGCACCGCCTAAATTTATGTACATTCACAACCACCACCATTTTTAAACACTGTTGTCTCTTTTGGGCTTGTGTTTACATTCATTCCTGCAATAGCTTTCCCAATTTTCTTTATTTGAATTTTACCTTTTTTATTTTTTTTTTCTTCTCAACTTCATTGTTTAACTATTCTTTTGTTTTCTTTATCTTTTTAATAATCCATTTCTTTTAAAAGTTTTATTTTTTTTGTTTTTTTTTGTTTTCTTCATAAGTACAAAATTAATTTATAATGTCTGTTGAAACTCAACAGGATGAAGACTTGACTGCTCAAGTCACTGTCTTATCAACAAAATTATTAGAAGCTATTGATAGTCAAGCTGATTTAGAAGATCAGGTTCAAATGCTACGAAAGGAACTCGATATTAGTCGCAGAAAGAACTTGGAATATGAGGATCATATTAGAGCTGGGCTATTGGTATCAAAGTCTAGATTTTTAGAGCAAGTCAATCTACGAAGCAAAGCCGAAAGAGAATCATCAAGATTGCAAGGCGAGATCGAAGAACTCACTAGTAGTCTTTTCAATGAAGCAAACAAAATGGTTGCAGATGCAAACAGAGAAACTAGCGTTTGGGGTCGAAAAAACGAGCAGTTAATGCAGCAGCTGAAAGAGCGTGATATTTTGTTGGAAAGTCTTCAAGAACAATTATCAGCTTTAAAGGGAGTCTTGGAACGAGTTTCAGATGAACGAGACCAACTAAGCAAAGAGCTTATGAAACAAAAAGGACGAGGTAGTCAATTACAAGATGATGATGCTGCATCTACCTTTTCAAGCGATCCAAATGTTGCAAAGCTGGCCAACAATAGTAGTACAGCCAATCTTAATGGCATTTCTAGAACAAACAGCTTTTTCAATGAGCATGACAATACAGACGATGAAAGCTGGGCTGATTCATTGGATGACAATTATCCAGTTTCTTTACATAGTCTTTGGAGACCAGTAGTGCGACACGATCTCAACAACTTTATGGAGTTTTTACGCATGATCCCATCAGCAAATGCTCCTACAACGAATAGTACAATCAATACACCAGCAGATAGTAGCATGGTGTCTGGTAGATCGTCTCCAGCTGCGCAATTGGCATCGAACGATATTCCTTCTCCTTCCAACAACATTACTAATCCATTTTCCGTATCTTCAGAAAGTGCTACAAATAATAGCAATAATAATACCCACAGTAGTACTTCTTCCACAAGTAGTACATCTAATTTTTCATCCCTTGCATCTCGACTCCATACTTTTACAAACAACTCTAATAGCAGTTCAAATAACAACAACAATACTACAAACAATGTGACTACTTCTTCATCACTTTCACTAAAGGACTTTAAATTTTTCAAACGATCTATTGCTGATGATATTGAGCCTACTTTGAGATTAGATTCTGCGCCTGGTCTCAACTGGTTATCTAGAAGAAACTTGCTGAGCAGTATTCTTGAGGGCAGTATCAAGATTGAGCCTATAGCCGCTGTTAATGAAGGCTATAAACTAGTATACAGTACACAGCCATATGGTTCTAGCAACAATACATCATACACTTCTCTGCCGACATCATCTGAAGAGACTCCAGGAACTACTAATGCCACTCGACCTAGTTCGTATTACACGATTCCATCTATGGGTATTGCATCTACAGATGGGGGTAACCGAGTGTTTGCTAGTTTAGTTGCTAGTAACAACATGACATCTCCAATTGCTACATTAGCGCCATGCTCATTTTGTGGAGAAAAGAGAACGTCGTCGTTATTGTATGCAAGATTGCACAATCTTCGATCAGACAAGGAAAAGGAAAAGAATAGTGAAAAGACACACAATCATAGCAACAGCACTGAATCAGTGACTAGTCAATTGGGTCATTTACAAGTATTTTCATCATTGCCTACTTATTCTAATGGTAATAGTTCTAATGTCACTACGCCTACTACCCCCAAGGACAGTGATAGTAAGAGTATTCATACTATTAATGAGAGTGAATATTCATATCAACCACTTACACCTACTACATCAGGAATTAGTTCTTCTGCAACAGTAAACAATAGTGGAGGTAATCCCAGCAGTATTTTGAGTACACCAGGTCCTACTAATAGCAATTCGAATAGTAATAGCAGTGGGCCTACTAGCAGTGGACATCCATTATGTTATCACTGTTTAAACAGAGTTCGAACAGTTTGTGATTATATTGCATTTATCAGGGCCATTAGAATGGGTGCCTGGAGAGCTGATGAAGAAGTTAGTCGATACAAGGCCTGGGAAGAATGTATTCGATTAAAGGAAAGAATGTTTTGGGCTAGACAAGGAGGCAACTTTTTAAAGAGTGAAGAAGAAAAGCCTATAAAGATGAGGTTTGTTAATAGTAAAGAAGAGCAAGAACGACAGATGAGAATTGAACAGCAAAGGCTTAGTATACTAAGTGGTCTTAATAGTAAAAACAATGCTAGTGCCATTAGTCATAATACAATCACTCAAGAAGATGAAGATGATGGTGATGATGATGTTAATAACAATGATGATGATGATAACGATAACGATAACGAACGACAAGAATATGAAAAAGAAGAAAAAGAAGAATATGAACAACAAGAAAAAGAAGAATATGAAAGGAATAATGAAAAACAAGATGTCAAATCGATAGAGACAGTTGAAGGAGAGACAAAAGTGTAATATGTATATATTTATATATAATGATACATTTTTTTTTTTTGATGGTGTTGAATATATAAAATTACCGAGTGCAATGACAGTGTAACAGAGAACGGAATATTACGTAAGTATGCAACAGAAGTAAATGCGGGGTAACGAGACCGACCGGAACAAACTTTTGACTACATAAGATGTTTCTTTTTTTGAAATTGGTATTTTTTTTACAATATAAATAGAATGTAGAACCTGTTTAATACAGGTATAAGCGATAGATTAAAGTCCAACCAGTTAAAAAAAAAAAAGAGTGATTTAATGAGAAAGCAATTCAAACGTGGAGATTATGATGATGGTTTATATTTTGTTGGATGTTTTTGATGATGATGATGATGATGATGGTACTAAATAAAAAAAAAATGGGTTTATGGGTTTTTTTCTTTTTTGCAGTGATTTGGCACTTTTATCCGAAAGTTTAAACAGAGAGGCCTCAAAAATTTTATTAGGGGAGACCTTTTTTTTTTTCTCTCTCAGCCTTTTCTCACTGACTCCTCATAATAATAGAATTTTTTTTTAAACTACTACTACTACTACTATACTACTACCAACGGACTAATTTGTTTAGTACCAACAAAAGGAGGAGCGAAGAGGAGGAGGAGGGGTAAAACAATATATAAAAAAAATTGAAATTTTTTTTTTTTAAATACTTTTATTTTTCTCCGGAATTTCTAAAATATTAAAACCCATTATCATATATATAATAATAATTCCCTCTTTTTTTTATTATTATTGCTGTCCTTTTTTTTCTTCTTCCATTACTTTTTTTGTTATCATATCATTTTGAAACCATATTGAATGAACGCCTAATATTCAATCTAATATATTTATATTTTCAAGGGCGATAATGAGTTCAAACTTTACTACAACTACTATTAGTACTACAACTACATCACCAATGAATCCTCCACCAGCAAATACTCCAAGAAAAAGATCCAAAGTTTCTCGTGCATGCGATGAAGTAAGTATTTGATTGAACTATTATTATTATATACACATACTAACATACAAAATTAAAAAAAACAGTGTCGAAGAAAAAAGGTAAATATTGACAATTCTCTTTTTGCTCTTGAATCTTTTAAATATACAATTGAAAGGTCAAAAAGACAGGACCCGGTGACAATTTCTCCGGGTCAGGTCCTTATTATTTTGTATTTTTTTTCAATACCCCTCCTCCAATAAGTAACAATTACAAAACAAACAAAACCTCCGACATGTTTCCTCCTCTTGGGTAAAAATCCCCTTTTTCAATATATGAAAGAGTCCCCCACACAGTCAATCATCTTAATACATAATGAAAAAACTCATTTTACTTTATTTAGTTGTTGTTTTTTTTATTACCCCCTCATTTCATTTTTACTAACAATCCATTATTAAAAAATACTATATTTGTAGATTCGATGCGATGCAAATCCTGAAGAAGGAAGATTTCAATGTTCTTCATGTAAAAGAAGCGGAGAAAAGTGTTGCTTTTGTCGTGTCCCGTTAAAAAGAGGTCCGTCTAAAGGTCAGAAAAGAGACTCTGTAGGGTCAAACCCGCCTGTCAAAGCTAAAAACGATACACCTTCCTCCACCACGGATCTTAAAGAATCTCCACCGGTCGAATCTACTGGCGGATCCTTTAGAAAACGGTCCTTTTCCATCACCTGTGCAGCCCTCGCCCACAACACAGTTCCTGCAGACGATTTAAAATTACTACCGCCTCCACATAGTCTACTATCATCATCATCATCAACTCAACAAAATATTAATTCTTCATCATCATCTCCAAATACTCCAGGTTATAATAACAACCAATCTTACAATACTAGCATTAATAATCATAACCAAACTAGAATCTCTGCTCTATTAAATGCATCATCTTCTTCTTCTTCTTCTTCAAATACTACTACAACAAACACTACACCATCCTCATCTACGTCATCAACTAGTCCAACGGAATTACCTTCAATTAAAAACTTTTTCCGACAAAATAGTCGATCTAATTCGGGCTCCGAAAAGTTTCCAAGTATCTTATTACCAAAGATTTCTTCGTATCAAAAATCGTATTATAATTCATCAACCGAACCTTTACAACAACAACCGAAATCTCCAAATAGTTCAAGTATAGAAGCTGCTGCATTTTCAATTGCAAAACTTCGAAATGAAAAAAATTCAACTACTGAAAACAACAACAATAATAATAACAAACCTTTTGATTATTTGAAAAATGGATATAATTCAAGATCAAATTCTGTACCAAATATTTATCAAGATTCGGCTTCTTACCACCACCATTATCAACAACAACAACAACAAGCTACATATCATCCTCCGATTCTAATACCTAACGAAAATAGCGACGGTGGGTTTCATTATTATAAAGAGCCGGTAAGCGAATTTTCAAATTGGAACGAAGCAACAATTGACACTTATTATCAAATTATTCATCCTACGCTGCCCATTTTACCTACTTCCAAAATCCAACTTAAAAACTGGCTTGCATCTTTTGAATCCAAAGATCTAGCAGGTGCTTTATTAGACGCACTAACTGGGTTAACGCTAAAGCTGTCGCAAAACGTCATCCCGTCTCAACAAGCCTTTCAACTTAAATCTGCGTTGCTTAAATCATCACCCGGAAATAGCAACAACAACAAAAGCACTAGTGGAGCATCTCCTTCTCCTGAAGATGAAGTTTTATTAAAGACTGTTGCCAGCCATCAAAACAACTTGCTACAGTTTATCTGGACAATTAGTTCGAAATATGGCGGCATGATGGCAGAAAACTTGCGATTCAATGACAAGTGCTGTTTCATGGTTTTGTTGATATTTTTGTTTTTGTATACTGATGATTCCATGTGGCTAGCGAGTGCCATTAGTTTGGGCTACTCTTTAGAACTGCATCACACATATACAAACAAAAACATTAGCGAGATTGATTGCCGACGACTTTTCCTTGTTTTGGTCATTTTGGATTGTGTCAACTCGTTTAGCAACTGTAATAGCAGTCGGCAAGGGTTGATTAATTTCCCTACATTTATTCCAGAATCAGTCATTCATTTTGATCAAGTCCGTGATGCTACCGTTTTCAACTTGTCTTCGTCTTCAAGTAACAAAAACAATCAAGAACGTAATAGTAGTAGTAGTACTAGTGGAGGAGTATACATTATCAAGCTTTGCATGGTGTACAAGCATGCGAATTCGGCAAGAAATAAATTAAGTTCGTTTAACTTTGCTAGTAGTACTACTACTTTCTCCGAAGTGGCCGACGGAAACAATACCGGCAACAAAACAACAAAAGAAGATTCTCTCAAGTCTTGTTTACAACTTCTCAAAAGTTTATTAAAAGAACTTGATCTTGTGAAAATGGAGATTGAAGGGATTTGGGATACTACACCTATTTTAAAAGCACTTTATTATTCAGTTTTGGTGAGTGTATTATCAACCGAATTTTCCTTGTATCAAGCTCCAAGAAATGAAGAAGAAGAAGAATCTTTATCATCTTCAACATCACCATCACCATCACCAGCATCTTCTTCAGTCACTGAATTTTATAATCGCTCTTTGAAATTCATCAATACTTTGAATGAGTTGATTACTTTAATGGCCTCTCCATTAATTTCAGCATCTCCGCTAGTAGCTTATCTTTATAAATTGGTTGCTGTCAACATGATAAAATTGTCGTCTGTCATGGTTACAGTTCCGGCCCGTGAAAATAATAGTACTGGCCACAAGTACTGGTTTGCATTTGAAATGTCAAACTGGAATGAAAATTTGCAATCAATGTCCAAATTGTCATTATATTCAATGGACAGTAATAAAGACGAGGTGAAAAATTTTTCAGCTACTAATACTACTACTAATGAAGAAAGTACTAATAAGCAGCATGAACAATATTTATTATTGTCCCTGGCATCCAACATTTCGCAAACGCTCAAGTATCTTCACCATATAGGTGTTGTATCTATCTGTTTGGTGATCCACAATGAACCTCTGAAACAGGTAATTGAAGCTAATGAGGAAATCAATAGAAAGATTGAGCTTGTTTCGTCGTTCCTGCAGTACTCTAGTAACGTAACTACTAGTATTTCTTCAAATAATAACAGTAACAATAAAACTCCCTCACCAAGGAGTAGTGCGGCTCAGCTTGAAGATGAAAATATTCCATCTCCATCAACCAAACGTAAAAGAAGAAGTGAAGAATCAACAAGTACTGGTGGTAATAGTGGTAATAATGGTAGTACTACTACTAACAATAACAATGCCCAGCAAAATGAACAAAGAAGAAATAAAAAATCGAAATCCCCGCATAGTATTTCTCATGAATCTTCGGAAGAAGAGATTCCATTTCCATTGATTGTTCAAAGTACTAGTAGTAGTACTAATGGTACCAATATTACAAAAGTTGAAGACAACAAAAGTATTCATCATTATAATAATAATAATGCAGGTTCTTTAGCAGTAGCAGCAGCTTCTTCAATTCTTTCATTTTCTAAATCAATACATCATCATCATAGTTCTGGAGATGATGAAGATTATGATGATGAAAATAAAAATAATCATAAAACGCGAGCACCTTCTGCATTAGAAAGTTTAGCCAGTATAGCAGGAAATGTTATTTCATCATGATTTCATAAGTAAATAAATAAATAAATGTATATACGGCAATAAATATATAAACAAGGGGTAGAGTTTAACTTCTTTTTTTTTAAATATATTTATATAAATCCGATTTAAAAAAAAAAAAATCAGAATACGAACGGGTTAGTTTGTAAATATGGTTTAAAAAGAGATTTTTTTTTTTTATGACGATCACTATAAGTAAAATATTCGATAAGATACGATCATTTTATTGGACATTGATAGTGGTTTAACAAAAAAAAAAAAATTTATAGTATCCTATGATCATAAATTTTTCATATATAGTATATAGAATGTGAAAAAGATAACAACACATATTTGTTTGTTATCTTTAAAGAAATGATTATTATAGACTTTGTTTTTTACTTTGTTATTATATCTTGTGTTTGAATATTCGGTGAATGATGATGTTTTTGTGTGTTTCCTTATTACTACACAATTACACATATAGCAAATAACTAGGTTGTTTTACCTTTATATATTGATATAGCCAACTGTTTGATTCCTTTTGGTCTTATATCTATATATCTATCCCATAAAATCATTATCTTCAAGTACTAATTATTATTACTTACTTACACACAAAACAATCACTTGGAAAATATATCAAAAGTAGTAATCGTATAGGAATGAAATGATATACAAAAAAAAAAAAAAAAAAAAAAAAACAGGTCATCACTTAAATATTGCCAAGTGTTACTATAATATAAACTAAAAAACAAACGATAGAAAAAAATCTCAATTCAAAAATGTTTTTTGTAAAGAGAAATAAAAAAAAAAAAAAATCATCTGACATATTAAACGCAGGTTTTTTATCAAGTTATAAACATACTTACTTACTTATACATGTCATGTTTTGTTAATGGATATAAAAATTTTGATACGGGGAAAACAAAATTCTTGCATATTGGTTACTATTCCTTATTTACTACTACTATTATGATTCAAAATAGGTCATAATTGTGTAGTATATACAACTGTATATACATATTCTCTCTTTCTCTTTCTTCTCCGATAGGTATTTAATCTTTTGTTATCCATTGGACGATTAGAAAAAATTGTGTTAAAAAAAAAAAAAACCTTTTTTTTTCTTCATATCCTAAAACAGAAATCTTTTTTTTTCTTTTTTTTATTACTATTATTAATAATACATCTTGTTTTTATATATATATATATATATACTAAATAAACATCTTTTATAGATATTAAAAGATTTCTAAAAAAGATATAATAATGAGTGAATTGTTATCATTATTTTCATATGATTTGTTTGGTATATTATTAATAATAATAACCTGTTTACAAAAAAAAAACCGTTATTTTTATTTTGATGGTGTATATATATAAAGAGGAGAGAGTAAAAAAAAAAAAAAAAAAAAAAGGGAAAATTCAATAGAACGCTTATCAGTAAAGAACCAAAAATAATTGTGTTGTGACCAAATATGGGAATAATATAGTAATAGTGTCTGTCCAATATCAACATAAACCCTTTTAGTATCTATCAATAATTCATTATTATTATTGTTATCATTTTTTATATATATATAAACCAATTCATATCTTTATAAATTTCTTCTTTTTTTTTTTTTTTTTTTGAAATATACCAAAAAAACCTTTTTATACAAAACACATATTACTTTTTACTAACACATTAAAAACTTTTTTTTTATATATATACATTCAAATATAGATATATAAAAAACAATGAGTGAACCATCAGAAGCCCTTCCTTCAGGGCTGACAGGCGAAGGCACCGGCGGCGATTCCCTCACCGTTGACATGAACACACAATTCAATATGGGCAACATGGCCTGGATCATGGTCTCCTCCGCCCTCGTGTGGCTCATGATCCCAGGTCTCGGTCTCCTCTACTCCGGTCTCTCCCGCAAAAAGAACGCCGTCTCACTGCTCTGGGCATCAATCATGGCAGCCTCTCTAGTCGCCTTCCAGTGGTTCTTTTGGGGCTACTCGCTCGTCTTTTCACATAAGGGAGGTGCCTTCCTCGGCAAACTCGACAATTTCTGTCTGATGAACGTTCTCGGCGCTCCTGGTATTGCAACTACTCTGCCAGACATTCTGTTCTGTTTCTATCAAGGAATGTTTGCCTGCGTCACTGGTATGATTATGGTTGGTGGAGCACACGAACGTGCTAGACTAGGACCTATGATGATCTACCTGTTCATTTGGATGACGGTTGTCTATGCGCCAGTAGCTTGCTGGACATGGGGACCCAAAGGGTGGCTCGTTGTGCTCGGCTCGCTCGACTATGCTGGCGGCGGGCCTGTCCATATGGCTTCTGGCGCCGGCGCACTTGCCTACGCCTTAGTGTGCGGCAAACGAAACGATCCAGACGCTGATCCAAAGGGGTTACCAATGTTCAAGCCACACTCTGTCACTACCACAGTTTTGGGAACAGTTTTCCTTTGGGTCGGCTGGTTTGGATTTAATGGCGGCAGTACTGGGGACGCGTCGATCAGGGCTGCTTACGCGCTTGTCAACACGAACTTGGCAGCTGGGTGCGGCGCACTGGCCTGGCTGCTCGTCGACTATTTCCGTTACGACAGGCGGTGGACTACAATCGGTATGTGTTCTGGTGCTGTTGCCGGACTTGTTGGCATCACTCCAGCTGCCGGTTTCGTCCCTGTTTACTTTGCTGTCCCTATCGGTGTCATCAGCGGTATTGGTTGCAACTACGCAACTAGTTTAAAACATTTTTTGAAAATTGATGATGGTTTAGATGTGTTTGCTTTGCACGGAGTTGGCGGTTGGTTAGGCTCATTTATGACTGGTCTTTTTTCTGCTGACTACATTGCTGCTTTGAACGGTGCCGAGATTGATGGTGGGTGGTTGAACAAGCACTATATCCAGCTTGGGTACCAGTTGGCTGGGTCTACTGCAATCCCTGTGTGGTCGTTTGGAATTTCGGTTGTCATTTTGATGGCCATGAACAGAATTCCTGGGTTACATATTAGATTGCCAGACGAGGCGGAAAAGGCAGGCACTGATGCTGCTGAGATTGGGGAACATGATGATATTGATTGGAGCCCATTGTCTATGGAAGAAATCACTTCACCTTTGGATGAGGGAGCTAATACTCCTCGTAGCGAAAATGGTGAACGTCATCAATCTACAGTTTCTGCAAATGAAAAGGTTAGTGATGACCAACCTGTTACTCCAGCCATTGCTGCTTAAAAAAAAACCTTTTATTTTTACTACTACTACTACTAATTTTTTTTGATCAATGATACTCTTTATTTCTCTTTTTGTTTGATTTTATCTTTTTTTATTATATATCTATATACACAACCCTAATAATAATATTTTTTTTTTTTTTTTTGTGTAATGAAATTTGAAATGAAAAAAAATTCTTTATCTAGATTTTTTTTTTTTTCTTATCTTTATTTGATTATTGGTTAAAATTTTTAATAGTTTACATTCTTTCTTTTTGAAGAAATTAGGGAGAAGAAAATAAATAAATAGATTGCTAATACGAAATTTGTTTTGCTTAACAAATTCCTTGTTTTTTTTTTCACGCAATTGTTACATAAAAAATACCTGTAGATATTAAGATTTGTATCAGATAGTGATAGACTGACTGATAATAAAAAAAATTGGCAGTTTACCAATTTGAATTTGGCTTTTTTTTTTTTGTTACCTAGTAATAACTGACTTACTATACTACTTTTGGACTGACATCCGGTTAAAACAGTCATAACCCATCGGCATCTCTAGACATCTCTAATCCATAACGATTTTTTTTTTTTTCAAAATAAAAATTTCATTAAAAATACGTAAGTTATATATATAATAGTAAATATAAAAAAAAAAAAACTAATTAGGTAGTTTGACCATTTGTCTCAATATTTTGACTTCAGTCATTAATTGAGTAATAATTTGTTCTTGAGATGAAACCTTTTCTTGAAGATCTTGAATCAACTGCTTACGTCGATCCCGCGACCTTCTAGCAGCTTCAGTATTTCTTGCTCTTCTTACAGCTGTCTTATCATTAGGATTAACTGGAGGAGAAGGACTCTTCTTTTTGTTACTACTACTACTACTCTTTGCATTTGATGATAAACGTCTTCTTTTAGAATCAACTTTATTATCATCTTCATAATCATCATCTTCTTCTTCTTCTATAACTTCATCTAATAATCTCTTTTCTCCATGTTGATTAGAAACAAGAGCATTTTCAGGTGTAGTTACAGGAGAAATGGAAGGAGTAGTAATCAAAGGAGGAGAGGGGCCTTGAGCCTGATAGTTTTTACCGTCCAGCGAAAAAACAGGAGAAGGTTCAGAAACAGCTGTACAATTAGTGACTTCATCTTTTGGAAACAAACTAGTCCATTCTTCTTCATTATAAAGATCTGAAGAATTAAACAGACTAGCCAAACTATCTTGAAAGGCGTCTGTTGATGCATTAAGTTCTCCCACAGCCAAGGGGTCTACAGGTGTATTATGAGGCACTTTGTAGTTATTGGGCAATTGTGGATAGAAAACATCGTTATCATCAAGAGACGGGACTTTCATCAACAGGGTAGAGATATCCATATCAAGGAGTGAACCGGTGGCATTACTAACGACATCAGAACATTTAGCGGTAGAGTCTTCAAAATCAAATGAAGACTGTTGACCAAAATCTAAATGACTGCAATTAGACGGTGAGATCAATCTCGAACTGTCCTTGGATTGGGATGTTTGATAATCTTTCGCAATACATGGTACTGAATTAAAATTGGTTTTGTTTATGGGTTGATAAGTTTGAGGATGTGTTATCAACTGGGCTCGAGGTTTAACGAACTCGGGTGTTGTACTTAAGTTTAGATAAAAGGGATTACAGTTACTCTGAGGCAAATGTACTTCTAAGTTTTCTTTAGAGTTGGTTTGAGGCTTAGTGTTTAAAAGTTGAGAGGATTGGTCTGCTACTTCACACAAAGACAACGTTAAGCTTTAGAGAAAAAAAGTGGGGAAGATAAAAGAGTAAAAGGAGAAAAAGAAGAAAAGGACGAAGGTTTGATGTTTCTTTTCTTCTTATTGATGGATTGTTGCGATTGGTTAGCTGAGCAACAATTAAAGAAAAGAAAAAAGGTGTATATAAAAAAACTTGCTGTTAAACTAGATGAAATGAAATTTCCTTCTAGGATTTAAAGGGTTTGAAAAAAAAAAAAAAAAAAGGGAAAGAGGGATCTTTTTTTTTTCTTTTTTTTTTGATAATACTTGAGATTGTTGTTAATAAGAAGAGGAAAGGAAAAAAGAAATAAAAGTCTTGGGAAAACAAAGCTTTTTATAGAATTAATGGAGTATTGAAAAGATATCTTCAAGAGCAATTACGAGGTTAGGGTTGGATAATTTGAATTTCTTGGTGAGAAATGGCAGTATGGAATGTCATGGATTAATTTTAAAATTAAAATTTTTTTTTGTTTTTTTGTTCGCTTTGGAATGCTGGTCACAGTGACTCAATTCACGTGATTCGGCGATAACGCACCAGCGATACACAAAAAACACTTGCTCATCTCATATCTTTTGCTATTTCAAACAAATTTTAGCAAATAAATTGAGTTTCTATATATTGTGAATTTATAATATTGTTATTTCTCAGTTATGATGTTGATAGCTACTGATGAAAGTATTATTTAATTTGTTACAATTAATGTAATTAAGTATATTTATAGAAATGTCATTTTTAAAAACGTTCTATGCTGTCCAATTACAACGGCGTATGAAAAAGTGTGGAGAAGGTACAGTAAAGAATGTATTCACGTGAAATGAATCATTATTGATGACTTTGTTACACTTTTAGATAAGTGATTACAATTACAATTACAAACAATTAAGTCTTCAACATCCAAGCTTTATCAATGATTTGATCTAGAATGAAAAAAAGTGTTTATCGTAAAAAGTATGAATAAAAATAAAATTTACAAACTGGTACTTGGTAGGTATGTAAAACAGGCTTTTTGATTTAGAATTATTCGACTTGAATATGAAGATTAATAAAGAATGAATAAAGAATAGTTTAAATATATATATAAATAAATAAAAAAAAAACGGTCAAACTGTTGTCTCATAATAATATCTTTGATCTATCACAGGGAAAATAATTATTTTCATTGTTTTAAAACTTGATTCATGTTATTATTATGGGCGTGATTAAAATTAAATAATTCAAAAATATAACAAGAGGAAATTTTTCAAAGAAATTTTTTTATTCCTGTATTATACTTTTGAAAGATGATAGATAAATAAATACTCTCCTCCTAGATTCAACTTTAATTCATTGAAACAAAGTAGAAAATAGAGAATTAAAATAAAAACAGAAAGAATTAACGATCGATTGTTTTCTAGAAGCTATTTTCAACAAATATCGATTATTCAAATCTGGAAATAGAAAAAGATACTTTGTTGAGTTCTTTTATTAAAAAAAAAAAGCTTAAAAAAAAATTGAAATTCAAAAAGTCCCATTTTCTTTTCTTTTTTGATATTGATTGAGATATTTTGAATAAGTAATTATAGCCTCGTTTGTCTATAAAAAAAATCAAATAGTAAGCTTGTATGTATTTATATTTTGACAGATGAAAAAAAAAAAAAAGTTGACATTAAATTAAATTTTACTTTTCAATATCTTCAAATTACCAAAAACAATATTGATATTAATTATTGCCTTGTTTTCATAAATACTTTTTTACCGCCTTGAATGAACTTTTTTTTTTTTTATAATTATCAAAACTGGGTAAGAAGAAGGCTGGTTATTTCAGTAGTATTGTACTGAAAAAAACAAAGTTTAAAAAAAGATTTCAGTGTAACGATAAATCTATATACATGTGACATTTTGTTTTTGAGTCCTTCTACAAATTTTCCTTTTATCAAATTTATCAATCAATCATTTTAGATATTTTCTCGAGACTACAAGTATAGTTATACAACATTTTTTTTTCATCTCGTGTTTATGTTGTAAAGTTATATGGAAACTTGACAAAATTTACTAATATTAATCAAAAAAGGATAAAAAGACGAAGAAAAAAAACTTTGTCAATTCCAAGTAATTGGTCACAGTAAATGTATAGAGTTGGAAAAGGAAAAAAAAAAAAAAAAAAAATCAAAATTGTTTTCGGATTATGTATTATTTGATACAAAGCCTTTTAAACAACAACAACTAAAAAAAAAACATATAAAAGATCTTGAAGATCGATGGATAAAAAGAAGAAGTAAAATTCATGGGCTCGATTGCTTACAGTTGAAAAAAAAAGTTTAGACAAGAAGGAAAAAAAATGTGACCGTATGTTTTGCCTTTTAAGGGAGGTTAAAAATTGTACGCAGAAGCCGAATCCTTTTTAGTGTAATAATAATTTTAGATGTTGGTAAAAAAAAGTTGTTGCTAAATATCTACATATACTATAATAGTTTCTACAAAACAAAAAGTAGAACTTTACTTATTTAATAAAATTAATTCCACTTTAGAATCTTTTTTTTCATTTTCCATAAAGTAAACGGTTTTGAAGCTTTTTAAAGGATAAATCTATAAAACTTGTTAAAATTATTAAATTGTTTATTAAAAAAAAGGAGTATATATATATATATCTTACTTAATGACATCACATTTTTTTTAGTATTCTATAACCTGTTATATACCTAAAATGATTCTAAATGTTCTATAATATATATAGCAAAGTTTGTGTAGTTGGAATAAAAAGTAGAAACGACGTAGGGTAAGGCTCCTTTTTTTTTTTTTTTTCGAAAAGGGGGTGGTGGTGGTGGAAAGTTGTTGGCATTTTCCACACAACCAAAAAAAAAAGAAATCCACTCTCTTTCACTCCTTTTCTCGAGAAAATTTTATTCCTCAAAAAAAAAAAAAAAAAAAAAAAATTTTAACTATTATACTCCTTATATACTATTATTATTTTTTATATACATTCTGATAGGTACACACACATACACACTGAAATCCCGAAGAAAAGGAACTGAGCTCCCTGAAATAATAATAATAATTCTATTTCATCATCTCCCTATTCAAAAATAAAAAAAAAACAACTTGAAAAAAAAAAAAAAAGACTGAATTACGTATCTATAGTGGAAAAAAGAAAAAAAAATCTTTTTTCGTTTAATGTGCATGCTGCATGCAAGGTCTCCCATCACTTTCTTTTTTTTCTTTCTCTCTCTCGAGAAAGAAAAAAAGGTCCAATCTCTATCAATATTTCTCTAATACTTTTGGTTTATAGACCATTTTGTCAATATCGAGGGACTTTTGAACGATTGGTTCAATTTTGGTGCCAGTTAACAGAGAAAACCCCAAAGTCTGGTTCTAATGGTTTACAACTTTTGCAAATAGTTTTTTGATTTTTAAAAACCTTTTATAATACAAAGTATTAAAATCAAAAGATATCAAAATCAAACACTACAATTTGAAAAGTCAAAATACAAAAATTAACATTTTCAACTTGTTTTTTCTTAGAAACAAAAGAGCAACAAGAGAAACATTTTTTTTTTATTCTTAAAAAACAAAACATGAGATCTTTTTTGTTATTTTTGAATTCTCTATTTCTTTCAAAATAGAAAAATCTAAAGAGATGAAAACAGGCTTTATTTACATATTCACGTGTTTTGGAAAGAGAGAGAAAGTGTTTTTTTTTCTTTAAAATCTTTTGTTGACAAATTAGCCAACATATATTGAATATAATGCCTTATATATATATATATATATTATATTTATCCTATATTAGAAACGTTAAAGACTCTTTTTTTTTTATAGAATCTTTTTGATAATTTCTAGGAGACAGAAAGATGAAATCGAAAGATTCTAAATGGTTATAGAGTTTTTGATTTTTAATGTTAGGAGAGTAAAGGCAGCAGCAAAGCAAACAGTATATAATACTACGACTGTAATAATAATAATACTCTTTTACTAGTAGGCGATAACAAAGTTATAAGCGAGATGATTAACAATATTTCCAAATACCAAAAAAGAATATTTTATTTTTTTTAATATTGGAAGAATTCAATTTTTTTTTTTTTTTTTTTTTTTTTTTTTTTTTTTTTTTTTTTCCCTATTGATGATTAACAAAAATAAAATCTCTTTATACAAAAAAAAATTAGAAGAAAAAGAAGAAGAAGAAAAAAATCATGGAAAACATTTCCTGATTAGGGAATTTCGAGAGGGATTCTGGCAGATTTGTATATTGTTATTAGATGAGGAAAATTAACCTTCTTCTTCTTTCCTTTTATCTGAAATAACTGGTAAAAAAAAAGGTTGTTAAAACGCTGCTAAATAATCATAAATAAAATAATATTATGCCATCTCCAAAAAAGAATTGAATTTTTATATATTTATTATTATTTATTTTATTTTTTGTATGTCAAAAATATCTTGAGATTTTAAAAAATCATTCATATTTCTCTCTAAACTCTCTCGTAAATTTTGAGTTTTTTTTTTTTTTTGATTTTAAACCTACTTGATTTATTTTGAAAATAAAATCATAAGAAGTTTAAATAGAAAAAGATAAACAACATGATGATCTTTTTCTTTTCTATTCAATCGTTTAATATCACCGTATATTCTCTTCAAACATCATTCTTCATTTTGATAATTATTACTAAATAAAAAGCTTCTTCTTCTATTGGTAAACTATTTGTAAAAAAGAAAAGGAAGAATCAATAATAGCATTTTATATTAATATCTCTTTCTATCATTTTTTAAATTAATTATATACATAAAGTATATATATATAATAATTAAATTTTTCTCATTAAAACTTTCTTCTTCTTCTTCTTCAATCCAAATAGAAAAAAAAAAAAAATCTTATTGTAAATGGAAAAAAAAAAGTTTAATTCAAGGGCGGGCTTTTTTCTGTTCATTCATTTCATAATTTGTCAATGACAAAAAGAATTTATCCAAATTTATTATTATTAATGAAATATATTTTTATTTATTTTGAATGTTTATTACTGATATCCAAATATGATTTATGTCTTGGAAAGATTTCCCAAGATTGCTTGATATATGGTGATGATGAGGTCAAGACATAATTCAATCAAGGTGTAGTACTAATCACGCGTAGTTACCCTGACGAACTAGATTGTTGGCTTTTAGCAAAAAAAAACAAAAAATTTCAAAACCACCTCCACCAAACTCACATACATCATTCAACAAAGTACTTACAAAAAAGCTTTTCAATATACTACATCAAAAATTGATATTAAGAATATATATCATATTAGAAAAGAATTGAATATATGAGAATTTTATTTTATTAAGAAAAAAAAGCTTTAAGGTGTTGGAAAAAACAAAAGGAGAGACAAAAATTTTTCATTTATAAAACCCCATTCTATTTTTTCTTTTCAAACTCTTTTACTCATCATCTAAACAAAACCAAATGAACAAAATAAACAATCATTTAAATATTTATTAAAAAATAGAAAACATGGGAAATTCAGCTTCTAAACAATCAACCAAGTTTGTTGCGAAATCAAGAAAATTGGGAGCCAAAGTTGTATCGGATCAAAATCACCGGATCCTGGCCAATCAAACGGAATTTATTCCAAACAGTGCTAAGCAACCTTTATCTGTTGATAATGATAACAATACAACATCAAGAAATGGACCAATTGAGTCATCTCAATCATCACAAATAAACTCTTCTAATAATGACAATTCTTCTCCTCCTGGTAAAGATGGATTTGATGTTCAATATCTTCAAAGAGTTCAACAACTTGGTAATGTTATTTCCGACTCTTTTATCTCCGATAAGCCTGCCAAAGGTAGTAGTACTAGTAGTGAACCTGCATCTCAAAAAAATCAACAGTTATTAGATATGATTATCAAACATTTAGATTCTCTTCCTAGTCAAAACCAAAAGACAATGAAGAATAAGCCAGTTGCTGCTAATAATAATGAGATGCTTAATGCATTAAAAAATCGAAAAGTACAAACAGAAGCAGCGACAGCTGATTCAGAACAAGAAGAAGGAAAAAGCAACACAAACACTCAAGAGAATGAACAACAAGAAAAAAGGATCAACAACAAAAATTCAGCTCGCAGATATATTCATCCGCAAACTTTGACTGCCATTATAACGTCTCGAGAAACTGATTCAATTGAAAAGATTCTAACCGATTATAATTTGGATCCTTTAGTGTTTAAAAATGTTTTGGAAAAATCAACAAGACTACAACTTATTCCTAAAGAGCAATCACCTAAACAACAAGCAGTCCATTACTCTGAAGCAGCTCGTCAACAATCATTTTTAAAAGAGTCTGATTTGGATTCTTTAGCAAATGATTCTGAACATGAAATGATTAAAAATACAATAATAAAATCAGGAAAAGGAGATATTATTGGAAGATTTAATCAATCATCATCATCATCATCATCATCATCACCAACATCACCATCATCAATTAAACAACAAGAAGAAGATGCTAAAAATCCAGAAAATTATTCAATTGCTACTAGAAGATTACTTAAACGTTTAGAACAAATGAAATATTATAATAAAGCACCAGTTGAAGCATCTCCAAATCATAAAAATCAAGATCAACAACAATTGTTGGATTATAATAAAATCAATCAATATATTCAACAATCAGGTAATGATAATAATAATAACAAGAAAAAGAAACAATCTACAACTTCAAAACCAACTACTAAAGTTCCAAAACAATTATCTTTAGATGATTGAAACCAAAAACAGATATTTGTAAATAGTTTAAATATATATATATTGAATATATTATAAAAACAGATAGAGACAAAACAAACTTTTTATTATTACTATTATTGTAAAAAATGTCTATTATTATATATATAATTTTTTATTATTGTTTCTTGTCCAAAAAAAAAAAAAGATGCAGAATTTTTTTAGTTTTTTTTTTTGTTCGTATTATTAAGAAATTTGTTGTCGTCGTCATCATTATGAGTGTTTTTTTTTTTTTTATAAGAACCAAATATAGATATATTTTTATAACAAAAAAAAAAAAAGGAATGGATTAATGAAAAGAAGAAGAGTCCATAGAAAAAACTTGAGAGAGAGAGATAGAAAAAAAAAAAGATTTTTTTAAAGTTTTTTGTATTGAATTTTTTGTTGAGATAGAGAGAATAATGAGAAGAAAAGAGAAAAAAGAATCATGGAGAAATCTGAGTGGCAGCTCTTTTAAGATCAGCAAAACATCTGAATTGAACATTTGCAAGTCTAGCTCTAACATCTTTCCTTAACGACTTTCTATACAAATCCTGTAAAAGATCGTCTTCCATTGGAACTTCTAGCAACGCCAATCTTTTTTCAATCTGGTAGTTGTGTTGCGCAATGGGTGTGTTTGGTGACTGTTTGAGCAGGTAGAGTTCGCGGAAGGCGTCGATGGACGCAAACTTGCGGAGCAGCTGCCGTGTCTCGTTCTGCACGTTTGCCAGCGTCGTCATCATGGGCAGTCGGTTCAGTAGAGGGCGTTTGAGCTCGTTGTTTGCTAAAGACTTGATGTACAGCTGAATCAGTTGTGCTTGGTATTGAGGGTATTGGTACAGAGGACTGGCCACTCGGTTGAACTGTCGTTCATGTTCTTCTATTGGCGTCCGTGAGCTTTGATGCATTTGATCTAGCCGTTGAAAGATTTGTGTAATGTGCTGAGGAGATAATGACATTGTTGTATATGTGTGTTTATATTATGATGATGATAATGATTATTATATTGCTGTTTTATTCTGATTATATATATATGTGAAAAAAAAGGGTAACAACAATGTATTGAATATGATGATATTAGTATTTGAAAAAGTTTTCGAGAAGAAGGGAGGGAAAAGTCGAGGAATATATATAAATAATATACAGTTGATTTTATAGTACATTGGGGATATATTTATATATATATATATAATTTTTATTTTGTACAAAAAATATATCAAAAAACGTTAACTTTAATTATTTTGTTCATATAAAAAAAAATTGTTACCTAAAAATTATTATTATTATTCAAAAACACGACTCTATCAAAAGTAGAACATGATAATAATAATAATTATGAATTATAGTTTTTGTGTTCTACTTTAATTTTAACTTGTTAAATTTTGTTACCATACTGTTAAATTAACTATAGTAGAAATTTCTAAAAATGTGTAGAACAATAATAATAATAAAACTCAATTGACACTTTTTTTATTCGATAACACATTGTAGCAATTCAAAATTTTATCACACACACTAATGTAAACCCAAGTGACCCAGAGCAGTAAATTCAAACGTTCGTGCTGTAGATCCCGTATTTTTTTTTTTTTTTTTACCTCTTAGCATGTCCTAATTACGCGTTATTTGCCTTCTCTGGACATCTTTTTTTCTGAACATTTCATTCTATGTTTGATTTCAAGATCTCTCACTTTTTTTTTTCTCTCTCTCTATGCTATCTGCACGCCCATCTTATATATATATCGATGCATAACTTTGTTGTTGTTTGCCATCCAAAAAAAAATATATATATATATATATATATATTTCATACTTCCGAGAATTTCTATAAGTTCATTGATCCGTACCTTTTTTTTTTTTGGTAACAAAAAACAAAATGCAAAAAGATATATTATAATGATTTTTAAGTATACATTATGTACTTTGAAATTTTTTTTTTTTTTTTTTAAAATAGATATAAGAAAAACCTGGAGATAATTGCTTTTTTTTATTTATTTATTTATTTCAATTTTAAATTGTAAATGAATCATATAGTTCTTTATGACAGTTTTTTTTTTATTATTATTGTTATTTGAAAATGGTTATTCTTCCGATACTCTTTCGGAATAATTCCAAAAAATAAAAACCAACCAATTAAAAACAATAATAATTGACATAGGAGGAATAAATATTTTAGGGAGAAAAAAAAAAAAAAAAAAATACGAATGCAGAAGATTAGTATGAAAATAATAATAATAATAATAATATTTTTGATCTTTTTGATAGATAAAATGCTGCTGCTTTCTTCTTTTTTGAGTTTAGACAGAAGAAATATTGTGCTTTCCTCGAGGAAATACTCGTATTTTTGTATATATTTAAAGAGCAAACATTGTTATAATCTTATCATACATTTTCCTATTGGAAAATTTCAAAGGTACTAACTAATACTAATCTTTGTACCTACATTTTGAATGTATTTTTGATCTTACATATATATATATATATATATATAAAATTATCTTCTTGCAATCTTGTTATCAATACAATTCATTGGATAATTGTTTTATTCTTTGGTTATCTCTTTAAATCTTTATATTCCTATATTATCAAAGTATACAAATTTTGTTATTGAATAAAAGAAACGGCCTTTGCCAACATTACTACTATTACTACTATGATGATGATGACGATCTTATAAAGATATAAAGATAAATAGAAAGAGATATATCGAATAAAAAAAGTTTTATATACAAATATCTTATTACTACTATCATCATCATCAAGATTAAGCAAAGTACATATAACGTATATATCAAAAAAAAAAAAAAATACGCTTTTCTACTTTTTTTTTTTTTTTTTTTTTTTTTTTATATAAACTGGGCGTTTAAAAATATTCATTTTAGCAATCAAATTTGTTTTTTTAACAAGATATATACTACAATTTTGGATATCTAAATAGTAGAACATTTGATTACTACATCTACTTTTAACAAAAGAGTATAGCCAATCATGGATTATATAAACAACCATCTTTTTTTTTTTTTTTTAACCCAAAAAAAGTATTTTCTCGTTTGTTTTGTATTTTGGAATAGGGAATACCATAAAGTGCAACATTGTATCATTAGTTTTTGAATAATTATTATTATTATTATTTTTTGTAAATCATCATCATTGTTAATCAATTGCTTTTTAAGAAATATATTACGATGATAGATTTGTAAATTTTCAAAGGATTTTCAAAATCTTTTTTTTTTATTTTGAACTTTATCAGTTTCCTTTTTGTTTATTAGTTCATTTTATACCAAGAAAAAAAAAAATATACTGTTTACTAAAAACCAATTGAATAAGAAACAATATCATATATTTTTTATTCAAAGGATTATGGGATTTGAAAAATATTTTTTCATAAGGATTTTAGTATGGGCGCGCTAAAACTTTTAGATGTCTTTTTTTTTCTCTTACAATGTTGACAATAGTAGTAGTAGTATTACCTACCCTTTAACAAAAAATAAAAAATAAAAATCTAAAACAAGGCTTACTTGTTATATATGGACCTTTGATCATCAAAATCCCATTTGAAACAATACTACTAGTACTACTAGTCTACTACTATCAGTTTTTTTTTTTATAAAATGTAAATTGACATACTAAAGTGATTCAACTATTTCATTCTCATATATTTTTGAAATATTTTCAATTTTAAAAAAGTGCAATTACAAATACCAAAAGTATGTACAATTGAGTATTCAAATACCTCCCCTTTATTTTTATTTTTATGGTTAGTATGATGAATTACAGAATAACTGTAATCATTTCCCTAAATTGATAATATCGGTTCTTTTTGTTTAAAGAAAAAACTATGTATCTAATCGAAGAATTTATTATTATTTTATATAATATACAAAGATGAAATATTCAAAGAAAGTAGTAGTTTCATATATATCATCATTAGTAAACACAAACAACAAAAAAGTTCATATGGTCTGTAAGGTAAGTTGCTGTAGTGATATCCATTATATACTGATAAGGTCTGTAAAACATCAGGGTACCCTATAACAACAATCTTTAAGGGGGGGGCCACTAGACTGGAGCAAGTAGGTAACCGTTTTTTTTCCCTTGAATATTCTAAACAATGTTGATATTCTCTAACATTATCACAAGGGGGGAGGCAAGTATTCAAAAAGGTTTGTTGGTTGTTTTGATTGTTAAAACATTCTATCATCCCTTCTCTAATAGTGTATATATTCAAATGTTTTCATTCTAAATATCAATCCTTGAAATATAATAATAATAATAACTCTAACCTATATATATATATTATGCCATGTAGCATGCCCATATCACATTTACTTATATGAAATAAACAGTTATGGGATATTCACTATACAACAAATCTTGTATATACAATTTGGAATGGATAAATTAAAGCAGTTCATTTCGATTACAGAAATTAGGGGGTAATAATAATAATAATAGTAGTAAAAACATTTCAAAAAAAATGGAGTCTTTAAACATGATTGCGGAAAATCTTATATACAATGTATCTATTTAACATTTATAAAATATATAATACTTGGGTAATATCTTGAAGATCATCAATTTGAATATTCTATCTCTCTCTCCCCCCTTATAAAATAAAAAACATGTGAAACAATCGTGCCCTTGATCGCTTCATTGCCGTAAATGCAAATTTTTTTTATTCTCTCATATGTACATTTGTTTATTTATTATTTGAAACATCGCTAAAAGGAATCTTTTGTTGATTGATATATTTTTTATTAAAAATGAATAACACAAAGATCAAAATTGTATTAACAAAATCTATAGAAAGATTCATTAAAGAAAAATCTTTCTTTAAATTAAAAAAAAAGTTTTGTCTTTTGGTAGTAATGGAGAAACAAACAAAAAAAGATTGTCAAACAGACTATGAAATAACAAAAAATCCTCCTTTTCTTTGGATCAAAATTCTCTTGAATGACTGAATGATTCCTAATCTAGGTAAAATAATCATAAAAAAAGAATCAACTCACTGTACCCTCCCCCATTTTTTTTTATACATCTATTGATTTTCCCCTACTGACAAAAAAAAAAAAAAAAAAAAAAAAAAAAAACAAGCTGCAAAAGGAAAATATTTTAGGGGGTTAAAATAAATAAAAAAAAAGAGCTATGGGATCAGGCACAGGGGAGAAAGAGGCTCTGCCAGATTTTTTAAACTCTTTCAACCCCCTTTTAAGTATTATTACTATGACAAAATGCAGGAATCAAAATTGTATCATTCAATCAAAATATTTCTTCAACTTGATAATAAAAAATTCTTTTTTGGGTTTGATTCTTTCTCATTTTGTTCAAATCAAAGAAATCCCCCCCTTTTTTTCATTTATTTTTGCATGGCCTCGCATTGTTTTTATTTTTTTTCAATCAGCATACTGAATTTTGGCTGTATTTATGGCTTGATTTATTTTTAATATGTACCTATTCTGTGTGTGTGTCTATTAAATATAAACAAATACAAACACACACAAAAAAAACCTCAATATCTAAAAATCAAAACATCTATAAATTGTTGATATTTCCCTACATTTTTTTTGAATTTTTTTTTTCTCTTTTTTTTTTTACTCTTCACTCTAAAAGTCATAGTCACTCTTTTAACAAACTTTTTTCTTCAATTATCCAACTATTTACACTCTTTTGATTTAGTTAATATTTTTTTTATATTCTTTTTTTATTATTACCTTACAAGTTTTACTACTTACTTTATAAACAACTTTTTGAATCCCTTTTTTTAAAACCCTATTAATACATATAATACACAACAATGAAGTTCTCAACTGCATCTATCGCTCTTTCTATTGCTGCTTTGGTATCTGCCGCTCCAGCCATCCAATACTCTACCGTCTTGGTCACAATCACATCTTGTGCTGACCACAAATGTGTTGAAACAACTACAACTACCTCTACTCCAATTTCTACTCCTGAAGTTGTTCTTTCCAGTGTCTCTTCTTCCTTTGTCAATGGTACTATCGTCACCGTCACTGAAGACTGCTCCACCAGCTCTCCTGCTGTAGTCACTGTCACTGAAGACTGCTCAACCTCTTCTGTAGCCGTTTCTACTACCTCATCTGAACATGTCCCAGCAGTCACTGTCACTGAAGAATGCTCAGAATGTGTCAAGACCTCTTCTACTACCGAATCTAAGCCACCAGTAATTACTACTGCCTCTGAAGAAAAGCCAATTGAATCTTCTTCTTCTGAATCAGTTCCACCTGTCACAGTCACTGAAGTTTGCACAACTTGCGCTGTCCCATCCTCCATCTCTTCTTCTGTTCCACCTGCCGTTGAAACTTCCAGCAGCGAAGTTCCAGTTCCAGTCCCATCTACTCCAACTGAAGAAGAAACTACAAGCGTCATCACCCACTACATCACTTCTACCTCTTCTATCCCTGTTCCTGTCCCAACTGGTTTCCAAAACCACACCTTCCCATCTGGAAACTACTCTACTCCAAGTAACACTACTCACCTTGTCCCATCTTATACCGCTCCACTTACTGGAGGAAGCGTACACACTTCTGTTGCCGCTGGATCTCTCCTCGGTGCTGTTGTCTTTGTTGCTGCTCTCGTATTGTAAATAACAATATGATCGTGTATAATTTATGAACGTTTTTTTTCTCTCCCATTTTTATTAATTATTTTTTTTTGTTTGTAAAAGTTATAGATATTTTTAATGCTTAATTCCTTAATAGATAGTATTTAAAAAAAAATTTCATTCTTTTACAGATATTGATAAAGCTTACGTAAGGTACCATATCATTGTGACTCACTTCAGCCGTTTGAACTTATACCAATAATTTTTTGTTTAAATTCAACTCAATTCCCACTTTTTCTTTTTCTTAAATCCAACTCAATTCCCACTTTCTTCTTTTCTATTAAATTCAACTATCTCATCAAATCATAATGGATCATTTCGGTCAAGTTTTATCTACCATCTTTGATTTGAAAAAATCAGAGTTTCATCAAAAAGCTCAACATTTTTACTCATTTAAATCTTCAATCTTGTCCAACTTGGCAAATATCGAATCTGATTATGAAAAGGTTAAATTTCTAATCACAGAGTTCCGTTCTCCTAAAGCCCCCAAATGGAACGCACAATCAAAAGGATCCTTTGGAAACATTGATCTAAAGTTTGTCGACCAAGCCCTAACATCTTCTAAATACTCTCAATACCCCCTCTCTAAAGAACTTGAAAAACTCATCAACGCTTTAGACTTGGAAACTCAAAAATATCAATACGCAAACCTCTTTTACAACTTGTTTGAATCTGAAACTACAGTATCCCCTGAAAATGATCAAGAAAATGTACTACCAGAAAATAAAAAATCTCCTGAACCCCGCAAAGAAATGATTGACCAGTTTCAGCAATTTAAAAGCTTGATTTTCGACAAGGAAGCTGATAAGCATATTGACGAATCTGTCATTACAAACTACCTGAAATCGCTATTCAAAGATACTCCCAAACAACTCAAACACATGAGACAGCTCATGTCTGCATGCTCAACAAAATTGCTAAAAGATAAAGTAATCACAAACTCGATTGTCGAAGAAGCCATCTCTTCGTACATTGCCAGCGGCGGCGTTTCCAGCGAAAACATTAAAATCCTCCGCGATTTTTGCAAAAATAAACGAATCCTAGCAGAAATCGCAGACGTCTTGAAGATGAAGCTTGCCTCTTTGTCTTCATTTTCCTGGGACCCTAAAGGCATTGAGACAACAATAGTGCGCCAGCTCAACGGCAAATACCGAGTGTGGATCCAACCCGATTTGCTCAACGGCATATTTTTCAGCTACTTGGGCAAATATTGGTGTAGCCAATTTTACGATGCAGCAAAAAGCATCTTTTACAAAAACAGCTACGATGGACGCGCTGCTTGGAAATCTCATGATCCTCAAGACGACCTTTTGCAACAACAAACTAGACAGTGCTACTATGGAGAACAAAAAACTAAAAAGAGTATAAACCAAGAACGAATTAAACGACAAGAAAACTACTTTTTGACCCAGTTGGCTGGAGTCAAGATAGGCAAGCCCAACCCATATGACGACGACGCCAATGATACTTATGATAGCGAAGATGACGAAAAAACGTTTACGAACCAGTCAGCTACTTCCAAAATTGATCCCATCAAACTCAAGGAAGAGATTTTGACAATTCTCATTGTCGAAACGGAACTCAGTAAGGCGCTCTGCAGAGGCCAGTCCGTCATCAGAACAGACTACTTTTGGTTTGGTCCTAGTCTTTCTCACAAAACCATTATTGCAGTTTTGAAGTTTTTTGGCATGCCTGAAATCTGGCTAGATTTTTTCCAAACGTTTTTAAAAGCACCTATGCGAATCCCCACCATTGTTACTGACGAGAATGGTGACGAAGCGCTTGACGAAAAAAATACTGAAATTTTGACAAGAGAGCGTGGTGTTCCAATATCTTTTGACTTGAGCAGTTTTTTCGGTGAAGCAGTATTGTTTTGTCTTGACTTTACTGTCAACAAAGCTACAGAGGGAAGGATGCTCTACCGCATGTTTGACGATATTTGGTTCTGGGATTCCGATTTGAAAATCGCCGAAACGGCGTGGACCGCCATGCTTGAGTTTAACAAAATTATGGGTCTAGAGTTTAATCAAGAAAAAACTGGCTCCATCTCAATCATGCCTGAAAACTCTAGATTGTTTGCTGAGGAATATGTTGAAGACTCTGATGATGACAAAGACTCTAAACCTGCACAAGAAGAATTTAAAGTTAACAAGGTTTCTAGTCAAATATTGCCTTCTGGAACAATTGGATGGGGCCTGCTGATATTAGATTCAACTGGCAGATTTGTTATCGATCAAACCAAAATTGATCAACACATTGAAGAAATGAAGTTCCAATTGTCCAAAATCTCCTCTATACTCTCTTGGGTCCGTGCATACAACAGCTATGTCAGCAGGTTTTTGGTAAACAACTTTGGCAAACCGTCGCACACTTTGGGAGTCCAGCACGTTGAAAATATAATCAAAACTTTTAAGCGCATCAACAAGGAAATCATCCCAGCTGAGTTCAATGGTGATGTTGTCAAATACCTTGACCATCAAATACACAAACAGTTTCCTTCTCAGTCTGACTCATCTGGCTATGGGAAGCTGTTTGAAACGCCTCAAAACATCCCAACAGGTTGGTTTTACCTTACCAACAATCATGGGGGTCTAGAACTTGTCAATCCTATTTTCATGTACTCATCAATCATGACTGCCCACCAAATGGACCGCAAGAATTTAAAGGAGCGTGGCCAGCCTCCCATCAAACCCTTTTTTGAGCCGGCAATTGAAGAAACTTTTGAGCAGTACTACAAAAAGAAAAACAATTGGTTAAAGGGCAAGTGGAATTCTACTGTTGCTCCCTCTAACGATATTTTGTACAAAGTAAACCCGGATCGTTCCACGTTCCCTTCTTTCCAGGAATACATTGACAATGGCAAGGCTCCTGAAAAGTATTTCAATTGGTGGCTTCAAAAGTACATTTGGTTATGTTCACAACCTGAACTAAAAACCTTTTTTTTCAGTATAGATAGCAAGGAGGGTCATATTTCAACAGTAAGTTTCCAAAGACCTGGCGACACGGATAACGCATTGGGTCTTGCTCATGCAAACATTGTTGCTTCATATTATTATGAAGAAATGGTAGACAAATGGGGATCAGTCAATCCCATCTGGGAAGAATGTATGCCATTGGGATTACTGGATTTATGGAAAAAGCAACGTATTGTATGGAAATAATTATATTGTACTATGTACACAAATATCTGAATTTTATTTTATCCAAAGTTTTATCTTGCCCTTTTTTAAAAGTTTAAACAAAAAATTCCATCTTGTTGAATTATTAATAATTCAGACTTTCGTTTTTACTAAGTTTAAACTAGTTCTTGTAGAATGTATTATGTAAGAATGTTTATAAGTTTGTTTTTGATGATAGAGCAATCGTGGTTTTTTTTTTTTGTGTGACCTGTTGACAAACATCAATTTGAATATCGCAACCCCCCCTTTTTTTTTTAATTCTTTCTTCTTACCATCTTTATATTTTAAAGAAAAAAATTTTAAACAACTCAATTATTTCATTTTCCAATTTATAATACCAATTTTAACAATGTCTGCTAAAGAAGAAGCTATTCTTACAGAAGTTCCTGATCCAACTAACCTTCTTATCTCTAGACTCGACAGCTGGATTCATGCTGTCGGCATCTTTGAGGACTATATTGAAACGCACATTACGATGCAACATAACATTTCTTCTGGATTGGAAAAGACTCGTAAAGCCATTGCCGACGCTCCTCGTTTCGACTTTACAGATGCTCCCTCCTCTCAACAACAATCTCCTGTCAACTCTCCAATTCCATCCAGAACAAATACTCTCTCGCCTGCACCCACCACCACCTCAGCTGGAGAAGGCAGCGTTGGAATTGCTGAGTCCTTTGGAACTCTTCGTACAATGACTGATACCCTCATCAACAAATCTGCCGAAACAGAAAAGAGTCTGAAAACAGCCGTCTTGCCAGAACTCCACACCCTCAAGTCCGAGATTGAAAAACACGTCAAGGGCCTCAAGTCCAACGGCGTCAAGCAATCCAAGGACATTGAAAAGGCAAAAGCCACTACTCTTCAAACAATTGAGCTGTTGGGCCAACATGCTTCCTCCTTCTCCATCACATCAGGTGGTGGCCACAGACACGACTGGAAGTATGACCCCTATGTCTTGTATCGCAAAACCTTGTGTGCTATTGATGATCAGCTGACCAAAGAAAACACGCAGATTGATTCCATTGTTTTTGCCGAAAAGAGTATTGAGACTCTTGAGCGACATATTGTTCAAGTCATCCAGCAAGCAACCCACCTTTTTGAGCAAATCCAAGCTGCCTACCTCAACACTGCGCTTTCCAGCTACTCTGGCATTGCCCAAGCCTTCAGCCAGATCCCTCCAGAGTCCGAGTGGAGCAAGTTTGTTAGCAAGAATTCAAATATCTTGATGCCATACGACAGACCTCACCGCAATATTGCAAACATTCAGTTTAATAATGATAACCATCCATCTACAAAACCCATTCTCGAAGGTGTTCTTCTCCGCAAGGAAGGCAAGATCCTCAAGTCTTACTCCAGCGGCCACTACGTATTGACCCCATCTTTGTATCTTCTCCAATACTCCAGCAACAACTATGTCAAGGACCCAGAGCCCGAGTTTGCCATCTTTATGCCTGATACCACCATTGGCGCTCTCTCCATCAAGGAAGGCAAATACAAGTTTACTGTCCAAGCAAAGGACGGAACCAAAACGGTAGGTCTTGGAACAAAGACTTATACTTTGAAGGCAAACTCTGTCAGTGAAATCAATCAATGGTATGAAGCTCTTTCCACTGCTGCCTCTGGCAAGATTCCACAATTTTCTTCTGCCCCACAACAACAAGTTGAACAACCTGCTCCACAACAATTTGAACAACCTGCTCCTGTTCAGCAACAACAAGTTCCTATTGAACAAGAACAACGTGCTGTTCCTCCTCCTCCTACTCAAAATACCAATGCCCCAATGACTGCTGAGGAAAAAGAACTTGCTCATATGAATGAAACAATGAGCCAAACAACTTTAAAATAAACAAGAAATCTTTTTTTTAAAGAAAAAAGATAAGAAACATTTTGATTAGCTAATTTTTTTTCTAATATATATATTTATGATTTATATGTAATACAAAGTTTTTAATAATGAAATTGAAGATAGTGATGTAAAGACTTGAACTATTACAGTTTATGGAAATGGAATTCATGACGTCATCAAATTGAGTTTGAATTAAACATTAAGCATATATCAAAGATATTTCCTAGTTAAAAAAAAAGCTTCTTTTTTTGGTATAATAAAGGGTACAAAAAATTAACAACTATTACTTTATTGTTTAAACATTTTTCAAAAATTAAAAACCATTTGTAATGAAAAAAAAAAGAATTAATTGTCGTGATAATATCTAAACAGACCTTTAATAGATTTATGAAAAAGTTCATGCTCCCAAAAATTATTATTGTTATGATCGTGATCACGATTATACAAGTCTATTAGATAATCATTACCCCAAAAATTCTCTATTCTTTATAAAAACAATAGCATAATAATAATGCCTTATGCGATTTTTATTAACAAAAGAGTTGTAATGATTTATTATATACTACAGACAAAAAAAAAACAACCTATATTAAGAATTTTATTTTCTTCTATCAATTCAATTGATTTCTCTTTCTTTCTTTCTCTTCTTTTTCTTTAACCTTATTCTTTCTTCTCTAAGGGCGCTCTTCTTCTTCATGATATTTCTTCATTGATCTTTCTTCTCTAATACTGCTTTTTTAATACTGCTTTTTTTTTTTTTTAAACTGATTACTCTTCTTTTATATTTATCTATCTATACATAATCTAAAAGTATGACATTTTATATTCAACAGTATCATAATTCTTCCAGCACCGACGACACCGACGATACCGACGACAATAACGACAATCAACAACAACAACAACAAAAAGAAAAAGAAGAAGAAAGAAAAAAATATCTAAATGAACGACTTTCCACTATTGAAACAGTTATTACCAATATCTGTTGCCATTTCTCTCTTAAAGAAGTTTGCACTCTAGCTCTCAGTACTGTCCGACTAGTTTGTACCACTGACAACAAACATATTGCTGATCAAGACATTAACCTTGTTATGGCCTCAATTCTTATCCACGCCTGTCGAGAATTTTCCAAAAACAATAAAAACAAGAAAAATAAAAAAAAGAATATGAAAAAGAATAGTGTCTTTTTACAACAACAACAACAACAACAACAAATTGAGGAAAAGATTTTGAATCTTTTGGGGATTTCGAAATTTGAGTTTTTGGAGTTTTATGTGACGCTTCGTGCTGTCATTGCTCATACCTTGAAAGGTAACAAGAAGACTAGTGATGATAATGAAGAAGAAGAAGAAGAAGAGGAGGATGAAGAGGAAGAAGAAGAAGAAGTAGAAGAAGATGAGGATGATGATGATATAATTATTGAAAAAGTTGAAAAAGTGGTTGAAAAATCAACAACACCAAAAGTTGTTGAACCTCTTCAAATTCCTACTCCTCCTACCGATAACCAGCACCAACAAGAAGAAATTGAATCCACTAGTAACAAATCTGACTCTGACAAGGAAGAAGAAGAAGAAAAAACCCCCTCTGGCACTGAAACCGATTCTACTACTGATGACGACGAATGGGATGAAGAAAAAGAAGGATATGATGCCAAAAAACTTGCAAGAGAAATCGAAAGTTTGTTTTATGAAGAGTGGGAACTTGATATGCTTGAAGAGTCGTCGTCTAGTACTAGCAGTAATACCCTTTTTGTTGAAACTGATGATCATCATGTTCAAGAAAAAAAAGAAGAAGAAGAACAACAACAACAACAACAAAAGACTAAAGTAATTAAACCTAAGGCTTCTAAAGTTGAAAAAAAGTCTAAGAAACAGAAAAAGTCTGGTTCAAATAATGGGTTGGCTTTGGTTGCGCCATCTGCTTCTGCAAATAAAAGCTCTACTACTTCTTCTGCGAGCACCACTAAGTCTAGTAGTACTTCAAACACCAAGTCGAATAGTACCTCAAACACAATGTCTAATGATTCTTCAAACACCAAATCCAACAACTCTTCTAACACCGCCAAATCTAACAGTTCTTCCAACACTGCCCAATCTAACAATGAGTCTACAACAACCAACACCACCTCATACTCTACCTCTTTAACCACTTCCACTACCAATACTCGCCCCATCATCAACAACCCTACTACTTCTTCCTCCAACCAACCCCCTCCAAATTCCAACCCAGAAACTCTTACCCCCCTAGCAACCGACTCATCACTCCCTCCACCACCCTTTTCTCCCACAATGTCTGCCCAAGAAGCAATCAAGCTAGGCACCGCCCGCGCCATGCTAACTCGGCACACAATAATCCGCCGGTACTGCTGCGCCCAACAGTATTCTCAAGAAATAGTTTCTGCTGCCGAGTTTGTTGACGAGCAGCTTGACTCGACATTAGTTTTGGGCAGCTCTGCTCCGGACTCTGTTGCTCTTGCTTGCATTTTGTTTGTGCTTAAACTTTTTGGTGTCAAAGGCATGACGATTAAAAAGTTTGCAAGAGGAGGGTATGTGTCGATGACTACTATTAGTAAGACGCTGAAAAAGGTGGTACAGGTAAAAGATTTGTTGGTGAAGAAGGAGTGGATTGAAAGTGGCAAGGCGGATTTGAGGAGACTTGAAAAGCTTGGAGCTAAAAAGTGAAAAATGAAGGAAAACAAAAGGTGACTTTATTTTTTTTTTTTTTTTTGAATGAGTTTTTTTTTTATTATTGTTATTGAATGAGTTTTTTTTTTTTTTATTATTATTATTGAATGAGTTTTTTTTATGATTGAATGCACACTCTATTTATTATTTGTTTATTGATTGAATGTTTGTTTTTACTTGAATGTACAATATGTATTTTGTAAACAAAAAAATCTACAACAATAATTTTTTTTTTTTTTATGTTCAAATGATAATTATTAAATATATTTCTAGATCTTATATGTTATATGGAAAAATAAGCACGCCTTCTATTTCAACCTGTCTCTTTTTTTTTTTTTTTGTCAAATTAGTCGTCTATATAACAATACAATCGAAATCAGTCAGTTCCTAAATTACATAATGGAACTAAATGGGTTTCCTCCAGGGATAGGGCTTAAATAATTTCAACCCACAATTCTTTCAACCACCTTACCAAAAAAAATAAAAAAACAAAAAACCTATCAATGTCCTCAATCATCAACTCAAAGAAAAAAAAATTGAGCTGTAAAGCCCAGATTTGAGTGGTACGGGAATCGAACCCATGTCACTTGCTTGGAAGGCAAGTATGATAGCCACTACACTAACCACCCTATTGGTTGAAAAAAAATATCACTACGTCAATCAGACAAAAATATTCTGGAAACAGATTTCATGATAAAATGAAATGAAATTTACTAAATATCGAATCAATTTACTAGAAACTGTAATCAAAGTCATATAGAAAATCCCAATACTCTGTCAACTATTGCCTATCTATATTTCTAAAAACTTTCAATAACTTTGAACGGAGTTAATAAAAAAAAAAAAAAAGAGATGATATATTATAGACTGACTATAATAGAAAGCTATTTCCTCTCACAATAGCTTTCATTTTGGATTACATAATAGCCACGCAATTCCGGATAATCTCTATCTCTCGGAAGATGAATTTCTCATTCAATATTTTTGGGTTTATTGTAGCAACCATCATAGATTTTTACCGAATTCTTCAATTAAATACCGCTTGTCAAATGAAAAAAAGGTCAATTGAGTTGGTTCAGCGGTGTTTTCTTTTAAGAGAGATTTATTTCTACCTGTTATAGTCAGGAAATTGAAAACCCCCCCACATATTCTTACGTTTGTTTTGATGGTTTTTGTATGAAAAAAGTGTATTGGTGTGGTTCTCTTTAACTATGGACTTTTGCAGAAAATAACTCACTATAAAATATTTCGCAACGTTTCTATTTTTTTCCTTTTTTTTTTTTTTTTTTATTCTCACCACCCTCTTTTTTATTCTTCTTTTTCTTCCAACACCTCAATTACAAATTTTTCTATATCTAATAAATCTACAAATTATTTATTCCATCACCAATTCTTCAATTGATCTCTTCTTTCATTTTAAAAAAAAAATAATATACAACAATGGCATCTAAACCAGCTGGATTCTGCTGCACTCAAGGCTTCAAACATAGCGGGGAAGCCACCGGCTCCTTTGTCGAAATCAACGGCATCGAATGCTACGTCACTGGTGACGAGTCCAAGGCCTCAGAATACACACACATCATGTTCACCGACGTTATCGGTCACCGTTTCATCAATGCCCAACTCCTCTGCGACGAGTACGCAAAGACCACCGGCGCCTACGTCATTGCTCCCGATCTTTTCAAGGGCGACCCTGTTCCTCTCAACAAGCCAGAGGGCTACGACCTCATCCGTGACTGGTTCCCCCAGCACGTCCCAGAAATTACTCAGCCCATTGTTGACAAAATCACTTCTGGCGTCAAGGAAAAGTATAGCCCCAAGTATACTGTTGCAACAGGCTTTTGTTTCGGCGCAAAGTATGCTGTCCGATGCCTCGGTGCTGGATTGGTTCAGGCTGCTGCTGTGTTCCATCCTTCCTTTGTTGAAATCGATGAGGTCAAGGCTATCAAGGGTCCTCTATTTATTGCTGCTGCTGAAACTGATACCATTTTTACTGTTGAGTTGAGACACGAGACCGAAAAGGTACTTGCTGAAGTTGGTGCAAAGTACAGAATCACATTGATGCATGGAGTCGAACACGGCTTTGCCGTCAGAGGTGATATCTCTGTTCCTTGGATCAAGTACGCTAAGGAAAAGGCCTTTGCTGATGCCGTTGACTGGTTCGACGTTTCTAAAAAGATTGAATACAATTGAATTTTAGTAAAGATATAAATAAATTTATATTATTAATTGAGTTTTTTTTTCCAATTGTTTAATATCTCTCATTCTTTTGTTGGGATATATAATCTGTAACAAAGTTCCGACATACAAAAATGTAACACATTTTCTTATCTTAAAAAAAAAACATTTCATTTATTTCATTATATTACACATTTTAAATAGTACAAAAATTATCTACTAACTTAAAAACAAAATCTAAAACTTTTCACCTTTAGCAATCTTGGCTTCACCGTACTTCTTGACACGGATAGACATGACAGAGATGAAACCAGTGGTGTCGGTAGGATCAAAGTCAGTGAGTTCGTCCATAGAAGCTTCAGTAGCATCGTATAATTTTTCAGTTTCAGAAGATCTGCCCAAAATGGTGAGAGATCCCTTGTAGGCTCTGACACGGACTTGGCCATTGACAGTGATTTGGGAAGGTGGGATGAGAGCACGGACGTAGTCACCTTCGGGAGAGAAGTAAAGACCGTTGTAGAGAATCTTGGAGAAGGTAGGAGTGACAAAGTTGTCTCTGATGGCACGGACTTCACGGTCCAAAACAAGACCTTCCAAGTCAATGTGAGCAGTTCTGAGAATGGTGAGACCGGGGGTTTCGTAGCAGCCACGGGACTTGATACCAATGAATCTGTTTTCGACAATATCGATACGACCAACACCGTTTCTGCGGGCAATCTTGTTGGCGGTAAGGAAGAGTTCGACTGGGTCAGTAACAACCTTGTCTTGTTCGTAAGTGATCTTGACTGGGATACCAGCCTTGTATTCAATGGTAAAGTCTTCTGGGGTATCTGGAGCGTCGGTAGGGTCGACAGTGAGCTTCCACATGTCCTTTGGTGGAGTGGTGTCTGGGTCTTCCAAGATACCAGCTTCGTAAGAGATGTGGGCCAAGTTTTCATCGGTGGACCATGGCTTGGCCTTTGTTTGGGCAACTGGGATACCCTTTTCGGTAGCGTATTCAATCAAGTCCTTTCTGCCAACAAACTTGGCAATGAATTCAGGGTCTCTCCATGGAGCAATGACCTTGACATCAGGCTTGAGTGCGTAAAAGGCAAGCTCGAATCTGACTTGATCGTTACCCTTGCCGGTGCATCCGTGGGAGACAGCAAAGCAGCCTTCTTCTCTGGCAACATCGATTTGGGCACGGGCAATAACTGGACGGGCCAAAGAGGTACCCAAAAGGTAGACGTTTTCGTAGATGGCGTTGGATTGAACAGCTGGGAAACAGAGCTCTTCGACAAATTCTCGACGAATATCCTTGACGACGAACTTGGTGGCACCGATCTTGATGGCCTTTTCACGAGCAGCTTCAAAGTCTTCTTCTTGACCAACATCAGCCATGAAAGCGACAACTTCGTAGCCTTGCTCAATGAGCCAAGCGAGAATAACAGAGGTATCGAGACCACCGGAGTAAGCGAGACAGACCTTTCCTTTGCTCATTTTTTGTATGTGTGTATATATGTTTTTGCTGTTTAATTGGGGTGAGAGGAAGAAAACGGGAAATTTAAAAAAAAAAAAAATGTGATAGGTTTAAGTCGAAAAAGAAAAGGAAGAAAAGAGAGGATTAGGGGTAGATTTTATACTCATAAGGAAAAATTTTTTTTTGTTTTTTTCAGACAATGAGTAATTCGATACACACACAACATGGTGAAAAATGAAAAAAAAAAATCAGTCATATCTGAATTCTCGTGACTTTTTACTTTGCTACTTTGGTTTATTACATTTGCTGTTTTCCATAGTTTAAATTTGTCTTTATTTCTACTTCTAAAGACATTATTCTATCATTTATTACTATATGGTTCGTTTGACGAATCAGAGCTTTGTTGACTACTACTAGAATGACTTTTTTTATATTGTCTCGGTAATGTTACACTGAGGTGAAAAAAAATAGAATTAAATATACAGTTATCACTGATAAGTGTTCACGTGACCAGATCTCTACTCGGAGCAATGATTGGTCAACGGTTTTTCAACGGCGGTTATAACAGGCTATTCTATTGAAAAAAATCCGATTCTGTTTCATATCTACAACTGTGTAAATCAAAACATTTCAAAATGTGTGAAAAAAAATAAAATTGTGGAAATTGTGATAAGATTGATTGTATAAATATATAGATAAGAAAAATTTTCATCTTGAAAAATTTAAAAAAAAATAAATCTAAAAGTTTTATTTGCTTTACTCGTTTTCGGCAACTACCCAGAAGTTTTTCAATTCTGGATATTCTTTGTACAATTGCTCTGTAACAGCAGAGTCTTCAATTCTGACACCATATTGAGCAAATGGAGGGCTAAGCAAGGCTTTTTGGGCTGCTTGAACTGCTTGTGCAGAAATACTATTAACCAAACTAGCTACTCCGGCATCACTAGAAGAAGCAGCCATGATCTTGACGTATGCGTTTCTAATGTGTGGACCAACCTCCTTAGCTGCAGCTTGGGCAATAGCTGTAACATCGTACTTGTTGCGGCTAGATTTCACAATGTTTACCATAGCGTTGAAATCCGGTCTCTTTGTAGCGTAGGCAAGAACGCTGCCTCCATTGTGTAAAAGTTCAGAGGCTTTTGGGATTTCCAGTTTGCCTGGAGCGTCAACAGTCTTTAAAGCGTTTTCATAAAACTGGGAAATCTTTTGGTCGGTGGTTACGAAACCAACAAGCTTGTGGACGTCTGCGCTAGCTTGGGATTCTGGAACATTGGCGGAACGTGCGTTAATGATTGACTTGGCTAGTCTGTCTGCGATTTGGTTGACCATTTGGCCTTGGACTACACCAAGTGTAACTGCCATTGATAACAAACAAGTTTTAACTGAAACCATCTTTTTTTTTTTTATTTTTAATTGTATAAAGTGTATTTTTCACTGATATTTTGAAAAACAAGCATCTTGGAAATGCTCTTCTTTTATAATTGTAATAATTAAATTGTTCAATTTTGTTTAAAATCAATTGAAATTACTAATTTCCTTTTTCGAGAACGTATACAATTAGTTTCATTGAACTTTTGAAAAAGCTGAAAACCAAGCCTTTACATGATTATTGTTTATTACAATTATTAAATCTCATTTATATAATACATTTAATTATGGCGAAGGTTCATTATTAATTTTTTGAAAAATAGCCAATCTGTAATGCTTCTACACCCTCAAATATTTATTCTGTTAATTTTGGAATATTGGAGTTTCCAAAAGCATCAAATCTCAGTAATTATAGCTTGAAAAATAAACAATGAATTTACTTTGCCCCCTCTTAAAATCACTTCTCATATTGCAAATTTAAATTAATCAATCAAAAAAGTTTGATAATAATCAATGCTAAGAATAATAAAACTTTAATCATCAAATTGATATTTATAAATAAATAGTAACTAAATAGTAATAATAATAATACAAATGAATTTTGGATTTATTCATTATGAAATAAAAAGGCATTAAGATCATATCGGAGATTCAGGGATGTCGAGAACTTTTTTCACAAACTCATCAAGCCTTTTATAAAAGTTGGGAAAACTTGGATTCAAAATTGCTAAGGTTGCTGCAAGAAATAGAAACAGTACTATTGGAATAAATGGTACGACTCTTGGGACTAGTGAATAATCAAGTTGTTTAAGATTAGTTGTTTGGGGTATTACTTCCGATTCTTTTGCAACAGATACCGAATCGTCGATATCTTCTATTGCTTTGAGATTTTGAACGTCATCAGTGTTATTATCACTAACACTGCTCAAAAGAAATTTGATGGTGGTTGCATAGCTCTTTAAAGACTCATCGAGATCAACTGGCTTGTTACTATCTAAAGCGGATGTAGTAGTAGATTCTCCAAATTGTCTTTTGACAGAATTAATACTGACAAGCTCATTTATAGCCGTTTTCAGCTCATCTGTGGAAAACTGGGAAAATAGTTCTTCTGCAAACTTTTCGTATTCGCTTGGTTCTTTTTTCACCGGCAATGGCTCATCTTCTTCAGTCTTGTCGCCATCATCATTTTCATCGCATTGAGTTGTTGCTGTTGTTTCATTAGAACTAGATCGCTCTTTTAATTCTATTTCGTTGTCTTCTGATTGCTTTTTGCGTTCTAGCAAGTTTTGGTTCGCCTTGTTTGTTTCGCCAGCAAGTGGTGTTGTTGTTTGTGTGTTTATATCTTCCCTTTCTTTTGCAGCAAGTTGTTGGAGTTGAAATTTGATTTCTTCTAGCTCTTTGCTAAAGCTAGCAAGCTCTTGTTTGACAGCTTCAGTAGATGGGCTACTGTCTATATTAGCTATAGAATCATCTTGTTTCTTCCCCGGACTTTGATTGGGAGAAGATGAACTCCCTTTAGACCGTTTGCTGAAAGCTATTGCGATTCCTGCAAGGTCTTGTATCAGTCCAGTCTTTTCGATGACTGCCGCTTTGTCTTCAGCGTCTTCGTCATAGAAATGTATCATTGAAGAGCTCCGAGAGTGGTCAGAGTATTGCGAAGACGTTGATGATAATCGCCTTAAATGTCTGCCATTACTCAGCACTTTGGGACTGTTTGGCCCCCTATTTATGGAGCTGATTGAGTTTATTGATGATCGTCGACTTGAACTAGCGTTGTTCAAACTGTTGTGTCTACTACATAAAACTGGTGACGATGGTAATGGAGAATCAACTCTTTTAGATTTCGATGATATAGTATCTAATCTATACCGTGCTATTGACCCGTTGTTTGTAGCATTATCAATAGAAGCGTTGTCGTTTTTATTTTCATTTCCGCCTAGAAAGTCCCGCTTACTTCCATTAACACGGTTATTTGGAAGATTAACAGACGGCATGAGTTGGCTTGTAGATGATTGAATACTTGGCCGTAAATTTGAGCTAAAAGAGTGGCTTTGTGCTGGGCCATGTTCGGCGTGGTCATAGAGTGTGCTGGGATGATGTTTGGTTGAGGTATCAGTGGCTTTAAGATTATTACCAGTGTGAAATTGTTCAGATGACTGTAAACGCGTATCTGCGTGAAAATGCTGCATATCTTCATTATCTAATCCCAACAGCGAAGCAGATGCAGGACGAGGTCTAATCAACGGCAACGACTTTCGATACAAACTAGGGCCATTATTTTGCTTTATATTGTTGTTTGAGCTTGTGATATTACTGTAAGCTGTCTTGGGACTCGTATTTCGATCTGTTTGCTGAATACTCTCTTCTACTTTCCGCCTTGCGAGATCCAGTAAATATTTTCTACGCGTCGATGAGCCTATTAACGGTGCAGGCCGCTTTATCTGACCAGTATCGTTCTCAAAGTGCTGTAGATTAGGAAATTCGTTATTTGAGCGAAGTGTCATCTGGCTTCTTGGTCGCAAATCTTTAGATCTTTCGTCATTTTTACGATCTGGGCTAGGGGGGTTGGAGCGCGATCTCACTGAGACAGCGTTTGTATTGATATTATCACTTCTAAAACTTCGACTGCTACTAGAACGTCGCTGTCTTGAATGATGAGACCCGAATCCGGCAGGTGGATTAGTCTTTTTGTAGCGTAAATCTAAAATACTTCGACCGCTTGTAAAATTGTTGGTTCTTGGGACTGTAGACACGTCAGTTGTTGCCATTAGTGGTGATTTGGAACGATTTGTAGATCTTGGGAGATCCGACTGGCGATTAAAGGAAAATTTTAAGGGTGCAGAATCTCTGTTGAAATTAAATTCTTTGTTCTCATACGGGGTATTGATGGTATGATTTGATTGTTGAATAGCTTTGTATTTAGTCAAATGCTCTGACTCAGAGTCTGATAAACAAATTCTTAGGTTGGCTCGAGCTCTAGAGGCAGAACCTTTTGTTATAAAGGTTTCAATATCTGAATATGATCTAGATTTTTTCAGATGGTGGGTATTGTTCAAACGCGTTATTATATTTGGCGAGCTGTCAAATGAACTATTGCAGGTGGTGGGTAGTGTAGAAGAGAAAATTGGCATTGTGGAAAAAACGCCAGAATATAGTGGAGGAAAAGGAAACTTCAAAATTTTAATTGCTTTGTGTTCCCAGCCTTGTCCCTCCAAAGACAAACTTCTTAAACCCTTCTCAACAAACTTCTTTTTTAGTTCTTCAGAAGGTGCTTCAGCATAATACTTTTGGCCATAATTAGTTTGTGGTGTCAAACGTTTTTTGATTGGAGTTGTTTTCTTTGGAGGGTCAAGAATACCTGTCAAAGTATCGATTCCTAATTCAGAGGCAAGATCCATGCCAGTCTCATTATTGTTATAAATCAAAGATCGATTAGATTTTCTGACCACCTTTGAAAGCAGTGGAGATTGAAATATCGAATCATCAACAGTCATTTTGATATTGAAAAATTCTCAAGGAAAGAAAAGAAAAAAAAGAAAAATGTGGAAATTTGTTTTTATACACTCTAAGGTAACAGAAACCAACCTGATTAGAAAATTAATCATTATATTAAATTAGCCATAGTATACAAATATATCAATTATATAGCCTGATTCATCAGTTATTAAAAAAAAAATAATAGTGAGCAAATTCTATTAAAACTTATAAAAAAAACATTAATAATTCCCATTAAAGTGCTGCATTTATTCCTTGACAGCATATTCTCTTTGGAACTTGTCGTTGATGTTGACCAAGTAGTAAGTTCCGGAAGGAAGGTTCTCAATAGAACCAGTAGGAGTGAAATCCTTTTGAAGGTGAATCTTTTCACGAAGAGCAATAGCAGCTTCAAATTCCTCTGGACTTTGGATAGCTCTGCTGTCCAATTTGTTCTTGAGATCAAGGTTCTTGACAATGTCAGAAATGTCACCCTTGACAACAAGAGAATAGAAACTGGCAGCCAAACCAGAACCGTAAGAGAACAAACTTATTCTCTTGCCTTGCAAGTTTTCAGTTGGAACGAAAGTGAGGAGAGAAGCCAAACTTGAAAAGACACTGGCAGTGTACATGTTACCAGTGTTGGTAGGTCCAATCAAACTTGGAGCCATTCTCTTAGCAGACTTGTCCTTGACGAGTCCAACAAGAACCTTTTCAAGGTTCTTGTCAACCAAAGATTGTTCATAAGTCAATCCTTGTAATTCTTCAGGCAAGTCCAAAGCAGACTTGTCATTGAGCCAGTCGTTGTAAAAGAGTCTGGCAAAAGACTTGCTGACCAACTTGCAGGTTGGGACGTGGAAAACACTGTAGTCAAAACGGTCCATACCGGAGGCAGTGGTTCCGCTGAGGCCCTTCTTAGCAGCCTTCTTGTTGTAAGCTTGGTAAGCCTTGTCCAAGGCTTTGGTGTAGCAGGTCAAGGAGAAGTGACCATCGACGACTGGGTATTCACTAGTGAAATCTGGCTTGTAGAAATCGTAAGCATGTTCCATGTGGGAACCGTGAACAGGGTCAAAGACCAAAGGAGCGTCTGGTCCAATAAGGAAGGCGACGGCACCGGCACCACCAGTAGGTCTAGCAGCACCCTTTGAGTAAATAGCAATATCACCAGCAACGACAATTGCGTCTCTTCCATCCCAGGATGAAGATTCAATCCAGTTGATGGCATTGAATAATGAGTTGGTGCCACCGTAGCAGGCGTTGACAGAGTCGATACCTTCGATGTCAGAGTTTTCGCCAAAAAGTTGCATCAAAACGGATTTGACAGACTTTGACTTGTCTAACAAAGTCTCGGTGCCAACATCGAGTCGGCCGATGGAGTTAGGGTCGATGTTGTTTTTCTTCAAGAGGTTTGAAACTGCTGTAAGGGCAAATGAGTATATATCTTCACGGTCATTGACGAAAGCCATATTAGTTTGGCCAAGACCAATGGTGAATTTACCAGCGGGGATGTTGCTAAATTTTTCAAGTTCAGTTTGGTTTACAGCCTTATGAACATCAAGAAAAAAAAATAGGGGGAATTTGATACGATTAGATAAGAATGATATAAGAAAAAAAAAACACACACACACACTTTAGCGCACAGCCGTCTGATGCAATACTACACATTTTTTTTTTCATATTATTCCAACAAAAATCAGACTAGGAGGTTTAGCGAAATGATATTTTTAATAAGTGAAAAAAGTTTCGACATCAGAGCAAAGCCAAAAATGAAAACCTTGAAAGTGCAAATAGGCCACCAAAAGGCCAATACATGTGTCAACACTTTTGGCCTTGATTTTTAAAGTTTTCACAAGGGATCGTTGCTCCGCAGTTTGTAAAAGGGTATTAAAGACAGGAGATACCGAGCCAATCAAAATAGCATCAAAGAAAGCCTGTACATGGTAATTGTATAGATACTAATCAAGAGTAGCTGGCTCGTAGGGATGTGCACTTAGTGTGTGAATTGAAGGAATGAATAATAGACATACCTGACCAGGAATATATATTTCAAAGGCTTTGATCCCAATATTTTGGGGACGTTCAATAGATGATGAGGTCATGATTGGATCTAGTAAATTTTATCTGTAAGTTTGTCTAAAGACTCGGCGATTACACACAAGAATTGGATTCTAAAAACAGTATCTAGTGAGAACTGATTGAGAGGTAGTGAATTAGAAGATATAATCGTCTAGAGTAATAAAAAAAGGAAAAGAAGGAAAAAAAGAGGTCTAGGAAAAAAAAAAGAAAAAAAAGAGGAAAAATCAAAGGTTTATATACAAGGGGGGGGGGGGGCAACAATTTGGTGATGGGTTAAACAGTGTCTAAAATCAAATCATTCTTGAAAAAAAAAAAAAAAAAAAAAGAACACCATAAAACAGCGCGCACACCTTCATCGCACTGTTATATAATTTTTTTTTTACTACCATCAATCGTTATATCATTGGCTTTGAGATAAACATGTTATATATAAAAAACAAGGCATTTTATTACCCTATCATTTTTTGCCTAGGATGTATTATGATGCAATATAAACCTGTAATTTCTGTACAACTTAAACTTTATACAAGTCTCCGCTTGTTTGGGTACGTCGGTTATTGAATTAGTCTAGGCCGTTTAAAAAATACCCATGATTCAACTTTTGAGAAGTATTTTTTTTTTTCTTAATATGATACTAAACTTTCAGTATCTTTTGTAACTTTTAAACTAAGCGTACACTCAATTCAACTCAATCAATCAAATCAATCCAACAAATAAACTGTTATCACTGTTAGCGCTGAGTCAGTCAGTATGCTGTCATTACCCCTCAAGTTTAGATTTTTTTTTACACACTTTGCTTATCAGTTTATCGCAATACTGCGATTAAATTATTATTTTTTACACACAAAACCAACCAAAATCAGTAATGATAGAATCACACACACATCTCTATATACAATTAAAACAGCTTCTCGGTGCCATAATACTTTGCGTACAATCCAACAGCCTTCATGGTAAATGCAAATTTATAGTTGGGATATTCAATGCCACAGGAATGGTTGAATACACCCTCAACGTGATTATATCCAAATGAACCATCCTGCTTCTGCTTCGACATGATGAATCTAACACCTCGTTTAATAACTTCTTGGTCCGGATACCCAGCCAAAATCAACATAATGACTGCCCATGATGTTTGCACTACTTGGCTGCTGGTGTGACGAACATAAGTAAATAATTCACTAGAACGAATACTTTCCGCCCATCCACCATCTTCTTCTTGCCTAGCAACGATAAAGTCGCAGCCCTTTTTGACAACATCAGAGTTTTCGTAGTTGTAGCCAACAGTCTCTAGAGCCTCAATTGCAAACATTCCAGCATAGGTATGGCATACACCCCAGCTACCGTACCAACTGCCATCACTATTTTGATATCTAATGATGGACTTGATAGCGTCGTCTATGGCTTGTTTAACTTCATCGCGTTTGTATGAGTAGTACTTTGCAAAGTAATGAAGTCCCAATACTGAAGAATCTGTACACTCAACATATGGATATTCCACCATAATATTTCCAAAAACTTCGGCCGGATTCAACAATTCCAACTTTGGACTAGCTTTGATTTTCTCATAAGAGGCAAAGGAGCCGTAGTGGAAGCTACCCTTGTTTTGCAAAGTAAGCAAAACATCAATAGCCTTGCATAATCGCTCTTCCGGGAACTCCTCCTTTAAGAATTCATAACCTGGCAAGTTTTGCACCATGATAATAGCCTTGACGGCTTCTGCAGTGCAGTCACTAACCGTAAAACCTTGAGTTTGTGTGGAAAATGGAAACCCTCCAACACGCTTATCGCGGAAAGAACCTTCAACACATTCTTCAACAAATTGAGATCTCGTAAGGAAACGATACGCTTTAATGATAGTATCTCTAAACCCTGGGACATCTTGCAAGTTCGTTAGAATGGCATACTGAACAATAAAAGCCACATCCCACACTTGAACACCGTTTGTTCCGTTCATCATTAGCCCATCTGGCGTCATATACAAAAAGTCTGGCCAGCGATAGAGAAATCGTTGAAACACTTCGGAATCGGCTCCGAGCTCTTCATATACCACAATTGCATTAAGTGCGTTTGATACTGGAGCAATAGCCAAGTGGTCTGTATTTTGTAAATCCTTGAGAACCAATTCAAATGCATAGTCGCAAGCCTTTTTCAATAGCCATTTAGGTCGGAGTTTTTCGTAGTAAATAAGCGCCTTGTTTGCAACATCAAGTAATTTGGAGTGGGGGTAGTACAGATCAACACCATTGACGTAGTTACGATATTTTGAAAAATCAATGGTATCATATGGAACTTTGTAAATTTCTTCTCTCAACTCTTTCAATAATGGCGTAAGCTCCATCTTCTTGCGTAGAGCTGATAGGTAGCCTAAGGGAAGATAGATGGCTCTAGTATGAACCCACCATCGTCCTGGATGAATTGGTGTGTAATCGTATGGTAATAGCCAAAGATCTGGTGGAGCTGGGTTGACACCTTCCCATTCATACAAGTTTAAGAGAGCCAAGTAGGCTTTCCCCCAATGAGGGTTGCCTCTGGCATCGCCCAATGAATGCAGTTTCTTTCTTGCCTTGGCAGCTAAGGGATGGTCTTTATCAATGCCCAGTATTCTCAAAATGACGTAATTTATGGTTGTTCCATAGACTGTGCTCTTGTCGTAAGTGTGAAGACCCCATCCACCATCGACTGGATGTGCTCTGTTTGCAAGGTAGCGAATAATTTCAATTTTTTCTTCTTCTGAAAATGGCGTGTGGGTATAATACTTGGCTACGACATATCCAATCAACATGAACATTGGGCCTGAGTATTGGCATGGGAATGTTCCGCTATCTGGTTCTTGGATATACGATAAAAATGAAAAGGCGGCAGATGCTGACTTTAACGGGTCCTCAAAGTAGGATTTTTTTCCGTCTTCTGCTTCATATAGTGTCGAAGAAAGTTTAGGGGGGTTAGAAGAAGGAAGTTCTAATTGATACTTTGTATAGTTTGATGGGGGATCCGAAGTCAAGTGATCATCGCTTCTGTTGTATTTCCAAACTTGACGTCCAAGTTCGTCTACTTTTAATCTCCATCGTGTATGGTCAGTCTTTGGGAGATTATAAGTGTCTGAAGGGAAAGTGAAATTCTGAGCGTTGACAGGTTCGTCAGATTGAAAAGTTGATGCCATGTTTTTCTAAAGAGCGAAATTGCAATCTATAGACTATCAAATAGTTTAATAGATGAAACAATTAAAAAAATTATACTTTTAAAAGATAAAACAACGTCTCAGTAACTAAATGGGACTGTTGTTTATAGACTGTAGACTGACGATTGTTGATGATTGTAGATGGTTTAACCCTTAAAATAATTACATTCCTGAAACTTATGGCATTGCATTATTAAGTTTGTTCATGTGATTGAGAAAGTCGTACCGAAAATGTTCAGGTGTAACAGCCGGCTGCAATGTCACTTTCACCATTCTTCTTCTCCTCCACTTCCCCGGTTTGAAAACTGTTATCAGGTACCGCCAATTGAGGCTATCAAGTCCACAACCAATACAATAATTTTTAATTACTTTTTTTTTTTCTTCCTCTTCTTTTTTCTTTTCCCAAACTTGATTACATTGTTAAAAAAATTTTTATACCACAAGATCTTGAAAAGCGATCAACATTTAATTTAGCTTGATATACTCTATAACATTAGCATTTACTACATCCTTAATTGTTCCCATCTTGAAGCTTTACTTTGATACCTTGTTTCAATTTACCAAATAAAAAATGACTTCAAATAAATCAACGGCAAACACAGTTAACTACTTCTTGAAACTTGTGGTTCCAAGGACATTGACAGTAAACACTGAAGAAAAGCTACGAGCTACAGATGCAAACCTCAGCAGTTACGGTTCCAACGATTCAAACTTGGCATTTGTATGTTACGGCCTACTCTTTATCTCAGAAGTTTTGAAGCGAGTGGCTGATTCCTCTCTTTTTTCTCCAGATGCATCCTTGACAAGTCCAGGGGCTTTACTCAGTGCTCAAGCTCTCTTAAAAACACTTTTGGGATCACCCAAAGCATTGGTTGGAACTGCCTCCCAGCTCCGATCTCTCTCCGACTTGATCTCAGACATTAGAATTTTCAACAGATTATGGGGATTGATCCCATTAAGTGTCTGGGCCGTCGATACATTTAAATCTCCACCAAGTGACCCTGTTTTACGATTCATTGCCTACAGTCAAGTGGTAGTTAACATTATCTACCAACCTCTCGAAAACGTTGCTTACTTGGCAATGCACAATGTTTTAGATAATAGCAGCAAATATTTTAACAGCTATGCCCAAGGCAAGCTGTGGATTTACTCATGTTACTTCTGGGCTGCCCATGTCGTCTTGGACTTTTTCAGATTGTATAGAGAATATTCATTAGTCAAGAACGACAAGACTTTGACTGTTGAACAAAAGCAAGCCAAATTGAAGGCCAACAAGTTTGGGTGGATCCAAGGCTTGATCATCAATATTTCCTACTTGCCATTGACTGTTCACTGGTCTTTGGAACAAGGCTGTCTCAACGACATGACTGTCGGATTCTTGGGAGCTACTGCTGCCGCTGCTTCTATCTTCCCAAGATGGAAACAGATCTTTGCAATCAAGGAAGAAGAGCCAAAAGAAAAATCAGAGTAGACGGATTCACAGTACGGTTAGTTATAATAAAAAGAGTATATATAGCTTTTAAAAGTTTTTTTGATTAGTATTCTAGATAATAATATAGATTCCCCGCCGCTCGGTATCTAAAATTTTTCAGTTGGAACATCTATATACTCGGCTCCTAAATTGTGTAGATATCAATTTCACGTGAATTCAAAGTATAAAGCATATTTTCAATAAAATTTAATATGCATCACAAAACAGGGTAACAATCGAATATCTATGATTATACATTAGATGTTTTCTGATTTGTATCATTCAATTATTAGTAAGTTTTTCCGGTAGAATTGACAAAAGGTATCTAATTGGTGTTGAATCATCAATGCAGTTACTCCTTCTTAGAATTGAGTCAGAAGAAAAATCAGTTGCTAAGTTTGATATCTTTGCCCAATGGTAATCAATTGAGTTATCTTGTAGACGCCTTGTCAAGCTACTAATAACAATCAGTAATATGAATCTTTAGAAAAAGTTTTTATACGTAAAAGGATTGAGCAATTATTCAATCAAGTTGGCCAATCTACGTTGTTCAGTATCTGGATAATCTGGGGTATAACTCAGCCGGTAGACAATTAAAAATACAACACGGAAAAACTGCTTGTATGACTACTATTCATCACCTACTGGTTGCCTAACTTTACATAAACAAGATACTTAGGTATTAAACTTTTTTTTTTCAATTAATAATACCAGTCTCAAAAACTTGTTGAATCTTTTTTTAATTTTAATATTATCTTCTTTGTATTTTTCAGTAATCATCAATGTAGCACATGTATCTGGCATAAAAAAAAGTAAGGGAATGGTTAACACCTAAAAGCTATAAACATTGAATATCTTTTAAAAAAAATCACCCCAGATATAGCATCCATGTGAAAAAATGGCTATGTATTTCCCATGGTCAAGCTGCTGTAAAGGTATTGAAATGCAGAAAACATTATATTACACAAGAAAACAAAATTAATGAAATTGATGGTACACAGCAAATTTCTAATCAGCAAGCAAAATTAATTCATAAAAAAAACGAGCATACTAAAGAGTATTCTTGAGTCACCATTTCTTTTTATATTCAGTTATAAATTGACTAATATGGTATGTTTTCAAGATTTTACGAGACAAGTGTACAAAGCATTGATTCATAAAAGTATCTCTGTTCCTTTACATAATGTATGAACAGCTGTACACTGATTTTTTCGTTTTGTTATAATTTTTAAATATCCGACAAATGCGCCTCAGGGTTTTGGAAATTGATATTGACAAATTTGAAGTATTTGTCTATGTAGTACGGGTAAAAGTTGCTCGCAAATGTAAGGTCAGATTTATTTAAGTAACCATCATTATACGACAAAGTAATATCACAGACACTATACATAAAATAAACAAGCAAACACTCAGGTATTATCATGGCTCTGCTGTTATATGAAGTCATATATCGGAATTATTTGAGCCCCTTTTATTCCGCGTTTCAATTCCCAATTTTTGGAAAGCTCCCTGAATTATTCGATTGGCCATCAAAACTAGTGAACAAACAATCAACATGTTGATAAGATCGAAAATAAATTTGATTATTATTTGAGCAATATCATGTAAAAAACAAATCAAATTAATATAAATTTGAAAAACTAGATCGGATTCAAACATAGAACTTCTTATGGTTCAAAAGAGAAAAAAACAACAAAAAGAATAAAGAACTAAAAAGAAGTCGAAGACGTGATTAAGGGAGAATTGGAAGTGGTAGAAAATTGATATATATTCCTTCTATCTTCTTTGTGTTTCCAATAATGGAGACTGATCTATGGATCCCATTGGCCAAGAAAAAGCACAAGAATATTTAGAAATATTCTTTTTCAAAATACTTTTTTGTTTAAAAGGCTTTACAGTTTTATTATTATTTTCTCTTGGTATCCTAATCTTCTTCTGTAAAGTATTAAATAAACCGATCATGAAGACTATTTTATACAGGATCATTCGGGTATAGCAATGTACATTTGAGATCATCTCAGGTAATCTAGGGCTCAATGCGAATTTTAAAAATATATTGATACAATGACTCAGTGTGAGTATGTACCATAACCTAAAAAAAAAGATGTATGCAAATTGTGCTACCTGCAATTTTCCGTTTATACCTATTCTCTTTCTTTCTTCTTGACGCGTATGTTATTTACTTTAATATCAGTGCTTTTGCTTTTCAGCCCCTCCTTTTTTTTTTTGTTACTTGTTCAAAAAAAAAAGAACAATGATAACTCATATTGTCTAAAAATAATAAAACAAACAAAATTTGCATACAGAAAAAAAAAAAGTTTCAATATGTTACAACAGAATGAATGACAATTGTGAATATAATAAAACAACCAAGTAATCTTCTCTATATACGTATCAACTTTCACTCGATATATATTTCAGATATCGTCACAAAGTTATTTGATTTTACAAACTTGGTTGTACTCTGATATATTAACCATTCAAACCAAAGTAAATACGAGTTTCTATATCAATTATATGGTATACAGCCTTTGTATCAACAGGTATGGTTGATATGTTTTAAACAAACATTGACAAAAACAGTGTTCAATTGATACAATTGAAAGAGAAGAAGTTAAAGTTTTTTCTTATGGAAGGAAAAAAAAAAAAAGTACTTCTTTTACAAAATACTACATGATCAAACACCAGCCTCTTGAAAAAAAGTTTGATAAATAACAAAAGCTTTTTTTTAAGAAATGTTCAATCTTTACTGTCATTTTCTAAGAGCTTATTGACATTTATTTTTTTGTTACAGCAACTTCCAAGAGCTGCCTAATATTTATTGTTGTATGTGGTTTTAAAGAGTTCAAGTATTACCGTTTGTGACTAATAGATATCTCTTTCGGTAAGTGTCTTGATTCAAAAATTATCTAATAGAAAAAAGTTCTTAAATGCATGGATAGTTCTAGTCTTCTCTGCTTAATTAAATCCGTTAGCTAACAATTCACTGCAAGGAATTGCGCTTTCGATTCTTCTATATGTATATGTATACAATGTCAGTTATATTTTATTTTCTATGGCTGGATTTCTCATCCCATGTTTAGCTTTGTTTTTTTTTTTCGGCATTCGCATTAGCGTATATTGGTTTAGTTGTGATAAGTTTCAAAATAAAATTGGTTTTGTTTTCCGTTCAAAATACAATGTTCCATTTTGGCTTATTTGGGAAGTCGTTATGTCTGTTTGATGTATACATCATGTTTGGAAAATATCTAAAACATATAAGGGGAAACATTTGATCTTATCTCTATAGACTCTAAAACTTTAGAACTAAAATAGTATGAAAGTTTTCTCTGGTAGCTATTAATTTTTAAAAACTCTTTACAATAGTCTCCCTTGAGTTCTAGATTGAATCTTTTTTATTTTGAAGTTTTGGTTCGATAAGATAGATGATAATAGAATTCCAACAGTATGGAATTAGTCTCAATTCACTTTTTTGGATCTTTTTATTATATTGATATTGATGAAGAAAGATTTGGCTGATTCAATTCCGGTTTTCTGAAACAACCTTTGTAAAGAGTCGATACCGACAAAAAAAGACGTACTATCATATTCACAAAATACATATCAAGATAACAAAAGATAAAGAAGCAGAGATTGCAAAAAATAAAGCCTCAAGCAACTAGCATATATCTTTAGCAACTCTTTGTGACAGATCTTGATAGAAATATAAAATCAAAGTCAGTCGCCAGAGAAGTTTCCCCATGATTATTTTTTTCTCAATCACAAGAACAAGTAAAAAAATTATCTATATTGACAAAACTTATAATTAAAACGCTTTACAAGTTTAATTTACTTTAAAAAAATCTTAAAAGGAATTAGGAAAGATCAATCACCTAACAATTCCACTTTTACAGTTTTAAGGCATATATTATTAGGATTTTTATCAAGAAAGCAGGTAGCTGTTTTTTGTTTTTTATTTCTCAAAAAAATGTCTCTCGTATAATGACTAGACATTCTAAAGAAAGTAACTTTTACAATATGGTATCATCTTATGAATTCGATCTCTTCAAATTATTCATGAAATAACTCATTTTGCAGTTTGAAGATGAATTTTCTTGTTGTTCTCTTTTTTTTTTCAGTTGTTCACTTGTCAAATGCTTGCCTTACATGCTCAAAAAGACGGTATCTGTCATGACGGTACTAATTCACATTTATTGAATAACTAAGATACAAAAACAATGTTAACCTGCTGTATAAAACATAAAACCTATTCACCCTTGGCCCTTAATTTTTATTTATTTTTTTTTTTTTTTGTATCCAAGTTCTTGATATAGTATAGTATCTGTGCGCAACTCATTTCTCCCGTCTCTATCAAACTATTAAACTGTAAATAAAAAATTTTTTGGTTCGTATTTTTATTTTATTTCAACAGGTCATGTATAAACCGAAATATGCTTGAAAATACTATATATCTTGCCACACTTTGAATATCTGGTATTTCAAATCATGTGCTTGAATGTCACCTGGACTTGAAAGAAGAGTCAATTTACTTGTTCTCAAGTGGATATTGAAATGGGATCCTTAAATTTAATGCAACATACAGCATTGGACCGAATTTGAGCAATTCCCAATACTAACATCATTTGTTAAATAATGATTACTTTAAAAAAGTGTTTTAATTTTCAAATTCTTGCTCTGTTAAAAATATCCAATTGCAAGAGAAACTTTTAAACACATTTATAAGACTGCATGAGCAGGCAAACAGTTTTAGAAAAACATGTAAACTATAATGCTCTTGATTGATTTTTATTTGAGACTAATTTGATTTTTCTACGTTTCGATATTCATGAAGCAAATGAGAAAAATCTGGGCTGGTTTGCTTGTTATAATTTTGATAGTCATTGAAAGAAAAGATTTGTTTTGTTAAATAACTCATATTTATATTTGGTCCTTAGAGCAATTACTACTTGTTTTGGTTTTTACTTTCAAAAATTAACATTTGTTCAACAAAACAAAGAGATCTCACTTTTTATCTTTATTTCAATTAGAGTATTTTTCAGCTCTTTATTTCTCTTTTCACTTCTTACATATTAAAAAGGTAAATATTCCGAGAGATGATCATTTTAACAAATGTGATATTACAGCCTCACATAATATATGGCTACTCAGTAGGAGTCGCTAGATGTTATAATCAAGTATAACATGTGTCTAGAACACAACTTCTTTGCAAAGGTCTGAAAACCTTTTTCCATAGCTGAAATGAATGATTGAAAGTAACTTTTGTAACACGGTACTTTTTTTATTAACCCTTAAAATAAAGCGTATGATTATTGTTTTTGAATTAAATTGATTATTTAATGCAATCAAATCTTTTCGTTCACAAGTTATGTTTAGCCTACTTGAACTACTTGGAATCTTTTTGTAAAAAAAGGTAATTTAATTCCTTATTTGTCAATTAAAGGTACATTAGAGTTGTATATTTGATATTCTTTTTCACATAAAGAACTTTTTGAAAAAGAAAAGGTCTTTACTTCCTTTTGAAAAAAGTATATACACTTGATAAACGTGACAATCCTCAAATAATATTGTATTGCACTTAAATCATTGAACATGTGTCAGCAGTGTTAATAACTCGAATTTACTTTATTGTGAAAGACCCTTAAATTGAAGAGCTTTGGAGATAAGCATGACATTCAAACAAGGAATCAAATGCTGTTTTTTTACTTTGAAGGTTCTTATACAGAAAGAGGGGGGTTCAGATTCCCATTAAAATGTTGGATCTCCCCTCCCAAAACCTTTAATTTACAAGTTTTAAAATTATAAAACAGATAAAAAATGAGAAGAGAATCAAGATAAATCTGAGACTATTGAAGCCTAATGTTGTATTTACTCTACTTCTTACTTTTTTTTGGTAAAAGATAGACAATTTATAATATAAATAAAGAGAAAAAAGGAGGAATAAAAACATCATACATCAACATAATCAACCAGATAGTTTTTTTCCTTTCTAAAAGCAATGAAAATAAAAAGCATTAGAAGGAACCATAAAGTCCAAAAGGATTTAAACAAATCCATGAAAAGAGGGGTAACTACAAAGATGTACTGCAGTCATTTTGCTTGACAATCCAAGTTTAATCGTAAAACTTGCTGCAAATGAATCAAATAGGTACTTCTCAAGCTTACATGTAAAGATATTCTATTTTTAAAAAGATTATGAAATCAAACCACACTGCAAAACTACAGGATTTGCAGTATGAAAAAAAAACTGGCTTGTGGCAAAAAGAAGTTTATGCTTCTGTCTCTTTGTATTCCATAACCAGATAGTTGCTAATAAGATAAAAAGTCTGAGCCATTGTTTGCTTCGAGTAAACTTGTCACCATTTGGAAACAAGAAAAAAAAGAGTTTTACTACTCACAACTAATTTATAATAATATAGTTTAGTAGCAAAATCACTGTTCTGTTAGTTTCTAGATCTATGATTTGAAATGTGATAAATAATCGTGACACTTACTAAATAGCCAAAGTACATCGATAATCTACAAACCTGGGGTAGGTATAATATTTAGCTTTACTAACAGAATTTATATTCACTATATTCATTTAGTATACCGCGGCAAAAGTAAGTAAACTGAATAACGAAAATTATTAAAAAAAAAAGATAAAAGCTACTAAAGGACCAGAAGAAAAACAAACGATCAAATCAGAATGCAAAAGAAAGTAACTTTCTTACTCATATCAAATTTATTAAATTGTCTCATAAGATTTATCAAGTATAGCCATATAACTTGAAGTTAAATCAATAAAAAAAACGATGAATTCAGGGTTAATCGGAACCTTTCTTTCTCGTTTACATAGCTGTAGTAATTTTTTTGATGAATCTCCTTTTCAAAACTATTTATTTTATTAGCAAGTTGTTGTGATTTGATAAAGGTCTATAATTAGATTTATTTTTGTAAAAAATTTGGAGGGTTGGAACTATAGTCAATTTTATCAGGCAACTACTATTGATATTACTCTAGCCACGCACTTTTTTTTTTATTATTATGAGATTAAATAAATATATGACAAATTTATAAAACCTCCTTGAAAGCAACGAGCAAATAAATAAAAATTTAATAGTGTTAATTAGTATAATAATTTCAATGGAGAGGTTTGAAACGGTTTTGCCCATTTATTTGAGAGAAACTATTGAATATTAGTGCATTTTTTAGTTTTTATATGACATGTGTGCAATTGTTTGTTTTTTACAAACACTATTACAAGCAATATGTATATATATATAATGAAATTACTTTTAAATCCTTTTTATCTATACTAACTATGATTTCTAGTTGTATCATTCCTAAGATGATCTGCGTATAGGGCGTGTTAGGTCTTGTAAAAGTCATTTTCACGATCTTAAAAACCTCTCGGTTCATGCTGGATAAAACAAAAATATTGTAAGGATATATAGTACTAGATCATGATCATGAAACTAATTATTTTTGTTAGGTTAGTATTACAAGTTGTGGTTTATTGTAATCAATATAAATCTAGAAAAAAAAAATATCCTTTTTGAAGGACTTTGGTACCTGGTCAAAGTATCTACAAAATGTGTTTATTGTTTCTTTCCAAGATTTGTTAATAGAAGGTTGGTTTACACATGGAAATAAAGAACTTTGTTTTTATACAATTTTTCCCGTATACGCACAAGACAAAAGACCCCAAACAAAAGACTTTTTTTTTTTCTGGAAAAAATAGAGAAGCTTGCTTGTTTCTCAACGAAAAAAGTGGACTTCTGCTAGTTTTCTCAAGACATAAAAATAATGTCAATATCAGACGTCAAAAGGATGAAATAAAAATGGTAATCTACAGTTTTATTTTTTTTTTTGTATTCTTTTAATAATTAAAGTCATTGTCAAAAATACGTGTATAAATAACCAACAAATAATACGAGAAGAATATTAAACGTGCAATTAAATATGATAAATATAATTTCTTAATATCGTAATTGAAGCCTATTGTTGTTTAAATCTATTGATGAAAGAAAAGGATCAAGGTGAGTCAAAATGTTCAATGATGTAGCGATTAAATAGATGGTCTATATCATTTTCATGAATTAGTCAGCATTCTTGCCAACATCCAACCAAAATATGATGATTTTCAACAACATTCTTCAAGATTCATCCATTATAGAATAACGTATAGAAAAAACCGTTTATTTTACTTGGAAGATTTAAAACCAAAAAGGCCTAGATAATATAAAGGCAATTCTAGGCAATTATATTGAATCGGAGATGAAAATAAAAAAAAAAAGGAGAATCGTAGCAAGTCCAGGAAATCACCAGCCTCCTCCTATACCCTTGACAAGATTAAAATCTTTACTCTGTATTTCCATTTTTTTTTAGTGCGTCTCAGGACCTCTCTTCACTTAGTGACAATATAGATCCAATGATATATTTAATAGGTGGTGATGATTATATAATGTTTAAAAGGAAGAATTGAATATATAAAATAAATAAAAAAGGTGGTGGTCTAAATAAGTCTTTGCATATCAAATAGAACATTTTACTTTATATCCTTTTCAAATACTTGACCAAGTAATAGAAAACAATATTAATTTCCTTACTGAGATTAAACGGTACAAGACTATATATGTTTTAGTGCTTTTTCAAATAGAAACTCATGCTTTAGTTTCAACAAAAATAGGAAATGTTTCGTTGGACACACCACGCGCGCGTCCTATATGCGTTTGTGTTGTTCCTCATGAACACTTTTCGAAATTATTTATTGTTGACTAATAACATTGGTGTTTGGATAACTAAGGCAGAGGGAGGAGGATGTACTTTTTTACTATTTTCCATACAGAAACGAAATATGGGCTCCTTTGTTCTGAGATCTCAGACTAACCACCTTCTAAGCTCAACAATGTTGTCGAACATTTTAAAATTATTTGATTATTGTTAGCGCGAGTCCTTCCTTTTCTTCTGTTTACCGGGAGAAAAAAAAAATAAAAACATCATCATCACTTCTCTCAATCAAGTATTCAAAACAGAAATTAATTTCTTAAAAATAGTTTTAATACTTGTAGGAAATTTGTGGTAAAAAGGGTGATCAATTATAAAGTCTTCTCTAGTAGAGATATTCAAAAAAAAGCTTTATCTTACTCTATAAATCTCCGATTCAAAAAATTCCGAAACTCTTTGAGTATATGCAGGGGGTTGTATTCAGAATAATATTTTTTAAACAACAAAAAAAAAAAAAAAAAGGCCATTATTTTTTTAATGTCAAAAAAAGAAGCTTTAGTGTTTCGCTGCCTTCATGCTGCGAACGTTTTTTTATCTATAGCCAAAGCCTACTATACAACAAAAAATGCTTTGTTTATCGACACCCAAAGGTATCTCACTTTAAGCTCCCAACCTTATGGTTATCAGCCATATCATGAAAACATGATTTGAATTGATGTAAAGCATAACAATTGTTAGTGATTAACCATTATTGCAAGTATATTAGTGATTAATTTCTCATCATTGTTCCTATTCTCTATAACATATTAATTTCAGGATTTAGTATATTTGAGATGCATCAATCTATGAATTCATAGACTTACAATAGAAGGATTACAACCCAAATGAAAAGGAGACAGGTAATGTTGTAAATTGTCGTAATCAATTTTAATCTATACAATATAATTGACCACAAGTATTAGCTATTGATTATTAAAATTGAAACCAAACCAAATGGAAGGATACATTTAATAAATCATTGGTTAAGAAAAAATTGAACAGGCTGTATGTAAAAATAAATATAAAAATAAAGAAATTTTAATACTCAAGATTTATTAACAAATTGCTTTTAGAAATCTCTGAGTTCAAGTGCTGAAAAAAAAAAGTGTTTAAACTCTAAATCAAAATGTTTAAAGCATTAAACAGTAATACCTTAATCGATCTATAAATATCAATTATTGATTTCTATAATAAGGTTTTTTTGTATTCTTTGCAGATGGAAGGGAATCTTTTTTCTTTAACATCTAAATACATTAATCATCGTGAGACTGCTACTACTCTTGTGCAATATTTGATTCAACCAACTATAAATGGAATTTATTTCTTTTCCCCTCTCTCTCTAAAGCCATTGAAAAAAGAATAAAGAACTTTGAGAGACTTTTTTTTTTAATTATACTACTACTCTATACTAATAATCTTGAATTCATATATAAACTTCAATATTTCCTTTTGAAATTTTATTTGAAAGGTTTTCCCATAACCTCTTTTTCTATTTAATATCTGCATTTCCACACCCCCCAAAAAAAATTACCTTCCTTACCTTTCTTAATATCTCTCCTTCCTATCTTTTGATTTTGATATATATTTTTTTCTTCTGAATAGTCTTTCATTTATATTCCTTCAATAAAAAAAATATTGTATTTATTCTTTCCTTTTTCTGTTCTTAATACTTGTATTATATATTCCATTCCTTTTTTTTTTCATTATTTTTTTTTTTTATCTACGCATATATACACAACAACAATGACAGATTCTTATTTATTACCTCCTTTGCCATTCCAAGACAAATATAAGATCTACTATTATTATGAAGATGGAGAAGTTTGTACAGCTGATCCAGAACTTGTAAAACAACTCGAGAAAGAAAAGAGCTTAGAGACAGTAGATGAGCAACCAAAAAACAAGCAAAAAACAGAATATGAAGAAAATAACAACAACAATGGTTTAAAAAAATCAACCTCCCATCCTTTTAAATACCTTCGTAATAGAGGAAACAACCATCGAAAAACTGTCTCTGAAAATCCAGCCTTTTTCAAACCATCTGCATCACCTCTTACAACTTCCTCACCATCACCATCTTCATCCAGCAGTTCAAACGCCAGCCCTACTACATCTCTTTCAATTCCTCAATCGCAATTCGACCAGTCTTCTTCATACACCACTACTGCCAATGACTTGCCCCAATCTACATCGATCCATCACCATAAACATACCTTTTCTACACCAGCAGCCATTCACAATGCTTCAACAATGAAACGCGGTCGATCCAAGAGTTTCTACCAATTTTTTACTGGCGGAGTTTCCAATGACTTACCGGAGGATTCAGAACAACAAGTCCAACAACCACAAACTCCTCGTGTAAAGTTTGCTACTTTCCGTCATCCGAAAGAAGAAGAAGAACAAGAACAAGCTGAAGAAGAGAGTGAAGAAGACGAAGAAGAAGAAGAGTTTGAAGAAGAAATTGAATATCAGCAAGAAAATGCCAACCAAAGTCTACAACAAGCCACCACCAAACCAGCAAAGAAAAACAAGCTCAAAAAGTCGCTTAAAAAGAAAATCAACAAAATAAGCTTGTCAGGCGACTCCAACAAAAAGCTTGCTAGCGAATCTAACAAAAAGAATTTCACTTCTTATCGATATGACGATGTTCAATCTAGAGAAGAGCCGATCACCAAACTTAGTCCTGAACAGCAGGCCATTGAAGATCAACGCATGAAAAATCAACTTTTACATATTGAAAAGTTGCTTGAAAAACAACATCATCATCAAAAGACTCTTAACTCAAGCAACATCACTAATCGTAATTCAGAAATTACTGAAAACTCTTCTTTAGATTCTCTTCCTTCATCAACCACTTGGGCAACTTCTGTTTCTTCTTCATCTCCTCCTCCTTCTTCTAATAAGCAAGAAGAAAGTTTTCATTTTAAACAACAACGTTCTCTTTCCTTATCTGCACAAGCTGCTGCTGCTGCTACTCCTCGACGAAATTCTCATAGAAGAGTGCCATCCCAAACTCATCAAGAAATTCAAGCCCAGTTACAGCAAATCCAGGAAGTGTATGGCTCAGATCAAACCAAAACTTACAACACGCCTGCTTCTGCAGCTGCTACTGCGCGTCGGGTCTCAATTGGTAACGGCAACTGTTATGCGTTTTCTGAGCCGCACCACAACCTTTCTCAAGAAAGTATCATTTATAACAATCAACAGCAACAACATCATCCAATTTTTGCACCTGAATATTCAATGACAAATACTTTAAAATCAAATAATGATAAGTTGAATTTATGTTCTCCAAGAACTGAAACTCCACCAAACTTTTCATTCAATTCTTCTTCTTCTTCGAAACATCAACAACAACAATCAAATAAATTTGGAAAATTCTTGTTTCGAAAAGAAAATGTAAAAGAAGAAAACAATAACAATAATAATAATGTTTCTTCTGGATCTGGATATTTTGGTTCTCAAAATGAAACTTTACAGCCTCAGTTCTCGTACCAATCTAATAAGGACTCTTCTTCTTTGCCATCACCTACAAATGTTTCGCCTGGGTCTTTGCATACTGCAAAGTTTGCAAGCATAAATGCTTTCCCTAGCCCAAGAGCTCATGGATCAAATAGTAGTGGAAGTAGTGTTCAAATGTATTTTACTCAAGATCCAAGTGCAGTTTTGGATATGGAAACTATTACAGATACAAATACTGCAGTCAATACTTTGATTACTACGACCAGTGCTGGTGCTGTGGCCCGCAGATCATCACTAGTTTCTTCTCCTTCCAATTCTTCTGTTGCTGCTTCACCTACTGCTGTTGCTACTACTATTACTGCTAATAGTACTCCAAGAACTTCTTCAGGCCATGGCCATCATAAATCTATTTCAATTGCTCGTCCAAGAAACAGTGTAACATCTCCAGTTTGTCCTTCTTCTAATGTTTCTTCATCTTTGTCCAACCAACAACATCATCATCATTACAATCTTCTTCATGCCGCTTCTCCTAAAAATTTCTTTAATAAGGAATTTGAGACTCGTCACCAATCGTTCAGTGTGCCTGCCAAATCCAAAGCCATCAGTAGTGCATCTAAGCATGGAAGATGCATGAGTAAAAGTATTGCAGAAGTAGCCATGGCTTCCACATCTTTGGCTACACCTGCAACTAAACCTTTGCCTTTGCCAGCATCTACCTTTTCTTCATTTGCATTCCAAGGATCTTCTTCTTCTATTGGTCATGGTCTTGGTATCCAAGCTTTTGGCGGTGATAGTTCTACTATTGAAGAAGCCCCTACTACTGTTGCTGCTACTACTTCTTCAGTTGTTACAAATGGAAATAGTGAATCAAACTTTTCTACTTCAACTGTCGCTTCCTCTATCGTTTCTACCATTTCTCCAAACAATTCTCCTTCCATGTCACGTCCTCGCCAACAATCAGTCTCATTTTCTACTAGTGGAACATTTAATGATGATTATCAAGTTTCTCAAGTTCCAATCAAGTTTAATGATGATAGTGATTTCAATGAAGAAGATGATGACGAAGAAGAAGAGGATGACGATGATGAAGAAAGTAATATTGAAGATGGGTTTGATATTATTAATCATCATAATTACGTGAACCGAGTTTCTCCTCCTGCTATGGGTTTCCCAGTCACTCCTCCCCATTCAGGAACATCTCCAGAATTCAAATCTTCTTTTGGATATAATAATAATAGCCAACCTTCTGAAATTATTAATCCTGGCCCTCGTCGTCATTCCATCTTTACTCCAAGTTATAATGACCAAACTCAATATATGGCCCGTCATGAGAATTTGTACAATGTCTCTACCCCAAAAACTCCTAAACAAGTGAAATTCAAAGGTCACGATGATGATGATGAGGATGATCATAATAATAATAATAATAATATTGTAACAACACCTAACCATCGTCGTCGCCAATCTGTATTTACTACAAATACTCTTTCTGAAACTCATAACCATCATCATCACCATCATGATGATTACGATACTGCTTCTTCTTCCAGCCAACGTAGCAGTCTCCAAGACTCTCATGACTCTTCTGCAACTTCTACTGATGACGAAATTGTTGGTGCTACTACTACTTTCCACAAGAAAGAAGAACAACAAGAAGAAGAAAGTGAAGAAGAAAAACATTTAGTAGTAACTCCTATTTCTCCACGCAACAGTTTACCAGAAAACTTGAGAAAACTTGTATCAATGAACCATGCTCCATTTGCCAGTATCCCACAAGACCAAAAGCTTTTGCTGTTTGGATTGTACTTGCAGGGCTGTTATGGCGATTTCCCCGGATGGCGCCGTGTCCCGACTGCTCATTGGAAAACCCATTTTGTTGCTGGAAAGGTTGACGCAATTGCTGTAAATGCTGAAAAATGGTGGAAAGAAAATCAAGGAATGAATCCTGATGTTGCACTCAACAGATTTAAATCTCAATTACTTGCTTATGTTTAAATTATGTTTTATTTTTTTTATTTTTATTTTTTTGGTGTTTATATATTTTGTTGTTTCTTAAATAAAATAAATAGGTCTTTTGTTGTTTAAAATAAAGTATATATTTTTATACAGTTTTATATTTTCCATACTAAGTTCATTATTATTATATATCTTTTTTTTTTTTTTTTATGTTCAACTCTGGTTATGTTTATCAAGCATTCGCCAATCAAAATTTGAGTATACTACTGCTGAAAAGGCATCGAGGTCTGGGACTTGAGTGGTCATGGCCTTTACAAACTCGTTTGGCTCTAATGGGTTTCCTGAAGAGATTATATGGGCCTGTCTAGAGATGTTGGCAAGAATGCTAGCAAACTTGACTGTAGGATAGATGATAACATCATCATTGTCTTCGTTTTCTTCTTTTTGTAAGTTGTTGAATTTGCTCGGCTCATTGGCCATTGATGGATACAAGGCTTGTGAGATTTTGCCCACGGAAACTGAGAGACCAGTGTGGACGAGTCGCTTGATGACGTCTCCAGCGTTGGGAGATTCGATAAAATCTGCAGTCTCGTCTAGCAAATTTCTCAATGTTTCTGAGATTTGAGTAATGTTGCCGTTGGAATCGACAATGCATTTGTCTTTGTTGTCTTTGTTTGTGTCGGTTTTCTCAGAGTCTTCATTTTTAGCTTCTTCAGAACTGTCAGAGATTACTAGTGATAGATCTGTGAATGGTGAAAGGGCTTGTGTAAGAACATAAGTTTCAAGCTCAGCTGGAGGCAAGAGGTTGGCCAAAAAGCTAATAATAATAAAAATAAAAAAAAAGTTAGTTAAGCACGCTATATCAAAAAAATAATGTGTACTTACTTTTGTGGAGTATTAGAGTCTAAAGGATGATCTATAAGATATTGCACCTGACCGATAAGATCTGAAAGTTGTTCTAAAGTCAAATCAGTACGAGGGTTAATTCTAAAAAAAAATTAGTTAGTAAAATTCAATGCTGTTATTTTTTTTAAAAAAATAGAAAATAAGCTTACGGTCCAAAGATCCTAGTCACTGCTTCTCTAACTTGTCCACTTAATGAAACCCATCCCTTGTTAAGTAACCACCAACTAAAAGTCAAATACATTCTATTATTTTGAGCTTCTAATTCTAAAGCTTCGTTTTGTTGGGTGTTTGTGGCGTTATCAGGAACAGCTGGTTCAGACATTTCGCCAGATAAATCAACTAAATTGATTGCTGCAGACTCATCATCTACATTTTCACCAACAGGCGCACTAGAAGGTTGAGCTGATTCCGATGAAGTAGTTTGGTTAACATCGGCCATTTCGATTACCGATAAAATGTAATTTTTACGGCCAAGAATGTTGAGTTGAAGACGAGTGAAGAAAACCAAAAGCGCAGTTGCATAGATTAGAGTAAACAAACGAGTGAGAGCTGTTTGATTATTATTATTAGTAGGCAAAGATTAAAAAAATTTCAAATAACAATCAACAACATACATTCAATTTTCAATTCTTGCCACAGTTGAGTTTTAGATTTACGAGGAGCCTTATCAACTAAGATGGTTGAATCTTGAGTAGTCAAAACAATCGAATTAGAAGTGGAGTTTTGGTTAGGGGCTGAAGAGTTTGAATCATTAGTATTTTCGTCTTGTTGCGAAGCTTTGTTATCTGTGAATTGGCTGGTGGTGAGATTGGAGATATCGGAAGTGCCAGCTTCTGAGGCAGGAGCTACAAGTGCAGAAGAAGATGATTTAGCAGCTGATCTTTCGTTACGTTTTGATTGAAGTTCATGTGTGATTGATTCTACAGGGAATGATTCAATAATATCTGAAGAAAGGGTTGGCAAAAGAGCCATGATTGTAAATGTCGCATCTTCTTGATTTTGTTCGAATCGTCGCCGTAAACTTGTTATGATAAGAGAGAGGGGAGAGGGAGTTAATAATAATGTTTGAATAAATCAATGAAAATTAAAAAATACATACTTTTCCTTTGCAGACCTCTCAGTGGCTAGACGGTCTTGAATCTCAAAGAATTTGTTTTTCAAATAGTCCAAGGCAAAGTAGCCTGAGGCAATCAAGCCGACCGAAAAGAAAATTTTACGTCTGTGCCTGTTGATGAATGAGCCAATCGATTTTAGAATTGACATTATGAAAAGGAACCGACGCGCTCTTAACGGGCTTGATTTGGGAATTAAAGAAAAGGGAAGAGGAGAAGAAGTTTGATTAAATTATTATGATGGTTAAGTATTTGAAAATAAACAAGTAAATAGATATAAAAATAAAAAAAATAAAAAAGTTGAAATGAATGTGATTCAAGAGTTTTATATAAATTTTTGTTTTTTTGAAAAGGTGGGGGATAATAGAAGAAATGATGAAATTGCAGGTTTTTTTTTTGTTTTGTCCTGTATCACCAAATAAAAACAAGGTTAGGTTTTCTCCCCCAGACAACCATTCTTTAAACAGTAGATGATATAATACTCAATGTTCCTACAGCTGATACAAAATATCAAACAAATCCTGTTTATAGATAAGCATTATTAATAATTTAAAAAGAATTGATTATGATGTTGTACGAATTGATGGTTCAATGCCCTTTTTTTTTGTTTTCTGCATTCAATGGGTGTCATGTTGCCAATCGCTGATATGACCAGAGTAGACAGTTCTAGCCGAGGTTACTCTGATTCTCAAATTGCTCAAATCAACAAAGGAAACTCAATTATTTGTTCTGTTTATTACTCTCTCAGATAAAGTTTTTTTTTTATTACATTTCAAAAAAATATAGTTTATAAATCATAACCTTATATATATATAAATCAAAAACACAAAACAAAAAGAATAATAATTAACGATAGTAATTGGATGAACTAGATGGAGGAGGTAATTGCGGATTTCTAGGTTGATTTAATGGAGTATTTCTAGAATAATATGGAGACTGAGGTGGAAGTCTAGGAGGAGGTTGTTCAAGAGGAGGAGATGCTTGATGAGGAAGAGGCGGAGGTGGATAATGGCCATGTTGACTTGGGTTTGATGATGGTGGTGGTGGAGGAGGAGGAGGATATTGTGATTGCTGTTGGTTATAGTAGTAAGGTGGTGATGAACTACGATGAATGCTATGTTGCTGAATTGGAGGATAGCCTTGCATTGGAGGTGGAGGAGGAGGACCTGTATGAGGATTATAACCTTGAGGTGGTGGAGGAGGAGGAGGACCTTGTTGTGAATAATAATTATATGGGTATGGCTGTTGTTGTTGTTGTTGTGGAATTGGTGGACGTTGAGAATAATTTGGTGCTGGTTGAGATGCCAAAGAAGGTGATGAGGAAGATGATGAAGATGGAGGTGGATATGAAAGTCCTTGTCTTGGAGGAGGCATTTGATGAAGATTTACAGGTGATGGATGCCCTGGAGAAGAATATTGCTGAGAATTTTGACGACTCATTTTTTCCATAGTACTACTACTTCCTGACATTGATCTGTGATGAGGATATGGATATGGTTGCTGTTGTTGTTGTTGTTGCTGTTGCTGTTGCTGTTGCTGTTGCTGTTGCTGCTGTTGTCTTCTAATTTGCTCTTCTTCTTCATATCGATGTCGTTGCATTTCATATTGTCTTTGACGCATATCTTCTTCACGCATCATTTGCTGACGTTCATACTCTTGTCGCTGTAAATAGTCATCAGGTCTTTTATTTTCACGTCTTGCCCAGTCGGGATTTGGTAAAGGGGGAAACCCATTTAATGGCTTCTCTTCGTTTTCGATATTGATATGTGGTAAACTATGTGGGTTTGAAGGTGGATTAAGATGAGGTAATGGAGGAGGCATTTGTTGAGAAGGTTGATTTGGATAAGGTGGATATTTATTATATTCTGGATATTGGGGAGGTGGAAGAGGTTGCTGCGGTTGTTGTGGATTATATGAGCCTGATGGCATTCCCATTGACTTTCCAGATCTACGTCTACGTTTGGGTTGCTCCTGTAGGTTACGATATTCAATGTTTTCATGATTATAGACATCTGGCGAAGAAGAACGTTTTATTGCTGGTAAATGCTGTTGTTGTATTCTCTCTTCAAAATTTGGTTGATTATATTGAGTAGAATTATTGTTATTATTATTATTAGTATTATCTGATTGTTGTTGTTGAGGTGGTTGGATTGTTGAAGTTTCTGGTGATAAGAGACTAGCAATGGCAAGCGAACTACGGCTTGACGAATGACTTCCACCACTAAATGGTTTAGCGTGATCATTATTAGACTCACTTTGGGCGGCAGCAACTGCAGCTGCTGCAGTTAGTTGGTTCGCCACTTCAGAAAGCCTTTGAACCTCTTTCGAAGGTTCGATTTTGTGGTTAGTAAGATTTGAATCATTATAATTATTATTCATTGGTGCCATTTGAGAGGCATGTTCAGAAAGTTGAAGTAATAAATCAAATTGAGATGGTTGTTGTTGATTTTGTTTTTCAGCTTCATTAGCATTATTAGCATCATTAGTAATTACATTTTCTTGTTCATCATCATCATCTTCTTCTTCTTCTTCTTGTGCATTAGAAGAAATTTGGTATTGATTTGATTCCAATTCTGATTTTTGCTGAGCAGTCTGTGAATTGCCAAACATATGACTGAAATCATCATCAACTTGGTCATCGGTTAAACCGGTAGGGCCCTGTGTTGATAAATTGTTGGCAATCCAAGAATAGCTTTTAATTTGCATGTCTTGAGAAGGATATGCCAATCTTGTCAAATTCACTCGTGAGTATTCAAAGTTTAAATTTGTAATTTCTTCATTTACTTTACGAATCATTCTTTCGCGTAGCTCTGCCCTGTCGTTGTGATACTGGACCCATATTTTCTCAATTTCTCCTGTGGTGTTTCGACGAATGAGGTCTATTTGGTAGCGATATTTATTTTCCACATCCTTCATTTTTTTTTTGTAGGCATCTTCTGTAGAAGCAAAAAATTGTTTAAAAAGTTCTGGACTGTCTGAAGAAACTAGATGGTTGATCATAGATGATATTCTAGAAGCTCTTGCATTTTTAAGGAGAGTTGAGATTGTTTTAAACTCAAGAGCCAAACTATCTTGTTGCTGTTTTATGACATCAGGATCTAATAATGAATCTTCGTCGTAGTCAAAATCATTTTCTTTATTTTCGTCTTGTTTTATGCTTTTATTCGAATCTTTAGGGTCAGATTTAGAAACTTCAAGTGTTGGTTTTGAAGACTGTTGTTTTTGTAAACTGTCATTAGTGTCCTCATTATCATTGTTTAATGTATCATCATTGTCAATATCAGTAGATTCTTGTTGTTTTAATAGTTTGCCAAAATCACTGTCTTTTGATATATTCATTTTTGAATCTTTAGAAACCACTTTGCATTCATTTGATTTATTACTTTGATTTTCTTGTTGTTGTTGAGATGATGATGATGATAAAGGGATCGGAGGTTTATTGAGTGTAGAAAGACTCATCATGCTTTTTTTTTTTTTTTTTTTTAATAATTTTTATTGCTGTTTTGGTGGTGATTTTCTTTTTTTTGTTGTTGTTAAGTAATAACCATAAATTATATGTTTGTTTTGTATGTAGATTTTTTGTCGATTCTTTGCTTAAAATCACCAATGGCAGTAGACAAATTTGCTTTTATAGACACAATGTAATAAAAAAAGGCTCTCTTTCTGACAACAATAATAATCAACAATATCGTGTTTTAACTATAATCTTCAAGATTATATAAAACTTTGAGAATATTAGTCGATAATAATAAATAGATATATTATTATAAATAGTTTTTTTTTTTTTTTTCAAATATGAAAAGAATGCGTTTTTTTTTTGGTTTAATAAAGAAGGAAAAGAAGGAAACAAAAAAAAAAAAAAAAAAAATAACAACAGGAGGGATAAAAAAAAAGTTTAGAAAGAAAAAAAAAAAACCTTATAATAGAAAGTAAATTTATTTAAAAAAATCCAAAAGAACCAAAATTCGCTTTTTATTTTGTTAATGAATGCTTATTTTTGTTTGATTAATAGGCTATAAAATATAGTTGATTTGATTGATTGAATGAATAATAAAGATAAACTATTATAGTAACAAAACAAACATCCAGAAACTTTTGTGCTTTTTTTAGGGTCTTTGAGTGAATGTAAAGAAGAAAGAAACAAATCTAACAGATAAATAATCAAGAAATAAATCCAATCAGTTTTTTGTTGTATATACATCAACAGTAGTACTTACTATTATAGAAATGATTATAAATTAATTTGAGTTGTCCTTTCATAAATATAAAAAAGTTTTAATTTCTTCAAATATCTTTATTTTCATCATTATCATCATCATCATCATCATCTCCTGCGTTTGATTCTATATATTTTATTTACCTACTTAAAATAAATCTTAATGGTGTTATGAATCATAATTATATTCAATCAATTCAACCGATTCTTGTTAGTTTTTTTCATATATATATGTCTCTCCTAGTTTAACCCCTAAACACTATGCCAAACTGAGTAGCCCATAAATATTTCTATATTATCTCCATACATATAGACATATATAGACATATAGCATATATCTACAAACTTTATACTACAATCTTTTCTTTTTTTCATTATTATGTCTATTATAATTCTATTCTATTCATCTATATATATATTATAATATTTTTTAAATAGAAAAAAAAAACAATCTCTTTGATAAAATATTAGTTATTTAATCAATAAATAACTTTCATTTATTTAGTTTCTTATAAAGAAAATTTGGCTTAAAGAAGCAACCCTTGCCCAATTAGCCGCATGTCATATGACCGGAACATTTTTTTTACTCACAAATTATTTTATTACTCCAACATCTAACATCTCAAACCATCATTTTCCATACTTTGCATATATATACGCACACTTTATTATTACTATTATTTCTTTAAATTTGTTACTATAAGCATTTACAAAAATGGAAAACATTCCTACCGTTCAAAAGCATGTCGATAATCTCGAAGCACAAATAACAAACTTGTCTTCACTATTAGAGCCTTTGCTCTTAGAGGATGTTGATTTAATGACTCCAATACAACAAGCTGACCACTATGCAGTACTCAGTTACGCCTTGAACTCAATAATATTTGGTATGATTTAATTCTCCAACTCATCTGTTTTATTATTTCCACATCTCGACTAACTTTTATTTTTACTTTTAATTTTAGCATATCTGAAATCAATTGGAGCTGATCCTAAAACACATCCAATATCGGTTGAACTTTCCAGAATAAAAACATACATGCAACAAATAAGTAACGCAAAAAACATATCCACACCTTGTAAGTCTATTTATTTTAATGTTAAAATCATGAAAAATTAATACTAACTAAATCTAATTATAGCACATACACAACGAGTCGACTCTGAAAAAGCAGCTCGATTTATCAAACATGCACTATCAAATGCTGGAAATGCAGGCTCAGATTCAGCACCAAACAAAGATCCCGAAAGTTTTATTAAAAAAGTAATTGAAAGTTCAAAATAATGTTAAAACAAAGCTGTGTAATGTATAAGCTTCTATATAGATATTGGAAAATAAATGAAATCACATGATGTATATCTATTACCTATATGGCATCACATGACTTGTCTATGTTGAAGTGACAAAACCCTTTAGCGCCGTTGATTTTTACACTTTATTATTCATTGAATTGAAAGAAATAGAGAGAAAAAAACAAAAAAAATGGTTAAAATTAGTGTTGTAGAAAAGGTATGCAATTTTCTTATATCATAGAAGCTTTATTAAAAAACTAATTCTTCTTATAGCCTTTTATTAATTGCAATTCTAAACTTGCTGAGGGCCCTACATATGATCATAGATGTGATCGACTATATTGGATTGATATTGACCAGCAAACTGTCTACTGGTCAAATAATGTCTCCAATTATTTGGAAAATACTAAAGAAGAACCACCATATTCATATGTCAAAGTTACTTCACAAGGTAGAACTTGGGACCCTGTTTCCGCCTTGTTTTTAACCAAAACTGTAGACAGACTTATTGTAGGTACAAAGTATGGTCTTGCAGTGCTTGATTTGTCACCATATACATGTACTTTGCAAAACACTCAATTCACTGAGGCTCCACTTGAATATTTGGTACAAATACACAATTCAAATGATAGCACTAAAATCCTTAGATTTAATGATGGAGCTGTTGATCCTTCTGGACACCGCATTTTCATAGGGTCTATGGCAGATGTTGGGAACCCTATCAAACCCATTGGCTCCTTATACATGTTTGACACAAACAACTTTGCTTCTACCGAGTCTTCACACAAGATTGTTGTTCCTAATACTTTGATTCCTAATGGTATTGGATGGTCTCTCGACAAATCATTCATGTATTTTGTAGAATCGGCACAGCAAACGATCTATCGGTTTGATTATAATACAGACACTGGTGCTATTCAAAATAAAACACCAATTGTTCTCATTGAAAAGCAACCATTAAATCCAGCTATCGAATCGAATGAAGTGTCTCGTAAGTCATATGCTACTTTCATTAAATCTTTTTACATTTTTTTTTCTAACCTAATGTTATAGCCGAACCTGATGGACTTACAATTTCTGCAGACGGATCAGTATGGGTCGCTTTGTGGGAAGGAGGCAAGCTCTGTAGATATTTGCCCTCAAACAATGGCCAAGCTCAATTAATTGAACAAGTCCTTTTTCCAAAAGTCAGAAGAATCACCTGCCCAACTTTTGGAGGTCCCAATAATGAATGGATGTTTGTTACAACTGCTAGTTTGAAACTTAAGCAGGACGGATATACCGATGAAAATCAACAAACACAACAAGATACTAATGAAGGTCAAGGAGGAAAAATCTTTGCTTTCAGAGTCAAAGATACTGTTGGAATCCCCAAAAATATTTTGGATTTTTAGAGTTTTGTTTTTAGATTAGAGCTATGAATTGTGTGAATCATAGTGATTGTGCAAAAAAAAAAAATTGTAATTGCAACATGTTGATTACTAATGGTTTTATCGTTTTTGTTTTCATTATTGATTATTTGAAATTGAAAAATTTATATCTCTTTCTTTTACCATCATCATTATAGAAAAAAAATAATAAAAATAGCAATAATATTTATTTTATAACCAACAATGGAACTAAATGTACAAAAAGAATTAGAAGCTTTAGGGAAATGTGAACAAGGAATTGTTCGATTCACTCCCCAGCATACAGCTCCAAGAATCCTTTGTGCTAACTGTGGCAACTCTATGATCTCCAACGGTGTTGCTATCTGTTCTGACTGTATTCGTCTGTCTGTCGATATTACTAAAGATATTCAAAAGAGTGGCACACTGACGTTTTGCAAAAATTGCGGCAGACTGTTGAATCCTCCAAACCAATGGATCCACGCCCCTCCAGAGAGTCGAGAGCTGTTGGCATCCATTCTCAAACGACTTCGAGGACTGTCCAAGATGAGACTTATCGATGCAAGATTCATCTGGACTGAACCTCACTCTCGAAGACTCAAGGTCAAGATCACCGTTGAAGGTGAAGCAAAGGAATACCAAAATACTCTTGTTCAACAAAGTTTTGAGGTTGAGTTCGTCGAAAACGCTAGTCAATGTCCTGCTTGTGCAAAGAGTTATACTGCAAACACTTGGGTAGCCAGCATCCAGATCCGTCAAAGAGTAGAACACAAACGAACCATTTTTTATCTCGAACAACTTATTCTCAAACACAAGGCACATGAACATACAGTCAGCATTCAAGAAAGTAAACAAGGGCTTGACTTTTTTTACAACGATCGTAAACACGCAATCAAAATGGTAGATTTCTTACAGCACATTATTCCAATCAGAGTCAAACGTTCTGAAGAATTTATTTCACAAGATACTCATACTAGCAAAAAGACATACAAGTTTACGTTTAACGTTGACATTGTTCCTATATCACGAGACGATTTATGCGTTCTTCCAAAACAAGTAGCAACCTCGTTAGGATTTACATCAAACAACCCAGGAAGCAATACCAACCAAGTAGTTCTGTGTAGAAGAATTGCAAACTCTATTCACTTTATCGATACGACTACATTGAAACTTGCGGAGCTTTCATCAGCAAACTACTGGAGAAATCCTTTCCCATTCCTTGAGACAACAAAAAATTTGACCCATTATATGGTCTTGGATGTAGAGCCATTGGGTGTAGAAAACAAGGCTGAAGGAAATCTCGTATTAGCTGATATCACAATCATTAAGCTTAAAGATACAAATGGCCGAAATCATGACAACGATGAAGAGACCACTGGTGGCGACATTCAAGAATACATTGTACGAAGTCACCTGGGGGGAATCTTGTACCCTGGTGATACTGTTTTAGGGTACCATCTTGAGAATACAAACTGGAATAATGAAATATGGGAAAATGAAGTCAAGAAAGAGTCCATTCAAAGCGTAATTCTTGTCAAAAAGTACTTCGACAAGAGCAAAAACAAGAGAAAGAATCAGAAACGTCGTAGAAACTGGAAGCTCAAGCGAATGGCTGTTGAGTATAATGAACAAGCTGATGCCGAGTTTGCTGACCTGGAAGAACCCAAAAAGAAAGGAACCAAGGTCAATACGAAACGGTTACAGATGGATAGTAAAGCAGAAAGAGACTATGAAGAATTTTTGGATGAAATCGAACAAGATCCAATGCTTCGAGAACAAGTCAATATTTTTGCCAAAAAGAAGCCAGCTCCTGGTGAGGAAGAAGAGGAAGAAGATGATGACGAAGAAGATGAAGATGATTATGATGATGATTCTTTACCTGAAATAGATATCGCAGGCTTAAAAATAGATGATAGTGATGAAGAAGATGAAGAATAAACTATAAATGATTTTTAATAGCTAAATTTTAATCAATAATTTTGAATGTATTATTATTACCATATCAACTTCTTTTTTGGAGGTTTCATTCCTTTGTTACATAGGAAACAAAAAAAGATAGTATGTCATAGAGGCGTGTGTGCCATTGCACCAATCAATTATTGGTGCTGCCATATTACAGCCAAAAAAAGGTAACACCATCAAAAATAAATTATTTTTTTTTAAACCAACACCTAAAAAAAAGTTTCATTGTCTATTTTCTTTTCCTTTACATCAACCTACTAAATATATTTTCCTATCTATTCCAACAACATTTTACCTTAAACACCCTTTAACAAGAGATTTTTTTTTTCATGAATCCACCTATACTTTAGGATGAAAGACTTTTATCTGAGGCTTGAGTAGGAAATCCAAAGCATAATACCAGTAACAGATATATTTTTCAACATTCAACAAAACAGCAATCAAAGGTTATCTACATTTCAACCTTTTGTACCACCAACAATTCCTATCAATCTAGAAGAAAAAGCAACCCCCCATCTTTTATCAACATATAAAAAAAGGTTCTACCAAGAAATATAGCATTTACAAGTGATAAATTTTGAACGGTAACACTTAAAAAAAAAAAAGAACAAAAAAAGATCTAAACTATTTTATTCAGGTACCGTGGTTATACATTAAATCAAACCAAAAAAAGAACAACCAGATCTAAATATAAGTCAAAATTGAAACTCTTTGATGTCTGATCATCATCTTCCAGATCAACGTCTTTCGACTTCACAGTCACCATTTTCGTCATTACCTCATGGTAACTCTGCATCAGCTTCGGCTAATAGCAACCAGAATCCCTCGGGCAACAATTCTAATCCAAATAGGCGGGATTCTTCCCAATCTCATCTTCAAATGCAATCCCAACAACAACAACAACAACAGTTTAATAATGGAAAGGCCAATGAATTCATTCCTCAAACTTCTGAACCTATAGGAGAAAATGGGCTTTCAAATTATAGACATGAAATCAATTCTCGTGGTCAATTAAAAGGTATGTTTAAAAACAAAAGTTGATTGGTTTTTTGACTAAGAAATCACATAGTAAAAAAGTAAAAGAAAAAAAAAAGTAAAAGCTGGGGCGCACCAAGTCACCTGAAAAGATCCACGGTAATACACACCAGGACGGTATCTAATCGGTTTGCACCACTTTTTTATTATACCGAGTTTCACCACACCACCGCTTTTTTTTTTATTTTTCTAAGTGTGGTTGCTTACTCACCCCTCTTTTTTTTTCTTACCTGCCACTGGTTCACCCACAACACCATTCCCATTTTACTAACTCTTTATATTTTTAACAACCACTTTAAAAACTTAGAAAAAATTGACATTATTTTAATGCAATCTTCAACCTAGATATCTTGTGTATCTTTAAATCAGTTGCATTAAATTATAAATGTCAATTTTTTTTTCATATTGAGTTTTTATAATGTGTTTTTATTTATTTTATTATAGAAACCATGAATTCAAGCAATCCTACATCAACCGCCACTAATAGTATATCTTCGGGACAGATAAACCCTCCGCCTAAGGAGGTTGTCGAAGAACAACTACAGTATCTATATTCACAACTGAAAAACCAATTAGAATTATCGAAAAAGTTACTAAAAGTCAAGAGAAGATCTCAAGAACACGAGTCTGTAGATCTCTCTCCTATTTTTACAAATCCCGACTTTTCTATTCTCAAGACAGGATCTAAGGCTCCAAGAACCATTGTAGAATATCGAACTAGACAACTAAAGTTTATCGAATGGGCCAGATCAACGCCTCGAATAAACTCAACGTTTCCAGATATCGTTACAAGTAGACGTGCCATATTGTACATGGAAGATGAGCTTAACAAACCAAACTATCGCAGACAAACAAACAAATTTAGTACATATGATTTGACTTTATCTGCACTATCAGACTTGCTTCAACTACAAAAGGCTACCCTAGTTAACGTTATGCCAAATCTTTCTGATGAAGATGAGTCTGAAGGCGAGGGTGGTCCTTGGCTTGGGAAACTTCGTAACGAAAGAATCAAATCGTTTATGATAAACAAGGAACGGCAAATGAACTTGGAAAATCCGTCATCTTCTAAAATGAATGACGAGGGTACTGAAGAAGCCAGTGATAAATCAATGAGCTCTTCAAAACTTGATAAACCAAATATGCGGGCTTCTTCCGAATATCACACTGATGATAGTCATCATGTCGATGATGCCGACTCAGATATAAGAAATACTGAAGATGAAGACGATTCCATTAATAACTATTCCCAAACCAGTAACCCTCGTAGGAAACGTAAATCTGAAACCTTTAACTCAAATACCCCACAAGGTCCAAGCCTGAAAACCATTAGAACCGCTCAAGAAGACAATGACGAAGTCGAAATGCTTAGTGTAGACAGCAATGACGATAGTGCTTCTAATGAAAATGGACAAAACAAACGATTCATACCAAATCAAAGAATGATGCAACAAAAATACAATAATAATCCAGTTAATAGAAATCTGTCAAAACGAAACTCATACCCCAATAATAACCCAAACACCTCTACTAATAGTAGTGAACAAGAACTGCTGCGTAATAAGGATTATTCCTCCATGAAACCTCCAAATCAAAATCTCAATATACAAAAACAGCAGCATACACAGAATATTCATAACATGCACAACGCGCATAATAAGTCTCTGTTTAATCCACTGACAAAATTGGCAAATGCTTTGAACAGTACAAAACAATTGCCATCTCATTCTCACTCTCCTCAACCTGTCTCTGCTTCATCTTTGTCTTCAAACTATTCACATTCCTCTACAGTACCACCTAACAGAAACCAACAAGTTCAATCTCATCCTCCAACGATGTATGAGATGCTTCAACAGATGACCAAAATGATTTCCAAAATAGCTGCTCCTAATAGCAGCAACTCCACATCTGCTTCTTCTCATTCAATTGATTCCTCCACAAGGAGATATATTGATCAGAAGTTTGACCTACTTATCAATGAAATACGAACAATCAAGTATCAAATTGAAGCAATTAGTAACTCGGTGGTTTCATCAAGCAGCGGACCCGGGACTGAACAGACAGGTGGATACATGGATTTTTATGCGGCCACAGGAGCCAATTCTGATGACGATGAGGTTATAGACGGCCAAAGTAATGCCAATAATAGCAGTATAAGCAATAACCATTCGTTTTACATGGATTCTTTACAAGGTCAAAGCACTGGCAATGAAGCAAGTAGTTATTCTCTTCACTTGAATAGTTCTAATCATATCCATCAAACTAATAATAATAGCAACAAGTCACATAATCATAGCAAAAGGACAGAGGAAGAGGAGGACGACGATAATGAAGCATTTCATGACGCCCACTCTTCACACACTCAAATATCTATTGACGGCTTGAATGGAATACAAATGACTTTGGAAAATGCTGCTCGTCATCACCACGAAAATGCAGGAAATTATTCTTTCAATAGTTCGAATGCTTCTACTAGTCATCTCAACGGCACTCCACTAAAATCGCTTTCTAATAAATCCAGTCAAATGTCTCCAAATACGCCTACAAATGGACAGTTTACAACGTCAACGCCTAATAATAGTTTAATTGGAAGAAGTGGCAACAGTAACTGCGCAAGTAACAAATTGTCAAAGAATGAAAGGTTATCATCTCAGGGCCAAATTTCGACGGGAAACAATCAAGAGACTCCTCTAAATCACCATCATTCGCGACAACAGCAACAACAACATCATCAACAACGACAGCAACAGCAAAGTCAACCGTTTCATAGTGCACTTGTTTCCTCAGATTCAAATTCTTTAAATTCTCATACCAATAACTCCAATACCCAATCCTCAAGTCTACTGATGAACACAAGCCACCAATCGCTTCTTTCCAACACTTCTACGTCATCTTCTACTGCCCCCTCCTCCAACACCTCTACATCTGCCGTTCCGCCAACAGCTTCCGACACTTCTTCCTCCACTGCTAATGCTCTCATGCTCCCCTCCCCTACCACCGCCAACACCACATCTTCCACACCCATTGACTCTGCATCTTCTCCTTCTCGCGAAGGCTTCACCCCAAGAGACTGCAAATCCATCAAAGACTACTATGAGGACTACCAGCGCCTAGTCCCACAGCGTGTCTACCTTCTATCCAAGTACGGCAACCTTCGGTCTGTCCCCAAGTACCGCACATTCCAGCGGCGCCAGTACATTTCTCGTATCGTCGACAAGTTTCTCCAAAACGGGTTTTCTAAAGATGAGGTCTTTGAGATTTTGGAAAATGATTTGAAGGAAAAAAATATGAAGGTGCATGTATATTGTGATCATAAAAAGGATTACTTGTTTGAAAAATATCATATTGATGTTAAGAAGAAGTGAACAAAACAAAAAAAACAAACATTGTTTTTATTTTTGATTGTTAGATGAAGATATTTATATAATAGATTTTAGTTTTTTTTGAATTTTTTTTATAATTTTTTTTTTTTTTCAAATGAAAGTACTTAATCTGTACATACAATATTTCACAATCAAGAAGAACTTAAATCTTTACTTGCGATTTTTGTCATTCTTCAAACTTGTTTCTCCATAGGACTAGATCTTCTGTCTGATATCGGATCCATACGAGGTAGCTACTCATGGTTGCTGCTTATCTATCTTTTCATAAACACTCTCAGACCATTCATTTTTCGAAGGAAACAAACCGGGTACGACTGGTTCTCATAGATGATCGGCACATCACTATAGTATTCGGGTTCATATATTCTTACAAAACAACTTCTTTTTTGACTGATCTTCTTTTAAAGAAAAGAAAGTTTGACAAGTCATACACATAAATAAACTAGCGCCGCTTACCTAATAAATATCACGATTTTTTTTTAAAAAAATACACTTTTGTATTACTCAATTTTCTTTTTCCACGCATAACAAATTCAACATGATTTCATTTACATTTAAAAAACAACCAGGTTTACTATACACATTGAAGAAGACAAAAAAGAATAGGTCGTGCCCGGGATCGAACCGGGGTTGCCAGAAAATTTGGTTTATGATGTATCAAAACCTGGAGTGATGACCACTACACTACACAACCAATAAGGTGACGTTATTGTAAGGGAGACGTAACTGAGCGATTTCGATTAAAAAAGGGAGTGCTAGTAAAATAACGCTTTGAAGCAAAATAAGCTGACTTGATATTAAAACTAATGTTAATATTGATTTGCTGGAAAGCTATAATGGTAAAAGTACTATATGAGAAAGTAAAAAAAAAGACTTGAGGGTGGTTTTTTTTTACAAGTATGACTTTGTAAAGTTGTTAGAAATAAAGCGCAGTAGTGCATTTCCCCGAAGAGCTATATGTGCAAAGAGCTATATATTTACAGAATTGGTCATAATGAACATCATAATTGTTTGCAGTGATTGTAATGAAAAAATATATTGAATATCAAAAGAGCACAACTATTTATAAATATTTTGACATAATGGAATCTGAGTTAGCTCAAGTTAGATATGTATTCAATAAGATGTAAAGCCTAGAAATGCTGTATATATTGTAAACAGAAACATTTTTAAAGAACTAATTGATAAAAAAGTGGAAAAAAAAGTGAAAATTTGAATGAATGAATGAATTTATTTTTAGAGTCGGCACTACTGTGCATATCCAAGCTTACTGCCTTGGCAGTAAGCCCGATATTCACGACTATTGTCTACTTAATTATATATTTATATACTTTGACATATACAACATTTCATAATTTTTTCTTAATGATATCGATATTAACTTATTGTGGCGCCTTTTCAGAGCCCTCATTTTTCATACAGCCTATCCTCTGAGAATTCAAGATCCTGTTTTCAGCAATCGGTCGCGGGAAAATGCAATGGTAGTTCAGATAAAAAATTAAAGATGGGAAGAAACGTTGGACGTAAAAACTACCCACTAAACACAAAAGGCTGGAAAATCATTGTTTGTTATTTACCCTAACGATCAGGAATCCACTACAAGGGTTATGAGCTAGGTTTCATCAGTGTTGCTCTTCTTGATCTTGTAAGAAACGGGCTACTGCAAGTAATCCATTCTTGGTGTCAAGTAGAGTGCGTATCTCCAGATCTGGATATACTTTTTTGAGGTCACTTCTTTTTTCGCTGGTGAGAGAGCATTGGGTTAAGATATGAGAAAATGAAAACTTATAAATTTTGCTTAAAATTTCTTATCTGGATAAATTTGTTTTAACAAACTACGTTATTAGTTTTTCAAAAACAGGCGGGTTGGCCGAGTGGTTTAAGGCGGCAGACTTAAGATCTGCTATTCGTAGAATGCGCGGGTTCGAACCCCGCACCCGTCAAACATTAATTTTTTTTGTCAATTCCAACAACATATTTTTTATATTTTCTTCTCTATGGCAAGTATGCTACTACTACTACATGAGCAAATGATCCTAACCGATTAATACTTGTTTAATACCATTTTTCTTTCTATTTTTAAACAAAATTATTTAAATCAAGTAAAGATTTAGGAAAATAAAACCAAAAAATGGCTATAGATGATTTAATTTAATAGTCAAATATGAGATAAAAAATAGACTAATAGTGTCCCCTTATAGAAGACAAATCAATAGATTGGAAACTAGTTAATTGATTTTAGATAAAGAGAAGAAAAAAATAAAAAGAGTGAAACATTTCTACTGTTGAAATTTGAATTCCCGCTACTTACATGAAAAAAAGTATATATATATTTATCAAGCGAATAATTGAAAAAAATCAATAATACTGATAAAAATCAAATGAAATCAAAATATTAATGTATTCTCATAAATATAATCAAATATCTATTCCACGTTTAAACGTGGGATCTTTATGGTTTGGATTAAATCCTTGATAAATAAACTAAACTATACCAAATGCGACATTATTACTATATAATCCATTCAAAGATTTGGTTTAGTTCATTTTATTGATCTCCTTTGGTTCTTATCAATTTGTACTACTCTAAAATTTTTAGAATACAAGAGCTATTTTTTTAATAAAAAAACTTTTAGAAGAAGCCTTTGATAAAAATAAGTACTAAATTTATACACGGTGGTAATAATGAATAGGAGCAGAATACAGCATAGATAACTAGTTCACAGGTTCTGTACATAGAAGTCGTATAATATGTATGATAGACATAGATTGTAAATACAACATTCTGTGCTTGATATTTCTTTTTTTCTTTAGAGTTACACGTGTAATTTTATCTAGATTAGTTGAAAATGATGATCAAAATTCATTATAACTTTTTTTCAATATGTATTAATTTCAAATTCTAGATGGTGGAGAAATAAACATCAAGGTCTTAAAAGAGAAAAAAACCAAAAAAAGGTTCATTGGATGGTAACCCATTTTTTCATATTTTCAATTCCAAAAATAGAAGGTAGTATCACATATCAGAGATATAGGCAAAAAAAAAAGGGTTTTATTTTTGTTATAGCAGACCGTTCATGAAAATGTACCATTTTGTGCCGCTTCGAAAAGCGACGGTAAAAGGGCAGTGATTTTTTTAAAGGAGCATGAACGCACTCCTGTGTTTAGTATGTTTAAATGGAGGAAGCCAGACACTTGATTAATATGTTTCTGGCGCCGTTGACGTCTCTGTCTATGGAGACGCGGCAATTATCGCAACGGTACACGCGGTCAGCCAGAGACAGCTTGTTTTTCACTGTCCCGCAGCAGGTGCAGGTCTTACTTGTGTACTCTTCAGTCATCCTAGAGAGCCGTGTGCCTATCAATTGGCACTTGAACGACAACCTCTGGTAAAACAGATAATGACTAGAAACCATCAAATTCTTGTTCATCCCACGGTTTCTGCTAATACTCACCAATTCTTGGCTTTCGAATGGTGGTAGTACTATGTTTTCGTAAGACGAGGTAAGATATTTGATTATCTGCCAGTGATCATCAGTAACTATATCTGTTATTTTTTTGTAATGTTTTCGACACTGCTTTGTCTTCCTCGCCGACTGCATCTCTGCAATCTTCTTCTTTAGTTTCATAATCTTTTCACGCCGAAGCGATATGTGAAATGCATCTCCGTCGGGTGAATACCCGGTGATAAAGTGTTTGCTGCCAGGGTCCAAAGATACAATAGTCTTTCTTTCTTTCGCATACTCTTCTTTATAACAAGATATTGGAATTAGGAGATGGAAGTTTCGCGTGAGTTTATTATAGTTAAGCTTAACACCATGTTCAATACTGATGTTCTTCATCTCTTTCTTTTGCCGCTTTCCTATCTTAAACTCCATCTTCTTTGTTATGTTAGGGAATATGTGGAAATAGCCATTCTGTTTGTATTTTACCGAACAAGATTCAAACTCAAACGATTGACTGGTTTGTCTCTTTTTACTCTGGTATCCCACTTTAAAACTAGAAATGTTTCCATTTCTCAAATTTGTGAAGGCGCTCTTGAAGTTTTTATGAGCTTCTCTTACTGCAGACTGTCTTATTTGTTTAGGAACCTCTAACTCAAACTGTTCAATGGAATCATTGATCATTTCATCTGTGGCTTGCTCACAACACATTTTACTGCGTGTCTTGTTGCTACAAATAGCGCATCTATGAGACGTCTTTGTTACATGATCATCTCGCAAGTCCATCCACGATCTCATCCCGTTTGAATTTATGTCTGCGACAGTCCTGTTATAGACCCTCCGGGAGACCCCCGTCCACTGATGGAGTAATATACGCTGTTCATGGGTTGGATATAGCCTCACCTTTCTTGTCTTTAACTTTGGTGTATCTTCTTTTTCCCATTTGCCTGCAGCTGTATATGTGAACGATGGACAGGAGGTCCTCTGCGAGTTCTTGCTCGCTTGATTTGTGCTGGTCGGAATCATCGTCGACGATGATTCGCCCTCCCCCAAGCTGGACGACCTGTTCAATGAGTTCAAAGCCAAATCTGCACAGGCGGTCCCTGTGGGCAACCACAACTGTTCCGATATTTCCTTGCATGCTGGATTCCAGAATGGTTTTAAGACCTTTTCGCTTGAAGTTAATTCCCGAAGCGATATCTGAAATAACATCTTAGGAAGGGTACTTTGCGCTGAGGTCTCCAATCTGTCGTTGAAGATCGTCAGACTGCTTTTTGGAACTGACTCTGCAATATATGTAATTCCGTTTTGGTTGCGATGAAGGAGAAGTACTGATGCCAGCAAGTTCTTGGCAGCTGTCCTTAGAAAACATCCATTGGCCATGTGGAGTCTTGTAAGATTGGATACGACCTTCTTCAGCGTAATTGCGAAGTGTCTTGTATCCAAGTCCGAGAAGAGCTTTCGCCTCTTTCGCCTCTTTCGCCTCTCTGATTGGGATGAATGTTTTCGCTTCATGGTGAATGGTAGCCATGTATAGTAAGTTGTGCGTTAACGGCAAGCAAAATTAGTTAAGCATGAAACAGCATGTATTTATTTGATTCTATTTCGGGTAATTACTCTATTCAATAATAAAGATGACGTTAGTAAATATGTAGTAGATAATATGATATGGAGCGAGTGTAATGTAGCGACAATATAATGAGAAATGGAATTATAGGAAACTTCTGATGAGGAGTAAAAGAAAGTAAGAAGTAAGAAGAGAACATAGACAAATAAAATTTTTAATGTTGTCGTCCTTTCTATCACAGTTTACCCTGCTTAACAGTATTGGAGGATAAAAACTGCATGAAATCGCGACGACTCGGTGGCTGGCTTGAGTGTGCGTGTGTATTTATTTATTATACTATACGATAAAATTAGGTAATACATATGATCATGCACGTGACTATAGATAAGATACGGACTATTACATAATACGATGTGACATGACAATTTTGTATGACAATGTGTAAAATACTACATATCCCCCCTCCCCTCTTTTACCCCATAGTGAGTGAGTGAGTGAGTAGTGTACTCTATATATAATAATAAAGGGCCCGTATTAATTAACTAACTAACTAGACAATCAAAGCAAGAAAATTGTCCTGCCTATATTCCCTTACTAAAAAAAAAAAGATCTCCTTTATTTGCTCTGTGTTAATTTTCTAATCCGGTCTTCTTTTTTTTCTTAATTCTTTCTTTCCCTCCCTCTTTTTTTTCTTATATATATTCATTCAAATTTACTACTTTATTAGAATATTTAATGATAAAACCTTTGATAAAGTATCACCATTTATATATACAAACCCAATACAGTTAAAACCCATTTCTTTGAATTTTCAACTCTTTTATTCTCTTATCTCGTGTTCTGGGGAGACCCTTCTTCTTTATATTGTTTATCAAAAAAAATATACACAAAATCACACAAAAAAAAAAAACCCTCTTCTCTTTCTCTCTATCATCCAACAGCTACATTTTCTCTTAGACCCTTTTCTATTCTATAATAAAATTATAAAGAAAAGAAGAAACCAAAAAAACTCACATACAAAAATTGATATCAAAATAGTTGTAAAACTCACCTTCAAAGTTACTACTATTTTATAACTAAAAACCATAATACCAATCTTCAACTGATTGCGTGACATGATAACCAAATGATCCCTTCAAGTATTGTAACACCTTCTCATCCTTCTGCGATTCCACAGCGATCAGAAGATTCCATATCATCTCCATCAAACCCACAACAACAACCTTCTAAAATCACTCCTCCTCCTTCTCTAGTTCCAGAGTCAACTTTATCTGCTGCTTCTCTAGCAGATGGCTCTTCATCTCCTCAAAAATTGTCCTCATACACTTTAACCTCATCTCCAAACTCACCAAACTCCATTCCTTCCTCCCCAGCTCCAGCTACCCCTCCTGGATCTCCTCCTTTATGCCCACCCTCTCTTAATGATAATGAAGATATTGAAAACAATAGCATCAACTTAGACTCAAACTCATCAAACATGACTTCTGAAACCAGCATTAGACCCCTCTCTAACAATGTTAGTAACTCTATAATCCAAAATACCTCCTTCTCTTCATCCTCCTCATCATCTACTTCTACTTCTACTTCTACCTCCACCTCATCCACTCCTTATTCATCAACTTCTTCTGCAACCTCTCAATCTATACCCTCTGATCTTTTTTCAAATCCCTCTGTAACTTCAAATGTTCCTCAGGCTGGTGGTCACTCACCAGATTCTTTCAAACCTCACAACAATAACAACATCCCATCATCTAGCACTGATACAAGCGCCAGCCTCACCTCCACTTCGTCTTTGGGAACTTTATCTACTGCCATTCCATCACGTCACCCTTCTCCCGCTCAGCAACTGCCTCCATCCCCACCTCAAAACCCTCCATTCAATAATAACGAACAGTTTCAATCTGATCAAGAAAATAATAATAACCAAACTTTAGATCAACAAAATTATGACGACCTGGACAAGGACTCTTGCGAGCACCCTCTATACACTCCAAATGTCCTCTCTTCCATACTATCGGCAAACCCAACTGTATTTGGAATATCTGCATCTACCTTGGCGTCGGCCATCGACTACAATTACTCGTCCCCCCTTCCTGAAATTGAAAACATCTTTCCATGGTTACACGGGTTGCATCCAAATAACATAACTCAAAGAATGTTTTTGAATAGTAAGCGAATGAATTTCAACTTTGATAATTCTATTGACTCTGCCAACTCATCCTTTTCTTCTGAAATTTTGGCTAACCCGCCAATGATCCCCTCGTCTATTAGAGGTCTTCTTGTAGTCAAAATAGGAAGCCCAAACACACCAGGAACCTTGATCGGATCTATCTATCCGAATGAGATCTTGGCCAAACGAAACAAGAATGACTTTGACTTTATCGATATGGACGATATTTCCTTTTCAAAACCTGCCGAAGAGAACTTTGACAAGAATCCTGTCTACGATGAAGATGAAGAATTCTCCGAAAGCAATAATACAGACGATTTGCTAAACCCTTCAAACTTTGCACCTGAATTCCTCAACCTGGATCCTCAAGAAGGGATCTCGCTGCGAAATTTTCACATCCAAGTCTCCAAGTGGGGCTCCTTTTCTGACATTGTTTTGTATGTTTCCGATGAAGCTGACCGAAATAAGATGATGGCATTTGCAAAGCTAATATCTAAGGCCCAAGAGAATCTAAGAAATATTCACCCATACCTCCCTCCTTACCACACTTATGTAGTTGAGGATGACATTTACAAGTTTTTGGATGAATCTAGACATATCATGGCAATACCACCTCCTGGCATACCTTACGACGAGGCTCAAATTCGTATCCGAAACTGGGATTCAAACTTTTTGTTGCATGAGGGCATCGAAATGTCCATGATGTCCTCTGCCTCTTTGATTGGAGAAGTAGAACAAAATTCATGCGGCGGCGTCTGGCTGGGAAATCGCGCTGATTACGATGCCCATATGGAAAGGGTTACTGATTATCTAAATAGAGTTGATCAATATAATCAAAGCATTAAACCTAAAAGAGAGCCAAGCGTCGACTCTTCAGGAGATGTTAACATGACTGATGACGAAAGACAAAACGACAATAATGCCAGTGATGGCGATGAAGATTTAGAAAAGCAAGAACTAGAGGAACCAAAGATCAACTTTCCTAATTGGACTTTATATGTCAAATGTACCGCTAACAGCTCCATACCATCTCTCTCATTATTGGACCAATACATTCGAGATAGTTTATCTGGCGATTTGGATAAGGACTCCTCCGATTCTAAGTGGAAACATGATATGATAGAATTCCCTTCTTCTGGTTCTCTTTCAATTATCGACAAAAATGACCAAGATGTTTTTGCAATCATTTCAATGTGCAAGCTACTCTACGTAAGAAGTAGAGCCATTCACAAGGGAACTCCTTCAGCTTCTTTGATTTACTGCAATGACGGATACACAGAATCTTCCGTGCTGGCGCTTTGCTACTTGATTTACTCTACCGGTGTTTCTGCTCCTCAAGCTTGGCTTGATTTGCACAAAAAATATCACAGAGCCTTTTTCACTTTTAAAATAGACGCACATGTCGTTGAAACGATTGCCCCAATGCTGCTAAAATATTCTCCTGCGGTCCCTGGAAGTTTATACGACGATAATTATGGTGCTGTATACATGTCAACTACTTCTGAATCTAACACAGTTGGCGTCTCTTTGTATAAACAACCTACAGATTATGAATACTTTAATTCTGTAGATAGTAGCTTTGATGATGATGATATAAATAGCCCCTTCATGCCAAAAGGCTGCAAATGGTTTTCTGAATTCGATGGAAGCTTCCCATCTGTCATTCTTCCACACATGTACCTTGGTTCTCTTGTCCACGCAAACAATGCCGAAATGCTAAGAGAGCTTGGTATCAAACGTATCATTAGTGTTGGAGAATGTCTCGACTGGGTTAATTATGAAGACGGAGATAATATTTTCACTCCAAGCCCCGACTCTCCATATCAATACATTGACAACCCATACCCCGGAATTTCAAAGGTTCTCTACATTAGAAACATTCAAGATGATGGCATTGATCCAATCACCGAGTTCCTCTCTACTTGTATCGAATTTTTAGATGAAGGCTACAAATTTGGAGAACCTACTCTTGTTCATTGTCGTGTCGGAGTCTCAAGATCTGCCACAGTTTGCATTGCTGAAGTTATGAAGCGTTTATCTGTCGGTCTTCCTCGTGCCTATCTTTTTGTTAGAGTTCGCAGACTTAATGTCATTATTCAACCTCATCTTAGATTCATGTTTGAGTTGGCTAAATGGGAAGAACGACATAGAAGATGCGGCAAAGGTTGGCTTAGAGAAGTTGATTGGCCAGTACTCTGCCGAGAAATATCTGTGATGAATAGGGCTTATATACCTGATAACCCTTGATGACCCTTGTTTTTTTTTTTCCTATTTTTGTTTAGTTTTAATGATTTTTTTAAGTGCTTTTTTTTTTTACTAGCTGATACTGTGTTTTATTTTTTATATATTGTCTTTATGTGGAACTTCTTTTTAATAAATGATATTTTTATGAGTTGAAATATGATTCTGTAGTATTTCATATGAAAATTGTCCATATTCATGTGAAATCTGGAATGCTGTTACTATACTGAACAAGATCTTACAGTTTATATAAGGATGTAAACTGTTTAAAAAGAAACATTAAAAAGAATGCTTTTTTTTTTTTATTTTTTTATTTCCTTCGTTCTGTATATACAAAGGATTATTTATCCCTCCGTACCAACGTAATAAACTACTATATACAATAGTTATTTCACTTTTTTTAATTGTTCATTCATTTCTTGACAAAATATATAGTTTGGCTATCTATAAATTTGATGTAACAATAATGATATTAGTAGTATTATCAAAGTCGCTATAACGATATTTCTACCTTTATAAATCACTTTTTTCATTTTTACAATATTCTCGATTTGCCCTAAGGGTTAGGAAATTATACATTTTTTATCTCCCTTCTTCTCTAATGAACATCGCTATAGAGAATTGTGCAAATTGTATATCCATGTATTCGTTATCTACAAGCATGATGAAGTTTTTTTTCTCTGGCTCAACAACTGAAAAAAGTTGTTGACCTATGAAGGTTTAGCTTTGCGGCTGGTTTAGTGGCCCATTGCTTTTATCATCCCTAACTTGCCTTTATACTGGCACCCAGTCTTTATCAACAGACTAACAGTACCACTGATCAGGCCAGTGACTTTTACGACAAAATTCCATCATGATTTGACTTGGCAATTAAGTAACAGTTGGTTGACTTTTGCAATCACAAGGTTGAAAGTTTGAAATTAGGTATCATAACTCTTCCCAAAGATTCTAGACCAAACCTTAAAAACATTTCAAATAGCCAGCTCTTCAACATATAATACCAAAAGACAAGATTTCGTTTCCTGAATATCACGGAATGTATCATTTGCTATAAGAAAATAACTAATCCATCATTACATAAAAATATTCTAGGACTATAAAACCGGTGAGAATTCCTGAGAAAAAGTAGTTTTTTTACCAAACAGGTGATAAATCAACTTTTGGAAAAGTTTTTCAAGCCTTCAGAAAAGCACAAAAGATATAGCACTTTCTTACATAGAGGTTTTTCCATACTTCCATATTGGTTTTCCCCTCTTTTTGCTTTTAAAGATTGTTTTGCTTTCAAAATCTTAATAAAACTTTTGATTCCAATGAAGATTCAAAAGTATGTATAGACAAGTTACAACAGATATTTGAGCAGCCACTAGTATGTAAAGCAAAAAAAATGACAATGATCAAACAAAATAAAGTTAGTTATAGCAAAAATGGACCAAGCTTTACTTCTTTGGAAGGGGGACATAATTATCGGTATATACTCTAAATGCTTCTAAAGCAGAAGATCCTAGTCAGCTTGGTCTAGGTTCTGGAGGAAGTTCAAGTGACTCAAGCACAAGCACCAAAACTGAAACCAGCACCAGGACCAGCACTGAAACTGAAACCAACACTTCAGAGCCTACATCAGCTACTGAAAATCCTTTAGAAACAACAACAGCTCAAATGCCCAATTCAGCATCTTCAGTAAACACATCTGAATTTTTTTATGTCAGACTTCTGAAGGTTCTTGTTACAATTTACATTCTTGGATGTCTATATACTTAATTTTTAATAGTTTTTATGTTGATGATTTTAATAAAAATTTCTCTATATATATAAATCAAGTAAAAAAAAGTAAATCTCATATGTCTTTTTCTGTTTATTTTATTTCGTTGGTATATTATGTATAGTAATAATGATGTGAAAACAGATCTACTTACTGTCTAGGCATTGAGATATATGACACGATATCTAGATATAATGTTTTAACACATCAATCAAACAAAGCTTGTAGAGAGAGATGAAAAAGTTAGACCACCTTTGCATAATCAGTCTTAGTGCCTTATAATCAACGGTCTCTCTACTGAAATCGCTAGTAAAAATCTAACCTATTTGTTTTAGATAACTGGAAAATCGTTGTAAAAAATATAAAAATAAAGTAAGGAATTTCATTAATTTATTATGCTATACAGATATCTGAATAATAAAAAAAAATATAAAATTATCATTTCTTATCATCATCTTCGTCAACATCCATGACTTCATCATCTTCATCTTCATCCTCATCATCATCATCACCTCTAGAATCATCTTTTTCCAGTTTTTGTATAATTGAATCGTCATCCCTATTAGTATTATCGCTATCAGAAAAATCAGAGTTGAGAACGTTGGCAGGAATATGACCTCTTCGTATTCTGTTGGTGCTGCTATTATTTGAATCGATTGAACCAGCACTTTTTGGTTTGGTTAAACCTTTTGGAACATAATCTTTATCATCATCATCTTCACTTTCATCATCGTCATTTTCATCGTCATCGTCTTCTTCGTCATCGTCGTCATCTTTATCATCTTCATCCTGATGATCTTCATCATACTCAATTTCATCTTCTGCTGATGATCCCACATCTTCTTCTTTAGCCGATTCCAGTTTACTACTACCGCCCCCATCTTCATCTTCTTCGGCCATTTGTCGATAACTTCTTCGTAAAGAAAGACGTTCAACAGATGACTTCATCTTTTCATTATCATCTTCAATATCATCCTTAGACTGCTCTTCCCCTCCTTCTTCGTTATCCTTGTTTTCTGAATCCGCTCTTGATTTCTTTTTCTTTTTGAAGCTGCCTGACGAAAAAATCTCTGGATTATCAGTGTATTGAGCAAGCTCTTTGCCAATATAGTAGGTGAACTTCCTGGCTGCCACAGAGGTTTTAGCACTTGGATTGTTGTAGCCGTTCACTTCACGGCCAATGACATCACCCATCATCAAATTTTCACTAAATGACTCCCTGATACTACCAAAGTATTCAGATGCACGGGGGATTGAACCATGTTCGAATTTTGGAGCATGAGGTGTGGTACCCTCAATATATGTAGAAGAAGAGCCGGAGCTCTTTTTAGAAGAAGCAATTCCAACAGCAGCATTCAAGGTTTGATTCTTTTCAACCATATCAGTCAACCCTAATGATTCAATGATTCGAGAAACCTGACCAACCTTTTTTAATTTTTGACTAAGGTTTTCAATCTGGACACCCAATGATTCTGTAGTGTCATCTTCATCTGTCTTGTCACTCTTTTTGTTTTCATTTTCCCTGGATACAAAAACATCTCTTGGAGAAAAGTAAATCCAGTATGCAGCTTCTTTGCCGTTGCCGTTATTGATACATTCCTCTATTTGAGCGGTAGGCAATCGTCTGTTCAAAATAAGGTCGCAAATAAACTTTCTTGAAAAATTCTTCATCTCTTGGTCTTCCATCTCAACAATTTTGATGGGCACCTTGTTGACTGGCTTTTCTGTTTTTGCAGAAGCATTTGAATGAGATAATGATGATGGTAGTCGCTTGCCCTTTTCCCCTCCCATTAATCTCTTAGAAAGTAATGCTTCTTTGGCATTCGCAGTACCTTCGACTGATGATGGTTCCTCCGGAGTTTCAATTCCGATTATTGATGGATGGTGCCCTCGGAAAGAACTAGGCGGAGTTTCAAGTATACCTGAATCAATAATGGAAGCAGCTTTCTTTGCCTTTTTATCGGAATCATCTTCTATATCGCTTTTAAAGGGTTCCCCTTTTTTTTCCGAGCATTCAATCAAAGTATCAAAAATATCAGTTAAATATTTTAAATCTCGGTCGTATTGTTCTACAGTTGGCGAATCTGCAGAAAGGTAAAACTCTGGCATATTCAAAAAGTTAAGCTCTCTGTGTGAGTTCAAAAGAGCATATATTTCCGTCTCCAGACCCAATTTTTGAATAAATTCTGGAAGTGCAAACTTGAGATGCTCAAAAAAGTTGATAGGTGTGGCCCGCCCGTCATTATATGTATCCGACTGGAAAAAGGAAATCAACTTTGGAAGTTCTGTACCACTATCACCATAAAGAGCTCCGTATTTCAACTTGTTTGAAAGCAAGTCCAAAATCTGGCCCCTTATAAAAGTTGGAATATAAGAGCTTTCAAATTCTAAAAGATTGATATTTTCTCCTGTGTTTAGCGAAAGCTGACCTTCAATAACTCTTTCGTTCAGAGAAGCAAGAAGTGTCAATACATAACGAGAAAGCACTTTAGTACTTCGAATCCATGGGCATGCGACTAATGCTATTGTGATATATTGAAATGCCTCTTTGTACTGGGCCTCTTCAAACAATAACATACTGGCATTGTAGTAATATATAAATAACGTAGTGAAATTTGCACCCATAGCTGTATCAGGTCGTAGTATTTTATATTTTTCCCGTATATTTTCCAAGCTCAAGTAATTGGCTACCATCATATGGTCTGACTGTTTATGCGCTAATTCAAACAATGTAGCATGTAGAGGGGTCAGTTTCAGAGATTTATAAATCTCTTCAAAGGATGCATTACGACCCAAAGATCTCGTATACCAATTCTCAATTCTAACTACACCTTTCTTTACAACGTGGATCAATGAAGTTTGATATCTTCCGTCGTCAATGCCAGTTATAATGTGCCTTGATAAGATGCGAAATATATGTCCGATTTTTTCAAGGCTTGGTATATCACAGCTTTCTAAAAATGTGGCCAAAAGTTTTAATTTAGTTAAGGAAGGCACGGAATTGCCAGAAATCAATTGGATCCTAGAAAAAAAAAACGTTCGCATTAGTAAAAAAACGAAGAGTACAGTTTTACCGATTAATACTTACAATTCATAAGCCCATGGAATAGTTGCTTGCGGGACAGAGTAAGTGACAGTGACATTGAGTACCGGAACATCGGTTGCGGGCTCCCAATAAGCCAACAGCCTTTTAATTGGCGAGTTCAAGGACTTTTCAGTGGATGTTTGACTTGGGAAATTAATTTTGTAATACTTGTCTAGTGAAGAAATAAGCTTGTGGTCGGATATTTTGTTATTATGAGGCTCCACATAATCAGCAATTAGTTTTAAAACAGCTGACTGGGCAAATGATTCATCGCCAGACAGCTTGTTTTTGTTTGTGCCTTGCTTAGATCTACTTGAGGTAGCGTTTTGGTTGTTGGGCATTGTTCAAAATATTGGAGATGCAGTCTGAAAAACATGAACAATGTGATATCACCGATCTTGTTGTGGGTGGGTTGTTCTAATATAATTAGTGGGTTAGGGTAAACAGTAAAATGACTAAATCCAAGACTTTGAAAAAAAAAAAAAAAAAAAAAAAAAAAAAAAAAAAAAAAAAAGCAAGCAAGCAAGTTCCCCATAATGATGCTCTCTCTTTCTCTTACATTTACTAATAAACCATTTTACTAAAAATATACAAAATGTCTGACGCTGAAACTATTGCTCAACAAGCTAGAAAAGCTTCTAATATTCTCAAGACTTTGTCTAATGAACAACGAAGCAATGCCTTACAGAAGATCCACGACTACTTACGAGATTCTAAGGATGAAATCTTGGCTGCCAACAAATTAGATTTGGAAGCAGCTGGAACTTCAAACATTTCTCAAGCTCTTGTAAAAAGACTTGACTTGACAAAGGGTGACAAGTACGATACAATGCTACAGGGTGTATTGGATGTTGCTGCTCTGGAAGATCCAGTAGGAAAAATCACTTTGGCTACCAAGTTAGACGAAGGATTAGATCTTTACAGAGTTACTGCCCCTGTCGGAGTTTTGCTTGTTATTTTTGAATCCAGACCAGAAGTTATTGCAAATATTTCTGCTTTGGCTTTAAAATCAGGCAATGCTGCTATTTTAAAGGGCGGTAAGGAATCTACAAACACTTTCAAGGCTATGGCCAAGGCGGTAGCACAAGCTCTTGCATCCACCGGAGTTGTCCCAGAACATGGAATCCAATTGATCACTACTCGCGAAGAAGTTGGTGAATTGTTGAAACAAGACCAATATATTGACTTGGTTATTCCAAGAGGCTCTAACCAACTTGTACGCAGCATAAAGGATAATACAAAAATTCCAGTTCTTGGCCATGCTGATGGTATCTGCTCTATTTACATTTCCCCAGATGCTCAAGCAGAAATGGCAGCCCGCATTGTTGTCGACGCAAAAACCAACTATCCTGCCGGATGCAATGCTGTTGAAACACTTTTGATTGACCAAAAGGTTCTCTCCAACGAACAAACATTAAAGTGTGTCTTTGACGCTATCTTAAAAGCTGGGGTAAAATTGAAGGTTACTCCAGAAATCCAAGTTTCATTAGGCAAGCTTGGCCTCGAAATCAAGCCAGACCAAGTCTCCCCAGCAACAGAACAAGACTTTTACACAGAGTTTTTGGACTTGGTCTTAGCTGTTAAAGCTGTTCCATCAATTGATGATGCCATTGAACATATTAATGCTCATGGATCACATCACACAGATGTAATCATCACTGACAATGAAAAGGATGCTGAAAAGTTCATGAAGGGTGTCGATTCTGCTGGCGTTTATTGGAACGCCTCTTCCAGATTTGCCGATGGTTTTAGATACGGTTTTGGTACTGAAGTCGGCATTTCTACAAACAAGATCCATGCTCGTGGGCCTGTTGGCTTAGAAGGATTGGTAGGATATCAGTATCAACTTAAGGGACATGGCCAAGTTGCCAGCGATTATCTTGGTGCTGGTGGAAACAAACAATTTATTCATGAACCAATAAATACCAATTAATTTAACTCATTTTAGATAGCTTATAATATAATATATTTTCTTTATTTAACTTAGCACTGATCTAAAAACATTCAAAAATTTCCAAGGTTATCTCGCACTAAATCACGTGAACGATACATTTCAACCTTTTTTAAGTTCAACAGTCCTTCTACCATGCTCTCTATCTGTTTGTTGAATTTAACACATATTCAAAAAATATTACTGAGGCTGATAGATTGGCCTATCAATTGAATTGTTGAACAATTCAGCTTTACTCAATAATATTTAAACAAATATTCATCTACATATAGAAGTTTTATCCTTATTGTCTATACAATTTTCTCCTTTTTTGTTTTGACACCTCATCAATAAACACCAATGCATAACCAACCCCAATCACCAACACCTGTTGATCCAGAATTGGCTAATATCGCTGCTCAGTATGATATTGATAAAGCTGGCATATCAAGTTCATGTTTTTCTAGAAAAGATGAGCAAGGCAAACGTAAGTTATTTTTTTTTTTTTACCATTTACTCTTGTTTGAACCATTTTCTAATTCAAATACTAGTTATTGAAAATTATATCACTCATGTCAGAGTCATAGAAGACTCGCAGTTTCCATATGCAAGACCTCCACCAAATCAGCCAGAATCTGCTAAAAAACATAGAATCTTAATTATATCGGTCCGAAACAGTGGTCGTGTGCGAATGCACAAGGCCAGACAAAATGCCAATTCCGTTTTTCAAATCGGCAAGTCCTGGAACCTTGAGGATTTGACCCAAATCGAAAATGATCTTCAGGTTCCAACAGGATTCACTATGACTTTAGGTAAAAATTACTACTGGAACACCCGCACCCCTAAAGAAAAGGAGGTTTTCATCAATAGCACCATCAAAATTTATAACAAATATACAGGAGGTAAAACCCCTATATTAATTGGTTTTGATGGCCAAAGCACTCTTCCAGGAAGCCCGGTTGCCACAGCCAATACTTCAGCAGAGAATAGAAACCGAGAAACACATCAGACAGCCGATAGTGCAAATCAAAGGCAAAATTCCCAGACAAACCTACCTAGTGGACACCCAAACAACAATGCCTATTCCAAGACCTATAGCGCTAGTCATGAGAACTTGTCTAGAAGTAATACTGAACTAAACCATTTAAAAACTAGACCCCATAATTCTGCCACAAATGTATCTCAAATGCCTCCGGGCCGTCCTCACGCTGCTTCTATTTCTGGTGGCTCTCCTAATAGCAGCGAAACCAACTTGAACAGGAATCAGATGCAATCGTTGCCGAGATCAAATTCAGTCTCAGCTAATATGGCACCAAGTAATAAAATGATGAATCATAGTCCAAGCATGCCTGCGATTCCTCCACCCAGACAGCAACGATCAAATACAGTCAAGTATAGTAATCCTGCTATTAAACCCTCGCCCCTCAGAACTCAATCTGTTTCAAGTAGACAGGAGCATGAGCCGGCAAGAGATATTCACCAAAAGGCAATGCCTGCTGCAAATACCCCACCGCCTGTTCCTGTAATAACTATTAATAATGAAGACACTTCTGAAAATGACAATGATAATAATAATCAATTTGCAGAAGATGAAACTGAAGCTGAATTAAAGGATTTGGCTAGTAATGTCATTTTTGACAACAATAATCACAGATCATCAGTACAGAGTATCAAGATTTTCGCCAGAAAACATGATGATAATGTTATTGAAGAAGAGCCTGAATCTCCAGCTGACGAAAATGCTTCACCAGAGAGTAACTCATTTAATGGTCCAGGCGGACGCGACAATAAGTTGAAAGTCAAGCCCAAGCCCAGCTTTCAGGAGCCTGGCAATGATCTACAAGTTTTACAAGAAAACGATTCTTTTGATGAAACCACATCGATCTCCAGAATTGATGAAGTCGCTAGATCTAGAATGTCCTTTATCAATTCAAACAGTGTCTCTGCTATTGAAGAAACTCTCACTCAGCTCAATTGGACTGGCCGCAGTGATGTCAAATTTTTAGAAATGAGCATCACAGACGAAATCAATTTGATTGAGGATCAAAAGCTTCACAATGTCGTCGATCTTGATGATAGACTAGATGAATTAGATCAAAGCTTGGCAAACGGAATCAAGGAATGCGAAGCATTGGATGCTATTTTCGCTTTCTTTTCCGTTCAGTTGGGAAGTTTTGGCGACCAAATCAGTCATATCGAAGGACAAGGTCAAGGTTTGCAAGTTCAAACCCGTAACCAAAAGGTTTTGTGGACAGAACTTAACAACATTCTTAATACTGTTGCTTTGCCAAAAGAAAACTTTGAGATTCTTTACAATTATCAATACAAGTCTATTAGGGACTTGCCTGAAATTGAAAAGGCATTGATAGATTTGTATCAAGCTGTTAAAGCAGTTAGAGCTTCTGGTAATGATGATTCCGGTGAACTCTTAGGTGACATGCGTGCTTTGAAAGAAAAGAGACATATTTATGAACAAGCCTCTGCCACTGTTACATCAGAAGTAAACAAGGTGGTAGAGCAAAAGGTTTTAGACGTCATTTCAGAAGCTGAAAATAAAACGACTTCAGCAAACATTACTGAGCCTAAGATTAATGCCTTAGAAGAGCCTATATTTAAAACTCTAATGCCATTTTCGGCAGTTATTCTATTTGTCAAAGAAATCGACGATGTGAAATATTATGAGATGGTCAAGTCATATGAGACTCAGCTAAAGTCTTATTATGACGATTCCTCTTCATCATTCTTTGCACAATGGACCAGGTTACTTCTAACATCTGGAGATAAAACTCGAACTCTTTTCCAGGCAAAGGAATCTGAAAACATAACACCTAAATCATTAAAGCGATCTCAAACTCTTGCAAAATTAAAGCACAACGAACCAAAAGGGCTCGAAAGATACAACACATTGGCAGGACCTAATCAAAGTTCTAGTGCCAATAGTGATTTATCTGAAATCACGTCACTGCTAAAGCCAGGTCCAGTCAGACCAGGTTTACTAAGAGCAATTGAAGTAGTAAAGTCAATCATCATTTTAGAACAAGAGGTATTGATTAAAGTATTCCATCAATCTTCTTTCGGGGGTTCAAGATATCCGGACTTTGTCAAGGTACATACTATTGCACAAAGAAGAATTGCCAGTGCCGGATTGTCTGAAAAGATCTATGAAATCGACTCAGATAGAGAAAAGGCACATGAGTTATATAACATTATGAGTGGCATATTTGGACCTCTTCAAGACCATCTTTTGAAATTCGCAGCTCAGTTGTTAGAAGAAGAAGTGTTGGACTGCCCTGGAGTTATCACCGCTCTTAATATCATATCCAAAATGCTACAAGCTTCTAATTTGGACTTTTTAAACGCTATGATTCAACGACTCACCGACCGCATAACTTCTATTTGGAATCATTTTATTGACCAACAAGCTACCAGAATAGGCAACACTATCTTGAGTTGCAAAAAAAGATCTGGCCCTATATATGTTGTACGAGTATTTCCTATGCTATGTCAAAGAATTGAGCAAGACGTTTCCAAAGAGGCTGCCAAAGATGATCTCAATAGTTTGCCTGTCAGAATTCTTTTAAATGATTCTTATGAAAAACTTGGTCAAGCTATTTTGACTATTCTTCAAAAGATGGAGTCCGATGTCACCAGCCGCTCTGTTAATCCTAGAGCCGATACCGTCGTTTCTACTGCAGACTATGAGGATAAGGAATTGATGAACTACCATGTTATCATGATTGAAAATATGCACTTATTTACGCAGGGTTTAGAATCACTAAGTCAGTCGGTATCAGCACTCTACAACTTGAGATCAAATGCTCTTCAAATATACGCAAAAGAACAGAAACTCTACATTGACTTTATTTTACACAGACCACTTGGAAAGCTTATGAACTTTTTTGAGAATGTAGAACAAATTCTTCGCAAGAACCCCAATGATAACCCAGCTCAAAAGCCTGGCCTCAACAGAAGTGCTTTGAAGAAGATTTTAGTTAATCTGGATTCAAAGGAATTAAAGAAAATTGTGGATGGATTATTTAAACGTGTCGAAAAGCATTTTACTGAAGATAGTTCTACAGCAAGTGCAGCAGCTATTACATCGAACTTGAAGCTTATCAGTAAAGTCTGGGCCCAAGTCCAAGTACAACTTTTAGATTATATCAAGAGTTATCGTCCTATTATTGATAGATACTATAGTACTCCGGGTGATTCTGGCTATGTTTGCAAGTTTGAAATCACAGATCAAGATATCAAGGACGCATTTTCAACCGTCCAATACTCTACATAGTTTTTATTTTTATTTTTTTTGTACAATTTATAAATTTTTCTTTTAATCAAAAATATTACAATTATTCCAAATTTACTTTATTTTCTTTGCCGAGAAAAAACTTGTTATCTTACTGTTATCACTTGGTTGCTTTCGTTTCTTTTCAAGTGCTGTTGTGCTTGTAACTGGCTTAATCAAGTATTCACCATCATTTTTGACACTTCCTACGCTACTAGTTACCTCATGCCATTTTAAACAATCTTTTGATTGTAATACATAATCAAATTTGCTAATATCACCTTTATCCTTTTTTTCTGGATGCGTGCCTTGATTCTTTTGGCTTCGTTCGTAGTCGATTACTCTTGTAATTACAGATATGTTTTCAGGGTCGCTTTCTAGCCATTCATTAACGGCTTCTGGAGACCTTAGCATGACAGGAACACGAGAATGGAGCCAGTCCATATCGGAGTTTGCTTCCTTTGTTACGATTGTTACAGTGTCGTTATTCATTAAACCAGCAAAAAATATCAACTTCTTGTTTTTAGTTTCGGACTCGTTTGATGATGTTTCTACGCTCTTTTCTTGTTTAATCTCGGTGGTAGATGTGTTCGATTTGGCATCTTCGAATGGAAACACGTAATATGGCGTCTTTGTTGTCCCGTTCTTTTTCCATTCATAATAGCCTTCTGCTAGCACAATACATTTTTGACCACTTGGTTTTTTCTTGGAATCTTGCTTTTGCAGTATTCTTCTCCATGACGTCAGTCGATTCGACAAGCTTTCAATTCTACAATTAAATGTTGAATACCGATTTTTATTCTTTTCCTTTTGTGTAAAGTCGAATTCAAGACCCCAACGTTTGAAAGCTATAAGGTGGGGTGAAGATCCTGTGCCAGTTTCTACTGAGTCAGTTGGCCTAACTGAATTTGAGGTTGATTCTCCCTCTAAGAAATATACGGGAACGTAGTTTGTTGGTGCTATATTATAGCTAGTTGTATAGTTTTCATCTAATATTGAATCTAGCAGTAGTCCTGAAGACCTGATTATGCCAGATAGCTCTTCAATTGGCTATATAAATGGTCTGTTAATAAGAAGAGTACTAATGGATTGAATTATCAAATACATACAATGCCAAATACAAATCTTCCACACATGGTGTAAATATGATATATCGAAGTGAAAAGGTCTACTTACGCCATAGTAAAAATATTATTCTCTTTAAATGGTGACTCTATGCGCACGTGGTGTGACTTGATCCAGAATTTTCATAAGCATTAAACAACAAGATTAACAGTAACATCAACTATAGAATTGGCTTTTTATCTTGATATATATTATATAGTATAAAGGTTGCGCCTGCTTTCAAATCCAAAAAGTGTTATAGGTCCAAATACCCTGGACAGTGTCAAGCTCCATTGCTGCTGCTTATCAAGATTTTCATAAGTGACATGTCAATTTTCTGTAACACGATAAAAAATTTCTCTCTGTAAATCCACACTAAACTTTTTCAGCCTGTGATTTCATTTCCTTTTACCATCACTCGTTGAAAAATTTCAAATATTCAGTTTCACGACCTTGTTAATGATATCAGTACTGAACGGTTCCAAGTGTTACACTCGACTATCGCCTTCGGGTCTCAAAAGTCTAACTTCGTCAACTATTGTTAGACACCCGGGGCTAGTCCGAAGCTTCACCCATACAAATCAAAATAGCTCCTCATTTGTACTTCACAAGATAGGTGCTAAACTTCATCAAAAACTACAACAATTTGACGTCACAAACGGCAAAATCCCAAGCTCTATAAACCTCAAAGTCAACAGCCAAACCAGCAGAGATGCCTTGGAGGAAAAAAACCACGACAAAACGCTAAGACTTATCTTCGATTCAGATGCTTTCTGGCAAGATTTTAACCGAAATAGCCCGAACTCCAAAAAGGTTACCGGCCTCTTCGATAATCCGTACTTAACCTCGCCACAAGGTCTGCTAAACTTCACTCAAGTTTCATTGGCTCAGGCACAAGCTTTGGCCCAAAAAATCCTCCAGGAAAATGAAAGCGATGTATCTGATCCAGGCCGTTTGATTCGTTTGCTGGATCGTCTTTCTGATACATTGTGTCAAGTAATTGATTTGATGGGTTGCTTACAGGCTTCCCATGCAAACTCTAAATATCAAGCTGCTGCTCGTCAATCTCACGAAACCATGTTTGAGTTCATGAACATTTTAAACACATCAGTCGAATTGTATCAGCGTTTAGAATCGGTTTTTTCATCTCCAGAAAGAGTTGCCAAATTAACCAGAGAAGAAAAATCAGTTGGAAGACTCTTGTTATCAGACTTTGTAAAATCAGGTATCCAACTTAATCCTGAGGCTAGAGAAAAGTTTGTAAAGCTTTCGTCGCTTATTTCAACAAATGGTCATGAGTTTATGACTTCTGCAACTGCTCCTCCTACCGATCCTAAAGACTCATTTTTATCGGTTCCCAAATCCCGACTAGAAGGCATCGATCCATACTTGGAAAGCGTACTACCCAATGCTTCTTCATTCAACCTTTTCAAAACTTCATCAAACAAAAATTTGCTTTTGCCAACAACTGGAGGCGAAGCAGCGACAGCTTTAAGAACTGTTAAGGACGAAGAGATTAGACATGACATTTGGTTACAAGGTAGAAAATCCCCTGATCCAAAGCAGATACCTCGCTTAGAGTCCATCTTGAAGGCCCGCCAACAACTAGCTGAACTTATGGGACAAAACTCATTTTCTGGCTACGAATTACAAGACAAAATGGTCAAAACTCCTCAAAATGTAATGAAATTTCTTAACAAGCTTGCTTCCGACATTTATCCAAAGGCCCAGTTGGAGATCTCCGCTTTGGCAAAATTGAAAAACCAAGCTCAAGATATTCCATATAAAACTGACAGTATTCAACCTTGGGATAGAGATTATTTTGGCTCATTGTTTTTACATCAACAGCACTTGAAGACTGATCACAGAGATGATACCCCTACAAAGGCCCAAGTCTCTTTGCTTCCTCAGTACTTTTCTTTAGGAACAGTCATGCAGGGCCTTTCTAGATTGTTTTCTTCCATTTATGGAATTAAATTTGTCCCCGTTGAGCCCAAACCAGGTGAAACCTGGAGAAATGACATTAGAAGACTTAACGTTGTCGCTGACGATGGTAGTCTTATCGGTGTTATGTATTGTGATCTGTTCCAAGCTCCAGGTAAATCGCCCAACCCTGCCCATTTCACTGTCAGATGTTCAAGAAAGATTTTTGCTGAGGAAGATGATGAAGTTCGTAAAATGGATCCGCTAGCAGCTGTCAGATATACCAACAATGGAACAAATAAGGATGAACAACAACTACCAATCATTGTCTTGACTTGCAACTTTTCACCAGGCTATTCTTCTGAATCAAACAGCTCTCAATTAAATGACGACAGATCCTCCAGAAACATCCCATCTCTTTTGTCATTTACCGAAGTCGAAACACTGTTTCACGAAATGGGACATGCCATGCACTCTATGCTTGGACAAACTGATTTGCATAACGTTAGTGGTACTAGATGCGCTACTGATTTCGTCGAACTTCCATCGGTATTAATGGAACGATTTGCAAGTGCCCCTCAAGTACTTTCTCTTTACTCTCATCACTATCTGACTGGAGAACCGCTTCCTTTCAGATTACTACAGGAATACCAGAGAACCACCCAGCAATTGCTTCAATACAGTGAAACCTACTCACAAATCAAGCTAGCAATGCTTGATCAACTTTTCCATTCCGGCAAAGAACAAGTACTTTCCGATCTAGCTGGGTCATATCAGGAATTAGAAGCACAAAACAGTCTTTTCCCACTAACAAAAGAGTATGAAGAATCACTGAAATCAGACTTATGGTTTACTCAGTTTGGTCATTTAGTTGGATATGGTGCCAGTTACTACTGTTATCTGTTTGACAGGGCTATTGCTGATAGAGTATGGGACCATGTTTTCAAGCAAGATCCAACTAACCGTGCAAGTGGTGAAAAGTGGAAAAATCAAGTATTGAAATGGGGTGGCTCCAGAAACCCTTGGGAACTAGTTGCTGATGTTTTAGATATTCCAGAACTTGTCAATGGTGATGAAAAGGCAATTGCACAACTTGCATACAGCTCAACTGAAGATGAAGTTCACTTACCTTTCAATGAAAAACCTAATGAAAAAGACGAGAACCGAATTTTTCTAGGATCATCGAAAATTGATGATACAGTTAGCCATACAGCCAAATGACTAGCTCATGAATATAACGACAACAATACATATTCTCGTTCCAACGACCCTTCTGGCCTTATAATGAAAAATAGTAATTTTCGGGACCTCGAATACATGCATATAGACTCCAATTTTTCACAATCCCAGTATAAATCAAAAACAACTAACAATTATCATAGCATGGACTCTTTTAGAAACGGTATCCATAACCCTCTTGGACAAGATGAGTATGATGATCTTGGATTAGGAAGAGACTTTGATCCCTATCATTCTACTTTATATCATTCTCAAGAATATTTATAAATTTAAATATATAAATATATATCTAATATATTTGAAATTCCAATTTTTGTTTGATACATGGTAAAAATAAAATATGTTTATACATATTTGATTATATAATGCTTCGTCATCATTACATTTCTGACTGAAATTTTTGTCACGTGTGAATTATTTTCATATACGTGGTTAATTGCACACACTCTCCTTAATTAGCACTACTCTACCAGTTGAATCTCAATTCCTGTCCTTTTTTCCTCTCTTTTTTTTTCTTCAACACTCTCAATTATCGTTTGTTTTCGTGGAAAACAATATAAAACATCAAAACCATCTCGATCAAGACGAAACAATAATAACTTGACCTATTGTTGTTTCTATTGACCGTCTTTTTATCTGTCAATACACTCAAGTTTTCAACCTTTTCTTAGTGTGATATAAAAATGTCAGCTTTAAATTACAAAAAGAATGATGATATTGATTCCGGTTCATTGGACAAGATGACCGTGTTTCAAGAATGTATATCTGGATTCAATGCTTCACCAATATCATCCAAGAGATGCAGAGCTCTATTAACGAAACTTATTCATTTGATCAACTTGGGTGAGGTGTTCCCACCGGAAGAAGCCACTTCATTGTTTTTCAGCATTACAAAACTCTTTCAACACAAAGACCCAGCTCTTCGTCAAATGGTCTATGTAGCTATCAAAGATCTTTCATCCACAGCAAACGATGTTATTATGGTCACCAGTTCGATTATGAAAGATATTCAATCCTCTAGCGATGCCATCTACAAGCCAAATGCCATTAGAGCACTTATTCGCATTATTGACTCTTCAACTGTTCCATCCATTGAACGTCTTATGAAGACCGCCATCACTGACAAGAATCCAATTGTCGTTGCTGCAGCTCTTGTTTCTTCTTATCATCTTGTTCCAATTGCTAAAGATGTTGTTCGACGATGGGCAAGCGAGACCCAAGAAACTCTTTTACAACATCCTTCCAAGTCAAAGCCTGGAATGATGAACTCTTTAATGTCCCATTCTCCAACAATGTACGAATATCATGCAATTGGTTTATTGTATGAGTTAAGAAACCACGACAAGATGGCTCTTATGCGTATTATCCACATGCTCACAAACTCATCAGCACCTCCTCTCAATTGGGCTGCTGCTTCTTTTGTTGTTAGACTTATTGCTAAGCTTATTGAAGAAGACGAAAGTACTGCTGAGCAACTTTTACCTTCACTTCGGCAATTACTCAAACACAATTCAGACATAGTCACTTTAGAAGCTGTCAAATGTATTATGCAACTGAAGGCCGCTGATGCTGCTGCTATAAATGATGCCCTTGGTGTTATTCAACTCTTTTTGCAAACCCCAAGAACTGCCTCGAAGTTTGCTGCCATCAGAATTTTGAACCGTTATGCCATGAAGCATCCTCAGGAAGCTAGCATTTGCAACTTGGAGTTGGAAAGCCTTATCAGTGACAACTCTCGTGCTATTGCTACCTATGCCATCACTACACTTCTTAAGACTGGTAAAGAAAATAGCGTTGACCGTCTCATGTCTCAAATTTCTGGCTTTATGAATGAGATCTCCGACGAGTTCAAAATCATTGTCATTGATGCCATTCGAAGTTTGGCTCTCAAATTCCCTAGTAAATACCAGAGAATGCTTTCATTCCTTGCTGGAGGTCTTCGCGATGACGGTGGTATTCAATACAAGACTGCCGTTGTTGAAGCTCTTTTTGATATGATTCGATATATTCCCGCTTCCAAGGAAGCTGCTTTGGGTCATTTGAGTGAACTCGTAGAGGACTGTGAATTTTCAGAGCTCTCTGTACGAATTCTTCACTTGTTGGGATCAGAAGGTCCTTCCACTTCCCAGCCTACCAAATACATTAGATATATCTACAACCGTGTTGTTTTGGAAAATGCTGTTATTAGAGCTGCTGCTGTAACAGCCTTGTCCAAGTTTGCACTTGTAGATGATCCAAGCGTTAGAAAGAGTGTCAAGGTCTTGCTTACCCGCTGCTTGAATGATGTTACAGATGAAGTTAGAGATCGTGCAGCATTGGCTCTTAGATTTATCGATTTAAGCCAGGAAGAAGCTGTCGAGTATCTTGCACCAAAAACCATATACTCAATCCCACAGATGGAACAAGAGCTTACCAAATATTTATCAGCTGGAGATAAAAGCGTCTTCCTCAAGCCATTTGACATCACAATTATTGCTAGAGTCACCGAAGAGCAAGCTCGTGCACAAGCTCTTGAATTACGAACCAAGGCCATTTCTACTGATTCTGGTGAAAGTGCTGCTGATATCAAGAGGGCTGAAGAGAAAAAGAGTGCTGAAAGAGAATTATTACAAGACAAGACCAAAGAATATGCTGCCGCTTTATCAGCCATCCCAGAATTTGAATCATATGGACAAATTCTCAAGAGTTCTGAACCAGTGGCTCTCACAGAGTCTGAAATGGAATACGTAGTGACTGCCGTCAAGCACCTTTTCAAGGACCACTTGGTTATTCAATATAATGTTACCAACACATTTAATGAATATGTTCTAGAAAATGTTCTTGTAGAATTACAAGGTGCTTTTGATGAAGAATTTGTTATTCCAATTGAAAAACTTGTTCCAGATTCTACAGAAACTATTTATGTTTCAATGGCCAGACCTGAAGATTACGTTGTTGACTCTATTTACAACAACCTCAAATTTGTATCTAAAGAAATTGATCCTAACACCAATGAGCCAGTAGAAGAAGGATATGAAGATGAATACAATTTGGAAAACTTGGATGTTACAATAGGAGACTATCTTATTCCAGCATTTATTGGAAACTTTTCACACCAATGGGATTCACTTGGTGAACACGAATCTGGAGCCACATATGATCTTGGTACCGAGATGAAACTTAGTGAAACCGTCGACTATATCATCAAATTATTATCATTGATGCCATTGGAAGGATCTGATGTTGTAACTTCAACAGCTTCGCATGTATTGAAATTATTTGGACGAACAATTATGGGTGCTAAAGTAGCAGTTCAAGCCCGTATGGTATATAGCTCGAAGAAGGGTGTAACTATGTTACTGAAGGCTAGATCTGAAGACGAAACCGTCGCTGCATTAGTTTCCGAAGCTCTTGGATCTTAGGAAGATTAAAATAAAGAGAAAAAAGTACATTATTAAATTACGTAAAAAGATTAATAAAATTTGATTGGGAATTTCTGATGTAAAAATATTTAACGATTGTAATTAGGTATCATAATTTCTAATGGTAGACTAAAGCTAAAATAGAAATTTTAAAATAATTTATAAAATGTTGATAATATGATGTTGTCAGAGTGTATAGATTTTAAGATTTTTTTTATGGTGTTTAATTTTTACACTCGTTTAATTTTTTGTTTTTTTCCTTTTCTTTCCTTAATATCTCACGACTGACTTATTTATACTTAACATTTATTTGAAATTTTCTATATACAGGCATAATGAGCTCAAAAAAGGCGTCAGAAGTAGAAGACTCTACTTTAATTGAACAGTCAATTGACGCACAACCCACTAGCCAAGAAGAGGAAAATAGTGCTCAAAAAAAGCTGAATTTCTCAGATTGGAAAAACGACCCTAGAGTTGCATTTGACCAAGTGGCCAACAAATGGATCTTTGAAGACCCAGAAAATGGAGACGAATTTGAGTATGACGAGACTAGGAAGATTTGGATACCTGTAATTGATGAGGAGGAAATCGAAAACCAACAAAACGCGTATAAGCAGGCTAGCGAAGAGCATCCTGTAACTAAGCAATTGATACCCGAATCTAATCAACACTCAGAAAGTGATACAAAACTGGACGAGCTGGAGGCATTGGACAGCAAATATACTAAGGGTCAGAAGCGAAAAAGTACATTGTCAGATGAAGATACTAATACCAAGAAGAGTAGCAGTAGTAAAAATAGCAAACAGAAAACACATGTACCACCTCCTAATCGTGGAATTTACATTACAAAACTCCCATTAGATACTACAGTAGAGGAACTGGACCAAGTTTTTTCAAAATATGGAATGATTTCACAAGACATTTCCGATCAAAGCAAACGAATAAAGATTTACAAAGACCATGAGACTGGCAAGCCTAAGGGCGATGCTTTAATTATATACTTTAAACCTGAAAGTGTTCAATTAGCAGTTGAAATGATGGATGAAGCAGAACTACGGGTAGGCGATAAAACAAGTGTCATACATGTAGAGCCAGCTCAATTTGACCCAACAGCTGCTAAAAACAAACAGCAGTCCTATAAGAAGAATACATCAGAAGCATCATCAAAAGACGGTGAGCCCGTTGAAGAGACTGCAGAAGAAGAACGTCAAAGACTGAAAAAAAAGGCCAAGATTAAAAAGCAATACGAAAAAATGAATGAGAAACTGGCAGATTGGGATGAAGATGAAGACGACGACCGATTTGATGAATTGAATCCTGCACTACGATTAGAAAGACGGCAAGATTCGATTCCCAAGAGATGGGACAAGTTTGTTATACTGAAAAACGTTTTTACATTAGAAGAGCTGGAAGAGGACCCAGAAGCCTTGGGTGAGATTGAGCAAGATATGTGGACAGGAGCAGAAGAAATAGGGCCTGTCACTAAGGTAGTTTTATTTGACGGAGAGCCTGAGGGAGTTGTCAGCATCAAGTTCAAAAATAAACAAGATGTTATTAAATGTATATTAAAGATGAATGGAAGATTTTACACTGGTAGAAAGCTTGAAGCTGATTTCTACGACGGAACTAAACGATACAAAACCAAAGAAGATTTGAAGAAGCAGCAAAATGTTGATGGTGACGACGATGAAGAGCAAAAGAGAATTGAAGAGTTTGGTAATTGGTTAGAGAGAGAAGAATGAATTATGGGGTCAAAAAGGGTGTATCTGTTATACTGGGAGATAGAGACCAAATTAAATTGGATTATATTCTGAATTAGTATAGTAGTAATAGTATCCTTTAAATTTTTTATTTTTTATTTTTTTGCCACTACCACCAACAGTAAAAATAATGAAAATTTTTCATCACCCTGCAATCTTAAAGGCGATTACTACTACCACCACAACAACCTACCGAAAATCTTTATTTTCTACACCAGCTGTTTGTTACTACTCAACACCTACATTTTCAAAGTCAAAGCGTTCAAAGAAATCAAAAATGCCACCAAAGAAAGTAGTTGAAGAAAAGAAGATTCTCTTGGGTAGACCCGGTAACAATCTTAAGGTACTTTTTTTTTGCTTTTGTTGAATAATTTATTTTCAAATCAGATCAAAACTAACTATAACCAATTTTTTATCATTGATTTTTCAACTGTATTATAGAGTGGTATTGTTGGTCTTGCTAACGTATGTATTTATTTATATTTCCATTTTCATTCTTTTTTATTATTATTATCATTAAAGAGAGTTTTTTAAAAAAAAAGAAATAGAAAGAATAATAATACTAACATTTAATTTATAGGTTGGTAAATCTACCTTTTTCCAAGCCATTACCAGATGTCCTCTCGGTAACGTAAGTCAATTGGATTTTCTTTGATTTAGATATCAACAAATATCTGCTTATATTATACGAAACAACAACTAACATACCTATTTTAATGTTAAATAAAGCCCGCCAATTACCCATTCGCTACTATCGAACCTGAAGAAGCTCGTGTCATCGTTCCTTCTCCACGATTCGACAAGCTTTGCGAAATGTACAAGCCAGCTTCCGAAGTCCCAGCCCACATTACAGTTTTCGATATTGCTGGTTTGACCAAGGGTGCTCACGCCGGTGAAGGTTTAGGTAACGCTTTCTTGTCCAACATCAGAGCTGTCGATGCCATTTTCCAAGTTGTCAGATGTTTTGACGATGCCGAAATTATTCACATTGAAGGTGACGTTGATCCAGTTCGTGATTTGCAAATTATTCTTGACGAACTTCGATTGAAGGATATTGAATTTGTTCACAAGCACCTTGAAGGTGTTGAAAAGATTGTTAAGAGAGGTGGCCAATCTCTTGAAGTAAAGAATAAGAAGATTGAAAAGGAGTTTGTTGAGGGACTCTTGAAATACTTGGAAGACGGTAAGCGTGTTGCCAACGGAACCTGGACTCCAAAAGAAGTCGAAATTATCAACAGTATGATGTTGTTGACTGCTAAACCAGCTATCTACCTTATCAATCTTTCTGAACGTGACTATATTAGAAAGAAGAACAAGCACTTGGCCAGAATTAAAGAGTGGGTTGACACCAACTCTCCTGGTGACATTATCATTCCATTCAGTGTTTCTCTTGAAGAGCGTCTTTCCCATATGGAAACCGATGCTGAACGTGAAGAAGAACTTAAGAAGATTGGAGCTACTTCTGCTCTTCCAAAGATCATTATACAAATGCGCAAGCTTTTAGGACTCATTTCTTTCTTCACCTGTGGTAGTGATGAAGTTAGAGAATGGACCATTAGAAAGGGTACCAAAGCTCCTCAAGCTGCTGGTGTAATCCACAACGATTTAATGAACACCTTTATTTTAGCTCAAGTTACCAAGTATGACGATTTAATTGAACTTGGTGATGAAGCTTCTGTTAAGGCTGCTGGTAAACTTCTCCAAAAGGGTAAGGATTATGTTGTTGAAGATGGTGACATTATTTACTTTAGAGCAGGTGCTGGTAAGAACTAAGTAACTTGAATTTTTCTTTTTTTGAAAATAAAATAATAAAAATAAAACGAACATAATAAAAATTATTAAAAAGAATTTAAAACATTTAAAAGGGTAATTGGTTTTGTTTTCATTGTAAAAACCGTAATAACGATAACTGACCTGAATGGTCCATACATATTCGTGATGATGAATCAATAAATCATTTCAGCATTTGCTCAGCAATTTTCTTTTCTTTTTCGTTTTTTTTTCTGTAAAATACATTCATATGCTACTGTTGGATGTTTAGAAAGCAGGAATATAATGCCTAGTTTATCGGAATAATGGTAATCTTGGTATCACTATATACTTTGCCAACAGATTTGGAAACTTTTATTATGGATATTTTTAATTGCTTTTTAATCAATAAAGATTAATCTAGAAGAGGTTTCTCTTTTTTTTTTTTATTTTAAAGATATACAATATGGCATATAGTAACTATGTAATATTTGGAATATAAAACATCAATATCTATCTAATCAACGGTGGAAATATGAAGATTAAACATCGGATTGAATATAATCCTGAGATATTCACTGTACGGTTTAGCAAAGATCCGGAAACGCGGGAAAGGGTTAATAATTCCTGAGTTTTGGTTGCCTTACTCGGGTTATTAAAGGCCGACGACATGTAACCGAAATGTAATTGTAACAGAAATATGGGGTATATAAAAAATTTTCCTTTTTGTATTCACCACCGCCAATAAATTTGTATCTGTATATTTTCAATCTGAGAAATACTATATAATTCAACACTTAAGCCTTTATTTACCTATATCTGTATATATAACTTTGTTCCAGTAGATCATTTTATTAGTTTGCATTTTATTTTATTCTTTAAAGTCATTTTTTTTTCAATTTTAAGTGATTGGATCGATCTTTTTTTTTTCACAAAGGAACTAAAACAAGCAATCCTTTTCTTTTTTTGTCTTTTAAGCCTTTTCAGGTACCAAAATTATACAAACAAAAGAAGAAACAAAATCATTTGATTTGTTCGTTTGTCCAAGTCATCACTGCTGTTCGTTTAAGGTCTTTTGAACATATTTTCAAAAGGTTTTATTATAATAATATTATTATTTTTTTTTGTTTTTTTTCTTTCCCCAGATTTCAAAAAATATTTGGTTTACCCCAGAATTCCTCTTTGACATCTCCTGTATTTATTATTATTTCTGTTCTTTATTCAGTCTTCATTTTTGTATTGACTAAGACTTTATATGATCAATATCATACAAAACAAAACTCTAATATTAAATATTTTCAATTTTTTGTAAGAGAGTTTTTCTAAAAGTCTTTTTAATTGTCTGAATATTTTTTATTTTTTCTGAAAGGGATTCATGTGATTTTGATTTGATTTTTTTTTTTTTTTTTTTCTTTTTTCTGTCTCATTTTATCCTTTTTTTAAAAAAACTTCCTTACCTCCTACTGCTCTACTACCACTACTCCTCTTTTCCATATTATCATCATCATCAACATTAATATCAATCATTTCAACAACTATTTAAATACTCCTTCTTTATATTTATATATTCAGTCTCTTATTCTATTTAAAAAAAAAATCATCTGTTTGATTTTCACGTACCCGTTTAAAAAAAAAAAAATACAACCCCCTTCTTTTTATTTCAAATAATCATGCCCTCTGCTAGCACGCCAGTGCTGTCTTTAGGCGTTAAACACACTCCACCGCCAGATTCTACTTCACAGCCTGGTTATGATCATGAAGATACAGTCAATCACTCAAGCTCTTTAAGTGAGTCTTCGATGACTCCAGATTCTACAGCTTCTACATATGACGACCCGTTAATATCACCGGACTCTTCAAAACCGAAACGCAACTTTGATCTCAGCCAGATTTCTAAAGCTGTCGACGCAACCGATCAAGAAACTTTTGCCAAAAGCTCGTTTGCTCTTAAAAGAACGCGTTCCATGGGTCTGCTGGATCAGTTCATTGTAAAGCCATCTGAAGAAATGACTGGTTCTAAAGAGGATTATCCTCACCTCAGCATCTCGGATGGATCTCACAGGGTCTCCTCACCTAGTAGCAACAATACGACATACTACTCTCAGAATCACCAATCACAACCGTTGCAGCATCAACAGTACTATCCAGATGACGGTTCTCAAAATGCCCAAAGGACAATTTCTTCGTCCTCAGAGAACTCTCAAGAGTCTGCATCTCTACAAACAGGCGTTTCAGAGTCGTCCTCATCTACAAATTCATCATTTAGCACAGGTTCCATTAGCAACCAAAACACCACAATTAATAATAATACAACTGCCCCACAAACCGCCAATGTCACAACAACAAACACCCAAAACAATAATAACAACAACAACAATAATAATAATAATTTAAGAAATAAACGATCATCCTCAACTTCACCGTCTCCAGCCACACATTCCGGAACCCCAGATTTTAGTAGTGTGCATGATGATTCTCAACTAGCGTATGAACCCTCTCGTCACGTCGATTACCTGTCGCACGACTGGAAAGAATCAGACATTTCAAACTGTTGGCGTAATATTGTTTCGCGCCGCAGAGATGTTGCAAACTCAGCTAGACTGGAAAATGCTTCTTGGAGAACTTGGACCAAAGCAAAATATAGTCTACGTACAGTCTCTCCAGAATCTGTCAATTGGCTAAAGGATTGCGACATTACTTGGCTCTATGGCCCTCTATACAATGGCCCAATCAATGTGCACTACACAGACCCTCGAAATGAAGAGCCTTCACCCCATAGTGATGGCTCACAACCTTCAAACAATAATGCAAACGGTCATAAACCCATCCTCAAAAAACGTACTGTATCCGATAAATTGTTTGCTCGCCAAAACAGTGGGCATCATACCCCAACTTTGAGTACTATACACAGCCATTCAAAAGATGAACCTGTTGTTAATGTTTCTGCTAGCGCCGCGGTTGTCGCTCATATCCATCCAGATGAGCATGACGATGAGGAAGTTGATGGCACAGCATCTACGTTTTTACGTCATCACAATTATCGCCACAGGCCGCACACCGGCCACTCTGATGAGCGTATCTCAAGAGCCCTCAACCTGCCATATCGCCACATGCCCGGCCACTTGATCAAACGCGCTTATGAAGAACAACAACAACAAATGATAAAAGATCATTTAATTAATTCTTCCACTTCAAATTCTCAATTATCAAATCAAGATTCCACTGTTGATGCTGGTTCCGATGCTAGCCGCCGCACAAAAACTGGAATAATTTCATTTTCCCTCGGCACCAATAATAATGAGCCTCAAAATATCATTCATGCACTTTCTCCATCTTCTTATTCCTCCGGCGTAATCTCTTCCGCCCCAACGTCCGCAATAACAGGTCCTACCACTACATTTACAAATCCTGTCATCACTTCACCAGTCACTCTTTCCAGATCTTCTAATTCGTCAGTTACCTCATTTAGACCCATTGAACGCCATATCCACTTTAATGATAGAGTTGAACAATGTATAGCGGTTGATGTTTATGAGAGCTCTACAGACTCTGATAGTTTGTCTGAAGCTGACTCTGACGATGAAGAGGATGATGATAAAACTAAAAAGGATGAGGATGATAATTCATATAGAAGAAGAAGTGCCTTCCGTCACAGAAGAGACTGGAATCATTCTTCGGATTCAGATTCGGAGCAAACGATCGGTGGCAATAATTACCGTCATAACCGACACAAGTCAAATCGTAAAAAGTCTCTGTTGAGCAACGATTCGTCATACTCTTCTTCTTCCTCTTCTTCCTCCTCTTCATCAGATGAGGATGAGCCTGGTTTGTTTTTGTCATTGAGATCTTCTTCAACAACATCTCTTCATAGAATTGATAAATTGGGTCTCACTTCAACAAGCACCAAATCTCGCCCACGTCCTATTATTGCACCATTGCCTGCTACAACGCTTAGAGCCACATATGATGATGATGAAGATGAACAAGTTAAAGCATTGGAAGCTAGCTCTGTAGCATATGCCATGAGCCATAATACTCAGCCAAGGTCCCACATGTACAGATCTTACGATTATAACAGTGTTTATCAATCTCCATCACAGTCTCCTTACCATTCACCATCTCAATCAATTGCTTCTTCAAACAATGCTTCTACTAATGTCATTGATCCATCTCAAATAATGCGGCCATCAAACATACTGCAAAGCTCATCAAGCTCAAATTCTAGCTCGGGACATTCCAAAAATTCCAACAACGACGATGATGATGATGATGACATGATTGTGTCCCTGCCTTCACATTTATCGGCACAAATCCCCATTGCTACTGCAAATAATTTTGAATTTGAAGAAGATTCTGGTTCTGAATCTGATGATGAAGGAATGGTTATGTTTGGAGGATCTTCTAGTCGACGAGCGTCCTCTTCACAAACTGAAACATCATTTAATTTTCCTTCTTCTTCAAGTGGAGGAGGTTTGATGAGATCATCTTCAGGTAGGGGAGGACTAATGAGATCATCTTCAAGTTCAAGTAACTTGGCAAGTATGCAATCTTCTTCCTCTTCTTCAAAGGGTTTCGTGAATTTAGTTTCATCTCAATTAAAGCGTGATTGATTCTTTTTTTCTTTTTATATTTTACTTTGAATGATAACAGCAAATCTTGAAGAAAAACTGAATACAAAAAATTGAGAAATTGAAAGAATAAAAAAAAAAAAAAAAAAAAAAAAAAAATGAATAAAAAAGAATATATAATCATCTATATATATACTTGTCATTGCATTTTATCTATGAAATTTTCTTGTATTGTTAGTATAATAAATATCATCTCTTCTTTTTATATTCATTCTGGGTGCTATTTAATTCAGATTTTGGAGTTTTTTGAGTGTTTGTTTTGCCAGCTCACATTGCTTAGAAACCCTTTCCCCAGTTGCATTCTCCTTTTTTTCTCACACTTATTACAGCAACATTCATATTTCGAAAAATATATATAACTTTAAAATCAAATCATACACCCGATTTAAATCATCATTTTGGGAATTGCATTTATATAAAGGGGAAGAATAGATTCAAGATCATGGATGCAAAACAAGATATCCCTCGACTGTCGGTTGACACCTCGTCACGTCGTCAATCCCATAATTATCAGACTCATGAATCTGCCTCGTCAATTTTACGATCACCTGTGGCTTCATCATTTGCTAGCCATAGACGTTCTTCATCTATATCAGGACTTCCATTAGCAGCAGGATATGCTCCATCAATAGCAGGGTCCTCCTCTGTAGCTGGTAGTATGTCATATAACCAAACATCTCCAATGCAGCCATGGCAAGGTGTACCTGTAGGAATGAATACTTTGGCAGCAGACCAACATCGGCTTGGAGTTAACTCAATTGCCGACATTGTTGATGGACATATTGCTTCTTCTCCAGCTCATTTACTAGGGAACCTCAACAACGCCAATAATAGCAATATGCCTCAAAGAACACCCAACTCCAGATACTCTCTAAGCGCAGCAACATCACCTTTTTTCGGCCTCTCATCCTCTCAAATTTCACAACAGTCCAGCTCGCTGTCAAGTCTGTCGGCACAGGCCGCCGCTGCAAATTTTAAACCGCCTACAGCAAAAGATATTCCTCCAGTAACGTTGACTCAGATCCCCAAAGTCAGTAGAGCAGAGCTTCGCGCATATTTAAAAGAAATTTCAAGCGAATACGACCAATTTTATGAATCGAGGCTTGGCTCGGAATTTCCTACACTCAACGCTCCTAAAGCACCGCTCAGTAGAAAAGGCAGCTATTCTGCTTTGTCAGTTGCGACAGCTAGCGAAGCTGGTACTACTACTGGGCGACGACGGTCGTCTGCTGGTGAAGCTAATACTACAGGCAGAAGACGACGATCTTCAGCCACACAGTCTCTACAAACATCAGTCTCTGTTCTTTCAAACGCGTTCGACTCATTAGGTATAACTACAGCTGTTCCAAAAGCAGAGGGTAATGAGACTGGTGGTTACTTAGGTACCAACTTTGATTCTATTTCTCAACAAGATCTTGGTTCTCAAGATGAATCCTCGTCACCCAAAATTACTCCTCTCTCAACGATCCCTGCAGTTTTTTTTGAGGCCGATTTCCAGCTGGACAATCCCAGAACGTTCGACATTGTCAGCGAAAAGTCATCCATCATTCAAACACTTGACGACGGCGATTCTAACAAAGAAAATAACGGTTCTGTCGTACGTAAAGGCTTAGCCAATAACTCGATTCTACAAGAAAAGCTTTCATGGTACATTGATACCGTAGAACTTCATTTAATCCATGAAATATCCACAGCCTCGCATTCTTTTTTCTCCGCATTGGACAATCTCCAGCACATCAACTTGCAGGCCAAAAAGTGTTTGGCTTCTATCCAGCAGCTCCGACAAGACTTGAAAAAAATTGATGAGTCGAGGTTACAACTGGCCACCAAATCACTCAAGTTGAGGCAGCGCCGCAAAAATGTCGACAAACTACTTCAAGCATTGTTACAAATCCAAGTAATTTTAGAAAATTCAGATAAGGCAGAAGCGTTTTTGTTAAAAGAAAATGAGCTCGACAAATGTTTACAGTATCTTGATGCTTTAGATGAAATAATTGCAGGCAAAGGACAGCCCAAGATTTCTAAAAAGCAAATTAAAGATGAGGAAGACGGTGATGATGATGATGATGATGAATATAATGAACTTGTCAAAGAGTGGACTGAAGGCTGGAAATACCCAATATGTGATGTTCGATCTGTCAAAGGTTTAGAAGAACTACGAGAATCGCTTGTGGTTTTGAGAACCCAGGCAGGTAACAGTTTTGCCAAAACATTTACCACAGTGTTATGTAACGATTTGAAAAGTCACTATGAAGGAGTCATTTCTCAAGACACGCTCAATCGTCTTGGAAAGGTGCTCAAAAAACCAGTCAAGCCAAAAGTTGCAATGGGCATTGACGATGTGGACAGTGAATCTGTGCCAATGTCCCAAAGTGCATCTAACACTTCAGATGCTTCTTTAGGTTCTCATCCAATCAACAACTCATACTTGGACATTTCTCCTGAGCTGAGAGAAAAGCTTGAGGAAACAATAATGGGACTTGTTCGATCCAATAATGTTCAAGGGGCTCTCAAACAATACAGCGAAGCAGTTATCAAGGACGCTAAATCTTTGGTTAGAAGATATCTTCCATCTACTTCCTCTTCTGCTTCTCAAAAGGATGATGATGCTGTTTCTATAAGCTCTAATATGACAGGAATGACAGGAATGGCTACTTCAGAAAAAAGTACAAGTTTGGCAGTTTTGTTACGTGCAATGACTCCAAAGCAATTTGAAGAGATGATTACAAACTTGTACACCAAGCTCTCTGAATTCTTTAGAAGGCTGGCGACTCATCAAAAGCTCTTGCTCGATATTTCAGTTACGTTGATTACAAAAGAAGAACAACAACAAAAGAATAAAAAGAAAACCTCTACAGCTGCTAGTACACCTGTCATTGACATTTCAGAGCTCTTGAAAAACTCTATTGATTCTTCACTTAGCCGTCTGGTCAAGGTTTTCAATGTGCGCAGAGAGCAAAACTCCACAATGGACATTCAATCAATTGTCAATTTCTACAGTCTTTCATTTATGTTTCTATATGAATGTGAGGCCATCTGTGGTTTGGACATTGACGGAAGCCTCGGCAACACCATCACCAATCAACTTAAAATGTATATTACTAACATGCATCGTATTAAAATCAACACTATGATGAATCTGTTGGAAAAAGATCAATGGAAGGAAGAAGAAATCACCAACGAGTTTCAGGATTTGGTTGACCAAATGGTTTTGGCAGGCCACTCCGATCCTTATCAATGGATTGAGTCGTCAAGACAAGTGCTTAATGAGTCTTCCCTTGATGCAACTAAGACTGAGTCAACCGAACCAAAAGAACCAGCAAACGGTGATGAAACCAAAAAGAAAAAGAACAAGAAGCTTTATATTGGAAATGGAGTTTTCATCATTCCTCGATGTGCCATTCAGTCTGTCAGCATGCTGGAAGAGTACATGCGACTTACTGTACTGTTCCCTCCCTCACCTCATCTTACTGGAGAAATTCTAAATAACAGTTGCGAGTTTCTAAACAAATTCAACACAAGATCTGAGCAGTTGATCATTTCAGCAGGAGCTACCAAGATTGAAGGTGGTCTCAAACACATTACAGCCAAGACCCTTGCACTTTGTGCTCAAGCACTCAACGTTATGATTACTCTCGTGCCTTACATTAAGGAATGTGGCAAACGCCACTACCTCGGCGACAATAACAACAACGGAGAAGACGACGAGGGCAAGTTTCAAGTTGTCAGTGAAGAGTTTGAAAAGGTTATTAAAAACTTGAAAACTCATCAAGACAGTATCTACGCCAAGTTTGTTACACTTATGAGCGACAAGATGAATATGCATGGCTCTGCCATGCGCAAGATTGTATGGGATGAGCAACCTGACGACTTGCAGCCAAATAAGTACATGCAGAGTTTGGTCAAAGACACTACGGTTCTAGCCAAGATCTTGGCTAATTATCTTCCCAAAAACCCATACCTAATGGTCATCTCACAAGTATTTGACATCTACAAGCGTAGACTATTGGAAGAGTACCAAACCAACTGTGCTATTCCATACAATGCCAATGGGAAGAGCTCTTTTATTTTCAAAAAACAAATCATCAAAGACAATGTTTTACGAGACGCACGATACTTTGAAGAAAAATTAGCATCTATTGAAGGATCAGGCAATACTGGTCAAATTCTTGTCGAAACTCTCAATGCCTATGGTTTGTTAGAAGATACAAAAAAGTCCAACAATAACAACAGCAACAAGAATAGTTTAGAAAAAGAAGATGCTGCTAAAGGAGAAGCTTTGTTTGATGCTGGTGATTTTGAAGATGAAGATGAAGAAGTTCCACCTCCGGCTGCTCCAGAAATTTCAGAAAAGGAAGATTCTTCTCATGAAGAAGAAAAATCTACCTCTAAAGAATCTTCGCCAGATGTTTCTAATGAAAAACCATCTGTTGATGAAATCTTAGATGAAGAATCAAAAAACAAAGAAAAAGAAGAGAATAATAACAATGATGATGAAAAGTCTAAAGATGAAAAAGATGATGGTTCGAATTAGTTTCTTTGTTCTATAGAGTAGTTGATATTTATTTTACAATTTTTGCAACAATTTTTTATATAACCTCAAATTGTTTTCATACGAATTAGTTAGCTTTTGTAAATATTAATCATTTTTTTGGTATACTAATTAAATTTAAGCAACTACTTTCGGTGTTCAAAACTGTCTGAATAAATAACATCAAAATTTCAATTCAAAAATAATTACATAAACTAAATACAAAAACGATAAACAGACAAAAACAATTAACAATAAATACAAAGATAAAAAAAAGAATGCGATAATAAAAAATAAATGGTTTATACAAATTCTGCTACGTTGATGAAATCAAAGATTCCTTGTTCAACCCACTCAGTCTTGACCAACTTCCCTCTTACACTGACAACTTGTCTAACAATCTTTTCCATTTCATTGACTTCTATGCCAACATTATCTGCAAATGTATTTAAGCAAAGTTTATTAGGGCCAGTGTTAAATATTCTAACTGCAAAGAAAACAGCTCCAGCAACAAGTTTCTTGTATGAACAAGTTTCGTCATCAGCAAAAAAGTCCAAACTGACTAGTTTCTTGTAAATATATTCAGCAGCCAATTCAAAACCAGAGGTAACAGAAAGGTTGGCAAGACCAAGGACGTGGCTAATCTCAGTTGCACGAGAAGCTAGAGTATCAAAAGACCCATTGATTGCCTTTTTGGGTACAAAAGTGTTGTCGTCTCTATGACGTTTCAGGCTTGCAAGCTTTTGAAGACCAGGATCAACCACTTTGGAGTTTTTTATGGTAAGCTTTTTAGTTTTCTTGATTGTGGTCTTCATAAAGACAGGTTCATTGCGGACCCGTTTTCTCTCAGAGGATTGAGAAGTTTTGGCTACCTTCTGGTTGGGAGAAGAAATGGGAATTGTGCGTTTAGGGATTGTGTACTTTTTTATAGGAGCCATATTGAATGGGTCAGTGATTTTCTCACTAGGAGGAGAAGGAGAAGGGGTCTCATTTTTGACGGGCTGTTTAGACAAGTCAGAAACAGGAGTAGAAGGTAATTTAGAAGTCATGTTTTTAAGATATTTTTAATAAAAAGATTTATTTTGTTTGTGTTTTGTTGATTGACTGATTTCTGTTGTTTAAAAATTGAATACTAGGGAAAAAATTTTTGTTTGACAAAAGTGCTTAAAATTAAATAAAAAGAAGAATAAAAAATTCTTGAATTAAGAGGAAAATGTCTTTCCTTTATACGTTTATCAGAGGTAAAAAAAAAGCTATTTCTAAAGAGAATTTTAAGGAAAATAAATTTAACCTTAGGTCCGTATAATCTAAGAGGATTTTAGGGAAGACAAATTTAACATTAGGTCCGTATATTGCATTATGGGAAGAACATTTTTTGGGAATATGTAAATGCTAAAAAGTTTTCGACCTCTTTAATTCAATTGTCAGGCATGGTTCATTAAGGCTTATTATTTTTGGAAATACTAATAAAAAAATATGATTTCACTTCTTGTAATGATTTACGGGCACAATTAATAATTGTTGTGAATCTTCTTTGAACTTTAGTATGTCATGGAAAAAAAAATAATAATGGCCCTGTTCTCTTGCACAAAAAATTGTAGAATATTTTCTAAAATGAGAATTTTACTATGGGATTACTATGGGCAAATTCTCATTTTAGAAAATATTCTACAATTTTTTGTGCAAGAGAACAGGGCCAATGTCAAAACTTTTAGTTCAATATATAAGACAAATATAAAAATACAAACATAACAAAACAAAATAAACAAATAGAAGTAAAAAAAATTGGTTTAAGCAAACTCAGCAACATTTTCAAAATTGAAACTTCCTTCTTGAATCCATTGAAGTTTAACTAACTGTCCTTTGACACTAACAACTTGTCTGACAATCTTTTCCATTTCATCAACTTCTATACCAACTTGTTTGGCAAAACTTTTCAAACTTAGATTGGTAGTGTCAACATTAAAAATTCTTGCTGCAAAGAAAACTGCACCGGCAACAAGTTTTGTGTATGAGCAAGTCCCGTCGTCACCAAAATAGCCCAATGAAACTAATCTTCTATCAATGTACTCAGTAGATAATTCACAATCAAGCGAAGCAGAAAGAGAAGTAAATCCAAGAAGTCGTTTAATCTCGGCAGCACGGGAAGCATAAGTATCAGAAAGTATCCTCATTGTGTTGGGAGGTTCAAGATCGACGTCAGGTTCGTGAATCATGGTTTTTGAACTTTCGTTAGTAAAATGTTGTAAAAATCTGAATCTTTGCAGGATAAGCTTTTTAGCTCGTAAAGAACTTCTGTAAGCAGGCTTCTTTAATCTTGTGGGTGAACCCTTCAAGGAGGTAGATCTACCTCGGGATCTTCTGTTTTCTAAATGTTTGTAAGCTTTGGAAACTTTTTGGGTGGAAGAGGTAGTAATGTTACTTCTAGAAGACTTGCGCATGTCTTCAGAAGTGTCATTTTTTGAACCAGAAATTTTTAAAGCAAGAAGAGATTCCTCAATAGACTTTTCAGGTAAGCCAAAAGAAGAGTTAAAAGAATTGAAATTGTTGTTCATTTTTGAAAAAGTTATTTGGTTTGGGGGCTATGTGAATTACTATTTAGAAAGTTATAAGATAAATATTTATTTAAGTTGTTTTTTGAGAATTCTTAAAGAGAAAGAAAAAAAAGCAATTGATCTTTCGAGGAAGAGTCCCTACTTTTATAAGTTTCAATCTGGTAAAGATACAGCTAGTTCAATGAACGGCATTGCTGAAAATCCTGCGTGAGTCCGTGCAATCTAATTTTTTTTCAATTTACCAATTGAGAAATTTTTGGAAGAACAAATCTGAAAAACTTAATGAACTTTGTTTGGTATTGAAATTTTGCTTATAAAGCTCTTCTTGTATTTCGTACAAGAATAATTAATCTATTGTAAAAGCCTTCTCTACTTTATCCCTGGTTTTTCTTACTGCAAAAGTCGCCTTGCATTATATTTTCAAATATGTGGGCTATCAGATAATTGATTACAAAGTCAATTCAAAAGCATCTGTCTTTTGTTGTTTATAAAGTGTTATAGAAATAAAATAGCTTGAGAAGCTGTAGTTTGATCTTTGGCATCTGTTATTGTGTTCTCTTCTCTTTTCATTTTTTCTGCTAGATTTTTGAAGGCTTAAAGCCTCTCATCAAGATATTTGCTAGAGTTCCAGTATATAAAGGCATTGATTTTGTTTATTTTGGAGTACCAGAGTTGATATATAATGGGGGGATGAAGTTAAATTTGTGGAGAGAAATAAAAACAGTTACTTGATTAGATCTTTTTTTTTTTTCAGATCTTCCTTTCTTACATAATCTGTTAATTATAAATTATGGGCAATCTGTCAAGTCTCTGTCAATCTCTCTATCGTTCATTGTCAGCCTCACGCCTATTTCAATTTTTTAGATGCACGATACTATGTTAATTGCAACATCTATAGTCTCCCATAAGTATTAGAAATGTTAATATAAATGCAAAGCTAGGCGTAGTTTTACTGATTTGAACAAGTGAACAATGTGTTACAAAAATGTTTGTTACAATTGGGATTAAACAATGTAATACAAAGTTTAGATAACTTTAGATTTCTTTTCTTATCAATTCCAAATCAGTTTCATATCACTTTCCCATTTCACCATTTTCTTCACCTTTATGCTTTACCAACAATATAAACAACAAAATATCTAAATTATCTTTGGTTTCAACAAACTGTTTATATTTTTTCTTTAGTCGGCTTTTTTTTCGAGTTGTTTTAGTGGTCTCGACACTCACACAACGTCAAATCCTATTTGATCCAAAAACACCACATTTGTCATGAAATCAAAAAAAAAAAAAAAAAAGTATGCTCAATCCAACTTTCCCACACCACACAGCTTATTCAATATTGGGAATCAGCAATTGATATTAAATTGAAGTGCATATCAACAGGGTAAATAGGAGCACAGAGTCAATCTGAGCTTCGAGAAGGTTTTCGCAAAACCGAATTGATGTATCAACCTCTGTTTCTGCTTACAGATGTGCAATTCGTCACGCTAAGATACCCAAAGGAAAGCTTTTTAAAGCTGGACATCAGTGAGGTTCCGCAAGCCAAACTATGTGTAGCGAATTAAGGCTTGATATTGGTAGCGTATCATCCTGCTCTGTTCAATGAGTTCAAAAAAGGCTCCCGCAAAGCCGAATTGATGAGTCAACTCTTGCTGCTTACAGAAAAACAGCTCATCACGCTAAGATACCCAAAGGAGAGCTTTTGGAAGCTGGGCATCAGCGAAGTTCTGCAAGCCAGACTATGTCTAGTGGATCAAAGCTTGAGATTGGTAGCGTGATATCCTACTCTGCTCCATGGGAACAAAAAAAAAGACTCCCGCAAAGTCTTTTTATCATTATCTATATTTGACTTTCACCATATCAATCAGCCAACTCCAGCACCAACTCAATTCCAAAATGGGTCCCGCAAAACCAAATGGATCTATTAGTTTCCGGTACTTACAGATGAGCAACCCTTCACGCTTCAGTATCCAAAGGAGAGCTTTTTGAAGCTGGACACCAGCGAGGTTCCGCAAACCAGACTATGTCTAGTGAATGAAAGCTTGAGATTGACTGTGTGTCTTTCCGCTCTGCTAAATGGCAACAATAAAAAGGCTCACGCAAAGTCGTTTTTGTTTTATCTTCTGTCGACTTCCGCCATTTCAAACTGCCACCCCAACTCCATCCACAGCTCCAACCCAAAATGATTTCTGCAAAACTGTATTAACATATCAGCCTTTTTTGCTTATCGATTTCAATCTTCAAAAAAAGCCATTTCAATAATCAATCCAGCACCTTAAAGAGAAAGCCAGATTGAATTTGCTAACAGAAGTCAAGCAAGCAACCGATCATCATACATAGTAAGTTGTAACCAGTTTTACGTTTTGATCAATATTCTTTTTCTAACACTTTGTTTCGTGTTATATCATAGTGGTATCGCCATACTATAACGTGTTTCCTAATTCAAAGCAATTTTTAGAGTCTCATTTATCCAGAACTACATGTTGCCTTCAATGGTCATTGCATTAAACCCATCATCATCATAGCAATTAAAATCGATGTCACAGCAACCATCTCATCTCCTGTATTACTATGAAAAAATGTTGTTCCTGTACCAAGAAAGATATCACAAATCAATTTCAGTGTTACTTTTAGTTTCACGCTTCCAAATCTGGCTCCAATGAGAAGCACATGCCGATGTTTGAGGTTCAGTCCCAAAAACCATTCCAATATGCCTAGATTGATGCTATGTCGATACTCTCAGAGCACTCTGACAACAAACTGATGCGGTCACAGAAGGGTCAGTTGCAGTTTCACATTTGGGAGGTTTTGAAAACCAAAATATGTTTTCCACTGAGCCTTGTTCATCACCCATGGATACCATATTGTTATGTGGGCTCGCAACTCCAGCTTTAATCTCTGTCCACACCATATCACCACTTGAAGCTGAATGTCAAGAAAATGCCTGCAAAATCAGTCAATGGCAAAAATCTTCTTCAAAGTCTATTGAGTCTCAATTTTATTTGTGGCTCAACCCAATGCCAATCTATTCTCTCATCAAATTCAAATCGAAATTGGAATCTGAGCCCATGCTTGATGGATTTTTATATTTTCCAAGATTTACTTGGCAATTTGGTATTTTTTCATAAAGAATCTTTCGGTAACAGCTTGCAATCATATGAAAGTTCTACACAAATAAATGTTTGGGTTTTTTAGTAATTCATAAACGCTGATAGTTAATGGACAATTCATGTTGCCTTTACTCCATGTTTGCAATGTTTTATGGGTATTGAGCCATTAGATATTCTATAACCTTGGCCCTATAATGCTTTATACAGTTTTATTCACAGGTATATATTTTTTTATTCCCAATTCTATTCTTACACCTCCTATCCTACGACAGTTTTCAAGAGATATCGGCCTTTTTATTGTGGTTTTTGCCGCTATGACCTTTTAAAAAAATTAAAAAAGGAAAACCATTGCTAGTAGCAAATCATTAGGTTCTTTCTCCAAAAAAAATGATATAAAGATTCTACACAATATTTCTTTGGTTTTCAAATTGCTGTTTTATTGTTTCAGCAAATGATTATTTGGGCCTATTCTTATCTTTATGGTCTAAAGCTCCCGTCCGCCCAAGCTTTTCAAGCTTCTATCCTAATACCCCTGTCAAGATATTTTGATAGAACCCTTCTTCCGTCGTCGCCCAATTATTAAAAAAAACTTGCTTTCTGACTCAAAATGGTTATTAAATAATTGTTATTGTTTGTTGTTTTTGTCTGTTTATGGGTATATAGAGTATATATAGTATCAAAAGGCCATACTAGTAACTAGCTAGCTAGTTACTGTATGTGGTTAAATTTGAGAGGGCCTGGTGTTCAGCTTTTTTGTTGTGATTAACCCTAACCCTTGTGGAAAAGTTCTTTTTTTAAGAGATTGTTAAAATTGTGAAATTTTATCGTTATAACAACTCTTTTTTAAGAAAAAAAACGGTTTCGTCCCTGTCTTTTTCATCGTTTTTTATAAATTTCTAGAATTGAAGAGATTGAAGCTTTAAGTGGGTTTATTAATAAGGATTAAAAAAAATTTTTTTTTCTTCAGTCTATAATTATTATTATTATTATTATGTATATAGTTTAAAATCTATATAAATTATACAAAAAAAATAAAAAAACGATTGTGTTCTTTATTTAGAAAATATCAATCAATAATAGAAACTGTGTTCATAGGTATTCATCTATTAATGCTGAAACAGTAAAAGCTTTTTTTTTCTTCACTCTGCCTCTGAAGTGCTAAATTTTAGTCAACTGAAAGACCCAATAAATTTTTTTTCAGATCTCAAAGTGAGCTCATTTTTCTGTTGAGAAGTGGGAATAGAAATATAAAAAGACCTTTTAGTAAAAGAAAATGAGTATCTATTAGTAAAAAGCATTTTTTTGAAGAAAGAAAAAAGGTATAATACCTGAGAAAGACAATAAGAGTTGACTGAATGTAAATCTTCTTTAAGCTACACTTACTTTTTTCGCAAGGTATTAAGCTTTAAGTCTCTCGTTTATTTTCTAAATGAAATACTTTCAAGTGATATAACTTCCAGCAATATGGGATATGACAGCTGATCATTTTTTTGAAACGGCTGGTTTTCAAAGTGGAGAGAGAATAGAGGATCTTCCAAAGTTTCACCCTTCAAAAAAACTTTGTTGATGAAGTTTGGGAATCGTTTCAAAAGGGTATAAGAAAACATGGAGTTGGCAGTAGGTAGAAAGCAAGCAACGGCAAACGTCAGTAGGTAGGGTCAATAAAACTCTGGAGTAAATATATACCGCAATAGTAATGTGTTTTTCTTTTTTTTTCTACTGAAACATCACATTTGACGATGGAGCTTTCGTAGATTCATACTCAAAACAATCGAAACAGGCTGGCAAGTGTTGTTTTATTTTTCAGTCTGTTTTAATGCCAAAATTAAGAAACAAAAATCAACGTGTTGGGCATTGGTAATCTGAAGAAAAAAAACTCAATGTCTTACTTTGTACTGATAAGTGAGTCAGCACCAAATTTACGAAGCGTTATATGCAAGCCTGGTTTGCACGATCTTCTTAGACATACAGCTTTAATCGATTCTTCTTTGGTGCTGACTTGAAAAACTTTTCATCACTAAAAAACATCTGATCAGTCAAGCGTGACCTCATTAAATGTTTCCTGTGGAGTATCCATGATATTCCTGTGTCAAGACTATTATTAATTTTTGTACTGGTGAAAAAAAAAAAAAAAAAAAAACTTACCGCATGAAAATCTGTAGTAATTGTGAGTTCTCAAGTTGCTTGAAAACATTTAAATCAGAAGGATCCTAGTATCTTTAATCCCATGGTGTAAAACCAAGATTTGAGATAAATTTTTGACTTTTAGACAACTCGAGTTTCATAAACTTGGGCTAATGCTGTTGAATTATCTGTTGCTAGTATAACTGCAAAAAGGTTGGAGCCAAAGAGACTTACATTGATAAAAAATGTACAAAGATAGTACTCAAATATGATGCTTTTAAAAAAAGTAAAACATATGGTACTGATTTAAGAAAGTGAATGATGATCACAAAAATGATTCAAAAAGGTTGAGATTGTTTGTGATAAAGTCAGTCAAAAGTAATTGACTAGTTGAAAGACTATCATACATTAAAATGAGACCAAGTGTAGGTAGGACAATCTTTTAAAGAATCTGGACAATGTACTAAGGGAAAACGTTAAAACTGACAGCCAAACTAGTAAAATAAAACAAGCATGAAGATTGCAAAGTACAAACTTTTATGGTTCAATATTTGGTCTCAGTCAGCATCTATTATCAAATCGAAAAGCCAGTACATGTAAACTGTTATTATTGAAGGGGGTTTTTTGCGGCTGAAACTCATCAATCAGCTCTTTCTTGAGAGGTTTGATAAATCTTTTGTGCACAGTGCAACTAATAGTATTTTCACAAGATCAGTAGTAGATTGGCAAGGCATAAATAAAAAAAGTAGAGCATAATTAGCTCAATCGGTCTATTGATAAAACTAACTTTGAGATTCAATAGTTTGAATTGTATCAGATTTCAAACAGGATAACAAAACTATTGTGGTGTGCTATTCTTATCTGTTATAGATTGGAACCTTGATAATAAAAAGGGCATCAGAAAAAGATATCATTCCATAACAAATATTTAAGAGAGAAAACCAATAATATTTAAAATGAAATACTGATAAAGTAAAAAAAAAAAAAAAAAACATATTCAAGTGATGTTAAAGGTAAAAAAAAAAAAAAAAAGTGATTTGAAAATGAATCAAAGAAAATAATTGAGGATCCATAGTTTCACGTGATCCTCACTTTTTTGTGGATGTTATCTTGTATGCACATGTTTATTAATAATAACGTCATAGTATATCTAGACCCTGATTAATTTGTGGTTTTTTTTTTGTTCAATATCTAAAATTATTAAATATTATCGAATAAAATATTCAATTTTAGATTGATACAAAAAAAACCTTTGAGAATTTGTTAATGACTGGATCACTCTGTTTTTGTAGTTTTATGGAAAATCAAAATAGTTGTTAAAATGATTTTTTTGACTATTTATTTGTTCATGAGATTTGCAATTAGCAAACAAGATCTTATGTACCGAAATGATTACAATAAAAAATTTGTTAAGTATTTAGATGATGATTAAAATTAACTTTGTATTCTCTCGATTGAAGTATTTGTTTTTATACTATTTAATAAATCAATAGTAAGGACGTTTCTAAGAAAAAAAAAAAAAGCAATCCAAAAACCGCAATCATTTTTTTTTCTTTTTTTTTTTTTTTTTTTTCAAATTCTAGCCTGCTGTTCTAGATTCCACTTTTTTTCTATTACAGATACAAAAAAAATCCAAATTATTGGTAGGGTGAGGTCTTTTTTTTTTATGTTAGTAGTCGTCGTCGAAGAAAAAAAAATCGGGATCTTCACTGTATGCGGCAACAACACCATTTTTGTATTTCTCTTCTTGTCCAAAAGTTGTCCATAAATCATGAGCAAACAATGCAAAGATCTAGAAGTAGAGTTACTTGAAAGAATTAGTAGGTATATTATAAGGGTACACATACTATATATCTGATATTTAGGGATAATAAAATAGGGAGAAAAGAAGATCGAGGTTTTTTTAGTAACATTGGTACCAAAGGTGAAAAAACAGGGAGATCGATTTCAAGAGTCATGTTTTTCTTTCAAAATAGAAAATTCCTCGAGCTAATACATTTAAAATAAGTAACTCATGTCAATTGACGTTACTAGAAACATATTTGATTAATTTTTGTTTTTTGGTATTTGCATATTGAAAAAAAAAAAGTCGAGGAAAAAGAAAATTAAATTGTGTGGGAAGTTTCTTGTGTTTCGTTAGTGGAGTTGGGTGGTTGGGTGGTTGGTTTGGTTTGTGACATCAAAAAAATCATTCGGAAGATGGGGTTTAACATAAGTTTATCTATACCGGTTTTTTATTATTATTATTTATTATTATGATTATTCAATTGATATATTGAGTTTTTGTATATTTATAAAAGCAAACAATTTAAATAGGAATGAATTGGTGATGGTGAATATTAACAATGTTGGCATCATGATACCAGTCTTTTAAACAAAAAAGTTCCTACAACTCTTAATACAGTGATTCCAATATCTAAACAGTCACATAAACAGTTTTAAATCAATTAATAAAAGCTTTTTTTCTCTATTTATACTTGTTTGAAAGTTGTAGTTTCATTATCGAGTCTATCTTAGTGATTTTACATACTACATATCAAGTGTGGATATTAAAGTGCCACTAGAGATGTATGATAGAGATTCATTGTTACAACCTCCAAATTTTTTTTTCCCTTATACAACAGCAGCAGTAGTACTTGAAAACTATTTTTGGGATGTTGTAGAGTTGTTTGTATATATTAGATTTAAGTACTATGTGAAAAAGTCACTATGGAAATCTTCTTTATCACATACAGACAATTTACAAGAATAGAATTAAAGACATTGTTTAAAATTACAAATGATTATTATAATTTATTATTACTGTTATAATATAATTATAATAATAATATCTCTCGTTATAGAGTAGTCATCTCTCTTGTTAAATTTTATTATTATTATTGTGTTATCTTTGATTCGAAAAATTAAATAGAAATCTCAGGGACTTTAATAATAATTTCTATTATTTAAAAAATAAAAACAATTAGAGATAATAATGATTATTATTTAACAAAACTAGTTGTTTTTGAATTATTATTATAATTATTATTATTCATCTACCCGAGATACATCATCACTTGGAAAAAACAGTTTAATCAAATGTTTGAATTCATTTCTAACCGTTTTATATAATTGATACCTTTATTTTTTTTAAAAAAATCATTTATTTATATTAATACATAGAGCCTCCTTTAATTTATATATAAAACCATTCAACTCCTTTCTTTTGTACACTGCTTGATTGAAAATATACCTTTTGTGCACTGATGGAAATAACTATCGGTATCTCTTTTCCTTCAGGTTTAAAATAAAAAAAATCAATTTGGATAAAAAAAAAGAGTTTTTTTTCTTAAGAGAAGTAATGAAACGGTTTCATTAATTTTTCCATTATTTCCTCTTAATTAATTATAAAATATGGTACTTCAAACAGTATATCATCCGCTGTAATAGAGTTTGAAAAAACCCAAAACTTAATGGTAGTTAAGATTTTGTTTTTTCTCTAAACTATATAGAAGAATAAACTTTATGATATCATAAAGTTATTAACCATTTGAAATCAATGTTATTTTTTTGATTTATTTTATTTTTGAAGATTAATCATAATAATAATAACAATAATAATAAAAAAGACCCTGAAATAATGAATATATATATTTGATGATACATATATATATATTTAAGAAGGGTTACAACAATAACTACAAAATCTTATATAATAATTGCACTACCTTGTTAAAACAAGGTTAATGAAATCTTAAACGAGAATTAAACAAAAGAAAAACTTTATTTGTTTAATACAGTGCACATCTTGTTACTACTACTTAAAAAAAAAAACTACCGCCACTACTATAGTATACTACCACAATTATATACAATAAATTATTGAGAGAAAGAAAGAAAGAAAGAGTTTAGGCGAATGTATGGAGGCACAATGGTAGGTGCGTTGATTGGCCAAATATTATGTGCACTACTGCCTGTAGCCGTCTGTAACAAAGAGTTGTAACACATGTGCTGAGTCATCGAAAGGGTTACGCGAACAAGACAAAGGGTTTGAAATATTAGCCAATTAGAATTAAGACTACATTAAACAGTGCACCACACAAACATAAATTAGATTTATACAATTTTTTTTTTTTTTTCAACCATCATCATCCCTTTAAGAAAGAGTTCGGAATATATATATATTTATACTCATATTATATATATAAATGGCTGGTTATTACTGATTATTGTGACATTATAAATAGTTTGAATATATAAAAAAAAAAAAAAAAGGGTTCCACTTTGTGAAATTTGTTAAACAGTTCAAAAAGAGACACTGAGAGAGAGAAAAGACAGTAAGTAAAATTTACAGTGGATCATTCAACCAGCCATCTCTCTCTCCAACTCACTCACTCACTCAATATATTATAGCACCCCCCTCCTCATATTATTATTATTACCTTCCCGTATAATATCCCTATTGATAAATTTTTTTTTTTTTCTATTTTATTTTATTTTCTAGACCAAAAAGTTTTTTAATTCTTTTTTTTTTACTACTACTAATATTCAAACTTTGAATATTTTCAATAATAGATATAGAAGAAACAAAAAGTATTTGAAATATTCAAGTAATAAAAAAAAACCATCATTAAATTATTCATTCATTCATTTGTATAAATAAATCATGATACTAATAGAGAGAGAATAGCCAGCCAAAAATCGTCAGTAATAAAAAAAAAAAAAAAAGGAAAATGTTACCCAGTAATAATAACTCTTCTTCTTCTTCTCACCAAAGACCCTTTTATCAAACAACAAACCCTCAACAGCAACAACAGCAACCTTATCATTTACCACAATTACAACCTTCTTACTCTTCTTCTCCTACTCAATATCAACATTCATCTTCTGCTTCAAATAATTCAACTGCTTTTATATCTCCTGCACCACCAGTTCATCCAGTATCTTCATCTTCAATATCTCGTCCATATTATAACCCACATTCTTACTCTTCTACAAACATTTATCAACAACAACAACCCATGAACGCTTCTTATCCTCCTCCTCCTCCACTTCATCAAATCCATCAACAATCTTTATCAACCCATTTAAACCCTACTATTCAACAACAACAACAACCTCCTCCTCCTCTTCCTCATCATCATGGATACCATCAAGATGTATCTACTTCAACTACTTGGGATCGCGAAGATATAGAAACTTTAAGAGAACTATTAGAATCAGCTGAAAGAGTTAAATGGAGATACATTGCCACAGAATTAACCAAAGAACGTAATAAACGAATCACAGCAGTTGCATGCCAAAAAAAATTTAAAGATCTGTTTGGTGCTGCAGAAGCGTCCTCTATGCTCGGGTCTTCACTATGTTACGTTGTTTCTCCAAAGGGTTGGTCTTGTTTAGGAGATGATCCAAATCCAAGGTGCTTGCCTCAACCTGCCAACAGTAATAACTCAGCTGTTACTTCACCCTCATTATTAAATCAATCTCCAATTTCAAATAATAATGGTTTTAATAATACCTCATCGTCTCACAACAACAATACAGCCACTAATGCCGAAATTTCACCCCTAAACACTCCTCCAACTGCAAATAGGTCTTCTGTTACTAATTCTGCTTCAGCTGCTGCTGCTGCTGCTGCTGCTGCTGCTGCCGCCGCTTATCAATACTCTAATACAGCAAACTCATCGAATCTAAACACCCCTAAGCCGTCACCGTCGTCAACTCCAATCCAGCAACAATCAGTATACAGCACGCCTTCAAACTACACTGCAGTCAATCGTCCACCAAACCCATCTCCTTTAAGCAGACAAGACGCTAGTTCGTATTCATATCATCATCAGCAACAACAACAACAATTTCAAAATTATAATAACAATTATTCATATTCTTCAAGTAATAATAGTTATTTACCTAGTATGATTCAACAACAACAATATAATCCACCCTTTCAACAACAACAACAACAACAACACTATCAACCATTATCATCAATCAATTCTTCCTCGGCCCCATCTTCATCTTCATCAAATTCTTCATATACTTCATACGCAACAACAACAACAGATCCATCTTTACATCGAATAAATTCATCTTCTATTCTTCAATCTCATCATCATCCTCATCAATCTTATACAAATAAAATGTTAAATGACTCTGGATTAAAACCAATTCTTTCATCATCTTCTTCATCTATAAACACTTTAACATCTAGTAATACTGATCCTCTAATACTTTCATCATCAACAGGTTCTACTGCTATTGGTACTACAAATACTTCTTCTTCTTCTTCTTCCTCAAATTCAACAGACATTAAACGAGAACCTAATTTACAAAAAGATTCTCGTCTATCACCTTTAAAAGAAGATGAAACTAATGGAAATACTACAGGTGGTGGAACTATTCAAAGTATAATGAATTCATGATTTTATTTTTTTATTTTTATTATTATTATAGATATGTATGGCATTTAATTTTTTTTTTTTTTTATTTATTAAAAATGAAAATCATATAGAAAAAATTCCTTTTTTTTTTTATTATTATTATTAATTTTCTATCTTCGATTTATTGTAATAAAGATTATTCCACGTCTTAAATATTAATAATGTTCATCATAAAATTATTCATAAAAAATTTAATAAAAAAAAATTCTAGTCAAAAAGGTTTTTAATAAAGAGAATAAAAGATCTATAAAAGATCTTGAATTTTTTTTTTTTTCTTTATTGTTGATATATATAACCTTATGATGATGATGATGATTGATTGACAAAAAAAAAGAGGTTTATCTTAACACTTATTTTAGCGAGAAAAAATAAAAATAGTTTATAAGAAGAGATGATTGAATTAACTTTAAGGGGGAAAAAAATTATACTTTAGTAGAAAAAGTAAATGGTCTCTGGCGGGATCGAACCGCCGATCCTCGCGTTTCGCAAGTAGTTGCTTGTTATTAGCACGATGCCTTAACCAACTGGGCCAAGAGACCAATTCTTGAAAAAAGATTTTTCATATCCATATAGTCAAGTATGTATATATAGTTATTGTTACGTGTCTTTTATGCAAATGTTGTACTACAGCGCCAAAAACCTTTTCAAGTATTTGTAGTCTTTCCAATTCCTCGGAATTCTAACTTTAATTTCTATATCAATGCATAATACTTCAACTTGGCCTTTCATTTGCCAAACGTAGCAACTTGACCTAAAAAATATGAGTAAATTTGATTAAAGTGACTTATAAATTCATTCTAACAAATATTTTCTTTTTACTACCTTACAAAACTATGACAAAAGTAAAATTTTTCTACTGTCAAAGGTTAGTTGGAAAAACAACATTGTTAAATATTTGTCCACGTGACTAGTATGTGAAATTTTTATCTGTATAGATACGGCTGTTACCAAGTGAAGAAAAAAAAAATTTTTTTTTTCTGTTTAGTATTCTCCCAGAATAATTTTTTTTTTCAACCCTTCTTTTTTTTATTTTGATTTCATCTTTTTATTATCATTTACAACAAACATATTTATTTTTTTACTCAAATAAATAATTATAATACCAAAAATACCTAAAGAAAGAAAAATAATCATATAATATATATCAAAAATGGTTAAAAAAATACAAAGCAAATCAAGTAATAGCATTTCGAAAGCTTCTCAAAAGAAAAAGTCAGTTGCAACTCAACCATTACAAAAAAAGTCAAATGCTACTACTAAGAAACCAACTCAAAAAGAAGAAGAAAAGTTTGAAGAAGCTGATTTTACAAAATTTGATACTGACTCTGAATCTGAATCCGATTTATCAATAAATGATTCTGATTCTGAAGAAGAAGAACAACAACAACAACAAGATAGACAAAAGATTGCTAAAAATGTTGATTTGAAAAAACAAGATAAAAAGTTCCAAGAAGGTACAGCTAGAGCCAAAAAGGTTGCTGCTGAAGCTGCCAACAATAAAAGTTCAACTGTTGGAGCTTTTGGTGAACAATTTGAGTATGATAGTAGTAGTGATGAAGAAGATGATGATAATGAAGATGCTGAAGATGATGAAAATAACAAAAAGACTAAAAAATCTAAAAAACAACAACAAGAACAACAAGAAAATAATAACAAACAACAAGGAGGAGTTTTGTATATTGGTCGTATACCGCACGGTTTCTATGAACCTGAAATGATGGCCTATTTCTCACAATTTGGTACCGTCACACGTCTCCGAATTTCTCGCAGCAAAAAGACTGGTCGCAGCCGTCACTACGGATTCATTGAGTTTGCCAGCCCCGAAGTTGCCCAGATCGTCCAAGAGACCATGGACAACTACCTTCTTTTTGGTCACTTGTTAAAGGTCAAGACGATCCCTCCTACCGAGATCCCCGCCAGTGGTCTTTTCGGCAAGCGAGACGTTGTTGTCCCCAAACTTGTCAAGACTAAGGACCCAGTCACTGGCAAAACTGTTAAAACAACAACTTTTAAACTGCTCAAAAAAATCGATTACAACTTGCCTGCTAATTGGAATAATCCAGATATCGGGTTGGCTGCCATGGAAAGTCATAATCGTCCAAGAAGTAAAAAGTTTTGGCAGAAAATTCAAAATAGAACTGCGGAACGTGTTCAAAAAAATCAAATGAAGTTGGCTACCTTGGGAATTTCTTATTCTATTGCTGATAACAATGATAATAATGAAAAAAAGGAATCTGTTGAAAAACCAAAAAAGGTTACAAAGAAGAAAGTTTCAAAGAAAAATTAATTATAGATTGGAAAAAAGATAACAAACAAACTAAATATAAAATAAATAAAAAAAAAAATAAAAGTGTTACATTAAAATATCTTTTTGGATTTCTTTTTCTTATATTATATATTATTATATATATATTTATTTTCACAATATCTATTTCCATACATTGGCAAACAAATCATCATCAATTGGATTATTAGGAGATGTAGAATTGAATGCTGCTGTAGAATGATTAGGTCTTTGAGGCAAAGGAGCAGATGTAAAATCTGCCCATTCATTATTAGTATTGCTGCTAGGCTTTGAAACTGGAGCTTGGGCAACAGGCTTGGTATTATTGAGGCTTGTGGAAAATGAAGATGTAGGAGATTTGTTTCCTGAAGATGCCCAAGCTGAACTTCCACCAGAAAGTATATCATCAAAAGCACTCGTTTGTTTGGGCTTTGGAGATTTGGCTGCTGTAGGAGATGTAGAAGAACCTAATGGAGAAAGAGGTTGGCTTCCAAGTGATTGCACACCACCATTGCTATAGCTTGGTTGAGAATTGAAAGGTCCATTACTCAAGAAATCAAGCCCGTTAGAGCTTCTTGTTTGTGGTTGCGGATTTGTATTTAATGACAAATTGGAAAATCCTGAAAGTGCATTGTTCATCTGTGGTGGAGGTGGTTGATAAGCAGGAGATGGAGTCGAGTATAATGAAAGAATGGATTTTTTAAGATCTGGTCTAGAGTTTGTAGAAGCTGGAGCTTGAGTAGAAGACGATTGTGAAGCATTGGCAACTGGTTGGCGATTAGCTGAATTGGAAGAAGGAGGAGCACCAAAGTCAAGACCAATCAAGCTGTTACTAGGTTGAGCAGGCTTTGGTTGTGGTTGTTGTTGACTTCTTGAATTTGAGGAAATGACTTTTGTTTGATAATTACTTCCTGAACTAACAGTAGACATTTGTGTAGCAGTAGTAGGAGCTGATCTAGCAGGCATAAAGTCGGAATCCAAAAGATCTGGAACTGGAGCCGATCTTTGTGGTTGTTGTTGTTGATGGTGGTATCTAGCCTGAGTAGTAGATGAATGTTGTCGTGAGTGTTGAGCTTGTGCTGCTGCCTGTCTAGGATTTGGCTCGTTTAGACGTTTTTGAACTTCTGCCAAAGGTACTTCTTCTGAATCAGAGCTCTCCAAAGTAGCTGGGTCTGGGACTTGAGGTGATGCTACCCATCGTTTTAAATCATACTTTGTACGAATAAAGTTTTCAATCTTGCTATCATCAGGTACGTAGTTTTTAGGCAATTTAGCTTCCCAGTAGCTGTATTAATTGTTAGTTGAAATTGTATTGATTATGCAACGACAAAGTTATACTTACAGGTTGGCTCGCTTGTTACCCCATTTAACAAGAGGTGCAATTTGTTCGTCATTCCAACTATCCAAATCGATTGATCGTACTTGTTATATTTGTTAGACAGATTCCTTAAATGATAACAAAACTTTAAACTTACCTTTACTGATGTGAGTACCCATACTTCGATGAATTCCAGAACATCTAATTATATAAAAAGATTAGATTAAGTCTCAGGGTTTTCAAAGCAGAAACCATACCTAATGCAAATGAAAATGCCCAAACTCCAAGAGGCCCATCTGGGATGACCAGAAACCTTGCAATCAGCACAAAACTTGTTTGCCGGGTCTTTTAAAAGAGTTCGTAAGATTTGTTGATTTCGTTCAGTAGCTGCTTTTCTTTGAGCAGCAGATGAACCAGTAGAAGACTGATACGATCGCCTTGAATAAGAAGACATTTTTTTTAATAAAGACAAATAGATATTACAAGATTCTGATCAACTGATTCAAAAAGTTGAAATCCACCAACACAAATGATATTGGATATCGTTGCAGTGTGTTTATGTATATACCAAAAAAGTAAATAAGAAAGGGAAAAAAAGGGAGGGAAAGTTAAAAAGATGATGAGCTTTTTTGCCAAAACAAATACGTGGAGTCGTGAGTAAATTACTAATGATTAGATGTTGATGATGTAAGATTTGATATGAGAAAAACAAAAAAAAAGTCTCGATTCGATCCGGTAGGGCAATCCCAACAATTGAATTAACTATGACGGTAGATTATAATTAACGTATCTACTTGATGTAATTGTATGAAATGATGAATTTCCAATATAAATATCAAATAAATTATGTAGATATGAAATGACGAAATGCTATTGCATCTTATACACTTTAAGCATGCTTCCGCGTAGATATTTGTTGGATATATGGGCTTTTACTATTAGCAACACCTAGAGTAAAAAATTTGTTAGGTCACCATAGAAATGACTATATCGAGAATTCACTATGAAGATTTGGCCTGAAATAAAAACGTTGTACTGAATACATTTTTATAATTTTTTTTTTTTTTTTACTTTACTCCCTTCCCTCTCCTTTCCTACCCAAAAAGATTTTCTTTCTCTTCCCTTCTTTCCTAATCTCTTTCTTTTTTTAACATCCATATTATAGATAAGAAATCGTTATTTCTATTTAAATAAAAGATCTTAATATATACAACAATGTCTACCGAAAAACCAGTCGACACTCCAGTTGCCGATACAAAGGCCCCAGCAAAAGCTTACATTAGCACTGAAGAAATTAAGAAACACACATCTAGAGACGATCTCTGGATGGTGATAAACGGCAAAGTATACGACGTCACTCCTTTTGTTGATGAACATCCGTATGTGTGCTAGTTTTACAAAAATGCTTTAATTGTCGCGTGGCTAATTTACTGTTATTTTATTTTTCATATAATATAGAGGTGGTGAAGAAGTTTTGATTGACTGTGGTGGTGAAGATGCTACTTCTCCTTTCGACGTAAGTATTAAAAAAATTTTTTCATAGATATAACTCTTTATAATATTTGTTTTTTTTTTCTAACCTTATTATATTATAGGATGTTGGACACTCTGACGATGCTGTTGAAATTTTGGAAAAGTTATATGTTGGTGAAGCCAACCCTGAGGTATGTCAATTGCAAACATTATATCAAACATGATTCACAAACGTCTAATATTTGCTTTTTTTTTCTTATCTAGGAATACAATGTCAAGGTCCAAAAACAAGCTGTCAAGACTTCTTCTGGCGACTCTGGTTCTTCCAGGTATGTATTTGTTTTTTATTATTATTATTATTATATTACTTTTACATTTATACTAACTCATATTATAGTTCTATGGCTATGATGATTGTTGCTGCCATCATTGCAGCTGGTGCTTTTATCTATTTACAAACATTCAAATAAACAGGTTAACTTAAAAATAATTAATAATTGCTCTTTTTTTTCTCTCGTCTAATTTTTTTATTATCATTTTCAATGTTGTTTTAATTTATCTTTCCTTTTTTTTAATATATTGATGGTACTTTTACTATTGCATTGGCTGATTTCAAATAAAAGTAATGGCATTGGTTGAAAAGTTAAAATATCTGCTTTGAATTGTATATTCTGAAAACAACAGTTTAGAATGACTAAATAGAAAAACTCAACCGGTTTGCTTCCAAATCTAATGAGCTTGAAAACTTCTCGGCCGTTTGTACAATACTTTTTTTTAAAAAAAAATTGAATTGGATACTATAATAATAAAGACCAATATCTAATCAATATCACGATTTCGGTGATTTGAGCTTTGTTACTTGTAATAGATGTTGTAACAAATGTGATTGCTATATCTACTATTGAGATTAAGCTGTATGGCTAATCGACTATTATTCAGACTCTCAATTTGAACCGTTTTAAAATTAATCATGATAAACATTAAAGATTGAATAAATATTATTTTATGATCTACTTTAGATAAGAAAACTGAAACTATAACAAATCAATATTAGTACAGGATTGTCAATCTGGAGGTGGGTTATTAAACACATAGTGAGGCTATTTAGACTGTCTAATAATTAGTTTAAATAAAACTAAAAAGAACAAAAGTCCCGATAAATGTTGTCATATCACATGCATTGAAAAATAAACACAGATCAACAAAAGCAATTACACACTTGTTTGTTGTCGGTTTTTGTTACATCGGTAAGTCCCTGTATTAGAGTACTTACACAGGTTATTATCTATATATACTAGATAGATACAGTCAAAAATACTTTATGATTGGAGCTTACAAAATTAACGCCTAATTTAAACTTGATATTGATAACTGTTTAACCAGTAGAATACCCAACTTTTTTTTTTTTTTGAAAAGCCACAGAAACTTGACAAGTATATACAGCAAAAAAAAAAAAAAAAAACAGACCCAAAACCCGTTAACCGTTACCAAAAAGAGACAACTTCAAATGAGGCAAATGCGAAAAATTGTTTTTTATTGGCTGGCCGTAAATAGTTTGTTTCAAATTCAGTGGAAGGCAAAACAAAAAAGCGGGTGTGTTACTTTATTATGTAATCTTAAAATATTACATAATAATGTTTTTTTATACAAAACAGTAAAAAGTGGCAGTCTAAGGCGATATCGGAGGGATAATCTTCCAAAATGAGACGTTTCAATAATACAGGCTAGTCGAAAAGTTGAACAAGCTTTTGATCTTTAAAAAATCAGAAAAACGTCAATAAATCTATAACGTTCATAAGAGAAAAAATTTTAAAATACAAAAACTATTTCAAAAGTTTTTCAAAAATGAGTTAGATAATCTGTATGAGGTTTCAGAACTAAATGTTTTGGGGAGAGCGAGAAAAACCACCGATAGTGCAATGGGTTGATGTTACCCGGAATCTTTCCGTTTTGGGAAATCTTCTTATGACTCATTTTTTAATTATAAATGCTCCATCTTTGAAAATTTCGATTTAATGGTTTATTGGAAACTTGCCCGTGCCCAGCACTAACTATATAAATCCTCGAATTCCCACAATTTTTATTTCTTTTTTTCTTTCTTCTTTTTTTTTTTTTTTTTTTCCCTCACCATTAAACCTAACTGAACTAAATACCCAAGAAACATATATATATAAGAACATTTGAATAGTCGCCCAAGATGTCTGCCTTTTAAGTGCTCAGTTAGTTATCAATAACTCCAAAAACGAAACAGAATAATAATAAAAGTTAAAAAAGATCTGTTTTTTGTCTCAAAAAAATATCTCATTAAATCGTTAAAAATGTTAATATAAAAGAAAAAGTCCGTTAAATCAACCTTGTTGATTCTTTATTTTAAAAATGTCGCCCATAATGTCGCTCCAAAACCAGTTTTGTTCGCAACCCCTGCAACTTTATCAATATTAAATTTACTCAATATTTCATTAAAAGAATATCAAAAAAATTACAGTTATACTATCATCTATTAAGAAAACTACAAAAACAATCACCATGTCTACTACTACTACTATCAAATCAGAAACAAACATGCCATTCGATGCCTATTTCGGGTATAAGGACTCTACCTTTCCCTTCTTGCTCACTCCAATGGAGTCTGAGCTTCCATTTCCTGAACTTGAAGATTCTACCATTCCTCCATGCACCGGGGATGAAGTCCTCAAGTCAATGGAACCTCTTTTGACACCAGACTCTACCATCTTTTCTACAGCTTCTATGTTGACTCCAGGCTCTTCTACCATGTCTCACATTTCTGAAATGGAGGCTGGATCTCCTCTCTTTGATGGTCCACAAGATTCTACCCAATGGAAGCCTTTGTTTGAAACAACAGGACCCTCTTCTGGCACCACTGCTGAACTTGATGCCATTCCACAATTTGACGACATTGACAGCTTGTTGGAACTAACAAAGCAGTCTTCTGAGGCTCTTCCTTTTCAACCAGAGCAGCCCAAACAAGAGCTTGAACCAATCATCAAGACTGAGCCAACCATTCCTATCCATTCTCCTTGCAACTCCATCTCCAACTCTCCAAGCTTGGGTCCTGTCTCCAAGCCACAACTAAAGCGAAAGCGTCGTGAAGAATCTGTCGATTCTTCAAGTACCTCTAGATCTCCTTCTCCCAACTCTGACTACAAGAAGGATGCTTTAGGTATTACCATATATAACCGCAAGCCTCGCTCCATGCCTCTACCACCTGTTGTTGTCAACCCTGCTGCTGACACTGTCACAGTTAAGAGGGCACGCAACACTGAGGCTGCTCGTCGATCTCGAGCCCGTAAGCTTGAGAGAATGGCTCAATTAGAGGAGAAGGTTGCCCAACTTCTTGAACAAAACCAAAAATTGGAAAAGGAAAATGAATCCTTGAAGCAAGAAAACTTGCAGTTGAAGCAACAAAGCATGTAATAAATTTGAAAAAAAGCCAAAAAAATCAAAAAAAAAAAAAGTAAAAAGTAGTAAGAAAAAATGTTTTTGAAAAAAAGTTTATAAAAAAAAAAGTTTGTGTTTATTTAATTTTCTATATATATTTTAATTTGAAGTTTTTTAATTATTCTAATAATAAGCCATTTAAATATTCTAATATTTGAGTAGTGATTGATTGTGTTGAAGATTGTGGAGTTATTGCTATCGGAAGAGTGTAATAGTCTAGAGATTCAGAAGGAGACGGCACCTGCATAATTTGTAACTGAGAAGATACCATAGTACTTGGCATGTAATGGTTTGTAGTTTGAGATCTTAAATCGATTCTTTGTTGCAAAAGTGTTTGATTTTTAGGCGAAAGGAAAACAAACAAAAGACCAAAGTTTTTATCATCATTATCATTTTTTTGAAACAATTGTTTTAATTGAGAATAAATGAATTTACGATAAGAAACTTTTAAAGCAGAACAAGAAATTATTATTATAATTTCATTATTGTTGTTTGTTTTGAGTTGATTCAATCTTATAAAACTTTCTTTACAAAGAGTTTTTAACCAAGTCCATCGATCATTATCATCTAAAGGGATATTATTTTTCATTTTTTCTATATTCTTTGTTTATTTTTGATAATAATGTATTAGATAGAGAGATAAGAATACTTCATTCAAAAAAAAAAAAAAAACTAAAAAAGAACATACTTCTTTTGAATGGAAATCATCACCTTCTATAAATGTACTACTACTAATATTGTATTGTGATGATGATGATAAAGAATTCAATTCTGAAGAAAGAAAGTTTCCAATTGTCGTTTTTCCTGTTCCAGAAGGTCCTGCCACTACAACGATGAATGGTTTCTTTTTATTATTATTATTGTTATTATTAACGACAGCAGATTTTCCATTCATTGTTGAACTTTTTGTTTGTTTGTTTATTGTGAAATATCAACAATAAAGAAAAACAGGAGGAGGCTTTTTTTTTTTTTGTATATGACATATAATAATAACATTGTTGTTGTTACAAAATGAGTAGTAATTACAAAACGATTATAATAAGATCTTTTGTATACTACCTAAAAAAATAGATAGGATAGGATATGATTAGATTGATTGATTGATTGATGATGATAATTTATTCTTTTTTTTCTTCTTATCGTACCTTATAGACAATTCGAATAAATATTCGGTTACTAAGACAAATAAACAAAAAGAAAAGATCTATATAGAAGAATATTGATAGTTTATAATAGTAAGCTTAATACTATATATAATCCAGAATGTTATTGTTCCTTCTTCTTCTTGTTTCAATTCCTTACATGAAATTGTCGGACGAGTAAAAGAATTTATGGATAAATTTGATTGTTATTTTTTTTTTAATAAAGCCAAGAAGTTTTGATCAAGGACGAGATGACGACTAGGACGAGATTGTAGGACGAGATATCTATATCATCACGGACGACATTTACAAAAGTTGAAATAATAAAATAGAACTTAAATATAGCTCTCTCTATCTATCTAGATCTTAAGGTAATCAAACTTTTTTTTTTTTTTAATCAAGGACGAGATTGATAACCTTTTTTCTTTTAGAAGATACAACAATAAGTGATAATTGATAATATATACTTTATTTCAGTATAGACCGAATCTTATCAGAGATATACGAAAGAAGCAACAATAAGAAGATTACAAGACTTTTTAAACCTCTTAAAAAACGACATATACATTCATTAATAATTGATTACTTACTCAATTCTTGATACAATTGACATTATTTTGATTGAATAAAAAAAAAAAGGTTATTAGAACGATAGGTATATATAGTACTACTACAAAACAAAAGTATATAAATATATATAGTCTTTAGAATAAAAAAAAAAAAAAAGATTTTGAAAATACCAATTTCTAAAAGACTCTTTTCTCGATATAACTAATATATATATCAATTGTTTATTCTTATCTCGGCCTTGTTAATAAATAAAATTTTAAAATACACAAAATAATAAACATTTCGGATGAGAAACAAGTTTTAAATGAAGGGTAGTTTTTGTAAAAGTTTTCTTTATAAGGAATAAAAAATGACTTTTGTAGTAATCACATATATTCAACTATAGTATATTTAGTGTAGTATATATAAAGTTGCATAAAACATGTCAATCGATTAACGATTTTTTTTACCAAAAAGATTAAAAATTATTAGATAATTACTATAGTAATATATATAAACAAGAAAGAAAGAAAAAAGAATGTGTAGTAGTATATATAAAATATCAAACTAAACCATCCAATTGTTCAAGCTTCTTTTCTTTATTTTCAGGTTTTTCATCTTCAATTTTTATTTCTTCAACCTGTTTTTGTTCAACCATTTCATCTTTTAAATCTTGTAATTCTTCAGTCTTGATAAATTCGTCATAATCGAATTCTGGATCGATATCTTTTTTAGAAACTGAAGGTGCCACTACTACTTTTTCTTTATTAGTAGCAATAAAAGAAGAAGAAGATGTAGATTTGATTGAATTGTTTTCAAATGTATTATCGTTATGATCATCTAAAAGCATAGATGAATATCGTTGTTTTCCATTGTTGTCAACAGGAGGAGTAGTAGTAGAAGAAGTGCCACGAGTTTTGTTTAGTTTTAAACTATTGTTGTTGTTAATATCGTTATTGTAATAAGAAGATTCAGGAGATGGAGCAGGACCATTTGGATTGATGGTTGCATTACCAGTAAATTCATAACCGTTTTCATTATTATTGTTATTATTGATTGAAGACTTTTTTGGAGAAGAAGAAAAAGAATGATTATTTGCAGAAGCAGTTGCAGCAACAATATCATCAGAATTAGCAAACTTGATTGAAGGAACAAGACTTGCTTGAGAAGAGATTCTAGAAACTACACGTTTTGAAGATTGAAGAACTTGAGAAGCAGCAGTTGAAGCAGTTGAAGCAAACGATGACTGTTTTTTTAAAGATTTTGAAATGTCTGACGATTCTTGAATATCTCTTTGAAGATTTGGATCTGGATAAGAAAATGTACTATTATCATTTTCTGTACTATTATTAGTTTCAACATTTGAATTATAATTATCGTAAGGATTGATATTACGATTAAGTCTAGAAGAAATGTTTGAAGTTATTGGTTTATTAGTACTTCCACTAACAAAAGCTGCTTTTTCTTTAGTTTTTTCTGAATCACTGATACCGTCATTATAATGATCATCTCTTTTCAATTTCCGTTGTTTTGGTTCAATCTTGTATTTACCAATTCCATTCAAAACTGGCAAAAAGGCAACAACAAAAACAACAATGATAAAGATGATTGCAAAAACAAGTAGAAATGAAGATGATGTGTTTTTGCTGACTGATGATCGTGTAGCTTGTTCTGACACATATCCATCTTCATTTTTTCCTAATAGAAAAGAAAAGTATGACATTTTTTGGTTGATTGATTATATTGATGATTTGATGCAATTTTAAAAGGGGTTGAAAGAAGAAACAAAAAAAAAAGTTTTTTTTAAGATTAAACCAAAATTTTTTCTCTTTTTAAAGATCAGAAATGTTCAAGTTGTCCTTGTCTTTTAAGAGATGATATTTAATTGAAATATATATATCTAAAAAGAGAAAAAAAAGGAGAATGAAAAAAAAAGGGTATTTTATTTGATTTTATTTGAGAGATATTTTTCAACCACTACCAAAAACAATTTTTTTTTTTTTTTTTTTTTTTTTGATTGGAGAGAGAGGGTAGGTATTCTTTTATTTGCTAGTGAAGTTATTATATTATTACAACAATTCAAAATGTAACAAAATGTTGTCATAAAAAACAGTTTTGAAATTTTTCACAAATTCTCTTGAAATCAAAAAATCAAAAATCAAAAGGATTCTCTTTTATATTTATATTATTATATACTTGAAAATAAAATTAAAAAAAAAAGACTCATTATTATTATTATAAGAGTTTATAAAAAGTTTTATCGGAAATAATAAACGAAGTAAAAAAAAGCTCTTCTTTTTATATATAAATTTGACAGTAGTAAATCAATTCAGAAATATTTTGAAAAAATTCACTCAATTCCGGAATCAAAAATTTTTTTTTTTGATATTTCAAAAATGAATGAAAAAAAAGATCGGAACTTATTTATTATTTTTTTAGATTCATATATAATAATCAATAAGAAATAAGTTTATTATTAGATAAAAAAGACCGATTCTTTAGTATAGAAAGTTGAAATTTTTTTTGTACATCTTCTAGATTATAATCATTCAAGTACTAATTACCATCTGTATAGTACTTACTATGCTACTACTGTTACTGCTACTGCCACTACTATAGAAAAAAATAACCAACCTTCTCACGTTATCTGAATCAGAGAATGCCTATTATTTTCATTCTCAACGCCTCTTAATATCAAAAAATAGAAAAAAAAAAAAAACATGAAATTTATTTTATTATTTTAAAAGAGAAGAAAAAAAAATATTAATAAAAAAAAGCAATTGCAGAAAAAAAAAAAAGGGGATGTGAAGAGAGAATAATATAAAATTAATAATAAAGAAAACATTATGATATAAAATAAAAAAAAAAAAAAAAGAATCAAAACCTCCATCAATCAATCTATTAAAAATGAAATAATAATAATAATAAAGGGTCCATAAAGTCCATCTGTAAGTCCACTCGTAAGTCCACTCATAAGCCCATTCATCCATTCATCCATCCAAAATACATTATTATTTTTATTTAGTACCAAATACTGCACCAAGAATAATTGCAAGAATAGCAAGAATGGCAATAATAATTCCTAAACATATCCATTTCTTTCTTCTTGCAGCTCTAGCAGACTTGACTGCCTGTTGTGTTTGTGCTACACCACTTTCAATATGTTTTTGAGCTTCTTGAGCCTTAGCCTCAACTTCTTGGACTGGGGCCTCTTGTTCAGCAACCATAATCTCCAAGTCATGGAATAACTGAGCCAACTCTTCAATCGTCTTTGCAATTTGTTGAATCTCCATGTGACGGTTCTGGACTTCGTTGAGTGCTGTTTGGGCCTGGCCACGACGGTTGCTGTTGAGCAAGGCTTGGGCAAAGATTTGGTCGTTGCCTCGGTCAAATTCCTGCAACGCCTCTTTGACTTCGGACTCAGAGGCTTCTGGACATACTGTTCTGTACTGGCGTTCTGCGCGCTCTCTGTACTTTTTGCGAAAGTTTGATTCAATGCTCGAGTAACGCTCGACCGAGGTCTTGAATTGACGTTTTACGTTTTCAGCCTGTGTTTGTTTAGTTCGGTCGTTCTTTGAGCGGTTGACAAGTAATTGCAGTCTTTGGCGAATGTCTTGGGCAAGAGCTGATGTTTGTTCGACAAGAGTTGTTATTTGGTTGTTGATAATGGCCAACTGTTCTTCATTGACCTCGTTTAAAGAGCGTGTGTGGAGTGTTTCAATGTGCTCAATGTTGTCGTCGTATTGAGTCAAACTTTTCTTGAGATCGTCAACTTCGGCAAAGAAGGCATTCATGTCGTTAGCATCCGTAGAGCTTCCGTAAGGGTTTCCACCAACAGCAGACATTTCGTAGGCATTTTCAGCACCTACAGGGGCTGCATTGTTTTGGTCCAAATTATTGTATGGATTACTATATTAAAATTAATTAGTATGGTTATATGATTATTTTTTAAAAACAAACAGGATGAATATATATATACATACCCATAAGGTGACTGAAATACCATAATGAATGAGATTTATAATAGTTAGTAATGCTTTTTTTCACAAAAGAAAACAATCAATCAATGATATTGAATGATGATGATATAAAATAAGAAGGAGTAAATGAGATGTACAAAAAAAAAAGGGATGATATAAATTTTTATAAATAGAATAAAAAATTCAAGCAGCTAAAACAGCAGTTTAGCAATAAATAAAAAAACAACAACATACCTGATTTGAATAACTCATAATATTATTTTATTTACTATGATAATTGGCTTGTCAATCGTTTCAAGTGTATATAAAATGCGGCTAACTTTGTTGAATATCAAAATACAATGAGTATAAAAAAATAGATATATCAATGAGGAAGAAGAGAGAGAGGAAAAGAAGGGTAGTAAAGTAAGTAAAAAAAATGTAGGTAGGGTAGGTTGGTTGGTTTGGTAGGTAGGTAAAAAAAAAAAAAAAAAAAAGTCTAAAAATTTATTTATTTTGATCTGGTATTTAAAATATTCTTTTAATGAACACGACAATAATAATAATAAAACAAGATCCTTTTCGAATCTTTTTGATTATTATTGAATGAATACAAACACAGTTTTTTATTATTAAAATTTATATATCTTGTTTACAATGAATGAAAATGGGTCCTAGGTGGTGATAAATTTAATAATAATAATAGTGATTTTTCAATCAATCAATCACATAATAAACAAAAACAACAACAAAGGCAACGTTCTGCTTTTCTTCCTATTCTGCCATTTCTTGTTTATTGTTCACTGCCATTTATCATTGCCCCCTTTTTTTTTTGTTACAAGGGGGCTTGACATTGTTTTTGGTAACAACTTTTGTTACATATTATGCATTATGCACATTAATGTTACCCTGCTTACCTTACTAAATATATTATTAATATTTATTAAATATTTAATAATTATTCTCTCTCTATATACTAATTCCAATGGTTGAACTAGTATACAACTACAATACATCTTCATGTTAAAAATAAATAGAATATCAGTCAGTGATTATAGTCCTCAACAATTACAGAATATACACTATCAAGGGTGGAGTAGACTTTTTCTATCTCCCATTCTCATCTACACAATTAAAAGGAAAAAAAATCAAAACTTGCGTTTCTTTCCTTCTTCCTTAAATCATGATAGAATATCATAACATGATAAATACAAACAATTATCTAAAAAAAGATAATTAACTTGAACTTCCATGCCACTTCGAATGGTGAAATTGAGATTAAAGAAAAAGAAAAGGAAAAAAAAAAGAAGAGAAAGAAAGAAATCACACGAAAAAAAAAAAACTTTTATATGTGTTGAAAAATTTCATGCTATAGATATCGAATCAAAACCTAACCCTTAGCATACCCTTACCCCCGATAGTGATAGTGCACTTAATGTAACAAACAACTCATCATCTTGGTGGGAATTGTTTTTTTTTGATACTACACACATACTAAAAAAACAAATCAACAAAGATTGTTGGGAAAAACCTCCTAAACAGCTCAACATGTACGGCTGAAATTCTAATTGGGCAAATAGTTTTCGTCGTCGTCTTCTGTTGATTCATCAAAAAACGAATCAGTAAAAAATTCAACAAAAAAAAATATAAAAACCTTTTTTTTTTTTCCCTTTCCTACCAACAAAAAATTCAATAATCCGAAATTCAAATAAAAACCGTTTGATTTCTCCTGATTTTTCCTTCTTTTTCCTTCTTCTTTTCATCAATTTTCGGTTTATTTTTTATATTATTCTTATCTTTTTTTTTTGGTTGTTTTCATTATTATTTAATTGGTTCTTCTTTAATATTTTTCTTAATTAATTCAAATCTTCATATTCATAATCAACAATGCCTATGAAACCTGAAGTTGAGCAAGAATTGGCTCATATTCTTTTAACTGAACTTCTCGCCTATCAATTCGCATCTCCTGTCAGATGGTAAGTTTTATTTCACACCTTTTTTTTTACACTCAATTCCCAATTATCTAATTATTATTTACAATATACAGGATTGAAACTCAAGATGTTATCCTCAAAGATTACAATGCTGAAAGAATTGTAGAAATTGGTCCTTCTTCAACTCTTGCTGGCATGGCCACTAGAACTCTTAAGGCCAAATATGAATCTTACGACGCTGCACTTTCTCTTCAACGTGAAGTTCTTTGCTATGCTAAAGATACAAAGGAAATTTACTACACTCCAGATCCAGTAGAACCACCAGCTGCTGCTGAACCTGCTGCTTCTGAAACTCCAGCTCCAGCTCCAGCTGCTGCTGCCGCCGCCCCCGTTGCTGCTGCCCCTGTTGCTGCCGCTCCAGCTGCTGGACCAGCTGCTTCTATCGAAGACGCTCCAGTCAAGGCCATTGAAGTCTTACACGCTTTGGTGGCTCAAAAATTAAAAAAACCTACAGACCAAGTTCCTCTCACAAAATCTATCAAAGACTTGGTTGGTGGTAAATCCACTGTCCAAAACGAAATCTTGGGTGATCTCGGTAAGGAATTCGGCGCCGCTCCTGATAAGCCAGAAGATGTTCCCTTGGGAGAACTTGCTGAAGCTTTCCAACAATCTTTCAACGGCCAACTTGGCAAACAATCTTCTTCTCTTGTCTCAAAGTTAATGTCTTCAAAGATGCCCGGTGGTTTCTCCATCACCTCTGCCAGAAAATACCTTACTGACCGCTTTGGCTTGGGCAATGGCCGTCAAGACTCTGTCTTTTTGGTTGCCATCACTCTCGAACCAAAGAACCGTTTGGGCTCTGAAGCTGAAGCAAAGGCCTTCTTGGACGAATGCGCCCAAAAATACGCTTCTGCTGCTGGCATCAACCTTTCTTCTGCCGCAGCTGCCGGTGGTGCTGGTGCTGGTGGTGCCGCTGGTGGTGCCGTCATGGACACTGCTGCTTTTGAAGAATTGACCAAGGACCAAAAGCACCTTTACCGTCAACAATTGGAACTCCTTGCTAGATACCTCAAGATGGATCTCCGCAAGGGTGACAAGGCTCTCTTGGCCCAAAAGGAAGCCGCTGACGTTCTCCAAGCTGAGATCGATCTTTGGAATCAAGAACACGGCGACTTTTACGCTGCTGGTATCAAGCCCGTCTTCTCCCCTCTCAAGGCTCGTACTTATGATTCCTACTGGAACTGGGCTCGTCAAGATGCCTTAAACATGTTCTGGGACGTTATCTTTGGCCGTTTGGACACTGTCGACCGTGAAATTGTCTCTAGATGCATCTCCCTCATGAACCGTTCCAACCCAGCCTTTATTGACTTTGTTCAATACCACATTGACCACGTCCCAACTGAACGTGGCCCAACCTACAAGCTTGTCAAAGAATTGGGTGTCCAACTCTTGGAAAACTGCAAGGAATCCCTCAACGCAGACCCCGTCTACAAGGATGTCACATACCCTACCGGTCCTCAAACTACTGTCGACGAAAAGGGCAACATGACCTACAAGGAAGTCCCAAGACCTTCCGTTAGAAAACTCGAACACTATGTCCAGGAAATGGCTCAAGGTGGCCCAATCACTAAGGACAACAAGGCCGGTGTTCACGCTCAAGCTGAACTCGCCAAGATTTACGAAACCCTTACTTCTCAACACAACGATACCAAGTTGCCAGCCGATGTCAAGTCCAAATTGGACACTTTGTACGCTGAATTCAACAAGGTTTTAGACACTGTAACCAAGGACCTTTCTGGCTCCACCTCTGAAAAATTGGACCGTGTCTCTTCCACCATTCCAAAGGGAACTGTTCCATTCCTTCATCTCAAGAGCCGTGTCGGTGATGAATGGTCTTATGACAGAGATCTCTCTGGAACTTATCTCGACGCCCTTGAACAAGCTGCCAAGGAAGGTGTCACTTTTGCCAACAAGAACGTTTTGATCACTGGTGCCGGTGCTGGCTCCATTGGTGCCGACATTCTCCAAGGCCTCCTTTCTGGTGGTGCCAAGGTTGTTGTCACCACTTCTAGATACTCCCGCCAGGTTACTGAATTCTACCAATCCATCTACACTAGATATGGTGCCGCTGGCTCTAGCTTGACTGTTGTTCCATTCAACCAAGCCTCCAAGACAGACGTCTTGGCCCTTGTCGATTACATCTACAATGACCCCAAGAAGGGCGGTCTCGGATGGGATCTCGACTTTATCATTCCATTTGCCGCCATCCCTGAAAACGGAATTGAAATTGACGGTATTGACTCCAAGTCCGAATTGGCCCACAGACTCATGCTTACCAACGTTCTAAGACTTGTTGGTGCTGTCAAGACCCACAAGGCCAACAATGGTATCATCACTCGTCCAGCCCAAGTCATTCTTCCACTTTCTCCTAACCACGGTACTTTTGGTGCTGACGGTTTGTACTCTGAATCTAAACTTTCTTTGGAAACCTTGTTCAATAGATGGCACTCTGAATCATGGGCTCCATACCTCACCATCTGCGGTGCCGTTATTGGTTGGACCCGTGGTACTGGTCTCATGTCTCAAAACAACGCCATTGCCGAAGGTGTTGAAAAGATGGGTGTCAGGACCTTTTCTCAAAAGGAAATGGCCTTCAACATTTTGGGTCTCTTGAACCCCAAGATTGTCAACCTCTGCCAACAATCTCCTGTCTTTGCTGATCTTAACGGTGGTCTTCAATTCATTCCTAACTTGAAGGAATTGACTGGACGCCTCAGATCTGAATTGGCTGAAAAGACCGACATTAGAAGAGCCGTCTCTATTGAAACTGCCCTTGAACACAAGGTTGTCAACGGCCCTGCTGCTGACGCTCCATTCCAAAAGGTTATCGTTCAACCAAGAGCTAACCAAACTTTTGCCTTCCCAACTCTCAAGCCCTACAAGGAAATCAAAAAGATTGCTCCAGAATTGGAAGGCATGCTCGATTTGGAACGTGTTGTTGTTATTACTGGTTTCGCTGAAGTCGGTCCATGGGGTAACGCCAGAACCCGTTGGCAAATGGAATCCACCGGTACTTTCTCTTTGGAAGGTGCTATTGAAATGGCCTGGATCATGGGTCTTATCAAGTACCACAATGGTCCATTGAAGGGCAAGCCTTACTCTGGTTGGGTTGATGCCAAGACCAGCGAGCCTGTCGATGAAAAGGATATCAAGGCCAAGTACGAAGAATACATCTTGGACCACGCTGGTATCCGTCTCATTGAACCTGAATTGTTTAACGGATACGATCCTAACCAAAAGCAATTCCTTCAAGAAGTCATTATTGAGCACGACTTGGAACCATTTGAGGCCTCCAAGGAAGCCGCTGACCAATTCAAGTTGGAACAAGGTGACAAGGTTGAGACTTTTGTTATTGAAGGCACTGATCAATACACTGTCAGATTCCTCAAGGGTGCCCGTATTTTGGTTCCAAAGGCCCTCAAATTCAACCGTCTTGTTGCTGGTCAAATCCCAACTGGTTGGGACGCTCGTCGCTATGGTATCCCAGAAGACACCATCAGTCAAGTCGATCCTGTCACTCTTTACGCCCTTGTTTCTACAGTTGAAGCTCTCATGGCCTCTGGTATCACTGATCCATTTGAATTCTACAAGTATGTCCATCTTTCTGAAGTCGGTAACTGTTCCGGTTCTGGTATGGGTGGTGTTTCTGCTCTCCGTGGTATGTTCAAGGACAGATACATGGATTTGCCCGTCCAAAACGACATTTTGCAAGAATCTTTCATCAACACCATGTCCGCTTGGGTTAACATGTTGTTGATTTCCTCCTCTGGTCCTATCAAGACTCCAGTCGGTGCTTGTGCCACTTCTATTGAATCTGCCGATATTGGTATTGAAACCATCTTGAGTGGAAAGGCCAAGATTGTCTTTATTGGTGGTTACGATGACTTCCAAGAAGAAGGTTCTTATGAATTCGCTAACATGAAGGCTACTTCTGACTCTATTGAAGAAGAAGCTCACGGCCGTACTCCAGCTGAAATGTCTAGACCTTCTGCCACTTCTCGTAACGGTTTCATGGAAGCCCAAGGTGCTGGTATCCAAGTTGCTATGAACGCCAAGTTGGCCATTGAAATGGGTGTTCCAATCTACGGTATTGTTGCTCTTACTGCTACTGCCAGTGATAAGATTGGCCGTTCCGTCCCTGCTCCAGGCCGTGGTATCTTGACCACCGCCAGAGAAAACCAAGACAACAAGTTCCCACACAGACTTCTTGACATCAAGTACAGAAAGAAGCAATTGGAAAAGAGAAGAGAACAAATCAAGCAATGGCTCAATGATGAATACGAATACCTCCAAGACGAAATTGATACCCTCAAGTCTACTGAAGGTGAATCCTTTGATGCCGCCACCTACTACAAGGAACGTGCTGAACAACTTGAATACGAGGCCACTCGTCAAGAAAAGGAAGCCAGAAACCACTGGGGTAACGAATTCTGGAAGCAAGATCCTCGCATTGCTCCTCTCCGTGGTGCCCTTGCTACTTACAACTTGACTATTGATGACATTGGTGTCGCCTCTTTCCACGGTACTTCCACCAAGGCTAACGACAAGAACGAATCTGCCACCATCAACGATATGCTTAACCACTTGGGCAGATCCAAGGGTAACCCAGTCTTTGGTGTTTTCCAAAAGTATCTCACTGGTCATCCAAAGGGTGCTGCTGGTGCTTGGATGCTCAACGGTGTTTTGCAAATCTTAAACACTGGTATTGTTCCTGGTAACAGAAATGCCGATAACGTCGACACCGTTATGGAGAAGTTTGACAAGATCTTGTACCCATCTGTCACCATGCAAACTGACGGTATCAAGGCTGCCTCTGTCACTTCTTTTGGTTTCGGCCAAAAGGGTGCCCAAGCCATTGCCATCCACCCAGACTACGTCTTGGCTACTCTTTCTGAATCTGAGTACAAGACTTATGCTGAAAAGGTTGCTGCTCGTTACAAGAAGGCTTACAGATACATGCACAATGCCATTTGCGAGAACTCCATGTTTGTTGCCAAGGACAAGCCTCCTTACACTGACGACCAAGAAAGCCAAGTCTATCTCAACCCATTGGCTCGTGTCGACTTCAACAAGAAGACTGAGACTCTTACCTTTAACCAAAAGGAAATTGTCCAAGCTCCTTACTCCACTTCCACTGGTCACACTGAAGACATTGTCAAGTCTCTTACTGAATCTGCCAAGGCTTCTTCTTCTGGAAACGTTGGTGTTGATGTCGAACTTTTGGCTTCTGTTCCAATTGAAAACGAAACCTTTGTTGAAAGAAACTTCACCAAGGCCGAAATTGAGTACTGCTCTGCTTCTTCCAACCCAAGAGCTTCTTTCACTGGCACCTGGTCTGCCAAAGAAGCTGTCTTTAAGGCTTTGAACTCTGCTGGTAAGGGCGCTGGTGCTCCTCTCAAGGAAATTGAAATCTTGAGATCCAGCAAGGGTGCTCCATACGTTGTTCTTCACGGTGACGCCGAAAAGGCTGCTTCCAAGGAAGGAATCAAGTCTGTCAAGATTTCCATTTCTCATAACGACTCTCAAGCCGTTGCTGTTGCCATTGCAGACAAATAAATGATTTGTATAGTTTTATAATTTTATATATAATTTTAGTTTAATTTGATTGTTTTTATTATTATTAATTATTGTTGCTTTTTTTTTTTTTCCAGCATTGCTACTTTGGAAAGTGTTTTTTTTTAAAAAAAAAAAACAAGAAAATATAACCGTTAAAAATATACTAACTTTTTTTTCTAGGGGATTCGTTCAGCTGTTAAAAAACAAAGTTGGATTTTAATAATGCCAAACTTTGACTAAAATTGGTTTTTTTTGTTTCTTCAATTAGAAGAAATGTTATCATAGATTATATAATACACAATCTCACTATTTTATGTTCTGTCATCCTTTCTCTCTTTTATCCATAACATTCCTTTTTAAACTACTCAATTAACTCAATTAACTCGAATTATGTTCTAATATTTGCAACAATGAATCTCTCAATAACTGCTCTTCCATCTGACATTCATTTTCTTATCTCTGAATACTTTTATTGTTCCGATATCACCTGTCTATCGTTGACATGTCAAAGTTTAAAAGATATATACCACACAAAAGCATATGAAAAAATTCAAGTAAACGTTGGCGATGGCAAATCGTACTTAGTTCCCAGCAAATCAAAAGAATTGAAAGATCTACGTGACGTTGATTATATAACCAGTATTCCATTAAACGCATTTCTGAATCCTGAAAAGTACAGCTGGTTTCCTAACGAACATGTCAAGTATGTGACCTTTTCTAATAGCTCTACAGCCTTTAACAGCGCCCAGTTCCCATACTCCAAAATCCTGGGCAATTATCCGTTGTTGAAATCTCTAGAAATGAAATGCACTGAAGTGTTTCTAGGCACGAGTGAATTGATGCAAAGTATTGCGGATAGCAAGAATATTGCCGACCTAACTGTGATCCAAAGCGACAGTATTTTACCGTACTTGAAAAGTCTTGAAACTCAATTGGACTCCCCTGCACCTATGGCTTTCCTACCAGACCAAGATGCCGAATCCATTTACTACTTGGAGGCGGACGAGGAAGAAATTCAAAGTGAAGAGCAAGACGTTGGCCACTCTGCAGCTGCCACTACTACACATGGCTACTATAACGAAGCAATGAAACAAGACGAACAACAATTCAACAAGCTGAAAAAAAAACTTGAGCCTAAACCATCCAATAGTCCAATGATTGTTCAAGATTATAAGTCTTCTTTAATTGTCGTGTTTCCAAAACCGAGCTGGACCGATTTACTTTCATCTCTACACATAAAGCTTCATGACATGATTTTACCAGGTGGTAAAACATTTGAATCGTCCAACATGTACAACCTTTGCATGTTAGACAACTATCCAAACCTGCAAACAGTGCGGATATTTGATACCGGAGCAAAGACGTTCCATTTTTCTAAACACATATACCTTTCATTGAATAGATGCAAGAAACTTGATAACCTTACAATCAAGTATTTCCACGGAAGTACCCCTAATAATATCAAAGAAAAGATTTCGCATATAATCAACGAGTTGAGAGGAACTTGGAAAGAGTTCACATTGGGACTTTACTGTAATGAATATAGCGAAGACTATCCCTGGCACATTTCTAATCCTACTATTACGTCATTTATAATGGATGTAAACAATTATGAAAGTAACCATGATATGGTTTTTGATTTCAACAAAAAAGTATTCCGAAAACTAACTCTAGATGATACGGGAATATATAACCCTGATCTGCCTCAACCTTTCAATCTTTTGAAACAACATGCAGACAACCTCACCAGTTGGTCCATAGGATTTTTGGCAAAGAAAGACCAATTTGGAATTTTCAATGGTTTTAAAGACTTGATTGTCTCCAGAGCTTTTCCAAATGTAGTGTCATTAGCTATTTCTGACTATTCCGATGGCATAATACCTCGCGGCTTTGAACATGAAAATATCCTCATTGTAAAGGATTCCATTGCCCAATACCTGGCCATCCTATTTGATTTGTCAGCGTTTGGCCGATTTTTCGTCAAGACTGGAGATGCCAATGAAACAATACGACGTTTACAAAAGGCGACGAGCTCATCAAATGAAATCAAATTTTCCAAAAAGCTTTTCGATCTCGCACGAGATATCCCCTATTTTGAAGACATTTATAAATGCTATGACACACATGACAATACAGTCACGGAACCTTTACCATGCTGCAGAAAGTTTCTGAATGGCAACTCTATAATATCCACGTATTTCTTATTTTTGTTGGTATTCCAACAAATTGAAATCCCTCACTTGGACATCTTACCCAAAAAAATCCTTACATTCTATTTGGCTGTCATTGCTGTTTGGTCCGAACTGTTTTTGCATCTCGAAAAGGCATTCCCCAAACTCAAGAGCCTTAAACTCAATACAAACGTTGGCATGAATGAGCTTGCAATGCTCCCATATTTGCAACTTTATTACAAAGACACATTGATCCCTGACCTTTGGATCGATGGCTCTGAAATGGACTGGAACAAGTTGATCTTGCCGACATATCCATACAAAGATGAATGGATCCGCAAGACCTTTCAAAAATGTTCAAATGGTATTCCTGGTAATTTCATTCTTGGCAGAGATCCCACTCATCAAATAAAGTATTTATCATCCTTGTGCAAAAAATAGTTGGTTTATTACTTTTGTACTTGATTTTCTGTCTATATATATATACATAATGGAACTTATAATATTTCATATAAATAAAAAACCTTTTTTATAATTATACAAATATAATAATAGTACACATGATAATATGAATTAAAGAATCGGATTAGACTTAAAAATGTGCTTTTGGACTTGGATAAGGTGCAGATGGTAAGTAATTTCAAGGCTGATTTGATTGATTAGGATAAAAGATCAAACAAGCTAATTGGAAGAAATAAAATCTGAGATTCCAATAGACCTTGTTTGAGTCTTTTTTCTTTTTATTGAGCGGGGAAGACATGCTGCCAATCTCGAGATTTCATTCACTAGACATAGTTTGGCTTGCGGGACCTCGCTGATGTCCAGGTTCAAAAAGCTCTTTTTTGGGTATTGTAGCATGACAAGTTTTGCTCATCTGTAGATACCAAAAAAACTGGTGGTAGGTCCTTTTATTGTTGCGGGAACCGGTTTGGATTGGAGCTGGATTTTTTTGATATGGTGTTAATGGAGGGGAAAAAGAGACTTTGCGGAATCCTTTTTTTTTTTTTTTTTCTTCCTATTATTATTAAACAGAGCTGAAAGGTACGCTGAAAAATCTCAAGCTTTCATTCAATAGACATAGTTTGGCTTGCGGGAAAACCTCCATCAATGTTCAGGTTCAAACTAAGGCCTTTCTCCTTTGGTTACGTTACTGCATCGTAACAGTACTACTCATGTATAATAAGCATCAAACCATTGATTGATCCACTAATAAATCAATCTTGGTCTTGCAGAAACCTCTTTGAAATTCAGTTTCACTTACAATTTTACTTTGTGTTATTATGGTATGAAATATTGTGTAACCTAGAGTTTAGAGGTATACAAATGGTGAATGCTTAAATTTTTTTCTGTAACAGGAAAGTACACACAGAGTAGATATATTAAACTAAACAAAGTTTTTTTTGGCTTTCTGAACCTTTCTAATGCTTAGTTTCAAATTTCGTTTTACTTTTGGCAACATACATACTCCCTTGTGTGTGATCACTCTTTCATAAAAAAAGTGTCCAAGTGTCTATTTGCTGAAACATCAATTGGGCTTGCGGGACCCCCTTGAAAAAATCAGTTTCAATTAGCTTTTCCACTTAGTATATCGAATGACTGTCTTAATATTGTAAAATGGTTATTGAATCTCAAATGCTAATTACCGATTAGAAATTTTCTTGTTTCATTTGTGATGTTGCGGTTTGAATATTTAGTGAGTATTGGACTGTTTGGCCCTCCATATATATTATAAATATCTAACAAACCATTGATTGATATTATATATTTGGTTATTAAAGTACTTTACAGATGTTTGGATTGAGAAAAACTTGAAGTGTTATGGTGTTGATGAATTTTTGATTAGGGGTATGAATGGCAAGAAGAAAAAGAAAAGATGAATGGGGGAATCACCTAGCCACAACATCAACTTTATAATAGTTACAGCACGCGCGCCACAAATAAAGGCACTGATTTAATTTTTCGTCAATAGTTGTTTGTTTTATAGTTAGGATGTAATTATATATCAGACAGTTATTAAGGTTCATACAATTAGCTAAAACTTATTTCAATAGTGACTGACTATTGTTGGCATAGAAATTAAACGATTATTAACAGCCAAAATAAATTCTAATAATCTCAGCTTGTATTACTTTGCTTGGATTATGGAGTATTGAATGTTTGCAAGTCTTCTTTCAGCTAATGAGTATTAAATATCTGTGTTGGAGAATTTTTAATCAGAGTATCTGAAGCTCTATACTAATTAAGGATATCCAAAAGATATTATGAGATATTCAATTCATTAATATAGTATACTTTAAACTCCAAAAAAAAGTTTATTAAAAAAATGATTATCTAAGAAAGATTTCAAAAATGGGAATGTAAATATTAATATCACCAGATTAAAACAGTAACAAAAGCAAGTATAGTTAGGTCTACTTTTTTTTTTTTTTTTTTTTTTTTTTTGTTGATTCACTGATATAAAGAATCTTTTGTTCATTTTCAAAAACAAACTCCTTTTCAAACGCCATAAAGGCTACTACTACTTTACAAAGGCCTTGATATGATCAAAAAAAATTAAGCACTTGAATAAGAATATAAAATTAAACTAATATTAAGGTCAAATTCCATGTTATACACATTTATAGATATTTGATGTACGTCATTTGTTTTTTTTTTTTTTTACAAAAGCATTAAAGCTGCAATTACACACATGGCCACATGGGCTATCATCGTGTTGCTATGGCATGCCCTTATAAAAATTGAAGCTGCTGCAGGCAGAGCACATTGAGATGCAGCAAGGCCAGTTAAGGTGAGAGATTTTTCCCTGGTCGAGGAGGAGGGGAAAAGAAAGGTTAGTATACAAAGAAAGGGCGACAGTTACCGAAACAATTTTGGTAATAGTGGATGAAAATAGGGTCAAAAATAAACCTTGACCTGTTTTCTAAACAAAAAAAAAAAAAAAAAAGATCATGAAAGAAGAGATTTAAAAGAACAAGATCATCAATATGGTATAGAGAAAAGAGTTTGAAAGATCAAAAAAAAAAAAAGTAAATTTTTAATATTATTCATTTTAATGTAAAAACTTTTTACATTTTCATTTTTTAGCTTGGAATTTTCCAGATGTTGAATTTATTCAAAAAAAAAAAAAAAAAAAAAAAAAAAAAATCTAAAAGCAATATATATATATGTAAGCCAATTATATATAAAAAAAACAACAAACAAACAAAAATTTTTACAGAATGAAATGTAGGGGTCCTTTTTTTTGATTCAATTGACCAAAAAAAAACATAATGATTATCATCATCAATATTTACATACCACAAATATATCTCTCTACTAAGTTCTCGGGGTTTGTCTAACTGTTGTTGTCTTTTTTTTCTTTTGTTTGGAATTTTTTGATTGTTTTAAGGATTAGCCTAAAGTAGTCCTTTCCTTCTTTCATTCAAAATTTTTAAAAAAAGACATTTCAGGAATAAAGAAATGATTAGATACATATAGAGATCGTCAATACAAACAAAAAGGTATCATCTCTGACATCACTTGATGTATTATCGTTGGAAAGTGAAAACAACCCTAGATATCGAGAAAAGCTTTGTATTATCATTTTTTTTAAAAAAAAACCTTTGTATTCAAAATAAAAAATTATACATTAAAAAAACATTAAAAAACTTTAGATATACTATATATTATAATACTATAAACTTTTGTTTATCAAAATTAAATTCCCCCAAGTTATTTAAAACATGGCAACAGCGACGACACCGGCAACAGCAGCGACGGCACCCATACCAAAGTTGCTGGAAGCACCGTTGACTTGTGGAAGAGTGGTTTGAGGAGGAACGACAACTGGTTCAGTTGGCTTTTCAACTGGCTTAGATGGCTTGCATTCTTCTTCGGTGCAGACAGTAGTGACAACAGTGGTCTTTGGAGTTGGCTTAGTCTCAACTGGCTTGGTTTCAACTGGCTTAGTCTCAACTGGCTTAGATGGCTTGCATTCTTCTTCAGTGCAGACAGTGACAGTTTCAACGGGCTTGGATGGAACAGCAGTAGCTGGGTAGGTTTCGCAGATGGTAACAGTGACAACTTCATGAGAAGTGGTTTCCTTGCAGACAGTGTCGCAGTCAGTGATAGTGACAGTTCTAGTAGACTTGGAGTAAGAAGTAAGAGTAACAGAATCAGTAGCAGTGCTGTTGGAGAAAGGAGTGCTGACAACTGGGACCTTGGTAGATTCGCAGACTTCGTCAACGCAAGAGGTGATGGTCTCAACAACAGTAGACTTTTCAGTTACAACCTTACCTGATGACTCAACAGCAGATGGGGATGGAGCTGGAGCTTCAGAGGATGGAGCCTCGGAAGATGGGGCTGGGGCTGGGGCTTCAGAGGATGATGGGGCTGGGGCTGGGGCTTCAGAAGAGGTTGGGGCTGGAGCTGGGGCTTCAGAGGAAGATGGGGCTGGAGCTGGGGCTTGAGTAGAGGATTGGACTTGTGGGTTTGGAGTAGTTTGGAAACCACATCTGGCAAGGAAAGGTTCAAGATATTGTCCGTAAGCGTACCAGAGGGTAGAGCCACAGTCTAAGCATGCTGGAACTCTGCTGGCGAAACCAGAGCCTTCAGAACACAAGCAGGTGTTGTCATCACCGCATTCTCTAGCTTGGATGATGGCATTACCACAGGCTTCGTGGCAGCCGATGGTAGAACCTGGAAGTTGTGGGTTAGCCATGGCAAGGGCCCAAGCTTCTGGCATAGCGTTAGCATTAGCCATAGCTACAGAGGCAAGAGCAGCAGTGATGGTGATTTTCTTAGCGACCATTGTGAATATATATAATATATGTATAAGCGAGTGTGGGTGGGTATTAAATTAAATAAACGAGTGTAAATTAGTTGGCTAGTAACTAAATTGATTATAATAAAATGATAAAGAGAAAGAAAGAGAAGAGAGAAAAAAATTTTCAAAAAGAAACAGGAAATTTGATTCAATTTATATTCTACTGATTACTGTTTTTTTTTTTTTTTTTTTTTTTTTTTTCCTAGGAAAAGCAAAAGATCTTTTTACAAAGCTGATTAAATTTAGATTGTCCAATAGGAATATCCTATAATTATTTATTACATCAGCATATAACGCATGTTTATAACTGTAAAAAAAAGGCTAATTTTGAACATTGGGTTCGATTGGTATGTACTAATAAACAAACAAGGAGAGAGAATTCTAGATGAGTGAGTGAGAGTAAAAATGACTGATTGATCAGATGAAGTATTAAGTAAAATGGCAGATCCTCTTTGATTATCGCATCCATCTATAGATGCCTTCCCAAAGTGGAAATCAACCTGTTTAAGAGGGGGCCCAATTTAGTAACGCGTTTTTACTGATTTTTTTGATAATTTCTTATGTAATAATGTAACTCAAAGCCCACTCGCTTAATAATCACCATTTTGTTACCGACCTGTTTTAAAATAACTGTCCGATTGGAGATTACCCGGCTTTACAGTTCAAAAGTACGCACAGTCAATAATACATTCAAGATACTTTTTACGCGTTAATAAGTCCAACATTCCAAGGATCAAATATTTCTAAAAAAAAAACCTTTAAATTTTACATTATAAATGTAAAAAAGATAAAGAAGATATTTCTAAAAAAAAAAAAAAATGCAAAACAAATATATTTGTTATAAAAAAAAAAGCAAAAATCTAAATAAGATTACAAGAAAAAGAAAGAAAAAAAATTTATACCCATTAAAAATTATTATAAAACTATATACAAAATGTATATAATATACTCTTTTTGTTTTATTTCACCATTGTGCTTATTAGATCAACATAGCAAAGGCAATTGGAAGAGCAATTGCCAAAGCGGAGGAGGCTCCTAATGAGACAGCCTTGTTGACTTGTGGGAGAAGTGGAGTGTCACTTGGAGAAACTGGAGCAACTGGCTTGGTTTGGCACTTTTCTTCTGTGCATGTGACAGTGGCAGTTGTAGCAGGAGCAGTTGGCTTTCCTTCCTTGCACTTTTCTTCTGTGCAGACAGTTTCAGTGACAACTGGAGCTGATGATGATGATGATGATGGCTTACCTTCACCTCCTTTAGTTGGCTTACCTTCTTCCTTGCAACTTTCTTCAGTGCAAACAGTTTCAGTGACAACTGGAACAGATGGCTTACCGCTATCAGTTGGCTTACCGCCATCGGTTGGCTTACCTGGAGTAATGGTTTCAGTGACAGTAGTGCACTTGCCATCGTCGTGGCACTTGGTGATGGTAGTTGTGTAGCAGTCTTCGGTGACAGTGACAGTAGTAACGTGGCAGCTGCCATCTTCCTTGCAGACAGTTACAGTGGTGACTGGAGCAGAAGTAGTTGGAGCGGAGGAAGTAGGAGCTGGAGTGCAGGTTGGGCAGACAGTGACAGTCTTGGTTTCACAAGATCCGTCTTGCTTGCATTCAGTAACAGTAGTGGTGTAGCCAGAAGAAGTAGAGCTAGTAGTAACAGTGCCATTTCCTGGAGCAGAGGTGGTTGGAAGGAGAGTTGGGGCAATGCTTCCTGAATCAGAAGAAGAAGAAGCATCGATGGCAGAAGAGGAAGTTGTAGTGGTATTGGAGGAAGAGATTGGGGCATCAGTTGGAGCAATGCTTGCGGAATCAGAAGAATCGGCAGAAGAGCCTGGGGCATTAGTTGGAGCAATGCTTGCAGAGTCAGAAGAATCAGTAGGAACTTCGGTGGTAGAAGAATCAGCAGATGAATCGACAGAAGAGGTTGGGACATTAGTTGGAGCAATGCTTGCGGAGTCAGAAGAATCTGTTGGAACTTCAGTGGTAGAAGACTCAGTAGTAGTTGAAGCAGTTTCAGTGGTAGAGGTCTCAGTACTAGTTGAAGCAGTTTCAGTGGTAGAAGTATCAGTACTAGTTGAAGCAGTTTCAGTGGTAGAAGTATCAGTACTAGTTGAAACAGTTTCAGTGGTAGAGGTATCAGTACTAGTTGAAGCAGTTTCAGTGGTAGAGGTCTCAGTAGTAGTTGAAGTAGTTGAAGTAGCAGCATTGCAAGAACCTCTGATTGCTTCTACACGATTCAACAAATTCTGTGCTGAAGAACCAGTACTACCAGCAGCGATAACGCATTGAGCACATTCTTCGGCCTTATCCAAAGGACTTGCGCCGGTGCCACCACCACAAATGCACGTATTGTCATTAGCACAGGCGTCAACAGCATTGAAAGCAGGAAGGCATGAATTTGTCATACATAGGAGGAGAGCAGCAGAGTTTTGGGGAGCAGCTTCAGGATTAGGAGCAGCCTTAGCAAAACCACTAAAAGCAGCAGCAATTAAAACAGCGCTAATTGAAAATTTCATTGTATACGTATTAATGAAAAAGGGTATTAAGAAATTATTATCGAAAGTTTTGAAGAAGATATAAAAACAAATGAATGACAGAAAAAACGAGTGACTATATTTGGAGTTTTGAGAGTAGAGGCCTAAAGAATGAAAATATACTCAGAAAAAAGAGATAGAAAAAAACCAAAAAAAAAGATGGAAGATTCAAACGTATTTATATCTATTCTATATACTTGTTTATTTATATCCATTGATATATTAATTTCGATACCAATAATAAAAGGAAATAATAATTTTAATAAATCCAAAATGTTGAAGATAATTCAAAGTGGGAATAACAAAATTACAATTTTAAGCATAGCGTTAAGCGAATTCAGCCTGGAATTCATATTGCAGATCAACTGGGGCGGGTATATAAAGTATCTATAACACAATTTTTTTTTTTTTTTTTTTCTTTCTTTCTCTTGAAAAAAAAAGGGAATTATCTTCCAATCATTTCCTTTCATCTCCTCCTTTTTTTTATTTGTGCTGTTTTTCTAGAATCTAGAATTGTAAACAAAATTCGCTCTATTTTCAATAATATTAAAAAAACCATAAAAAATCTTTAGATAATTGTACATTTTCATTATTAGGATTATCTAGCAATGCTCCCTTAATAGCATTTCTCTACTTCTAGGCGATTTCCAATAACAAAAAGCAGAAAATTCATTCTTATTGAATATCTCCTTATGAAAAGATGAAAGTGCGTTTCTTGGTTATTATGTATCGTCGTACTTTTGATTTCATACATTGATTAATGATAAAGAAAACTATATCAGCAACATCTGTTTTACAGGTATCATGTTGATCATAAAACTACTTCACTACTCAGTTCTCTCATAATAAAAGATCTTCAGGCAACTGGTTATTATTTAAAAGGGAGGGGAAAAGACAAGCCAAAAGGTATTATTACATGAATAGAATGATTTTATTATAATATCTGATACTAAAGAATAAAAATCTATCAAAGATTATCCAAAATTCAGGGTTTTCTGGATGCTTACAAAGGCTTTGCCATTTCTCTTTATAAAATAAACAAGCAACTTTTTAGATTACCTTCTTAGAAAAGATGTTTAGAATTCTTGGCCCATTTTTATTATCTACTTATTTCTTTTTAAAAGAGAATATATCTGTTGTGTAAAGTACTCCTTTAGAGGCGCTATAAGTAAAAGTTCTATGAATTTTTTTTTTAAAAATCTGGAATTTCATGAAAATCCTTTTTCGTTTTATTTTTTTGTTTGTTATTTCCAATTCTAGCATCCAGATAGTTCCAATTCGGCTGGTGGCTTTCGTTACGATGTTGGCTTTAAAAAGAAGAACCATTTTATCCGTCGAAATTATAAATAAACATAAATTCTTATTAAAACAATTTCAACCTTTTAATGGAAAAGGAGAAAAGAAACTACCGCACTTTCTAATTCGTTTTTTTTAAGCTTTAGAATATTTTAAAACATTACCATTCCCAAAGAATCCTAATCATTGAAAAAGTGATTCAAATATAAGTAGTATAGTATATCTAATTCACTATTAGAGTATTAAAATATTTGGCAATTAAAAAAAAGTCCTATTTTTAAACGCATATAATTGCATTTTTTATATAAATCAAAAGAAGAAAGAAATAATTCAATCCATTTCTCTGGAATCTATACTGGATAACAAGAGCAAGCAACATGTGCAAGATTATTTATAGCCTTTTTGTACTACAAAGATTTTAATACAGTGCTAATCATCTTAAAAAATATTTAGGTCTCCATCGATATTAAATATTTTGTAATATTCAAAAACATATAAATGGAGCACTTTTCCCAATTATATATTTGAATAACTTTTCCAATTAGTTTTTTTTTTTTTTTTTCTCCATAACAGCTCATGCACTTTGAATGATTTTTTTTTTATTCCAATTTCTTTGATAGATAGGAGAGAATAATAATTCCCTTCTATTACATTTAAACTTTATTTATCCTGAATTCAACCAATAAGTTTAAAACTTTCAATACAGGCCATTAAACTATAAATAACAAGGTAATACGAATTTCCGGTTACTTTAATAACACTCTATTAATGAAATAATAAAGCAGAAACTTCAGAGGTTTTTTGAAGCAAGGAGAATTTTATTTTTACAGTTGGTATCTAGTTAAAGCCTCATGTAATATATTCTTGTAGCATTAACCTTGAAAATATTACTGAAATTGTTACCTCCTGTAACTACTACAACAATAAAATAATAATAGAAATGACAAAGTGTACAAATCATCAACCAGTCTTTCTTACAAAAATAACACTGCTCAAAACCAAATGGGGTTTGGAAGCTTTTTATCAGTTTATTTTTCAGTGTGCATCGTATTCTGTCATATTCAGTAGGAGAAAAAAAATATATATATCTATATATGGCAAGACTCTCTTACTAGTAAAAGTTGTAAGCATGGTGGGGGTTTTCAACATCATTCATTTCACAGATTAGTAACAAATGAAAATAACAATTGTAAAATTCTACTTTTTTTTTTATTCAATTTAGACATAATTTATTATCATATATGGAATAATGAAACCCTTACAAAAGGGCTCAAGAGGAGGGAGGAGATATCCATGAGAAGGGTAGTATAATAAATTCGAAAAAAAAAAAAAAAAAATCATATCAGTAAATATGCATTATTAAAGTAAAAAAAATCCTACATGAGAATGCGTAAAAAAAAGTTCTAGAAAATAAAAAAAATTTGGTTCTAGAAAAATGGTCATGATTTACAAAAATTTTTGAAAATCTTCTCTCGTAAAAAACGAATTACAATAAATTATATATTCAATAGTGAAAAACATTTATAAATATATATAAAATAGAAAGACAAAATCATACTATTAAAATTTCTTGTGTATATATATAAAAAAAATAAAACAAAGATTAAAAGAGAGTATAGCATGTAAAAATATTAATTAAAAGGAATGACAAAAGTTAAAAAAAAAAAAAAAAAAAAAACTTTCTAATTTAAAAGTGTTTTAAAAAAGAAAGGTAATGAAAACTGCAACAATTAAAGAAGATGATACACTGAGTATATTGGCTCCGTTGACTTGTGGAAGTGAAGGAGATGGCTGCTCTGGTTGAGCTGGTTGAGCTGGCTGCTCTGGTTCTTCAGGTTGCTCAGGTTCCTCTGGCTGCTCAGGCTGTTCTGGCTCGGCTGGCTGTTCTGGCTGTTCTGGCTGTTCTGGCTGTTCTGGTTGAGCTGGTTGAGCTGGTTGTTCTGGCTGCTCTGGTTCTTCAGGTTGCTCAGGTTCCTCTGGCTGCTCAGGCTGTTCAGGCTCTTCTGGTTGCTCAGGCTCGGCTGGCTTTTCAGGTTCAGCTGGTTGTTCTGGCTGCTCTGGCTGTTCTGGCTTTTCAGGTTCTTCAGGCTGTTCAGGCTGTTCAGGCTGTTCAGGTTGCTCTGGCTGCTCTGGTTGTTCTGGTTGTTCTGGTACAGCAGGCTTTTCAGGTTCAGCAGGCTTTTCTGGCTGTTCAGGTTTCTCTGGTTGTTCAGGTTGCTCTGGCTGCTCAGGTTGCTCAGGTTGCTCAGGTTCAGCTGGCTTTTCAGGTTCTTCAGGCTTTTCAGGCTGTTTAGGTTGCTCAGGCTGTTCAGGCTGTTCAGGCTGTTCAGGCTTTTCAGGCTTTTCAGGCTCTTCTGGTTGTTCTGGCTCCTCTGGCTCAGCTGGCTTTTCAGGTTCAGCTGGCTTCTCTGGTTCTTCGGGCTTTTCCGGTTCCTCGGGCTGTTCAGGCTTCTCAGGCTTCTCAGGCTCTTCTGGTTGTTCTGGTACAGTAGGCTTTTCAGGCTCGGCTGGCTTTTCTGGTTGTTCAGGTTTCTCTGGTTGTTCTGGCTTTTCTGGCTCAGCCGGCTTTTCAGGTTCAGCTGGCTTCTCTGGTTCTTCGGGCTTTTCAGGTTCTTCAGGCTTTTCTGGCTGTTCTGGTTGCTCAGGTTGTTTTGGCTTTTCAGGCTCCTCAGGTTTCTCTGGTTGTTCTGGCTTTTCAGGCTCTTCTGGCTTAGTTGGAGGAATCTGTGGTTTAGTTTCTGCTGGAGGTTTATGAGTGACAACAGTGGTAGAGCATTTGTCATAGTCGTCGCAGACAGTAAAGGTTTTTGTTGTCTTGACTGGAGGTTTTGTTTCAACAGGTGGCTTTGTCTCAACTGGTGGTTTGGTAGTGACAACAGTTGTAGAACAGTCATCATCATCGCAAACAGTGACAGTCTTGGTTTCGACTGGAGGTTTAGTGACTGGAAGAGTTTCACAGATGGTTGTAGTCAAGGTTTCTACTACAGAAGTCTCCTTGCAATCTGGGTTGCATACAGTTGTCGTCTTAGTAGTTGTAATTTCACTGGTATAAGTGATGGTTGTAGATTCGGTAACTGGTGGAGATGTAGCTGTGATACATGGTGTGCAAATCTCAGTGACTGTGGTAGTCTTGGTAACACAAGCATGGTCATCGCAGATGGTTACTGTAGAAGTGACGGTTGTCAATGGGACATCAGTGGCAGTGGTCTTTGGCACAGTAACAGTAGTAGTTTTGGTAACACAGGCATTGTCATCGCAAACGGTAATGGTAGTAGTAATTGTTGAGTCTGGTTGAACAGATGTTACAGTTGAAGTGATGACTGGAGTAGATGTAATTGTAGAGTTGGTAAAATCTGACGAAGTTGGAATGCCGGTTTTAGAGGCATCAGTGGAGCCGCTAGTGGTACTATTGGAACCAGAAGTTGGAGGTACAATAACACTGCTGCTACTAGTTTCAGAACTAGTGCCATCAGGAACAGTTGTAGAATTGGAAAGAGATGAAGAATGTAATTCAGTATAAGTGGTAACAATTGAAGAACTTTCGGTTGTAGTAGTTTTTCCAGTAACTGAACTACCAGAAGTAGTAGGATTAACAGTAGAAGTAGTGCTATCAGAAGTCAAAGTAGACAAGATGGAAGAACTATTGGTGAAACTAGAAAAAGTATTTGTTGGAAGAATACTGAAGCCTATAGTGGAAGTCACTGTTGAAGTAGTAGTAGAAGTTACAGAATCAGAGAGAGTTTCAGTAGGCTCTGAAGCATTAGCACTTCCAGAAAGCGCAATTGCCGTGATAGCACCAACTGTTGCAATTTTATTTAAAAGACGGCGAGTCATTATTCATATAAAAAAAAACGAGTGTGAGTATAATAGATTTGTCTGATTAAAAAAACGAACGATAGATAAATATAAAAGATATAAAAGATATAAAAATATAAAAATATAAAAAAATCTCATAACTTTTCAAAGGTTTATATACTTTTTCTTTCACTTTGAAATCAAAAGAAATTATATAAAACGTTTTTAAAACCAGACAAAAGCAATGATCAATCGAATGATGATGATTGAAACCATTGAATAAAACAATATTTGAGGGAAAAAAGGCCTCAGTAACTTTATTCAGTATCTCTTGTTATGATGTTTTAAACTAAATAAAAGCCATAACTAATCAATTGGAATAAATCGATTAATTTTTTTTTTTTTGAAAATAGTGTATTGATTGCTATCAAACTTGTAGAAATCTTGTAAAATTAGATGCGTATAAATATAAAATGTCAACAAAAAAAAGGTTTCTGCTAAAATTTTCATATATTATAGTTTATGATTTCATATGTGATAATAAAGAGGTGATGATATTTAAATAGAGTTGAGAGCAAAATTCAATACTAAAGCTAAGAGCTGGGGTCCCTTAAGCTCGTTCACTGCATCATAGATATATAACAAAAAATAAACTAAGGTTCTAGATACAAAAAAAGGTTTTTTTTTCTTTTGTTTTTTTGATTTGTATAAAACAAACCATAATAAAAAAATTATTGAATATTGGATTGATAGATATTTTTAAATCAATTGAATCATTATGTTTCTGATTTTGTTTTTCAACCTTTTTTGTTATAGTGTATCACAATTCGGTTTGAAAAAAAATACAATAACAGAATTTCTAACCGATTGCAAATTGATTTCAATTTAAAAATTGATACGAAAAAAAAAAGATTTTTTTTTTAATATCTACTCGATTTAATAAAACTATTATTATTTTCATTACTTTAAAAACGTTTCTAAAAAAAGGTACAAAATTATTATTTTTTTACATATATATAAAAAGTTTTTGACATTATAACGTAAACAACAGAGAGAGGGAAAAAAATTAACAAATCATTTTAAATTTCTAATTTATAAAATTAGAAAAGAAAAGTCATAAAGACAGCAACAATCAAAGCAGATGAAGCGCTAAGAATGTTGGCTCCGTTGACTTGCTCAAGTGGAGAAGATGGAGATGATGGAACTGGAGCTACTGGAGGAACTGAGGATGAAGCAGCTGGTGGGGCAGATGGTGCTGGGATGCTCTTGGTAAGAGTAGAGTAGATGGTGACTTGAGTAGTAGAGGAGCAGTCATCGCCTTCGCAAACTGGAACAGTTTCAGTGTGAGCTGGAGGAGCGTGAGATTCTGGGCTGGTTGGCTTAGATGGGTGAGATTCAGCTGGTGGGTGAGAAACAGAAGTAGAGCACTTGTCATCTTCACAGACAGTAACAGTCTTTGCTGGAGGAGCGTGAGATTCTGGCTTAGATGGCTTGGTCTCGGCTGGAGGAGCGTGAGATTCTGGCTTGGATGGCTTGGTCTCGGCTGGAGGAGCTTCAGTAACTGGGACAGTTTCACAGATGGTAGTAGTGATGGTTTCAACAACTGGAGTTTCAGTGCAGTCTGGGTTGCATGTGGTGATGGTCTTGGTGGTGGTGATTTCGGTAGTGTGTGTAAGAGTGGTGGACTTGGTAACATTTGGAGGAACAGTGGTGGTTTCACATGGTTCAGTGACTGTGACGGTCTTGGTGTCGCACTTGTTTTCATCACAGACAGTGACTGTAGAAGTCTTGGTGGTCATTGAAACAGTGGTGGTTTCACATGGTTCAGTGACGGTAGTGGTCTTAGTGACACATGCCTTGTCATCGCAAACAGTTACAGTGGTAGTGTAAGTTGTCAATGGGGCATCAGTGGCAGTGGTGCATGGTTCAGTGACAGTGGTGGTCTTGGTAACACATGCCTTGTCGTCGCAAACTGTGATAGTAGTGGTATATGTTGTGTTTGGAACATCGGTTGCAGATGAAGTGACGACTGGGGCAGATGTGATTCCAGAAGCGCCAGAAGAGGCACCAGAGGTTGGAATACCAGTACCGGCAATGCCAGATGAAGCACCAGAGGTTGGGACACCAGTACCAGCAATGCCAGAAGAGGCATCAGAGGTTGGAATACCAGTACCAGCAATACCAGAAGAGACATCAGAGGTTGGAATGGAAGTACCAGCGATACCAGTGGAGATTGAAGTAACAGTACTGTTAGAAATGGAAGAGGCTGGAAGACCAGAAGAACCTGGAGCAGGAGTACTGCTGGCACCTGGCCATCCGACTGGAGTAGTTGGCAAGTTACATCTTTGGAGGAATGGAGTTAAGAATCTTCCGTAGATGTTCCAAAGGAGAGAACCGCATTCTAAGCAGGCACCGATACCAGATCCGAATGGAGAGTCTGGGGCACAAAGACATTCATTGTCGTCTTCAGCACAGGCACGACCAGCAAGAATCATAGGACCACAGATGTTGTGGCATTGTGTCTTAGGATCCAAGTCAGAAGTAGTGGAAGGAGCGGAAGTGGATTGACTAACAGAAGATGGTTCATCAGAGGTAATTGCTGGGGCAGAACTTGATTCAGAGGCAGAGATTGGAGCAGAAGTGCTACTGACTCCCCATCCGACTGGAGTGGTTGGCAAGTTGCATCTTTGGAGGAATGGAGTCAAGAATCTTCCGTAGATGTTCCAGAGAAGAGAGCCGCATTCTAAGCAGGCACCGATACCGGAACCGAATGGAGAATCTGGAGCACAAAGACATTCATTGTCGTCTTCAGCACAGGCACGACCAGCAAGAATCATAGGACCGCAAATGTTGTGGCATTGTACGGTAGGATCCAAGGCAGCAGTAGTAGATGGAGCAGTAGAGGATTCAACGGAAGATGGTTCTTCAGAGGATGATGCTGGAGCAGAAGTTGGTTCTGGAGAGGAGCTTGGTTCTGTGGCAGAAGTTGGAGCTGGGGTGCTTGGGGCGACCCATCCGACTGGAGTAGTTGGCAAGTTGCATCTTTGAAGGAATGGAGTCAAGAAACGTCCATAGATGTTCCAGAGAAGAGAGCCGCATTCCAAACAAGCGCCAATACCGGAACCGAATGGAGAATCTGGAGCACAAAGACATTCATTGTCGTCTTCAGCACAGGCACGACCGGCGACAATCATAGGACCGCAAATGTTGTGGCATTGTACGGTAGGATCCAAGGCAGCAGTAGTAGATGGAGCAGTAGAAGATTCAACGGAAGATGGTGGTTCTGAAGCAGAAGATGCTGGAGCAGAAGTTGGTTCTGGAGAGGAGCTTGGTTCTGTGGCAGAAGGAGTTGATTCTGAAGCAAAACCTGGAGCTGTGGTGCTTGGGGCGACCCATCCGACTGGAGTAGTTGGTAAGTTACATCTTTGGAGGAATGGAGTCAAGAAACGTCCATAGATGTTCCAGAGAAGAGAGCCGCATTCCAAACAAGCGCCAATACCGGAACCGAATGGAGAATCTGGAGCACAAAGACATTCATTGTCGTCTTCAGCACAGGCACGGCCAGCAAGGATCATAGGACCGCAAATGTTGTGGCATTGTACGGTAGGATCCAAGGCAGCAGTAGTAGATGGAGCGGTAGAAGATTCGACGGAAGAGGCTTCTGAAGATGGTTCTGGAGTAGTAGAGCTTGGTTCTGAAGAGGAAGATGGTTCTGGAGTAGTTGAACTTGGTTCTGGAGTAGTGGAGCTTGGCTCTGGAGTAGTTGAACTTGGTTCTGTGGCAGAAGGAGTCGATTCTGAAGCAGAAGTTGGAGCTGTGGTGCTTGGGGCGACCCATCCGACTGGAGTGGTTGGTAAGTTACATCTTTGGAGGAATGGAGTCAAGAAACGTCCGTAGATGTTCCAGAGAAGAGCACCGCATTCCAAACAAGGTCCAATACCGGAACCGAATGGAGAGTCTGGAGCACAAAGACATTCATTGTCGTCTTCAGCACAGGCACGGCCAGCAAGAATCATAGGACCGCAAATGTTGTGGCATTGTACGGTAGGATCCAAGGCAGCAGTAGTAGATGGAGCGGTAGAAGATTCGACGGAAGAGGCTTCTGAAGATGGTTCTGGAGTAGTAGAGCTTGGTTCTGAAGAGGAAGATGGTTCTGGAGTAGTTGAGCTTGGTTCTGGAGTAGTTGAACTTGGTTCGGAAGAAGAGCTTGGTTCTGGGGTAGTAGAGCTTGGTTCTGGAGTGGTAGAGCTTGGTTCTGTGGCAGAAGGAGTTGATTCTGAGGCAGAATCTGGAGCTGGGGTGCTTGGGGCGACCCATCCGACTGGAGTAGTTGGTAAGTTGCATCTTTCGAGGAATGGAGTCAAAAATCTTCCGTAGATGTTCCAGAGAAGAGAACCACATTCTAAGCAGGCACCGATACCAGATCCAAATTGAGAATCTGGAGCACAAAGACATTCATTGTCGTCTTCAGCACAGGCACGGCCAGCAAGGATCATAGGACCGCAAATGTTGTGGCATGCTACAGTAGGATCACCATCTTGTGGACTAGCCAAAGCAAAAGCTTCAGCGTTAGGGATAGCAAAAGCTGTTGATGTGGAAAGAGCAAGAGCTGCAATAGCACCAGTTGCCAATTTGTTTGAAAGTCGAGTCATAACTATTCTTTTGAAAACCCCTTTATTATCTTTTTTTTGTTGTATCTATTAAAATTAACCGAAATATAATAATAAAAAAAATTAAACAAATAAATCGAAAACTTTTTTTTTTTTTTTAAACGAGTGAAAAAAAATTAAACGAAAGACTTGTTTAAAAATATATAAAAGGGTATCAAAGAAATGTAATTATAAATTACAAGAAAACAATAATAATAATAATAAAGAAAAGGTAGAAGAAAAAAAAAAATTAAAAAAACTAAGGGAATTTGTATGTATATTTATATAAATTTATAATTGAGTCTTTAAAAGATCAGATAAAAGTTTTTAAAAAGGTATTTTACTATGGAAATAACCAGAAGGAAAGGCAAAAAAAAATCGTTTAAAATCGTTTAATTACATAAAAATCTGATAAAGAACCTTCCTCCTCTTATAATAATAACAGCCTTTATAATTTATAGTTAAATATAAGTAGCTGTTAGAAGAGGAGGAGAAACAAAAATACGATTGATTAGCTACCATAAATTGAAGTTTTTTTCCTTTTGCAGGTTTATCAAAAGAATCTATAGAGTTAAGTTTCCCGATTAGGAAATATGCTTTTGATTTGAAAAACTTTTTTTGTGTTGAAAAAGATTCAATCCTTCATTTTGATTGGTTGTACCAAGATCAAAAAAATTCATTTTGTAAATATGCAAGCTTTTCCACAAACGATTCTATTTCATTACTCATCTATCTATTTGTAAGGACATTATTATTATCTACCCCCTCCCTAGTTAATGATTTCCACAGGGATTATATCAACCAGACTTATATAACCCGAGACATAATTATTTTATATTCATTATAAGAACAAGTAAATCAAAAACAAGTCATTCTCTTTTTATTGGAAAGGTGAATTAATAAAAAAAAATAAAACGCGTTTATTAAAGATCTCGAGAATAAAACCGCCCAAAAAAAGAAATTCTAAAAAAAAAAAAAAAACTCAAGGGTACTATGTGAATAAAAGAAAAAAGCTAAATAATGCCGAGAGTGTTTTGCAGTAGTTAAGGGTTGTAGCTACTTAGATAGGTCGACGACAAGCTAATATGACGTTTTACTGCTGCTGCTTCTGCTGCTGGTTGATGCTGGTTGCTGCTTCTGTAAATGTCTAAATCTGCTGCTGCTTCTACAATTGACATTGCTATTACCTGGTTTGGTGATTTTTTTTTTTTTTTTCCCTTCTTCTCCCAGTAATTTCAATACGAATCATACGAATGGCTTTTAAAATTATTTGAAAATACAAACCTTTTTGAATAATCTCTTTTTTGTTTTTTTTGAATCAGACCTTTTATTATAAATGAATAGATTCAAGATTGAATGATTTCAAAGACTGGTAAAAGTGGCTGGATTAAAAAATATTTAAGATCTGAATTAAAGAAAAAAAGGTTCTTTATTCTTTAATTGTTTACTAACTACTTTAAAAAAAAAAAAAAAAAGTAAATAAAATGGCTTTGAATCCTGTGTTTATTTAAATACTGTCGTAATTCTCTCATAGCAGCAATTGAATTTTGTTTATTTTCTTGCATAATACTGTACCATCTTTTATTATACCTCTCACCCCTTTGATTATGTTATGTCTTTGTTACTTTAAAAAATGGTACTTTGAATAATTCTACATAGTAATAATAATAATAATACAATAATATCCTAGTACTATAATTCCAAGTATAATCAACTGTTTGTTTTTATATAGAAAGATTCAATCAACTATTATATTTACTCAAAGCTTAAGAGAAAAATAATCTAAAAAAGAATTTGGAATTCCAAATTACCAAAAAAAAAAAAAAATTTTTGTGCTACATGAAATCGGCGTAGGATAAAACAAAAGATATGAAGCAAATAGGCAACCAAGAATTTTTAATGGAAGAAAGAAAAAAAACTTTAGTGATCTGTTTCAGTTAGTCATAAGCGTATTAAGCACACAAACACACGCTAAAACCATATATACAAAGCATATACAAATTATTATTATTATTGCCTTGTTGATTTTTATATGGAGTTCTTTTTTTTTTCATATTAAACAGATTGACTGGCTGCTTGCTACTTTTGGATTGATGACCTGTTTTTCTCAATTAGGAAACTCTCATAGATTATCAAGATCAAAAAAATCAACATATTATCTTACGATTAATTGGTTGGTTATTGAAATCAACCATGAGATTCATATAATAATCAAACATTTTTATTGGTTCAATTCTTATTATTATTATATTTGCTTGACAAATATTTTGATTCTCGATTAAAAATAAATGAACTTTGGTTCTAAATTGTTTGATTTAGTATTCCTCGTTTGTATTTTTTTAGATATTGAAACTAACAACTGCTGAGTCTTATTAACAACCTCTCTTTCATTTTATTCTTCGGTTGATGAAACAATACAATCTTTTCTCTTTTTATTTAAATTATAATATCACGTTGTTCTAAAAAGATTGTTTCATTCAAGGTTTAAAAAGATATATATTGAATCTAATGAAGAATTCACTTTCTGAGTTTTGCTATATTTTATTCTATTAAAATTCATCTAAAGATAGAAATAGCTTAATACCTTAATAGTGTTCGTTTTAATCGTGTAATTTCTTTCAATATACTTACAGTATCTTTGAACTATATTCTCTTTAGATATTATTTGTCTAGCAATATTACATCATTGAGAGATATTCAAGAGTTATTCGAACATTCTTTGTATCATTTTTCAACATGAATAAAATCATTATCAATTGGATTTTCTAATAGTTTGAAAATCTAAAATGAAATAGTAAAGTTAGATCATTTTTTATTACAAATAACCTTTTTTTTTCTGTATGCTTTCTTGATATCTTTCAAATGATTATTCATTCATTTTCAGGTTTGTTTGTTTTTTTATTACTATTTGTAAACAAATAAAACTTTGATTGTCGCTTCAATTAATCTAAAGTCTCGACTAAATCATTTACATACTTAAAAGAATGAATAAAAAATTTCCAAGACATTAATACTAGAATCAATGTTGACTTTTAGGCCTATAAACATTCTTTAATTATTTTTTCATAGTATTGAATCTTTTATTGAAAAAATAGACAGTTGTGTTCCAAAAATAAACAAACTACCAATAACTTTATATGACAAAGTGCTGCTCGTATTTTTATTTGAGAAGTGAATGATCAATCAAACAGTACAAGATTTGCTTTTTTTTTATCTTTTTTCCAATATTTTCAATTGTTGCATTTAAATGATCATAGGCAATTTGAACTATTATATAAAATCAAACTTTTTTTTTGTCAGGTGTTATTGGATACGAGAGACAAGAGACAAAATAATTATTATAGAAGAAGCCTTGATACTAAAAATATCTACAAACCTTTGAATGTTAATATATGATTTATTTTTGTATACATACATAATTGTTTGTATAAAAATAAAACTATTGGATAGTTTTTTATGCTACCATGGTAAGAATATAGTGGTTGCTTTTGAAAGTCATATCATGATACTGTGTATTATTGTTATTTTCAATGTATGCGTTAAAGTTAAGCATTCAACTCAATTGATAATATATACCACATACAATTTGTTTTCTCGTGATGTTCCTCATTGACAAAAAATTGAAAGCAACATGTTAAAACCAAATTCCCATCTGTCTCTGAAAATGGTCAATGATAATCATTAATCAGCTTTGAAACTAGTGTTATGAGGCGAGATGTTGTAATACTTATTGTAATGTAACATCTTGTAGATCATCCCTCATCTATCGATTCTTCTTGACCCTGACCCTGAAAATGAAAAACGTTCAATGGATTCTTTTCCTTAAACCTGCCTAGTTATCAAATTTTGCTTAAGATAACTAACCAGCTTTGGCATCTCTATATAAAAAAAATACTTCAATAAACAGATTGTTGTCTATTTTTCATCATCACTAATATTTGTTTTGCTCTTTTTCTTGAAATCTCGTAGTAGCCTAACCCTAAACCAATGGCAGTTAATATTTTGAAATCTGTAAAAAAGAAAAAGTACAGACATCAAGTCAATATTATAAATGTTTGTGCTTTTTCACTTTATCAATATTGTCCTGATAATCAATCAAATGCGATATTTAAATGATGCAGAATCTCATCTATCACCGTTTGTTTCCAATAGGTAGGTAGGTATGATGACTGGAAATCAAGAACCACAATGACCACAATGATCATTTAGAAAAAAAATCAATTTAACAACATTGATATATTAACGGTAACTAGACAATGTGTTCTGTATTAAAAAGAAAAAAATATAAATAAAATTTTCCAAATGATCTTCAGATAGAGAAAAATATTTGAATGTCTATCATTTTGTCAATTGACATCTTACAACATTGAAGATCTCTTGATTACTAAAGGGAAAGCAAAAGTTTAGTTACATGTAGTATCAAATTGATGAGAGAGAAAAAAAAAAGTGTATATAAACACCAATATTTTAATTTGATAATGATAATACGACATTAACTAATTGGCATTAACTTGGTAAATTTTGTATAAAAAAAACCTGGTTTGTATAAACATATATATAGGTTCAAATTAGCTTCTTTTACGATAGTTGAATAAGTCTCCAATGTAAAAATATTTTTACATAAAAAAAAAGGACTGATTTCGTTTTTTTAAAGGTAAAAAAAGGCCTTTAATAAACTTTTTTTTCCAAGCAATTAAAAAATATCAAATACAATTTCCAAAAGAGTAAGGTAGTAATGGTAATAGTAGTAGAAAAACTTTCATTTTGGGATCAATTGAAAAACTTTAAAAAAATGATTTTACTATGCAGTGGGTCTTTGCTGCTTTACGCGATCTCGTTTTTTTTATTTACAGGATAAATCCAAAAATAAGCTTTGGATTTCTTCTAAAACAAGATCAAAACTTTCTACTTTTATACAAATTTACATATATAAAACAAATTGATCTAGTATTTATTTCTTTATTTCAATCAAAAGTAATTGGTTGGTTGGTGTTTTATTATTACTGTATTTTCTAGATTTCAAAGAAGATAGTAGTTGTATGAGAATTATGCTCAAATATAATTCAATTGAACCGTTTAGTACAGCAACCCCTTTTGACAAGATATCCATCAATTTATTCCTTTTAGAAGTAAACATGTCTTTTTTAAGTAAAAGAAAAACAAATCAATGTCTATTTACAACTTTCTTTTTACAACATAAGGATCATGTTGGGTATGTATCGTATTCGCGTCGTCTCATTCTTAAAGTAGAAAGAGCATAATTAGAAGTCATAAGAACGAACTCTTTTAATGAGACTCATTCCTGATAAACAAGGAGAAGATTATAAGTCAAATATTTCATTACCCACTCTTCTCTCACTTACACTATAAAAACAATATCAATGAAAGATTTCGTTTAGGAAAGAATAATAGAAATATTGCTGATTGTAAACGTAACAAATGAGTCCAACAATAAGGTTGTTTTGAAATCAAATCTCCATCCATTCTATTTGTGCGTGGTATAAAATGATCCTCCTCTCTTGTTTTCCAACAAATGTATATATGCCCGTATTTATTTTATCAAAAAAATATCACCTCGAAACGGATGAAAACATATTTAATTAATTTGATGAGAAATTTTTCTTCTTTTCTTTTTCAATACCTAAAGTATGGGTGTGTTGTTTACTTATTACAAAAGCACATGGCTCTGAGAGAACCTGTTAAAAGGTCTATTATGGTGGTTATTTTTTTTTACAAATTTGTATTGTAAAAAAAATCTATACAAGGCATTAAAAGTGGTACTACTGGGCGTTGTTGCCATACCAACAAAATCAAACACCCTTTTTTTCAAGGTTAATTACACGACAATAGATTTTGGTACAAAAAGACCAAAAAAAAAGGGCAAAACAGAATGAAATACTTTGATCATTTTCTACTTGAAACCTTTAATTTGCTTTGAAAAAAGGGAGTCAATTAATTGCATTCAATCTGTAAAGAAAATTTACATTTTTTAGTTCTGTAAAAAAAAAAACCCTTTATATAAGTTTCTAAAACTACTGATCAACTGTAAATCAACTGTTTACTAGCCACGAATGTGCAAAATTTGCCACTACAAAGTAATTGAGTTTTATTTCATGGGTTTAGAAAAAAAAAAAAAAAACTGAAGACAAACAGGAGATTTAACAATCGGTATAAATACGACCAAAAATAAGTAGTCATTTACTTTTTTCTTACAAAGTCCATAATAGAAGTATTGAGATGTAAAAAAAAAGAGAGAATGAACATAGTTCAATTGTAAAATGCCATTTTTAATTGTCCTCGATATTTAACAGTAGTATTTACTAATTATTATTATTCACTAAAAATCTCTATGAAAAACTAATCGACTATGGAAATTAAAAATGATCTAATCAATCTAATTTTCAGCCATTGAATTTTTTATTAATGGTCGTCGTTTATTTTGAAATATTCAAAAAATACATATGACACCTATAACAAAAAAGACATAATGTTCAGTTACTAGAGCAATGTATACAAGAATATAAAAAACTACAGGCTAAGTCTCAAAGACGAACAAAAAATACATCCGTACATTATGGCATTGAATGATTTTTTTTTTTTTTTTTTTTTTTTTTTTTTTTTTTTTTTTTTTTTTTTTTTTTTTTTTTTCTTTTTTTTTCTTTTGCATTTGTCACGATATTTCAATTGACAATCTATATTTGCTTGTTTGTTTATTTTTTACAAAGGCATTTGGGACAGGATCGGGGATTGAAGGACTTTGTACAAAAGACCAAACCGAAATCATTCGATTTTAAGAGAGACGACTAGAAATAATAATGTCCACCAGCATCGAAATAACGCTGCTGCGGCAATCATAATAATAAATATTTACTAAAGATAGACACTAAACCATACAAGTCTTGGAAAACTAATATAAATCTTTGTAGTAACAAATATGAGTGTTTAAAAGGTTAGAAAAAACAAGACAATGAATCATTCTAATAATATTACATTGCGTTCTTTTTTATAAAAATGCACGACAAGTAACTAACACTTGTTTGGATGTTTTTGTTAATTTTAAATAGTAAAAAAGTAACATTCTTCCTATCAGTAATGACTTATTCATTAATTCATTTATCTGTGACGTGATGTCGATAGAACTCGTATTAAAGAGTAATGTAAAAAAAAAACAAAAACATGTAAATAAGACTTTTTCTTCATTTTATAAATTGAACAAAACAATCTTTTCAAATTCTTAATCAACTATACAATCCTAATTAAATTTACCAGAGTCTTTCTTGACTCTGTTGTTAGAGCATTTGCTATCAAATTTATTTTCTTCAAAATTTATAAAACATGAGTAAGGATTATTGAAACTACACCATCAGTTTATTCGCTATTCTATCATCATTTCAGAAAGCCTTTACAATTCTTTGAGTTATTATACCAAATAGAAGAAGAAAAATATGTTTTAAACTGCTGTTCAAACAAATACCCCAAAGAAAAAGAAAAAAAGGGTCTAAAAGTACAAGGGTAATCAGTGATCTTGGAACAAAAAACTATTGATATCATATCGACTCAAATACATAAAAAATATCAAGCGTTTTTAAAAATATAAACCAATATGTTTGATAGATTTTTAAAGGCCTTTGAAGTATCTGTATACTAAAAAGTAGGATATAGTACTAGACTGTAGTATAGATGCTGAATAAACCTTGGATCTTAATAAAATTAACAAGATTGGCTTTTGATAAAACATGTCGGATATTGGATTTCTTTTGAATCGATGGACCATGCTTTTTTACAACTTTTCGAAACTGGTATTTGCTCTATTTGTCTTTTGTTAACATATACTACTTGTATATTAAGCATCATATAAATGGTATCGTAGCTCAGTAAATGATATAAAAGTCTCAATCATGTAGATATTAAAAAGATAGTGTTTATATAAGTGGTGCTGATAAATAGTGAAAAAAAAATGGCGGGGTAAGGGTTTTGATACAAAATTTTTTTTTTCACTGGAGTTTTTTTTTCAGTTTCGTCACACATACAATACTCAGTTTAAATTTATATAATCTTTTAGACTGAGAACCAAAGGCTCTTAAAATAAAAGTTAATGATGCTGAAGTTTAGACTTTCATGTCGGAACTTACAACAACTGCGTTTGTTGCAGAGAGCCAATAGTAATATTTTAATTCAGCGAAGATGGAACTCGTCATCATCATCCAACAACACATCTGAAAACGGATCTGCTGTGAACAGTAACACAAAATTAGAAAGTGACTTGGAAAAAGAATCAGAGACCTCTACAAACATAGCTACAGATTCAAGCAATATTAGATCAGGAATATTTAGTGAATCCAGTCCGTTTGCGCGCGTAAATAGCGAATCGGTAGATACTGGATCAGAATCAAAGGTAGATCCAACTGTAAAAGATTCAATATCAGAAGATTCAACCGACATTGATACTACACCATCTGCTTATCGAGGCGTCAAACTTCCTCCTAGGCCAAAGAACTATATCATTCTTAATGCAAAGATATCCAAGATTCTACCGCCTCGCCGACCAACATTTCAACAGCCCAAAAGCACCATAAACGATGATCTACTAAAGGAAAAGCTCCAGAAACTGTTGGTTTTTGAAACATCTGTTTCAAATGAAATGCTCTTAGAGTCGATTCAAAACATGAAACCTATTGGCATGCTCGTATCGAAAAAACGTTATAGACAGATATCCAATGATCTACTAAAGGCATACACAGTCCCCCAGTTACGATTATTTGTACAAAAAAATCTTCCCAACACTTCACTAACAAAACTGCGAAAAAAGGAGCTCGTCGCCACCATTCTAGACGAGATCTGGGGACTGAAACAGTCTTCCGAAATCAGTGAATCATCCGATGTCATCGTCGAACACACTATCCAAATGAACTCCAGAGACCTGTTCCTTATTCTTTCCAGAAACAGTGGACTTATCAACAAGTGGACCAAAAACAATACCAGAATTATTATCACTAGCGAGCAAAAGATGGTTATCCGAGCACCCCAAAATACATATGAATGGATTCAAGCATCCTTGGCCAACACAATTGCCTCAATCATCACAAAGGAATTTGACATTTCGCCATTAAAGGGAATCTTTGACATGAAGAGCTTACCACTTAGAGAGATCCAGCAGCTATCAAACTCATATGCTGAGTTGACTGGCGACACCTTGGTCATTTCTGCCCTCAAAAAGCAAAGCATTGACGAGGCAGAACGATTATTATGGGCTTCATCAGGATATGGTCCCCGAATTTCCAACTCCTATTTATTTGATACCAACCAAGAAAATACCAAGCGAGGCTTTATGGCTGACATTATTGACGAAGGCTCTCTTTCCTGGATCGAACGGACAAAGAGCTGGTTTCGATGGAAGTTTGCTCGCTCCAGAATCCCCAAGACTGATGAGCCTGAATATTGGGAAAAAGAAGCTGATATCGGACTGGCAGACATTTTTGAAGAACCAAAAGAAGAACTTCAAGTCATTCCAGAAAAGAAAAAGGAAGATGTTATTGTTTTTAATAAACCAGCACCACCTAAATTCGAATTCATCAGTCCTTCTCACGAATCCATACCAATCGAACCAGCTTCAGACAAGAAAACTATACTAGAATCATATACCGACGGAATATCCGAAGCGTTAGTTCGTTCGTTTAATTCTACAAAGGTAGAAGCTCCCATCATGGACGAAAACTCTCCATCTTTCATCACAATGTCAGCAACTTTTGGTAACTTGCTATTAGAAAAGTCTTTAGACACTCCTTCCAACAACAAAAATGATGCTACAAAATGGGATAGTTTGTTGGATAACATCAAGGCTTCCATCAGTACCAAAAACTCTGCATTCTTGACCAATATCCCCCAGATTTTAGAGTATTCTCATTCCCTCCCTCTATACCAACACCAAACAGAGCAACCGGAAGAAAATGAGACTGAGGCTCTGAAAGAACAAGATGAAGATGTTGAATCTGCTGAAGAAATGCTTCTTGAAGAACTTGGATTAGATGATGAAAAACTCGCTCATCAGCCAGATAGAAATATAAAACTTGCTCAAAACCCAACTCTCGAAACCTCCAAATCTCTTTTCAAGGAAAAAAGCCCAGCTGATCTTATCCGCAATCTTTTCGATGACGAAGACAAACCTATCGATCCAGTTGTTGCTACAGACGAGCTTGCTCATCGCGAAGCCAAGGTTTCAGATCAATACGCATACTTTGTACAAATGAAGTTTTTGCCCAGTCCCTTTTTGAGAGACGGCAAGTCCACACTTTCTAAAATGACAACGTCGTCATCAGAACTTAATGAGGTTGCTAAAAAGGATAAAGACTTTGATATTACCAAGTTTGTCGAAGAGCAGTTCAAAAACTATCCGCCAATGGAAATGTGGTTAGAGATTGATGAAAACGAAGTTGCTATTAATGATTCTGTCAACCTTGTATCTGTAGTACAGGAATCCAATACCTTTGTGTCAATACCCAATTTGAATAGCGATGTCAAGTACTCCATTGCCAAGACCGAGTTCCTTCTCGAGCCTGGTTCTTTTGCCATGTCTGATAATGAAAAAAGCTCTTCTTCTTTGGCTTCTGTATTTGAATCTGAAGACGGTATAGAAGAGGAACAAGAGCAACCAGAAGAAGAACAAGAACCAGAACAAGAAGAACAAAATACTGAAAAATCTATTCTTGAGCAGGTTCAAAGCCAACGTGTTGCTGCTATCAAGAGATTTTTGGGCCAGTCGCAGCTCAACTTTTCAGGCGATGTTCGTGTATTTAATCCAAACAGCTTGACTCTCAACATGCCAATCACGCATCCAGTAACTGGCGAACCAATCATTGTACCAATCAACTATCTTTACCAATCCATGTCATACCGCCGCCAGGTCGATCTCAAGTACAAGGACCATATACTACAGCTGGCTGTGATTGAAGGTGGTGTTGTTGGTGGCCGCCGTATTGAAGCCAACCTTGTATACCACAAACCTTCAGAAGAACTTGCACCTTTATTAGAAGAAGGAGAACAAAAGAATGCTAATGAAGAGAATTCTTTACGTACATTTGTAAGTGATTCTTTACGATTTTTGGATGATATTCAACAATCTACAAACTAAATATAAATTGCATAAAGAAAAATAGATTTTTGATAGATATTTTATTTTTTTTGTAAATAATAATAATAAACTTTTGTATAGTAAAATTAAAAAAATCTGTTTTTGTCTTTTTTTTGTTTTTTTCTCAATGAGCAATAAAATGTTTTTTTTTTATTTCATAACAACATTTTTATCGTCTTTAATTATGTTGTTGAATATTTCATCTTTATGAGAAGAAATGCATTTTTTATTATTAAATTTAACTCTTTGCTTGTTAGATTTTATTGTTTATATTTGTTTTATCGGTTACTTTATTTTTTTTATCATCAAAGAAATGTTTTCTATGATCAAGGAATATCTAAAAGATTTATATCAAATAAAACCGAACCAGAATTATCATCAATATTATTTTTATCAACAAGAAGAAAGAGAAGAAGGAAAAGAAACTGAAAAAAAAAGTTCAACAGGAATCAATAATAGCAGTAGTAGTAGTAGTAGCAGTAGTGGAAAAAATATCTTTGAAGTTAGTGGAAATATTGCTGCTGCTGCTGCTTCCAATATCGAAAACGAAAAATCAAAAGATAAAAAGAAGATCGAATCATTGCAAGTCGACAATACGGATAATAATAGGTTTGAAAAAAAGATGTTACCGGTTCATGTAACCAGTACCAGTGAGCCAAAAAAGAAAGAAGAGAAAAATGAGCAAAAAGAACAAAAAGAGTCTGAAAAGCCTGAAAAGTCTGAAGAGTCTGAAAAGCTTAGGAAGCCTGAAAAGTCTGAAAAGCCTGAACAAACTGAACAGTCTGAGAAGCCTGAAAATCCTGAAAAGCCTGAAAAGCTTGAAGAACTCAAAGAACTTGGGCTACTAGAAATCAACAATGAAAACATTTTCAAAGACGATCTATCTAGAGTTAGTTCTACTAATAATGACAATAATGATAACAGTAATGATACTACTATTACTGCTTGTGTTGAACAAACTCAGGAAGAAAAACAACAAAAAGTTTTAACATCATCAATAACAACAGAAGAAGATATCAGTACTGAAACACCGTTATTAGAGATCAATGGCAAAAATATTTTTGAAGATTTTTTTCAAGATCCTCCTGGAAATGGTAATAATAACTACAATCAAATTATAAACAAAAAAGACGAAGAAAAAGAAGAGAAACTAGAAGAGCAAAAAAAACAAAAAGAAGAGGAACTAGAACAAAAGGAAAAAAAAGAAGAGGAAACAACACCTTCTGAAAAGGAAAAAAAAGAAAAAAGAAAAAACAACAATCACAAATGTGCTAAACATTCTTTTGTTTACCGAAGCATGCCTAATCGTGACCTAGTTACAAAAATTCTGAACCGTTCTATTACTACTACTAATACTGCTAATATTACTGATACTCCTCTCATCAACCCTTTGGATCCAAAACTTTCTACATTCTTAGGCAAAGAAATCGATTCTCGAATTTTATCTTTAACTACCACTAACAACAACAATAATAATAATGAAGATGGAAGTAATAACAAATCAGAAGAACAATCTAATGAAAATAATAATAATAATAATGATAAATCTTCTCGTCCAAAAATTTCGTTACTCAAACCACGATACATAAAAAAATATCATCAAACAGCTATCCACAAAGTTTTCCGGGAAGAAGTTATTGATGAAGTTGTTAAAGATCGGCAGAAAAATTCTGAATCTGTGTTGTTGCCACAAGTATTAGAGTGGATGGTATTAAAATCTAATGGTTTTGTTATTATGAATGATAATGATAAGAAAAAAGTGACTTTATATCGACCAAAAGATTTAAGGAAATTGCCAAAAAGGGATCAATATTTTGAAGTTTTGAAAATTTCGGAAATGTTTGGTGAAAATAAAAGTCATATTACTACTACTACTACTACTACTACCAACAATAATACTAATAATAACAACAATGATTCTGATAATAATAGCAATGATAAGAATGAAAATAGTAGTAAAAAAGACTATTATGGCGGAAAAGAAATATATGTGGTGGATATAAGAAACGTGAAATGTACATGTTTTGATGATTCATTTATGGTTCCTATGAGTGAAGGGATTACAAATTGGTGGATTGAAAATTTATTTAGTTATAATAATAATAGTGAAAAAAGGGAAGAAGAAGATTACTATGATGATGATGATGATGAATATAGTTATTCAGAATTTGGACTTGATAGTGATGAAGAAATTACTTATGGAAATTATTATTATGACGATCAAGAGGAACAGGAAGATCAAGAAGATCGGGAAGAGAAGGAGATTAGCAAAACAAAAAATGATGATCAGGAAGAGGAACATATTGACAATACAACAAAAGAACATGATAACAATGGCAAACCCCATCAGGATATTTGTCAAGAAATGTTTACTGATATAAAAACTGAAAAGAAGGATCAAAAAGTCAACTACAATCTACAGCAAGACCATGATGATAACAATGATGATGAAATAGAAAAAAATCCTCCAAAACTACCCGAATTCTTATTTCTTCCATGCATTCACATGGCAGCAGCTCTACAAGATTCTGGTCTAATTATTAAAAGGATTTTAAAAAAAGATAATAAACAACTTTTATAAATCTTTAGTCAATAAATAGTAATAATAATAGCCAAAACAGAAAAAAAAAGTCCTCTCATAATAATCTTTTTGTGAGTGATGTTTTTGTTTATTTATAATAAGTCATGATACATAAACATTAAAAAAGTGGGAGGAGGAGGAGAAGGAGGATCTGATTAGAGAAGTATTAAAAAAAAGGATTGGAGATCAATTTTTTTTTTAAAAGTGACGAAGGAAAAAGAATTTTATTATTTGTGGTACAACAAATTGTTTATCTAAGTCTGCGAGCTTCACGTTCAGATTCCATAAGGCAGAGGATGTCGTCTTCACGGACTGGGCCCTTGACGTTTCTGACAATGGTTCTGGTAGCATCGTCGAGGAATTCGACTCTGACTTGGGTGACACCACCACGGGAACCGGTACGGCCGAGAACCTTGATAACTCTGGCCAATGTAACTGGGGTCTTAGTATCCTGTAAGAATTAAATAATAAAAAGGGTTGTTTTTTGTTAGACTATTTGTTATATTGCTTGATGATCTCTCGAAAGGTATTAAATTAAAGAGTTGTAAAAAATTTTTATCTTGTTCATGTGTAAATATAATTGTTGAATCATTTTATATCATTGTTTTGGCTGATCTTCTTTGCAAATAATTCATCTCAAACTGCAATCCATCCTGATCTTGTTGTATTCAAAGCAGAAAATCATTATCAAATGCTGAGTGATTCTAGACTGTAAATATCTTGTTGTAATCATTATTCGTTTTCCAAGTCGTCAATAATCAATCTTTCGTCCATCTCTTTCCATCTTTCAATTTTTACCATTTCGAATCTTTATATACCAGTCGAGTTTGAATTTTCAAATAAACAACAAACATACCATTTTTTATGTGTATTTGAATTATATTCTTTTGTAGGAGATTCCTTCGTTGATCGAACAAAATTCGCAGAGGTTCCAGAGGGGTTATGTAGTGTGTGTGTAGGAGGGTAGAAAAAAAGAGGGAAGGGTGGAAGGTCTGAAAATTTTTGAGTGGGCAGCGACAAAAAAAATAAATTCAATAGTTAGGGTTGACCTTTTTGGACTGCTGGTAGTTGACAGTTACTATGGTGTTTATGTGTCATTAGGGTTACTATCATTTATATTTTTTTATATACATAAAAATTTCGGAAAATGTTGATTTATATTAGAGTCGCCCAAATAGGAAACTGACAGTCACTTTTTGTTTTTGTATTCTTCTTCTCAATTTTATGACAGTTACAGATGTTGTAACTTTTTTGGTTGGATTATTATATCACGTGAAACCTTTATTCAGTATTTATTTCTCTACTAAAACACCCGTCGGCCAATAATATATGGCTGATCTAAAAAGTGTATCTATCGAGTATCTGATTAAGTTTCTCTTTGAAATTTTCACTGTAAAAAGTCTTAAAAAGAAAGAAGAAAAAAAAAACCAGAAATAGAATCTAAAGTTTTTATTATTAAACAAAATAATTGATAAAAAGACTATGCTAATCTACAGACATAAAAAAGAAAACATAAATATAAACGGGGAAGAAAAGGTTTCATTCGAAATCAAACTCTACAGTTTGAAATTTGGAAAACCAAAATATCTTCAGCTCCATTAGATTTCAATCTATCCATGACAGAAGCAATTTCTGTTTGTAGAACCATACTGCTAACAGCAACCCATTCTTCTTCTTCGAGTTGTGTAATAGTTGGTGCTCTTCTTCCTGGGGTAATCTTTAATAGTTCAGGGAGATGGTTTCTTGGAGCATTGTAGTTGCAGAGAACGTACTTGGAAGCAGCAAGAACACCTTCCAACCGTGAGCGGATAATGTTGCAAATCTCGAGATCTGAAGCACTGACGCGTTTGTTTTGGATCAACCAAGCACTTGTGTTCATAAGTGTTGCAATGGGCTTGAGACCAGCAGCACGCATTGTTTCACCAGATTCGACAAGATCGACAATAGCGTCAGCGACACCGAGGGCAACTGCAGCCTCTACTGATCCGCCGACGTATTTAATAGTTGTGCTTGACTTTTTATCTTGTGATGATGAAGAATCGCCGTGTTCGAGTTTTGTAAAATATTCATCAGTGAGTTTGGTAAAGGATGTGACAATAGACTTGCCAATCAATTGTTCTGGTTTTTCATATTCGCTGTTTTCGGGGACTTGGACTTGGAGTTTGCACTTGCCAAAGCTGAGATCAAGAAGCATATCGCAGTCAAGGCCGGATTCTGAAACTTGGTCGGCACCGGTGATACCCAAAGCACAACGGCCTTCTGCTACGAATCGTGGAATGTCTGCGGCTGGAAGGAACACCAGGGCAACTGGCATATTTGTTGACAAGGCGATATCTAGACGGTGAGATCTTTTGAATTGGATATCAGCACCATTTAAAAGTTGGATCGTTCGTTCATTTAATCTACCCTCTATTGATACTTTTAGTTAGAGAAATGTTTTCATATATTTAGAAAAAGTTTTACTTACTTTTAGGAATAGCGAAAAGAAGTCTATCATTAAGGTGATTAACTAAATCCATTGTGAATGTTTATATAAAGTTTGTTTGTGAATAGTTGGTAGTAGTAGTAGTAGTTGGTAGTAAACAAAAAAAAAGGTGAAAAAAAAAAAAAATGGGAAATGGTTATATTTTATATTATGACTAATTAGTGAGTGAATGAAAAATTTCTACTATTATGTATTGCAGGTACTTTCTCTTCCTTTACTATTGGAGCCAAGGGAAAACGTGGGATCGGATTGAAATCTCAAAAGATTAAACCTTATAGTCTCATAATTTTCCAACGAATGAAATGCCATCAAACTGGCTTAAACTTCACGTTCTTCATGCCCATGGGACGTGTGTAGCTCAAATCAACCAACCAGGATCATTCAAACTGTTGTAGGTTTTTTTTACCCCCTTCTACAAAGAAGAGTCATCTAGTGTCATCAATATATTTTGTTTAAAAAAATGTTATACAAGTTAATTACCATCCACATACAGAAAATGCAAATTTTATTATTATTACAAATACAAATAAATATAAAATAAAATAAAATAAAAAAAAAAATTAAATCCTAGGATTATTTGGTTTAGGACCTTTTCTTCTATTGAAATAATGATGATGATGATTGTCAAGTTCTAATTGATCTATTCTGGTGTATCTTTTGAAAAAATTCTTTGATTCAGGTTTAGTATTATTATTATTCAAATTTTGATCTTCTTCGGTTGTAGATCCCAAACACTTGTTCTTTTTAAGGCCTGTCGAATTCTTTTTAGTACTCTTTTGCCGATTCTTTTCATCAACCAACTCCAAAATTTTTGTTAATAAAAACGTTCGACCAGCAAGAGGCAACATGTAAACATTTTCCAGTCCCAAGTTGATTGGCTCGAGTTCGTCGCTACTGACAATGCGTCTCAACAGTAAAGCTGTGATTTCTGCTACTAAAACTCCGCAATCAGAACCATTCCCCTGTTGTGGAGTATCGACAACAAGTACACTCAAACGACGCTCGTTCTTGTTGGGAAATAAAAGTTCATTGAGCTTATCAGCAGTATGTTTAGCAGCTGGTGGAACATACCCCGCGAGTATAGGAGTCATATGACGATTGTCATAAAGGTTTACTGGAGAAAGAGTATCGTAGTAAAGAGCTCGGCGGTCCCGCACGCTAACCACCATAAGTGACCAGTGAGTACCACCCTCTGCACAGTTGACGTCATTGTTGTCGTTAATAGGAATGAAGATGTATTTGGCTTCGTTGTTCAATAATGACGGGGGGAGTGCATTTTTAATGGATTCGAGGGGATATGGCGAATGCAAAAGTAAAAAGGCAATTGGTGGGGAAAGCAATAATACCGAGTCTTTTTTATTAAAATCCTTCAACAGCTGATCCTCTAGATACTGATAAGCAAACGACAAAATATTATCATTGAACCACTCGTCATCTTCCAAATTAAACAAGTCTGAGATGTAAAGCGTTACGCCGTTGTAGTCTAATACTGCTTCATCTGGCGGATATGTTTTGAGTCGTCGGTAGATTCCGTATAGCTCTATTAGCCGAGTTTGATGAGCAAAATGATAATGTATTTGGTTATGACGCTGATTATATGTGACGCTTTCTTGATCTTCGAAACCACAAGTGACAGGTGGATTAGAAAACTTTAAAGAGGAAGGACCCTCTTGAGAGTCATCCTGCGGGTCATCGTTGTTGGATGATGACTTATTCATGCCTAAATGTAGTTGAGGAAAGTTGTAAAAGTTGAGACGTTTTGTTTGATGAGACGGTTGACAGGAAGAAGAAGAAGAAGGATTAGGAATTGATCCAAATTTTGGAACATTAAACTGGTGAGACATTTTAGACAATGCACCACTATCGCTACTATTACTAGGTTCATGTTGTTGCTGTTGCTGCTGTTGTTGCTGAGGTGGTAATGCATTAGATTGTACATCAAAGGACTCCGAATCCACTGTATCTGAGCTAGAAGAATATATTGAATCATCATTATTTAGTGATCCACTGTTTAGCTGTTGTTTTTGGTGGTTGATCGGATGTCCATAATGCTCGTACGATTCCGGTTTTTGCTCTTGAATTGTTGGATCATTATTATTCTTACTGTTGTTATTTTTCCCAAAAGACAACCAGGATTTTGATCTTCCGGTACTTTTTGAGCGATTATCAGCGTTTCGATTTCTATGAGAGCTGCGATTATAATGAAAGTTTAAAGAAAGCGATCGGTTAATTTTGATTTTACCCAGAGCGTTGTGTTTATCACTAGTATCTACAGGAGAATCGTTGAGGTTACCATCATCGTAGTAATGAGTTTTCAATGACGAAAATAGCTTGTCATTCTCAGATCTATGAAAATCGCTTGAGTTTGACCTATTGAAGTAATTATTATGGTTAGTATTCATGATGCTTGCTTTTTTTCTTTTTTCTTCTTTGATTGAAAAAAGAATTGTTATAAGAAGGAAGGAGAAAAAATAAAAGTCAAAAAAAAAAAAACGATTTAATATATATTTTTTTTGTATCACTTAAAAGCAATCACCTTGGAAACAACAAAGGAGAAAGAGAAAAGAAAGTGACCATAATAAAATTAAAATTGGTGTGTCGATAAATGGGAAAAAATGATAAAAATGAAATAATAAAAATAAAATCGCATAAATCTTTTCAAAATAGTTTTAAAAACTTACATGGCTTAAGACATTTCGTAACCCGCTTTTGGGCTTTTTACTGGATTCGGAAGATAATGATACTGTCGATTTTGCCGAAAAAGACAAAGAAGGCGAAGAAGATGAAAATATTGAAGATGACCTTCTAGAGTTTGAAGTAATTGTAGATGCAGAAGATGAAGGTTTATTTGAATGAGAGGTTTGAGCTTGACTACGATACAAAGATGAAGGTCTTGAGGTTTCTGGAATATTTGTTGATAATAAACTGAACTTTCTAGTTAATGATAAGGATGGGTCTGAAGTATTATTTTTTGAAGAAGATACTAATGACTTTCTGCGAAACATTGACTGAAAACTTCGTGTTGTTGCAGCAGCCAGAAATTGGTCAGAATCAGGACATTCAGAACCATTTGAGCTGATTGTATTTATCGAACGAGTAGAGTAATTTGAATATGCAGAAGCGACAGATTGAGAAGGACGGTGACGATTGGAATGGCGCTTGTTACGATTTGCGCTTTCTCCACTAAGGTGTTGTAACGACTGGTGAAGCGCTGATATGCTCAAATCAGTATTAGCGTCGTAAAAAGAGGCAGAAGGGTGGATAGCATTTGCTTGATTACTTAGTAAGGTAGTTGACTCGATCGAAATGTTGCTGTGCCGCTTTTTGCTGCCCTTTGACCTTGAAGAGTTTTTAGGGGGCAATGGAAGAGGAATTTTACACGGGGGAGGGTTTGGAGGAAGGCTTGCAAAAGAGGGGCATGGATGATGAGTTTTTTGAAAATCCATAGTAGAGTTGCTAGAGCTTCGTTTACTACTAGGGGCTGAGGAGTTTGGACTAGAGTACGTTGATGGTATATCTGAGCATTCTGTGTGTGAAGTAGCTGAAGACGACGAGGATAAGGATAAAGATGAGTGAGATCTTGCTAATGACGATGGCGAAAAGGAAGGTTTTATAGGTTGAAGGGCTTTTTGATTATGGTGATGTTTGTGATTAGATTTTTGATGATGGTGAGAATGATGATGTTGTTGTTGTACATGGTGGCGATCTAGGGGAAGTTCAGGTAAGAGGGGTAATGGAGGTAATGGTTTTGATTTTAGAGAAGCTTTAATATGATTATCCAACAGTTTTAGTTGTCTAAGTTCGCGATCTATATCTTCTTCAAAAGATTGAAAGTCTGAAAAGGTTGGAATAGTAATAGTAGTATTAACAGTAGTAGAATGGTGATTTGAATGATTATTTTTTGATTTTCGCATAGTATTAGCCGATAAATCAGCAGGAATCATATTGAATAGGTTTGAAAAATAGGAAAAAAAAAGGTAATAACAAACTTTTCAAGATATTTGAAGAGATGAAAATGAAAGATGATGAAAATTTTTTTTAGAAATGAAAGAAAAAAAAAAAAAAAAAAAAAGGTGCAGTATTTTTTTGTATTTATATATAAGAAAATACTGTTAGGGATGTTGATAATATTTACCTTTTATAGGTGATCCAGCCTTTCCCTTTTTTTACTGTACGCACAGATAGGCAATAATAATACCAAAAAATCATCCATATACAAAATATATATTTAGTACTGTAGTAAATCATAATACAAATTTATTAATATCTGAAAAAAAACATCAATAAACAATCACCAACAAAGTTTTTTTTTTATTCTTTTTTTTTATCCTTTAAAAAACAAATTTGAAACTTTGAAAAACATTTATTTCCTGTAGTTGAAATTATATTCATTGAATCAATATAATCATGTATAAACATTGTATGTACGCAGACACATGTCAACAATATCTGTAATACTAACCAACTATACTTGTTAAGTTACTCTAAACAAAAATTTATGTCAAATAAAGAAGAAAATAAATAAACAAAACTTCCCTAAAACTGACATTTTCATAATAAACAACACCAATAAAAATAAACAAGCTCTTTTTTTTATGCTCTTAACTAATCTTTATTTCTGGTTCCATACATAAGTTTTGTCAATCCTTCTCATCCCCCATGATCAAATGTGGGCTACTATATCTATATCAACCAAGTAAAAAAAAAAAAAAGGTGGATATATTGCACACAAGTTTTGATTTTTATATAGTATATTTAGAATTCATTATTATTATTATAATAGTTGTTGTAGTAGTTGTTAAAGTAGTTCAAGTTGATCTTTTCTTTTGTTCAAATCGCTACCAGTTTTATTATCGATAAAGCAAAGTACAATTAAAAATCTGTATGTTAAATTTTCACTTTTGAGAAAATTTCACTTTTTTTTTCATTTAATCTTTTCAACTCTTTTTATGGCCCAGTTCTTTAATGAATTCAACATTTCATTAATTTCTTCATCATGTTTATTTTCAACTGTTTTCCTAGCAAGTTCAAATAGTTGTTTTTGTGATTCAACTCGGACCTTTTCTCTTTCAAAGTTTAATTGAAACTTTTCTTGAGTAGCCTTTAATTCTATTTGAATCATTCCTATTCGCTTCTTTAATTGTTGAGTAAGAACATTTAGCATCATTCCATAACTTTCAATAATGTTGTCAAGCTCCCCATTATTCTCATTTGGTCCACTTCTTCCCATAATATTCTTCATTCTTAATTGATCATTGTTCCCATCCCACATTCTCCCTATATCTGATTCAACTTGATGCTGATATCCGTCGACAAAACTGTTGTCATTGCCTTCATTCTCTTCCAAATTCATCAAGCTAAACGTACTAAAACTTTCTTTGCCAAAAACTTTACTTGCTGGTGTCTTAATGCTGTACAACTTTGTCGGATTATATTTTTTCATAAATGACGAAGAAGAAGAGGAAGAAGATAATGAAGACGAATCATTATAATCTCTTTGCATTCCATGATTTTGTAAACTAGTATTACCAAAAAATTCATTACTGTTTTGAATGCTTGTACTAACGTTTAATTTGCGTATCTTCTTTTGACTTCCTTCGTTGCTATTTCCCTCATTAACATTAAGTTTACGTTTTGATGCAGTCTCTTTCAACATTTGCTTTTTTTCAAACTCATCTTTGTCGACAGTAATACCCCCTGCCGAGTTATCAAATGTAGTAGTGGTATTATTATTATTATTATTAGTAGTACCGGCTTTTTTACTTTTGTTATTGTAATTAATCTCAAGCTCATGTACCGAGACATTTGAATCAATTGAGCCAATTGCAAAAGACTCTTCTTCTTCTTCTTCTTCTTTTTGTACTGCTGTTGCTTTTACCAGTTGCTTCCTGTCACCATTCTCTATTTTCCCGTCTACTATTTCTTCCATTTCTTCATCTTTTTGCACTTTTTCCAAAGTGAAAATCTCCGAGGACTGTTTTTCTGTCAAATTAAATGAATCGCTATTTTCTTCAATAGTAGCATGTTTAGAAACCTTATTCATTTCGGACGCAGGACGCAAGCTTATTTCACCCAAAGACATGTGATTTGTTGGGCTACTATAACAAGTATCTCCTAAAATGTTTCCAATAGTGCCGATATTATTTCCCTTGTTTCCTTTTTCGTCGCCACCAGCCTGAACTACTGTTTTGACAGTTTTAATATTTTCATGTAAACTCTCAAACTCTTTAGCCCCTTGATCGAAAACTAAATGCAAATCTTGTTTTATAACTAAATCTCTCTTTTCACCCTCTGAGTTTTTTTCCAATGTTGCTGTTGCGGGGTGACTCTTCTCTGTTTTTTGACTTTTTTGTAAATTTAGGTTGTCATTACTAGGCCCACCTTTAACGAAACCAGAAGTCACATTTAAAAGTGTTTCTTTTGATTTTTCTTCTGCCGCCTCGTTCGGAGATAAATCTAGTTTTTCAACAGAGAGCTTTTCCTTTTGGTTGACTTTAGCAACTTCACTATCAGAACTTGTATCCTCAGCTTTGGACACTTTAGTTGGTAATAGGGGTTGATCTGCATTGTTTTGAATGCTTTCTTTTTTGGAAGAGTGTTTGATAGTTGTATCATCATTATAAAGCTCCGATCTCTCGATCTTTGTCTGCTCTACAGATTCTACCACGCCATTTCTATCCCCTTCACTATTTACAACTGAACTTTTTAATGCAGGCTCGGAAATAATTGATTTTGCTGGAGCTGGTTTTTTTGTTGATTTTTTCAAAGATTTCCTTCTAACTTGAGCAGGCTTTTTAGCCACCGTAGCTTTTTTGGGACTTACTTTAGCATGCTCACCTGCCTTTTCGTCTCTCAGCATGGCCCGCTGCTTAGCTCTTTCTTCTCGAGTCAATTGTGGCCTACCTGTAGAAGCATTATGTGCTTTAGAATCAGATGAAGAACCAGGGGAAATATCTTCTGATTGGTGACTCGGCTTTTGAACAGGCCCTTTGTCTTTAACAGGCAAATTCTTTTTAGAAGGTGGCTTCTTAGAACTACTTGGCGAAACAATCTCAAATGGCTTTCGCTTTTTTTTATCAATTGGTGTAGATTGGTCTCTAGCATTAACTTTTATCTTCTTTCCGGATAAAAGCCCATCAGCTATAGTGTTTTGCTTGGAGGCTTGCGGAGACTGGAAACTCCAAAAATTATCATCTTCACTGTTTATAGAAGTAACGGCTTTTGAATTTGCTTCCTTTTTAAAAGCAACCTTTGGACTTTCTACAGAATTTGCATTTTTTGTTTTAGAAAGTGCAGGAAAGGAAGAATTCAATGAAAGAGGTGCTTTAGGTTTTGCATCTGGACTTAAGATTGAAATCTGGGCAGCTAACTTTGATTCATTTTTTTTGACTGTTTTAAAGTCTAAAGGAGACAAGTGAAAGTTGCTCATATCTGAAGATTGAGAAGAATAATTTAGTGACTCTTCGTGGTCATATTTGAGCCGGATTATTGACTTACTTCTTGACATTTTGGTTGCGTCATTATATGGACCATCAGGATAAGGGAGCTTATGAAGCTGCAAAACATTGTAAATCTTATCAATTGCCTTCATTTTTGTCTCCTGGTCTTCAAATTCTAACCCAACTACAATATTCTTCCATTCCTCAGTAAGACTTCCCGCTGAAATTCTGTCTGAATCAAAGGACAATTCAACTGAAAAAGAATTCAAATGCAAAATTCTTTTAATTGAATGCAGGTAAAGTTCTATGGGCCCCAAGAGATTTTTTTCAGATCCGTGTTCAGGCTTCCAAATGATAAGACTATCTCCCAAAACGTGCAAAAACAATGTTGGTGTAGTGAATCTTTCAATTTCTCCAAAAAGCTGAATACCCTTTAGCTTAAAGACATTGGATGGAGATCTAAATCATAAAATTAAACGTTATTAATAAAAAGAAACAAAGGCATCAAGTTTAGATTGAAAACTTACTCTTTATTTGTAAGCTTATCAATAAATTGTAAATACTCGAGATAAAACTTGTTTGCAATTACAGACTTGGGCATTTTAAGCCACAAATCTTGCGGCCCTTCAGGCCATAAAAGAGAAAACAAGGATTTTGGCGAAGTTAAGCTTTTTGCCGGAATAGTAGTAACTAGGAGCTCAATAATACAAAGCTTTAAAGTAAAGTTGGTATCATTGAGCAAGAGCTGCCCAACATTGTAATTTTCTCTATTTTTGAGAATGCTTTTTGCAATAACAGATCGATGCTGGATAAATTTAGAAGACAAAACGCGGCACAATTTGGCCATTTTCCAAGAATTATCTTCTCGATTAATTATTCTGTTGAGAAGCATAATACTAAGATCTGTATCTTTTAACGAATCTACATTGCTTGCATAATTCTATAAAACAGTATTTTTTTGTTAGGAAAAAAAAACATAAATGATAAAAGGAAAAACAAGAAAACTTACAGCCAATATGAGAAACGCTCGTTCAGATACTCCATAGAAAAATGCCAATTTTCCAAGTATGTTCAGTACACGCTGATCCCATATATTGGCAGTGGGCAAGGTGTGAAGAACCTGGTCAAACATTTCATCAACTTGGGCAGAACACTATAATTGCAAATTATATGGATATTAGTAATGTTTCATTGTGTATTATTATCACCATTGATTGATTATACACGTACTTTTGAGTCAAAATCGGGCTCATTTAAAGTTCTGGAAACAAATGTATGAAGCTTACTCCAGGGAACGGAACTTAATCTTTATTTGATACGAAAAAAAACATTTGTAAGTGACAATGGAAAATCTATACTGTTAAAAAATTAAACATACAATTTTTCAGTTTCTGTGACTGAAGAACTACTCAAGGCCTTATACAGCTGATCAAATGCGTCTTTATATTCGGATTCCATTGATAATTAAGGTGCACTTATACAACAAAAAATATAATTTTTACTGATGATGGTAAGTAGTAGAACAATTAAAATACGGTAATGTTACATTGTAAATAAAGTGATTTATTTTTTAATCAAGAAATTTATCAAGTCGATTAGAAATTAAACAAGTCTTATCAGTACTTGTTACAGAAGTCAGGGTTGGGGTTTGTATTACACACCATGTAACTATCAGTTTTTTTCCCCTTTCTGACCAGTTTTTTTCAAAACTTTTTTTTTTTTTTTTCTTCCTTCTGGGCTCTTCTCTAAAGTATCATAGATAAAACAATTTGTGTGTGTTTTGAAATCTTTATCTTTTACACACAACTTTTTATCTTAAATTCTTTTACTATATAAACCAATTCAAATCCCCCTTTCTCTTTTAATCTTGTACTTTTATTCAATTAAAAACTTGTAATTACTTAATGTCTGATTTCACTGACGAACAACTGTCCACAAAGTTCGCTGAACTTGGACTTCAGGACAAGAAGATTAAAGAAATACTGAAAAACAAAAAGGTCGCCACAGCTTTAGCCGAAGTGTGTGAAGAACTTCCATCATCGGTTTCCAAAGAAGATGCAAATAGCACTTTACTCCACTCACTAGCTGTTCTTTCCAAAGACGCCTCTCCAGATCTCAAACCATATCGAAAACTCGTTACCGACGCAATTGCAGACGGTCATCTCAAAACCAATCTCCAACTGGAATCAGCATGGAACTACGTCAAGGACAACGGAGCCTCATCAACTCCAGCTGGCTTGGACGAGGCCTCCGGTGTTGGTATTGAAATTACAGCTGATCAGGTCGCTGAATGCGTCGCCAAGTACATTGCCGACAACAAAGCCTCAATTGAAGAAGCCCGCTACAAGGTAGTTCCCACAATTTTGAACAACGTCAAGAAGCTCCCTGAATTGAAGTGGGCCAGCCCAGCATTATTTAAACCCATCATCGACAAGCAAATCTTGGAACTTCTTGGGCCCAAGGACGACCGCGACTTGGTCAAGAAGAAAGAAAAGAAGCCTAAAGATAACAACAGCGCCAGCAAGAAGGCATCTGCAAATGCTGCCGATGATATCGGAACCAAAAAGGCAGGTAGATCAATGTTTACTGAAGGTTTCTTGGGCGCCCTCCACAAGCCAGGCGAAAACCCTCAAGTCAATCCTGAGCTGATGAAGAAACACCTTGCCTTTACCGGCGGCAAGGTTTACACCCGATTCCCCCCAGAGCCAAATGGATATCTTCACATTGGTCATAGTAAGGCCATTACTGTCAATTTCGGTTATGCCAAGTTCCACGACGGCAAGTGCTATCTCCGTTACGACGACACCAACCCAGAGGCCGAAGAAGAGCAATTTTTCACTTCCATTTTGGACATTGTCAGATGGTTGGGTTTCGAGCCTTTCAAGATCACCTACTCATCCGACTACTTTGATCAATTGTACGAGTTGGCTGAGCATTTGATCAAGAAGGATCTTGGCTACGTCTGTTTCTGCACTGCTGAAGAGATGAAACACAACCGTGGTATCAAGGAAGACGGTAAGGGCGGTGGAGAACGCAAGAACTGTGCTCACCATGGCCACAGCGTTGAAGAAAACCTCAAGTACTTCCGTGATATGAAGGACGGCAAGTACAAAAAGGGTGAAGCAGTCTTGAGAATGAAGCAAGACATCACCAACCCCAACCCCCAAATGTGGGACTTGGTCGCTTACAGAGTTGTTGATGCTCCACATCATCGTACTGGAGACAAGTGGAAGATCTATCCTACCTACGACTTTACTCACTGTTTGGTCGATAGCTTCGAAAACATCTCGCACTCTCTCTGTACCACCGAGTTTTACTTGTCGCGCGAGTCTTATGAATGGCTCTGCGACGCCGTCGACGTCTACAAGCCTGCTCAAAGAGAATACGGCCGTCTTAACATTACTGGTACCGTCATGAGCAAGAGAAAGATTGCCAAGCTTGTTAACGAAGGATATGTCCGTGGCTGGGACGATCCTCGTCTATTTACACTTGTTGCTCTTAGAAGAAGAGGTATTCCTCCTGGCGCCATTTTGTCGTTTGTTGCCCAGCTCGGTGTCACCACCTCCAACAGCAACATCCAAGTTGTCCGATTTGAGTCATCGATCCGCAAGTTTTTGGAAGACACGACTCCTCGTCTCATGATGATCCCTGACCCCGTTCCAGTCATTTTGGAAAACGTTGCCGACGACTTTTACGAAGACATCAGCGTACCATTCAAACCAGGCACCCCAGAGTTTGGCGAACACACTGTCCCATTCACCAAGAAGATCTACATTGACCGAAGCGATTTCCGTGAAGAGGCCTCCAAGGACTACTTCCGTTTGGCTCCAGGCAAGTCTGTTGGTTTGCTCAAGATTCCATACAACATCCGAGTCACTTCCTACACTAAGGACCCCGAAACTGGGCTTGTTACCGAGATCCGTGCTCACTACGAGAACGACATTGAGTACAAGAAACCAAAGACTTATATCCAATGGATTGCCGAGTGCCCTGCCAAGGGCTCGCCTGTCAAGTTGGAAGAAGTCCGTATCTTTGACCAACTCTTCAAGTCTGATAACCCATCTGCTCACCCTGATGGCTACTTGGCTGATCTCAACGAAAACTCTGAGACCTGTCTTAAGAATGCTATTATTGAAACTGGGTTTGCAGAAGTCAAGGCCAAATCTCCTTGGAACCCATCTGCTAGTAGACCATCTTCATCTTCTTCTTCTGACGAAGAAATCAAGGCTGAACAGTGCTTGGAAGGTGGTGAAAATAAATGGGCACCAGAGTCTGTAAGATTCCAAGCTCTTCGTGTTGGTTACTTCTGCATGGATAAAGATAGTACTGATGATAAAATCATTTTGAACAGAATTGTTTCTTTGAAAGAAGATAGCGCAAAGAGTAAATAATTTATTAATTAATTATATACTACTACTACTCTTTTAAATATTCCTTGCTTCTCTTTTTATTTTTTTGTATATTTAATACTTTTTGTGTAATAGTTATAATAGATAATATTGTTTTTTTTATTGATAGTATTATAAATAAAGCTAAATATTGTTTTTATTTTTATTTCATTTTATACTTTTCCTTTTCCCCCTATTCTTTTTTTTTTTTTCTTCCTAATAGTTATATCTTCTACCACGGTTTTCATAATCATATCTACCTCTATTAGAATTGTTATTATTGTTACCATTATTGTTATTACCACCACCATTGTTATATCTATCTCCACCATTGTTGTTATAGTATCTTTGGTTATTATTATTTCCATTGTTCATGCCCATTTGGGAAGATTGCATCGATCCGCTGCTGCCTGGAGGAGGAGGTGGAGGAGGCGACAGTTCATGGTAATTGGATGATCCGCCTCTTCCAGATCCTTGGTTACTAGACGAGCTATTGTTACTATTATTGCTATTAGCACTGTTATTTCTGCTAGAATAGTATGGAGCAGGGCCGCCTTGGCTTGAGTTTTGCATATGGCGCCCACTTCTTTGATGAGGATCGTTGTTGTAGCTATTAGTATATCTTACAGGTACTTGCTGTTGCTGTTGAGGAGGAGGTGGTGGAGGAGGAGGGTAGTCATGATACCCTTGAGACGATTGTTGTTGGGGTCCTTGGTTATACATGGGCTGTTGTGAAGAAGGTTGTTGTTGGTGGCTAGGGCTGGGTGCATGGTTTCTGTAGCCGGGCGATCGGTACCCTTGAGAATATGAAGGGCGTTGCTCTTCGTAGTAACGGTCGTTAGAATTATCATTCACTTCATTGTTATTGCCGCTTGGTGGATAATTGGAACCACCGCTTCCATTTCTATAGCCAGAGGTGCGGCGTTGGGGAGGGGTTGGCATGGGCCCCTTACGGTATGGATGCGAAGAGCCTCTGATATCTTCGTGACGATATCCAGACATTGAACCTGGAGACATTTGTTGACCAGATGGGAAATTGTTTCCTCTACGACCGCTTCCTTGTTGTTGTTGTTGTGGAGGTGGTGGTGGAGGAGGCTGGTGGTTGTTGAAGCGATCATAGGACTCACTTCTAGGTCTTCCAGAATTGGGGTTACCAAATCTAGAGTTGCCTCCATTGTTAGACATTTTATTGTTTTGCATTCCACTGTTGTTAGGAGTGACCATTCCTCCAGTGCTGTTGGAATGACTGTGATGAGAATTGCCAGATCTATGCATGCCTCTGTTGTATCTGTCCCTTGTTGGTGTGCTATAATTGTCTCTGCTATCAAGACTTGGTCCACGAGAGTGGCCATGAGATCCACGGTGATTATTGTAAAATGGTCTGTCATTGTTTCCACCCATAGTGTGAGCTCTGTTGCGACGTTTGTTTGAACCATTGAAACCGCCACCAAAACTAGAAGACGATTGAGAAGAAACGGTACCTTGGGACCCGGGAACAATAGGGTCGGTGTGGTATTCACCACGATCAATGATATCAAGGCCCTTGTCTCTCAAAAAGACAGTGAGCGCTTGAATAGCATCTTCCAAACCAACAGAGTTTTCCTGTGCAAAACTCAAAAGAATTTGGTGATAAGGAGCTTCTTCAGAAGTGTGTTCAGGTTCATAGTTGACAAGAGTTTCAATTTTCAAAGCCAACTTGAAGGGAAGAACGATTCTTTGGTAAAAGTCACCAGAGTTTTCATTAACCAATTCGTGGAATTTGGAAGACTGAGCAACTTTGAATTCGTAATCTTCAGGAAGTTTAGTTTTTACAAGACGAGCAGCGCCGTCAGAAGAGTCCATGTAACCACGAATTAGTAGCTTTTGCTGATAATTTTCATACTCAGACTCTTCAGGTAATTCAACAATGGTATTTGTTTTGGATTCAATTTCCGAGACAAACTCGAGATGACTGTTCAGGAGAATTCGCATATGAGATCTTGTTAATTTTACAAAGGTTGTTCCATGTTCCTGAGATCTATCAAGAACGGTATCCAACAGTTCTTCTTTAGCAGGAGCAATTTCCTTAGAATTCTTAGCAGGGCATCGAATCAAAACATTGGGTGATTTCAAGTAGGCAAAACCATTAGGATTAATATCGTGGCTGCCAGAAAACTTGACAAAGACATTGTATTTTCTCATAATACCTTGAACAGTTGAACCACCTGCTCCAATAACTCTCTTGTGATAAGTTTCGGGGATATAGAATTCAGTTTGAGAGGGTAGTTCATCTTCTAAAAGTTTCAAACCATTAGTTGCTTCTGGAGGGTATTCGGAGTAGATATCAACATAAAAATTGAATTCATTAAAAGGTAATAATTTAATCCATACAGAAGCTGTATTCATAATTCGAAGAATTTTACCATTCTTTTTACCTGATATAAATTCACATTGATCATTTGCCAATTCCAAACGGTATTTAACTTGTTGTTTAGATTTCTAAATAGAAAATAATAATAATAAAAGTTAGCGAAATGTTAAAATAACAATAATGAAAAAATACTTACACCCCAAATTGGTAAACTTTTAATCATGGAAACAGCACGTTTAGTATCACTTTTATATCCAATGATATCAAAGGAATTATTTTTGCAGGTAATAGTGGCACCACTTCCAGCGGCAACCTTATCTAAAATATCAAAATCGATAGGGATATCGGGTTGAACCAGATTTCCTTGGCCATCTTCTTCGCCAGTGTGGACGCAGTAAGAGGCATTGTAAAGCAAGCTAGTGAGTTCCATAAATTGGGAAATTGTGAGCGAGCAAATGGGTACCGAGGTACTTTGGACTCGAACAACAGCTCTTGCGGCTCCCAAGTAAGGTATTTGGATGAAAGTGCCATGTGTGACCATGAGCTTTCGTAAGTTATCTTGGAATCGTAAACTGAGCAAATCGATTTTGGCAAAGGAAACAACGCAGTCTTTGACAAGAGGAGTTGTTTTCTTGACAACTTCATTAATCATGACTTTTGCTAAAGTGACGTGGAATTCTTCACCAGTGACATAGATCTCATTCAGGTTTCTGGCATGAGGGTTATTTGATTGGGAAGCAAAAAGTTCAGGGAGCCATTCGGGAGCAAAGATTTGAGTATTGGTGACGGCCTTGATATATTTAAAGTTTGTTAAATGAGGGCCAGCAACTAGTGGCTGGAGGGAAAGTGGCAAGGGAATAGAAGCAACAAAGTTACCCTTTAGTTTTTCCAAAAGAATGTTGACCTTGAACTCTGCGTATCTGGCGCTATCCTGGTCTCCATAAATAAGGATATGATAAGGTTTATTGGCGGACTCTGAATTCAGTTCAGTGTGGTATCCTATACCGTATGGAATCTTGTCAATGAAATCGGTAACAAAGATGGATACTCCGCAAAAGTCTGCTACTTGATCCAAGTATTCAATAAACTGAGGGTTAAACATGGATGGTGGTTCAGATTGTTGTTCTTCAGAAGCAGATCTGTTTAGTTTTTTAGAGGCAGCGACAGCAGCAGAGCGTTTAGGTTTTCTTTTGCTTTCTTCTTTAATTTGAGATTCTGATGATTCAGCTGAGTGATCATCATCTTTCATATTCAAGTCATTATTATTATTGTTATTGAGAATGTAGTCAGCAGCATCTAAACCAATGTGTCGGCGTTCTACTTGGTAGTAAGATCTTAGTACTTTTGCGCGTTCTTGAGAAACAATGTTACTTGGACCCGAAAGGTTGATTGTCAAGGTGTTTTCAAGGAGTCTCTCTTCAACAAGTCGAGCGGATACTTTCCCATCATTTGCTATTGATTCAGTGATGTTGCGTAATGATGGCAAGTTATCAGTAAATAAAGAAGCATTGAGAGTTTGTTTGAATTCTCCAGAAGCATCTCTGGTATCTACTGGTCTCCAGATGTTATCATTAGTTTCTGTTACTTTTGTTTCATAAAAGACTCTTTGAGATCTCTCTTTATCAGTAACAGGTTTACTAAGGTATGTATACTTCAAAGGAATTGAGAGTAAAGTATTTGGAGAAGGCTCTCCTGAAGATGAAGACATGGTGTAGTTTTTGTTGAAAGTAATAAAGTTGAAGGAGGGTTGAATTAAATTAATAAAATGCTGTAAGGAGTAATCAATTTTTTAGTTGGTATTGATTTTGTAGATTGCTTTTTTTGTTTCTTTTTTTTTTTTTTTCCTTCACAATAAAAACCTCTGAATAAATAATTTATAAAGAGATTTGGTTTATGAATTATACAAAAATTCAAATATAATTTTACAACACAATTCAAAAATGGTGTGTGTATTTAGTTTTTATTTGGAATTTGATTTGGATACTGAGCAATAATAATAATAGAAAAAAAAAGAGAATAGATTGAGGTAATAAGTAAGGGATATTTCAGGGTATATAGTAGATATAATAATAGTACAATAATTGAAATTATCTAATTGAATAAAAGTTCAGTTCTTTTTATTAATAACAACTGGCCATTATTCGGGTGGTGATGGTTATTATCTAAAGTGGGAAAAAAAAAAAAATAACAAAAAAGTGTGTAGTAGAAAAGGGTGATGAAAAAAAAACAACAAATAAAAGTAGGGTGGTGATGATGATGGTTTGAAAATGTTTTTGTTTTTGTATTAGGTCTCTGTTTCAAGAATGTTACAAAGCCACCTCTGTAACAATATTTGTAATACATCTTTTCTATTATTACTTCTTACTACCTTAATCGTTATCATCATGAGAGACAATATTTACTACTACAAGAGAGATTTACGATAACAATATTAAATTAAATTATTGTTGAATAAATTTATATATTTACATATAAAATGACGTCTCCAGGATCAAATTTCTCAATGGATCAACATGTAATCCCTCCTCCGTTACCTCCACATCCTACTAATGCTACACCATCTCCAAATTCTCCATCACCATCATCCAATTTTAATAATAGTCATATTCATACCCCAGATTACAGCAACGAGCATCCAATAATAAGTAGTCAGAATACTGGACAAACCCCAAATGAGCAAAAGAATCCTTCTGTCGAGAATTTTCCAGTACCTCCAAACCGACCCGCTTTGCCACTACAAAATCAACTTCCTTCAGAGATAATAAACCAACCGTAAGTACTCATACAAGCACACGCACACACAGAAACCATATTTGTATACTAACTCAAATCTATACCTATAGAAGTCCAGTTTTAGAAGAATTACTAAATAATGAATTTGCATTACAAGGATTAGCAGAACGAACTCGACTTTTGGATTCCATTATCCAAGAACAGGCCGCCGGTGCCCAGATCAACAAGGCTCAAGCACTTGCCCTAGTTGACAAGATCAACAACGAATTGGCTGTTTTACGAAATTCAACAAACGAAAAGCTACAGCAGGCACAAGAAGTTGAACGTGAGTGGCTTGCTGTAGAAGCTGAAATGTACAAGTCGCTACAACCGTTTTCAATGGAAAGCTTAAAGGCAAGAATGGCAAGAGCTGTTGTCGAAAGTGAACAACTCTCAGAGTCTTTGGCAACAAGTTTCTTGGAAGAAGGATCAGGGACTATTTCTAATGATGATATTAATGATTTTATTAAAAACTATAGACAAGAAAGGAAAACTTATCATATGAGAAGTGAAATTATGGAACGATGGAAAGAAGATAGAGTTGCAAGAAATTATTAATTAAATTATATCTAGTATATATGTCAAAAATGGTTTTATATAGAATCAAAAGTAAAGAGAGAGATAAAAAAATGCCAAATTGAATTAATATAAAAATGTTACTATGCATATTTACATTTGAAAAAATCAAATCAATTTTAGTAAATTATATCTATACCATTTTTTTTGTGTGTTTTTGTTTTAAGTTATATCAATTGAGTATTAACCTTAATAATATTATTATCTCGACTAAAAAAAAGTCAAATTTTTAGTTTCTTTTTTTTTGTGTGTGTATGTGTAAGATTTTGATTCATAATAAAATGAAATCAACTAGATGATGATACTGATGGGCCTTGATTAGCATTACCCTTTCTTAAAGAAAGAGTAAAGTTATAATCTCCTTCATCATCTTCTTCTTCGGGAAGTCTAAAATCAACATAGTCATCGGTATTAAGGCCTTGAGAAACTTCACCAAGTGAGCCTAAATCTCCTGGAGTCATCAAACCAGCACGATCTCTTGGAGAGCCAGGAGCAGATAAAGGTCTAGTAATCTTGCGGCTAGCATCTTCAATGAATGGGTTATGATCTTCATTATCAAAGGCAGATGGATAAGCTCTTCTGAGAGCCAATTGACGAGCTTTGACGTATTCCAAGCCCATTCTCTTCCAGTCAAGCAAATCAGACAATCTTTCTGTACGATTACGTTGGTTAATACGTTGACGGCGAGATTTGCAAGTAAAGTCAAACATGTATTCAGTGAGTTGGTTGATAGAGTCATCAACGCCCTTTGATCTTCTGTCGACAATGTAGATACCATAGTCACTAGAGTTTTCAATGAGGTCTTCCATGTAGCAACCAAAACCGGAAAGGTTTGTTGTGATGGAGGGGACACCCATGACTGTACATTCTGCAGGAGTATAGCCCCATGGTTCATAGTAGGATGGGAAAACACCCAAGTGACAACCTCTAACAAAGTCATCATAATCTAAAGGCAAAATTGGGTTGTTTGAATTGAGGAATTCTGGGTGGAAGACAATCTTGACTCTGTCTGATGGGTGGTTGAAAAGTTGGACTCTTCTGATTTGGTTCAAGATTGGGTCATTAGAGTCGTCAGCCATGTTGTGTGTTACAATAGGGGGCAAGGTATTGCGTTTCAAGGCATTGACTCTGCGCTTCAATTGGACCTTGTCTGAGGATGTCAAGAGCTCGTCAAGGTCCGGTAGTTCGTGAGTTTCGTTTTGTCTTGCACAGTATTCAAACAAGCGTTTGCCCATGTTGTTTTTGATTTCATTGACTGTTTCAGAAAGAGCTTTGATAACGGCTTGGCCCTTCAAGGTTTCGTTAGTGTAACTGTGGGTAGCTGCAGGCATGATGATAAAGGCAACGACAGTTTTATTAGAGTGGGCAGTCTTCAATCTATGGTTAAGACGGGCCAAGGCCTCAATGTACATGTCGACACCTTTATTTCTGTATTCATAACGGCCAGCAATGAAGCAGTACAAGGTATTGTCCAAGTCGAAATCGTAATGGCCATAAAAGTGGCCCCGAACAAACTCATTAATTTTTTCCTTTTGAATAGCATGAAGGTTTTGGAATTCGTGGACGGCAGAGAACTTAACAACGTTGAGGCCATTTGGCAGGACGCCGTCTGGTTTACGTTTGAGCAAGTGTTCTGATTCGTAGGCTGTAATGTGGGAAACGGTTGTAAAGACGTCTGCCGAATGAGCAGCAGAGCGTTCTATACAGTAACGATGGTAGATACCTCTTTTTCCTGCTTCTGCGTCTACATCAAACCACTGCAGGTTATTATAAAAGTCGACGGAGCCAGCGCAAAGGTATCTTCCGAGAAGAGTAGCGTGAGTGGTGAAGATTGTTGTGACGTCAATTCTTCTTTTGCGGCAGAGGGGGAGGGCCACACCGGCTAACCATTCGTGGAAATGGGCCACTACGGCGTGGTCGACATCATGGGCAACGTATTCACCGAGGAACCAAGCGACAATGTAGCCAAAGACAATGGCCTCGTTAGATTCAGAGTCATTAGCAGGAGAGGGGATACCAGCTACAGACCAAAGGTCTGATTTCCATTCGTCGAGATGTGAGTAAGCGGAAGAGGTATCGAAAAGAATGACGCGAGGAGCGCCGTCAATAAGCCATCTACCGTAGAGGTATTTGATACCTCTTTCAGCCATGGCATTGAGGGTAGCTTCGAGATGGGGATTAGAAGGAGTCAATTCTTCTACTTCAATTGAGGCGGATTTACGGTTGAGAGGGCCTATAAGACAGTAGCGGTCTCTATATTCTTTGGAGGTGACTGGAGCTTTTGATTTAATTACTGAGTAGATACCGCCGACACGGTTAGCTACTTCAGTAGCCACTTCGAAGAGTAGATGATTTTGAACGTCGCGACCCATTGGATGATGATGATATTATTAGATTATGATATGTTTAAATAAAGAGAGTTTATAATAGAAGAAGAAGAAGAATGAATGAAAATTTTTTGAAATTTTTTTATAAAGAATAAAAAAGAGTGGATGAAAAGAAGAAAAAAAAAAGAGGAGAAAACAAAGTTTTTTTTTTTGCTTGTTATATAAGAAAAAAAGGCGAAATGTGATACCAATTGGTGTGTGAGGGAGTTTAAAAAAAAAAGGTGCAGCTTATCAAAAAAATCAAAAATCCCAAGCAATATTAATTTTACTATGGAGATAAGCACACAATTGTTCAATATATTATCAAATCTTTTTATATTATTATAATGATGATGATGATAAGATATATTCAATTAACTAAAGGTTTTTATGTCTAAAGTTATTAGTGATTATGATTTTGTTTTTTTTTTACACTGTAATGGTTGGGATTTGATAATAGTAGTAGTAAGTAGAATTGTATAGAAATATTGAGACCACCCTGCTTAATTGCTGCCAGAATCAATAAATATTGATTATATCCATATAAAAAAAAAGAAAAAGGCCCTGCCCCCTCTCTCTCTCTCTCTCACCAAAATCTCACCTATATAAAAAACTCACGCACATAGTAAAAAAAAAAAAAACCAGCCCAGTCACATCACCATAACATTCTCTACCCCCCATACTAAGGTAATAAACTTTACCCAATATTTCAAAACCTTCTTTTTCATTTGGTAATAAAATCACCATTTGAATTGAATATTACATAACCCCCCTCGTGAACTAATATATATATATCCCTATTAAAATAGTCACCTGGTAATAATCATGTTTCAAAAGTTATATTCTTATTAATAACCAACTACGATTACTACTGATTGATGATAGGCTTCCCGATAAATTATCAATAATAATCTAATTATGGCATGTTTTTTTTTTTTTTTTTAGTTCTTCCAATATTTATCTACATCTATTTACATGTGACTTTTTTTTTTATTCTATTAAATTCATTCATACAAAAAAAAATCATTTTTAATAATAATAATAATTAAATTTATTATTACTATTTATCAAATGGTAAAGTTTTAGGACGTTGAAGAATATATTCCTTTTCTCGTAACTTCTTTTGATCAGGACTTTCAACTTTTCCAGGGAAATAAGTTTGCTTTTCAATATCAGTCAACTGTTGTTCAATAAAATCATTTGGTGAAAACTCTTCCTTCATATCACGTTCCTTCCACATAGACTTGATGGAACTAACACAGTTCATACACAAACAGTGTCGTCTCTTGTAATGGCCGCACGATGGGCAGCGATCCAAACTGAAAATCTCCTTCAATTGCTTGGCTCCAGGAGCAAGCTGGCGATTACGTTTTCTTCGGTATGAAACCTTCTTTTTGGGTACGGCTAGTAAAAGTCCATTGTCATGGAAAAAGTCTTCAGGGATCATGGAAACTCCGCCCTTACTGACAGTGGCTGCTGATTGTTGGTATTCACTTTCATTAGCTTGCACTTCACCACATCCATGCTCATCAAGTTGAGTAATCTCCTTGCGAATCTCCTTTTCTGTACGCTTTTGACCAAATGGTATGCCTAATCGGATTGTGATCGAGGGAATATTTTGTAGCGAATCAGATAGTCTAGGAATGACATCTACAAGTAGACTTTTTGAACTTCTTAAAAGTGGTAATGATGTCATTGTTGTATTTCTTTTTTAAATGTATATGCAAAAAATTATAAAAAAAACCTTTTCAAAAACTGTTATTGTGTTGATATATTGAAAGGTTTTCTTAGGGATGATGATTCCAATCAATCAAAATGGTTGGAGGTAGTTGAAAAAAAATTTCAAATCTTTGAAAAATTTGTGGTGGAAACAGAGGAAAAATTAAAAAAAAGTCAAAAGCGATTTGAAAGGGAAACCGGTTTATTATGTAATGATTAGTCATTGATTAGGTTTTGTTTTGAAATTTCAACATTGTTTTTCTTTTCTTTTGTACAACAAGGCAATTGAAACGATCTATATAGTTTAAATTTTCAACCTTGTTTTTGATTTTTTTTTTTTCAAAGCTATAGAAACATAGTATTGATAAAACTAATAATGTTTACTTCAAGTGTAAACGGCTAAACAATTGGATCAATGAATCAATGAATCAATTGGGCTAAAGTGTAGTACTATTATAATTTTCATTATCAGTACAATAAAACAGTTTGTACAACGAGGCGGTCACGTGAATTATGGATATCTCCTGCCTGTTTTCTCCACTCTTTTTTTTTTCCCTTTACTTGTTCATATTTTGTACACTCCTTCAATTCCATTATTATTGTTAAAAAACCCCCTGATTTCCATAACACATAATCCTTGTTTTACTTTTTTCCTTTTTCATTCTCTCTCTATCTCTCTTCCTTCTTTTTAATCAATCTTTACAGTCATTTTACAAAAGAACCAATTTTAATCAAACTTGAATAGTTTTGATTTCTATTTATTTATACAGTAATATACACTATCATAAAAAACAACAATATGGCTTTGGTTCAACCTAATAATCATGTTGGATTTGATTCCATCACTCAACAAATCGAACGCCGACTTCTCAGACGTGGATTCCAATTCAACGTCATGGTTGTTGGCCAATCTGGTTTGGGCAAAACTACACTTGTCAACACACTTTTTGCTGCCCACTTGGCCGATTCGTGTGGCCGCACAGACCCCTCTGCCGATTTCACACGTACTCCAGACATTAAGGTAGTTTCCCACACGATTGAAGAAAACGGTGTCCGATTGAAGATGAATATCATTGATACTCCAGGCTACGGCGACCAAGTCAACAATGAAAAGTGCTGGGATCCTATTGTCAAGTACATTAAGGATCAGCACTCTCAGTACCTTCGCAAAGAGCTCACTGCTCAACGTGACCGTCACTTGCCCGATACTAGAGTCCACTGTGTTTTGTACTTTATTCAGCCTACAGGTCACGGCTTGAAACCAATCGACGTTGTTGTTTTGAAAAAATTGACGGAAACTGCCAACGTTGTGCCTGTTATTGCCAAGTCTGATTCCTTGACACTTGTCGAGCGCGAATCGTTTAAGCGCCAGCTCCAGGAAGAGTTTGCGTACCACAAGTTGAGATTATACCCCAACGACGCTTATGAAGAATACGACGACGAGGACCGTAGAATCAACCAGCAGATCAAGCAGATGCTCCCCTTTGCCATTGTTGGGTCTGAAAAGACAGTCATGGTCAACGGCAAAGAGGTCCGTGGCAGAAAGCATCGTTGGGGCGTTATCAATGTTGAAGACGAAACTCATTGTGAGTTCCCACATTTGAGAAACTTTTTGATTTCTACTAGACTCCAAGATTTGATTGAAACTACTGCCCATATTCATTATGAATCTTTCCGTTCAAAACAATTGTTGGCTTTAAAGGGTAATTCTAATAATAATAATGGTGCTGCTGCTTCTTCTTCTACAGCTGCTCAAAAACAACAACAACAACAGCAACAGCAACAACAACAACAAGTTCCTCTTCAACATCCTCAACCTCAAATTGCTTCTCAAACTCCTTCTCAAACACCAAGCATTCATGAACAACAATTACATCAAGCTCAAATCCAAGCTCAACAACAAGCTGCTATGAGAGCAAGTTCTCAATCTGCTTATTCTAATGGAAAATAAGTTTTGATTCAAAATTACCCCCCATTTTATATTGATTGATTGATTTAAAAAAAAAATAAAATAAAAATAAAAAAAAAATGTTTTAGATATGGAGTTTTATGTTGATGATTTTAGTTTTTTTTTTTCCAAAATAAAAGAAAAAGGTTTGTTTTATTATTATACTTATATATACTTCTTTTTTTTTATTTCTATATATATACCTTTTTCTGCAGTTTTTTTTAATAAATAATAATAGTAATAGATGATAATTTTTTATATCAATTATCACTTGTTCGTTTTGTTGTTTTTTCAAAAAAAAAAAAAAAAAAATCTAAATTGAATTGAAACTAATAATTACAAAAAAAATATATATCTATAGAATATGTTTATCGACCATAAGCCAAAATAACTTTCTTTTCTTTCTTCTTTTTACCTTTACGATCTTCATTATTATTATTATTAATAGGAGCTCCAATAACAGTTCTATTTGGTGCAGAAAGTCCAGTACTTGGACCAATAGATGGAGAAGATGAAGAATTTCTTGCTTCTCTTAAAACTCTAGTAGGTCCATGTAAATCTGTAGAAGATCTTGAATTGATTTCTCTAATAGGTGTAGCAATTAATGGAGCTTTAATATGAAGTTTTGGAGCTGCTGGTAATGTTGGGAAATCTGTTCCATTATTTGATGATGATGATGAAGAAGAAGATGAAGATGATGATGAAGTAGAAGAACCAACTTTGGTAGTATAATTATAATCTTTTAAAGATTTAGTAGTAGCCTTTTCTTTATTCTTTTTAATTACTGCTGCATTGGTTCCTCTAATTAAAGGTTGAGAAATCGATGAATATGTTGTAATACGATTATTAAGTGATGATGATGACGATGATGATGAAGATGATGCAGGAGGATTAACTGGTCGATATGGTTTTCTGTTACTAGGTGGAAGAGATGGGAATGCTGATGTTTCTTGCGTTCCATCCATTAATGCTGCTGCATTTTGTGCCACCCTTTTAGATACTGGCCCTGTTCTCCAGGCACCTGATCCCATACCGTTTACCAAAGTATTCTTGCTGACATTTTTGTTACTGGAATTAGATCCGGCATTTAGACCCATGGCAATGTTTGGCAACTGTAATCGGAGCCTGTATTCTTCCCATGCCTTGTTCAGTTCCTTGACCTTGGGCGTGTTTGTTATAATGACCTTACTAAACCCAGTGATAACAGCTTCAAACTCTACAATAGTGAGCCCTGGGAACAGCTGGTTGTACTCTTTAATCAAGTTGTATGCAGTTATTTCTCCATTCAAAAACCGGTCATTCAATGTTGAAAACTGAGTAAATTTGATGGGATCATCCTTGACAAGAATTCTCACACGATCGTTTAATCTTCGGTTGGCCACTTCAATCATTTCTGGTGTCACTTCCCAATCTGCACTAGCAACTGAAGTTTTTAAATTTGAAAACTGGTTAACAACTGAGCCCAAGGCAGGGAATGCATCAGTAGAGCCTGGTGCTGAAGAAGAAGAAGAAGGGATAGCAGTTGATGAAGAGGCAACGGGTTGTGTGTTGTTTGTATTAACAGTGGATAACTGAGATCGGTATCTTCTATTGTTACGAGGTTCACTAACTGGTTGAAAATCAAGAAGAATCTTTTTGTGATGTCCATAGACTTCTGGATGAGTATCTCTTTGATGCTTTAAAAGCTCTGCCTCTGTACCAAAAGCAATAAGCTTACTTTCAGAACAAATTGGATGAGTACATGGATAATGTTCCTTGTGAAGATGCTGCTGGAGTTGTTCCATGTTTTTAAGAAATCTACCTTTTTTACCCAAACTGTCACAAACAAAACAATATTCGTGATCCTTTTTCAAATGCTCGGTTCTCTCATCAGCAGAGTAAAACGAAATATTGCAGTAGTCGCACTTTGGGTGGCCAAAAAACCCACGAGAGGGATCACCAGACTTGTTATGTTCCTTCAAGCCCTCTGTAGTAAACAGTTCAAATTCTACCGAAAACCGTTGCTTTTTGTGTTCTACACACAGCATACAAAACTTGAGGTGGTGAGTTTCTTGTACGTGTTTAATAAGTCCGAGCCATCCGCCGTCTTGTCCTGCAACAAACAAACAATCTTTGTATGGACAGCCAAAGTTGAGCAATCTGGTACAGTTTTGAAAAATAGATTCCTCGTCACATAAAATGCCATGAGAGAGATCGTCCAAGGATTCAATAGCTCCTGGCCTCAGCTCATCAAAAGTTCTGTCTTTCTTTGTAGTAACAATGACATTTTCACGAACCGTTTTACATTGCGAGCATTTGTCGTCGTTCATATGAACACGCAAGCGGAGAGCACATTTGTGGCAAGTTACGTGGTTGCAAACAGAATAGACTGAGTAGTAGTGAATAGGATTTGCACAAATTTCACAAACATCTGCATTTGGATCATTATTCTCATCGACTTCGGGGTAATATACATTTTGTCCTAAAACAAAAAAAAAAGTTAGCAACTGAAATTTTTTTTTCTTATTTAACTAAATTAATAGAGTATACTTACTTCCATTATTTGAACGATTGTTGTTTACCTTTCCTTTACCCTTTGGCTTTTTTGGAAGGTTTGAAGATGTATTATTATTGGTTGAATTGGATCCATTATTGTTATTATTGTTATTAGTTGGTCTTTTTGGTCTGGGTTTTCCAGTATTTCCTTTATTTTGTCTATTATTATTAGACTTGTTGTCTGATGACATTGATGAATATGCTAAAGTTTGAAATATGTGTGTGTGCTGTTTCTTTTGTTTTTTGAATTATTTTAAAATGATTTGATTATATTTCTAAGAATGTTTTTTTTTTCGATATTTAAGTAGAATATGCTAGATTGTTTTTTAAATCAATTACAGATGAGGATGAATCAAGAAAATGGTAATTTTAAAAAAAAAGTGATTACAAATGATCAGTGTTGACTCACTGAAAAGTTTTTTTTTACCAAGTGTTGTTGTTGTAGGTAGTAAGGAGAGAGAGAGAAGAAGAAAAAAATTATTTATTATACAAATCTTTTTAGTAGGTGATTGGGAAACAATCAACGTTCTAGAATTTACACAGGGAGTTTTGCAGTAACAAAAATTAATTTCATATATTACAGGTATTTAACTTGCACAAGAATTTGGAAAAAAAAAGTTTAGCAAAAACCTTTTTATTATCTGTCAATAATCTTTTGGGGAAACAAAAAAAAAAACGTTTTTTTTTAACAGACATAAAAAGATCTCGGAATAAAAATAATAATAGTAAAAAAAAAATTTAATGCGATATCTAGATTTAAAGTATAATTAATATATGATTTCAGTTTTTCTTTTTTTTTATATTTAAAAATACTATCGTGAGTCGTTAAAGAATAGAGATTTATGATTTGATTTTGTTCATTTTTTTAATTAAACAAGATGAAGAGAAGGAGACAAACAAATTATTTTTTTTTCTTTTGTATGAATTAGTAGAATTTGATGAATGGATAAATTAATGTTTAAATGGTCATATTATTAGAACATATAAAATGTCTAAAACTTTTGGTCATAACCTCTGAAAGGATTGGCCTTGTTCTCCTTAAGGATTTCATTGGAAGCTTCTTGCCATTCTGGAGTAAAGGTGTGACCTGGACCTGGAGTGAAATATCTGAAGGCACCAAAGAGAGCACCGGCAGCACCAATGACAAGGACAACACCCTTGAAGATTTCAGAGACTTCACCCTTTGGATGGATTGGCTTACGTGGGCCCCAAGTACCGTAAGAGATGTACCAAGCAGCACGCTTTTCGTTAGGGGTGAGTTCAGTCCAAGGACCCTTTTGTCTTTCAGCAAGTTGGGAGATGATGTCTTCTTGTTCATCAGCTGGCATAGTTTCCCAACGAGATTCAAGATCAATGATGGTTGGTGTAGAGATGGCCTTGGTAGAGGCAGCACGGGTGGTAGCACGGAGAGCGGCACGAGCAACTGGCATAGGTCTAATTGATCTCAACATCTTTTTTTTTAAAAAAAAATAATATAAAAGTTAGTAAATTTGTTTAAAGGAGTTGAAAAAGATTTAAAAAAATATGAATTTAAAGGAAATCAAGTGTATATATAAGATCGAGATGAATGTAATGTATCCAGTAGTAATAAGGGAATTGGAAAACGGGATGCGGGCATTGAAAGAAAAAAGTCACACCATATAAAAATTTTCGTACGAGTGTGGACCAATCTTGTTTAAACAGAAAAAATAGAAAAACAAAAACAGAACCAACACAACTATGAAAGATCTTCGAGAAGAAAGTAAATAAACAAAAGCAATTGAATGTCTGTTTTATAATTGAGTTGGAGATTCTGGAGATATAGAGAGAGTAGTATGTAGATATGCTGAGTAGAGGGCGTTTGTTTAAACATGACAAGTATTGAAGAAATTCGTGGCTGTTAATTGGCTGAGAGGTTGGGTTCCATACATTGATATTTTTTTTACATAACTGATTTATTTTTAAACTAAAAGAACACAAACTGATTTTAAATGCTGATTTTATTTTTATACTTACTTTTAAAAAGGATTGACAATAAAAGATTGATAAAGGTTTATTTATAAAGGTGTTTGATGAAGAGTTGGAAAAAAAAAAAGTGTTTTTTGGTTCTTTATGAAGATTTCAAAAGAGAAAAAGGAAAAGAAGAGAAAAGAAAGGGAAGTATTAAAAAAAAAAAAATTCAATAGGAAGAAAAAAAAAAAGAATGTACTAAAAAATGTAATGTAACAAAAATGTTAATTAATATATGGTGATTGAATAAGGTGGATTATAGGAAGTTCTAGCCAATGGCATGACGTGAAATACAAAAAAGTAGAAAGATCAAAAAAAAAAAAATAATCACATTATTTTTTCATTTAACTTATTACAAATGATTATAGATATATTACGTGATGTTTGTTTTTAGAACAATGACGAACAAAATGAAATTATGACACTTTTTATATAAAATGTAACATCTTTTTAAATTCTGCTTAGGTAAGTAAGCAAGTACGAAACAAGAAGTTGTCTACAACAAGCTTATATAATTGTTTTATATATACATATAAGGGTACAACATAACAATCTATAGAGACATAATGTCACTTTTTTAAACTTGCTAAAATGTCCATCCAATCTAGATAACAAATAAATACATTTAAAGATCTCTTTGTAAAAAAAAAAAACAATTACAATAAAAGGGATGATAATAAAACATTGAAGATAACAAGAAGAAGATTATCATTATTATTTATTGAATTGAACAAAATCCATGTTCATATACCTTATATATATAAAATATACGGTTAATCCTTTTAATTTTTAATATATAGCAAATATCGTCTACACAATGTGGGTTTTAAAGAAATTCAACTTTCCTCCAAAGAATTTAAATTGATTTAATAAAATGTTTCAAAATAAACAGCAATATAATAGAACTTAGTAGGGTAGTTTGAATAACAAACAATATTTCGAGGTACATCTAAAATTCAATTACTGTTAGATCTGCTTTCTTTAGTTTTATCTAGTATACAAAAAAAAATGTTTATTTTCAATTGCAATTACACAAGAATAAAAATTAAAATAGCAATATATATAGTTATGGAACTTTAAAGAATATTTGTAATGATCATGATGATCATAATAATTTGCCACATTAGATATTTATTTACCATTGGATATTTATTTGAGTGCCACTTTATAGAGAGAGCGAGAGTATGATGAATGATGATGTGTTTTTGGTGTTGTTTTGAATGTTCAATTTTACTATGCACTATGGAGTCTGTGTGGGTGTGAAAATCCCAGTTACCCGGCCTTTCCAATAAGAACATTCGTTTTGACACACTGAAAAATAAAAATAAAACCTCCCCTTTTGTGTCTTTGCCTTTCTTTTTTTTTTTCCCTTTTTCTTACTTTAACACAACCCAGGTTTTTTTATTTTCTCTTCTTTCTCTTTCTCTCTTATACACACTCACACACACATTCTCTCTGTACTACTACTAATAAATCATTTTTTAAATTCAACTAAACCTCCTCTTTTCAAAAAAATTATCATCACCATTCAAGTATTTGAAAGAAGAAACGAAATAAAAGAAATCATTTAGAATATTAATTATTTTCTTTTTTTTTTTGTTTTTCCCTTTTTTTTTTCCCTAAATAACTTAAAATCTTATTAATATCAATCAATAATTATTCACATATTTCTTTATATTATTATTATTTTGGTGTCTCGATATTTCACATTCTTGTTATATCTTTATTGAAACCTCTTCAAGTAACAGATTTGAAAATAAGAAAAGAAATAAATCGGCTCTTAATTTCCCCAATAACAACAGCATTATTAGCAGCATTAGCAGCAGCAGCAACAACATAATAAAAACCCAATTCCTATTTAATAATCATTAATTCCTTTCTGTTATCTCTTTTCTCCCCTTTTTTTTCTTAAAACATTTTCAAAATTCAGTTCCCTTATAGTTCTTCGCCACAGTCTTCTCATTTGAGAGACTCAAACGCTTCGTCTAATCAAACGCCGTTTTCTTTGACTAATTTTAACTCTACAAGTCCTTTGTCGAATCTACCGCCTACGTCAAATAACTTATTCAATACTTTAACACATAATAACAGCGGAACATTATCATCATCATCATCAGCAAACCAACAAACTAATAGTAATAATATTAATAACAATAATAGCAATTCAATGAATTCAGCAGTACCTATAGATATATCTTATCAACGTAATAACCAGTTCAACTCGAGCTTTGGTCCATCTCAACAAAAGTTTCGACGAGAATCTATGGCCCACTCCCAAGGAATGGGTGGCATCAGCTGGGGTGGAATGTCTGTAGGATCATGGCTACGTGATGAGTAAGTTATCCTTTTTCTTCCTTTCTTTTTTTTCTTTACAATGATTTCATTTTATATATATATTCCCTCTTGTAAGTGGCAGGCATTTTATACCTCTTTTTTATTATTACTATTACAAGAAGAGGATATATATATTCATTTTATTAATTGATCAACCACCACCATCATATTATTATTATTATTCAACTTGCCTTCTTATTTAACTCGGCTTTCTTCTTTAACAACAATCATAATAAAAACATCTCATATTTAAATTACAACAACAACAACCAAAGGGCAAATATTGATTCTCGGTGCCTAGTAATAATAATAATAATTAATGAAGCAGCAATAGCAAGGTTTCTTTTGGATTTTTATATATATTTTTTTGACAAAATTACCCTTTCTAGATGTACTTTTTGGTTACCCATCAGTTCGGAAGCCTCAACGCTTTGTCATCAAAAATAAAAAAAAAGAAACCCGTTGCTTAGTCACGTTATTTTTCTTTGTCTATATACCTAAAATGAACCATTTATTGGGAATTTACTATCATCATCGTCATCATCAAAGTATATACTAACTTTTTATCCGCTTTCTTGGTATTTTTATTTTATTTTTGTAGGGTAATGTTTCATAATGCTCCTCCTCCTCCAGTAAGCGTTTCACCTGTTCATTCATCTTCATATCTACCAAACTTGGAAGCAGATTTTTGTAAAGATTATAGTTGTTGTGGTTTACTACTGCCAACGCTACACGACTTGCTAAGGCATTATGAAGAAGCACATATATCACCGTCGCCTCCTATAGAGCCGCCCGTGATCCGCCGGATGCAAGAGGTTGAGGCTGTTTCTACAAACGAGGTATTTGTATCCCCAGACTCATCTAATGCCGGCACTCCAATGGCCATTATGGATGAAGACGAAGACGAAGAAATGTGCATTGATGATCCGGCACGCCACCTATATGTCATTGAAAGAGACGACCACAAGCCGTTTAAATGTCCGGTTATCGGATGCGACAAAACATACAAGAACCAAAACGGATTAAAATATCACAGAATACACGGCCACCAAAATCAAACATTGCATTTAAATGAAGATGGAACTTATAGTGTAATTGATCCGCTATCCAATGAACCATACCCAGAGGGTGTTGAATTCGAAAAGGACAAACCATATCGATGTGAAGTTTGTGGCAAACGTTATAAGAATTTAAACGGTTTAAAATATCATCGTGGTCATTCTACTCATTAATTCTTTGTTTTTTTTTTTTAATATTATTATTTCCTTCTTTTTCTAGTTTTTCAATATTTCTAGTTTTTTTTAAAGGTTTGATTGATTCTTTTTATCTCTTTTTTTTTTTCCCTCAATGTTTTATTAGTATGTTTTTTTTACATACATTTTCTTAATCACGAAGACAATCGGCCTTGTTTTTTTCTTTTACTACAGAATTCAATTTGTTGATTAGTGAACGAAAGAAAAAAAAGAAAAAGAAAGAAAACTGGATTTATAATAGTAATAATAATTGACCTTTTTTTTCATTTTGAAACAATTTGAAAAAAAAAAGAAGATACAATTTGATAAAAAAAAAAAAGGAATATATTTAATTGGCAGGAACTGGTATTTCCTTTATCTTGATTTGAACAACAACAACAACAATAAAGAAGGATAATCTAATATCCTTACTTTGGAATACAAAAAAAAGGTCTTATTGATGGTTTATTAATTTTTTTTTATTTCTTTTAGTTTTATTTTTATTTTTTTTTCAAAAAAAAAAGAATTGTGTTTGTATTTGGTTTTTTTGTGTTTGTTATTTTTTTTATTATTATATGCATTTTTTTATTTCAATTAAACAAAAAAAAAAGAATTATAATATAGTATAGTATAGTAGTTATTAAAAAAAAATGAAAAAAAAGATTTTATTATCAATTGGTATTGTAAAGTTTTGTTGATAATCAAATGTAGTAGGTAGGTAGGTAGGATCTTCTTCTTTTGCTTTGTTTCCATCAGATGTTGAGAAGAGGTTTTTTTTACTATGGAGAGAGAGGGATTATATCAATTTATCTATCAGTATAGTAAATACCAATACGAGACAGCCCTTTTTTCTCTGTAACATATTTTGGTTATCAAAAATTACATTACACACACTCCCCATATCTCTCTCTCTCTTTCTTTCTCTTTCTATCTGTATCTTTTTTTTTTTTAAACATAAATTCAAACTAAAACTTTAAAATTAATGTATACTATACAAATGTATATTACAAGAAACTCTTTTTTATCTGTATATAATAAAGACAACAAAAAATAAAAAACTTCTTTAGTTTTCTTCTTATCTGTATAGCAAATACGATAGATAATCAAAAACAATATTAAAAAACTAAGAATCTATCATTCATCATCATCATTAATATATCTAAAATATATATATTACATACAAAACATTATTTATATATATAAAATTACTCTCTATAATTTATTTTGATTTACTCCCATTCAACAGTGGCAGGTGGCTTAGAAGTAATATCATATGTAACACGAGCAACACCTTGAACCTCATTAACAATTCTCTTTGAAACATTCTTCAAAAATGCAGCCTCAAAAACATACCAATCAGCAGTCATGAAATCAGTAGTCTCAATGGCTCTCAAAGCAATGACTTGCTCATAAGTTCTTTGGTCACCCATAACACCAACAGAACGGACTGGCAACAAACAAGCAAAAGCTTGAGAAATCTCATTGTAGATACCAGCCTTGCGGATCTCTTCAATGAAAATGTGGTCAGCCTTACGAGCAATTTCCAACTGTGATTCTGTGATTTCTCCAAGAATACGGATAGCAAGACCAGGACCTGGGAAAGGATGGCGCCAAACAAGTTCGCTAGGAACCTCCAAAAGCTCGCCCAACTTGCGGACCTCATCCTTGAAAAGCTCTCTCAAGGGCTCAATAAGCTTGAGCTTCATGTTTTCTAAAAGACCACCAACATTGTGGTGAGTCTTGATGGTTTGAGAAGGTCCCTTGAAAGAAATGGATTCAATGACATCTGGGTACAATGTACCTTGCAACAAAAACTCAATCTCGTCGCCAGACTTGGGTGTAATCTTGGCTGCCTCTTCTTCAAAAACTTCAATAAAGGTATTACCAATAATCTTTCTCTTCTTTTCGGGATCAGTGACACCCTTCAACTTGCCAATAAACAAGGCTCCGGCATCAACAACTGTCAAGTTGATTCCAAGACCGTCGTCCAAAGCCTTCTTGACGTTTTCTGTTTCGTACAATCTCATAAGACCGTTGTCAACGTAGATGGCGTGGAATCGGTCGCCAATGGCACGCTTCATAATGGCGGAAGCAACTGTGGAATCAACACCACCGGAAACAGCACCAATGACTTCGGCTGTAGGACCAACAAGAGCTCTAATACGCTCAATCTCAGTGCCAATAAAGTTTTCCATCGACCACTTTTGTTCAGCCTTGCAAATATCGACTGCAAAGTTCTTGAGCAACTGCTTGCCCTTGGTAGTGTGTGTAACTTCTGGGTGGAACTGGATACCGTAAATTTGAGAAGTTTCATGAGCAATAGCGGCGTATGGAGAGTTGCTGGTAGTAGCAACAACCTTGTATCCAGTTGGCAAGGCAGACAACTTGTCGCCGTGAGACATCCATACTTGGAAGTGGTCAATGTCGGCAAACAATGGACATGTAGGGTCTTGGACTTCAATAGTGGCATTACCGTATTCGCGGTGGTCTGCTGCTGAAACACCCTTGCCGTTGATCCAGGCAAGCTCTTGCATACCGTAGCAGATACCCAAGATTGGAACTCCCAAGTCGAAAATGGCATGGTCGACGTGTGGTGAGCCCTCGGCGTAGACAGAGTATGGACCTCCCGAAAGAATAATTCCCTTGGGCTTCCATGTAAGCTCAGCAATCTTTTGTGTGCATGGAAGCATTTCGGCGTAAACATTAAACTCTCTTAATCTACGAGTGATCAAGTGAGAATATTGAGAACCGAAATCGAGAACCAAAATGGTATCAAAAACGTTTGAAACTTCAACTGGTTTAGTCATTATTGTTGTTGTGTATATAGATTAATTTGAAATAAATAAACTAAAAAAAAATTTTTTTTATTTGAATACAGTTCAAAGAAAAAAAACTGATCAAAAAAAGGGAGTTGAATGAAAAGGGATTTGGTTGTTGAAAAACGAATCAATCAACTCAAAGAAAAAAAAACAGGAAAAAAAAAAAAAAGAAAAATCAAGGTTTATATAAAATAAATTTTTTTTTTTTTCGTTGACTCTTTTTTGATATCGGGAAGAAAAAAAAAAAAAAGTAGAAAATTTAACCAAGGGTAAGGGAATCCGCGGCACAGCCGTACGTCAACGGTTACCCTGTTTCTGATTTCTACTTTCTACATCTCATCTCCATTCAACGTTCCTTTTGAGTATTTGACAATGGACTAAAAAAAAATCAGCAGTCCTACATCGTTTTAAAAATCATATAAAAAAGACATTGATACCCCATCTTTTTTTCATCTTGTTTATATTATTAATTATAAATAAAATATCTCTTAATTATATACAACTATGGTCGACCTTACATGGAAATCAGAATTTGATTATTCAGATTTGACACCCGTCAACATTTCAGAACAACCAAATGCTTTGGCAGAAATTCTCTACTCAGATGCCTATAAAGAGTCAATGGGATATATGCTTGCTCTTATGGCCAAGTCTGAGTACTCTGCTCGAGCATTAGCAGTTGTCAAATCTGTCATTGAACAAAACCCTGGCCACTACACTGCGTGGCATTACCGATTAGAGATCCTCAAGCACAAGGGTAAAGAGATAATTCCCAAAGAGAAGTGGTTACTTTATGCTTCAGAGCCTGAATACGAAGAAGAAGATGAAGAAGATAAAGAAACAAAAGAAGAAGAAGATGATCCCGTTGTAAAGGAACTCAAAAGTAAAAGCGAAAGCAGTCTTGTTATTGTTGAAGACTATCAATGGTTAAATAATATGACAATGAACCATGCTAAAAACTATCAAGTCTGGCACTACCGACAACAATTGATTCCAATGACTTGTGCTCCTGAAGGAAGTTCTTCTGATGCTATTGGCACTCAATTGTTTGCGTTACACTTTTATTATCAATTAGAACGATTGATTATTGAAATGATTTTCAGTGAGGATGCCAAAAACTATCACGCTTGGTCTCATCTTGTTTGGTTGATGAGTTGGGATTCTATCAACATTGTCACAAACATTAAATCATTATTTGGATCAGATGATGATGAAGATGATGATGAAGAAGACGAAGAAGAGGAAGAATTGGATACTGGATATCATGTTAGCCCAATAAATGTTCAAACTGGTCAATTGGATATTGGAGCTTCTGGCGAAATCGATTTTATTGAAAACCTTCTTTATATGGATGTCTACAACAATAGTGCTTGGTCATATCGTCATTTCATTATTCAAAAGCTCCTTGCTCAAGAACCAGAAGAACTACAAGCAAAGCTACGTCTCCACGAGTTTTTGTTTTTGAAATTTTCTATTGCAAAAGCTCCTCAAAATGAGTCTCCTTGGAATTATGCTCGCAGCATTTTTGATTTAACTGACAAGAACTTGCGAGCACAAAACCTGGACTACTTGACTGTTTTAATAGAAGATTATGTTCCATTTGAGCTTACTAATACTGCAATGCCTACTACTGCTGTCTCAAAAGAAAATGAAGAGATTGAAGAAATTATTGAGTCAAATTCAACAGAAATAATTTTGAAATCGACTCATGCTCTTGAACTCTTTGTTTACATGAACTCGGTAACTATTGAAGATTCAAAAGAACCAGAAAAACAGGCCCATTTAGTTAAAACTGCTTTGGATTTACTTACAAAGTATGTCCCAATTAGGAAAAGTTATTGGTCATTTTTACAATCTCAATTTGATTCCAAAATTAACAATAATGACGATGATTCTTCTGGTTTGAATAATTCTTTAAAAAATTTAGAAATAAAGGCCTAATAACGACCAATCATATTATTAATGTTTATATTAAAGAACAAAAAAAAAAGCAAGAAATTTTTATACATATATATATATATATTTCAATTCCGTGTTAATAATAATAATAAAGCAAAGAAAAAAAATATAAAAAAAAAACGTAACAATGCAAAAAGAAGAATTCATACACCCTAAAATAAAAATCATTAACAGGGGAACAAAAGTAAAAGAAAAAAAAATAATACAAATTCTATCAAAAAAAAAATTAAAGAGGAATTTCGAAGGTTTTAGAATATTGTTGCATAATTTCCCAACTAATTGAAGTACCTCCACAGACAACAACAACAATAATATCGTCAGGAGTCAAGTTTGGTAAGACTTTGTTGATTTTCTTAGTGTATAATGGAGACAAAGCAGTACCACAAGCAGCTTCGACCATGACCTTGTGATCGTGAAGAAAGTTAATGCATGCTTCAGCAGCTTCTTTATCAGAAATGACTACTGAATGGGTTTTCAATAAAGGCTTCTTCTTCATTTCGGTTTCTGCTTCTTCTTTGTCATTCTTTTCAACAGTTGACTTTCCACCGGCTGACTTGTATGAAAGTTTGTTCATGGCATAATCAATAGTCTCTCTAGTAACAGACTTTGTAGACAGTGAAGTAGCAATGGTTTGGGGCTTGAGAACTTCGACTTGTTCTCCTCCCCTTTGAATGGATTGGTTGAGGGTGCAACATCCCTCTGTTTCAACAGCAAGAATTGAAATTTCTTCTTTGTCATCATTGTCGTCCTCACTCTTTCCCAATAATGATGTATATTTGGATAAGCTTTGGACAATGCCGTTGTAGAGACCACCTCCACCAACAGAGCATACAACAGCTCGTGGAAGAACCAAGCCTCGAGTTGGCTTTTTCTTGGACAATGGGTTAGCAGCAACACTGCTGCTTAAAGACAAGGATGATGGAATTGGAGAAGGAGGGAGAAGAGAGGAAGAGGTTTTGTTGTTGTTATTACCATTCTTTTGATTGCCAGAATCTTTATTGTATGGAGTAGATGCACCGCTTTGGACCCGAGTAGGAGGAGATGGAGGAGGTTGAATAACAGGGTCAGAGGAAACGTTAATAAACCCGTTTTTTTCAGCGCAAACTGGCTCTGTTGCAGGTATCTCTTCGTCATCGCTGACTGATGATGATGAGCACAGATCAAAAGTAGCGCTTTTTTCAAACATTTTTGATGGTTCTTGCATAAAGGCCTCAACATTTTTGCCATGGTTTAATTGCTTGACAATTTCATCAGCAACTGTCGAGTTTCCTTCCCAAACCAAAGGGTCGTTGTAAGGATGGCAGTAGACTGGGACTTGAGTGCAAGCTGGGATCAAGACCTTCTTAATATGCTCATCAGCTTCGGCAATGTTGTCTCCATAAACAACTACATTTGCGCCAGTCTTTTTGATTCTTTCAATCATGATGGGGTTGGACACAGTAGGAAGACAAACTGTGCATGATTGATTATATTTTTTTGCAGCGTACGCAGTAGCGCATCCAGCATTTCCTCCTGAAGGTGAAAAAAAGTGATAGTAGTTATTTGGTGGAAAAACATCAGCGTCATTTTCTCTTGTGGAAAGTGAAAATTTGTGGTTTTGGGACTTTGGAATGTTGGGGTTATTGCCCATGACGGTCTGATAGACAAGGTTTCCTAATCCTCGAGACTTGAAGGAGCCAGAGGGCTGGCATACTTCCATCTTGAGGTAGACAGAAGCTCCAGTTATATCAGATAGATATAATGAAGGAATGAGTGGAGTTTCAAGATAAGGGAGAGCAGGAGATGTTGACATTGTGTATGTGATGCGTGTAATTAAGTTGAATTAATAATAATGATAATAGGGTTACAGATAAGAAGGATAGTAGATTAAAGGATAGATATATAATGAAAACCAAGTATATATATATTTATTATTGACATATCTATTAAAAAAAAAGGAGAATAAGAAAAGGAGGGAAAAAGGTCAGATATTTATATACTTTTTTGAGGCAGAATTCGCCGAGTCTCTGAGGATTGACTTTTTGACAGAGTGAAAATGGCCGTTTTGGGGGATGGTAGTGGAGTGCGGCTGAGAGAGTGATTGCCCACGATAACCGAGTTTTCATTTTGTTACATTTTACATTTGTTTATTTATTTTTTTTTTTATAGTCAAAAAAAAAAAAAAAAAAAAAAAAAAAAAACATTTGATTGTTTTTGAGGGCTTTGTTTTGAAATCTGGCCTTTTTTTTTTAGTTAGTGTGTAAAAATCAATAAAAAAAAAACAACAAAAGTGTTCTAATCTTATCATGATAAGCAAAACAGCTCAAAACGTTTTGAGACACAAACAAAAGGATTCAAGAGGAAATTTAGCTTCATTCATACTATATCGTTATTTTATCCATGTATATATCAATTCAATTGATCATCGTTTTTTTGATTAATTAAAGCAACTAAAGTTATAGATATGAATAGTTCCCCTCTCTTTTTCTCATGATGTGTGTGGTGTGTGTGTGTGTGTGTGGCAAGGTCACCGAGATAAAGCTCATTCACTGAGTAAAAATAAAAATATACTCACAATTCAGATGGAGCAACCCGTGTCGATTACCATTCTCCAACCCGGTTCAACGGTTTACTCGGTATTTACACGGGGATACTCCAATCAGAGCCCAGATGACCCTGTTATCATGCCTAAATGTACCATGTTGTTCTCTCATTTTGGACTTGGTTCCGCACATTATCAATATCCAATATCAATATTGTTTTCTTTAAAAAAATAAAACAACATCTAGAAATGACATAAATATAATAAGGATATTTAAAATAGTGTAAACAGTACCATGCTTTTGCTCATAAACCCCCATCATCTAAACATTAAAATGATTCTTCTTGCTCGTATATTTGTATATACAATCATCTGCTCAACGACTATAGTGTATTGCTACGGTAGTATCTACCCGCAAGTGCGCAATTGTAATAACATATTTGATCAAACTCTCATAAGCTTAAATAATGACTTTCTAGAACCTTCATAATACACTTACTAAGCCTTTTTTTTTCAAAGTATAAATCTTGAATAGATCAAAATTAGTAATATGCAATCAGGTAAATAGAGAAAAAAAAAATGTCTTGGGATATAGATTCAACTTTATAAGATATATTGGCAATAGTCACTTAGTAGAACAATAGTGCATTTATGTTGTTTGTATAAATAAAGTATTTTATACCTTCAACAAGCCAATTCTTTTGAACCAGGTAAAAGGGAATCGAAATAAAAAACTTAAACTTACGTACCTGCGCCACTTTCATAACCAGTGAACAAAAACTATAATGCTTCATCCACGTCCTTAGATAACCGAAGCTGATAAGAACACAATAACAATAGGTATCACTGTATATCTTTCACAAGATCAACACCCTTACTTCTTCATTATTAATTTTTTTTGATCAAGATGAAATGAAATAAATAACAAGCATTTCATTATTAATACAATTGTAAGATATTTGTAAAGAATCTAATGCGATTTGAATCAGATAAAATTACAGAGAAAAATTTTCATTGTATATTAAATATTACAGATATATTACAGATAATCGGGACATTTACCTTTATATATTCACCGAGTCTTTAATACAGACAAACATACAATATAATGATAAAATTCTGGGCAAGAAATGCCAATAATTATTTCAATATTGTGCTATCTCAAACATAAAACTAGACTATTTAATAGACACCGGACCAGTTATATAGTAATAAAAGTACTAACCCATATGATGTAAAGCATATCAACCTTTTTTTTTTTAAAGCTTTAATTATTTTGATAATTCTTTAGTAAGAAGCAATTGAGGTACCATAACTCAGATTGAGATTATAATAAGAAGCAAATAAGAAAAAAAAAATAGTTTTTTTTTTTGAAATAAATATCTAGACTAATTCTAAAAAGTAAAAACATAAAATGCAAAAGAAACCATCTAAAACCACTAACTACAATTGAGGCTTCTTTCAATGGACTAAACACAATAAGGGAAAAAACAAAAAATAAATATGGATTTAAAAGGCTCTTAAGATAGAAAAAACTATTCTTGATTCCTTGTTTTCCGAATTTTGGTTATTTTCATCATGCTTTTTTGTCTTTTCTTGCCAATGGAATGGGCCATATCTATCAAAAGCAATCATCAATACAAAACTACAAGAGAATTAAAAAAAAGAAAATATCAATTGATTTTCTTTCTCTCAATAAAAATAACCTCGGTTTTTTCTTTTTATTTTTATCTTTCTAGGGTTTTTATTTATTTTTATTCCATAAAAATTGCTTTAAAGAATGAAACTGATAAATTTTCTTTTACTTTAAAACAAAGCCTTTATATGTCTTAAAAGCAATTATCACTTTCGATTGTGATTTTATATAAAATAATAATAGAAAAAAAAAAGATAAAAGAGGGGAATTCAGAGTTTTATTTTTTCTTTTTCAACATAAAAAAAATCGTATTTATTATTTTGTTAAAAGTCTTTTATTGAAAAAAGAAACTGGTACTCTCTGTGTTATTTTGTCTTTATTCCAATGTTTAATTTGATAATAATTTATTATTAAAATTATTTAAAATTGATAAAATATATATATGATTAGGAATCACCAGACCCAATTCACTTGAAAATATAAAAAATTAAAGGAAGAATACTAAGTGTAACTTTGTATTTGTTGTTTGCTTCGGATTTACAGATTATTAAAGTAGTTATTTGTACCAGTCGAAAAAAACAAACAAACAGTAGTAGTGCCGTTATATAATCAGATGTTCATACAAAATTGCTATTCACTGAATAGAGTTGTCATGGATGAATTCAATTCCTTATTTTTTGAATGATTGATTCGTATTTTAGTTAATCTTTTTTCCTTCATCTTAATCTTTATCTTCAGAATCAAGCTGTGCTGATTCTGTTCACGATATATTAAGTTTTTTCTTTTTTTTTTTTTTTTTTCCAAAATCTCATCTTGATGACGATTTCATCTATAGAACTTTTTTTCACAGCCTTGATCTCTTTTTCATTTTTATTAAATATTTTGATAAATTTATAAAAGTATAAATTTATTAATCAGGGTTTGATGAAGCTTTTTTGTGTTTGGGCGAAATTAGTTTATTAGCATAAACATCCTATTTTTTTTCTCTCCTCCACAGCCTAGATTCGTTACAGATAAAAGTAAATGCCCACTTATTGAAAAAAAGAAACAAACAAAAATGAATTTAATAATTATAAGCTTTTGATTATAGAATCTTTTTTACAAATATTTTTATATATAATTGATAATATTTCTCTGTTTTTATTTTTATTTTCTCTTTTTATTTTGTTTCTCTTTAGATAAATTTCTAATCAATTTCTTATCATTGTTATATATAATTTCAATCTTTTCTCACAAGTTAATTCATTCCAATTGAGGTTTCATTAAATATGAAAACTTCGTCAAAAGTTTGCTCATCAACTCCACCAGCTAATGGAAACATTGCTTCACTCTCTACTGAGTTGGATCAAACAATGTACTCTCAAAGTGGTGCAAAATCAGATCCAGAAAGTTTGATCGATTCATCAATAATGACAAGTATAAACAACAAAACATATCTACCACAGTTACCAAGCTCTGACATCGTTATCAATCCAGTTATGGAAAATATTAGTCAGACAGATAATATCAGTTCTCATTTTTATAACTTGTCTTCACAGCAACAGCCATCGTTGACTGTTTTAACATCTTCAGAAACCAATGGTGTTAGTAACCGCCAATCAGCATTAAGCTCCACCAACCCCAGTTTTGACCAACAAACAAACGAAAACCTTATCTCAAGACAACAACAATATGTAAACATACAAAGTCACCCAACTGGCGTTCTCAACACAGAGTGTGACTATACTTTTGTGGGGTCTACCGTTGCTCCTATTGATTACTTTTCACTTTATCAAAAGGCCAATGAAATTGATTCATTTAATAATAACAATGTTTTTTCCTCGTCACTTGATAGACAGTTGACCAACCAGTCTTGGCTCAGCATTGCGTCGTCATCAACTGATATTATGGATGTCCAAGATAACTATCTCATGGATAGATCGGGAACTACAAGCTCTGTTATCTCACCAACCTGTGCAGAGTTTCCTAAAATGTTTGTCCAAACCAATAATAATGTGTCGCCATCGTTCCCCACAGACGTTGGCCAACAAGCCCTTCCTTCTCAATTTTCTGCACACTGCATGAATTCTCCAAACAGTTCTTTTGTGTTTCTTCAAAGTCAATACAAAGACCAAGCCATGCCAGATACAACTAGTAATTTATTATTACAACAGTATCAACAGCAACAAAATCAGTTGAGGAAAAGGCAATTGGATGATGAAGCCATTTCTCCAAAAACTGTTTCCAATATGAATAAATCAAATCCTGAATATATTATTGATGAAAATGGAATTCCTCAATCATTTTCAGCAAACAATCTAAACAATGAATTGACTTCATTGTACACCAATGTTCAATCTTCAGTAATTCCAGACTTGGCCAAAAATGAAACCAAAAAGTCTCGACATACTAGAAAAAAATCCACCAAAGATTCCTCATCATCAAGTTCTTCTTCTTCTTCTTCTTCCAATTCAAGTACATCTTTAACTTCCTCAACTCTTGACAAAGTCAATACTACCACAGCAAAAATTTCAAAACCAGGCAATTCTTTTTCTTCTGTTTTTTCAAAGAAAAAACCAGACACAATCAAAGTTTCCAACTGTACTCATGCAACTCCAAACGCATCCAATCAGGGCTGTCTTGTAAAGCTTCAATGTCCAAAGTTTGCAGAGGGTATCAAATCGGATGCAACTTTTGGGTTTTTCAATTTCCGGAAACAAAGAGCTTGGAAACGTCAAGCAAACAAGTCTTCAAAGAATGGTAATAAAGATGCTAAATCAGCAGCATCTTCATCCACTGCAACAACTAAAAAGGCAAAAAGTGAATCTAATATAGCTGCAATGTCAAAATCTCAAACTTCATTAGAACCTGATTCTTCTTCTTCTTCATCGTTACCTGAAAATTCGGGAGTACAGCAACAACATACTTTAAAGTCTCAGAATTCTGAAACCGAAAAACCAACAACTCATCGTAAAGCCCAGTCTTATTCTGTTGGTCAATATGCTCCTCATGAATCATTATTAACCTTTGATAATGTATATGATCCAAATAATACCAACAATAATACTAAATCGACCATTGTTCCTGATATTCAACTTGGTAGTAGTAGCACTAATTCTTCCTCCAACTATTATGAGGCTGGTGGGTATATCCCAATGATTACTACCGAGTTTCCTATACAGCATCCAGAATTAAATCTACATCAACAATCCAATCCTGCTGCATTTTTAGTCACACCTTCATCATCCTCTGCTCCAAAACCAATTTCAAATATTCAAAACAACAATAATCCACCAAAAATATCTACTACTACTACTGATGAAAGTGGTAATAATATGAAAACATATGAACAACATAATTTGGAAAACCTTCCTCTTGATATGGGTCTTTCAATAACTCTTCCAGCCACATTTTACGATCCTGTCAATATGACAATGACTTCTGAATGTCCTGTAAATACAACCAATATCAAATTTACTCCTTCTCCATCAGATAATAATGAAAATGATAACAATACTAATCATAGCGAAGAATCTCTTTATGAAACTTTGAGCTCTATAAATATTGATGCTTTAATAACATCTTCTTCTACAAAAGAAACAAATAATAAGGTTGATGAGGAGGACTGAGTAAGTGGATTGTTTATAATAGTTATTTTATATAAAATACTTTCTTTGTAATTAAAAACAAAATATAAAGTTAAAAACTATTGATAGACTAATAAAATAAAATAAAATTATCTACGGCACGACAAAAAGAAATAAAAAATCTAATTCTATAATTTATTTATATACAAAAAAACAACAACAAAAATAATAATAACAATAATAATAATAATCTATAAATCAATCAACTATACATAAATGCAGCATTTTGATAAAATGAAAGCATTGGATTTTCTCCCTTTTTAGTAGTGGTAGCTTCTAACTCTGCCCATTGTTCCAAAAAGTCATGATGCGAACTCGTATTGATAAGCTTGTTACAAACCTTGCGATACAAGCTGGCTGCCAAATCAAAGTCTGTTGGAAACAAGATATCAAAATACCCTTGTAATACCATATATGTCTGGACTGGAATCATAGTATTATCCAAAACTGTTTGCACAACTGGCGAGTTGTATCCTGGTGTAGTATCAGGCAAGTGAGTAAAATCCGATGTCAACAGTCTGTGTTCTGGGAAAAACCTTTTCAAAATGTAAAGAAATTCAAGGTAACGAGTCGGGATATACTCTGGATCAGAAAGGTTTTCTCTAAACGGCCAGACCCAGTTCTTGAGTTTCCTGTAGTATTTTGGTTGGGCAAGGGGATGGAACCCGAGCTTGGAAACCGGGTTTGGTGGGCCTCCGACTTCTTCTCTAAGCTTTAAAAAGTTTTCGACAATGGGATCCAATTCCGGTGTATAAACTTCTTGGAAATCGCCATTGTGATCAATAACGACATACCCTTGGTATGGGACCAAAGTTTCGTTATCGTATCGGATAACGTCATGCGAAAAGTTGTCAAAGACTTCTAAAGCGATAAAGAAACATGGGTCTGTGACAAGCGTGTCCCATTCGAAAATACTCTTGTTGATGATTTCGACCTTTTCTAAATGGCCCTGAGATGAGGCCTTTTTCTTGAGGTTTTCGACTTGTTTGGATGCAAGGTTGCCGGAAATTTCAATGATTTTGTATTTTGTGCGAGAGTAGACATCTGGCTGCGCATACCGGATATAGTCCAAGATGTTTAGCATCAAAGTTCCGTTACCACCACCCATTTCGTAAATAGTCAAATCGGAGTATGGGAACAAGGTTAGTTTGTAATTGACTAAAAGATATCGGGCTAAAGCTTGGCCATAATAAGGTTTGAAAAGTTCAGTAGGTGTATGCCATAATTGCCTTGAAGAGTTACGCTTTTTGACCGGTACTTGCTTTTGTTTATTAGATGATTTTCCATTTTTACTTTGCTCTTTCATTTGAAGATCTTCTTCTTCCTCGTCATAACGTTTATATTCTTCCTTCCATGATTTCATAAACTCATCGACATCTCTGATATCTTGATAGGCAAAGGGTTTATCAAGAGTGAAAATTTCGACTTCTTTGGAAAAGTATCCGTAGGTAGGGTGGTATAAAGAATCGTCAATAAACTCTCTAGTGGCCATACGAACTTTGCGTGGACGCTCCTTATTTTTGGCAGATTTGGCTGCTGTCAAAAGTGGGAATCTTTCAAACAGTTCTTTGTTTAGATCTGTAGTATATGAGTAAGTATCAGGTAGAATGGTATAATTATGACCAAATTCATTTGAAGAAGTATCAAAAATCTCTGGCTCTCTTTTTCTTGTTTTTTGTTGCTGATTGGAATTTTTATTGCAATACTGTGCTGAAGAGTTGAACAATCGACATGACGATAAACTCAAAAGACTTTTTGAAGGCTGTGTTATTTGTAAAAAATGACGGCTGTTCCGTATTATATTCATTTTCGTGTATTAATTCAATGCGATGAAGAAAAGTCAATTCATCAAACTTTCTTGCTGAAAAAAGTAGGAAAAAAAATAATCTAAAATCCAAGTATGGCGATAGGTGAATGATGGTAGTATAACTTCATTGGGTAGAGAAAATCTTAATCTAGACTCAAGTTTACTCTAGCTTTAAAAAATATAACGTAATATTGAGACCTGTAATGGCAATTTTAAAAAAAAAAACACCAATACCTAATCAAAAAAAGTCTCTCTCTTTCTCCACAATTTAATCAGATTTGAAATCTCAAGAAATATCTATTACTTTTATTTAATGTCTGATAACTCTTCAGAGCTAAACAAAGTTAATCCAACTCGTAAAAAACGAAATTCCAAAAGAGACGTATATCGAGAACAGAATGATTCTGAGTCAAATGCCAGATCAGTAGATCAAACCGTAACATCAGAGGGTTTGTTGTCAGATCGACAAGCTTTAAACAATAATAAAAATGAATCATCAATGATGACATTTTCACAAGTTTCATTAAATAGTACACCAAAAGTTAAGTCATCTAAAAGAAACAATAACAATGAAAAACAACGAAATCCTACTACACCTATATTTCGCGTATCTAAAAGTGGCCATCACCAGGGTTCATCTACTATGAGTCCTTCATCATCAAAGAAACAAAAGATGACATCTAATCGAAACAATAAAGAATTTCTAAATGTTGTATTTAGTTCTCCATCAGTTGAAAATAACAAATCATCTTTAGTTACTCCAAACAAGTCATTAATGTCTATAGGTGATCGAAAAAAGTTGAATTATTCACCTTTCAACATAAGTGGCAGTAATAGTTTACAATCTAAAAGACAACCTTTACAGTTTTTAGTCAAGGATAGTAGTAGTAACAGTAGTCATAATAATAATAATGAAAATGCTTTGGATTTACCTACTAGATATAAAGAATTTTGGTCACCGTCACCCAAAAAAAAGTGGACTAGTTTCCAACCAGATGGACTTTCTGATTTTATTCAAGGAGCTTTATATGATATTCAACATCAAGTAGCAGGATATGAAATTAAGATTGATAAAGATCATTCAACTATTAATGATAATAGTAATAACAATAATAATAATAATGCTCCATTTTCATCAACAGCAAATAGGATTATCAAAGTTGAAAAATGTGTTAGGCTGAATAGATTTTGTTATAGAATGTTGGTTACAGATATAACGAATCAAGACAAGACAACAAAGAATACTATTGTATTGGTTGATACAATGGCCTCAAAGCAAGAACGGAATAGACGGAACAACAAGAAGAGCTATACCAAAAGCAATGAAAAAAATCTTTTTGAGACTGGTGACAGAGTGATTATTGGAAAGACATTTTATGAACTTGATGGTTTAAAATATTTCATTCATTGGAAGAAACTAGAAGATTGAGATCAATTATTATTTATACTACTAGATTAACAACAAATTTAAGTAGTAACTATTTTAATAAGTTTTTTTTTTTTTTTTTTTTTTTTTTTGATATTTGGAGTATTTGATATTGTATTAGTATACTTGTAATCTAGTATTTACATGATAGTATCTATTATTAGTTATGAAATAATTAATTTGACTAGTAACTGGCGAATAACAACAATAAATACAATAGACTCTGAATCCAAATCAAAAAGTGTTGAAAGTAATATATAATTATATGGCAATAAATGGAATTGATGGAATTTAAACATTGTATATACATGTATATAGAATAAAAATCAATTAAACTTTTTTTGTATATATGAACCTGGATATTTAAGAAAGGTAGTTGTTATAATTATTAAATAGGAATAAATATAAAACGGGTTTGTTTAGTAAGTAACTATGGAAAATTCCAATTTGGTAATTAAAGATATAATTGACTTATATATACTTTAAATCATTTGATCACGATCATGATCACATACAAATAAAGAGGTTTATTTTTTTTAAAAAAAAAGGGTTTAAGCAACAGGAGAGTGTAAGCTTTGACCTTAAAGTAAAATATTGAGTATAAAAAAACCTAAATTATGATGTCATAGAATATTAGCTAAGCAGTTACTATGAGGAATTGCACAAACCTGAATAAAAAACCCTTTATTATTTCAAACAGTATTATTATAGTACCTTTGAAAAAAAAAAAAAAAAAAACTGCCACCACTACCACCATCAGCAGCATTGCTACTGTCATTAAGTTAGCATTTTATATTAATATATAGTATAGAATATTTATTAAAACATTTTTCTTTTGCTACTTCTTTTTTTATTCATTTTCAAATCACCAATTCTTTCTTTTTCCTTAATTCAAAAGATTTCAAAAAAAAAGAGTTTTGTTGGTTAGAAAAAAATTTTAAAATTTTGGTAAGTTTTTTTTTTCTCTACTCCTCCTTTTTTTTTGGTATTACCCTTTTTATCCTTCTCCCCTGAGACACCCACAATTCTTATTATTATTATTATTATATCTACATTATTTTACAACAGGTGTTCAATCAAATCAAATCAAATCAAACAACTTTTGAAAATAAAGACTTTTTTTACATATATTCATCTTATTCTGCCTGATATCTCATTACTAAAGTACTTTTTTAAACATTTCATTATATATATATGAAATAATCAATTGTGTGCTGTTATTATAATACTATTATCATTACCATTATTAACCTCCAAAACCTTTTCAAGAATTTCAAAAAAATAAATACCATACAAAAACTCAAAATTCAAATTCAAAAATCAAACAAAAAAGAAAGATTAATGGAATATCTATAACTATTGCAGTATGTTTTACATTGTTTTTACTTGAAAAAATATATCAAATCACTAACTGAAAAAAAAAAAAAAATCAATATCCTTCTTACTTATTAGATCATCAGAAAATAATCAACAGTTTCATGATAATAAAACCTTCTCCTTTATTTTGAAAATCATTTTCATAACAACAACTTTTATTAAAACTTTTGAGATTATTTCATCTTTTTTTTTCTTTATCATCATCATCATTCATTGGCTTTTCATTTACTCTTCAACTCATTGCAGTCTCATTATAAAAATCACTGTTAATGCAAAATCCTTCAGGGAAAAGCTCGTTAATGACTTCTACAAGTCAACAACAGCAGCAACAACAACCACCACAACAGCAACAGTCACAACAACAACATCAAATCCTTTCATCTTCATCTTCTTCATCAACTTTAAAAATTCAAAATTCTACTGAAAATAATTCAAATTCACCAATACAGTCTCCTCGTCAACCTGATAATAGTAATAATCCTCAATTGAATCAACATTCTTCTCTTTACAGTACAAAGGAACAAGATGAAAATTCACAAACAAACAACTTGATGAGTAACAATAATAGTAACAACAACACTACAAAACCATCGCCGCATCATACCTATAGTCATAGCTTTGGACACATTGCATTACATCATCATCACCATCATCACAATGATGAACCAAAATCTCCTCAATTATTCTCACCAATTCCACAAAAATCTGATATACATGGTAATAACAATAAAAATATCAATGAACCTTCTCTAGAAATCTCTAGCGAACTTGCTCAAAGTAAATCTCATTCTCCACAACCTCAAAGTTCAGCAGACACTTCCCCTACAGAAGAACACACAAAAAACCCAAGTCTACAAAGGTATCGTAACAACCATATGCACCTCCATTTACACCAACAACAACAACCTGATTACTCAAAGGTACCTCATAGATCCCTCTCTCCTCCTACATTCATTCACTCGCGTCCTAGCTCTCGTGGCTCTGGGGTCAATTTTTCAAGACCTTCTACCTTTTACAAACTAGAAAACATTTCACCTTTAGACTCTCCAACAGGCCAGATCCCAATGCCCAGTAGCACAACATCAGCAACTTTTCATGGCCATCCATTGTCTCCAGCATTGCGGCAAAACTCTTTTTCTAGTTCTAATTCATCCGAAGACAACTTTTACTCTCCAGGAACTTCGCCAGTAAAGCCCGTCCATCAAGACCCACATTCTCAGAAACATTTTACTACTAGTACTAGTGCCCTGGATAATGCTGGTGTTGAAAAAAATGGCATTATATTAGACTCTTCTTTCCCTAGTCGGAACATTTCTTCCTCCTCAGCTACCACATCATCATCTTCATCATCAACTTCTTCTGTCTCATCAAAATCTTCTAAAAAAGAATTTGAAAGTGGCTCTGATCGACTGAATGCGAATGCTTCTTTTTCTTATTTACCATCATTTCAACAGAATCAACCTTTACGACGATCTTCTGACTTGTTATTAACAAGACATGCATCATTTTCAAGTTACCCACGAAAATCAGCACAACAACAACAGCAACAGCAACAACAGCAACAACAACAACAACAACAAACTCACTCAAGAAGCTTTTCAATTAGAAGAGTTGATACAAACTCTAGTTTTCAATCTCTAAATAATCAAGATCCCTTTGACGACTCTTTACAACCTCCAATAATTAAATCAGCCTCAAATCAAAGTCTTCCTGCATCACCTACCACAATATTGTACCCCCCTCCAGCACCACCACTCAGCCAAATTCGTATAGCGTCTGACCCGCTACATAATAACACTACTACTACTAATAGTAATATAACACACAATAATTTTCATCACAACTCCGATACTGCCACCACCACCACATCAACAACAAACCAATCCAACCCCACAACTACTTCGTCTTCTACACCAAACTGGCAAGCTTTCATCGCTTCACAGCAAAATATGAAACCACGTCAGCAAAGCTACTCTTCTGAATCTACAAATCAAATAGTCAGTAGCAATAGTAGTAGCAGCGACTATAAGAATAATAATGCTTCACAAACTGACACTAATACGCTTAAATACAAACAGTCTAATAATATTGATTCATCTCCTTTTAATAAAACACCAACTATGACTCCACAGCACTCTGGTCGTAGTAATCTACAAAATAATGACTCTATCCATCCCTCCTCTTCTCATAACTTAGATCCAACTTCAACAAAGTCTTCCTCCTCCTCTGACTCAATCGAACAAGAAACTTCAAGCCAAAGTATAACAATAAAATCTCAAGTAATTGACAAACACAAAAGTGTAGCTGTGCTTACAGGTACAATAGATGACATCACTGAACCAGTTCCTATGCCTCCAACAGACTATATATATCAAAATGGAACTAATGATCCATCGATATCTTCAAATACAAATAACGTCATACAAGTCTCTTCTCAATCTACTAATTCATCATTATCACCTTCAAACAAACAACAACAGCAACAACAACAACAGCAAATTGATGACAATAACGACTCTAATCAAACCAATGAAGATACAACTTTGGGACGCGAAAACAATGAAGACAAATCTTTAGTAAAACCAAAAAAGAAGCAAAAAACATGTTTTACTTGTAAACAACCAATCTCTGGCCATTTCGTTAGAGCTTTGGGCTGCATTTATCATATGGAATGCTTTTGTTGTTATGACTGTGGTACTCAATGCTCTGCAAAATTTTTCCCATTCGAGTCTCCTACTGAAATCCCAGAAACAAACAATGTTATTCCTTTATGTGAGCATGACTATTTCCGACGGCAAGATTTACTATGTTGTGTTTGTGATAGCGCGCTTAGAGGCTCGTATATTACGGCACTAGGGAAAAAATATCACGTTGAACATTTTACTTGCTCTCTTTGCTCTACTGTTTTTGGCACTGACGATAGCTACTATGAACACGAAGACAATATTTACTGCAGATATCATTACTCTACTCTTTATGCAGCAAAATGTGAAGGCTGTAAGACTGCCATTCTCAAACAGTTTGTAGAAGTATTTAGAGGTGGAAGAGAACAGCAATGGCACCCAGAATGTTATATGATTAACAAATTCTGGAACGTCATGATATCTCCTACTAAACTCAAAGTCTATGAGAATGATGATCAACTATTAATCACTAAAGAGGAAACTTTTTCCAATAACAAACAAATTACAAATGGTATTGACTTTGACAAACCTCTAGCTTCTCCCGACGCCGAAACACGAGAACGTGTCTTACAAACTGAGCAGGAAGCAGAGAAAAAGGCATTCCACATTTGGTCTGTTCTTTGTGGGTATGAAGAGGCTAGTGCTGCCTGTATTTCTGATATGCTTCAATATGCCACGTCGTCCCGCTTCAATGATGCTTTACTAGCTACTGCAAGACTAGTGGCCAAGATCGAGGTTTTATTATCTGCTATCGATACACTTGTAGCGCACATCGATCCCTTACTAAGCGCACTATCTAGCATCGAGGAAAGCACCCCAGAGGAACTAGCTGAAGAAACACCAGAATTCCTAAATCTAATGGAAATTGTTCGCAATGCTGGCTTCACTCAACTCCGTAAAGAACCAAAGACACTATGCAAAAAAATTGTCAGCTACATGTCTATTCTCTCAAAGAGCCGTGATAAAAGCATTACTGAACCGGGTCCTTCTCATGACCTGCTCGATTCAGTTACCAGTATGGCCCATTACCTAAAACTTCTTATTAGATACGGCCTTTCTAATTCCCTGCGATATGACAGAGCTTTTGAAACTGGTAATCTGGTAGTTACCTTTTTGGATAAGGTCGCAACACACGACCAAATTCCTGCAAATCCTCTCGAAACACTTTCTGTATCTGGAAAGGCTAATGATAAATGCTTAAAATGTGATGACTCGACCGAAGACGACTGTGCCATTCTAGATGACAACAAACTGTGGCATTTAGACTGTTTGGCTTGCTCAAGATGCCAAAAAGCCTTGGGCTCTATTGTAAAAGATGCTAGATATATTCCTGCTGAAAAAGCGGTAGTATGCAAAAGCTGTCTCAGACCTACAGACGAGTTTGTTGACGGATTTGTCGTCGTTACAAAACTAAATCAATTTATATATCTGGTCAAAATTGCTTTGGCTCGCCTTCAACTTGTCTTGAAAACATTTGACAAGAGAGACGCAAGCAAATCTGTAACTTCTTCTGTTGGCTCAGCAAAGCCACAACAACGTCCTCAACTAGAGTCAAGAAAATCTGGTAATGTCGTTTTGACTACTGAACCTTCTCAACCTTTATCACCATCTAAAAATCTTCACACTACTGCCAGTCAAACTTCAACAGCTAGTCACACTACCGGCTCTACGAATGCTGCTGATAGTAACTACATGACTACTTTGAAAGATATCAGAAAGCTTAGATCTACTCGTCTTAGCAAACGTCTGTCGGAATCATCCAGAAGAGCCCGCAGATCAAGGATTTTGGATATACCTGATAGTGAGCATGGCTTACTTGGCAAAAACGACTCTTCAACTTCTTTACCAAATCATGGTGAACCACAAACTCCCCAACAGATTGCCAAATCTCATTCAAATTACTACAATCCTTTGCAACAGCAACACCAACTTCAACAGATTCATCAGCAACAACAGCAGCTTCAACCACATTCAACAGCTTCTTCTATCAACCAAGGTTTAAAACCACCTTCCAGTACTGGCTCATCTTCCAGAAGAGGATCTACAAGCAAGGATGGCTATATCTTGGACGTTGTTACTTCGGGTGATGAAATGGTTTCATCTCCACCAAGTAACAAGGATAGTTTTTCCAAGCCAAGCTCTCAACAAAGATCCAACAACCAAAGTTCAGTCAGTACCGTTCCATCAGGTCCTTCTTCAGGCTCATCATTTAGTAAAGGTGGAAAGGGCAAGAAGTTTGGCGGTCCTAAGCGCAGAAGAAAGCTTACTATTGAAGAAGATCCCATCAACAACAAACCTGGATATTCTCAACTGGATAGAACCACAGATCTGCTTAAAAGTGACAAGTCTCTTATTCTTGATGATATTCCACGCATTGTTGCTGCTGAACAGGCTCGTGAACTCAGACCCAATGCATACAGACACCATCAACAAGATCGCAGTGCTGATGAGGATGTTACTGTTCAGAATGTTTCCAGAAAAAAGAGCACTGACAAGTACATTTCTGCTCTTACTCCACAGGAAAGCTTTCTTGTTCGTCATATCGCTTTGGCACTTCTTTATCCTTTGGTATCCCAATGGTACTCTATGGATGATTTGCTAGAGTTGATTGAAGTGAGAAAAGCTCCAAGTATCTGGGAAAAGTTTGGCAAAGCTCTCAATCTCAATGGCGGAGACAGATCTGCATCTTCTGATCAAAAGAAGAAAAAAACTGGCGTTTTTGGTGTTTCATTAGAGCAACAGGTTGAGAACTATGGTGTCGATTCTACTTTTGGTGTTGGACTTACTCCATTAAAGATCCCCGCCTTTGTAGATGAGTGCATTTCTGCCATGCGACAAATGGACATGTCTGTCGAAGGTGTTTTCCGAAAAAACGGTAACATTCGAAGATCAAAAGAATTGGCCACTTTAGTTGATAACAACCCAGACTATGCTGGCTTATTCACTGATGAAAATCCTATTCAGTTGGCTGCACTTTTCAAGAGATATCTTCGTGAACTTCCAGATTCTCTAATGACATTCAAGCTGCATAAACTTTGGGTCAATTCACAAGAAATATCTGATATCAATGAAAGAATTAGGTTGATGCATCTTGCTTGCTGCATTCTTCCTCCAGCTCATCGTGATGTCATGGAAGTATTGTTTTTCTTTTTGTTTTGGACAGCTTCTTTCTCACATATTGATGAAGAGTCTGGCTCCAAGATGGACATTCACAATCTTTCTACAGTCATTACACCCAACATTCTTTATGCCAATCGAAAAGAAAGCTCCTCACCAGAATCCAGTGAAGGCTACTTTTTGGCCATTGAAGCTATTGATATTTTGATTAAGGAATATGACCGCTTTTCCAAGGTTCCAGCAGAAGTTTTGGACATTTTACAAAATGAGTTTATGAAAAACAACAATCCTACAGAATTGAGTCAGTTAACTTCAAAAGAAATCTTTAGCAGAATTGAACAGTATAGAGCTAAGAACCCATATAATGGGCCCTCTAATGATGCGTACCGAAGCTCTTCTATATCAAGTACAGTTGATCCCCGTTCTTATAATGATTCCAAAAATCCACTTGGACTCATTAAGAATGAAGATACCAACAACAACAATAATAATAACAGCAACAATAACAATAATATTAACAAAGATGGTAATGATGATGATATGAGCGATGATGATAACTCACGTTCAGCGTCACCAGCTGGAGGCACATTGGCTACTACACAATTGCCAACAATGGTAATTCCTCTTCCAAGTAATGCCCAAATCAACAAAAGTTTACCACCAACACCCAAAGATTCTGATTTTGAAGGAAATTCATCAATCAAGTCATCAGTTACATTAACAAAAGAAAAATGAAATTATAATGAATAAAAAAAATATGAATAATAATAAAAAAAATAACAATACAAATATATATATGTATAATTTGGTAATAATTAATTAATTTTTTTTCTTTTCTTCTAGTTATATAATTTATTCTGTATTTTTTAAACATAATAAATTTTTTTTTTCTATTAAAAATATCTTTATTTATAATATTCTATGCTATGAGGAAGAAGAAGAAGAAGAAGAATTTTGAATAGTTTTTAAAGTAGAATTGATTTGAGCTTCCCAAGTAGGAGGACCTCCAGCGATAACAATACTTGATTGATCTTCATGATTGCTGTTATTATCATTATCATAAAGATGATTTTCTTTTTCTTTAAACACTTGAATATTTAAAACTTTTTCATCATCATCATCATCTTCTTCTTCTTGTTCTTCATTATCTTTTGAATAAAAAGAAATTTGCATTTCATCATCATTATCAAAAGAAAAACGTCTATTATTATTATTATTGTTTCGAATTGATTTTTTTGAAACTTTATTGTATCTTAATTTATTATCGTCATTATCATCATCATTATCTTCAAATTTATGTTTTTTAAGAGTAGTAGTAGTGGTATCATTATTAATAATAGAGTTGTTATTGAATTCTTTTTGATTTTGAGATATAAATGAAGATAATACAGTTTTCGCGTACCGATTTTCATGACCGACTTTTGTTTGACGTTTTATTAGAGATAATAACCATTCTTCATTTTGTGGCTGTTGTTGTTGTTGAAATAATTCATAATCATCTTTTTGTCCTGTTGATAAAGTTTGAGCACCAGTAGTAGTTGCATTAGTAGGATTTGATTTTGAAGGTGATAAAGGAGTTATTTTCCCATTTGTTGATTCGTTTACCTTTTTTAAATCTATTATTTCTCCATTTGTTGAAGATAATGATAATCCTTGCTGATTAGTGGTATTGTTATTATCTAAATGGGTTGATGATTTATTTGGATCTAGTAGAGAGTTGGTGCCAGTAGTAATAAAATTAGTATTGCCTGCTGCTGTAGTACCAGCAATTCCTTCTGGTAGAGTGGCAGCACCAGCAGCTGCTTGAACAATTGGGGCACGAGAAACAAGCCGTTGTCTTTTTGCAGATTCACTTTTGGCCCATTCAACAAACCGTATAAACCCACTTACACATGGATCATTTTTGGCTTGCTCCATTTTGAATGCAGTAAAATCGTATGCTATTTGGTTTCTTTTCAGTAATCGTTCTCTTATACTAGCAGGTATCCGTTTCTTTATAGGAACAACTTCACCGCCATTAGCCTGTAATTGTTGTTGCTGCTGTTGTTGCTTTTGTTGACGTTGTTGTTGTAAATAAATTGATTTGGGATATTTTTTACGTACAAGCATTGCAATAACTTCTGGCGATTCTTGTGGATGCTCTTGCTGATACCGTTCTTGAACTTTTAAAATCTTTTTCTCATATTCTTCATTTTCCCGCTGTTCTTCGAGCTCGTCTTCCTTCAGATACTCCTTTTCTTGTCTCAGTTCGCGACGGATCGATTTCAATTCGGCGTCTAGCTCCATGCTTTCCCACCCATCAGACAAGTCAAAAGTTACATAGGGATGTATCAAGCCGACAATCTGCATGGCTTGAGCAACGTCAGCAATCTCGACACGCCGTCGACCACTTTCTTCAGCAAGCTGTTGACATGTCTCGGATAGTAGAAGGAAAAACCGGCGCGTGATGTCGGTTGCAGTGTCGAGAACTGATGGAGCGCATCTGTCTATACCAGAAGCTCGAAAAATTTGAGCAGTTGTCACGCGTAGCAGACTAAAAAAGAATTCTGATTCTGAAGTGACTGTATGCATTTATTATTATTACTGTTTTTAAAAGAGATTGATTGAATAATTTTTCATCTAATTTATTGATTATGATAAATGTTGAACTTTTAGTTGATAAAATTAAGCTGTGTTTGTGTGTGTAGCAGTAGTAAAATTAATTTAGTTGATTACCTCTATACTATAAGAGATGTTGAAAAAAAAAAAGAATTAAAACTTACCCTACCTTTGAAACAATCTATGTCATTTTTCAAATACAACCAACACACACAGACGGATATTCAAACCACTCTGGCATCTTTTTTTTTTTTTTTTCAAATTTCCCAAAATCTCAGTGTGTCCCTTCATTCATACAAACCCTTTTTCTTTGGTGATCGTTGAACAATTCCAAAAGAGTATTATCAATCACAAATTTATATAAATAGTTTGAAAAAAGAAACAAACAAACCAAACAATCAAAAATAAACATCAGTTTTTAGAAACTATCACCATCATCACCATCATCAGCATTAAAAAACCATCATAACAATCATAATTCACAATGGGACTTTTTGATTTATCATTATACACTGTTAAAGCAGTTTTAATTTTGGACAACGAAGGTAAGCGAGTATTTGCCAAATACTACACAGCTCCTCATGATCCTTCAGCAATTCCACAATTCAATTCAATTTCAAAATCTTTAGAAACAACTAAAAAGGGAACATCATCAAAAACATCATCAAATACAACACACACTACTAGTGACTCTGCCTCATTAGCAGCTTCAGTCAAAGAACAAAAGGCTTTTGAAAAGGAACTATTTGCCAAAACCAACAAGCAAAACGCCGACATTCTATTATTCAACGATCTCTGTGTTGTTGCCTACAAACAAGTTGTCGATTTCACCATCTACGTTGTTGGCGCCGATTTGGATGTCAACGAGCTCATGCTCTACCGCCTTGTCATGAGCATCAAGGACAGCATCTACTCGCTCTTTAACGAAAACGTCGACCGACGCGCTCTCATGGAAAACTACGACCAGCTCATTCTTGTCATTGACGAAGCTGTTGACTCTGGTATCATTCTCGAAACTGATTTTGTCAACTTGAGTGAACGCGTGTCAAAGGCTCCTGCTAATGAACCTATATTAAATAATATTGAACTTTCGGAACAAGGTCTTCTTAATGTTTATCAATTTGCAAGAGGAAAACTTTCTGAAAAACTTAGACAACAATTCCAATAAATAAATTAATGAATAAATAAAATAAATTGATTAATTGATTAATGGGGAAAAAGGAAAAAAGCAAAATTCAAAAATAGAGGGAAGGATGATGAGAAATTATCATGATTTAATGTATTATAGTTAGTAGGGGGTTTTCTTTGAACAATAAAAAGGAATAGCTAAATTATTATAATGATATAATATACATTTGCTTAATTTTTCAGAATCTTTTTGGTTTTTATTTTCAAAATACTCCTCTTGTATATAATTCAATCATTAAACATTGATTGAAGGGAGTATCAAATATCTAAATCACGTGCATGATGACAGATTGATTACAAATAACCTCTTTTTTTACAATATTTGTTCCATATTTTTAATAAACCATTTTTTTTTAACCCTCTTTCTCTTCTTCTTCTTCTTTTACTTATTTATTTATTTTAATTCAAACAACAATTCTTGTTTTATATTTATTTATTATTATCATATATAATTATATTTTTTCATCATTAACGATATATTTGATTTCATCTTTCTTTTTTGCTATTTGACATAAAAAGAAGTAATATCAATCTAATCAAAGAGATACACAGTTATTTTTTTCTTTATTCTCATATAGAAACTGTTTGGGACGTGTTAAAAAAGGTATTATCATAAATTCGAAAAGGGATTAAGGGTATGCAGATTGTTTGAAGTTTTGTTTTTGTTTTGAATTTTCTTTTTTTTTTCTCTCTTCTTATTCTTTCTTTCTTTCATTCTTTATTCTATTCTTTTGATCTTTCTGAATATTGGAATGTATGATGATGATTGTTTGTTGTTTGAAAAGTAATCATTGCTTATCAATAAAACAATGAATAATGATTGACAATTGACGGAACAAGACAAAACTTGACACGGAAAATATATCAGTTTGGAAATGGGGAAGGTGGTGCGTGTGTGTCTTTATTTTACCATGATTATCATAATAGTAAAAAATGATTGTTATTATTCTTGTTTCCGATATTATTTTTCAACAATATTCATTCATTGATCTTGGTTCTCTTTTTTTTTTCTACCTCATCTTATCTTATCTCTATACTTTTTTTTGGAACGGTTGATGGTTTTTATATTCTTTATTATCATTAAAGAAGGAAGGGACGTGTTACATTAAGAAATGATCTTTTTTATCTATTTGGCTATTATCATATGTGCTGAGGGTTAACAAAGTGTGATTATTGAGGTTTCTAAAGGGAATAATAGTAATAAACAAAAGGGAACAAAACGCAATCGAGTAATAATAATAGCTGGAACAATAGAAAAAAAAAATCAATTGACGACAGAATAAACTAAAATAAGACTTGATTTTGATAAATAATCATCTTCATTTGTTGGTCATTACTACTACTACTACTACAACCTTTTTTTAAAATCATAACAAAAAGGAATTGTCTAATAAAATCAAAATATAGATAAAAAAGCCCTTTTTTTTAAAAATATTTTCATTGATATCGTAAGTATTAAAACTTAGGACTTATATCATAAGTTATAAATAATACCCTTTTTGATTTTACCAAACAACGGCAACTTCACTTTTTTTGTCAATAGTTAATCAAGAATACAAAATAAAAAGATTACATTATATCACTATAGTAATTGAATAAACAATTCTAACTCAAAAGTTTTCTCTTTTTTGATATGTGTTATTATTAGACAATGGGTAAGACACATTGATTAATAACAATTATATTTATGAATATCAATTAACAAATCAATTATTTTAAAATAGCATTTCGTGAAAGATACGATAGAAACGTAAGTGTTTAATTGATGATTGTTGTCTTTTTTTAAAAATCTTTTTAGATATTGGTTATGATCATGATCATCGATGATTATAATAATGGTAGTAGTATAATAGTCATCTACTATTATTAGCAAAAAAGAAAAGGCTTTCTCTTCCATCTATTATTTCATTTCCATGCATTGCCCCACCAAACGTTTCTATTGGCTAAAGGCATTGTCCTGTTACCCGGATCAATGCACACACACACAGTAAGTGATACCACATACAAAAGTCACTACTACTAATAAAAACATAAACTCACTCAAACTCCACCTAAACATTTACTGCCACTGCCACCACACTACAATAATATTTTTTTTCTCCTAAAATAAAAAAAAAACCTTTCCATTTTCTCCTCCTCCTCCTTTTTTCCTCCTAAAAAAAAGGAAAAATAAAAATCTTTGCCCAAAAAAAAAGGAATTTTTCTAAACCTCCCTTCTCCTCTCTCTCTCTCTTTTGTTTGTTTGTTGGTTTTTAGCCTTCAATTTTGTTTTGGACTCGGTATTTCTAAAGGCTTTTTTTTATAGCTGAGTATTATTTGTAGGTTTTATTTTTTTTTTATTCCTATTTTTATAATCAACTCTTTGTGTGTGTGTTGTGCGGTTTGTACGGTTTGTTTGTATAATAAAAGTATGTGAGTGTGTGTGTTTTTGTTTTGGTTGTTGAAATTTTCTCTATTTTGGTCCTGAAAAAAAAAACCATTTTGATGAGCCTTTTTTTTTCTATTTTTCAAAACTAATTGATATCACCATTTCATCACTACTACTACTATCATTATTATTATCATCATCATTCATTCATTCATCATTCATTATATCAATTGATTAAAATAATTTCATCAATCTAATCTAACTAACTTTGTTATTATAGTCATCTCCTCCTCCTCGCAATTCTTATAACTACGGTAGATCCACTTCTCGATCATATTCTCCAGTTCGCAGAGACTCATTTTCAGACAGATATAGTCACCGATCAAGAGAAGATAATTATTCTCGTTACGAAAGTTCACCAAGATCTTATAACAATTATTCATCAATGACTACTACTTCTACTACTACTCCTAGTACTCAAGATAGACGTGTTTACGTTGGAAACCTTTCCTATAATGTTAAGGGCGGCCAATTGAGAGAATTCATGTCACAAGGTTTGTATACTTTATTATTATTCTTATTTCTATTAATATTCAATCAACTAATTTCTTTTTTTTTCTTTAATTTAAATATAGCCGGCGAAGTTGTTCGTGCTGATGTCCTTACTTTACCTTCTGGTAGATCTAAGGGTTGTGGTATCGTTGAATACTCAACTTCTGAAGAAGCACAAAAAGCTATTGAACAACTCAGCAATGTCGACCTTAATGGAAGACCCGTTTTTGTTCGTGAAGACAGAGAAGCTGAAGCAAAGACTGGTGCTCCAAAGTTTTCTCATGAGCACAAGCCTCGTGTAAATGCTGGTGGTTCTGGTGGTGAACCCGCTCAAGTTTACGTTACAAATATCCCTTTCAACTCCAACTGGAGAGAATTGAAGGACTTATTCAGAATTGCTGGTGACGTTATTAGATGTGATATCTTTGAATCCCATGGAAGATCCAAGGGTACTGGTGTTGTTCTTTTCCAAACCGTTTCAGACGCAAACAATGCCATCAACAAGTTGAACGGATACCATTTCAAGGGCCGTCCTCTTGAAGTCCGTATGGACAAGTTCTACAACCCAAATGCCTCTAGCAGATACGGATCCTCAGGCAAGTTTACAAAGCCAAGCTTCACTCCACCACCTGCTAAGACCAACAGTCCATTTACTGAAGGAGCCACTGGCAACGGTCCAATGAGCGATACCGTCTTTGTCTCCAACCTCCCATGGGCCACTACCGACCAGGATCTTTACGAATTATTCCAATCTGTTGGCAAAGTCAAGCAAGCAGAAATCAAGTACGACCATACCGGAAGATCTAGCGGAGCTGGTGTAGTCAAGTTTGATACTCCTGCTTCTGCCCAAATCGCCATTGAAAAGCTTACTGCTTATGTCTATGGAAAGAGACCTCTTTCTCTTTCTTTTGTCAAATATCCTGCAGACTCTACTGCCAACACCATTACTGTCCCTACTACTGCTCCTGTTCAATCAACCGAAGCTACTGCTCCTTCTCCAGTCCCAGTTCCTGCTGAAACTGCAGCTCCACCTGCTCCTGTTGTCTAATTTGATTAATGATTTATATTTTTCCGTAATTTATCTTATAAATATGATTGTTGTATATTGAATTTCATTTTTCTTTTCGTTTAATTTCAAATTTCAATTTTTTTTTTAAAAAAATTCTTTTAAACCTATAATAATCTATAATAACAATAATAATAATAATAATAACAATATTTACAATTTATCACCCAATACCCAAGACCAAAATTTGACAGCGAAAGAGATTTTTCTTTCTTCATAATCCTTTGGAGTCATTTCTTTTGTATATTTCAAAAGGTTTTTGACTTCATCACTGATTTGGGTTTGGAGCTCAGGATCTCTAGTAATAACAACGGCATTTGTTTCCAAATCATGAGAGTATGCACGGCGTGTATAATTAGAAGATCCAATAACAGTAATCAAAGGTTTCGCAATAGAAGCAAGAGCGGCTTCTTCATTGATTATTTCTTTTTTAAGTTCTATTTTCTCTTCTTCTTTTTTAATAGTAGTAGTAGTTGATTCTTCTGTATTGGTAGATTGTTCATTTTCTTCTTTCACGGGTGTAGGTTTACGAGAATAATCTTTTGGAGAAATTACAGGACCAGAAGGTTCAAAAATCCAGATCCCCTTTGCATGATAAGACCAACCTCCTGGAGTATTGACTTGTCCTCTTTCCCATTCGACTAATCGGATTTTTGAAGTACGATTTCTTTCAGGATCTGTTGCAATAACCTCTTGTAAAAACTTGGAAGCCAAAAGTGAGTAAGCGTCAGGAAGCATTCCTGAAACGCCCTTGGACAAATAAAATCCATTGGCTTTTGGTGACGCAGTGATTACAGAAGCATATGGCGGAGACGATTGTAAAAGTTTCGACTTGTATTCAGGAAGCATGTTGAAATATCCAGCAGTGAAAACCCAATTGAAGCTGTCGAGAGTCAGCATCGACAAAACGGAATTGATAACTGGAAGCTCTGTCGAAGGATCTTCATCAAACTCTTTGCTGAAAAGTGGTGACAATTGTGAAATGGGGAAAACATATGTCATCACCTCTTTGTTGTTTTCATGTTCAAGCACTGGATAGTTCTCAGTGCTTGTTGTTCGCAATAATGGTTTGACAATGGTTGAAGCAACCTGAATAAACCCACGGGGATCTTTCGTAGGCTCTGGTATCAGGAATGAAGGATCCCACTGTAAGAAAAAAGTTGGTTTGGGCTTGGCTTTCAACACCGAGTTTCTCAATTTAGTAAAAACAGACGGCTTTTTGTTACCATCTTGTTTGATGGGAACAACTTTGTAAGAAATTGACGAAACTGCCTGGAAAATCTTGAAATAGTATTCAGTAAGTGGTGCCGATTTGAATAGCATGTAACGGTCTTGTCTGTTTGTAAAATAGTCGTTCGAAAGATTTGCTCCCGACAAAATGATTTCGTCATCAAACCCATACAGTTTCATATGCTGAAGACCCCAACCCTCGTTGAATCGGTTTGGGATCAAAAGTTTCTTGAGTCCATGGAGCGCTGGCGTATGGTACATACAGATTTGCAACCGTCTGTTACCAAATTCTGTAATCAACGGAGCTAGCAATGATGCCGAGCATGTCCCGTATGGCGACTCTCTTGTCCCACGTAACGCATCTGACAAAATATAAACATGTAAATCTGGGTTCTTTCTTAATGCTTGTTTGATCGTTTCAATCAGTTCTGTTTCCGTTTTCCCAATGTACAGCGACGCTAGAAAGACTCGCGAGTTGGCTGACAAGATTTTTTCTTTAAGTTTCGAATAAAAATCACTAGGAGAAGTGATCACTTCGACAGAATCTTGAGGAAGTTCAAATCTTGGGATTCGGAATGAATTGAGTTGTGAAAGAGTTGGTGCAACACTTGGATGAAAAGACGATGATGATGAAGAACTGGCTGAAAAATTTCGTTTTACAAACATTGGAATGGCATTTCGAGTTGCCATTGATTGTCTTAAAAGAAAACAACTCGAAAGTTGAGTTCCCAACAAGATTGAAGAAGATGAAAAACGAATAGATCTAGACATTTTTTAATTTTTTTTTAAAAATTTTTTTTATAATCTATATATGATCTACTGTCTTTAAAATGCCTTCTCTTTCTTGATAGTCAAAGGGAAAAAGCTAAAAAGAAAAATATTATTGATATTTAAGGTGAGATGGCCAGAGCCAATCAGCAGTAACAAATATCAATCATGTGACCGAATGCGGAGGTCGTCGCTGTCTTTCTATCAAGCTCTTTGTCTAGGTGGCAGGCAGCCGGGTAACAATGATATATTTATCAATGCTGCTACTATACTAACTAACTACTAGAGCCACTTTACTACTAATAAATAGTAACATCAATTATAGTCAATATCAAAGCATAAAGCCTTGGAATCTTGTTCAACTTTTTTCTTTTTACTTCTTTTTCTTTTACCTTCTTCCTAACTACACATTACTCTAAAAATATCAATTCAAATACTAAAACATAATTTTTTTTCTTTATTTGAATTCAATAAACCTCTGCATCTCTTCTTAAAATCTTTTATTATTATTATCTCTAATTTTTTAAAATGGGATCTGATAATACTGGGCTTTTGGCTCAGTCTACAAAAGACTCAGAAGTAGACCCCAATGGATCAAAAACTTCAGTCCCTGTAAAAAAACTCGATACTGAACCTCTTCCTCCACCATCAATAAAGTCATTTGCTGAAAAATCTTTGGAGGTAGATACAGCAACTCCATTACCCCCCAAACAAGTACAACTCTCTCCCCGAGGTGCCAGCCATACAACAAACCACCCCCCATTCCCCCCGCCAGCATCACCAGCTCCCACCCCAATCTCTGAAGAAGATGCCAAAAAGGAAGCCACAAAACTGACTGAAAAAATCGGTAAAGTAAAGGGCAAAGTTGTTGTCAATTCTCCTTCTTCCTCAGATCCAAACTGTATCAAACCAACACCTGGATTACTCACCAAGCCTGTATTATCATCAGAAGAACTACAGCATTTATCAGGCTCTGAGTCAATTTTCACTAATCTCAATTCTTCCGGCAATGCCAACCCCTCAGGAACTCAATTTAATAATGTAGCAGCATCTCAAAGACATGACTCGGTTGGTTCTGATAGAGTCAAGAGCTCTGAAAGCTCGGCTTCAAATAGCTCACCAGGAACTGGCTCTTCAAACTCAGACTCAACCCAATCAACAGCTTCCTTGGCTGGCGCAAACGTTCCTCCTCCTCCTCCAAAGCAGCCTTCTGTTCATGCACATTTCCTGTTGGAAGAAGTTGTTGGACACATTGGTGGACGAAGTCGTAGTGGTAGCGGTACCTTTTCCCATCCGCCTGGAGTGGCTCCCGTAGTAAATGGCTCTGGTATCATAAATTCAAATGCCACTTTAGCAGCAGCCTCTGCTAGACTCAAGTCGCCTGAATTAGGTCCAACATCTTCTTCTACCAGCTCTAGCCGTGTCCCTTCAATCACTGCAAATTCATCTAATCAGCAACAACAACAACAAAATCAACAACAGACACCAACAAATAATTCAGGTGCAAATCAAAGAACGTCTTCCAATAAGCCGGTCTCATTTTCCAACCAAGGCATTACTTCTCCATCACTCAAAGGAATCACAGTGCCAGCTGGAACATCTCCCATTCTCAATCCAGCTGACATTTGTCCATCAAAAACTACAGGCATGTCATCTACTCCTTCTCCAAACATTGACGATGTAATTTCTCTCTCTGATCCTTTATCTGGTAAAATCACAACATCTACAACTACATCTGTTTTGGGAAGCAATAACAACAGCAATGGAGGAGGAATACCTGCTACTAGTGCTGCTACTCCCCATGCTACAACTATCTCTGCTCCTACAATTCCTCCAAAACAAACTATACCAGCTGGAGGTACCGATATACCCACCGACCCAAGACTTCCTCAAGACGACGGCAAGTTGCACATTTTGTTGGCTGCTACAGGCTCGATATCTACTGGCAAATTGCGTCTCATTATCAACAAGTTGAAAGAAATCTATGGCCTCGAAAGAGCTTCCATCCAAATCGTTTTGACCAAAGCTGCAGAAAACTTTGTGTCTAGAGGCGAAATCCCAAGCTATGTAAGAATTTGGCGAGACCAAGACGAGTGGGCAACATGGAATGGCAGATCCGACCCCGTTGTGCATATCGAGCTCCGTCGCTGGGCCGACATCCTGGTCATTGCGCCATTGAGTGCCAACACTCTTGGGAAAATTGCTCTGGGTCTCTGTGACAACCTTCTCACAAATGTCGTTAGGGCTTGGAACACTCAATACCCTATTTTGATTGCCCCATCTATGGTTCCTTACGCTTACAACAATCCAGCTACTAAAAGACACTTGGAAGTTATTAAACAAGAAATGGGATGGATTGAAGTGTTGAAGCCGGTTGAAAAGGTTGTTGGATCGTATGGTGATATTGGTATGGGAGGCATGATGGATTGGAACGAAATTGTCAACAAGATTGTAATGAAGCTTGGTGGATATCCAGATGAAGAGGATGATGATGATGACAATGATAACGATAATGATGATGATAATGACGATGATGATGACGACGACGATGATGATGACGATGATGATGATGATGCCAATGACAGTACTGATAACAATGATGTCAAGATTGCTAAGATTCCTGCTGATCAAGAAGCTACTGCTGTAAACAAATCCAAATCCATCTTGGATAATGAAAAGCGTATCGATTCTACTACCAAATCAGAAACAGCGGATCTTAAAAATAAAGATCATGTAGATGCCAAAAAGTCTAAGCCAAAGAAGAAAGAGATTGAAAGTGAGTTTGATGATGATGATTTAGATGTTGTCTTAAACAAACTTTCTCTTGCTCAAAGAGATAATTTGGAAGAATTGAAGCATCCTAAAAGTAAAGATTAATTTTTTTTTACAACTTGAATAATTATGATTTTTTTTTCTTTTTATTTTAATCCATGTTTCTTTATAAAAGGCTAGTAGAATATTACGCTTTTCAATTTTTTTAATATATTTTTTCAATCTTTAAACCTGTTCAGATATTAAGATTTGTGACAAGTAATGTAATGTAACAAATAAATTATTTAACCCTAACTTTTTTTTTTGAATATTTCTCTTATCCCAACCTTAACATAAAAAAAAAGATTTACACGGTTTTATTAACAACACACCAACACTACAATAAACACTATCAACAATTTTTTTTTTAATCTAATGCAAGTTTAGAAGACATATATAATATAAATGTATTTCTAAAGATCATGAAGAATTAGTAACAAAAGAAAATTGTCACTTTGATACCTTGTTTTTTTTACTGTTTAAAAAGAAATATTGATTTTTTTTTTTTGTGATCTGACACGAAAATCAAATCGATAGAAAAACTAATTTCAAATATCTAAGATATATCACCATATTCACACACAACCTTTTCATCAAATAAACGTTCTTTTTTTTTTTTAAAAGAACAAAAAAATCCATTTTGACTATTCTTTTAATTTAAATTATTTTACAACATCTCTTATCATTTCTAAATCTTACAAATAATAACAACAATGGCAAATCAATCTCAACAAGTGAAGCGTAGCAAACTTGCTCTTAAGCTAGCACAGTTGTCTGGAGGCCCTAAAGCGGTATCCCCCGCGATTGGCTTGTGGAGAGCAGTTGCTGGTGAGTTGAGCAAGCTAGCAATAGTTCAGCAAAGCGTTGAAAAAAACCTCAAAGTAATTAACGAGCACCGCTTGGGCGGCATATTAGCAGTTTACGAGATTGAAGGTCCCAGAGCGTGTCAAGATTACTTTGTTCAACTTGAGCAAGAAAAAAATGGAGAAATCGATAGAAACAACAATGACATGTTGGCAGCTGCCTCTTCTAATGATAATAATAGCAACAGTAGCAACAGTAACAGCAATACTAACAGTAGTAATAATAATAATACTATTGGAAAAAATAAAGATGATAATGATAAAGTCAAGCTACAGAAACCTATAAACGAAGAAGCGCTTTTAAAGATGGCTCATAGAGATATTGATACCCTTAAAGAAGCTTATATCGAAAATAAAGCTAAACTTGAAAGAGAGAAAAAGGCATTGGAAAGTCTCATAAATTCTTTTAAAAAGTTGGTGCAGGATTCTGATATTGCTGCACTTGCAAACGCGATTGCCAAAAATGGTGGAATAGATGCTATAAAAAATTCATTAAGACGTATGCCTTCAGAAGGAGCCAGCGACAGGCTGCTAGTAGATGACTCCACAAAGGCTGGAGGTCTGGGTTCTTCTTCCACTTTGGATAAATATTCATCAGCAACTTCAAGTGGTTTAATGAGGAAAAGAAGACTTGATCTTGCAGAAGATTCCAAAGTTCCTAAACGAAATAAATCAGGTTCGTTTGGTCATGATGTACTAGGCTCAAAAACACTTCCGTCGAGTGCATCTGCTGCTGCCTCATTGAAAGATTCTTCCTCATCAGCTTTTAACAACTCCATATCAAAATCCACTTCTGCATCTCCTTCGTCAACAATCTCCAATGCTGGCACTGTATCGTCCTCTAAATCCAAATATTTATTTTCTGCCACATCTACTGACGACTACCTCAACGTCCTATTCAACGGGTTCCCCAACGAGCCACTCCCCATCGGTGCAGAAGTCGCCTTCAGACTCCGCAAAACTCGACCCACCTCTGAAGAAGAATGGATCCAGTGCGAGGTCACAAAGATCTACAACGACGGAGCTAGATACGAGGTCCGCGACCCTGAGCCCGATGAGAATGGCAACCCGGGCCAAACCTTTAAGGCCATCCCCAGAGACCTTCTCCCCATCCCAACCTCGCCTCAGCAAATCAACTCGCTCCCTCCATACCCTGTTGGTGCTCAGGTCTTGGCTAGGTACCCAGAAACGACTACTTTTTACAGAGCTGAGGTGGTTGGAACAAAAAGAGATGGCAAGTGCCGGCTAAAGTTTGAAGGCGAAGAAGAAGAAAATAAAGAGCAGGAAGTAGAAAGAAGAGTTGTTCTTCCTATCAGGCCTCAAAAATCAAAATCTAAATAAATAATCGGATTGGCTTCTTTTATATCTACTATATAATTTTTACATTGTAATATGGACTCTATATATTTTACAAAAGGATTTTATTATGTAACGCAAATTTGATATTATATTATGATTCATTATTATTATTATAAAAAAAGTGCGGGGTTAATATTGAAAAATGTCTGTAATAAATTACCAAACATTCAAAAATCATTGTTTTTCTTTACACTATTGGAAGTTGCCCACTGTTTTTTTTGTTATCTCCCCTATTTCCTTTTTAAAATACAATCAAACTTCTCCTCTCTTTTATTATTATCATTATCATCATTATTATTATTAATAGAATACAATCATGCCTAGTACGTCACATTATTCGCCCGACCATATACGAGACATTGCCATCAAACATGGCAAGTTCGTCGATGGAATTGGAAGATCAATAATTCTTCGAGGAATAAACTTTGCTTGTGATGCCAAACTTCCAATGGGACCCAAATATACACCATCTCATGTTCCATTGTACAACACTGATCTGTCAGACGACAGTGACATGTTTGACGGAACACAAGTGTCCTTTGTCAACTCGCCAGTCTCTGTCGAGGAAGTCGATGCTCATCTTGCCCGCCTCAAATCCTGGGGGTTCAATACTCTTAGATACATCTTTACCTGGGAAGCCCTAGAGCACTCCAAACCAGGCGTTTACGACGACGATTTTGTGCAGTTCACTATTGATATCCTGCTAAAAGTCCGCAAGTTCGGGTTCTACGTTATAATGGATCCTCATCAAGATGTCTGGTCTCGATACTGTGGCGGCTCAGGTGCTCCCCTTTGGACATTACATTTGGCTGGTCTTAACCCCAAGAACTTTAAAGTTACCGAAACTGCATTGCTCGAATCACATTTTGAAGAGGAACTCGTTGTCCAGCGAGGACCTAACGGTCACACCTTTGAAGATTCTCGGCGGAAAGGTCGACCAAAAATGATGTGGTCCTCAAACTACTCACGCCTGGCTGCGCAAACCATGTGGACGCTGTTTTATGCCGGAAAGCATTATGCTCCGAAATGCACGCTTAACGGCGGAACTCACATCCAAGACTTTTTACAGGACTCTTTTGCCAACGCTGTTAAATACCTTGCGAAGCAAATTCATGAGAAATACCCCGAGCTTGAGAAAAAACATGGGGGTCCCATCATCGGCTGGGAAGCCCTAAACGAACCGGACCATGGGTTTGTGGGAATCGAAGACTTACATACCGTCCCCAAAACCCAAAAAGTTAAGCTATACCACACACCCTCCGGGGCCCAGTCCATGGCGCTCGGATCCGGGTTCAAACAAGACAATGTTGCCATCTATCAGTTTTCAAACGCAGGGCCAAAGCAATCATCTACCTGCAGCATTGATCCAAAAGGCATGTCTGCGTGGCTGACTAAGGAACAGTGCAAAAAAGTGGACGAGTACTATGGCTGGACACGAGACAGTTCTTGGGAACCCGGAGTGTGTATCTGGAAACAGCATGGTGTCTGGAAAGAGGAAACAAATAAGCAGGACCCTAATCATCATAAGTTCTTTGTCATGCTGAAGCCTGACTATTTCTCTACTAGCAACTATCATCACCACCCCGCATTACCCTATGACCGTTTCTTTATTGACGTGTTTTTTGTTCCGCAATGGGTCAGCTATGCTTCTAAAATTAGGCAGGTCGTGACCCCAGACGAAGCATTTCTTTTTTTCCAGCCTCCTGTGCTTTGTGTTCCTCCAAACTTGAACAAACTTGCTCATGAGGGGAAGATCCCACTCGAAACTGTTCAGAGCATGGTTTACTGCCCCCATTTCTACGACGGCCTGACGTTGATGCTCAAGAAATGGAATCAGATGTACAATGTAGATGCAGTCGGCGTGCTACGGAACAGGTACGGGAACCCGCCTCTGATGGCTTTACGATTTGGTGAAAAGAATATCAAGGCCTCATTTGCTTCGCAACTGTCTGAGCTTGAGCGCGAGGGCCACGAGAAGCTCGGCAAGCACGTGCCCTGTCTTGTCTCTGAAATCGGGATCCCCTACGACATGGATGACAAAAGGGCTTATGTGACTGGCGATTTTTCATCCCAAATCAAGGCCATGGATGCAAACAATCATGCACTAGAAATCTCGCAACTCAGTTTTACATTATGGACATACTCTACAAAAAATACAAACAAATATGGAGATGGTTGGAATGGCGAAGATTTGTCGATTTGGTCAAATGATGATGTTGGAAATAAAATCAACCCTCCTAAATTGGTCCAAATAAATACTCAACAAGATGAAAAAATTTCAAATAACAACAATCAAACAGCCCCCGCTTCTCCTTCAAAAAAGAAAAAACTCTTAAGTAGGATAAATAGCAACAGTACTGCATTGTCATCAAAGGGCCTTAACAAAATTAAAGGTTCCAAATCGCATAAAAATGGCAAGAATTTTCAGTCAATAGATCGAGAATCCGATAAAAACAGCAATGTCATGCAAGAATCACCATCATCAAATGACAGTGATGAATATTCTTCAGATTCAGACGAAACCAACCTTGTTAATAATACTACTACTACTGCTACCATAGAAACAAATTCTTCTTCCTCCTCTTCTCATCCGTCCAATACTGTATCATCTTTGAAAAAACACAATACAAACACTTCCCTTCTTGAACGGCTCAATTTCCATGACCCGCAAAAATATCTGACTGGAGCAAGAGCCTACCAATCTTTTATCAGACCTTATCCAATCTCAGTATCAGGAACCATTTCCTTTTTCAATTTTGATTTGGCAAAAGGAACGTTTATTTTACGAATCAAAGGTTCTGGCAAAACCGTTCCTAAATCCATTTCATCATCATCATCTAATAATGATAATGATAATGATAATAATACAACAGATGAAAAAAAATTAAAATTTGTCACTTTTGAAAAATATGTCTCATTAACAAAAACAACAAATAAATCTTCTTCTTCTCCTTCTTCAAATCAAGTAAATGAAGAAAAGAAAAAAGTTCAATGGATTGATTCTCAATTTAAGCCAATGCCTTATCTAAACGATCTTCATTTGGTTCCTACTGTTGTGTTTGTGCCCTCGTTCCAGTTCCCGTACCAAAAAACTGGAGTGTCGACTTCGTCTGGTACTTGGCACCTGGACCGTCATAGTCAGCTACTTTACTGGTGGCATCTAGAAGGGTCGCAAGAACTTGTTATCAAAGCACAGACATCTTCTTCCAAACCAGTTTATCAACAACAACAAAACTCAAATCAAACAGTAGATTCTACAAATTCGGACAATAATGAATCTTCACAATGTCTAGTCAGTTGATTTGATTGAAAAAAATAAATAAATAAAAAAAAGTCAAAACTGATGATTTCTTTTTTTAAATTATCAAATAATATATAAACAAACTGAAATTAATAAAAAAAAAAAAGAAAAAGACGAAAATATATATATAAAGCTTTATTTAGAAAAGATATTCATTATTCATTGTTAAAGTAGCAACTTTCAAATTTTTTTATGTTGCCAATAATAAAACTAATTAAAAAGTTCTTCAACGTGGCTTAAGCCTTCTTTTCAAAGTAGTCGGCCATTTCGGCATCTAATTCTTCAAGAGTCTTCTTTGGTCTGCGGTTAGACTTTGGCTTAGATTCCTTAGCTTTGGTGCTCTTGCGGGAACCAGAGTTTCCACGGGAAGATGGGCGGCTAGTCTTGTTAGTCTTTTGAGCAATAGCTTCAGGAGGACTATAAATAACTGTTAGTTTCTTTATCTCAAGAGAAAAATAAAAGTAAAATAGCAATACATACACAGGATTTAATCTGGTAGAAAGTGGCTTCTTGCTAGGATCCATAACCAATTCGACCTTCATTCGTTGAGCGCCATTATCGATTGCTGTGCCATTGAATCTAAGAGAGGCCTTGTGGGCATCACCAGGTCGCTTGAAAGTAATGGTAACAACTCCAGTTGATTGGCCCTTAGAGTTATATGCGATATTGCAAGAAGAGATTGGTCCGACTTCGTGAGAGAAATAATCCTATAAAATAAAAAAAATTGTGGTGTTGGTACTTTTCGTTCATGATAAAAAAACGTATTTAAGCTTAAACCTAAAATATGCATTGACGGACCGAAAACATCGACTGGATACTGAAAATTTTCAACTGTGTGTTTGTTGTTATCAAAGAGAAGGTAACCTCAAATATTATAAAACAAGTGCAAAGTTCTTGGTCCTTTTCTCAAGTCCCTTCCACGAGAGAAAAAAAAAATTCTTTTGCTAGTGTATATCCCATATAGGTGTTTTTAAGGTTCGACTCGCCATAAATCTAGGCCAAACAACTCAAGTAGCCGAATTGAAATACCTTAATAGAAATGCCTTAACCACACTGGGAACAGATAGAGAGATCTCTTGTTTTTTTTTATAATATGCAAAATTTGATGGACCGTCAAATTGTAGAAGAGTCTCCCGATACACTTTTAAAATCTACCCTCTTAATTACTTTGTGTACGGTTCCTTCTCAAATGCAACAATCACAGATCCTTATATTTTCCAGGTCAACGTCAGCATTGAAAAATAATAAACTTACCCTAACAGCGGTTTCAGTAACGTCGGTAGGCTGATAGGGGTAAATTAGAGTTAGTTGGATTGAACATTGAAATCATGACATTACGCATGAGTGTTATCATCTGTATAGTTGCAAAGTGTGTCACATCATCTGTTTAGCTAAGTAAGGGGGGTTTTTTACTCATGAAAAAAATGTTTTGAGTTCAAAATTTCCCCCCCTCACAGACGCGTAAGAGTGATAGTCTCTTAAATTTAGATGGTGAATATTTTTCCCACGAGACACAACAAAACATCAGTGAACCGTAATATAGTCAGAGCGACTATTGTAAAGAGGCTGAATTGTAGTTGATAACAAAAAAACAAAATGGCATTATGTTGTAAAAATATCCGAGTTAAGTGCATACCAGGTGTGAAATGATAATTCTATCAAAAAGTTTTGCAGTTTCATCTAAAACTGGTTTCTTTGGAGCTGAAGCAGCGGAGGGCTTAGATGGACCGGATCGTCTTCTTGTAGAAGAAGAAGAGGAAGAAGAGGGCTTGGGTGCTGACTTGGAAACTCCGCGTCCAGATGATCTTCTTCTTTGAGGCTTTGGCTTAGAAGAGATAATTTCATCTAAAGATTTGTCAAGATTGGAAGACATTGTAGAATTTGATAGTTTGACGTGTTTTAAAAAACTGTTTTTTTAAGATTTATCAAAGATTGATGATAAAATGAAGGGTTTGACGGGAGTCGAGTAAGAGAAATTTATGAGAAAAAAGAGGTTTTGGTTGCTTTTTAAGGAAAAGTGGTGGTTGGCAAAAAGAAAGAAGGAAAAAGAAGGAAACTAAAATTTACACGAAATTTTAAAATGTTTTTTTTTTTTCACAGGGTGTTACATAATATTGCCACAGTAAACAATGTAACAACAAAGAAAAACAAAATGTCAAAGTATAAACAAACATTGTATTATATAATCTGATGTAAAATGTTATTAATTATGACTAATAATTATAATATAATATATACGGTGATCATCATTTTACCAATTGCCCATCATTATAACCTGCTCGTTTAATTATACAAGCCCTGTACCACAAGTTGAAAGCACAATTATCATCGACATTCACCCTGTGATTTTTTTTCTTCCACTTGGGGAATTACCATATTAATTATTATAGTTCAAATAATATTCTTTGGGAATACTAGTGCAAATAGTTTATAGTTTGTTCCTTATTTTTGAGTTTTCGCTTAATATACCTTTATGTTAAAATGAAATAGAAGTGACTTAGGCATTTACTCAAAATTGGCTTCGGCTTTTCAAAACATTCCAAATATCTTTAATTCAAATCCCGTGAATGAACTAATGATGTTATAGCTTTTGGCTGTTTTTTCAGACTGACTCTCTATAATTCATGCTGGCGTCTCATTTTCATTAAGATTTCTTCAATACCCCCTCACTGTCTGAAAAAATTGGATTGATATTCAATTTTTTTATTTTGCATCCATATATTGACATTAATTGCTATTCATTCATATGACAATTCAAACTTATATCCCTTTTGCTATTTGTTTTTGATTAATCAGTATTAATAAAAAAAATTCTATTTGGTCATTGGACCATGTTATGCTACTACATTCTCATAAAAGATATGGGCATAGTTTTGATTTTGGTCTTATAAATTTTTTTTCCTATAATGATGAGGATTCTTTTGGAATAATGTTCAAGTCCTAATTTGAGTATTGGATGATGAATTGGGCTACTTTTGTTTTTTCTAATTTCCAAAGTATGGAAAGATAGAGCCTTACCATTCAAGATATTATAGAAGTTTGTGCCACACCACAGATACTTTTATCACTACTTTTGTGGTTGAAATTATCATTTTGATTTTTCTGAAATCTTGAATGTAAATATAGCTTTTTTTATTTTTGGATAGGTCATGAGCTACTCAATTCTATTGAATGGCTTTGATGGTAATTCAAAACGTTGACTGTATTCGTATTGCTCATAATAGCCTTTCATTCCATATCCGGTACCAGTTTATCTATTTATATTAACAAAATATAAAATATATTTTAAATCAAGTTCTATGGGACAAAAACATTCATATTCTTACATTCAATCTTCACAATTTTTTTGCTATCTAATTGTAAAATGTAGCATTTATATTCCCATTTCCAATTATTTACCTTAATTTATGTCAAAAGCCTTTCAATATGCTAACCCCTCAGCTAGATGCTTAATGCATAATATAAAATGTAATGGTATTTGTCCTAAACAACATATTCAAATCACTTTCAAAGTCAAGTATATTCCACATTTTGCCGTATAAAGACTTTGGCAATTGTTTCAATCACTATTCCCCGCATTTTTATATCATCTTGGAATTATTTTCAATAGTCTTCAAGATTGTAAAAAAAATATAAATAGAAGCCAAATTCCGAGTTTTTGAAACTTTTTTTCTCTTCCTTTTTTTTCTTCATCAACAATTATTCAGTATACTCACTTACCAAATAATAAACTACAAATCAAACAAAAAAATGCAATTCTCTACTTTCGCCCTTATTGCTTCATGTGTCGCTCTTGTTGCTGCTCTTCCTGAATGCAGCTACCAATGTCTTGGTCAAGTCCAACAAGATGTTGCTTCCACTGGCTGTGGTTCTATTCAAAACTCCCCATGTATCTGTGCTGCCCACAGACGTGGAGCTTTCTCTAACTCTATTGGATGTGTTCACAGAGTTTGCCCCAATGACCAAGCTAATGAAGCTGTCAACGCCTTCCTTAGCAGATGTTAAAATATAGAAGCTTAATATATCTAACCACGATGGTTAGGCATTTTAATAGTCTATATTTGTGAAAACGTTAGTTCACTGGTACTACAAATAAAAAAATTATATCAGACGCCATTTTTTGATCTGCTCCTCATTCATTCACTAATTTTCCATTATTGATTTCATAGTTTTTCATTAATAAACTCATATGATATAAATGCCGTATTTTTTTTTTTTTTTTTTGGTTGAAAGATCGTAAGACACAAGTTTCAATATTTCACGCATATGCTCTACTATATGTCATTGCTGTAATTAGAAGATTAAACTAAAAGCTAGAGTTTTAGTAGGTGTATAAAAACAAAAAAAGTTTCAAGTCTATTGGCTCATAAAACATATTTTTTCTAGCATCAACCATGTAGCAATATTTTTCCATTTGAAATATTCGTATTCTTTTCAAGTTCACAAAACTATCTAGCTGATAATGGATATTGACCATGAGAAAAGATCTTTATACTAGAAATATCTATGTTGGGCTTAACAGATAATATATTGTTTCAAAGTAAAAACATTCTCTACCCTTTTTCATATATTCAAGATCTAAATATAGCCACCTTATTTGTTTAGTTTTTATATTAGGTTTTGGGCACACCTCTGGATTTAAAATTATTGGTATTGTCTGATCACATTTTTACATGTTCTAATCATTTAACTTGTATAAGCATAATTTTTTTTATAATTAATCAATGCCGTATAACATAAAAGGCTACGTTTCATAACCTAAAAGAAAAAGACTAATTGTAATACATAAAGATACATTCAGAAATCTTTCAATACATGGCTTGGAAAACTTAGCTTTAGTGATGAATTCTGTGCTTACTAGCCCAATTTGAATGATTCAATCTCATGTATTACCAAGAGACAAAGATTTACATGACTGGGCTGACAAAGCATACACTTTGAACAAAAATATATTCAAATGTTGAACAAAAATCTGAGGAACTCATAAGTAGTGTAGTCAATATAACTACATCTAGATATTGGTGTTGGTTGACAGTTGTATTTTGATTTTGGCTGATATTGGCTAACTCGCGTTTAGCCGCACTATCCAGATATGGTGTTCTTAGACTAGTACGCGTTATAAACCATCCAAAAACCTAACCTTTTTTTTTTCTCTCCAAGTTATCCAGCACCCACTACCACCCCGTTTATTTTTTTTCTTATTGATAGCACTCAACACCTTGAGATTTGAAATCGGAAAAACAACATACAAACAGAAGAAAAAACAAAATCTAAAATTTATTATTGAGATATATATCTTCAACCTCTTTGATATTCTTCTATATACTTTAACTATCTCTATTACTAGAGGTCTACGTGACCTTTGAACATTCCTTTTTTTTTTTCTCGATGAAATTCGAATAAATCATAATTTTGTATCATCGACCTATTTTTTCAGTCTTACAGTATATATCTTTATTTATCTTCTTCGAATCAACCAAAAAAATAATATTTTTTTGCCATGAATAACGGCAATATTTCTGTAAACGCAGGACAGCAGACTCAAAATCCTGCTCGTCCTGCTATAACTACTCCCAAACAAGCTTCTGCTTTGTATGAACAATATCAACTTTATACCCAGATGGCGCTTACAGCACCTCAAGGATCTGAAAATCAAAAGAAGTTCTTAATGCAAGCCGCAAAAATCAAACAATTTCTTATAGAGTACCAGCGATTAAATCCGGGCCAACTTCAACAACATCAGCAACAACAACAACAACAACAACAGCAGCAGCAGCAACAACAGGCATCTCATCAACTTTCTCCCCAGATTTCACAACAACAAATGCAGACACTAACACCACAGTTACAACAACACCTGTCAAATGTCCAAAATATCGCTCGAACATCTACACCACAATCAACTCAAAACACATCTCAACAATCTCCTCAATTGATGAATTCACCTATGGCTCAACCCTCTCCTCAACAAAACTTACAATCTCCAGCTCTTCAGAACCAGCAAATAAATTCCCAAAATATAAATAATAATCTGATGGGTGTACAAAATATGAATAACATTCAAAACATGGTTTTACAACAACAAAAGCGTCTTCAAGCAGGAATGCAACAACAGCAACAGTCACAACAACAACAACAACAACAGCAGCAGCAACAGCAGCAACAACAGCAGCAGCAACAAGGTGTTAATAGACAGAATAATAAACTTTCTCTTCAAGGCCTTTTGACAATGCTCCGAGAAGGCAAAATACAGCTTTCTCAACTTTCTCCTCAGATCCAAGTTCAATTAAGTCAATATCAAGCACAACAACATCAAAAGTTACAGGAAATTCGAAAGCGTCAATTATTACAACAACAACAACAACAACAGCAACAACAACAACAACAACAACAACAACAACAACAACAACAACAACAACAACAGCAGCAGCAGCAGCAGCAACAACAACAACAGCAGCGACAACAAGCTCAAGTTCAGCAGCAAGCTCTAGCACAAGCTCAACAAGCTCAAGTGCAAGCTCGAGCTCAGGCTCAGGCACAAGCTCAAAATCAACAAGCCCAAATCCAAAACAATAATATCCAAGCGGGAAATGCTCAACAGATGCAGAATCCAATGAACATGCAAAACAATTCTCAAGCATTAAACCAAAGAGTCAAACAACTTATGAAAGTTCAAGAATTGCTAAAACAATTGCCAGAAATGATTGAGCAAACAAAAAGGGAGCTACAAAAGCCTGAATCAACTCCCGAGATGAAAGCTCAGTTTCAAGCCAAACTTCAAGTATTGGTTAAGAGATTACATGACTATCGTATAATTGAAATGAAGCTTACTGATACCCTTTTGGCCGCACTAAATGGAAACCCAAATCCCTCTATGATTGCGCTGCGAGAACAGTTAACAAAGATGCGTCAAAAACAGATTCAACAAGCACAGCAAATGAAGCTGGTACAAAAAGCTCAACAGCCTCAGAATCAAATACAAAATCAACAAGCCCAACAGGTTCAAAATCAACAAGATCAAACTAAAACATTTCAGAATAATATTCAGCAGGGACAATCTTCAATGCAGCCTCAGAACCAACAACAAATGTTATTTCAGCAGCAGCAACAGGCTCAGCAGTCACAGATTAATTCACAAATACAGTTTACCAACAATCAGAATATTCCGATGCAAGCTTCAGCTACAACTCAACAAGGATCTCCTGTTATTATCAATGCAAGTATTAATCCATCACCAAATCTTTCACATATTTCTACTGGAGAGGTAAGACTGCTTTTCATCAAACCTTTAATCTAATTTACTAACTTAATTCATTTTCAACTTTAATCTAGAGAGTACAGACTCCTGTCCAGAACAACACTGGCTTTAATTCTGTAGATCTAGCTGGGTCAACTGGAGTTCAAATACAAAACCAAGTTCAACCTCAACAGCAAAATATGGTACTCAATCAAGTACCTGGGCAGGCACGAACTGGATCAAGCTCACCACTGGTAGGTACACCTAATATTGGCCAGATTGGTTTAAACAATGTTAATGGAGCTGCGGCAACTGTTACTCAACAAACAGCATTGTCGCCAATGAACGCTGGAACACTTTCAACACCAGTTATTCCCAATATGAACATTTCTAGAACAGCAACTCCTTCAGCCCAATCCCCTCACTCTGCATCATCTCCTCACCCCAGAATTCCTCCTTCTCCTGGCATAAGAAACAGTCAACAGTTTGGTGCTAAACCAGGCATGAATGCTACTACACAATCTGGACAGCAAGTTTCTACTAACCAGAGTGATAGAACTTCAGCGAGTCCACAACTGAAAACTTTGGGTCAGCCTCAATTACAGAACCAGATGGCTTCTGTTGCAGCTGCAGCTGCCCGTCAATCACCGCAGCAATTACAGCAACAGATTCAACAAGTCCCGACAGGTCCATCTGCAAGACCTAATCCTCCTGCGGTACAAGTAGTTTCTTCTTCGACAAAAGCTTCGCTACCTTTACCGCCTATTCCCGACACATTAGAAATATCTCCCATAGAACCAGTGCCATTCAAACCCGAGAAACCTACATTAAGCTCAGGCCATGCCATATGCGCCCCAGCGCTCACTACTCCTGTTGCGTTTAAGGCTCCTACTTTTGATCTTGGAGGTGAACATGTGCTAGGAAAAAGAAAACTCAGAGAGCTTGTCCATAGCGTAATTGGAGTTGATAATGAAAGGATGATTGATGGGAACGTTGAGGAAACATTATTTGGAGCAGCTGATGAATTTGTCCAAAGTGTCACATCTTTTGCATGCCGTCTGGCAAAGCATCGCAAATCTAATATTCTTGAGCCCAAAGACTTACAACTACATCTGGAAAGAAACTGGAACATTAGAATTCCTGGTTATAGTTCTGACGAGGTACGCTCTATTCGTAGATTTGCACCAACTAGTAGTTACAACCAAAAAATATCTGGTATCAATATGAATAGGTCTGTTGATAGAAAAGGATAAAGGAAAAAAGTTTGTATTAATATCATAATCTGTTTCATAGTATTGCAGTTATATCATAGTCTATATAATAACAATATGTAAATTTATTTTTCGGAAAGCAAACTCATCTTTAAATTTATTTAGTTTTTTAGTATAATAGTAGATTTTACCCAAATAAGATTATATGTATTGATTCATTTCCATAACAGTTGGTATTTCATATTTTTCTAGCTGCGTAACATGATGAAATAGACGCACTCATTATGATTGTAAAAGAAGTCTTCGGTCTGATTTCTCTTCTTCTGTAACTCTTTTAACAGAGGGTTGGCCCATCATTCTAAAACCCGGAGACACCTAAAATAAACAGTTAGTTAGATTCCAATGAACATTTCACAAAAAAGCAATTAAATAAAATAAAAAAAGAAAACTTACTCTAGCAGCTGACCATCCCCATCTGAAGCCCAATTCATGGGCAAATATTTCACCAAAACCAAGCATCATGCCATTGACAAAAGGTAAAAACAAATTTATGGCGCAAGACCAAAATATGCTTTTAACAGTAGGAGTTTTAACGAGAACAACAGAGGGGTCTTCTTCCTCTTGTAGTTGTTTTCCGTCAACAGATGCATACGATGATTCGATAGAGGTTGGTAATAATTCTGAAGAGTCAGCTTCTGGCGAGGATTTAGACTCTGGAGTCCTTTCTTCGTTCTCTTTGGCATCTATAACTGAATAGGCAGAAGACTCTATAGAAGGGACGACGTCAGTTTTCCCAATGATTTCGGCGTCTTGAGATGGCTTTGCGACTTGCTTGGTTTGCTTATGCGCCAACTCTGGGGCAAGAGTTGTAGTTGCCTCAGCGGCAGCGGCAGTAACAGCTTCAGCTATATGAGATGTCAATTCTTCGGCCATTGTGTTTTGTAAATAATATAAAAAATATGAGGAATAGGAGTTTAAATGCTTTTATTGTCGAATAAACTATGAAAAGCAAAATAAATTGAAAAAAAGATGGTAGGTCCACCATACTCAGATATTAAGTAGCATTTGGTTGCCAACATTATTGCTGTAGAATCACGTGCTTAGCATCTTCTAAACTCAAACAAAAAAAACAAAACAAAATTCGTCAAGCTTTCACATAATAAACAACAAACACAAGAATCAAAAATATACTGTTTATGAGAATTGAATATTCTCACTCTTGGAATTTAGAAAATTAATAATAGAGATATATTAAAAAGATATAGAATTACATTAAGATATCATGAGTGATCCTACACTGGCACCAGATGTGGAAGATATTGAAGAAGCTAAACTTCGAGCTGAATATTCCATCTGGAAAAAAAATACCCCATTCTTGTATGATCTAATACTGACCACAAGACTGACATGGCCTTCTCTGACTGTTGAATGGCTACCTGAAGTCCAGACACTGATTCCCCCTCCTACAGACTCAACAGATAATACAAACAATAATGGTCTAAAGAGTAAAGATTTATACACAGAAGCGGTTATGGCGCGGTACAAACTTTTACTGGGCACTCAAACCTCTGGCAAAGCAACAGAATTTGTTCGTATAGGCAGAATAGATTTACCTAACCTAAGCGTCTACAATACATCCACACCTCGGAAATTCTTTTCCGATTTTATCTCTACAGAATCCATTAAAAAGGAATCGGCCATTTCTTCAAATCACAACTCTGCTAAAGCCAACTCCGCGCCATTATTTGTGAACCCTCAATCATTGATGAACAAGTATGATTCCAATCTTCAAGAATTTGGCGGATACCAGCTTTCAAGCAATACACAATTCAAAATTCATCAGTATTTAGACCACTTTGGAGAAGTCAACCGAACCCGGTACCTGCCACAAAACCCAAATATCATAGCTACAGGTTCGTCAAATGGCAATATTTACATTTACGACTGCACAAAGCATCCTTTAGACCCCCGCGATAACTTCATAGGCTCATCGAACTCAATACCTGACTCAGATCCAAACAAAAGCAAACTTAACGACTTTGATTTCTATTCGCTGCCAGCGCGTCCGCGCCCTGATCTTATACTTGAGGGTCATCAAAACGAGGTCAGCGCTTTGAGTTGGAATCACCACCGGTACGGCAAACTTGCATCGGGAAATTACGACCATTCTGTGGCCATCTGGGACATTAGATCGTGGAGTAAATCCGCGACTAAAAATAGTTCGAGTTTGCACAACAAGCAAGAAGACATCTTCGGGTCTAATACCAGCAACCAGAAGGGCTCCTCTGCTCCAATTAATCGTATTGTTTCGCCAACCTTGGTCATGCGTACACACAAAAACTTGGTCAACGATGTTGAATGGCACCGATTTAATCCGTTTGTTTTGGGAAGCGTTTCTGATGATGGAGAAATCCACATCCACGATACCCGAATAGATACAGCAACGAGAACACCACAAATGGCATCAATACCAATAGTCAAGACCTACAAAAGGGATGCGTCAGCGTCTTCCGAAGTAGAAAAGGTTGCAATCAACTGCATGAGTTTTAACTTTGTAAACGAAAACTTGTTGGCAACTGGAGGCTCGGATGCAAATATATATCTGTGGGATATCAGGTCTCTTAGCACGCCTTTACATGCCATGCATGGCCACTCAGATAATGTCAATGCTGTAGAATGGAGTCCTCACGAGTCTACAATTTTGGCAAGTGCGTCCAGCGACCGAAGGGTATGTATCTGGGACGTATCTCGAATTGATGAACGAGAAGTGTCATCAGAAGGTCTACATTCTGTTTCTAAAAGATTGAGCAATAGACCACAAAAGGAAGTCAAAATCAAGACTGAAGAAGATAATAGGGGTAGTATTCACGATGATCCCATGGAAATTGACACTGATAATAATGATAAACATGAAAAGGTGCCATTAAGTGATTCTACCAAACAAAAAGAAGAAGAAGAAAAGAAAGAAGAAACTAAAATTAAAAATACTAATGATCCTGCACTGTTCATGGATCCTAATAACGTTTCCGCCTCTAATAAAGATACAGATTATACGGTAAGAGCCAATAGCGCAGTTTCAACAACTAGTGACTACAAACTGCTTACTGGCGAAAACCTGGCTGCTCCTCCCGAACTTTTATGGGTACATGGAGGCCATACTGAGTCGGTTTCAGATGTTGCTTGGAATCCTGCTTTACCATGGGTCTTGGCTTCTGTTTCAAATGATAACCGTATTCACATTTATCAGCCAGCAAAAAATATTGTTGGTAAAAAGAATTGATAATTATTTAGAATGATATAAATATTTAATTTATTATTTAAATAAAGAATATGTTATGTATATATATTATTAATAAGATCATTGTTTAGAACGTTTGGCTTCAGGTACAGTAGGAAGATCTAATGCCCGTTTATTTCCATTCCCATTACTGTTTGGAACAGGTGGAGGTCCTAACTGAATACCATTTTTTGAATTTGCCGAAGGAATCATACTAAATACACCAGATTTGAACCATTTATCATTCGACTTTTCTTGATTTTTATTGTTAAGTAATGCCGGGTTGACAAGTTCAATTCCCTGGTTATGTGAAAAGTTCAGCGTTGAAGCCATACCATTTGAAAACAGATCTGGGTTATTTGCCTGTACAGATCTGCTAGAATTGGCATTATTGCTAGCTCCAAGGTTGTTTGCTTGTTGCAGTCTTGCTGCCATACTTTTCGACATTTTGGCTTTCGTTTTGCTGTCAGTTCCAACGTTGCGAATTCTTCCTCGGACACTGCTTTCGCCCTCCAAAATTGATGTCGTGGGAGCAGATCCCAAACGACCACCAAGGTCAGCAAGATCAGGATCATAGGCTTCTTCGACACCAAAGGTGACGCGGTTTTGTGTTCGCTGTAGTTCTGTTGGCTTAAACTGTTCTTTAAGTTTCCGAATTCGTCTTCCTCCTCGTTTCTTGGACGGTTTGTCAATAGGTGCTGGTAATGCTTTTGGCCCCTTATTTTCTGGGGGTTCCAAAAGTTTTTCCAGTTTTTCTTGGAGTTGCTTTTTCATTTCTTGGCCTTTTGAATCGTCAAGTCCCTGGCCATTAGACATGGTTGTGGATGCCAAAACGTAATCAATGCGAGCAGCAAGAATAAGCTTGCCCGAGACCATACGCATAGCTTTGATGCGGTATTCTGGGGGTATAGATTGGATGATGGGGGAGTGGTATAAAAACCCTTGATGTCTGATACCAGTATGGCCAAAACCGATTTTAACAGGAACGTTCGCTCCAAGAGCAGGGATATTTGAGTTGGGTGTAGAGGCCAAGTTTTTAATTCCGCCAACAAAGCCTAGCAGTTGTGCAGCTGTGTGAGCTCCAACAATGGCCGTCAAATTAGGAGCAAAATGAGCTAGCCTTGTTGATACGAATTCAGTAATTTTTTTCTTAGCAAGACTCAACGAGATCAACAGTTCACATGCAGAGTTGATTCTTGAAAGTTCTTCTGGAGTCAAATCAACGCCCTTTGATTCATATGCTGACATTGTTATTACCATAAATGTAGCAGCAGGTAATATAGATCTTAAATCAAAAGTTGAGCCATCAGAATTTTTCATTTCTACATCAGCATTTGGTGGGTTTGTATCATTATTGCCATCATTTAATATTATCCTAGCAAATTGTTTCTCGTCAGGCATTGGTAATTCAGATAGCTTGCATTTCACATTATTTCCAATCGCAAACACAGTTTTTGCATATTCGATTGGTGTTTGTACAAACGATTGCAACTCTGGGAATCTTTTATTATAGTTTTGCTTGATAAACTGGTGCACAATCTTGATTTCATTATCAATTTCAACTGCATAAGAGTTGGCTTCAACAAGTAACGCGTACTCAGAAGGATCACCAACTTGAGTGTTTTGGATTCTATTTAAGACAGGCGACAGACTGTTCATAAGAGTCGAGACCGACTGGATATCTGAAATGTGAGTAAAGTCATAACGCGATATTAAATCTTCGGCAGTTACGTCAGACGAAGTTGACGCTTTTAACGCGTCTAAAGACTCCTGTGTCTTTTTCGATATCGACGCTGGATCCTCTAAATCTGTATTCGACAATTCTGCATCTTTACTGTTATTATTGTTATTATCATTTACTTGCTGTTCTTCTTGAATTTGTTCATCATCGCTTTCCAAGTCTGCCAAAAGGTCATCAGCTAAAGAAGACATAATGAAAAAAAATCCGATGTATTAATAATTTTTTAAAAAAATAAGATATGCTTTTATATTGTTGAAATGATATAATTATACCTAAAGATATATTGCTTAAAATGTTTTAAAATAAAACTTTTCTGAATAGTATTTATTGGAGATGTGAAAAAAGTTGTCAGGGAAAGAAAGAATTAAAAATTGATGATATAGTGTATCACGTGACAAACATCTTTTTATATTATAAAGTTTTGTTTGATTTCCATTTTGAACAGCACCATTAAAACAAATTGTTATCATTATCTAAAATATAGACAGACAGTATTTCATAGATAGTCGAATGTGAATAATGTCTTCTGAGTTTCAAAATGAGAGGGATTTGCTGATTTCAGAAATCGCAATTGTAAGTTTATTTTCTCAAAGCAAGCCACATTAACTAATACTAACCACAACTTGATAGAGTATGAACAGCATTCTTAACAATCTTAATACACTCAACCGATCTTTAGAAGGCATAGTTGAAGTAGGAAAGGAGTTTGAAGGAATATCAATGTTATGGAACAATTATTTTGATGGAATGGCTAGAGTAGACATTGAAGAACAAAAGATGGAACTGCTTAGACAACAAGAACTTAATAATGAAAATTTCAACGACAATGAAGAGAAGGATGAAATGGACACAGATACGACTACAAAGGTAAAGCGGGAACCAGAATGTTAGACCATTATTATTTTCTGTGGTGTTTAATAGTTAACAAACATTAGTAACAACCTTAATCGGCTTAAGAAGGTAAAAAATGGAATAGTTTGTTAATATTATGCTTCGGCTGTTTAAAGAACTAGCTATAATAAACAATTTAGGCACCTTCTACAATCCTATATTCTATATCAAAAAAAACTGATTAAAGAAGACAGAATGGGTTTGATATGGTTGGAACATGCAGGGAGAAGATCAAAAGGATTATAACAAATAAACAAAACATCTCTATATTTAAACTAACAACTTTTCTCATAATATACTAATAAAAGATCAACAAACAATAAATACTGTACTATAGAATTATACATTTTCGCTTCTTCTTCTTTAATTGCTTTTGATATTTAGAAGAAGAAGAAGAAATTATTTTATCATTATTAGTATTATTCTTTTTTATGCTTTTAGATGATTTCAGATAACTATTAAGTTGTTTCTTTTCTTTTGGCTGTGAAGAAGATTGAATTGGGGGTTGTTGTTTATATCCAAAATGATCTCCTAAAACAATCTCCATGGCAGTTGTAAAAATGTTGGAGACACCCCAAGACATTCGAGCTGAGCATTCCAAATACCCTCTAGCACCTATCTTTTTAGCCACACTCTCGCCTTGTTCTTTAGTTATGCATTTGATGTTTTTGGCTTGTAAATATTCCTGTGCCGAAATTTCCGTTCGCAGATCGAGTTTGAGACCAACAAGTAGAATAGGGATATCTGGGCAAAAGTGTGAAACCTCTGGTAACCACTTGTCAATGACGTTTTCTAAAGAAGCTGGGGAGTCGATACCAAAGCAGACAAGAAGGATGTTGACTTCCGGGTAAGATAAAACACGTAGCCGGTCGTATTCCTCCTGGCCTGCAGTGTCCCACAGTGCCAGTTCTATTAGCTTACCATCAGGGGCTCGAATGTTTGTGAGATAATTTTCAAAAACAGTTGGAACATATGTAGTAGGAAATTTTCCAATCGTGTAAGTAAGCAGTAAAGATGTCTTCCCGCATCCACCGTCGCCTACACAGACTATTTTGATGTGGTAATCTGGGCGATCGAAAGATTCCTTTTGTGTAGTGTTGTTTTGGTTGTTATTATCTACTACTGCTGTGTTTGAATCGGACGAGTGCTTGAATGTGTCTGTGGGACTGTCAAAATGTGTATTTGAATGCTGGTTACGTGCTGAAAAAGAGTGATCAGAGAATTGAGGAGATGGAGGTGACAAGTGACCACCACTTCCATAACTATAGTTATTGTTTGTTGATGAAGAAGCGTGCATATCATTACTTTCATTTCCTATTTTTGGGCTAGTGTGGAACGATGAAGATGGCGAGTGTGAAGGTATTACTAGGGCGGCATTTGAATGTGTAGCATAAGTGGCATCAGCAGAGAGAACCGGAACTGGATCTGAATAGACTGAATTAAAAGAATTATCAGTGGGGAGATGAGCGTTTGATGCTTTTTGTAAAGAAGACAGCCTTTTCAATGGAGAATTGGCTGTTGGTTGAGGTAATGGACGAGGCCCCATATTGTTTTTTTATGATTTGAAAGTAATGATCAACACAAATGCTATGTTTGAAGTTGATTTTAAAAGAATGTATGATGATGATATGTATTAAGATAAGAAGAAGAACAATCTGTTATATATAATAACAAAAACAAAAGAGTATGTTTATTTACAGTTGGTTAAAATACATCCTTTAAAGTTGAAATGTTTTGGTTTTGTCCAAATTGGGGAACCCACTGTCCTGGGAAGGGGGAGGCAGTAATATCATGTGATAAACAGTTTTTCAATAAGATGCGGCTGCTGGTTATGTTCTAAGTAAAGTATAGTTGCATATTAAAAGTAGGCCTTGTCTATTTGTTTTGTATTGTTTAATTAAGTTTTCAAACAATGAAATAATTGTCCATTGTTTTAAATAATATTATTTGTTATGATCATGATCATGGCCTATATTTGATTATCAAGTGGTGTTTTCAGTGCTCATTCATTTATTATCACTAATACCATCACTAATACCATAGTAATCAAACTGTCGGTTATACTGTTAAACTGACGAGACACGTGACCACTATGGAACACTCTCTAATAACGAAATTGGATGGAAAGAGGCTGGTGATTTTTTATTTTCTAAAATTGGCCAAGCCCAAAAAAAAAAAAAAAAAAAAAAAAAAAAAAAGTAGAAACTGGAAAAAAGCAGCAGCATTATGAATTTTTCTTTTATTTTCTTTTCAAAACCCCCTGCCAAATAAAAAAAATTTAAACCTTCTAATATTTTATCATCGTATAGTAGATATCTTCTCTCTGTTCATTTTATAGATACCTCAGTTAATCATATTCCCAAATAATTATTTGTTGATATCTCTTTTTCTTGAAAGAAGAACATTTTTTTTCCCCTAAGAGAATCCGTATCTTATCTCTCTGATCTCTTGGACTGTTAAAACTTCCACTTCGTTCTCACCGATATCACAAATCAGATTCGTTTCTTTCATATAACAACCAAAAAACTAGTGAAAAATGGATGAAACAAAATCTTCGGAATTCGTAGCTTATGGCGCTGGCAATAAACCAAAAGATCATTACGCTCAACGCTTATCACCATTACAGTACAAGATCAGAAACATCTTACTCCCCTACATTAGAGCCGAAACACCAATATTAGGTGATATCCAACAAAGATCCCGTTCAAAGTTTTTAGACCACTATTTCACTCAAGCAGCTAATCTCGGCTCTCATACCTTTTATGTTCTTCTCCTTCCCTTGAGTTTTTGGCTTGGTTACTCTCTCTTTGGCCGTAACCTTGTCTACGTTTTGGCCTTTGGAGTTTACCTTACAAACTTTTTAAAAGACTATCTTTGCTTGCCTAGACCATTGTCTCCCCCATTACACAGACTCACAATGTCTAAGGATTCAGCTTTAGAATACGGCTTTCCATCAACTCATACTGCCAATGCTGTCTCAGTCTCTCTATTAGTAGCAACAGTCCTTGTCCGATCTTATAGGGAAGAGGTTCAACAAACTGGTGAGCCTCATCTGGCCTTTTATGTTATAATGCACATTATAAACACTATCTATATTCTCTCTCTAGTTGCTGGCAGAATATATTGTGGAATGCATGGATTCTTGGATTTGGCTGGAGGTGCACTGATTGGTATTTTTGTGTATCTATTTGTCGGCCCCGCTTTTGCTTGGTTTTTGAACACACTAATGACTTTCCAATCCGGAATTGGTGTTTTTGTTTGTGCGACTACAGCTATTTTATTTTTAATTAGAATACATCCTGAACCTGCCGATGATTGTCCATGCTTTGAAGACTCTGTTGCCTTTTTAGGTGTCTTATTAGGCGAATTGCTGGCTGAATGGTCTCTATATAATGCCTTTGAAAACGCCCCAGAAATCAAGTCTCAAGAGCAATTCCAATTATACCTCACATCAAATGCTTCAACTCAAGCACAAACACAATCTTATCTGACATCTTTATCTTCTTATTTCGATTATTTAATTGTCAATGCCAAAGTCTACCACAAGTACCAACCAGGTTCTTATATTACAGAAAGCATCCACAACATCCCAGGCAGCCCTACAAACACGATTCCAAGTATGATAAAGTACGGTTTTCTCAGATTTGTGATTGGCGTTGTCCTAGTGGCAGTTTGGAAAACATATAGTAAAAAGGCTCTTCTTTTAATATTACCACCTATATGGAGATTTATTGAATCCATTGGATTGAGTATGCCTCGAAGATTCTACATACCCGCTTCTCAATACAAGGAAGTTCCTAGCGACAAGATACCAGACAAAACGCTTCATTTCTTACCATTGAAGGACTCTGACTCCGAAGAAGAAAGCTATAATGAAATCATAGAGTTTCCAAAAATCAATAGTACAAATTCATCTGATAGTGCAACTCTAAATTCTGAAATCAATGTGTTAAAACACAGAACTACCCCTGGCCAATCATCTGAAATCTCTGAAGAGCCTCCTAAATCCCACAAAAGAACTAGATCAAGAAAAGAATCAGTTGGGCCACAATCTGCTGCTGATGTGTATGAGGCACTAGCTATAAAACAAAAACAATCTGAAACTCCAGGATGCGGCTGCCAAAACAAAACTTATGATGAAGACGTTCCTGAAGAATTTAAAGCCAAGATCATTGTTCCAAGACCTAGATATGATGTTGAAGTTATTACAAAGCTTATAGTATATGCAGGGATTGCTTGGATTGCAGTCTTTACATGTCCATTAGTATTTGCGGTTTTAAATATTTAAAAAAAATAATCTTTTAATGTACAAAAAATAGGAAATGACTTTACGATGATAAATGTACTATATACAAACACTTTTTTTTTTTTTTTTTTTTTTTTTTTTTTTTTTTTTTTTTTTTTTTTTTTTTTTTTTGAATAATACAAATTGAATTTTTTTAATTTTAAATTTGAATTGTAAAAGAATGAACAAAATAATGTCATAGTAAAAAATGGGCTGTTTTTAAGTAGAAAATTCTACAAATGATTCTGAAAATCCGATTAGATAATCTAATTATATAGTTAGTTTCGGCCTTTGATCTCATGCATAGTTTGGACTATATATCTAATTGTCTATACAGAAATAAACTATAGTATACTATCTATACTATATTCAAATAGAAACAAATTTGTTATAATTTAATATGTATAGATTTTATAGTATATTTTCAAGTTTTTTTTATTTTTATTTTTTGAAATAATTTTGTATTTTCGTTTTCTACAATTTTCATTCTTGATAACGCAAAAAAATGTGCAACCTTGAGAACACTATGATAATTTATGACATACAAATTTTTTTTTTTTTCACTTTTGTATTTTAGTATACAAAGCACGTTACATATCAAACTGGAACTGTAGCAACACCTCTATAGATAGATAGAGAATTTGTATTTTCAGGGTTATTTGTGAATGCTCTGTAAATAATACATTTAAATAAAAATCCATAAATACTAGATGCTATAAATGATGAAATTTTTTTAATGTAATATGAAGCTATACAAGCAATTGATAAATTCAAGATGAGATGAAGTCTTTGGAAACACATATCAATCTTCCGTATCATATTTGGCAGAACTTTGTATCGACTTTGAGTTGGCAGGTTTTACTAGGCCTGAAAAAACTAGGAATGTAGGTAGAGCTATAAGCTAGATATTAGATTATATTGCCCGATATAGGTTTTTGAACGGCTTTACCTTTTGTAATCTTTCTCTCTGAAAAACTATTTTGTATCATCAATTATTACTATTTTCTAAACTTTTATATATTCTCAAAAATAAAAACATATTTTATCATTTATTAGTATTGTTTTTTTATAAAAAAACTTGATTTTAGTCAATATAAATGAAGAGATTGAAATAAATTTAGAACTTGCTTAGTAGAACCAAAAAAAAAACTAAATTTCTATTCTTTCTTTCTCATGTGTTACATTACAGAATATGTAACAAGGTCATTATTTATTTTTGGTCATATTGTTGAATCTCCTCAGTTATTTTTTATTGGGGGTCACTGTATAAAAGAAGCACCATCAAATCGTTATCAAAAATCTATATATACTTAAAGATTTCACATTCAATTCGGGTTTTTTTCTTATATACATCTATTTATCATTTTGATTCACTAGGTTTATAGCACAATATAACAACAATACACAACAAGTAACTTTAATTATTAGATATTACATTCCCCTAATATAATTGACTGCATTTCGGAACAACTCCTTTTAATTTCAATACTTACTATTCGCCACGACTACCAATAACGTCATCATCAAAGAAACTCAAATACTAAAATCCACATTGTTTCCTTATTTTTGCTTATATATATATTCCTATTTATTTGAAAAGTCAGAAATTAATCACTCCTTAATTAAGCATTCTTTTAACCATTATAACATTATTTACTCTGCCAACTTTGTTCCATCATTAATGCAAAAAGAGAAAAAATAATTGACAATATGGTATCTTTAAATAGTCATTCTAGACCATTTTCATCTTCACGGAAGTCTCATAGTAGCTCTTCGATAAATTCATTGCCCTCTACTGACAATTACGATTCATCGATAAAGAGTTCTGGCGGTAAATCGATATTCTATAGTTTAAGAAAGAAATCAGCCAAAACATTAGAATCACTACAGAAAAACCAAAATGATAGCAGTGATGATGGAGAATACCGGCTTCCATATTCAAACTCATCATCATCATTGCATCTTTCTCCAAGTACGACTAATCATGTAAGCAATAGCAATACTTTTAGTTCTATGAAAGAGGCAAGGGAAGAGCCATATAAACAGCAGGAAAAACAAACAACGATAGTTGACAGTCATTCAAAGACACGGCCTAAATCTTCCACTAGTACACAAGAGTCAAAGGTTGATGATTCAGACGCATTACAAAGTTTGACAGAAGAAGATAGCGACAGTATTTCGTCTAATATATCAAAAAAGAATTCAGAAAGTCCTACAAATATGCTTCATAAGACTTTATCGATAAACTCATTAGCATCTCTGCCCATTGTCCCGCTTTCATTAGCAGACCTTCATAATGATAAAATTAAAGCAAAACAAACTATTTCTAATTCTTCTTCTTCTTCCACTCCTACTACAATCAGCAAAATGCCATCATTAAGTGAGGATAAAAGCAAATCAATTTCAGAGGTGACTCCTAGCAAAGCAAACCTTAGAAATACCCATTCAAACGGTAATAAGAAGCCTATAATTAATGAGGATGTGGATAATTTCACTAAATCAAATGTTGAAAATTTACAAAATGAATACCCAACGAGCATAAAAATGAGCCACAGCAACAACAATAATAATAATAGTAGCAGGCATCAACAACATAATGATAAAGAATTTAACGCAAAATCTAATCCGCATGGAAAATTGGTTGGAAAAAATGGTACAACTGATGGTACTACTACTTCTTCTAATAATACTACTACCTATAAAAGTAATATACCAATTTCACGAAAGTCATCATTATCAAAGATTAGAAATATCACAAAACGTGGATCTTTATCAGCATCTTCAGGAAAGCCCTCAGCAGAATTATTATCATATTCATCATCAACGCCAACTCCTAAATCTAGGGTCTCATCTTCAAGTTCTCATGGATCTTTACATAGTATTAAAGATGATGATGATAAAATTACAAACATCAGTTCATCATCAAAGTCTCCTATTTTAGAATCCATTATACCTGAGATAACATCAACTACAGATAAAGAGATTGATCAAATTGAATCAAAGCCAACAATAAGAGGATCCAGTAGTATGAAAAAGTCTTTTAGTGATGCTTATTTAAACAAACTGAAATACAACAACAGTATAAGAGATTCTAAAGCACTTTACAAAAGAACACCATCATACAATATGGCTTTAACTTCAATGAAGAGAGGTTTGAGTAGTTCTAGAAATTCAATAATGAGCAATAATAATGATAATAATAATGGTAGTATGAGCAATTTGACAAAAGATTTTAATCAAGAATCTAGTAATCATGGTTCTTTATCATCAACAAGAAGTTCATCAAGAGCAAGTTCTTCTATTTTTAATGTTAGTAATCCATATGGAGGTATAGAATTAAAAGACCTTTCAAGGCCCAATACCTCAGCATATAAATATTTATTTGATGATAATAATAATATCATGAATAATAAAAGAGATCTTTCTAATGATGATGATGATGATGAGAAACAACAACAACAACAATTAAAACAAAAAGATGATGATGATAATAATAACATAGTTCAAGGACCACAAGATTATTACAGTTATCAAACTGAAAAATCACAAGCTTTAATTCAAAGTGCTCAAGAATTTTCACTACTTTCTGGAATATCTAGTTTGAAAAACGAAGTTTCTACACCAGCAATGAACATGGAAGTTGCCAGTTCTGAAGATGGGCTACGTAACCAAATACTTTCATTTCAAGTTTCTTTAGAAAACCTAATGAGAGTTCGTCAAGAATGTATTGACCTTCTTGAATCGTTTATAAGAGAAGAGGGCAAAACAAATGTCTATGTTGAACGACAAGTGTCTATGCTTAGAGAAGAAATGTCTGGATTTGGAGTATTGGACAATTTAGAGTTGAGATTTACTAAAATCATGGCTATGATTGAACAACGACAAAAGAAACTAGAGTTTATCAACAAATGGGTATCAGAACAGGAAACACTTTTTAAAGAAAAGAGTATTCGAGCCAAAAAGATTTGGAAGTTTACATTTTGGGGTGTTTTAAGTGTTTTAATTTTATTTTTTTCAATATATATTTATTATTATAAGAATAATAATAATGTATAGAGATAGATAGATATATACTATAGATAATTGTTATTTTTTTGTAACTAATAGTAATTTTGTAATAAATAATTGTAATAAGAATATCTAGTCAAAAGAAGGAATAGTCTAAATAAAACTCCGAAATAAGAGTCTGTGTACAATATTTAAAGTGTGGGGTAAAAGATTATCAACAAGGGGGTAAAATAGGCTAGTATGAGAATTGGCACAAAACATGTGTACCCGAGGATATAATTGGGCAATTAATGTTACCCAGAGTTGTTGTTTTCTTAACTATATAAAGAGCTAAAACAATGATCCGATACTACTACTACTGGTTTTATTTATTTATTTTCGGTCAATGATAATGTTATTATCGTATTATTATTAATGAATTGATTGATTTTACATATGACTCATTTTTATATAATATTTTGAAGTTTTGAAATTTATATTTTGATTGATCAGTCAATAATAGGATTAATGAGGGAGGAGGGTTTTGTTGCTGTTTGTAATAATAGTATAATAATAATACTGTGTGTATATGGGACGGGTATTAATTACTATGGTAAAAGAGAGAGAGAGAGAGAGAGAGAGAGAGAGAAAGAGAAAAGAGATTTTGCAGATATCCATTATTACATAAGCAAACAAATATTACATAATCTTGTTTGTTTATAAAACCATTTTAAAACGTATTTTCAAGGTTACTACCACTATACTATTATACAAAAGATACTACTACTCTACCACCACCAATACTACTTACTTACTACCACCACCAATATTTAATACTGTCTATAATGACTGACTGACTGATTGATTTTGATTTTCGAATGACTAAAATAATTTTTTTTTTTACCCTCCTTTTTCTTTTTCCCTTTTTTTCTCTTTCTCTTCTCTTTTCTTCTTCTTCTTCTTCCTTTTTTTTTTTACTTAAATCTTTAAATTCCTCCTTTATTTCAAATTCTATTTAAATAATCATTGAAATCCTCCCCTCATTTTATTTTTTTTTATAAAGGTATGTTATTTTTTTTTCCTACTACTTCTCAAGTTGTTATTGGTTCCCTTTAATTTATTTATTTTTTTCAATCACTACTCTGTTTGGTCACAATGCTTCATTCATTAGATTTCAAATCTTTTATGAATAATATCAAAGATCATTATCATTATTTAATAATATTTTGAACTTTTTTATATTATGAGCAATGAAAATGTGTGTGTGATTTTATATTTTGATTGATTGAAATATTTTAAATATTATAAACAAACACAAATTCCACATGATTTCAACTGTAACTACATCAAATAATTCAAGATAAGAAATCACAACCGAAGTTATTGCCGAGATAGAAAAAAATCAATTTATTTCTAATCATTGAAAATTTCACCCTCTTTTGAATTTTTTATATAAATACCCTCTAATATCCTTTTCTCTTCCCCCACTTTTCTTCTTTTTAAATCCAACAACAACAATAAATACAATACAACCAAAAAAAAATTGATTATTCAATAACATTTATATATATACTAACTACTCTATCTAAAAAACAATGACTACAAATTCAACAGATTTGAAAAAGGAACCGGCAACAATGGCTCAATTCAGAAGACTGTCACAATTAGCATCCCAAATGGCTGTTCCAGCCTTGAACAGAACTCAAGCTAGATATGGTAAGTTGATATTTAAAGTACTAATTATTTGGTACCTTTGTATTATCATTCTACTTTTATGATGTCCTTTTTTTTTGTTACAATTACCTCTCATTTTTCTCAATTAATCATTATCTATCAAAATTCTTGTGTTCAATTTGAATAAAGAACTTTATTGTTGGTTTTAATATGATCAAAAGCTTAATGGATATCAGCAATAACAACAATAATAGTAATAATATCATAATAATCATTGTAACAAAACATTCATCAATACAAAGCAGACCCTTATTCAAAGTGAATTGTTTTGTAAAAAATTTTTATTTTTTTTGAATTCTTGATACCCGATATCGCTGCGATCTTTCAATTCCCAAAAAATCAATTCCAAATGTTGTTAATCTACTACCAACAAAATGTAATAATAATCAATAATCAATCAATCATCATCTTTTGAGTTAATTACGACATTGACACGGGAAAAATAACAATAATACATTTTCAATAGCAAAAAAAAAGTAATAATGAATCAATAAATATTTCAAAAAAAATCCCAATACATATTTTTACATTCAATCAAATTCAGAGCTTATCATCGGAAATCAGTACTTTTTTTTCTTGTATAAAGAAATCAGTAACAAAAAAAATTTCCAATAAAGGTATTATTATCCATCAACTTCATTATCAATCAATCAGTAAAAAAAAAAGAGTTCCAGAATTATAACTTTGAGAAAAAAGGTTGTTGTTGCTACTACTACTGTTGTTTGCTTGCTGCTGGAATATATTGGATGAAAGCCTTTTTGTTTCTTCATTTTCAACAGGGCACCGTCCTAATTGGGAAGGTCGGCCGTTTTGTGCCCGACTCTGTTTAAAGACATTAGTAATTGCTTCTCAATCGACCAATCACAGCGGCGCCCACTCCCCCCACCAGGAACCCCAACCCATGGGCACACACACTCAGATCAATTGATTTATGCAGACATTCCATCCGGTCTGATGCGGTATACAACAATAGTACTGCTAACCCTTTCTATCACTTTTAGTAGGAGGGGCAGCAGGCCGGGATATCCGGTGAGTTATTGGTGAGTGGTGAATATTTTATCACTATGAGGGGTGTGTGTGTGTGTGTGTGTGTGTGTGTGATTGTGACGTATATAGCAGATACATGTGCTTTTCTTCATAGTACATTACAACAAACAACCAACACACTCGGTTCTGTGGACTCTTTCTTTTTTTTTTTTGTAGTACCAAAACAAACGCTGACAAATGGGATAAATCAGTAGCATTGTTGGGATATCGGAACACCCTGAAAGCCTATCTAGGCAAACAAAATTGGCCCAATGAGAGCACCAGAATATGTGGTATACAAAGTCCATATTATAAAGTTACGTTTTATTTGATTATTATTATTATTATTTTTCTATTACAACAACAACCAACAAACAACAATAATATTTTCTCTCCTTTTTTTTTTTTAATTCTTCCTTCCTTCTTTTTTTTTTTTTTTCCTCTTCTTCTTCTTTTTTTTCAAATATTTTTTAATTTATTCAAAAGGACATCATCATCATCATTATTATCAATACAAATATTTTATACCTAAAATTTTTGTATTATTATAATTATTTATTATTATCATCATCAACTAACTTAATTTATTAAAAAAAATGTCAGCCTCTACTTTTGAAAAGATCAAGGTCAAGAATCCCATTGTCGAACTTGATGGTGATGAAATGACCAGAATCATCTGGAAATCTATCAAGGATAAACTTATCACTCCTTTCCTCGATGTCGATCTCAAGTACTACGATCTTGGAATTGAATACCGTGACCAAACTGATGACAAGGTCACTGTAGATGCTGCTGAAGCCATCCTCAAGTACCAAGTCGGTGTTAAGTGTGCTACTATCACTCCAGATGAGGCCCGTGTCGAAGAATTCAAGTTGAAGAAGATGTGGCTCTCTCCAAACGGTACCATTAGAAACATTCTCGGAGGTACCGTTTTCCGTGAACCCATTGTTATCCCAAGAATCCCAAGACTCGTACCAGGCTGGGAAAAGCCAATCATCATTGGAAGACACGCCCATGGTGATCAATACAAGGCTGCTGACACTGTTATCCCAGGTGCCGGTAAAGTCGAACTCGTCTACCACCCAGCTGAAGGTGGAGAACCACAAAAGCTCCAACTCTTTGACTACAAGGGTGCTGGTGTTGCCATGGCCATGTACAACACTGACGAATCAATTGAAGGTTTTGCTCACGCTTCCTTCAAGATGGCTCTCGACAAGGGCCTCAACCTTTTCATGTCCACCAAGAATACCATTCTCAAGAGATACGATGGTAGATTCAAGGACATTTTCCAAGACCTTTACGACAACCAATACAAGCCTCAATTTGAAGCCAAGGGTATCTGGTACGAACACAGATTAATCGATGATATGGTTGCCCAAATGATCAAGTCCAAGGGTGGTTACATTATTGCCATGAAGAACTACGATGGTGATGTCCAATCCGACATTGTCGCTCAAGGTTTCGGTTCTCTTGGTCTCATGACCTCTGTTTTGATTTCTCCAGATGGAAAGACTTTTGAATCTGAAGCTGCTCACGGAACTGTCACTCGTCACTATCGTCAACACCAACAAGGCAAGGAAACTTCCACCAACTCCATTGCTTCTATCTACGCTTGGACCAGAGGTATTGCTCAACGTGGTAAGCTTGATGAAACCCCAGATGTTGTCAAGTTTGCTGAAGCTGTTGAAAAGGCCACCATTGATACTGTCCAAGTTGATGGTATTATGACTAAGGATCTTGCTCTTGCTTGTGGTAACACTGATAGATCTTCTTATGTTCTTACTGAAGAATTTATTGATGCCGTTGCTGCCAGACTTCGCAAGGAACTTGGTGCTTAAAAAAATTCATTCAAAATAAAATAAAATAATAATAATAAAAAAAAACATGTATATTTTTTTGTAGGTTTTCTTTTTTTTTAAAAAAAATAAAATAAAATTGTATTTAAAATGATGATTTCTATTTACAAAATAATAATATATGATTTATGATGATTCAGTTTTCTTTTCTATTAATAATTGTTCATCATCTTGAGAAGAAGGTGTCTTTTTTAATTTGTTTTCTTCTTCAACTAGATAAATTCTTGTATATTTCAAGGTGAAAAAAGTGACAAAAGTAAATGCTAAGATTTTTAAGTAAGCAATTCCATATTTTTTATATGGCATAATCTATTAAAGGATGAAAGGAAGAAAGAAGGAAGGTTAATAATAATAATATTATAATGGTGATAATAATACACTTACATGAGGAGATATTGGTTTTTGAGCTTTTGAAGTAGTAGTAGTAGTATTATTAGTTGATTCTACATTGTTATTATTATTCAATTGAGATTGCTGTTGTTGCTGATTATTCAAATGAGTAGTAGTACTGAATAATCGTCGGATAGATGGTGAGTAGTAATAGTTTTTTGAATTATATGATAATAATCGACGATTAATTGAAGATTTTAGAATTGATGAATTCATTTTTATATTTATTATCAATTGATTATTTATTAAATGATGCTTCTTGTTGTTTTGTCTATATATCTACTTCAATGATGGTGATTATGATGATGATGATGATGATAATAATAATGTAGGTTTTTGCTGTTGTTTGTTCTTTCTTTTTTCACTTTGCTTTGTAAATGTAATAATAATCATTATTTTGTTGGTGTTGATTGATTGAAAAAAAAAATAAGGCATCTCCGGAGGGCGGAGTGAATAGTTACCCGGTCTAACGTAATTTTTTTTTATTTTTTTGGTTATCTTTATAAAATAGCCGTTTTTACCAGTTTATTATCTAACATTTAGATGATTATAAATAATTGTAAATAAATATCTACTCATTATTATTATCATCATCATTATTATACTAGAGAGATTTTTATCATCATCATCATTATGAATGAATGAAACAAAATGGAACTTTTTGAAAATATGATTCAGTATGATAATATAATAGTACTGAAATTCAATAATAAGTAAGTAAATAAAAAGAGTAATCAATACAAGTACCATAATCATGTAACTATTTATTGCCCTTTATCACGAAATTATTATTAATACTACAAAACTATACTTCTATACATAACTACAAAAACAATATCAAAAAGATAGTAAAATCAAGAGGCAAAGGGAAAAAAAAGAAACAAAAATCTTCTTTCTTTTTCTTTTTTTTTTCTCAATATCTACAAAAAACGGCTTAAACTTCATATAATAATACTTTTATAAATATCGAATATAGGACTGACTCCTTCTCCTCTTGCTCTTGTTACCCCCACAAATATCCAATATCAACCGAGATTAAAATCACAATCTTTTTATTTTTTTGCCCCCTCTAATATCTCTCTCTATAAGATAGAATCAAAATCAAAAATCTTTTGTTTTTTGTTTTTTGTTCTACTACTATATCACTATCCTCTATACAATTTTTATAATATAAATCATGGCTCTATTTAATGAGCATTCTCAAGATCTAGAAAATTCTTCATCTCAAGATGTATGGGCATCATCATCTTCTTCTTCTTCTTTAAATGACTCAATAAATAGTTTAAAAGATCAGCATAACAAGAGTCATCATACAGAAGAAAACCCTGAAAATTTATCTTCATTATTATCACGTAATATAGACAACCATAATTATCAATCATCATATCTGAAACAGCCACAATCTAATATCAACAACAATTTAAACCAAATGAACTCTTCATCAAACAACGATAATGTTAATACTATTAACAATAATAATAATAACAACAATCATTCAAGAACTTTTTCTTTAGATTCTCAACTTTCAGAATCGTTTGATATTAATAATAATAGCATCGAAGATAGCAATCATCTACTATCAATGAATAACAATAGCATTGAAGAAGACCAACAACATTGGAATAAGAAAAAATCAATACGGCAACGTATAATATCATTTTTTCAAACTCTCCTCTTTTCTCATGCTGGAATCAAACTTCTTCTTCTGGCGCAACTCTTCAACTCTGGCATGATTGTCACTGCAAGACTCTTGGAAATCGATTCTGATCCTCCTTTCCATCCTTTCCAAGTACTCTTTGTTCGCATGCTCGTCACTTACATCTGTTGCGTTACCTACATGTACTTTAACAAAATCCCCGACTTTCTTATGGGCCCTCCAGGCTACAGACTTCTCCTCGTTGCGCGCGGCGTTATTGGCTTTTTCGGAGTCTTTGGCCTTTACTACTCTGTCAACTATCTCGACATGTCAGATGCAACCGTCATCACTTTCCTTACACCAACAGTCACAGCAATTCTTGCATGGGTTTTCCTTAGAGAGCATTTGATTCCATTAGAAATCGTGGCTGGGTTTGTTGCATTGTGTGGGGTCGTCATCATTTCCAGACCAAAGTTTTTGTTGGGAGAATTGACGCACAAACACGAGTACTCGGATGATGTGCCGCAGTCGATGAGAATCAAGGCAATTTTTGTTGCACTTTTAGGAGTCCTTGGTGCGTCTAGTGTCTATGTTATCATTAGGAAGATTGGGAAACGTGTTCACCCACTCATTTCAGTTTCATATTTCTCGTTATGGGCTTGTATAGTCTCTGCTTTGGGTCTTATAGTGTCACCAAATCTCGGCTTTAAATTCCCTAGAACCATTTTCCAATGGACGTTACTCATTTCATTAGGAGTGTGTGGATTTTTGTTTCAGTTTTGTTTGACTGCTGGTATTCAAAGAGTTTCAGCAGCTCGAGCTTCTGCAGTCACTTATACTTTAATCATATGGACATTGATTTGGGAAAAAGTTATATGGAAAAAGACTCCAAGTCCTTTATCGATTCTTGGAGGAAGTTTGATTATTGGTTCTGGAATCACTGTTGCTGCATATAAATGGTATGCTCAAAGAAAGTTGGAGAAACAGAAAAAGTTGCAAGAACAAGAAGAAGAAGAAGAAGGATCAATTATTAAAGATGATGACAATGATAATAATATTGAACGAAATCATCTTAAAAGACAAAAATTGTTAAGAAAAGATTATCAACAAGAACAAAATGAGGGTGGAGAAGAAGGTACAGGATTATTAATGGATTTTGATAAAACTGAAGATACTTTTAGTGGTTTACAAAGTAAAAAACCAAAAGATCATTCTCCTTCTTCTTCTATTTCTTCTGTTTCTTCAAATGATGACGATGATGATGATAATTTTAATCCATTACAAGAATATCGAGAATCTTTTGATGAAAATGATGGCGATAATTCCAATAATAATGATAGTAATAATAATAATCGATCTGAAGATGTTATTGAATTAACTTCAATAAATGAATCTTCTTCTACTCCTTCTTCTTAAAGTTTGAAGGAAATAATGAATGTTTTTTTGATTAATAGTAAAAAAAAAAAAAGAAATGATTTTTGTTTATTTGTTTGTTTGTTTGTTTTGTTTATTTGATAAAGTATATAGAAATAAGAAAGAAAAAAAAAAAAAAAAAAAAAAAAAAAAAAAAAATAAGAAAAGGTTTTGCTGTTTGAATAAGTTGAATCCAAGAGCAATTAATTGGTCTCCTTCTTTTTATTAGAATTGATTTTTATTCAAACTAGGTAGTGACTATAATTATTAGTGTATCAACTACTTTATTTAAGGTAATATGAATTGTTAATACTATAATAAGAAATGTTTTGAAGATAATATATTACTATGGAATCAGTCAGTCCAGTATGCTGAATTCGTTATAGGATACAAATAAATTCTAGATAATGGATATTGATTATTATAAGCCTTATCAGTCAAGTAAGAAACCTTTCAAAAAAAAACTTTAACTTTGTCTATTATTTTTATTTTTATTTCATTCTAAATTAGCTACAAATCATATCTGCATATACAGTATTATAGTTATAATATAGTATATTCATCCCTAATCAAAGAAACACACTCTTGTTACAATAGAAGAAATCAATGTTTTGGAGGTTTTGATATAACATCAATTGTGTAACAAATTATGTTACTGGACTGTTTGTTTTCAAGTGGTAGTATTATTTGTAATATTCAAAAGATTTGTCATAATAATTTACTTACTCACACGATCATGATCATCATAACTGTCAGCAAGGGAAAACAATGGAAAATTTTAAAAACACTATGAGGGATTTTATAAACGCAACGGGTAAATATACGCACGTGACAAATGAGCTGTTTTAAGCATTTAAAAACAGACACTAAAAAAAAAAAAACTTTATCACATTCACATTTATTAATAATCATCATTTCCAACAATATGCTAAAAAAAATCATCATCATCATATTTATAAATAAATATAAATCCCTTTATTCCTCTCTCTCCTTCTCTTTCTTCTATTTAAATTTTTTTTAATACTTAAATTTTATTATACATTATAAAATATCATAATAATAATAATGGCAAGAACTTATATGCCAAATTTACCTCAATTTAGAATTTCTCCTCGTCTTAGTGAATTCTTTCAACTTAAAGATCCAGAAGCTGACAGCGACTTTTTCGATCAATATTCATATGACGACGATGACGATGACAACGACGCTTCCGACTCTGACACTGAATCATTAGGTAACCACCATTCAGATACTGAACATTCATCATTATCATCTTATTCTTCAAGCAATCTCCTACATTTTTTGAAAAATGTCTCCTTCCCACGTCCAAAAGGATTCACGTCTCCTTATTTTCCAAATTCGGAATTTTTTACAAAACTTTCTGATAATGCATTTCAACACAACAAAAATGAAGACGAAGAAGACGAAAGTGGATATACTTCTTCAAGTGAAGATGATGACATGGAACGGATAGGAAGAATTTTTCTTTTTAGGCCCCCTAAAACTCGACGTCATAGGTCAGCCAAACCAACAAACAAAAAAAATAGAACAAGTAAAAATTCCAAAGCCGATACCAGCAATAATACATCATCCCAACATTTTAGACAAAATAGCAACAACAACAACAAAAACACATCAGATAATAATAACTCAACAAATGATGATACTATTTTATCTTCAAATACTGTAAATCTAGATGATGAAGAAAAATGGGCATTTCAACGATACCTCAAATCTATAAACAACTCTTGGAACTCGATTCGTCACAACATGGAAAGTAATAATGGCGGCGAACCTTCGGGTATCACTCGAGCCGTTCAACCTCTCATTTGTCCTCCAATCGACACTATCCCAGTATCCATATCACCCAACGAAGAAGACTCTTCTCTCTTGTCTTTCCCCAACCTCCCTACTTTAGCTTCTTTAGAAACATTTTTTAAGCAATACAAATTAACTAGATCTAGTAGAAAAAATGATACAGATAATCATCGCGATGGTGATCGTCACACTTACAGTGACGCTGAAGTCCAACTTTTGAAGGAAGAAGAAGAAGCAAGAAGAAAACTCATGAAAAGAAGAAGACGTATTAGAAGAAGATTGCATAAACAAAAACTACTCCAACAACAACAACAACAACAACAACAACAACAGGAACAAAAAAATAATACCAACGATGAAACTTCAAACAATGAAGAAGACTCTTTACGACAAAAAATTCGTGAAATTCAAAGTCTAAATTTACCTGACCGTGAAAGAGATAGACGTGTTCAACAGTTGATGACTGAAAATTATTATCGTTTCAAACAAACCACTACAAACACAGACCCCCTTGATGACGAAGAAGAAGAAGAGGTCTTTTCCGATGACGAAGATATTGACGACGAATCTGAAGACGAAGAATTGTTGGCTCAAGAAACTGCTGCCTACGAAAACCTCATGAAGTGCCATGACGCCCTCAACATTACTGCAGAAGACAAGATACCAACCTACTTTAACAAGCGAGAAGGAACCCTTGGGTGCCAACACTATGAGCGGGGATGTAAAGTCGAATGCTCCACATGCAAAAAGTGGTATACCTGCCGTCTTTGTCACGACGCCGCTGAGTCCCACCAACTCATTCGTCCCGATACCAAGCACATGCTCTGCATGCATTGCGGAATCGCTCAAGACGTTGCCCAAGACTGCGCTCACTGCGGCGAAACCATGGCCCGATACTACTGTTCCAAATGCAAGTTATGGGATGATGAGTGTGGTAAGTCTATCTACCACTGTGACGATTGTGGACTTTGTCGTATCGGAGAAGGTCTAGGAAAGGACTTTTTCCACTGCTCCACATGTAACGTCTGCATGTCTATAGATCTCCAGGACCAGCACAGATGCATCGAACACTCTACCGAATGCAACTGCCCAATTTGCGGTGAATACATGTTTACTTCAACAGAAACTGTTGTCTTTATGCTTTGTGGCCATTCCATCCACCAAAACTGTTATCACGAACTTACAAAGACATCGTACAAATGTCCAACATGCTCAAGATCCGTAGTCAATATGGCGGCTCAGTTTAGAGTTTTAGATAGCGAAATTGAGCAGCAACCCATGCCTGAACCTTATTGCAATTGGAAGGCCATTATTGTTTGTAACGACTGTCAAGCAAAAGCAAATGTTGCTTTCCATTTCCTAGGTTTAAAATGTACGACTTGTGGATCTTACAACACTGCTCAACATAAATTAGTCAAACCAGAAGAATCAGAACATGATGAATCTCATTCAATCACTAATAATACTACAACAACAACTACACTTAATGAACCACAACAAACCGAAATTACTAATGACAATGACGACGATCACGATACACCAACTGAATCTAATACTTTTGCATTTCCTACATTTTTAGATTCAGATGATAATGAAGATGATGATTGTCAATACTTTTATGCAGCCGAAGAAGGTTATTTTGAAGACGATGATAATGATTCAGAAATTATTCCTCATAGTTCAGGATTTTTATCATTCAATAATAATTCTCACATTTTCTTTTAAATCATTTATTAATATGTATTTTTATCTCTCTGTATAATCTATTCAACAACTAATACTCATTTTTAATGCCTTTTTATTTATATCAAACTTTTGTATCATTATTTGTTTTGTTGCCATTTTATAATAATATAATCTAATAATTTAATTGCTCTAAAAAAATAATAGGTAGATCTCCTATCCCCTGTCCCCATATCAATCATGTGAGCGCATTATATCAAAATAATTTTTTTTTTTTTTTTTCAAACACACCCTTCTTCTTTAAAAAAATTCATAAAATACACACAAAATGGACGACGAAAGTTTAATAAAAGAAAAAGAAGAATATCTACGTCGATTGCAAGAAGCTACTGACGAATATTTTTCCGCAACATATGAAGGTACAATCTATTTTCTTTCCAAAAAGCACAACGTCAACTACAGGACGCTCTACGACCGTGTCAAGGGCCATTCCAATCCCCCAGGCACCAGAAATAATCGGTTTGTCTTGAGCGAAAACGACGAGTTTTTTATTGCGACTGTACTGACATTTATGGCCGAAAATGAGACTCCTATGAACCAAAAAAGGACTAGAACACTGGCTGGATTATTAAACGATAAAGGACGTCGCCTCTCTGACAACTGGATGAAAATGTTTCTGAAACGGTTCCCAGCCTTTGAAACTATTAATGGGAAACCTATAGATACACCTCTAGTTAAGGAAAATACAAAAAATCCAATTTCACGGTTTTTCAATACGTTTTTCTTTCATGTCACCGGGCTTGATATTGAGGATGATCGCATTTTCAGTATTGACGAAGCGGGCTTTAAAGTTGAACATGAAACAGACCGAGCCAAGGTAGTAATGCCCGGAAGAGCACATCATATCAAGTCTTATGATTCTTCAGAACTCGTAACGATTCTGGAAGTCATTTCAAAGAGTGGCACCGTTGGAAAACCATTATTCATTTGCAAAGGTGATGATGCTGACTTAATGCTTGGATGGCTGTCAAAGGAGTCAGATACCGATATAAACTTTGCAAAGACTCCTGGAGACTTCATTAAAGCTGAAATATTTCTTGATTGGATTGATTCCAATTTTGGAGAATTTGATGACGACAAATGGAGCGTTTTGTTAATGGATGGCCATTTTTTCCAAATCTCAGACGCAGTGATGGCCAGACTCTACCGCTACAATGTCATACCAATCTTCTTCCCCTCTAATATGACAAACATACTTCAGCCACTTGACAGAAAATACTTTGGGGCTGCTAAACTTCTTATTAGACAACAAATCGCTGAGGGATCCCAAGTTTCATCAATCTGTCCACGAAAAAGGCAGTTTATTGAAAAGTATATGGAGATAAGACCAAAGGCCTATTCTCCCAAAACTGTCATCAAGGGGTTCAAGAGATGCGGGCTCAACTCAGATACCCCCCAAAAAGCTTTAGATGAATACAATCTTGCGTTAAACAAGACATTGCGGGACAATGCTTCGTTTGAAAAAATAGTGGTTGTAGAAGAAGATCTCACCAAGGCACCCAAACGCAAGTCATCATCAGAACCTCGTCAAAGAAGTCTTACTACTACTACTAATAAAAAGACTAAAAAGGGCACGGAATCTGGATCCGAATTTGAAATTCAACATGAATTGCTTAAGGCAGAGCTTCTTAAAGCCAAACAAATAATTAAAGAGCAAAACCGATTGATCAAGGAGCTTCAAGCAATAACTGTCAATTTTGACTCTCATCATGCCCTCTAGCTTTTCAAGTAAATAACACTAGACTTTAAAAAAATCAGATTGACGGAGGTAAACAAGTCTAAGAAGATAAAAAAAAAAGACACACCACTTGGATTAAAAACTCCCGGTGTGAAACATGTTCATTGCTACTCGATTTTCCAAATTGATGACAGTCTTCTTTGAAGGCCCTCTAGAAAAGACTTGAATAACAATGACTACTTGCTTGGATTGAAAAAATAACAAAAAGACATTTATTTTTTGGCAGAAATATATTTATTTTTGAATATTAAAATATATATATATAATTTCATTTATTAGGTGATATTATAGCTATTATTTGTTATCATTACATACAATAATAAAGATCAAGTTGATTTTTCTTCATCTTTTTTCTTTTCGTCATCATCATCTTTTGACTTTTCTTCTTTTTCTTCTTCTTTCTTTGATTCTTTATCATTCTTTGTTGAAACTTTTTCATCGGTTGTTGTGGAAGTAGTAGTTGCAGTCGCAATATTACCGTCATTTTTTAAATCTGATGATGAATCTTTTTCTTCTTTTTTCTTTTCTTCTTTTTCATCATCATTTTTCTTAGAAGAAGAAGAAGATTCTGTTGTTGCTGCTGAATCTTTTGGTTCATTAGATTTTGCTTCTTTATCTTCTTCTTCTTCTTCCTTTTCTTTAGTAGTAGTATCGGTAACAGTAGCACCAGTTAAAGATTCCTCCTCCTTTTTATCATCACCATCTTTTTCTTCTATTGACTTTTTCTTTTTCTCTTCTGATGTATCGTCATCAACAGTCATTTCAACATCATCTTGTTTTTCTTCTTTATCATCATCATTTTTCTTTTTTTCTTGTGTATCTTTTTCTTCTTCTTCTTTCTTTTCCTCTTCTTCTTTTTCTTCTTGTTCTTCTTCCTCCTCTTCTTGCTCTTCCTCTTCTTCTTCACGATCTTCTTCATAAACTGTTGTAATATTATCAGCAGGCTTCCAAATTTGTAAAACATTATCTTCTGCCATAGAAGCAATTACCCAAGGAAGTTTAGGATGAAACTTTGCAGATATGAGCTTATTGACATGGCCACCGTGAACAAAAAGCATTTCTGGAGCTCCGTCTTGTAAAAAGTCTTCATCATAATACTCATTTTCATAAAATTCATCTCGTTCAAATGTTTTTGTTGTTGAATTGTTGGTAGAGCCTTCTTCTCCTTCTTCTTCGTCTTCATTGTTATTATTATTACTACCACTTTGTTCACCTTGAGTGAAATGATAACCAACCTTACTAAGATCCCAAATAATTACTCGGCGATCAAATCCAGAAGAAAGTAAAATTGGTTCAAAGTGAGGAGACCAGTCTAATGATACAACATCTGATGAGTGTCCTTGTAATGAATAGATTGGAGAATGGGTTGCAATGGCACCTGGTTTTGGTTGAACATATGGAGCTGCAGAATAATTGGCAACAGCAGCAACAGTAGAGGTAACTACAGAAGATGAATTTCCATTATTATCCATATCAACATCTCCGTCATTATCTTTATTAGAAACATCCTTTTGATGAGCAGAAGCCGCTGCCTTTTTAAGTTTGGCATCTTGAAATGCAATCGATCTTAAATCCCAAATATTGACTGTACGATCAGATCCAGCACTTGCAAAAATAAACTCATTGAAAGGATTGAACGCAATCGAATTAACTGAACCAAAATCAATTTCGGGGTACTCGATTGTTCTCTTGACTGGAGGCTTGGCCACAGCAGCTGTATCCGGAGTACCATTCCTGCCACTCTTATTACGAGACGAACGCTCACTCGAACCTTTGCTTGAAGACTTTTTGGTTTCAGGTTCATCAACAACTGTTTCAAAGACTTGGACATGAGCATTGTGGATTCGAATAAGTGGCTGCTGGTTGTCTCCCAAGTCGTCTTCTCCAGCCTGTTCCTTTGCCTTTTTATTATTGCTGATTTTCCTTGTATCGAAAAATGCAATCGAGCCGTCTTGGGAACATGTTGCAAACATGGATGGAATGTGTGGGTTCCACTTGAGGTCGGTCAAAGCAGAAGAATGGACATCTGGATAGTAGTAAAGTGGTTCGCACAATTTGATTTTAGAAGAACTGTCCCAGTAATTTGTGTTGTTATTACTTTTCAGCTTTTCCAGTAATTTTTTTAGCTTTATGTTGTTTTTTGATTTCCCTCCTGTTACTGGTTTAGAAAGAGAGGGCATTGAAAGAGTAGCCTCAATGTCCCAAACTGCAACACACCCGTCCTGAGAACCAGAGAGTAGTAGGTTGGGCTTGCTTGGGTTCCAATCAAGTGTCGTAACGGCGTCATCGTGTCCAACTAATACGTGATACTTTTTAACTTCACTACCAGCTGTGTAATATACCAATACGTCTCCTTCTGGAGTTGAAGCAGCAATTATAGAAGAATCCTTAGGGTTCGCCTTTGCAATTAAAAGTCCTGTATGTAAAGGTGAACCGTTCTCATCAACCAAAGTAGGATTGGCATGGACGAATGACGATAGTGTTGTAAATCTAGTACTCTCTTCAGCCTGGTTTTCCCTTATCGAAGAGTCTGTAGGATTAGCTGCATTGAAAGTGACATCGCTCAAGACTTTAGATTTGACAGGTTTTGTAGGAATAATTGATGGTGGAGTGTATTTGCCTGTAGGTAACTTTACTCCGGAAATATAAATAGTTTCATTTTTTTTCGCGTCACTTTGTTTTTCTTCGGAATTTGATGATGAAGTTGTAGTAGACGTTGTTGTTGCGAGAAGAATCTTTGCAAGTGAATAACGTGAAGATTGGGTCATCAAAGGCTCCAAATAGTCAAGCCATTCCAAGGTCAATGAAGGAGTTTCGAGAGCAGTAGCTGAAAAAAAGTCATATAGAAATGGAACGTTTTTTTTCAAGATTTTGTATTCTATTATAATAGTTGATTATTAGTAAATGATTTTTATAGCAGAACAGTTTACTGATAGCAACAAAAAAAGACTTACCTTCATTGATTATTTTTTGATTTAAAATTTCTTCTTTGAGAAGATTACTTTCTTCAGGTACTGTAAAAATATCAGAATTAGCAGCTTGTCAAAGGGAAATGAAAGTTCAAAAAGATATTGGAGATTAAACATACATAAAACGTCCTTATCAGAAGGTTTTTCCTGAGCTTTAAGAGTCAAAAGCTTTTTCAGCAACTCGTCTGAAGCACCCATTGTAGCAAAGATATAATTTTAACAAATATTCAAGACTTGTTGAATATTAAAAGATTGATGATAATAACAAATATTGGTATTAAAAAAAAAGAAAAAAAAAAAAGAAAAACAAAAAGAGCTAATATAAAAAACAGCGCTCTTTTTTTATTATTTGAGATATTCATCAACGTAGGGTAACTATCAATTATTATATCAATTTTCTACACCCCAAAAAACAATTTTTCATTAAAAAACTAATCATTATCTTTATTCAAACACAACCTTTTCAAAAATGAATCGTGGGGTACTAGGGGCTCCTCCTAGAAATTATAGTAAGTAAATATAGATCATACCACTAACTCACAATCTATACTAACATCTCTTGTAATAATCAGGTCAAGTACAGCTTACATCACAACCACAACCAAATATATCTGTTCCAAATGTTAAACACACATATTACAATTCTATCTCTCCGTTTGGAAGAGTACCTGCTAATCCGTTAGCAACAAAGTTTCAAGATGTGAAAAATCTAACAGCTTTTCGACCTCTGAAGCCGATGATTGGTCTTCCGTCCAATCGTGCTTCAAACTCATCCAAAACTTCCAAACCAAATGCAAACGTTCTCAATACCATGAACAGCACAATGAACCTAGCGCCGTTAATCACTGTTGATACATTCTATCCAATGACAACAGAACAGCAACTGAGAACAGTTTTTGTTTCCAATATACCAGAACTGATGGATGACGCCACAGTAAACTCAATCTTTCGCACGATACCTGGCTTTGACCGTCTTTCTAGAGTGTTAAACGGTAGAGGCCAAGCATTATCATATGGCTTTATTAGATATTCCCATGTTGATTCAATAAAGGGCTTGATGAATACCCTTAGTAAGATTGATTTTAAGTCACTGACAAATGGCACCTTTGAAACCCTCTTTTCATTATACCCCGAAGAAAACACTCTGAGATATATCGAAGACCGAGTGAAAGAAAATGATGAAGATTATTTCAATTCCTTATGTGTAGATGGACAAGGTGTTCCCAGTGCAACTGCTATTGAAAATATAATCAAGGAATGGTATATTCAGATCTCCGCCACTTATGGAACAAATATCACCATCAAAAGTCAATCTTCTGCTCCTGCCGACGAAGGTAACAATAAAGAAAGCGCCAGTAGAAACATTAATGATATTAAGAATCTGGAAGATATTGAGGTTGATGAAAGTGAATATGCTGATTTGGAAATTGATGACCGAGAAACTGTCTTGCGAGAAATTAGAGAATTCAGATTACTTTCATTGGAATACGAACGTGTCAAGCAAGATCAAAATGCTGAAGAACAAAAAGAGAGAGACCGCCACTTTGAAAAGCTTGCCTCCAAACTGTTGGCAGATGACCAAGGAAACAAAACCTCAAAAGACTCCTATTACTCCAGATATAATGATCTTGATGACTCTAGATTGTTTACAGAAAGAGATTTTGGTGATCTTTCTGCTAGTGAAGATGACGACGACACTTATGACCCAGAAACAAATAATCAAACTGATGAACAAATTGAAGAAATGAAACAATCACGCATCAGATTGAAACAAGAACGTGCTTTCGAAGAAGAACAGCGACGTCTAATGGCAAGAGAACGTATGAGAACTTCAGCATTAGAACGTGAACGTGTCCGTGATGCCGAGTACGACGCCAGACTTGAACGTAACAAGAAGCAAGCTCTCAAGCAATTCGCCGAGTTTGTCGACGACGGCGAATTTGAGCGCAAGAATATGGAATACTACTACAACCATGCCACCTGGGTTAAAAACCGTATGGCCTTCCGAAGAAGAGAGTTAGCGCACGATATGCGCGATGCTGAAGAAGAAAGAATTGAACTTGAACAAAAGAAGAATGCTGACAATTTCATGTCTTCTTTGGCTACAGAGTTGAACAAGGAGAATGCCACTTCAGAATCGCAACCTAAATTCAAGATTTCTTTGGGTGCTGCTGCTAAGAAGAAACAACAACAGCAACATCCAGAAACAGCAGAACATAAAGAAGAACCTAAAGAAAAGGAGGCTGCTGAAGAAAACACTGGCTTATCATCACAAATATCTGTCAATTATGGTTCAATCGCGGAACTCGACAACCTCAAAGATTTATACAAGGAGAAGCAAGTCGAGCAAGTACTATACGAGAAGCTGTGCTCTCTTATTGATTCAATTCCAAAATCGTCCAGCAATGGCTTATTTGACTGGAATGTTCATTGGGATTCTATAACTGAAGATATCATTGAAACACGCATCGAACCATTTGTCACTGCTCTTATTATCGAATACTTGGGTATCCAGGAAGACGAATTGATTGGTTTTGTTATCGATTATGTCCGTGAACACAAATCACCACAAAAATTGGTTTCTGATTTAGAAGATGCTTTGGATGAAGATACCGTTCCTTTTATAGAAAAAGTATGGCGATTAGTGGTTTTTGAATCAGAAAGAAATCATAAAAAGTTATAGAGAAAAAAAAACCCTTGTACAAGTTTATTACCAGTTTTATTTAAAAAATTGATTGCTAGAATCAAATGAAATAATTATATTCTATCTATGTATGACTGATTTTTTTAGTATTATTTATTATAATGAATCTTTTTGTTTATTTAAAAAAATATTAATAAATATGTTCATTTTAGTATGAAAAATTTTACATATCCATATCTAAGTCTATTTCATCAGGGTTTACAATTTCTTGTTGCTGTTGTTCTTCAGAAGTCTCTGGTTGTTGTATTACCTTCTTTGGTTGAGAATCTTTACTAGCAACAAATCCCACTGGAGCATCTGAAATCTTTTTCTCATTAGATTGAAGTGCTTGGTTTTTCAATGCTACAGCTTGGGCTGCAACATAGCCAATATCTGTATTGAACTGGGCTTTGACTGAACGTTTGATACGAAGCATTTCTTTATATGTTTCTTCATTACCATATTCCAGCTCAAACTGGCTCCATTTCTCCCAAAAGTCTTCTGTAGTCCTTGGGTCACAGAACTGACTAGAATAGGCATATAATGATCTTACTCTCTCGATTTCGCCAAGCTTGAGTTCAACTGCGATAAAATCCAAGCATATGTCTTTCAAGTGTGTTGCTGGAAGTGAATTGATTGCACGCTCAAAAACTGGTCGAGTAGCAGAAAGACCAAAGTTTTCAATAGTTCTTTCAATGTAGTACTTGTACATTTCAAATTTGTCTTCATCAGGGACCATTTCAGAAGCCCTATCGTATATTTTCATAGCATTTCGAACAAGACCACGGTCCTCTTCCAGTTTCCCAAACAACAAAAATATTGGTTTGACTAGATTGCTTGGACATCCATTGAGGGCTTGTTCAAACAAGTCACGTAATCTTTCAATACCCAACTTTCTCTCAATAGCCCTTTTCAAATAAATGTTCCAAATCTCAAAAGCCGTTGGGTATGAAAATAAGTCGACACCCTTTTCGTAAACTTTGAAGGCTTCTTCAAATCGGTTGTTTTCCCATAAAAAGTTTGCATAGTTGACTATTGTCAAAGGTGTCGCAATCTTTAACTCAAGAATGCGTTCATAAACTGCTTTGACCTTTTTGATCCCCTCAGCTTTTACATCTTCTTCGTCATCATCGTCAACTGAAACACTTTCTATCAAATCGACATAGTAGGACCATATTTTCATCGACTTGTGGAGTCGTTCTTGAGGAGTTAAGGAGGTATCAAAGTAATCAATTTTTGAGAATTTGGGTGACTTTGTAGCGGTTTCCATGACTTTGACAGCGACATCAAACTCGCCTTGACGGAGTTGCATATCAAACCATTCAATGTATACATCAGCAAGCTCTTCGACTGATTTAAAGGGCACTTTTGTAGCTTTTTCAAATATAGTAGACGCAGTTTTGATATCATTAATCTCTGTCTCAAAGAATTTGGCATAATTGATCCATAATGTCGATAGCTTGCCATTTGCCTTTGCAGGGTTAATAGTGGCAAGAGCCTTGGTATATGTTTCAATAACTTGATCGTTATTTCCTTTCCATAATGCAATTCGCTTTTCCCATTCCATCACATTGTTTGGATCTTGACGTAACAGCACATCAGAAAGTAAAAACAATCTTCTGTCCATGAGCAACTCAAAAGCGCCCATCAATCTATCAATTTCTGCATCCAGTTCTTGATTGCCACCATTCTCCTGGGCTGACTTTTCTACCATTCTCGACAGATTGACTTCTTCCATTTCAGAATAACTGTCAAAAACCAAAGAAAAGTCTCGTACAGTCATGGCTGTTGTCATGCCTTCTTCAAAAACATCTCTTGCGCTTTCAAAATCTTGTTTATTGATGAAATAAGTAGCCAAGCTAACCCAAAGTTTGCCGGCTTGGTCCGGGTATCTAGTAATACCGCTTCTTATGATTCGCTCTGTTGGCCATTCACTTGTTTCTTTAGGATGGTTGACAAGTATGTCTGTCAGTTGAGACCATAGCTGATATTTACTTTTGTTTTCAATATATATTGCTTGGAATCTATAGTCTGTTGAGTTACGGTTGCTGGATATGTAATTTGAGGTGTTACTATTTGATGAATTGTTTGAATCTTCTAATAATAAAATTAAAACCTTGCATAGTTGATTGTAGTGCTTTCGTTCTGATAGTAAATTGACCAGATCCTCAACTCGCTGTGGGTATATATACAGATATCGTTTGAAAACTTCAATACATGCCTCGTCACACGTGGAATATAAAGCAAATTGCAGATACAAGTCCCATATTTGTTCATGTTGGTAAACAGACACTGACTGCAAAGCCTTGTTGAATTTGTTACGAATAAACGTTGCGTCTACTTGATATTTAACGAGGAATGAAAGATATGATGTCCATATTTTAGGCATTTTGTTTAACAATATTAGTGCTCGTTCAAAGCATTGGTTAACTTTGTGAAATTCAGAAGTATTTGTTGCATAATTTAGTGAAGAAACGTGTTTTACACGTAAGTCTAGGTAGGCCTTCCATAGTTTGTATGATCTTGGGAAAACTCGGCATGCGCGTTCATAAACAAAGACTAACTCTGATAACGGTCGTGATAGATCTGATTTGTGTTGAATGTATCGAAGCCATGGCGTTATATCGTCTGCTGAAGCTTTCAAAATTTCTTGTTCATAAGGTATATCTGAATCTAGAATTAGAAACATTATGTATTTGTTAAGATGTGTTTTCTAATTAGTGAATATTAAAAAGTATTTTTTCATATTATTATTTGTAAATATTCAAATTTGTTCTGATAATATTAGAGATTTTTGAAAAATTTAAGAGAACTTTTAAATTGTGAAGTTACCCTACCCTGGAGTTGCACTTTTTTTTTTTATTTTTGGGCTGCTGCCTCTAAAAAATCTAGGTATTATGTATTTGGATGGCATGGCTGCTGCTTTTTTCCTTTACAACCTTCTTCCATACATCTTCTTTATTATTCAATTCCCTATTTTATCATCAACCATATAATATAGCACACTTTCGTCTATATACAAATCAATTATTATAAGTTTCTCTCGGTAATCTTTTTTTCAAAATGTCTAGTGGTGCCAGGTAAGACTTTTTTTTGCATTTGTTTTCAATATTTATTACTGCAAATTATAGCGGCATTCCAAAACCAATTTAAAAAAAAGAAATAAAAAAAAAAAAAAAAAAACTGAAAAATTAGATAAAATCGATTATATATATAATTCAATTATGGAATTAATTACAGTTCTAACTATTTATGATTGTTTTTCTTATATTGTCTTGTAGAGAATCCGTTTTCCCAACTCGTATGACCCTTACAACTATGAAAATCAAGCTCAAGGGGGCTACACAAGGTCACAGTCTTCTTAAACGTAAGAGTGAAGCTTTAACAAAGAGATTCAGAGATATTACACGTCGAATTGATGATGCCAAACGAAAGATGGGTAAGGTAATGCAAACTGCTGCCTTTTCCCTTGCCGAAGTCAGCTATGCTACTGGCGATAACATTGCATATCAAGTTCAAGAATCTGTCAAGTCTGCTAGAATTAAGGTCAGAGCCCATCAAGAAAACGTCTCTGGTGTTTATCTCCCCCAATTTGAGGCATACTACGACGACAACTCTAACGACTTTCAAATGACTGGTTTGGGAAGAGGTGGTCAGCAAGTTCAAAAAGCCAAGATTGTTTATGGTAAAGCCGTCGAAACATTAATTGAATTGGCCTCATTACAAACTGCATTTATTATTTTGGATGAAGTTATCAAGGTCACCAACAGAAGAGTCAATGCTATTGAGCATGTAATCATTCCACGAACTGAAAACACCATCAAATATATCAATTCCGAACTCGATGAACTGGATCGTGAAGAGTTTTATCGATTGAAGAAGGTTCAAGATAAGAAGCAAAGAGATTCTGAAGCATCAGAAGCGCTTAGAAAGGCAGAAAAGGAGGCTTTAATTGCTGAAGAGGTTGAAAAGGCTATTCAAGCAGGAAAGAGTGTTCAAGAAGCCACTGCTTTGGCTGAAGCTAAAGCACAAGAAGAAACATCAGGAGAAAAAACTGCAGTTGATCAAGATGATGATAATGATGTAATTTTTTAAAAGAGTTATATATACTCTTTCATATCTTTTTCCAGTGATGTAATTTATAAAATGGCTTGGATTTTTTTTATTCGAGAGAAAGACATTTTACTCCAAACCATTTGATTCGTATGTAATTTTGATATTGATAATAATAATTCAGCATTTAAATATTCAATTCTATTGTAGACGAAGCCCTTATTTGTTTTAATTTTGTTTACAATTTATACAACTTTGTTTTTATAATATTATATAATAAATGGCAATTTTTATATCTTGGTAATTGAGCCATCTGAGTTTAGCTTGACAGCGCCAGCTTTGACTAAAGAAGTTTTTAAGTCATTGATAAGATCGGTTGGATTTTCAATTCCTACACAAAGACGGATCAAATCTTCGGGGAAATCTCTTTCAGCTCTTGTTTTGGCATCAATTGAAGCATGAGACATTTTACAAGGCATAGAAATTAAAGAATTAACACATCCAAAACTAACACTGATACCCCAAATTCTAGTACCTTCAATGATTGCTTCACTAAGCTTAATATCTCCAGTTTCCAAAGATAAGACAGCCCCGGCACCCGAGGCTTGTGACCAATGAAGGTCATATTGAGGATGAGACTTGAGGCCTGGGTATCTGACCTTGAATCCACAACCCTCCAAAAACTCTGCAATTTGTTGAGCATTGGATTGTTGTTTTTCCATTCTTACTCCAAGAGTCTTGATACCACGTTCAAGTAACCAAGATTCAAAGGGCGCTAATCCACAGCCAGAGGCATTGATTACAAAAAAGATGTCGTTGGCAATCTTTTCGTCTTTACAGGCAATGACACCAGCCATAATATCATGATGACCTGACAAGTACTTGGTACCAGATTCGTAGACAATGTCGGCACCTAATTCTAAAGGAGCCATCAACAAAGGTGAAAGCATAGTGTTGTCTACTATAACTAAAGAGTCTGGGTTTATCTTGTGAACATGCTTTGCAATTTCAGGAATATTGGCAATTTTGATGAGTGGGTTTGTTGGAGATTCCAATAGAACCATGGCAGTTTTGCTAGAAACTTTGGCTTTGACAGCATCCACATTAGTTGTATCAACATGGTGAGTGATGACTCCGCCTTTAGTAGAGAGGTATTTCAGCAATCTGTTTGTGCCTCCATACAAGTCATCACCAGCAATGACTTCGTCACCTGGTTTGAGGAGACGAGTGATGACATCAAGAGCAGTCATACCTGAGGTGACTGTGAGGCATCGAGCTGCTCCGCCTATTATCTTTGCCAAATGTCGTTCTAAGTGTGTTCGAGTGGGATTTCCTGATCTTGTGTAATCATATTCTCCCATGTTTGATAACGATTCTTGCTTAAAAGTGGCGGTTTGATAGATGGGGGCAGAAGAGGAACCATATTGGTCTGTAGTTTCTGTATATACAAGCTCGGTTTCAATAGAGTAATGACGTCTTGAACGAGGAGAGGAAGGTGCGGGTGAAGGTGGTGGAAATCCCTCGCCTCGAGCAGAAGGATCACTCAAGTGGAGTGAGAGATTTGCAAGTGTGGTATCATTTGGAGTAGACATTATGGGAATTTATGTGAAGGGTAATTAATGAAATCAAAGTTATTGGTTGAATCTTTTTTTTTTTTTTTTTTTTTTTTTTTTGTTGAAAAATTTAACGGTAGTAGAACAATTATATTATTATAATAGATAGAATAAGGAAAGAAAAGAAAAGTTTTTTTTTTGTTGAAAATATAATATGGAAAGAACTAAAAAAAATAGTCATAATAAAGTTTTCCACACTTTCCCATTGTCTGAATATACCAAATATCACGTGAATGATGGTCTATCATTGAAATGTTTTTATTCTGAACCAGGTAAAAATTGATTGATTCAAAATAAACATCAAAGTTATGTTTACAAGAATTATTATTATTATTATTTGAAACGGAAAATACAATTAAACAAAGGAAAAAAAATATATATATAAATATGCTAAAGAGAAAAAAAAATGGTTAAAAAAAGGATAATGATGATGATTTTTTTCTAAAACAAAAAAGGTTGAAAATGTTAAAATTAGAATGAATTAGATGCAATTTTTGTTGATTGATTAATGATTGATAATTGATGATTTGAATCTACCGATGATGACGATGTTTATTGATGATTCCCAACCAAGCTTGTGGGTAGTAATCCAGATATTCTCCATCTCCATCGCAATTTTTTCCTCATTGTAGCATACCACTGTAATCTGTTATGATTCATGTTATGTACACTTTGAGATATGTTGCCATTGCTTGTACCCGTGGCTACAGAAGTGGTCAAGCAACTTGTTGATTGTGACTTATAACCCATCATACTGTTGTCGCGATTTAAAAGCGAATTGGCCGTTGAGACATCATTTGTACTTGCAAATGGAGAAAACAATGCTTGAGAACTATAATGCCCTACAGTATGACTATAGTAATGAGGCCTCTGTGGCAAGTATTCTTCTTCATTGTTTGTTGTGCTATTCAATTGAATTGAGATTGATGAATTGTTGAAATTTTCGGTATTTTCATCGATATCCATTGACTCCTCATCATAATGAAAAACACGGTTACGTTTCTTGGGAATAAATAAAGAAGACCCAGTGTTGTTCATGTTAGACACTTGATGAATTGCAGCACAGCTATGACAGACAAACTCGGAAAACTGTGTCTTGCTCAATTCATACAAGGGTTTGTTGCAGTGCACACAACTCTTGATTCTGGTAGTCCCGCGCCGGATAGTTGAAAACGGTGACAGGTTATTTGATGAGGAGGAGAAATCTCTAGTTGCTTTTGGTGTTAGCTGATGGATGCTTTCAGAACTATCTGTTTTGCGATGATGCGATTTGTTTTCGTTAAAAGGTAAAAAAGAGTTGTTGGTGCACCTCGGGTCTAAATCTGACAAGCTCCGATCATCGGTTTCAGCTTGGAGATCATGATGGCTTTCATTAAAATAGTCTTCTACAAAGACGATATCCGTTCCAACTTCATCTGATATTATTAATGAAGATGATCTTATATCAGAATCATGGTAATGGGGTGCAAACGATGAAAATGTGTGGTCTTTAAATTTTGGTTTTGGGGATGGTGAGTATTGGCTTGAGTTATTATTGTTGTTATGAATGAGTGGCGCTAAAGTACGATTTGAGCTGGCACTATTTGAAATTGTAGAAGGAGGGGCAGGGTAAGATGTGTGCTCTACTTGATCAGATAAGCCAATAAATGTGTTATAGACTTGAGGGAAAGTCGTAAGTTTACGGCTATCAATGAGATCTAACATTGAAGGTTGATGCCGTAGCTGACGATTAGAAGTTTTTCTAAGAACATGAGAGCGACGTTTTCTTAAGGAATGATGAGATGCTTTATTATTGACAGCCATTTTTGGGGTTTGATTTGATGATGATTCTAAAGGAGTAGTTGAACAATTGGAACTTTCAGGCGAAAAGGTCTCCAAAGTATGGTTATTATTGTTGTTAGAATGTTGTGAAATATGATGCAGAGATGTTGATGATGATGGTGTTGTTATTGATGATATAAGATTTTTACTACTGGGCAATGAGACATCTGAAAAATCTGTTGATGATTCTGTAGAAGATGGGAAGTCATCAAAAAATATAGCACGAAGTTCAGAATTTTTTGGGGGCAAAACAGGCTTATTGGATGACAATTGAATTGGTTCGGCAAGTTGGTTTGTTTTTTTGTTATTGCTTCTGTTGTTATTTGATACTGAAGGGAACCCTTCATAATAATCATCTTCATTATTGTTTGAACAGCACAAGGTTGAAGTGGGTGAAACGTTGCCAAAAGATGGAGGGTTTGTTGGAGAAGCTACCATTGCATCTATAGTGGAATTGTCAATACAGTAATGATTTTTGTTTTTAAAAAAAGAATTGGCTGATTTTTCAGAGCCTGTCAAGAAAGGTAACTGTCGGTTGTTGATATCTAAAGTGAACAGACAATTAGTTTTAGAGATGTTTGAAGATCCCATTTGGGAGGGAGGATGAGTGTGTGTGTAAGTGAAAGGGAAAGAATAAATTAACAAAGTGTGTGTGTGTGTGGGGAGAGGTGCGACAACAATACACAAGTAGAAATTTAAAATAAAAATTCGAGGAGTTTTTTTTTTTAAAAAAAGGCTGAATCGGATGTTTTCTACATCTCTCAGTACCTGAGAGTGGGTATTTGGGGGGAATTATAGATGCTTTTGAGAATGTTGATTATTATTATTATTGTTAATGGTATCAATCAATCAATCTTGTTCGATTTTAGTATTGTTATTATTATGAATAAATGATTTTTGTAGTATAATTAGATGAACATTTAGATATACTATATATATATATATATATATATATATATAAAAGAAGAAGGTAGAATCAATAGAAAAAAAAAAGGGGGTTAATGATGATGATGATGATAACAATGTAAAAAAAAAAAAAAATCAAAACAAGGAGGTTACTTTTTTTAATGTTTTTGTTTTTGTTTATTTTTACTATATTTATTCGCTTGGGTAAAGAAAGAAAGTATCATCGAGGTACTAACTGTAACTATAAAAATATTCTTATTTTATACTGATTGAATTGATTTTAACCATTATCAATCAATCAATCAATATATAAATTATAATAAACACCGTTCTTTTCAATATCATCTATTATTATTATTATATTTGTTCATAATCATTTATTATTGAATTAAAAAAAAAAAAAAAAATATTGTTGAATATTATCATAGTTCATTACAAATATTCAAATCGGTTCAAGTAAAAGACTGAGTGGACCAAAATATATGTATAGAGTATACAAAGATTGCTTGATCATGATGACTGTGTTTTAATTCAACTTTTGGTTTATTATTACTACACTACTTACTTATCATTCTCTCGTCAAAATTTTATACTTTAAATTTGTTTTACTTCCCCAGATATTTTATGTCAAGTCTGTTAAACGTCGTCATTTAACCTGTATACAAAAAAAAAAAAAGTCCTTTGTATGAAAAATAAGCATTATGAAAAAGCACATCTTGTTCTACTGTCACCGTTAGTTTGGCTACTATATATATATCTACTATTGACGATATATGCAATAATCTTCAAGTATTGTCTATATATATATACTGCTATAATAATTAACTATCACTCACCCTCTCTTTTTTGCAGTATTTGTATATATATATATATATATATATATAGATAGATAGATCATCATGAATCATAGCCAATTTTCAGATATTTTGAACATTTTATATATTCTTCTTTTCAGATAACCAAATTCTTAAAAAAATTAAATATATAAGATTCATAAGAACCTTCAAAACTCTTTATTAACAAAACTCTTTTTGAAAAGACTAGAAGACCATTTCTAAGACTCTGTAAAATGCCATTTTGGGTTTTGATGTATTTTTTATGAGTTGCAAATATTTTTCTAACCAACTCTTCACCATGTTGCCATAACAACATTTTTGGTGTTTCCAAAAACCTTGAGACATATGATGTAACAAATATGTAACACACTCAATGCCCCTTATTCACGTGATATGCCATTGATCGCTCCCCCAGTAAATTTATCAATCAAATATCCATTTGAAAAGAATGTTCAATTTCATTTCATAATTATAAAACAAAAAAAGCCATCCTAATTTTTAATATTATCTATTATCTATTGCCTTTTTTTTATTTTTTATTTTTTAATAAAAAATAATAATCTTCTGAATGCAAAGATCTTTTTTTCTTCTTTACAACTATGACTATCAATTTAGACCAACAAAATGATCAAGAGAATAACAATAACATCATTTACACAAATGGTAGTAGCAACAACAATAACAACAATAGCAACTCGCTACTACTAACAAACAGCCTAATCGATACTGTATGGGAAATGTTTAGCCATGATAATACTGATTCTGTAAAAGCAAAATATTTTTTAGACTTGGTTGACACAATAGAAAGCCTCTCTATTAACTTATCTCATCCACTTTTTGATGAAGGTAATCGACTTCTTGCATCAGATTATATTCAACGCTATCCTGATCTCGAAATGTCCAAGGATCAATTTAAAAACTTTCTTATCCATTTTAGCAATGATCAAATAGATCTATCTTCTCCTATACAAAATACCAACCATAATACACTGCATAAAGGTTCAAATGGAGGAGGAGGATCTTTACTTCCTGGAATTTCATCTACTCATTCAGAATCAAATCAAGTCTTGTCGGACTCTCATCAAAATAAATACAATATACCAGGTTCACCAACAAATCCTCCAACTGATATCCCAATGCAGTTGCCAAAATTCAATAAAAACTACAAGAAAAATGGTAAAAAAAGAATAGTCTCTATGGTTGATCTTCCTTTGCGTGGTAATAGTGGTTCTAGTGATGATGAAAGAGACCAAGATTTAAATGGCATATTTCCAAAAAAGGCAAACTATCATCAAGTTTTAAAATCACTTGCTCAACGCGAAGAACAACTAGAATATTTGGAAAATCAAAATCTATCTCTTATGAGTCAACTGGAGGAACATGAAAAATCCATTCTTGAACTGCAGCAAAAAAATAGAGAGCTAATGGAGGACGATGCTCGTCAACTTAAGCATATTGAAGAAATAGAAAATGTTTTAGAGTCTTCTCAACAGGAAATACAACAACGTCGAACTCAGTATTTAAGTTTGAAAGAAGCTCTATTGAAAACTTCGCAAGATACTCGTGATTTAGAAAAAGATGTCATACTAAAGCATCATCCTTCTCTTTTGCTGAAAAACAACAATACCGATACTGAAAATAATGTTGTTGAGCTTGAACAAAAGCCTGACCCAATTTCCAAAGAAAAATTACTACCCATTGATTACAATACCTTATTAGAACAAATTTCTAAAAACGACCCTTCTCAAAACAATAATGTTATAGATGAGCTATTATCTGTTATCGATGCTTATAATAATCGTGTCAAATCGGAAATTGCAGAAGAATATAATTGGGTAGATGAAATCAAGACTGAAAATGGTATCAAAAATCGTGTAGAAAAAACTGCCACAAATGAGTTTACGTCACCTCGAAAAGCTTCTGGAAAATTACACAGAGTTACTTCTCCAATTAAACAGCGAGCTGTGAAATATAAAACTTTAAGTTCACACCCTTCAAAAAGTCCAACGTCTTCGAGTAAGCATTTAAAATTTAGAAGCAAAAAATCTCAAACCACATCAAACTTTAATCGATTCAAATCAAAAACCAGATCTTTAAAAAAATGGATTTATATAGCATTATGCACTTTACTACTGCTGACCTTTTTTTTCATATATATTTATCATCTTTTCAATAATCCACATTATGTTAATCAGTCAAAGCAACTACTATCTGATGAAAAGAGAGCAATAGAACCGGAAAAGAATAACGATTATATATCTGACAAAATTCAACAGTTTGATGATCCCTCGCTTTCGACAGACAAAGAAACACAGCATGATCAGTTGAATGAACTGGAGAAACCTGTTGAAAAAAGCACTCAAAATAAACAAACTAAAAAGCCTAAATCAAATACCCAAGAATATTTCAAAGATGAAAACAATGAAATCCAAAAGCAGATTGAAATTGAAAATGATTTTTATCAGGTTAAAGATCCCCAATCAGAAATAAGTAAAAATGCATTGGACAGGTTTTGCGACAAAATAAGAACCTTTAAAAACGATATCGACTACATCATTTTTCAAAATTCAACTCAACCGCCCGTATAAATTTTAAATTCTTTAAAGTGAATAAACACCATCAGAATAGAGTAAAGATGGACAGCCAAAGATGTCCAACGGCTTTTGATATTTGATTTGTTATTTCAATTTGAGCCCTCTTTTACATTAGATTAGATGCTTACTAAGATTCCAACTCTCAACACTCGTGGTGCTATATTCCATTGGCTTTGAAGCCCACTATTTTATTCAGTGTATACTAATAGATCATATATTCATTTTAACAATTATGTTTAGTACTGAATATATAAAATTAGAAAAATTATATGTCTTGTTTTTAATTTTTTTTCTTTTATTCCTACAAATATTGTTCACTTATTTTGAACGCCGTATGTCACATGATTTGTTCTACTCTCTTTTCATAAATATCAAATGTTTAGATGTTACATTACAGAATACCATATTGACACATCCTTTTTATTGACTTTCTTAATACACGTGACATTTTTTTACTATACTTTTCAGATGAAAAATGTGGCATTTGGGCTTAATCACATGACTGAGTACTCAACGGGTAACGGAGATTGGACGACTGAAAAACAAAAAAACAAAAAAACGAAAAAAAGTAATCAACCCTTTTTTTTCTTTTTTTCTTTTTCAAAACAGGTCGTAGTCCTTCAGAAAAGACAACGAAACAGGCATATTTTCAATTCAAAAAAAAAAAAAGATTTTTTTTCATTATTCATTTATTCAATCTTCGATATATTTTTGATATAGATTTATATATATATTCTGTTGAAACATTGTTACAACAAGTGTTACAAAAATTTATGTTTGTCACTAACCCTCCCTTATATATATTTTTATTTTTATTTTTTATTCTTTTACTCTTTTATATACTAATATACTGAATCCAATTTATATCAATCCCTTTTATATCATACTGTTTTGTTTAAGATCGAACCCGTTATCACTGACTTAAACCTTTATCTTATTTTAACTCAATTATTAATTGTGTGGCTTGTATAGTCCTGTATTCTGTTCCTGTTTATTCTACTGTCTACAATCCTATCCTGCGTCCCCATGATTGTTCTTCCTGATTATATCAGTTCTTGTAGTGAAGACCACTGTAATATTGAAACTTTTGATATCGCCTCTGTTAAATCTCAACTCACTGATTTCACCAATCGCCTCTCCATTTATGATGATAAGACTGTCCAACCCCCACTTTCACAGGTTATGAGCTCCTTTAGCGACTTTCCTGAATTTTTACATCGCTTAATTCAACAAATTTATCGCTTTGACAATTCCGGAAACCTTATGTATTTGCTGTTCAATGATGATTGGTCACCAAAATTATTGGCACTTGCAACAGAAGTCGAAAGCAGAGAAACTATTTCCGGAAATTTTAACATCACCCGACTTACCCGATCCGCTTTAAACACTCTCAAAAATGAATTTTGTATTTTTCTTGTTGCCTTTTCACGCAAAAACATTATCCACCCGGTTTGGCAAAGAAAACTTGATGCGGCCAACAGAGTCGAGCCTAAGAAATTTTTTGAACAACTTACTAAATTTGTAACTGAACATTCTGATGAAATTCAGATAGAACAAACTGTTCTTAATTTGTCTGCTCACATCAGAGAGACCCGAAAGGGTGTCAAAGGCAATCTCAATAGAAACAACCAGGCCTATACCAAAATTGTTGACTCAACCAAATTACTTGCTTATTTGATGTGCCATCAGGCTAAACAAGATCCTGAATATGTCGATGACATGGCAGTTAATATGGATACACCTATCCAATACTTGAAGGGAAGACAACTTAAAAATAAATCGTTCACGTTTGACCTATTTGAAGTATCACCAGACTTCAAAAATCGCTACAAAGAATATATTTCTGACATTGAAAAATTTGAAGACTTCTTTACAAACAAACTCAGTTTGAATTCCAATCTTAATAAACATCCTATTGTTGAATTTGCAATTGACCAAGTTGAAGCACTTCCACAATCTAATGAACAAGAAATGGCTCAATATTTTCTCAAATTGAAGGAACTTTACTTGTTTACAAATGAATTTTGGTCGATTCTCCACTATGCTAGTTCCAGAGCACATGAATTATCTCAACGAGAACTTGGCCTTTATTACAGAGGAATACTTCTAAGCGGAGTCAATAATGTATCTGTTGTAAGCAAACTTTTCAACAACAAACCTTACATGAAGGAATTGCGCTCTGATTTAATTGATATGGGTGAAATTGGTCAACTAGAAAGAGAACCAAACTATCCTACTGCTCAAATCATTAGTCCATACACCTACCACTACAAAACAATCTTTCGATATGGAAGCAGAGACTCTAATTTTATGCAAGTAAAGGCTAAACTGTGCAATGATTATCCTGAATACAATGAAGCTGTGAAGAAAGTTGGCAAGAAGTCTGTTAAACCGAACAATAACAACAATAAATCCAACAATGAAGCAAACAGTACCAACAACAAAAATAGAAATAATAGCAACAGTCAAGGTACTACCAATACTAATAACAACAATAATTATTTTAACAGGAATAACAATTCAAATTACAGATCTCAAAATAGAGTAGCCAATTTATTGGTACCATTTGTACATAATTTTACCCCGGAAGATGTGGGAGATTTGTCAGCTCTGCTTGACCAACTATGCATGAGCACTCCAGATGACGATTGACAGAGGAGTTTATAATGTTGGACAGATGATAATCAAAAATACTACTGTCAGTACAGAGGAGAAACTGGAAGGAAACTCAGCCACAAGTGATACAGTATATGGAGTTACGCAGGATCTTAAATACAAATTCCAACAACTTTAGGCATTTTATACAAAGTGCCTAGAGTATGTTCGTCTTATGAGATAGAAGATAAATTTATGTAGCCATGTGGTGATGAAATCTGTCCATTACCTAATCCCAGATGTGAGATAAATGACCATCTATTGTCAAACCCTATATTTCTCTCCATAATGTTTTTACCAATATGAATATTGCTTTATTCAAGTATTGATAATACTCATCGTAGTTAGAAAATATCTAATATATAAAATTTAAAGAGTAGTATAAATTTATTTTTATTTTGTTTTGATGAAACAAATCATCCCTTCTGATTTCTGCCTTATTGACGGTTTTTTTTTTTTTTTTTTTTTTTTTTTTTTTTTTTTTTTTTTTTTTTTTTTTTTTTTTTTTTTTTTTTTTTTTTTTAATATCCTTCAGCTCCATTGTGGGAAAAATTTCAGCCAAGCTTCTTCATGCTTTGGAGATTCCCTTATTATATGTTCTAATGTTTTTAAGATGCTCCCATCGCTGCAATCACAATAATATTTAACATTTTGAACGTTGAGCCTCCGAAAATATTAACCAAATCTTCCATGAGCAGTTCTCGTTTGAGTGATTGTGCTCAAAGTACTTCTTTTTTTACCTTCTTCCATTAATCTACTTTTCAGGTGAAAAAATGTGGTATTTGGGCTTGATCACATGACTTGGTACTTAACGGGTAATGGAGATTAAACAACTGATTACGTAACTTTTACATGATTTTGAAAAAAAACAAAAAAAGAAAAAAACGAAAAAACGAAAAAAAGAAAAAACGAAAAAAAGTAATAAACCTTTTTTTTTTTTTTCTTTTTTTCTTTTCTTTTTTTTTCTTTTTCAATTCAAACAGGCCGTCCTTCAGAAAAGACAACGAAACAGGCATATTTTCAATTCAAAAAAAAAAGGTTTTTTTTCATTATTCATTTATTCAATCTTCGATACATTTTTGATATAGATTTATATATATATTTATTTATATCCAATCAATTTTCATACTTTTTATCAATTAATTTTTTTTCTATTGAAACTCTGATTTCCTTTCAGCCGTCGATTTTCAACCTCCCCCAACTCTTTTTTTTCATCAAGCATGTTAAAGCTTAAAGATCGCTCCAGTCTCATCTTTGTTAATGACCGTGATATACGTGCTTTCGATATTCATCACATTGGCGAATCTCTTTATAAATTTACTTTTGATCTCCGATACTTAAATTGTGAAACTTCCAAACCTCCTCTTCAACATGTCATGTGTTCTTATAGCGATTTTCACGATTTTTTACAGCTTTTATTAAGGCAAATTACAGCTTTTGATTTATCGGGTAATCTCACGTATTTACTGTATAATGATGACTGGTCACCGAAATTAAAGGCATATGCAATTGAGGTTGAAAAAAATGAATCTAAGAAAAACACCTACAACGGCCGTACACAACTGTCTATTCACTCACTTGAAGCTCTGAAAATAGATTTCTATATGTTTCTTGTTGAATTCACTCGCAAATTTGTGTTACTTCCTGCTTGGCAAAGAAAGCTTGATGAATTTAACCATCAAAATCCAAGAAAGCTTTTTGAAGAACTAGTCAACTTTATAACTAAACACCATCAATATGTTCAACTTGAACAAACCGTGTCCAACCTTTCAGCTCATGTCAGATACACTAACAATGGCATAAAGAGCAACCTTAATCGAAACAAAGCATCTTTTACAAGATATGTCAACTCAACAAAACTCATGGCTTATTTAATACATCAACAAGGTAAACAAGATCCAGATTATGCCTACAAGAAAATTGACAATATGGATACACCTATTAAATACCTGAGAGGTGATCAGTTTAAACATTTTGCTACAGACTACGATTTTTACAAAATCTCACCGGATTTCAAAACTCGTTACAAAAACTATAGTAATAAAATTAACAACTTTGAAGAACACTATACCAAAAATCTTAAATTGTCTGCCGGTACTTCTGACAATCCAATTACCAAGTTTGCGATTGACTATATCAATTCTCTTCCAACTTCCAATGCAACTGAAAGTGAATTAATTAATCAAATTGAACAACTCAAACAACTTTGCTTGTTCACCAATGAGGCACATGCTATTTATCATGCTGCCACTATGGAAGCTTACACTCTTTCACAGAGAGAAATTTATCTTCACAACAGAGGAGTGTTTCTTAGTGGGGTCAATAACAAGAATGTACTTAAGAAACTTACCAACTCCAAACCATACTTGATTGACACACGCTATAAGGAATTTGATATTGGTGACATCAATGAGATTGAATCGGAATGGAACTATCCTCGTGCCCAAATTATTAGGCCGGTTACAAACTACTCTAAAACTATTTTTGAGTACGGAAATAGGGATTCTGACTACAATTTTATTAAAGCTAAGCTTTGCAGAGACTATCCACAATACAATGAAGCGGTCAAGAAGAACACCAAGAAACCCAATACATCTGGTAATAACTCGAATAGTAATGGAAATAGAAACACTACTAACAGTAATAATCTTGGCACTGCTAATAATATGCGCACTAGAGGTTTCAATCTAAGTAATGGAGCCCAAACTAGAGCTGCGGCCTCTGTAGGACCAAGCTTTCGAGACATTAATTGGAATAATGCAGACAGTGAGGTGGACTTAACTAATCTTTCTACTCCAGATATTTCAGATCCTGATGATGCAAACTATGTGTACGGTGGAAACTCCTTGTATGGTAATGATACTGCAAGTGTGGTGTATGAGAGAAGACAATTCCCTAAATCTGATGATACAAATGATGGAACCAATCCCACTTCTGAAGCTCTTACTTGGCACAGAACCTACAATCATGCTCCAGTTAGACATGTTGGTCTACTAAGTCGGGAGTACCAATGTAGGTTTTGTAATACCGACCTTGAGGCTTAAAGTCTGAGAAGTAATCAGCTGTCTGGAAGTTGATAGATTGGTCAGTATCGTATAGATCAAAGAAGGGACTGAAAAAGTAGAGGGCAGGGTAAGCCGAGCTGGCTAGAGCGATGTTAGACATAGTAAAGATAAAGGAAGTACTAGACTAATGTAGGTAAAGAAGGACTAGATGGAATCTAAGTCAAGAGGATCAAGTTAGACGGTAGACTAACGTTGGGGCTTTGTAGTAGATGAAGATCTAGTGACAAAAGGTTTAACGAGAGTAGTATATTGAACTATATAGAGTAAGTGAGTTAAAGTATATAAAAGATGAAATATATATGTGAGACTGTAGTAAATAATTACTGTTCAATGGTGATAATCATTATTTACATGTATATTGCGTTAACAAACCATACAAAGCTTCATTCCGTCCCAAACAAATACAAAAAAATAGAACACTGATAAGGGCAACAAATGATGCTACTGGGTTGACAGGAACCATGAAATGTTATATGCTTCTTCTTATATAGGGTTTGGGCACCCCTTGAAAGTTAACCACCCTGATAGTGAACTTTTGACAATTTCTAAATGGTCTTTTTTTTGACTTGATTTCAAATTGCATCTAGAATCTGTGAAAGTGGAGGTTTGACAGTCTTGTTATCATAAATTGAGAGACGGTTGGTGAAATCAGTGAGCTGAGATTTAACAGAGGCGATATCAAAAGATTCAATATTACAGTGGTCTTCACTACAAGAACTGATATAATCAGGAAGAACAATCATGGGGACGCAGGATAGGATTGTAGACAGTAGAATAAACAGGAACAGGATACAGGACTATACCAGTCACACAAATAAAGATTGAGATAAAAGACAATAAAATAAGATAAAGGTTTAAGTCAGTGATAACGGGTTCGATCTTAAACAAAACAGTAAAATATAAAAGGGATTGATATAAATTAGATTAAGTATATAAGTATATAAAAGAGTAAAAGAATGAAAAACAAAAATAAAAATATATATAAGGGAGGGTTAGTGACAAACATAAATTTTTGTAACACTTGTTGTAACAATGTTTCAACAGAATCTACGCAAAAAATAATAACACTTTGATTCAAACTATATAATTAAATTTATTTTATCTTTATAAAACAAATTTCAAATTTTTTTTTGCTTAAAGTCGTGTAAAAACTAAATTAATGCCTATTTTTCTTAGCCCCTTCTATTTTGTCATCTTCAAAGAGCAGTCCTCATCATTTAGGACCATGTCAAGACGCAATATGACGCCGTAGTTTGGATTTTTGATTTGTATTTGCTTGTTATTCCTTTTCTGCTTCTTTTGAATCAGTTGATTTTGAAGTCTCGTTTCCAGAGTCTCCAGATTTTGGCCACTTCAACTCGGAGCTCTGCATTTAGCTTCCAAACTACCTTATAGGTCTCGATCTGGTTTACATCCCAACCAAGTCTTAAAAGTGTCCCACAAGCACTTTTCCTGTTTATCGATAGTAGATAAACAGGTAATGATATCTCTGGCGAAGGTTCAGGCACTGGCTCATCTTCTTGAACACGTTCTTCAGCAAAAGAGTTAACCGCTTCAAATCTGAAATCGTGATCATCCTTAACTCGACCGATTGCTATTCCAGGGTTCAGCAGTGCAAGGCCAGCTCTTCTGAAGGCATTCCTGATTGAAACTAAACCAAAAGCTGTATCTCGGAGTGGGAAATATGTCTAAAAAAACATCGTCTTTTTTGGTGTCCATTCTTGACAAAACTTTTCATAGAATTTTTGTCGTAGATTCAGTTTCAACACATCAAAAGGTACAATATCCAACCGTTAAAGGATATAGGTAAACTCCATAACATGGAACGGCCGGTGTTTGAGAGTGGGTTTGTACTTAGAACCACCGATGCCATTATGGCTATTAAGAGATTCATTGATACGTTTAGAGACGTAAGCAATATTGAACGTAGTTGGATCACAGAAGTTAGCACGGTTGATGTTAGAGTTATTGTTACGTATAATCATATTGAAGTAACACAGAGTAAAACAGAGGTAGACAATACAGTAAGAGGTACGATACTGTATATAAAAGATAATAGTATAATAGAGGTCAGAATATAATCAGAGGTACAGTAAAAGGTTAAAGGTATATTGAGTTGAGTATATAAGTATATAAAAGAGTAAAAGAATAAAAAATAAAAATAAAAATATATATAAGGGAGGATAGGTTACAAACATAAATTTTTGTAACACTTGTTGCAACAATGTTTCAACAGCCGGGTAACTTTTCAATATGGAACGCTTTTTTTTTAATACACCTTAAAACTTAGCATATATATAGCACGAAATATCAATAATCTATTTTATACATACATCACCCACCTTAATGATGTAGAATTTTTGGTAAAATATAACTATAAGACTATATACTTTAGATGCTTACCTGTTTTTTGCCTTTTTCTAGATTTTTTTTTTGTTTTTTCTAGGATTTCCGAGTTTTCCAAGTTTGTTGAGTCTTTTGGACCATTTGCATCTTACGAACCTCCCGGCACGTCTAGATCTCTTAGACCTTTTCTATTTTTTTTTCTTCTTCTGCTCTTCCTGCCTCGATTCATTCATTAATTGATTTAAAAACTCCTGTTCCATTCTTTTCTATAAACTTGTCTAGTTCGTCTGTGGCGGGGTTACCTGCCAGCTCTCTCATATCCGTAAGTACATACACATGTTTAACACTTCCCTGAACCAATTTTCATGTATGTAGCTCAAGTCTTTCAAGCAAATTCACATCATTTTTATTCGAAATGTCCACTTTCTTTTCGAGTGTCGTAATATAATAGGTGATTCATTGTTGTTTTTGTTGTTTGAATTGGTGTAACTGATAATTCGTTAATGATATCTCACATGTGAAATTCTCATTTACTGGCTTAGCTGGGATTTTGTTGAAGATAACTCAAGCATCAGCTTGCCAACTATTTCTTCACCAGTAGATTTCACTGATTCCGTAGATTTAGTATGCTATTATCATTACAAATGACCATATTCATAAGTCCGAAACATGGTCAATACCACCAATCTTTGCGGCTATTTTTGGTACAAGCCCTTATTCTGGAGGATTCAACCGAAAAACCAAAAACATAGTAAATGCTTTTATCAGACCTTCTCTATATTTATAAAAGCAAAAACAGTGGCTATGATATCCTTTAAGATATGTTTTTCCATGAAGTCGTTGATTACAAGTTGAGGGAAATGTGCCGTATTTTTCAGCTATTTAGCGTGCAGGAATACTTCAATTCAAAGATTTAAACTCATCTATGGCTACTTGAACAATGTCTATTTCTGATTCCTTCATTTTATTAGAAAATTATCTGATGTTTGGTTGTATAGAGTCTTTTATAAAATATTATTGTTTATTAAAGTAAGGATGAAAAAAGGGAAAATAAAAAAGCGTTCCATATTGAAAAGTTACCCGGCCGTTCCGTGTTATGCGGACTACCTATATATGTCATATAGGATGGGAAAAGCACTGGAGTGATTTTCCTACTGAATGCCAGATCAAAAAAAAAACAGTCCTGTTTATGACTAATGTAGCGGTCAAGTAACAAAATCTTTCAGGCATCAGGATCACGATCAAGACATGTATTGCATTGCCGAAAACAATCCAGAAACAGCTCTTTATTGATAAAAGCTATTTCCGATAAAATTGGGTAAGCAGGTTCATCGACTTTTGATGGAAATCCTAACTCCAGGACATGTTTCCCTTTGTAAATAAAGTGGGAATCGCCAGCGGCACCTGTCGCCCACATCGGTCCCAGAACAGTAGCCAGTTGTTTATTATAGTAGCTTACAACATTTTGAGCAATTATATGGGCAGCAATAGTGAATTTTCTATAGCCTTTCCGACGTAAACTTCAAATTCATTAATATTTCATATGTTGTTGCACGTCACGTCCAATTTTTTGATAAAATACTTGTAGAGGAGGAAAAATAGATTGTCAACATCATCTAGAATATCTCAGCAAACGATCCATATCAATTTTGAGGAATTTGGTTGAGGTCAGATGCTCGCAATGGTTGATCAATCCCAAAAGTCATTTTGGCAATGGTAGGTGTGAAAGTGGAGGTTTGACAGTTTTGTCATCATAAATAGAGAGACGGTTGGTAAAATCAGTGAGCTGAGATTTAACAGAGGCGATATCAAAAGATTCAATATTACAGTGGTCTTCACTAGAAGAACTGATATAATCAGGAAGAACAATCATGGGGACGCAGGATAGGATTGTAGACAGTAGAATAAACAGGAACAGGATACAAGACTATACAAGTCACACAAATAAAGATTGAGATAAAAGAAGATAAAATAAGATAAAGGTTTAAGTCAGTGATAACGGGTTCGATCTTAAACAAAACAGTAAAATATAAAAGAGTTGATATAAATTGGATTAAGTATATTAGTATATAAAAGAGTAAAAGAATAAAAAACAAAAATAAAAATATATATAAGGGAGGGTTAGTGACAAACATAAATTTTTGTAACACTTGTTGTAACAATGTTTCAACAGTAGGTAGTTTTCACGTCCCGACATTATACCAGCCATTTTCCGCCCCATTGGGCCGGCCAATCATGGCTAAATCGAACTAATACAATAAAAAGATGTGAACCTCAAGAATTGATTCACTTCTTGGAATCGGCAATTTTTCATCAATAGCCGTTGTTGTGGGATCTTGTTTGACTTAGAGTCGTCTTTTTATGGGGCTATAATTTACACCATGGAGGTTTGGCACCTGGTAGCACCCAATGTGATCATTAGGGTCCAAAAATTGGAGAATAGCCTTTTTAAGTTTTCCTTGTTTTCTGACATTTTTTTATAATAAAACAGTTGGGATAAAGTAAAGAAAAATGGTGATTTATATTTTATTTTTTTTGAAGATGTCAAAATTCACTATCAGGGTGGTTAACTTTCAAGGGGCGCCTGAACCCTATATATGACTATGACATGACATTCAATATTATTAAAATGCATTTAGTATCAAGGATAGCAGAATTTGTTTATTAATTTTAACTTAATTTGTTGTAACTAGTTTCAGGCGTAAAGGATTTGACGATTCTGAAACAACTACAATTATTATTATATGTAGTAAACAAAAAATACAAAAAAGTAGTTTTCAATTCACAAATAAATACACTTATCTGTTAAGTTAAAGACCAGCACAAGGGGAAAGGACAACACATGTGAATTTGATAATTTTTATGTTTTTTTTTCACTCTTCATAAGTGTTTTTCTATCTCTTATGGCAAAAATCAGAAACTTTTAGTTGTTTAGCCAATATAACCATTAAAGCATGAATACAAGGATATTCCAGCTGCTGAAAAAATGTTCAGGAACAGCAATGGTTGGCAAGATCAACATGATAGTGCTTTTTAGAAAAAGCTTGATTCAATCTAGCCTTTCTGGTTGGCGTTTTCTTATAGCCGTAGGGTTTATAACAAGTAGCGTATAAACCGGGGTAATCAGATGGTTTAAAATCTGAAAAGTTTTGGAAATAAAACATTAAAACACTGTCTTCTCGGAGAGTCACAACATATTCATTTTCATTATTTTCAAAATTTTCGACATCATAATCATCCATGTGCTCAATAGAAAAAGAAAGAGAATAAGTCAACCCAGGTATGAGAGGTTTATCATCATACATTAAGACTTCATAGTGCTTGTTATTGTAATGATTTTGCCATTCGTTGTTGATTTGTTTATGAACAAGGGAAAATACAGCCTGAGTGATACTCCAAGGATGATCACTCCTAAGGCTTCTCATAATGTTATTTGTCACTTCAACGGAATTGCTAGTAATTTGATTAAATTGCGGGCGGTTGACATGAGCATAGGAAAATTTATCTAGATCTCTGATATATTGAGCGGTAGGGCTAGAATCTGAAACCATAGATATAATTTCTTGGTGAATCAATGAAGCCTTGCGTTTATCTACAACTGACTGAAGATAATGAAACAAACCAATAAATCGCTTTCTATCGACGTTTGGAAATAATTTAACATCTTTAAGACGGTTTGATAAATGCTTGGTGCATCCATAATGCGTCACTCCAGGAAGAGATTTTTCCATGGCTCTAGCAATTGACTGAGAACCATCAGATATAATAGCAGTATTATTTTTTTGAAAATAGGAAGAATAAGCCTTGTATAATTCATTGAAAAAAGACCTGTATCCATCAGTCGTTTCACTGCTATAAAAGCCTATGGCTAAAATAATAGGACAAAAATTGGTTGTTTGAGCAGTACAAGCATACATAGTATATTTTCCATATCTTGTTGTTTTCAAAAAGGTAGCATCCACAGCAAAAAATGGTGTCAGCATATCAACAAAGTTCAAAGAGACATCTGGTGCAATAAACATTTCCATGAGGCAGTATGGAGCCTGTTTTAAAGACATGTTCTGCAATGCCTCTCTGAATTGTAAAGGAAATTTTTCGTTGATCTTTTTCTGAAGCATGATTGGATCGATAGGAAATGTGCGTAAAACAGATGTAATAAAAGTAGCCATTGAATGAGAAACTTCCCCACAGCAAGGGTTGGGTTTTTTAGCAGTGTTTCGCCCAGTTTCCTGATCTCGTACACTATCGCGTAAGTATTTCTCAAGAGCTTCAAGATACTTATCACAAGAATGATCCTGGCAGTAAGTAGATAGATACTTTTGTGGTGCCTGAGTAAAGATGAAGATGGTTCTGAACAATATTCGAAGTATTCTCCTGGATAGTATCTAGCAATGTGTCAGGAAAATACGGACCAACTGGATAGCGAGGTAGAAATCCCCGTTGTCCTTCTCGTCTTGCAATTAATCTTCTATCGGAATCATAAACAGGGTCTTGATTTTGATTTTGAGTTTGGTCTATATTTGGTCCTAATGGTTCTTGAGGAACCACTATATTTAGAACAGAAGCAGCTTCATCTATGGAACCACAAAAAGTAAAAGTTATATAACTTGTGGGATTTGGATTTTCATCTGTAGGCTGGACGTCTTTCATGGCACGAAGACGCATGCGTGTTTCCAGACTAGGATACGTGTAAACATTTAGTTTTGCATGTAGTCGTGCAGAAAGATTTGCATGAAGCTCTTCAGATAAAGAAACCATTGTATTTTGATTGCTAAACGTTGGATTTTGTTGTCTCCCCAAGTCTTCGTTTGAATCTTCAACTTCGAGAGCTAAAGAAGCAACTAATTGCGCATCTGTCATATCAACATGTTCTGGAATTGAAACAGGTCTTTGATTCCAAGTCATAGAAAAGTTGTAGGCTCCATTTTCTGGTGGGCTATAATTTATCTTTCGTGTGTTTGTAAAGTCTGGCGCAGTCTGAAAGTTAGATCCGGGTAGATCATCTTTACCTGCAAATGATGTAGAGTCATGACTTACAATAATGGACCTGTTCATTTCTTCAGCGGTTACCGGGTCATACACTTGTTCTGGTTCTACATCTGGCTCTTCAATTTCTGGTTCATCTAAAGCGGTTATTGTTGAAACATTGTTGCAACAAGTGTTACAAAAATTTATGTTTGTAACCTATCCTCCCTTATATATACTTTTATTTTTTTATTTTTTATTCTTTTACTCTTTTATATACTTAGATACTTAACTCAATATACCTTTTATACCTTTAACCCTTTACTGTACTTCTGATTATATTCTGACCTCTATTATACTATTATCTTTTATATACAGTATCGTACCTCTTACTGTATTGTCTACCTCTGTTTTATTCTGTGTTACTTCAATATGATTATACGTAACAATAACTCTAATATCAACCGTGCTAACTTCTGTGATCCAACTACGTTCAATATTGCTTACGTCTCTAAACGTATCAATGAATCTCTTAATAGCCATAATGGCATCGGTGGTTCTAAGTACAAACCCACTCTCAAACAGGTTATGAGCTCCTTTAGCGAATTCCACGATTTTTTGCATCGCTTGTTTGATGAGATTTCAGCTCATGATGGGTCTGGAAATCTTATGTATTTGTTGTTCAATGATGATTGGTCACCTCAACTACTTGCACGTGCAGCAGAAATTGAACGCACACAAGGCGGCCATTACAGCTATGACCTTATGCCAATCCAGAAATAACACCGTTCAAGTCCAGTGTAAAATTGGAGAAACTGAAGCCTGAAGAAGCAGGAAAACCCATCAAAGATCCTAAATTTTTCCGATCGATTATTGGTAAACTGATTTTTGCGTCAAACACTTGCAGACCTGATATATCGACAGCTGTTTCTATTTTATCACAATATCTCAAAGAACCAAGAGAAGCCCATCTTACCTGTGCGAAGACAGTAGTCAAATATTTACATAATACAGCAGATTTTTCCCTGAAGTTTAGAAATACTGAAGGTGCTCCTCTTGTAATGGGGTATGCAGATGCCAATTTGACGAATAATGCTGACTCCAAATCTAGGTCGGGATATATTATTAAGATATATGGAAATATTGTTTCCTGGATGTCAAAGAAACTGTTGAAACATTGTTACAACAAGTGTTACAAAAATTTATGTTTGTCACTAACCCTCCCTTATATATATTTTTATTTTTGTTTTTCATTCTTTTGCTCTTTTATATACTAATATACTTAATCCAATTTATATCAACTCTTTTATATTATATTGTTTTGTTTAAGATCGAACCCGTTATCACTGACTTAAACCTTTATCTTATTTTATCGTCTTTTATCTCAATCTTTATTTGTGTGACTTGCATAGTCCTGTATCCTGTTTCTGTTTATTCTACTGTCTACAATCCTATCCTGCGTCCCCATGATTGTTCTTCCTGATTATATCAGTTCTTGTAGTGAAGACCACTGTAATATTGAATCTTTTGATATCGCCTCTGTTAAATCTCAACTCACTGATTTTACCAACCGTCTCTCTATTTACGATGACAAGACTGTCAAACCTCCACTTTCACAGATTTCCCCAAGAGTTCCTTAATATCTCGATAATTTTTTCACAAATAGCCAAAGCGACTTCTGACTTGAGGCACATTCATTTTTTTTCTTTTAGCTTTAGTGGTTGCGATGGCATGGGACTCATTCAACGCTTTAAGTACTAGTTTCCACTCAGGAGCTTTCTAGGTCTGAATATTTCTGTCTTTGCAGATTTTCTCATAGGAAGAGGCAACCACCGAGTCCATTGGGCGACTCCAGATTGTCATTGTTCAAAGTTTTAATAAAATCAGCTAATAACAAAAGCTGTTTGGATTAATAGGTAAAAAAAAAATGTGTTGAGTTGAGTTGAGTGTTAATTATGTTTTGAAAAGTGAAAAACAGACAACTATGTATCCCTTTATATATATTTATTTTTAAGAGAAAGGTTGGCACAAACTCCGCCAGTAAGATAAGTCTCAAAAATCTTCCTAAACAACTAGTTTGCTATCAGAAGAATCATCAGACTCAATTGATAAAATTTCCCCTCATTTCTGCAGGGAAAAGAGAAGCATTCAGTTCATTTTGGAGAAGCTACGAATAAGCGTACTGTTGTTGCTCATGGAAATGTTGTAAACTACGGTACAGGAGAACTAGTCACTGTTTTGGAAATGATATCTGCCTTAGGTGTCGTTGGCAATCCACTCTTTATTTACAAATCAAAACAAGCTATGAAGTCATGGTTTCGTTTGAGAGTAGGTTTATACTTAGAACCACTGACTGATACCATTTTGTTTATCAAGAGATTTAGAATTAAGTAAAAAAAGACTTGTTAATAAATTTAGAAAATTTATGCTTAATTTGACTTGACTAGTTTCAAGCCATCCATGGCTTTAAAGGTTCTGAAGCAACTAATCATATTATTACATATTATTATATATAATAAGTTACAAAATGAAGCAACTACCATCAGAAGATGGTACTTACTGCATGCAGACAGCAAATTGTCAAACGCTTTCTTTACCTGTGTTAAAAAATGGGACGCTGATATTTCTTTTTCTTTTCTCCAGAAATCCTGTTCTCGGAAATATAAAAATTTACAGAAATTTGAGTACATGGTTTGAGGTGTGGAAGTGAGGGAAGAACAGTCTTGTCATCATAGATAGAGCGTCGATTGGCGAAATCAGTTACTTGTGAGTTAACAGAGGCGATATCAAAAGATTCAATATGAGAGTGATCTACACTAGTAGGACTGGTATAATCAGGAATGACACTCATGGGGACGCAGGATAGGATTGTAGACAGTAGAATAAACAGGAACAGGATACAAGACTATATAGGTTATTTCCCTAAAACGGTTATTACCCTAATGTGGCGTATTTTCAATAAAAATTTTTTCTCTTCTTGACACGTACCTCTTTTTTTAAAAAATTCACAAAAATACAAAATTGTCTTTCAAAACACTTGAAATGCCTCGAAAAGATTCATATACTGCTGATGAAGTATATGAGATATTCAGAAAGCCAGACGAAAAGCGTAAACTATGGGCTTTGTCACTAGAATACAAAGTCCCGTACACATCGCTCTTGAGACGTCACCACAAATTTCTCCACGGACAAAACGATCCTGACGAACGCTTTACAATGACACCAAAGCAGGAGAAGATGCTGTTTATGTTTATACTTTACTTGACGCGAAGAAAAACTCCTCCAACGGCCACAGACATTCGTCATTTGGGTGCAAAGATGTTGGGTAGAAAAAACATGCTTTCTAGTAACTGGTTCATCCGTTATATGAGACATCACGAAGTCCTCAAAAAAAAGAAATTGAAACATCTAGACGCTCCTAGGGTAATAAGAGAGAATGGAGAAAAACTTATTGAAGACTTTTTTGAAGATTATCTTGAGCTTCAAGCTACATATGGTTTTGACGACGATGAAATCTACAATATCGATGAGGCAGGATTCAAAATCGGCAGCGCAACAGAGGGTGCAACCTACATAGTACCTGAAGAAGCTCGTCATATAAAGTCTTATGACTCTTCAGAACGTGTGACTGTTGTAGAAGTCATTTCAAAGTCTGGTAAGGTGGGACTACCCATGTTAATTTACAAAGGCAAGAATGTCATGGCCGGCTGGATTCCAGAGGGGAAATTGAAAACTGCTGTAATTATGGAAACGTCTGGATCAGGGTTTATGAATGAGAAACTATTTCTGAAATGGTTAGATTTTCATTTTAACAAGGATGATGGCAAATATAGACTTTTGATCATGGATGGTCGGTCATACGTCCTATACTACAGAGGAAGTCAACAAAAGATTGGCTCAATACAAGCTTATACCTCTTTTATTTCCATCTCATATGACTAATATACTTCAGCCATTAGATAGATCTTGCTTTGGAGTAGCAAAAATCCTTACGAGAAGCAAAACTCGCCATCAATTTGGCGAAGGTGTTGAACCAGAAAAGGCACTATTTTTGGAGAACTATCTCGACACCAGACTAAAATAAAAGCCTTTTCACCTGAAACCATCAAAAAGGGTTACGAACTAGCTGGACTTAACGCTAAAGGCCCTGAAATAGCTTTGGCAGAATATAGACGTCAGTTACACAAGTTACCGGTTTTTTTTCCAACTACAGAGGAGCCAGTTGATGAAGAGATCGTGGACGAGCCTCAGGAATACAAGATCATCGGAAAAAGTCCTGAGAAGTATCTTAAAGAGGTGCTGTCATATGGAGATAAAGCAACTTACAAGGAAATGTTGCTTTCCAATGAAAGATTCGCCCGTGCAGAAAAGGAGATTATTCGTCTTCGGAGGATGGTCAGCGAAAGGGATTCTAAAATTTTTCTACTTGAAGAAAACCAAAAACATTTAAAAGATAAAAAAGATCAAGCACTAAAGAAGTGTTCCCGCACAAGGAAAAGAGCTGCGACCGAAAAGACGCAAGGTTATACGGTGGAGAGGCCGATCTTAGGTCCTGATTACACGGACGTTATGACTGAGTTATCAAAGGATCAAACATAGTTTTTTTTTTTGAAAAAAAAATTTATTTTGGAAAAATTATATCTAGATACATAAAATTATATATAAATTAGGACTTACTTCATAAATATGAACTTGGGGTGGTGTTGGAAGCTTTTGAACATATTCAATCATTATCGTTGTAGTTTTAAAAAATCAAAAGTTGTTAACCACATTAGGGTAATAACCGTTTTAGGGAAATAACCTATACAAGCCACACAATTAATAATTGAGTTAAAATAAGATAAGGTTTAAGTCAGTGATAAACGGGTTTGATATTAAACAAAACAGTATTGTAAAGTATGATATAAAAGGGTTTGATATAAATTGGATTAAGTATATAAGTATATAAAAGAGTAAAAGAATGAAAAACAAAAATAAAAATATATATAAGGGAGGGTTAGTGACAAACATAAATTTTTGTAACAATGTTTCAACAAATATGAGGTGGCAAGGCAAAGGTGGTAACTTATTCGCACAGCACATAGAACCTACACTTGTTTATTTTAAAGAAATATATATATATATATATATCCTTCAATATACGTAATGACACATGCATAAAGAGTCACCATGCTGGCTATCTTAAAATTTATAATAAATATATATTATTAATACAAGTGTTGATAAAGAAATCCATATCTATACGCCTTGAAAACTGAATAAAAATATATACTGCTTAAATTCAGAAAAAAACTATATAAAACTTCTTCACGTCGCAAAAAAATACAAATACAAATATATATATACATATTAAATCACTGATAAGGGTAACAAAACACAGAAGCATTACTGCTGCTCCCTTGATAAGAAAGAGAAAATATTAATTATATGCTGCTACTTGTATACGTATGAAACATCTTCAAAATGAATTTAGTATCAAATAAAAAGGAATTTGTTGATAAGTTTATACTCAATCTTTTCGACTAGTTTCAAGCTTAATGACTATAGAGGCTCTGAAGCAACTAATCATATTATTACACGTAATATGCTGCAAAATACAAGAAAGTAGTCTGTAATACATACATACACTTACTTATCGTAATCTCTAACTTGCTTTTACGTAACCTGCTTATGTCTGTCCTAGGTGAACTATATATACCTTATCTTATCTTTAGCTTGCATGATTATTCGATTGGGCAGGCCCCCACAATTAAGGAAATACGATTTGTGTAGGAATGGTGACCAATTTATTGATACCCTCCTTTAAGGCTCCGTTCTCTTGCACAGAAAATTGAAGAATATTTTCTCAAATGAAAAATTTTCCATAGTAATCCCATAGTAAAATTCTCATTTGAGAAAATATTTTTCAATTTTCTGTGCAAGAGAACGGAGCCTAAAAGGTAAGAGGAAAGAAATATAAATCATTACAAAAAAACCTAAATATACTAAACTAAGGTTTAGGTTTAATCCTTAGAATTTGACAGATTTGGAGATTTTTATATGTGATTGGATTATATAGCTTATATACAATTATTTCGGGTTTATTACAGACGTTGAATATCATGAATCTTGAAAAATTACACAAGTTTCAAATTTATTAATACTAAACTAAGGGTTGAGGACAAACACGTACATGGGTTAAAAAAAGGATCATCAGTTTCCTCGAGCTACACTAACCCCCAAATTTAGGTAGGATTAAAAGGCAAGTAAGTCATAAGTACCATATACCTACCCAAGTCACAAGTATAATACAAATAAGCCATATGCATTATAGTATATATAGATACAATAAGTAGTGTTTTTTCTAACACTTTTGAGTATATAATATAATCTGTAGGAATGGTGACCAATTAATTAATTAACTGATGCCCTCTAAAAGGTAAAAGGTAAGAGGGAAAGAACTATATGATTGATTACATAACGGTTTATATAGGAATATACAAGGGTTAGGGTTGACTCCTAACAACAGAATAGACGGGTTAGGGCGGTAGGTAATCCTACATAATCTCAAATAGTCCGCAATTTAATCAAATCATTTCCAGTTCTGCTGAAGTAACATATAACATTATGAGAAGCCTTAGGAATGATTGATCATCCTTGGAGTATCATTCAAGCTGTATTGTCCCTTGCTCATATACAAATCAGCAATAGATGGCAAAAGCATTACATCACAATAACAAGCATTTTGGAGTCTAAAAGTAAGATGAAAAACTACTCATACCTGGGTTGACTTACTCTCTTTTTTTTCTATTGAACGCATGGATGATTATTATATGTGGCCTCTTATTATATTATGATGTTGAAAATTTTGAAGATGATGAAACTGAATATGCTGGCACTCTCCCAGAAGACAGTGTGTGTTTTAATGCTTTATTTTCAAAAGTTTTCAGATTTTAGACCGTCTGATTACCGCTGTTTATACGTACGCTATTTGTTATGAACCCTAAGGCTATAAGAAAGCGCCAACCACAAAGACTGGATTGAAGGTGTTAAGCAGGGTAAACTGTGATAAAAAAAACGACAACATTAAAATTTTTATTTGACTATGTTCTCTTCTTCCTTCTTACTTTCTTTTACTCCTCATCATAAGTTTCCTATAATTGCGTTTTTCATTATATTGTCGCTACATTATACTCGCTCCATATCATATTATCTACTACATATTTACTAACATCATCTTTATTATTGAATGGATTAATTACCCGAAATAGATTCAAATAAAAGAAAGGTTTTTTTGAAAAAGTACTATTATGTTGATTTTGCCAACCATTGTTGTTCCTGCGCGCTTTTTTAGCAGCTAGAATATTCTTGTATTTATCCTTCAAAAGTTATATTCTCATACTGTATTGTCTACCTCTGATTTCTTTTCTTCTACCACAATATGATTATACGTAACAATAACTCTGATATTAACCGTGACAACTTCTGTAATTCTGTTACTTTTAACATTTTAAATGTTTTTCTGTTGAAACATTTTTGCAACAAGTGTTACAAAAATTTATTATGTTTGTAACCTATCCCCCCTTATACATATTTTTGTTTTTATTCTTATTTTTTACTTTTTTATATGCTTATATACTTATATACTTAACACAATATACCTCTTATAACATTAACCTTTACTCTACCACTGTTTATATTCTGACCTCTATTATACTATTATCTTTTATATACAGTATCGTACCTCTTACTGTATTGTCTACCTCTGATTTACTTTGTTTTACCTCAATATGATTAATATGATTATACGTAACAATAACTCTAATATCAATCGTGTGAACTTCTGTGATCAATGTTATCAGGCCAGGGAGGATCAGATGCTTCTTACTCTATTAGAAGCAGAAGTTCTTGTATGTTGGATTATCAATGAAGATTCGATGGGGCAGATCCCCATAGATGAGGAAATAATTCAAGAAGAGCGCAAAACAGCTGGATATTATAAAAGAGACATCAACCCTGGTATGAGATGGGTTTATCATTTTCGACGCCACCATCCATATCTTAAAAGAATGAGTGCAAGGATACTTGAGAAGGCAAAGCAAAAGGGGATTAACGGCGATTCTCTAAAAAGTTTCTATGACAACGTTGAAAAGATGAGTAGAGAAGTAAATGTAGGTTCTGATCGTATGTACAACATGGACGAGATCGGACTCGAGCCTAATGACTCATACAACAAGGAGAAAGTCACAGGCATAACCAATAAATCAAGAACTTTAACAACAGTCGTTTCTGCTGGAACACATGTGACCTATATTGAATGTATTTGCGCTGATGAAACTTAAATTGATCCTGTACCTATTTTCAAAGATAAAAATGCAAAAACACACCGTTATAAGCGAAAGAAAGATAGTAAAGCGCCCGATTGGGTATATTTGAATACTATCAGTGATCGCTCCATCAACTTAATGTGAGATAGATGGTTGTCCTGGTACTAGACCTGATAATGAAAACGAATGGCGTATACTATTCATGGATAACCACACAAGTCATGTATGTCACAGATGACTTCAAACAAACTTGCTTAGCAAATATAATATTTGCTCTGTATTTGCCTCCACACTCTACGCATGTCTTACAGCCTTTGGATTTTGGTTGCTTTCCTTCTGTGAAAAGTTATTACAAAAGAAAGGCTCGTAAATTTTTTCACTCAACTTAACAGTCACTTGATAACGAATTCTGTGCTATTTTGTGGAATAAAAGCCGAACGGCGAAATTGACTAGTAGATAGATTCGTAATTGTTTGAGAGTGGGTTTGTACTTAGAACCACCGATGCCATTATGGCTATTAAGAGATTCATTGATACGTTTAGAGACGTAAGCAATATTAAACGTAGTTGGATCACAGAAGTTAGCACGGTTGATGTTAGAGTTATTGTTACGTATAATCATATTGAAGTAACACAGAGTAAAACAGAGGTAGACAATACAGTAAGAGGTACGATACTGTATATAAAAGATAATAATATAATAGAGGTCAGAATATAATCAGAGGTACAGTAAAGGGTTAAAGGTATAAAAGGTATATTGAGTTAAGTATATAAGTATATAAAAGAGTAAAAGAATAAAAAATAAAAATAAAAATATATATAAGGGAGGATAGGTTACAAACATAAATTTTTGTAACACTTGTTGCAACAATGTTTCAACAAAGCGTTTTTTACAGGAAGGTTTGTGTCTATCCAAAAGCAAGTATATGGATTGAAAGAAAGTTCAATGGCATTTTACCTTTACGCACAGAAGTTACTGTCCACAAAAATGAGGAGATCTAAATCTGATATGTGTGTTAACGTTGCAGGTGAGAATACAGATTCCGTGTGCGTTAGCCATGTTGATGACTTCTTGATTACATCGCCTGACAATAAGCTTATTCCCAGCGCTCTTGGTAAGACATTTCAGCTAAAACACCATGAAAACCCTGAAACTTATATTGGTTATGAGCTCGAATATTACGATACACCATTAAAAAAATCGATTATGTATGGTTCAAATTCCCCCTTTACCGTGACTTTTGATGATGCTTTATCACAGGCAGCACCTAATCTTAGATCGGCTAAACTCAGTGAAACACAAGTTGATCAGAAGCTCTACCGGAGTCTTGTGGGTGTGATTCAGTATGTTGCGGCCAAAACTAGATTTGATGTACAGTTCTACGGCACAAATTTGAGTAGGTTTAATCATTGTCCCACACCACAAATGATGAATCAGGCTATACAGGTAATGAAGTTCCTTTACAAGACAAGACATTATTCATCATATGTTTTTAACAGGTCAAAAACAAAGTCAAACTTGCTGGAAATTTACACTGATGCATCCTATAATATCAGAGCGAGTGATGAATTGACGGCGAAGAAACATCCGCCATTCGGGGGGTATGTGATCTTACTGAATGGAAACTACGTCACATCTAGGAGTTACTCTATCAGAGCAGCCACTGTTTCGAGCGTTTATGAAGCCGAACTGATTGCAATGCACGACGGAGTAAAAAGAGGACTCGCCTTACTCCCTGTTTTATATGACATGTGCTTTAAAGACGTGAAGATAAATGTGTACTGTGATAACAAGCCACTCAGAAAAGTAGTTTCTTTTCTTAAACAGATAGATTACGAGGCTGCCTTCTTGAATAGGGTCTCTTATTTGAGAGATAAACATGGCAAAAATGTTTTCTCGGTACACGAAGTCAAAGGGTAAAGATAATCCAGCTGATATTTTAACGAAGAGGATGCCACCTACGGAATTACAAAGAGTCTACTTAAACTGTAAATTTTTTCTCCCGCAACACCACCCTTTTAAACCAAATTCTATGTGACAGCACCTGGGTTCTTCATCTGACAGATTCTGAACCAGGGGGGAGGGGTATGTAAAGATTGAACCTAACCCTTAGATTAGTTTATATAAATTTATGTAATGCTTTTATATTTCTTCCCTCTTACCTATTAGAGGGTATCAATAAATTGGTCACCATTCCTACATAAATTTATTAATATTTGAATAAGTTGAAAAAATGTGAATTTTGAGGGGTGGCTATTAGTCACTATAGTGCAGGCCAGGGTAAGTGAGAGGGCTAAAAAAATGTAAAATTGTATTTACTTAAAAGAGGTTTACATACCGATATCTTTTATAGATTTGAGTAACTTTCATACAAATAGGGATTGTATTATTTTCAGATAACATATTTGTAACAACATATCACAAAAGTAGCTAGTATATACTGTACCACAATAAATCCATTTGAAAAATTACAATACACATAACAATATTGTGCGTGATTACACAAATTATTTTTTTCTGGACCACCCATTGCCCCAAGTGATTACACACTAATCTACAAGCATAGAATATAGGCAGGTTACCCTGGGAGGATAAACACGTACAAGGAATAAAGAATCCTGACTTTCCCCGAACTACCCTAACCCCTAAATTTAGGTAGGATCCAGGTAAATAAGTCATAAGTGTCATATACATAAGTCATAAGTCTAATATAAATAAGTCATAAGCATTATCATATATATAGACCCAATAAGTAGTATTTTTCTAACACTTTTGAGTATATAATATAGCTCCAAATGGGCTATATAGTATATGAATATATAGGCAATTTCCAATAGTGGTTTTTTTCTAAAAAAACAAGTGTATCTGTTAGAGGGGAAGCTTGTAAAATGCCATTTTCATAGAGTGAATAATTGACTATATGTTATAGCTCAAAAAGTTGGAAGTAAATGCTAAGAAAAATTCCGGTTACCCGGCCTAAAAAAATCGGGCAATTAGTTGACTTGGAGAATAATGGAAAAAATGGTACTGCATACAAAATCTTGAAAGATAGGACAGATTTTGTGTTAGGTACAATAGTAAGTCCATCCCGCCTTTGGCGGGAAAAATTTTTTTGACTTAATGCTCTAAATGCTTGGATTTCGATCATATTTTGCTGATATTTTACAAATTTTTTACTCATTTTTAACTGGCTATAATTGTAGCTTTAATTGGACTCCTTTTATTGTTCAGCCTTTTAATAAGAATGAATGTTATCGCGCAGAAGTTTTTGATCATTCCTGTATTAAAACTAGACTACCAGAAATTCCTTTAAAAAAAATTTTATAGAACTACATAGATAAGGAATTAAGGATCAGTGGATATAAATGTTGTCATGATATAAGATGAATTTATTAGAGCTATTTAATAAGACTTGAGTTCATTCATTAACTTTTCCTAAATGATGATAATACATTTGAACGTAATCATTATCAATATCATTCCAAATTCTTTTTTTGTTTTTTTACGATTTTACAAAGTTTATTATCAATGACTCTTTGAATAACCTGTTGTTGTTAGTTTTTTATCTTGCTTTTCAGTTAAGAAATTTTTGTTCTAATAGTTCTGTTCTAATCAGTATTTCACATTCTAACTTTGAGATTTACCTATGTAATTCCTATTCAGAAACCATAAATACTCTTATAAAGAGGTAAATCAACTCACGTGATCGAGCTTTTGTTAAAAATTGTATTCACGTGACTTGATATTTCATGTGGAGTTTGTTTCACAACACGTAATTTTTCACAATTTATCGCCAAAAAGGTTTTTATCCTTTTTTTTACAAATGATGTTTGAGAGTGGGTTTATACTTAGAACCACCGATGCCATTATGGCTATTAAGAGATTGTGAAAGCGGAGGTTTGACAGTCTTGTCATCGTAAATAGAGAGACGGTTGGTAAAATCAGTCAGCTGAGATTTAACAGAGGCGATATCAAAAGATTCAATATTACAGTGGTCTTCACTACAAGAACTGATATAATCAGGAAGAACAATCATGGGGACGCAGGATGGGATTGTAGACAGTAGAATAAACAGGAACAGGATACCGGACTATACCAGTCACACAAATAAAGATTGAGATAAAAGATGATAAAATAAGATAAAGGTTTGAGTCAGTGATAACGGGTTCGATCTTAAACAAAACAATATAATATAAAAGGGTTGGTTGATATAGATTGGATTAAGTATATAAGTATAATAAAAGAGTAAAAGAATGAAAAACAAAAATAAAAATATATATAAGGGAGGATAGGTTACAAACATAAATTTTTGTAACACTTGTTGTAACAATGTTTCAACAAGTATATTGCGTCAACAGAATTCTCAGGAAATTGCGATTTTCTCACAAAAAAAAAGCAAAAAAAAATAATCTTTCAGAATTTTTAGATTATTTTGTGAGAATCTGTGAGATTATTTCTGTTGAAACATTGTTGCAACAAGTGTTACAAAAATTTATGTTTGTAACCTATCCTCCCTTATATATACTTTTATTTTTATTTTTTATTCTTTTACTCTTTTATATACTTAGATACTTAACTCAATATACCTTTTATACCTTTTATACCTTTTATACCTTTAACCTATTACTGTACCTCTGATTATATTCTGACCTCTATTATACTATTATCTTTTATATACAGTATCGTACCTCTTACTGTATTGTCTACCTCTGTTTTACTCTGTGTTACTTCAATATGATTATACGTAACAATAACTCTAACATCAGCCGTGCTAACTTCTGTGATCCAACTACGTTCAATATTGCTTACGTCTCTAAACGTATCAATGAATCTCTTGATAGTCAAAATGGTATCAGTGGTTCCAAGTACAAACCCACTCTCAAACACATTTTTCTAGAGAAAATATTATTTTCATACATTTTCTATTTTTCCTGAACACAAAGAAAGCCCTACTTTCTCACGAGAATCTTTTTCTTTTGGTGTTCGCAAATAGGCCCAACAATTTATGGTTGTAACCAGAGTTTGAGATGATTTCCACAACAGTCAGACGTTCTGAAGACTCATCAGACTTTACATGACAAGATTCTTCAAATAATATGTAAGCTTTATTCTCTGTTGCGTTGCCGATTTTGAATCAATCCTGCCTGATCGATATTGTTTGTAGATATGATCGTCGACAATACAATATCTAGCTTGTAGCTTATGATAACCTTGAAAGAATCCTCCAATATGCTTTTCTCCATTCAGTCTTGCCCTAGGAACTTACGTTTAAATATTTTAATTTGTTTTTTTGGGGGCCCGGTGGTCTTTGAAAAAACGAAACGCTTTTGGCCGCCACATGAGATTTCCTTTCCATCAGATGAATTATACACATAAGTAGCATCTTCTGCTTCCTTGTCATTATCGTTAAACGTCTGTCAAAATTATTTTGCTACTCGAGAAATTTTCTGAGACGCCGTCTTCGGAGCGACGCGTAAGAGACCTTTTACTCTATTGGCAAACTTCACAGATTATGTGCTTCTTTTAAATCTCTATATATATCTTATATTTCATCAAGGCTTTATTTAATTTAAGAATTTTATTGAAACATTTTGATTGTCTTGAAGAATTATCACTACTTTTGTTTATTTTGTTGTTAACTACATGTAATAAGACGTTTTGTTGTTTCAGAATTGTCAAAGCCATTAAGCTTGAAACTAGTTAAGACAAACTTGCCTCAAATTTATTAACAAATTCTTTCTCACTTAGTACTGAATGAATTTTAATATTATTGAACATATAGGTAAATTCCATAACATGGAACGGCCGGGTAACTCTTCAATATGGAACACTTGTTTATTTTCTTTTTTTATCTTTACTATGATAAACAATGATATTTTATAAAAAACTCTATACAACCGAAAATCAGATAATTTTCTATTAAAATAAAGGAATCAGAAACAGACATCGTTGAAGTAGATATAGATGAGTTTAAATCCTTGAGTTGAAGTATTCCTGCACGTTAAATAGCTGAAAAATACGGCACATTTCACTCAACTTTTATGAACGACTTCATGGAAAAACATATCTTAAAGGGTATCATTACCGCTGTTTTTGTTGAAACATTGTTACAACAAGTGTTACAAAAATTTATGTTTGTCACTAACCCTCCCTTATATATATTTTTATTTTTATTTTTTATTCTTTTACTCTTTTATATACTAATATACTGAATCCAATTTATATCAATCCCTTTTATATCATACTGTTTTGTTTAAGATCGAACCCGTTATCACTGACTTAAACCATATCTTATTTTAACTCAATTATTAATTGTGTGGCTTGAATAGTCCTGTATTCTGTTCCTGTTTATTCTACTGTCTACAATCCTATCCTGCGTCCCCATGATTGTTCTTCCTGATTATATCAGTTCTTGTAGTGAAGACCACTGTAATATTGAATCTTTTGATATCGCCTCTGTTAAATCTCAACTCACTGATTTCACCAATCGTCTCTCCATTTATGATGATAAGACTGTTCATCCCCCACCTTCGCATAAAGCTCACGGTCCAATCTCTATAAATTTATCTTCATTTTATGAAAAATGGCCATACAATTCTCCTATCATATATATCTGGTATATTGCATATGACTCTGGACGCTTTTTATATCAGGATAATTTCAGCAGAAGCCTTAAACTTTTTTTAATAACATGATGTTTACTAAAATCTTTCCTCAAAACTTTTTGTTCTATATACATACATTGTTTAAATATTTGATATACTGTCATTTTGCTTAATAATATATTGTCGATGGCATTGAAAAATGTGAAAATCGGTGGAGCATTTCCATCTATTCTTCATTTTTTTGTATGAGATAATTTTGCAAAATCCTCAGAGAGTTATTATATGTATGTATTTATATAATCGATATTAGTAAAATAATTAATCAAATGATTGAATTATAGCCCATTAATAATAAGTAAATAAAAGCAAAGTTAACTCAAATCGTCAGTACTGGTCGACATACTCTATAAAGTACAAATAAAGTGTGTATAGATGAGGACAGAAGGCCTGACATTTTTCATTCTACGTTCGTTGCTAGCATTTCTTCTCTTTTAAAGCTAGTATTTCTACCATGTACGTTACATTAACTTGTTTCAAAAGTATATATAACACAAATTTCACTAGAGATTGTGGAGAATTCAAACTTTTTACTCATTCTCTGTCAATGCTACAAATCTTACATAGTTCTCCTAACTAAAAAGATATATATATATATATATATATATATATATATATTGACACTGAATGGACAACAATGTGTATATGTTTGAGAACAGGCGTGTAACTGACATTGTTGAGATTATTGCCTTCATTAGCAGTCTCGTATATATATTTCACTTTTTTACTTTTTTTGTTTTTCTTTTCTCTTTTATATACTTTAACTCACTTACTCTATATAGTTCAATATACTACTCTCATTAAACCTTTTGTCACTAGATCTTCATCTATTACAAAGTCCCAACGTTAGTTTACCGTCTAACTTGATCCTCTTGCCCTAGATTCTATCTAGTCCTTCTTTACCTAGACATTCGTCCAGTACTTCCTTTATCTTTACTATGTCTAACATCGCTCTAGCCAACTCGGCTTACCCTGCCCTCTACCTGTTCAGTCCCTTCTTTGATCTATACGATACTGACCAATCTATCAACTTCCAGACAGCTGATTACTTCTCAGACTTTAAGCCTCAAGGTCGGTATTACAAAACCTATATTAGCTCTCCCGATTTAGTAGACCAACATAGATCCGTCCTTGTCCCTTTACGTCCCAGCATACTCTCCTCATGTACCGTTAGTCGTCCTGCTCGTCCAAGACTCTCGATCCTCATATCGTCTGTTCTTAGCCTCCTTTCCTATTGTGCTTCCTCACCGAGGCTCTCGCTGATCACAATCCAGTCTCTTACATTTTGGTAGCGATGCTAGGTTAGGCTGTTGTTCCTTTCCGCTAGGTTTGGCTTTTTTTCCTTTCCGCTACGTTCGGTTATTTCTCCATTCCTCTAGGCTTTGGAGTTTGAGAGTGGGTTTGGTTAAAGGTATAAACGGTATAAAAGGTATTTTGAGTTAAGTATATAGGTGAACTCTATAACATGGAACGGCCGGGTAACTTTTCAATATGGAACGCTTTTTTATTTTCCCTTTTTTCATCCTTACTTTAATAAACAATAATATTTTATAAAAGACTCTATACAACCAAACATCAGATAATTTTCTAATAAAATGAAGGAATCAGAAATAGACATTGTTCAAGTAGCCATAGATGAGTTTAAATCTTTGAAAGGAAAAGTGCCTGCAGCTCAAATAGCAAAAAAATATGGCATACCTAAATCAACTTTCATTCAACGACTCAATGAAAAAACACACGCCAAAGGATATCATGACCATCGTTTTCGCTTTTCTGATTATACAGAAAGTCTGATAGAAGCATATATTATATTTTTGGTTTTTCGCTTGACTCCTCCGGACTTAGGGCTTGTAGCAGAAATAGCCGCAAAAATTGGTGGTGTTGACCACGTTTCGGATTCATGGGTACGGTCATTTGTGAAAAGATCTCATTTTCTAATCATTACACACTCCTCGCATATAGATATTTTTAGAGTAAAAGAGAACGGAGAATATCCTATTCAACTCTTTTTTGAAATCTATAGCTTCTATGTTAAATATTTCAAAATTGAAGCTAAAAACATTTGGAACCTCGATGAAACTGGCTTCCATTTCGGAGAAATTACGAAACGTTATGAAATAGTAACTGTTCAGGACGCAACAAACGTCAAGAGTCAAGATATCTCGGAGACTATCAGTGTATTAGAATCAGTTTCATTGGACGGAAAGCTTGGGTCGCCTCTTTTCATTTTCAAAGGGGCACGTATCTCACCGTCCTGGCTTTCTTCCAGAGGCGAAAAAAATTATGGTGTAGCTATAACTGATTCTGGCTACATGAATGAAGACATCTTTTTATTATGGATGAGGACTCAATTTGGTACTGCTAAAGCCAAATACAACGCACCATGGAGAATATTTATTATGGATGGCCATAAGTCTCATACTTCGGTCGAAGTCATGAATTATTTGATTGACAGGCATATAATCCCTATCTATTTTCCTTCTCATATGACAAACATTCTTCAGCCATTAGATAGGACATGCTTTGGGGTAATAAAAAAGAAAGTGAGAAATAAAATAAAAAAAGAATTGGTTAATGGAGATATACAAACCAAAAACACCTTCGTCGATCTTTATCTAGAAGAAAGACCCCTTTCTTTTAGTAAAGAATGTATCAGGAAAGCCTGGGAAAAAACTGGGATTTTAAATAACGACCCTTCGATTGCTTTGGCAGAATATCATAAACAAATGAATAGGGGATGCCTTTCACCAGATTCTGATTCGTGCCCTAAAGTGCAGCCTCCAAAATCTGATGATTATAGTTTCATTAGCATTACTGGAATCCCTGAATATATAGATTGGCCTGCTAATGAAAGAAAACAGAAAACGAGTTGCTTCCCAGTTGAAGTCACCAAAACTATCGAATCTACTGAATCTACTAAACCTACAGAATCAACAATATCTACTAGTGAAGAGTTAGTCGAGAAGCTAATGCGCGAGTTATCTTCGGCACAATCCCAGATAAGCCAACTTAAAGAAGCAAATGAGAATTTGACGCGTGAGTTAGGTTCAACTCGTTTTCAGTTACGCCAATCCGAACAAAAAAAACAAGAATGGATAAACTATAGCACAACGCTTGTACAGGAAATAAATCTTGTAAAGAAAGATAATGAAAATTTGCGTGTAAAGCTTCAGCCACGTAGACGAATTACTATTCACGGAAATATTCAACTTGTGTATGTACGTACGGATCTGAGAGAGCTGCCAGGCAACCCTGCTACAGATGCACTTGCCAAGTTTATAGAAAAGAATGGAAAAAAAGTTTTCGAAACGATTGATGAAGCAATGGAGGCAGAGAGACTAGAGGAAGAGAAAAATCAAAATAGAGAAGGTCTAGGGGATCCAGACGAGTCAGGGGGTTCAGAAGATGCAAATGGTCCAGAAGACTCAACAGATTTGAAAAAACTTGGAAAGCGCAGAAAAAACAAAAAAACAAAAAGAAAACCTAGAAAAAGAAAAAACATAAGTAAACCCATGGAAGCTGTAGTTATATAGTTATATTTTAAAAAAATTCTATGGCATTAGGATGAGTGTAGTATGTAGAAAATGGTTTATTGATATTTCGTGTTATATAAATGCTAAGTTTTAAAGGTGTATTAAAAAAAAAGCGTTCCATACTGAAGAGTTACCCGGCCGTTCCATGTTATGCGGATTACCTATATTAGTATATAAAAGAGTAAAAGAATAAAAAATAAAAATAAAAATATATTTAAGGGAGGATAGGTTACAGACATAAATTTTTGTAACACTTGTTGCAACAATGTTCCAACATTTGGTTGTTGTCCCATTCCTCTCAGTTAAACTGTTGTCCCTCTTTCTAGGTTGACCCGTTTACTCGCCTACTTTGTTAAGCATTGCTTGTTAGAGCTATCATTCTTTTCACGACGTTACAGTTGGTCACGACTTAAAAAATCATTTTTTTTTGACTACGTTTTATTCCTGTTAGCGAATATTTGGATCTGTATCTCGGTAGCACGTTTCTACGATCCAAGCTGGTTATTTTTCATCAACGTAATCAATTTTTGAGTCTCCTTTTCTACACACGTCTATCCCTTAGTTTTTTCGACTCCAATTTCCATTTTTTTTAGAAATCACAATTTCACATTTTCCTTCAGTATAAAGCAACACGTTTCCTTTTCTTTGTTTTTTTGACAAAACTCAACTGGTTTTGTGCTTCTTTGTCACTACCCCTTCATTCCAGTGAGCGAAAGAATCGAGCATTTTCATTTACCATGTCTCACACTGTTGAGCCTATTAATAGTTGTTAGCTAAATTTCATTTTGGACCCACATTATTGTGAAGAAACGTATCCATTCGAGTTTACGAATGTTGATATTTCCTGTTTTCCCGTTGCTTTGGATTTTATTGTTGATGTTCTATTAGGACAAAAATTTTAGTATATTCAGTATTCTTGTCAGTTCTCGTTATGCCGGCCCCCAACGATTATCTTGACCGTTCCTGAATCAAGTGCGGAAGATGATGAGACGTTAATAAATCGACTAAAATAAATAAAAATTCCTGTAGTTCAAACAAGTTGAAGGCCACACAAAAGAAGAAAAAAAGTAAACAAAAAAAATTTTTTTTAGAAACAACTATATAAATCTATATAAACTAATAAATGTGAATTATAGCTTGTTACCCTACCCTTTAAAAAATCAATCATCTTCTTCTTCGTCCGAAATAGTCTCATCAGGATTATTTACCCTACCTTCTTCAAACTGTTCCATTTCTAGTACATCCAATACTTCTAATCCTTCCGACCAGTTTTGAGCCATATATTCTTTTGCCTTTGCAATGAGATTAAGCATGTCAGATGAAAATTCAGCGTTTTTTGACATACGTTCAACTCTCTTAGAATCTTTTGGTCGTCCTCTGGGCATTGCCAAAATATTTCCAACGCCATTATGGTAGCCGAACTCAACAATTTCAAAAAGAAGCTGTAATTGTAAAAGTTCAGGCATTTGGAACTTTGGAATATCCACAATATTGTTGTACTCCTGGAAAACTCGCTCAACATATTCCATTCGATATCTTGGGCTGCAATAATCAGATACTTTATATCCTTTTTTCATGATAACTTTGAGAGCATGCATGCATGGATACTCAAGTTGTTGGAAATAATTGCAGGTACAAGTTTTGTTGGACAAATTTACTTTGTAATTCAATCGAGAATAAGCATTATTGACTCTTCGCACTCTTGTAGTAGTAGGCTTTGACCCAAATGGTCTGTGTACACTTTCATAAAGACCAGGGAAATCAGAAGGCTTTTTACCAGGTGTATTTCTCAGATAAAAGGCAAAAAGGCTATCAGATCGGTGAGAAACTGCATATCTTTCATTAGATAGCTCTGTGACATCAAAATCATGCAAATGATAAAGTTCAAATGACATGTTGCTAACAATGCCAGGAATAAGAGCAACATCATCATTAACAAAAGTTCCTGAATAGCGGTCGTGATAAAAATAATGCCTCTCCTTTTCGATTTGGCGTTGTGTTATTTTGTCAAACTCTTGAATCATTGTCACAGGATCTGATTCTCTGAGTGCTAATAACGTGTTATCAGTTACTTCAACAGAATTGCTTGTCATCTGGTTGTAGCGTGCGTAAAGAGTAGCTGCATAACAGAACCTTTCAAGCTCCTTGACGTAATTTTTAACCTCTGAAGCATGTCGTCTGTTTCTATGGGACCTTAGAATTTCAGTATCCTCTGCATCTGCCCTTGGTCTGGGAGGAAGAGTTGCATGCTGAATAACTTCTAACATTTCGTTATATAATTTCATTATCTGATCTCTTCCAGTAACAAATAAAAGTCCATGAAATAGACCGAGAAACTTTTCCTTGTTTTCTTTAGTGTCAAACCTGACTTTTTTAGCATTCTCTGCTAAATGTCTAGAGCAAAGGTAATGAGGAACATTAGGTAGAGCTTTTGCTACACCATTATAAAGTCCCTTATCACCGTCAGAAATGATTGACGGGTTAAACAACTCGAAATACTGTTTGTATGCCTCGTAAAGATTGGTTAAAAACGATGTGTAATTTTTTTCGTTTTCTGTGCTGTAGAATCCTATTGCAAGATTGATGACTGTGTGATTAGGAGTCATTCCAGTTGCAACATACATAATGTAGTTCCCATAAGTTTTTTTTTTGAGAAAAGTACCATCTACAGCAATGACAGGATTGATAAGCCAGATGCCAACCTTTGAAGCTTCAGGTACATAAAATATTTGAGTTGGACAAAATGGTTTGTTTATCTGGTTCATTTCACGAAGGTTTCTTAGTGTTTCTTCTGAAAACCATTTGTCAAACTGAGCCTGAAGTTCAAGAGGATTGATTGGAAATACTCTTAATATTGAAGTAACCATTTCAGAAGTAACATGAGAGAGTGTATTGCAACATCTTGGTTTGCTCCCCTCTTCGTTATCTTTGGATTTTTTGCCTTTTTTGAGATCTTTCTTCAAGTTGTTTGCAATCGACTTATGTAACTTCTCGCAGTGGTGTCTTTCACAAATCGTTGAGTCTTCCTTAGTATGTAAAACCAAGCTAAGATTATCGCGAATAAGTTGTTTGGAATTGTCGACGGCCTTTTTTATAAAAGAGGATGTGACTTTTTTTGGATAAGTAGCTGTGAGTGCTGTATGAATTGAAGGAACAAAGTCGTCAAATTCTGTTTGGTTGTTGGGGTCTGCTTGGTTTTGTTCATTAAACTTCTCTTTTTCCCGTCGTTTTTTTTCCAGTTTCTCTTGAAATTCGGCATTTCTATCAGCAAGATAATCTTCTCTACTATAATCTTCTGGGAGATCTCCTGGTTCAGCAACTCTAGTAAGATCTTCGTAAATCGGTGATAGAATGCTTTTCAAAATATTTTGGAAATCTTCATCTGTTGATGTGCTATTGGTAGTTGAAGTATTGTTTGTCGTATCACTTGTATTGTTGCTTGTAGTTTCACTGGAGTTGCTAGAGCTATTAGGCTCAAAATGCACTGAGTCAATATGCTTCAGATTGATGTAGACTTTTCCTTCTTCATTTTTCAAAGCAGCTCTTTGTATTAATCTTGCTACCAAAAGATGGCTAGTAATGGACTCATGAATTTCTGCATAATGATTTGAAATAGACACAATTTCATCTGGAGTCATATAAGATACAGAACAAAAATTCATACCGGTAAATGAGGATTTTGATGTTGTCTCATTGTTAGGTGGTTCCACTTTACTCAATTCGTTTTCGTTGATAATTTTTAAAAGTTTTTCTTCATCAATGAGTTCTTCATCTGCTTCAGTAGAATTTTCTACTATACGCTTTGTGAAATCAAACCCTCCTTCATTGTCGTATAAGCCATCGATAGAGAATTTTCGAACTTCAGTAAAGGGAAGTTCTTTGTGACAAAAAGGTAGAGATGATCTTTCAACAAATCTTAGACCATCTTCTGTAAGTATAACAGACTGTTTCGAAAGTTTTTTGATACGTTCCTTTTTTTCTTCTTCTTCTTCTGCTGTCAATGGCTTTTGAGGTTGTTGAGAAGCAAAAGTTCTGTATTTTCTTTGGGATTTCTTATGCCTAATTCTGGGTTTCTTAGTAGTTGTCATTGTCGTTGTCGTTGTCGTTGTCGTTGTTGTTGTTGTTGTTGTTGTTGTTGTTGTTTGTGTTTGTGTTTGTGTTTGATGGAGTAGCTTTATTGTTTGTTTTACTCTTTTTTTTATCTGGAACAGCGGGAGGAAGAGGGTCGTAACGAACAAAAAATGAGCAATTTGGTTTTCTCATTATGAGGAGTAGAAAGATTCCACCAATATCGCAAATGATTGTTTTAGAGTCCTGGAAATAGTTTTTGGATAGTTTTAAAAATCGGCGTATGTTTTCTTCTTTATTTTTTTCTGATGAAAAGTATGGGTGAAAACTAAAAAGTTGGGTGAAGGGTTTTAATAAATCTTCAGTCTCATACCTTTTCGTAAAGTTTAAAAACGCTGGATTCATAACATAAACGAAATACGGTTGTAAACTATTTCTAAGACACGAAGCAGTACTTTCTAAGATTTTAAAGCCTTCAAACCATGTACTCAAATTTCTGTAAATTTCTGTGTTTTCGAGGACAGGATTTCTAGGTAAAGAAGAAGGAATTCCTATGCTAATATCCGCAAAATGTCTTTGGACACGAACAAAGTGTCTAACAATCTGATTTTTGGAGTAAGTACCATTTTCCAATGGAACTTGCTTAGTATCACGCCAACATTTAGAGATATTTCTCAACTTGATTTTATCTTCTGAAGAAATTTTATCGCAAGTATGATCAACAAATAAATCGACGTAATAATAATAAATGTCAGAAGAGAAAAAATTGATAATACCTCTTTTGCAAATCAAATGATACTTGCAACCCTTTTTGATGCATTTCAAGCTAACAAGACCGTTGTTCTTGGATCCTTCTAGCCCAGCACGATTGCATACAAAATAGACAATTCTATGGTTTAAAAAGTTCCAAAGCATATGATATGCCACCATTTGCGCTTTGCAATAAGTAATTACTGGCAATGAATTTTTGTCAATGTACAAAAAAACTTCCTCAAAAAGATATTTTGGTTCCCACGTTTTGAAAGCATCGTCGAAGTTCCTAAAAATCTCGCCTTTTTTATCAAGACTTGTAAAGTAGTGATACAATTCACGCTAAAAGTTGCATTCAAGTGTTAGTGCAGATACAAAAAAAAAAAAAAAAAAAAAAAAAAAAAAAAAAAAAAAAATACATACAAGTGATTGTGCATATTTTTTTACAATTTCATCGTCAAACTTTTTTGCTGCAGAATATCGGTTGTTAAAGAAGTGAGTCAAGCTATGTACTTGAACATTGGGGATCGGATATTTGCAGGGAAGAGACATCAAGCCTTCATAAAGATAGCCCAAGTCATTATTGTTGAATGCTGGAAGGGAAGGCAAAAAATGCTGATAGTTGTCGTTAAAGATTTCAGTGATGACATCTGCATTTGAGTCTCCTAATTTTCTTATAACCTCTTGATTAGTTTTGCCAAACGCGTCCACAATACAGCTTATCAATGATACAAATCTTTTGTGGACAACATGTCTCTTCTGAGAAGCAACATGTGTCGAAAAAGAACTAGTTACAGTAGTATTGACGGATTTCAGTATCTTTGATTTTCTTCAAGTTAGTAATTCAGCACAAATGTACAATATTTTAGAATCAAAACATACCTCTTGTTGAGAGAAACATGATAACACAATTTCAACAAAACTCTCAACAGTTAACTAAAAGAAAATAGAAAAAAAAAGTTAGATTTAGGTATAAAATATATCAAGAAGATTGCATTACCTACCTCTTTATGCTCAGAATGTAATTCATGATAGATGTGTGATAAGCATAGTTTAATAACATGAAAAGCTGATCGATACAAAGCCTTTGGTAAGGTTGTCCTGCTTTGTTCTGAAGCAGTAGAAATCATCTGTCTAACCGTATTGGATAGACAATTTTGTGTATGAAATTCTTGTAACTCAGCAGGTGAGACATCACCAGAATTCTCTATGAGAACAAGCGAATTAGCTTCTGTTGTATGTTGGTCAGATTGGGAATTTTGAGATTGTGGAAAAGGTTGAAGGGAATTTGGTGAACAATCCTGGTTTTGAGTTGCTTCAGGGGGCTGATCTTGTATTATTTCAGGTTGCTGAGGACCTGCAAAAGGGGAGCGATTTTCTATTGTTTGAGGTTGCTGAGGACCTACAAAAGAAGGTCTATTTTCTATCGTTTGAGGACGCTGAGGACCTACAAAAGGATGCTGGTTTTGAACCATAGGTAAATGATAGGGTTCTTTTAAAAAAGGTTGATTTGAAAGCATCGGAGGAAGGTAAGGACCTGAAAAGGGAGATTGTAGCGGAACCATAATTTGATATTCTGGTTCAGGGTCTCGTTGTTCTGGAAGAAATTCTGGAGGAAGTTCCAGAACAACAGAGTTTTTATCGCGTTTAGCTCTTTTTGAAGGTCTCTGATAGGCCTGGTAAAACTGATAACCATTGGGAATGTTCATTTTGAATGAGTTGAATATGGAGTTAAGTGTTGAAAAAAAAACTGTTTGCGTAAAGAAAAATGAAGAGTTTGAAGAAGGAAAAAAAAATGAAGAGAAAAAAAGGCTACGAGGCGTTGAAAAATGGAGACATGAAAATAAACAAACATCACCCAATCAGACGCGTCAATTTTTGAACTTGAGTTAAACATATGGATTTTAAAGCTATATTACGCGTAATTTTGATAGAATTAAGTATTTCTTATCAAATCAAGGTGAAAAAAAATTTACTTGTATATTAGAAGTCATTATTTTGATGGTAATGTAGTTCATAGTGATGTAAAGTAGATTAATAGGTAAATCAATGGTGATTTCAAAAAGATGAGAAAGGATAATGGATATATGATGGAGATTTTACTCTTGTATTGTAAATGTTTTTACTAGATAGTTGAAAAGATTAGGTTATTTGAACCTTTTTTGGTAATTTCTGCACAATTTTTGCACTTCTTGCATACTGAAGAATGCAACAGTCCCAAGACTCAAAAAGGTTACGCCTAAACCCATAGTACTTTTAGAAATTTCAAATCTTCACGTATAGACTGGAAATCAAATAGGTGAACGGTTGGGGGTATATAGTACCGTCTAGGCAGGGTAACTCTCTCCAAAAACCAAGCACCCCCTTTCGACATCTAACTAATTCAAAATCACATTTTTATTGTATATATTTGATGATAAGATATTTGAAATACTATATCTACATAGTTTATGTATTTTAGAATAGAATTTTACCATGTTATTGATGTTACAATTATTGACGTTATAACGACTTTGCAATTCCTTTTTTGGGTTATTCTATAGATAGTTTATGGATGTTATAAATAGTACAAAAATATGTGGTGGCGAGGCAAAAGTGGTAACTTATGCACACAACACACAGAACCTACACTTGTTTATTTTAAAGTAATATATATATATATATCTCTAATAAATCTCTTCCTGCAGACGTTGCCTTTCACTTCCTTAAATTGGGATAGTTGACTAGTTGGATCTCTGATCAAGATCCATTGAGACAATTGAGTTGTCAGAGCTCAGGTGTGATTGCAACGGAACCCCGCTTTACCGTGTAGATGCCAAGTGGTTTACTAGTCAGAACACTTGCGGTTGTACCCCATGTACAACATATCGAATAGAGTGTATTCGATTACCCTTTTATTTATTTGTTTGAGAGTAGGTTTATACTTAGAACCACCGATGCCATTATGGCTATTAAGAGATTCATTGATACGTTTAGAGACATAAGCAATATTGAAAGTAGTTGGATCACAGAAGTTAGCACGGTTGATGTTAGAGTTATTGTTACGTATAATCATATTGAAGTAACACAGAGTAAAACAGAGGTAGACAATACAGTAAGAGGTACGATACTGTATATAAAAGATAATAGTATAATAGAGGTCAGAATATAATCAGAGGTACAGTAAAAGGTTAAAGGTATAAAAGGTATATTGAGTTAAGCATTTAAGTATATAAAAGACTAAAAGAATAAAAAATAAAAATAAAAATATATATAAGGGAGGATAGGTTACAAACATAAATTTTTGTAACACTTGTTGCAACAATGTTTCAACATTATTTTATCTTCTTAGTTTTTTGATGTACTATGAGTTTCCATGTCCACTATCCAATGTCTGTTACATTGTTGATACCCTTTGTCCGCCCATATCCAATTTCCCTATTTATCATTGTTGATATTCCGACTGTCACATCCAATCCATTTTATCTATCATTTTCTTTGATATTATCGTCCCCGTTTATTGTTAAACCAAATCCAATACAGACCTGAAGTTGTTAATGAATCTTCGATCCTTGTTTATCTACCTTTTCCTGTTTATAATTGTTTCGACCTTCCATTGTTAAAAAACCATTTGTTGGTACTGCGTTCTTTTGATTGATTTATGCAAGTTTGATTATAAGCTGATACTTGAGATTTGTCTTTCAAAAATTGTTTGTTTTTTCTCCATTTCGGTTCATTTCCGACAAAACCAATTTTATCTCGTATCTAGATGCTTTCAATATTTACCAATTACCTTGTTACTACTACATTATGTTGAAACATTGTTACAACAAGTGTTACAAAAATTTATGTTTGTCACTAACCCTCCCTTATATATATTTTTATTTTTGTTTTTCATTCTTTTACTCTTTTATATACTTATATACTTAATCCAATTTATATCAACTCTTTTATACTATATTGTTTTGTTTAAGATCGAACCCGTTATCACTGACTTAAACCTTTATCTTATTTTATCATCTTTTATCTTAATCTTTATTTGTGTGACTTGTATAGTCCTGTATCCTGTTTCTGTTTATTCTACTGTCTACAATCCTATCCTGCGTCCCCTGATTGTTCTTCCTGATTATATCAGTTCTTCTAGTGAAGACCACTGTAATATTGAATCTTTTGATATCGCCTCTGTTAAATCTCAGCTCACTGATTTTACCAACCGTCTCTCTATTTATGATGACAAGACTGTCAAACCTCCACTTTCACACATTATTGTTCCTCAATCTACGCTTGTTTGCTTCATTGCTCACCGCTGTTGAAACTGTTTACATCATATCACTTTTCATCCTTCATGGTTCCTAGTTATTTATGTCAAGATTCATCCTTGTTACGGTTAAAGATGTAATTAAATCTTCTACTTTTCTCCTTTTTACTTTTGGATTTCACGATAATTTTGGATACTTCCATTACTGTTCAATCAGTCATTTTGGTTTTTACCATTCTTTTGGATTTATATTTCTGTTTTTAGTCAGTTATTTTTGGTTCCACCATTCCTTTTGGACTTTTTATGATAATTTGTGCTTATCATATCTTTATTCAGTTCCTTCTGTTTTATAATATTGAGAAAAGTGTTTCTTAATATTGGACATTCTTGTTTTACCTGGTGTGACCAGCACCGCTCTGTTGTCATCATATTTAGCACCCTGTTGCTTATGGGCTTACCCTACGAGTTATGAATTATTTAATTTCTTGCTTCCTATTTTTTTTAAACGCAATCAGTCTGGTTTTCTGTTGTTTTTCCCTTTTCCATCCGTGCTTGTCATTTTGATTAAAGCTTGTGCGCTTTTCAATTACCCAATCTGTTATTTCCCATCATTTTTTCCTGGTTCATTCATTCGTTAAAATAGATTTCTGGTTTTGATTTTTATCCCCATCGTTTCGTGTTCATTTTGGTTCGTTAAAGTCGAGCTCGCTTCTCCTTTTAGTTCCATTTCAGTTTGAATTTTTTTGAATACGCTACTTTCCTTTGCTTTCTTGTTGATTGCAACTCTACCATTTTTCGAATGACAATTTTAATTTTTTTTCCAGAAGGGGGAAGGATTGAAATGTTTTTGCACTGGATAACAACGTTATTTGTTTGTTGAAAATTCAAATGGTCATTCTCTTTTGAAGTATCACTGTCCTCCTGGAATTCCCTGTCACTTGCTGGTTCCCATTTCGTTGCTCTGTTAGTTTCGATTTTTGTGTTCTTTTCTGGTTGTTAAGTTGTTTAACATTTTGAAGTATAAAATCTTTAGATTTTTAGCTAATAGTTGTGATTCTTTTGTCAATCTTTCGGCCGTTCCATTTTACAAATCCAGTTACCCGGAAAACTTGTTTAAGTTTGAACCATGCAGCCATTGATTTTTTATTTTCATTTTATTTCCACTTTCCAATTCCACCTTTTACTTCACCCTTTCGTTTTGTTTGTTTAAACTCCTTGACCTTTTCACACCACTGATCTGTTATTACCTTTTATTAAGATGCGTTTGTCACGATGTCTTGATATCTCTTGCCTTCCTGTTACGTTCAACAACTCCCACTGCAAGTTTAGAGTTTGAATATTTGTTCGACAATATTCTCCGTCAGTTATTATTACTTCCCAGTCCAACTCGTATCGACATCACATTACCTGTACATTATTTGTTCTACATTCTCTGGCGTCCATTCAATTAGTATTTTATCTGCACTCCCTGTCCGAGCCATGAGATCAAGCAAGAGCGAACTTTAGTTTAGTTTGCATCCCACTATTCAGCACAATAGTCTGCAACTCGTCCTCGTTTAAGTTGTTAACGATTCCATTCCTGTTTCCATGTAAGCCTATAACATTTCACATCGGCATCCTTGTCCTGCTACCTCCGCCGTTGTTAGAAGAAGATACATTGAAGTCGATTAGAGAATCCTTCAATGCCGTTTCCGTTTGATAATACGATTTTTAGTTTTTTTGAGTAACGCCTTTTGTTTAAATCATCGTTTGAGTGTTTCAGAGATGTTAGCTGCTGCTATGGATTATTAGTACTCGTTGAAAGTATTAAGTGCGCGGTAGAGACTGCGATCCAACGTGTTTACGTTCATCTGCTCACGATTCAGTTATTATCATTATTTTGGTTTCCTTTTTATTGTAACCATATCCCTCTGGTCCTATTAGTTTTAAAGATTAAACTAATTGTTGCTTGCGTTCTGTTACGTTTGAGCACTCGAGCATTTTGCTTGCTTCCTGAAATTGATGTTTATCAATTGAAGATTATTACTTGTTTATCTTCATTCCTGTTTTGGTATTCCTGTTTACCATATACCTGTTGCCTTCGGTTGAGCCTGTCTCCTGATAGCCCGTACCTGTTTGTACATTCTTGAAAGAAAGATTATTTTTTCAATTCCCATTTTGGTTATAACTTTGATTAAGTTATCTGTTTCCGACAATCTTATCTGCTTGTTATCATTGTTCCTTTTTAGTTAAGATAACAAATATTGGTATTGAGACTTTTTCTGTTCCATGTTCCTTTAACATTTGGCCTCCATCTTCTGTTATCTAAAGACATTATTGATGATTATTTTTGTCATACCCTTTTTCGACCTACCTTGAATCCAAACACTCCAAATCACTCCTGTTACCACCGACATGATATTTTAATCATTTGAGTTTTGTTGTTGAGTATTATTCTGGTCCTCTTGTCTATTTATTTTTGGCCTTTCCTGATAATGTTATTTAATCTAGTTTTGATTATTCCCCAACAGACTTTACCATTTCCATTTATGCTGCATTGTTTGCAATAGCATCTGTCGTTGAATACCATACCGTTTTCAGTATTGTTTCTGATTACTTGAGATGAATTACTTTAGTTTTGATGTGATAATGTTTTTTCAATCAAATTACTATCTCCACCAAAGTTGAAAACTTGTTGTTTTCCTTTCCATCGTTTTCCTTTTCCATTGTTGACATTTCCATTGTTCCTGGAAATCTTTAAGGCTTATTTATCTGTGTTCCACTCCATTTATTAGTATTTCTACTTTTCTAGAAATCTGCAACGCTTCTCCTTTTCTGTTATACTTCCGTTTGTCTTGAGACCCTACCCACGAAGTTGAGTTGTTTTTTATCATAATTGTCGCTTGCAATTAAAGCCTGTCCACCACCGAATACATTTGATGTTTATCAAGATGTGATTCCAACTACTTTTGATGCTGATCAAAATCGTTAGTTTAATTTGTCTTTCTGTACTTAAGACATCCATACTTCCGTTCCCATTACCCATTACTAGTGCCTGGTTAGATGTTTGCGTTGAATGACTTCCATGTTAGTATTAAAAAAAAAGATTTTGTTTCCAATACACCATACCTTTTGATTTAAGTTCAAATACCCATACAAGATCTTTTCAGTCTGTTCAAGTTCCTTTTCCCATTCCTACCATGTGCCTATTCTTAATCCGTTGAATCGAGACGATTCAATTTAAGAAGGGGGAAGATGTAAGAAACCTGAATGTTTCCTCCCCATATTCCTAATGTCAAAACTGTCATGTCAATATCGATCATGATAAAAGTGTCATAACTATGACCCAGCCGTGTCTCAGAGTATATTAAATACCTTCACGCGTATATCACTAAGCATAGTGATCTAAGATCTGAAACGTTCTAATAATAGTATTCTCTGTGAATATAAATAGTTTTAGTTTTCTTTATTTTATATTTCTTTTCTTCTTTCCTTTCTTTAACATTAAATTTACTTTTACTTTAACATTAAGTATTGCCAATTCTATAGTCAATAGTTACTCAATATATTTTATTATTTAAATTGGTTGTTCCGTCTCCAGTGAAGGATCTCCTTCACTAGATCCGTCCTGCCCCTTTACGTCCCAGCATACTCTCTTCATGTACCGTTAGTCGTCCTGTTCGTCCAAGACTCTCGATCTTCATATCGTCTGTTCTTAGCCTCCTTTCCTATTGCGCTTCCTCACCGAGGCTCTCGTCCAACCCAATCCAGTCTCTTACAATAACTGTAAGAGACTGACATCTCTTCATTCTATTTCCAACATCGTCACTTTCCCAAAATAGTAATCATACGGCTATATTGTTACAATTTCCAAAAAGGATTATTTTCAACAATTGGATCCACAGAACTTTCTCAAGATTTCTATCCATTTCTGTTATGATCCTTGATTACAATTAGCTTTCATTTTATTGATTGATGATGACTCATTCTTCAATTGTTTCAATTGATTATTTTACAATTATTTTGATTTGACAATTTATATTTTCTATTTGATTCTTTTACGTTCTTTCAAAGATTTTATTATTATTTTTATTATTATTTTGAAACTATAAATTCCATTCCTTTTTCTTATTTTTTATAATTTCTTTTATTCTTTTATATAATATATATAACAACGATAACACTATCAATAAATAAATTAATAATTTAAATATTAATTATAAACTCTTCTCAATTGTAAGTGTTTCGTCCGTCTCATTCCTCTTCTCTGTCGCACATCCTAGACTAGCGATCCTCATATCGTTAGCTCTTTGATCCTAGACGCTTCCTCACACTATTGCCCTCGTCACCCAACCGTTCCCTTACAATAACTGTAAGAAACGTGACCTGCGATGTCCGACACTAATGACAATTGTGGTCCTTAGGTTCATAACTAAAATAGTATGATCCTTTATGATACCTTTAATGAATTAATAACCTCCATTCCATACCAAAGATTAATCCTCAACTAAGGATATTACTTATCATTAATATAATCTAATCAACCATTAAATTAGATAAAGAAAGGTTCCACAATTAATTCTTACTTCGATCTATGATTATTTGAAACTATTAACAACTAAAATAAACAAAAGACAATAATCATAAATATCAGTTATCAACCATTACAAGTCATTTATTAATAATTGTCTATTATTATCAAGCCAGATTTATTTCTATAAAAAGCCTTGATTATTCCTTAATTTTTATATTTCTTTTCCTTTTTCTTTTTTATATAATTCAACGAATCAATACAATATTTTATCTTATCCTTTAAACAACTATTCTCTTTACTATTAGTAAGTAGAAGTATTTCCTTCTTGGTTCGTCCGTCTGTCACGTAGTCCTGGTTTGCCCTCCTGATCATACGATCCTCCTATCGTATTATTGAGTCTAGATCCTTAGACACTTCCTCGTACCTTGAGAACGCTCCCCAGAGCATCTCTTACAATAATGTAAGGAATCCGGGTCGACAATATGTTCCGTTAATTTATTCATCACAGTAAAAAGACAATTCTCCTCACAATTATCAAACAACTTTTATTAGCCGCATTATCTACAACTATTCTTACAACAATATATCACATTCATTATCTACAACTATCTTTACAATAATTTATGTTGCAACCAATATCAATCCAACGAATAGGATCAATCAAACAATTGATAATTAAGCAATCTCCACGGTTGACTTTCAATAAAAACCATTCCCCTCTTTCATCTCCTCTTTTCGAATTCGGTTGATAATTATTTCCAACAATTATTCTTTTCACAAGCATTCAAACTCGGTAAATAAAATAACAATTGACAAACAATTAGGAATAAGCAGAAACGAAGAAACCCCTCAAATGTTATTGAAGATTGCGCTTCAATGGAAGTAACAGAGTTTACAAGATTACTGTCAAGAGTAATAGTACTTTGGAAGAAGAAATATAAGTTCTGGAAACTTATATAAACCACCCTTTTGAACATTGAAATTTATTTTATCTTATTCTTTTTATCATTATTATCAATTAGTATTATCAATTATCATTATCCAATTTATATTATCAAGTAGTTTTTTTATCAATCAATTTTTCTATCTTATATTTTATTTTACTTTATCAACAAACTTTACTTTATCTTATTAAATATTTTACTTCCTGGTTATTAAACGTAAGTTGATTAGAACTTGGCACTGTCTGTTTCCAGCTATTAGTCCCAACTCTGCTAATCCTCCTATTAGCTTTGTTGTCAGCATTTGCTCTCAAGACTTCCTCTGCAATCATTAAAGGTCACTGGTCGAACCTTTACAAATAACAAGAAAGGCAATCTGGCCGAGTTGGTCTAAGGCGCAAGGTTAAGGTCCTTGTCTCTCCGGAGGCGTGGGTTCGAATCCCACGGTTGTCAACATTTTTAATCAAAAAATTTTTTTAAGGTTATTCTTGATAAAGCCTTCCAATACAATTTAACTTTTTTTTTTTCTTCTTCTCAAGAATGTATAATTAGCACTGTTTTTTTATGAATTGAATTTCGTGTTAGCCACTGGTTATTACTGTCAATTAATTTTTGATTTTGTCCAATATATATCAGGTGATCGCATACTCATGCGATTGTTAGAAACCATTGCAAGTTGTACTATACAATTGAATTTTTTTATCCCTTGTTCTTTGCCACCTACAATGATTTAATTGTATCAATGGACAATGAAAACGTGCAAAAATCTCTTCCATCATTTGGCAACAAATTAGACAAATTTTATTATCTAGGGAAAAGGCCAGTAGAAAAGCGCAAATTTCTCATCAGCAAAGAGCATGAAGAAGGTGAAGAAAAAAAACAAAAATGTTTCAAAAGTAATAACAACAATCATCAATTGATAAACAGAGGAAGGCAATCTACTACAAGAAAACAAAACAAAAAATTAAATACGAAACAAACCTACGCGGCATCATCATCATCATTAATTACCCAGCTGAAACCGTTGAAGCCGTTATTAGCTCCAGAATTGCGATGCGTATTTGTAGGATTTAATCCCGGTATCGAGACAGCACGCGTGGGCCATTACTATGCTCATCGATCTAACAGGTTTTGGAAGTTGCTATACGAGTCTGGATGTGTAGATGAGAAACTAAGCTGTAAAGACGACCGAATGCTGCTTGAAAAGTATCAATATGGATTTCATGATTTGGTAGCACGGCCAACAAAGGGCATTTCGGAACTGTCAAGCGATGAGATGTTGGAAGGGGTTCCACTATTGGAGCAAGATTTGGCCAAAGTCAGGCCGAGGGTAGTTGCAATTATCGGTAAAGGCATTTGGGAATCGATTTATCGGTATAAGAAAAAACGCAAACTTAATCCAAAAAATTTTAAGTGGGGTGTCCAACCTAGTATTGTCGATGGGAAGGAGCATCAGTCAGATGATAATAAAGGTTTGGTGCAAAGCGGTTATGCAGATAATAATGCTATTTATAAAGACATTAATACTTTGCGCAGTTGTTGTTTTTTAAGCTCTACCAATGCTACAATTGTTGTATTGCCATCGACATCAGGTCTCGTGGTGTCTCCTTCGAGTCGAGAAATGCTGGCGCTGTGGAAAGATTTGCACATGACCATAATCCAAGCTGAGTCAGATGACTTAAAAGTTAAAACCTAGCCCTTAAATATTCATGCCTCACACACACGGCTGTACAAAGTAAAATGACAGGCTATTATGTCATCACTGAAATTTATAAATATTTAAATACTTTTCTTCTTTTTTTTTATTTATTTTTTTATTTTTTTATTTTTTTGTTTTTTTGTTTATTTGTTTATTTCATATATATATCATTCATTATTATTTCAAATAAATATATTCTTAAATATATATTATTACATTCAATAATATTCATTTTATTCTTCCAATAATCTATAAACAGCAACAATGAAATTCTCTACTTTATCAGCTACTTCTGCTGTAGTCTCTTCGATACAATCTGTTTCAGGGGCATCATTACACAAAAGAAATCAAGGCACAATTGAAAAGATTGAAGAATCTTCTTTATCAAATACCGAAATTAAAATTGTTTCCAACTCTGAAGTCGATATTCAAACAGATCAAAATATCAACAATGATAAAGATTTAGAAGAAATTCCCTCACAATCCGAGTCGAACTCTTTTCTTCACGTTTTAAACCAAATCATCCAGAGATCTCAATTCGAAAAACGAAGAGGTGGTAGTAGCGGAGGCCGTGTAGGTGGAGGAGGTCGTATTGGTGGAGGAAGTGGAGGTTCTTCAGGTGGAGGAAGTTCAGGAGGTTCTTCAGGTGGAGGAGGATCAGGAGGTTCTACAGGTGGAGGATCCGGCTCTTCCGGTTCTTCTGGAGGTCGACCACCACCAGCCGGAGTAGCAGGAGGAAGCCGACCTTTACCAGCAGGAAGCCGACCTTTACCAGCAGGATACAGGCCCATGATGGCCCCAACTTACGGAGGTGCTTTCCCTGGAGGTGCCGGTGCCTTGTTTTTGGCGGGCGGAGTTTCATTATTGGGTCTTGTAGCATTTTTAGCCTTGGCCTCTTCAGCAAACGACCACTTGCCAGGATACTGGGGTAACCAAAACAATGTACAAACTTACACATACAACGCTACTGTCGATAACGAGCCCTATAGAGTTACATGCTACTGCATTATGGATCAAGCCTGTGGATGCGACAAAAATACAGATAAGGAATATTTTGATGCGTTGAGACAAAATAAAACTATTGCCAAATTTGAAGAACGAGATGGAGTTACATATGTTTACATCAACGGTACAGCTCCTGTGGAAGACGCTCAATATTATTCCCAGGAATCATCTAGTACAGGAGAACAGAGTGGTGCTTTTTCCCTTGATATCCCTTATTCAGCTTATTTGTCGTTGGGAATTGCTGGGATCACATTACTTTTATAAGGAACCATGCATTCAATTTTTTTTTTTTTTAATCAACTATTTATTCTATGATTGCTCTCAATGTATAAGACTACTCTTGCTTCATAATATTATAATGTCATTTTTTTTTTTTTTTTTTTTTCATAATACTATAATACCATTTTTATCATGAATGAAATATAGCTAATGGATGTTTTTGCATTCAGCATTATTATTAACAATAAATATACTATTTTAAAAGCTTATTATTAATTTATATGTGCAAAATATTTTATCGTTTAATCTATAGAATGGTTTAAATATGTAAGTGGTATTTTTTCAACCTTTTTGGGGTTGGATATGTAATCCAAATCATCTATATCATCCAAATTAGAAGAAGGTCTTTGGTTGTAATCTGAATACTTATCAGTAGTGCCTGATAAGGATGCCAAGGATGGTGAAATGGAACGACTTAAAGATTCATGCTGATTAAACCCATTGAAAGAAGGTTTGTATCGATTACTCGATGTAGATCTCATTCCTATTGATGAGACTCCATTTCCATTAAGTATTGCACCCATCATACTTGGATCATGCGTAATAGTAGTAGTGGTATTAATGTGGCCATTATTATTATTGATATTGTTATTTGGTTGATTATGCATTTGGCCAGGTGATGAAACAAATTTTTGACTTGATTCATTATTTCCTGGATTGAAATTATTGCTGTATCTGTCGGTTGACCCCGCAGAATTATTTGTTTGTAGAGAGTTCATTTCATATGATGGTTCAGAAGCACGATAATGCGTGTGGATATCATTTCCATTGCTGTATACGGATATATTGGCTTCAGAGGCAACTTCTTGTCTCATTAGATTTCTCTGCTGTTTTCTATAGTTGTATTGCTGTTGTAAAGACATATGCTCGATCTCGGCTTGCTCTTGGGCCTGGCGATATAATTCTTGGTTAATTGGGAACCATGTTCCATCTCCAACGGTATTTTGCTTAAAGGGTATAAACCATTCCCATACTTTATCACCCATAATTTGTCTGAGGTTTTTTTTCCAGCCAATATCGAAAATGTTTCCAATACTTTTGGATGTTGGTGCTTCACGGTATCGATATGACGATGGTGCAAGACTAGTCTTGTATCGAACAGCTTCTAATGATTCTAAAACGGTTTCATTTTTAACAGCAAGGCTATAAAAAAAATTAAAAATTATTAGAAAATTTGCTCTTTGAGAATGGTTGGAAGACAAAAAAATGATAAAAAAAAAAAAAAAAAACTTACTAAATACTGTAAGCTGCAAATAATGACACTGCAAGGCCCATAACAGTCGATACAATTCCCAGGGCTATCCATGAGAGAGGTAGATATACTGATTCTCGATCTAATGAAGCTGCTACTACTGGATTTTTTTCGAGATCTGGAAGTCGATATATAAAGTTTGCAATTGCGTATACACTGCCGATACAACACGTAATACAGAAAAGAGAGACATAAAATAAAAATAAAAGGAAAAACTTTTGATTTCTAAAGCCTATGCATGTTGCAAACCAAGGGCAGTGGTGATCCATTCGGAGAATACATTTTCGGCAGGATGAGCAGTGGTGTGTGCGATCGGGCTTCCAACACTGGCATTTGTTGCAGTATCTCATCATGCCATTGTCTTTAGCTGTTACGTTTAGTTCGACATGTGGAGGTGTAGATTCAACACCGTTTTCAAGATCAGTAGGCCTTACTGGAAATCCAGGTATCTAAATTAAACGGCAAATAGTTAGAGACTTTTTTGTCTAATGGAATCACTTTCTTTTTTATTGAAATCAAAAATCAACTTACATCGAGGGGTGATCCAGCGCCTACCAGGATAGTTTCTCCGTAGGCTATGAATGAAAGTGCATAGAATACTGCCGTGAAAAATGTAAGAGTGTTTCTTATTATCGGTGAGTTGCTAAATACAACATTGCAAATTTTAAAAATATGAGTGTAGAAACCCCAGAGCATCACAATGTTGAGGCCGATTCTGGGGAACCAGCTGGCAATAGTACAGCATGTTATCTGGCAAAGTAAACACAGCCTCCGTACAATTGCCATGATCTTTGATATCTAGAAAATGCAAATATAGTGTGTTATGATGATTTGAAGTGAAGACTTGAGTTATTTTTTAATATACAGTTGTGGGTATCTGATTAAATATAGAATAGTAATGTTGTAAAAACAAAGCGTTGTTGAGATTATAAATAGTCCTGTATGAAAAATAAAAAAAAATAAAAAAAGCTAAAGAAGGAGGTTTTCAAAAATACAAAATGCTGACATGTTTGTTACATTTCATTGTTTTGTAACAAGTATTTGCCTATACAACAATATATTAAACTCATTTCCTTATAACAAAATTTCTTACTTAAGAGCTTAATTAAATGATTCAAACACTATTAGAATCATCATCTAAAAATAATTTTTAGAATATATCGGCAAAAGCTCGTCAAGATAATATTGACGAGCTTATTTGCGGATTATTGCTTAGAACTTTTATCAGCCCATGTAGCGCATCGATTGATTTACAACTTTTTTGTTCAATTTTCCTACTATAAACTACAGTTTCTCTACATTGCAACAGTTAAAGGCACCACTATTCACTTACAATCCATTATTTGTTATTACTTGTTTCATTTAATAAAATTGAACCAGCTTGAGTGAAATTATCTCCATTCTGTACATCTTTTGTTTTTATTAAATTGATGGATGATATACTATAATAATTCAATCTTCATAAAAAAAAAAAAGTCCAGCAAACAAGGCAACCAAGAAATATTGAATATATTAAGAGCTGATTGATAAAAAAATAACTTCTTTCCAAAAAAATTAAATCATAGTCAAAAGTTAAAACTGCATTCTATCTAGAAATATGAATATTCAAACCAATAAGTATTGCTTAATAATTGAAAATTTTACAAAGTTAACATTATCAGGATCTATTATAGCAACGAGGAATCATATGGCACAAAAATAAAAAAAAAAAAAAAAAAAAAAAAGGTGGCATTAGACCAAGTCCACTTCCTCTCGTGGCAATTTTGTAGAGATTGTTATAATGGCAGGCAAAAAGTTATAAATGGTATAGCATTGAGAAAACTCAAGACAATCATGTCATCACTCTAGATGCTAGTAAATGAGTTCAGAAAAAAGATGTGTATGTATATTAACTGTTTGTACAATGACAAAGAGAAAGTACACAAAGTGTGAAGAAGCCTCTTCACATAGACATTTAAAACCAACAATCATTGACTGGGTGACTATACCAGGATTTTTTTTTTTTTTAAAAAAAGTAAAAAAATTCCACCCGATTTTGTAGCACCATCATTTTTGAGGAAAAAAGTATTATCATCTGATAAAAAATTTTTTTCAAAAGGCTTTTCGCCAGGTTTGAAATATTGGAACATGATAAGTTTTAAAAATTGATATGAATTTCTTGATATGATTGGCGATTACTTGTTTGAATATAAAATGGCTTGCTTGCAAATTGCCTTTTGAAGATTTAATATTCAAATCTTTAGTTGACTCAATATGCAAAGTATAAATAAACATATATAAAAAAGAATTCTCAAACCTTTTTTTTTACTCTCAACACCTTTTGGATATAAAAAAAAAAAAAAATGGTGTGCACTCAATTAATAATATATATACATGCATGCATTTATAGAGGCTCAATTGTAGTTCCGTTCCAACTTCTAATTCTTTCATAATTTTGTGAACTGGTTTTAGAAATCTAATAAATAATGACTTTTTCTATTAATATGAAAATAGTAGATTAGTTTTTCTTTAAAAATTGAAACTGGTTATATCAAAAATTACAAAATTCAAACGTAAAGAGAGTAAAGTTTGAAAGGGTTATGAAGATTCTGGTGGTATATATATATATAATTTCATAACTTTGAAACAAGGTAGATTTCTTTGAAATACACACGAATCTAACAATAACAATTTTATTTTTATATATCTATGCTGTATATCACTATTATAATAGATAAAAACCTATGTAAGACGGAATTATCAATTATTTTTATTGATCATGTCTATAAATTTTCAATTGAATATTCATAATAATTTTGCCTAGTAGTGACAGCTTCCTTTCTAACGCTTCTATATTTATCATCCAAGGCATATTTCAATTGTTGGAGGATGAATTTAAGGTGTGGTCGTAGCTTAACATCTGGAATGGTTTTAATGAATTGGTTCAAACATTTCAACGCAGATATACGTAATTGAGGAGAGGTATTCAAGTTGTCTGAGTTTTTGGTAATTTCGATCAGTTTGGGGATTAGAGTATGTAAATGTTGAGAAACAACTTCAATAATTGAATCGTTGTTGTTTCCATTAATACTTTGATTGTTGTTCAAAGAGATGACAGTTGTAATAGTGTTTATACTTGCTTCACGAACCTTGGGATCATTGATCGATAAAGATTGAAGTAACAGTTTGAAAAACTGAGAGAATTGAGGAGCAATGATGTTTGCAGGGATAGATCTTAAAAGACTAGAAAGTGCAACCAAGTGATTGACTTGAATTTGTTGCTGTAACTTGTCATTACCAGAGGTATTAGATTGGAAACCAGAAACGATAGGACCAATCATTTGAACAAAGGCTCGCTGCTTGTACAAAGCTCTAATTGTTGCTCCGTTTTCCTTATTGATGACAGCATCGTCATTGACCAATATTTCAACAAGTTGACTTGTGGCCACACCAATCTCTAATCGAGAGTTGGACAACAATGGTAAGATAAAGTCAATGAGTTTGAAACCAAATGAATTGTTTTTAATAATATAGCCCTTGGCAATCCAAACTAGCATTTCCAAAGAATTCAATGAATCCCAATCTTTAGCGTCAACAATTGATGACTTGAGCTCATTTATGAACTCAACCATGGGCTGATTAGATTCTGGAATAAATTTAGTAGTCAACAAGCAGACAGTCTTGAGATACAACAATCGCACCAACTTGGAAGAGTGAAATTTAGAAATGTTGCTTTGGATATTTTTCAGATAGCCAACAAATAAATCTGGAGAGTTAAGGGATATATTGTTAGATACGGGTGTCAAACCATAAAGTAAGAAAGAGATAAAGGGTGTTGGTTCTGAGTCTGCTTTGAACGGGGTAAAGCTTTCGGGATCGAATTGAGAGGTAGATGCAAAAGTTAAATAAGCGTATTTATAATCAGGTAATGTGCTATCAAACAAATGTAAAATGTCATTTGCAAATTGCTCTTGAATATCAGAAGATAAATTCTTGACAACAGTTAATATGATTAATGATGCAGAAATAACAACATGATAATCTGGACTCAAGTTTGAGTTTTTCTTTAAAAATCTTGAAAAGATCAAAGGTATTAATTTTTTCAAATAATAAAGAGCTTCTTGTTGCGTTTTTTCCAAGGAGTCTTTGCTATTATCTTCTTTATCTTTAGAGAAAAGGTTTGTCAATACAGCCAAGATTGAAGAAAAAATGGCTAAAGAGTATTTTGTATCAGAGGAATCCAAAGAGTCGAGTTTACTAAATAAACGAATGAAAAGTACTTCAAAAATGTGTCTATTAACAGCCATTCTAGAAAGGCATCTTAAAACAACAGAAGCTTTGATTTCATCTTCACTGCCTGAAAACTTTTCAGGTAACTCAGAGAGGAAAAATGGGTAAGAAACTGTGAGTATAGTTTGTGGGGTTGAGTGAGAAATTTGAACTAAAGAATCTAAAACGGTTCCAAAAATTTCCTTATTTTCGTATTCAGCAAGTAAAATGTCGTCAAAGTACTGAACGATAAGTCCAATTTCATCATCTGGAAGAAGCTTTGGAATTGATGTTAAAAGTGACAAGTTTTTTGCAGCCAAGACTCTAATATCGTTTTCAGACTTTGAAACACTCATCAAAGATCTAGTAAAAAATTCGAGCAAGTTGTCTTTATATGGAAACAGAGCCGTAGATGACACTTCTTTAGATGCATTGATAAACTTTGCAGCGATTTCTAATAAATGAACATGAGCAGATGTAGTCAAACTGCTTCTAGAATTATTTTCGAGTAGTGGTTTTAAAGTGGAATCAGACAGTTGTTTGAAAACTAGAGGCGAAGCTTCAGCAACTCCAGCAACCAATGTGGCTGTTGTGATGGATTTTTTGCTAGTACAGTCAAACAGTTGTTTTTGGGATTCATTTATGATAGCTTGAATGTATTCGTTTAAATATTTTTCATCGGTATTCTTTTCCAAAGCATTTGCTAGAAGTTTGAGAGCTTTTAAGGTAAGAGTTTGAGATTCAGTTTCTGTGCCGTGCAAAACTTCAAACTTTAATCCGTCCCATATTTCTTTCCAGTGGGAAGATACAACTTCTGGATTATATTTTTCGATACACTGACAAATAGTAGTGATTGATTCGTTTTTTATATTGAGTGAACTAGATGCCATTTTTTCAAGCAAAGAAGAGAAAATGTCAAATGAAAAGGCAGAATTTGCGGAGAGAGTATTTCGTAAAGCAACTTTTAAATCATTAGAAGTGATTCCATAAGGATCATTTTTAGGAGGTTCGAAAGTGATTGGAAAGTAGCAAAAAGTTACATCGAATAAGTCTTGTAAAAACTTGTCGATATTTTCTTGATGAAAAGTCGATAAAATCTGAGTGGAAATGCTGAAAGAAATCATCAAGTTACGAGGGTCTTTTTCTCCTGAAGTGACATGAATGAATGATTCGATAAATTCATCTGGGATAGATTGACATACGTAATCCTTGTAAGTGTTTAGTATTTTTTGAATAAGATTGAAAATGCTGTAACGGGCAGCTTGGTTGAAGTTTCTCATTGTGATGTTTGATTTGATAGCTGTTAATACTGTTGAGATCAAAGTTTTGTAAGAAAAGGCTGTCATACTGACTAGAGAAACCAAGCCTTTGATAGAAGCTGGAACAGCGTCGCGGTCATCGAGACGGTCGCATAGAAAGGTGGTGATGACTGATATTTGTGATTGTGGAAGAAAGGATGGATTAATGTGAGATAAAGTTTGTGAAATACAGTCCATTGCCTTTGCTCTTGACAATGGAGATTGATCTATCAAATAGTCTCCCAAAAGTTGAATCAAATCGATCATTTTAGAACTTCCAGATTCAATATTTTTAGCAAAACCAGATGTGAGTCTAGTTTGATCTGAAAGTTCATCAGTGATCATAAACTGATTAATTAGATTTTTATCCATAATTTTTATAATTTATAATGATAAAAGATTATTTGATATCTTTTTATTTATTAATAATTAATAATAAAATAATATATTGAAAAAAAAGGTTGAATTTTTTTTTTTTTTTTGGTCAAAAGAAAAAAGGAAGAGCAAAAAGCAACCGAAGATTTGAAAATTATTGATATAATTAGTCAGAAGAAAGAAAAAGAGCTTTTGAAAGATTGTCAATGACAAATATATGTGTAATGATAGCATAATCATGACAAAGCGTATCAGCCGTATCAAGATATGCTTAATAAGCATGTCTCTTTTGGGGAGAGAGTAGTCTATTTGTTATCAGCCAGCCAGCCATTTTGAGTTAATTTTCTATAACAAGGTGTCGTGTGGTATCATAACAAAAGTCATCATCACATGACCACAATATAAAAAAAATTACTTTCTATCCGTTTTAGGGAGGGACTGAGACAAAATGCAGACATACAAAAATTTTCTTATCAGTACGGGCGAAGAATTAAGGCCTTATCGATTGGGGACATTTTTTTTTAAGCTTCCATTTATTATTGAATGAATGATAAAAAAAGTTCAATCTTTTCCTTTTTCTTTTTTTTTTTAATAATATATTTTAAGAGTGATAAAAGTTTTTTTTTAAAAATTCTTATCAGATAATAATTCAAATACTTGAAAAAAAAAAGATAACTATCATCATCATCTTGAATAATAGTCAACCATCCGACTAACTACCTTGCCTACTTACTGAGTTTGTTCAGTAGGTTTTTCACCCTTAAGTCTTATCAGCCAATCAAAAGTTTCTACCTGAAAAATAGATAGAAACATTTTTTATTATTATTATTATTCTTCTTTTACCTTCTTATTGTTATTATTATCATCATCTTTTATATTCATGAAATCAAAGAAAAAAAAAAACAAAAAAAAAAAAAAAAAAAAAAAAAGATGCTTGATTCTCATGTCGATAAAAAAAAGGTTTCAAGAGTCACCGCATTTCATTCGGTCAATTCAACAACAGAACCAAAACCAAATACTACAAACAACAATAGCAACAACAACAATAACTCAAATACTTCATCACCGTCTATCAATGGAAATTATCATCCAAATAGCAATACAAATTCAAGCTCTCCTTGGTGTCAAAATTGTCAAACAAACATCACTCCTCTATGGAGAAGAGATGAATCAGGACAAATATTATGTAACGCCTGTGGTCTTTTTCTCAAACTCCATGGAAGACCTCGCCCAATCTCATTAAAAACAGATGTAATCAAGTCTAGAAATCGTAACAAAGTTAATCACCAATTTGTCAACTCCAGCCCTCAGACTGTAAATAACAATCCAAACGCTCAACAAAATAATAATAATAATAATAATAATAATAATAATCAAAACAAATCTCCTCAATCTACAACATCATCAAATGAAGATAACAATAATAGTAATAATAATAACAATAACAACAACAACACTCATCAAGTAAATAATAAGCAAAGAAATGGACCAAAAACTAGAAAAAGAAATAGTCATAAAGAAACAAAATCTCCAACTTCCCCATTACCTCATAGTAAACATACTCCAGCAGCTACAACATCAAACTCAACTACCTCTTCTTCAAATTCTTCTTCATATGGTGAAGACTCTCCTTTACTAAATAATAATAATAATAATAGCAGCAATGGTGGTGGCGGTTCCCATTTGGGCTTATCTAAAAATGACACTTTACCTCCTCTACTTGCTACTCTTGATTCTCGTACTCAACTACCATCTATACGTAACTCACCATTACTAAATGGAATTGGTCCTAAATCTCCAAAAGATGGAAACGTTTCATTAAAGGGATTAAATCAAAATAATAACAATAATTATCAACCTCATTTCCATAATATTCTAGCTTCAAATCCAGGATCTTCTGCTTATCTGAGAGCCTCTTATCACGGAACACCAATAGCAGATAGCATCATTAGTAATCACTCATTAAAAGCTATCACCAGCCCATTACTTCTTGCAACATCACAAGGCTTGAACAGTTCCAAAAACTCAATGTCTTTAAAATCCATATCTTTGGATAATAATACTAATACTAGCACTGCTAGTAGTACTACAAGCAACACTTCCATCACATGCAACACTGCTATGAAATCCTTATCTTCTTCATCAAACTTCCAGTCACCTGCTTTGGATCAACTCTCCAAAGCAGCCTGTACCTCACCTTATCTAGCCCCTCTGCCACAACAGTCAGATACTAGACGAAGTCCCAATCCAGACTCAATCACAGCCAGCAAAATGAAATCAAGCGATGGATATACCCACTCTTCAAAACTAATAAACGAATCAACAACAAGCCCAATTTTATCAACAACTACTAATGGTGCAGCAACAATCAAAATGGTATCTAGTAACAATAATAATAGTTTTGATAAAAAAATGTCTGATTTAAATGCAAAATCAATAACTACTATTCCAACAGGCCCAAGTGAAGTCTTGTCAAAAGCAAACAACGCTTACCATACCGATCGTAGAATCACAGAGCTTGAACTAGTCAATGACTTGCTAAATACCAAAATTCGCGAATTAGAAGAAAAGGAACAAACTAGCCGTGAAACCGAAGCTATAATTCGTAAATCTGAACTTTTACTACGTGTCGAAAACCAGAGACTAGAAAAAAAGGTTGAAAAGTTTAAAACTTTGATTTCCAAAATGTTGCACTGTTTAAGTGAAGAAGAAAGCGATGATAATAATGATGATAATGATGATAGTGACAAAATTTCTAATCATGAACAATTATTCAAAGCTTTAATTACAAGAAAAAATGAACGCTCTTCTATTGGAAATGGTGCTTATGATGATGATGAAATATTGATTCAACAAGTAAATAGCTTTTTGAATAAACGACAACAAGAATCATTATCAAATCGAAATCATCAACAACAACAAAAAACTATATCATCAACAGACTCTAAAAATTCTTCTTTAAATGATATTAAAGATGAAGAGTTGAGTAAAAATTCAAAAAGAAAATCTACATTATTATCTTCTCTTGATAATAAAGATAGCGAATCACCAAATGAACAGGAACAAGAACAAGAAGAAGATTTTCATAAAAACAAGAAAAATAAATCTTCAGTAGATTGAAAAAAAAAATTTTTAAAAAACAAAAAACACCGTTTTATATAATTTTTTTGTTCTTTTCTATACAATTATAGAACTTTTTTTTTTATTTAATAATGTTACATTTTGATAGAAAGCTTTGATTTTTTTAACTAATAAATAAATCTTTTTTTAATGACTAAAAATTTTACAAAAAATTCACAAAATAAAAAAAAAAAAAAATGCTATTAAAAATCTATATAATATTCTATTGACAATCTAATCTTTAAGAAATATTATTTTTAGTAATATATTGTCCAATTGTAAGTCTTGGTAAGACAATGGGTGATTGTGCACTGCTACCAAATTGTCTTGCAGTTCTTAGAGTCTCAATACCCTTATAACCAACTGGGATATAAACAGATACACTTCGTTGAGGTTCTCTGTCATATGATTGAGATCGTAACTTGTAAGCTTCTGCCAACAAGTGGATAAACATTCGTTGCAGACTTGGCATTGGTGGGAATCTTAAAACCTTTTCTGAACTTATCAGTGGGCCTGAAGAAGATGTCGATGATGATGATGAAGATGCTGCTGCTGCTTGTGCAACAGATTCTTGAATAAATTCTTTCAATTGTCGCTCAATTTGTGCTGACCAGCCTGGATTGCTTAAATATAAATCAATCAAATCGTCAGAATATTCAACATCATCAACATTGAAAATTCCATGATTACTGTAATTTCCATATGATCCCATCGGAGTCTTTGTACCGCCATTGCTATTATTACCCATGAGATTACTATTATTAGTGCCCAAAGGAACACCAAATGCTTCTGCAAGTTGTTGACGGCGTTGCTCATCTAAACATGCCTCTTCACAAGGTATCAACAATTCTCTGTTGCGTTCCTCAGCTTTGCCAGTACATTTGACAGTTTTCGAAATGGTGCCGCATTTGCAGCCCAAAATAAATTCTGAAACACATCTGGCATTGACTGCTGCACACGATTTGGGGTAATGACACTTGGCGTTGACGTGAATATGACCGCAAGGTAGCTCCTTTTTGCAAGATCGGAAACATTTTGTTTCGCATTTACCTGGTTCATGACAGATCTTGGAACACTTGTGGCCACAGGGTAGTTCCTTACCACATAACTGGCCACAATTACCATGTTCCATGTAGCATGGGACGTTAGCAACTTCAGCCACTTTGCCACATGCACATGGTTTAGTGACAAGCTTCAGGCAGCGGTCGCAAGGCTTATCATCACTATGGCATGGATGCTTTGGCGGTGTATGGCCACAAGGATAAGAGCGGGTACATAGATAGGTACATGTCGGCAAAATAGTGCCACATCGGATTGGGGCTCTGAGAATCGTCTTCCCGCAGGGGCAAACCCAGTCTTCGCTTGAAGATTCCAGACATGGGCCGCATGGAGTTACATGACAATCCTTTTGGCATCTGTGGATGCCGCAGTTTAGCAGCACGTTACAGGGCTGAGTACATTCATGCTTTTGTTTAAATTCCCGCTCAATGTCTTCGTCATAAACTGAGTAGCCTTTGCCCCATGTGGCATTCTTTTCGTACTTTATTGCCTTTTTCTCAAAGTCGCAACATATTTTAGTACACCTATGTCGTCGACATGCTAATAAACCAGTACATCGGCGAGCACATACTGGTTTTTCGCCAATGCTCCACATTTGACATGGAACAAGGAACTTGTTGTGACCGCAGCGGCAGTTCATTTTGCTGATCTGGAAACATGTTGGACACTCGCCTTCATGGCATGGATATAAACAGTTGTGGCCGCATTTGAGTTTCTTGTCGCACACTTTGCCGCATGTGGGAATCTCTTCTTTACATGATGATCTGGGATGACCGAGAATATCAATGACTTGCGATTTGCCACATGGACAAGTCTCTGCATCTTTTGGAGTTTTAGGACATTTATATGTATCAAGGGTTCTTTTGCTGCAATTTAAGGAGTATTCATGGATTCCGCAGTCATATTTGCCTGTTTCGATTTTATCACAGACAAATGATCCAATCCAGCTGTGTTCAGTCAATTCTTTCTCTTCATTTTCTTCTGTAGAGGAGACTGTAATGTATTTTTCTGATTTTCTTGGTTCAGCTTCAGAGCAAACAATGTCGGCTTCTGTTTGGCCACAGTAGCAAGTGGCATGAATAGTTATGTCGCAATCACCGCATAAGCCGTTATGGCATTTGCGTTGACATCTATGAACTCCACATGGCAAAAGCTCGCCACAAACGTTTCCACAACTCCAACCGTCATAATTAGTAAAAATGCATGGCAATTGCTTTGACTTTTTATTACAGAAGCAGCGTATTGGTGGACCCATTGCTGTACATTGAGGATGCGGTCCAGGGTGACAGATAGCCATACATTTATGGATACATGAGCCTAAAGGATGGGCACAGGTTTGGCCACAGCTATGGGGAGCGAGACCATCATATACTGGGTTTAATTCACGTTTGCACCAACATCGGTATTCCTCTGGAACGTCTGAGCTTTGACATGAACATGAAGGACATTTCCATGTTTTAATTGCGTTGCTGCCGTCACGATAAGCTAGCGATTTTAAAGCCCATTTTTTTATACATGGCAAATGGTAAACTCTATAACATTCTGCACAACTCCAGATCTGAGATTTGACATCGACTTCTTCTGCACATACTAAACATATATAATCGCCGGCTTCGATTTCTGCCAATAGAGATTCTGAAAGTTCTAGTTTATCGTAAGCATTTAAAGTATTTGGGTTAATAGGCTTTTCAACAAGAGCATCAGTCATTTTTTTTGATTCGTATGAAAGTGTATGGGGTATTATGCTTTTTTCTATAAACTATAAATGAGGTTTGAATTAATAAGAGATCAAGTACTCTCAATTGTTTTTTTTTGGTTATTTTACAAATTGAAAATAAAATTAGAATAAACTGGAAACTTTGAGATGTTTAAATATGATTCAAAAAGTTTTTTAAACCTTTGATGATTTTTTTTTCAACATCACTATGAATCAAGGTGACGCATGTCATGTGACATAACACTTATCATTTATAACATAAACCTTAACAAAACTAAATTTGAAAATACTGCAATGGTCGTATAATCAGTCATATTTGGTATTTTTTCTTTTTTTTTTGTTTTTCTTCAATGACTGAATTTTTCAGCAAATCATTTTTCTTGATTCTTTTTCAAACTGTTGCATTGATTCAAATATCCCCATAAAATTAATACAAAATTTTTCACAATGCTCAGATCAAACATTACTCGTCGTCTCAACTCTGGTGTTCTTGCTAGAGCCTACTCCACTCAATCCAAGACCTTGAAGATTGGTCTCATTCCTGGTGATGGTATTGGACGTGAAGTTATTCCTGCTGGTAAGGCTGTTTTGGAAGCTCTTCCAAAGGAAGACGGGCTCAAGTTTGAGTTTGTCAATTTGCTTGCTGGCTTTGAACACTTCAAGAAGCATGGCACTGCTCTCCCAGATGAGACTGTCGAAGTTTTGAAGAGCGAATGCAATGGTGCTCTTTTTGGTGCTGTCTCTTCTCCAACAACAAAGGTTGCTGGATACTCTTCCCCAATTGTCGCCCTCCGCAAGAAGATGGGTCTTTACGCCAATGTCCGACCAGTCAAGTCTGTTGACGGTGCCCCAGGCAGACCCGTCGATCTCGTCATTGTTAGAGAAAACACTGAAGATTTGTACATCAAGCAAGAAAAGTTGTACACTGCTGAAGATGGTACTCAAGTCGCCGAAGCTATTAAGAGAATCACCGAAACCGCTTCTAAGAATATCGGCAAAATGGCCTTTGATATCGCTTTGAGCCGTCAAGCTTTACGTGATGCTGGTGCTCCATCAATCCACAAGAACTCCACCGTTACCATTACCCACAAGTCAAACGTCCTCAGTCTTTCTGACGGTCTTTTCAGAGAATCTGTCCGCAAGGTCTTTGAAGAAAACAAGGATAAGTACGCTGCCGTCAATGTCAATGAACAAATCGTCGACTCCATGGTCTACCGTCTTTTCCGTGAACCTGAAGCCTTTGACGTTGTCGTTGGTCCAAACTTGTACGGTGACATCTTGTCTGATGGTGCCGCTGCTCTTGTTGGTTCTTTGGGTGTTGTCCCATCTGCCAATGTAGGTGACAGCTTTGTTATTGGTGAACCATGCCACGGTTCCGCTCCTGATATTGAAGGAAAGGGAATTGCTAACCCAGTTGCTACAATCAGATCTACTGCTTTGATGCTTGAATTCTTGGGTTTCCCAGAACCAGCTGCCAGAATTTACAAGGCTGTTGATGCCAACTTGGCTGAAGGTAAGATTCTTACTCCTGATTTGGGTGGAAAGTCTTCTACTCAAGAAGTTATTGATGATATCGTCAGCAAGATGTAAGATAAAATTACTATTCTTGAACCGATTATATAGTTTCTATAATGATTATGCTTTGAAAATACATTTACAAACATTAAAAAAAAAAAAAAAATTATAAAAAACGTTGTAGAAAAATTGGTTTACAAAAGTAAATTAATTGGAAGTACCTTGATCGTTATTTGTGTTAGCACCAGGAGAAGTACCACCAGATACAACGGAACCAGGAGAGGAAAGATGACTTGAAGTAGCGCTACCGGGCTGGTTTGGAGCATGTGGATGAAGTAAATGCAATGTTGTAATTGTATTACCACCCATTCCTGCCTCTTCTTCTCGTAAAGCACCAGATGCTGTTAAAGTCATTCCAGTGGATGAATTCGATTTAGTTGTAGGAGACGGTGTAACTGGGTGGTTTCCAAGTTTGGAAGATCCGTTTAAAGTCAAAGATGCAATATTTGATGTATTCACAGATGGAGAAACGTAACCAGAACCGGGTGAATTACCAATTGAGTTAGAATATGTGTTTACGGCGCCATTTTGCTGGTAATCTTCTTTATTTGAATCGTTGGCTGCTTTTTCTAGTTCTGATGAAATTGAAGCAATAGTTGGCTGTGGAGGGAAGAATGGTGAATTTGAAAATGTCTTGTTAACTGGAGGAGATGGTAAGACTGTTGCAGCAGCTGGCCCTAACACAGCAGCTAATGGTGTCGTTGGAGGTGGAGCAATTGAAAGACTATTATTAGGGTAAGAAGAAGAAAAACTTGAAGCTGCTGATGGTGTGGTCACTCCAGGCTGCATTTGGGATTCTTTGAAATCGTTGATAAAAGTTCTGTAGGATGATTGAGAAATTAAAGGTAAAATTCCTTTGGAAAGTTTGGATAAAGTAGCCAAATGAGGCGTGTTTTTTAGATATGGAAGCTCTTCAATTGCGGATTTGGTACTAGTCAAAAGAGCAATGATACCCTTTACAAAGCTGTTTATTCCCTCCCAGAATTGTTTTCGCTGTTGAAGGTCAATTACAGAAGAAGGCTCAAGGTCGGCCTGTAATTTTCTAATTTGATTCAACTGCTCCTTAAGCCTCATGGTAACTTCAGCACAAGCATGGCACTTTGCCAACAAGTTTTTGACATGGTTAGCAGCAGATGAATTTGGAGGTGCTCCCCTAGGGTTTGCATTTTTCTTCGATAGAGCGTCAGTCAACTGGACAAGAAGAGATCTAGCAACATTTGCTGCTGCTTCCAATCCAGAATATAATGCTTCATCTGCTTCAATAGTACTTGTGGGATTTGAGTTAGGGCTTGAACGGGTACTACTACTATTGCCAAAAAATGATCCAGTTAATGGAGACATGAGCTCAGTGGGATGAGCAGAATATGGCAGTGGAAGATCTCCATTAGTATCCATAGAAGAAAGGTTTGCAATTGAAGGGGTCGTTGTCATTGGTTGAACATAGGCATAACCTTGTGGATTTTCAATTTCTTTTAAAGTATTCCATCCATTGTATAGTTCGTTAAATGAACCAAATGTTACAAGAATCAAGCATCGAATAAATTTGACATCAATCACAGAAGTAAACCTTGCCAAATTATTCAAGCAAAAAATAGCTAGTTTTTGAAACTTCTCCATTGCTGTTATGCAAGCCTTGGCAATATGGCTCATTGCTTCTTGGGCTTCTTTTTGAGTAAAAGTCGCGGCATCATCATTGCCTCTTCTAGCAGCTGCAAACTTGGCTTCTTCCATCTCTAAAGCATGAACAAGTGCATCGTTCAACGACTGGCCTGAGTAAAGAAAGCTTTGAATGTGGGCCGAAATTGCTCTATCATTGCATAATCTCGAACATCGTCTCATAATACTTTGAAATTCTACCAAGGCAAAAAGAACACTTCTGGCAGCTACGATTACCTTGCGCTCACGAGTCATAAAGCTGGAATCCTCTATATAAGGTTTCAGATTTCCAGAACTTTTTTTAGGTAAAGAGGAAGAATTTCCATTTGTAATATTGATGCTTTTAGGAGGATTTGGTGATTTTATTTCTTCGTTTAATGTAGACAAACGTCTGAAATATGCACCTGTTGCTGATTCCTTTTCAGGAGATAAAGAATCCGACACTGAGTGACTTCTTTCTCGAATATTAGACTGCATAATCTTTTTTCGTTGCTGGCTAGAGAATGGAGATAACATTCCGGGGTTGTGATAACTGTTTGGAGATGTTGCAGGTAAAGGTGCAGGTGCATATGAAGGATTAGGAAGATTTAGTAACTGTGATGAAGAATAATGATGCTGTCCCATGTGTGAATAGTTTTCTTCGTTTGTTCCACGGTCATGAAAAATGTTGGAGTCGGCCATACTGCTATCGTGTGAAAGCCCTCGAACATGACTACGGGTTCGATTAGAAGGGCGATTAGGTTGAGAAGGTCTTCGACTAGATCTTCCAGAAATCGATGATTTTGTTGAAGAGGGAGAAGCTGGTTGCGAGCCTGCTGGAGATGCAATAGGTGGAGTGGAAGGGCTATTTCCAGAACCAATGTTACGAGCAAAAGAGTTTTCTGGAGGAGCCATTTTATCTATTGGTGTGACATTGAGTGATGTGGCGAAATCTGTTTCAAAATCGCTACTTGAACTTGGATTATCAAAACTGGCAGAATTTTTATTTAAGTTATCATTGGTAAAATTAGAATCCTTAGCTGATTCTGCCTTCATCATATACCTGCTTTTTTGGAAATTAATATTTATAGCTCCATTGTAATTGGAATCATTGTCATCATCGTCGGTATCGTCTTCTTGATGTGGTAAGCTGTTTGAGTTTCCCATTTCGGATATTTCTAATTTCGAAGATGCTTCCTGGCTAGGTCTATCAATAATTCTCGAACTAAGGTCAAAGTCCTTCCCGGCAGCATTATACTCGGATTTATTTTCAGTAGAACTCAATTTGTGAGGGACATTAACGACAAAGTTAGAGTTAAATGGCATTATATTTTTCTCAAGTTGGTTTGTTGAAGGCTCAATAAAAGTTTCGGTAGAATAATCTCCTATAGTTGAATTATTTTCGTCATTAGAATGGGTATCAGAACTTAAAGAAGACATAGTTTGAGTTTCGGTATTTGAAGATTTTTCCGTAAAATCAGTTATTGACTTCCTTTTTACAAAGCCCCTTCGCTTAGCTGCTTTAGATGATAAAGTATTGTCCGACATTTTTCGTGAATGATCACCGATATCCAAAAAACTTGTTTCTGTATCTGTTCCAATCAAAGCTGGTGTAGATACGTCTGCTAAAGCTTCATTGATTTTTCTCCAGTTTTCTAAAGATTCTGGATTTGTCAAGTCAAGCTCTTTTAAATCTCGTTCTCTGATTTCTTTGTAGTCTATAGATGTAGTGGTAGAGTGATTTGCAGATGTTGGGTTAGATGGTCGAATTTTTTTATTTGAATCCATATCGTCTTTGGCAATTGCGTCTATAATTTTATCCAAATTGGAATCTATATAGGATCTTAGAATTTCTAGCCATTCAGCTTGATCGGGATTTTGGGAGCTTGGATGTTCAATGATTTCCTTGGAAGGATAGACCCAAGGGTTCTCGTCTATTTGTATTACCATTAGCTCTGGCATATATAATATAGCTGGTGGGATGTATTTAAACTTGTTGTGAGAAATCGAAAGAATTTTTAAGGACTCTAATTTTCCAATATTGCTTGGGAGTGTCTTGATGTTATTGTAGCTTAAATCCAAAATTATCAAAGATGGACAGTGAGTGAGCTAAAAAAAATAATAAAAAAAAAAGTCAGTAAACGAATCAGTAGATAAAATGGAAAAGGCACATACGACTGTTGGAAATTCAGAAAAATTATTGTGGCTAATATCTAGATAGGTGAGAAATTCCATAGTAGCCATCTCCATAGGCAAAGAAGATAGCAGGTTTGCCTGTAGAGTAAGCTTTGATACTGTTGATTTCATTACATTAATCAGTTCTAGCGGAATAAAGGTTAGTCCCCTATCATTAAGCTGAATAGTTGCACCGGGAGATTCTGCAGTAGTTCCGCTTTTGATGCTTGAGGTCTCTGATGCATCCTGTAGGGTTGAAATAGACGGTGATGCCGAGGTTGATCCTAAATTTAACGAGGACTGAGAAGAGTCTGCAGCAGAATAAAAGGGGCTAGGAGAAAAAGAAGTGTGCCCTGGAGTGTTTGCAGAGATCGCACTTAAATCTTCATTTGAAGAGCCATCTGGCTCGGTTTGGGGACTTGTCCTAGCAGGTGTACTAGCATTTGAGGGTGGTTGTGAAGAGGGGGTTGAGGATCTGTTTTGTGCATCTAACTGTGAGAAGACTAATTGTAGAAGGCTATTATCGGAACTCATAGGGTATATAGGTTTATAAATATTGAAAGTATATGTATATATGCTGAAAAGAAAATAGAAAAAAGGAGAAAATGAAGAAGAAAAAAAAGTTGTGGTATTGCCGATTTGAAAAAATAGAGCCAAAAGATGATAAAACACTGAGAGCAAGAGGTTAGAATAGAACTGGATATTCTACAACGGCCTGTGCTATCTAGCTAGAGATAGTACTGTGAGTATAGTAAATGCTAGCAGAGTGTTTTCACGGTGATAGCTGGAATAATGACAAGTGTGATGTAGAGAATTGTAGAAACTAACGGATAGTGGGTAGGTGGTTTTCTGGAGGTTTTGAGACGGAAATAACTTTTGGAAAAGTAGCTTTTTTTTTGTCCTGCAAGTTGCCATACCCAGTCTTCATACTTGTCTTTACTACCTTTGTTGTAATATATTGTATGACATTGTCACAATTCCAAATTATTTCTTTTTTTTAAAACTCTTTATCTGTCCATAATTCAATCAACTCAAACACATTGTTATTCATCCTGATAGTGTATGTTTTACAGAACAAAGAACGTTACAGACTGGCTGTCCAAAGATTATCTAATCGATGCTGATACGTTGTCTTTATATTGAAAATTAAATAAGCCAGCCCCCTCTATTAATCATGAGCTCGTCCTCATCTCGCAGAAAGCCCGAAAGTTCAAACAAAAAATTTTCAAAGTCTTCACAGCATCTATTTTCTAAATATTTTTTTTCTCAGAAAAAAGATTCTGAGATCAATGAAGAGCAGAAAAAACAAATATCAGAAGTCCCCGTAAATTCTGTGGGGAAACGACCATTGGAAGAAACCGAAATAGGCAAATCAAACAAGAAAAGAAAAACCTTACAAAATGCAGCATATCCTAAAGAAAAGCTAAAACTTCCATCTTTAAAACAAGTAGAAGATGTAACTAAAAAAAGGCGACTGGCGTTTTCATTTAACCCTAGTTCTATTAAAATATCTGACAAGCCAAGTAGCGTGATACCTTCCGAAAGACATGAGGATTTTGTCAAAAAACTTGAAAAAGTAGAAAAAAGTAAAGCTTTACAGGAAAAAGAAAATAGCGTCGAAGATGATTATTCTGATGGAACAAACGATGTAAATGTGAAAAAGGGAACAAAGAAATTGACGCCAATGAATCAACAATATGTCGATTTGAAAAAGCAACATCCTGATGTTTTATTGCTAATAGAAATGGGATACAAATACCAAATGTTTGGCTCAGATGCACAGACAGTCTCTAAAGAACTACACACTTTTATAAAACCGGGGAAACTCACGATTGATCCAAATGATCCTAACGATGCCAAATATGATACATATGCCTATACCACTTTTTTGTCGACAGCTTTAGATAAAAATGTCTCAAAACTTGTGAAATTGGGGTATAAAGTTGGAATTGTTGAGCAAATGGAGACTTCAGCACTAAAGGCCCAAGGGTCTAATAAAAGTGCACCTTTCCAACGTAAGTTAACCAGATTGTATACCAAAGGAACATATATCTATAATCAAACTATGGAGTCTTTTCAAGGAAAAGGTTTGAATTCGAATCGTGAGACGGTTTACTCGGATGGGTATTTGATTGCTATTTGTGAAAACAAGACCTTTACAGATCAATTTCACATTGGGTTTTTAGCCATTCAGCTATCTACAGGAGAAGTTATTATTGATCAATTTCAAGACACTGTCATGCATACAGAGCTAGAAACAAGGCTCTTACATTTAAGTCCTTTGGAAATTTTATTGGTTGGAAAAGTAAACTCGAATATTACTAAACTAATTGACCAATTAACTAATTCAAACACTTTAAATTTAGAACCAAGAATTGCTAAGGTAGACCAAGTTGATGAGTCTGATGTGTCTATGGATCTACATAATTTTTACAAGAATCTTCTGTCGGAACCTTCTAATGAAGAATTTCAAAAAAAGACATATCAGTATTTGGATTATGTTGATCAGTTGCCAAACCTTGTCAAAATATGTCTTGTTGCTGTGATAAACTATTTAAAAGAATTTGAGCTGGAGACAGTATTTAAACATAACCAAACTTTTATTCCATTTTCTTCAAAGTCTCATATGAATTTGAACGGTAATACCATCGTCAGTTTGGAGCTTTTCCAAAACCTATTTGATCATACGTCGCATGGATCCTTATTTTCTATTTTGGATTTTACAAGAACTCCGTTTGGTCAGCGGTTACTGAAAAAATGGATAACAAAACCTTTGGTAGATAAAAATCTGATTGAGGAACGGATATCTGTAACACAGGAACTGGCACATAATTTTACAGAGTCAATGAGTTTTTTGCTAAACAGCATGTCCAAACTTCCAGACCTGGAGAAAGGACTGGCTAGTATTTATTACAAACGGATCAAACCTAGACAGCTTTATTACTTTCTGTCAAACATTAAGGGGATTTGCAATATTATAAATAATGCACCTGCAGAAACTTTTCAGTTCACAACTAAGCCTCTGAAAAATATTGTTGATTGTATAAAAATGGCGTTTGATCCTTGTAACAAATATTTAGACGAACTGAATACGGACCAGGTTTCTGAGTTTGATAGCGACATTACATGTGTTTTCAAAAACCAGTTGGAAAAGTATGACGAGATCTCCGACTTTATGATCAGAATTACATTGACTCAAGAAGATATTGAAAATCTGTGTTTTACTACAAAATCTGAGCATGGGTTTAAGACGCTGTCCTATGTTACCATCAACAAGTCGCCATACTACTTTAACGTGTCAACATCAGAAACTGGTAAAGTGCCAACTGACTGGATCAAATATAGTCAGACTAAAACATATGGAAGATACCGATCGCCGGACTTGGAGAAAAAGATTCGCGATTTACTGTTTTTGCAGGACTCGTTGAAAGAGTGTTGCCAAAAAGCGTACAAGTCATTTTTACAAGAGATTAGTGATAATCATTTTGAAACCTTCAAACAGACAATTCAAAGCCTAGCAACGCTGGATTGCTTTTTGTCATTGACAGCCGTGTCTGCCCAATCTGGGTACGTCAAACCTCAATTTGTGGATGCCCCTTGTATCAAGTTTGAGCAAGGAAGGCATCCAGTTGTCGAACGGTTTAAAAATTCAGGTGGTGATACCGAAAAGTGTGAAAATAATGATAATAATACCAATGGTGCGTTTCGGTATGTGCCAAATGATACCAAAATGGAAACTGATGATAACAGAGTAGTGATTTTGACAGGACCAAACATGGGTGGGAAAAGTTCGTATGCGCGACAAGTTGGGCTGATTTGTATCATGGCCCAGATCGGTAGCTTTGTTCCATGCAAAAGTGCCTGTTTGGGTATCATTGACGGGATATATACAAGAATGGGGGCGCAGGATAATTTCATGAGAGGCGAGTCGACGTTTCAAGTAGAGTTGAAAGAATGTCGAGACATTTTGGTGAGTGCAACCGACAGATCACTTGTCATTTTGGATGAGATTGGAAGAGGAACGGGAACAATGGATGGAGTTTCAATTGCGTATGCCGTTCTCAAAAGTATGATTGAAGACGTAAAAAGTTTTACATTGTTTATAACGCATTACCAAAACCTTACAAAAGTTGCAGCTGAATCAACTAATAATTCTTTGGGGAAAAAGATGATTTGTAATTATCATATGGGATTCAAAGAACATGATTTAATGGAAGATAATGATACTGACAAAAGTAATATGGGATTTCAAAAAACTCGGATTGAGTTTTTGTATACTTTGGAACCAGGAATTGCGCACCGATCTTATGGGCTCTATGTTGCTCAGCTAGCCAACCTTTCGCCAGAAATTATCCAAAGAGCATATGAAATATCAAAACATTTGGAAACCGTTATCAACAAACGGAAACTTGACAAATGGACAAAAATTATGTGTCAGTTTCTTCTTGATTATGAAAAATCAAATGAAAAAGAAAAAAAAGAAGAGTTTTCAATAATGGAAAAAAATCAATTGAAATATTTATTTAATTCTTTAGAAAACTAAACAAGTTCAAGAATACAAGAACAGTTTTTTTAGATATAATTAAATTAATGTTATTATTACTATTATTACTATGCAAAATAATGATTTATATATTCCTAAAAGTACCTTAAAAAACAAACAAACAAACAAAAAACAAATAAAAACTTCACTACTGTCTACGATTATCAAAAGCAGTCTTCATTCTATTTTCTCGTAATTCGGCAGTTCTATCAGAATTTGTTGGCCATTGGTTCCAGCCCCCTAGCCGAATTACCATGCACGTTGCGTTATCATCACCTCCCAAGATCTCTGCATACTTGACGACTTCCTCTGCTGCCAGCTGCGGCGTGCCTCTCAACGATCCGCCCCGGTCAGCTGTAGTTATGATGATATCGACAATTTCCTGATCGCTCATCATGCCAGACACTCCATCAGAAACTAGCACAATAAATGCCTCATTGCCACTAGCATGTCCACCAGTGAGATGCGTCTTTTTGTTCGAGACTGGGAACTTTCCCGAGGGAGTACCGACCTCGTGCTCCAAAATGTCTGGCTCGGCAGTGATCCCGCGCGCCTTACCGGCAAAGTCGCCAAACGACCGTGTGTTGGCAAAGCTGCCTAAAAACCGGGACTCGCCAAACGAGTCCGTCATAAAGCTCGATGCATAGCGCTGGAGCCGCATCGACTCGATGGGCGAGGACGGGTGGTGGTTCGACGTCAAGGGGTGCGCTTCGCCGAGACTATCGCAAATAATGCATCTGGTATCGCCGACATGAGCAACAACCAGCTGCACGGACTGACCCTGTTCCCAAAACGCGCCAGGAGTCAGGACCTGGTGCCGCCCGACAGGCGCACTGTACTCATCGTCGGTGTAGAGGTATATGGACGTGCATGTAGACCCTGCTTTAGAGTACTGTTGCATGTAATCGAAATCGGCCTGCAGAAAGGCAATGGGCAGCCGGATCTGAAAGTCGTCAATGGCTCGCATTTTGGCCATGTACTTGCTGAACCCGTTGCGCCACCGTTTCCAGTAACCACCAATGACTGTTTTATACTGATCAGCAAGACGGTCAGAGCTTGTGAGGTCACAGGACTCGACGTATCTGGCGAGGTTTTCCTGTAAAAACTGCGAGCATTCCTGACCGCCGTGACCGTCAAAGACGGCGAAATTAAAGACAGGGCGCAGGTTTTCTTTGCGTGTAAGATGGGGCGAGGTCAGGTCGTTGTCATCATAGTCGTATTCTTCTTCGAGCGTTTTGTAGCGCGAGGACATTGGTCGGAGGGAGGAGCCAGTAGGGAGCTGCAGGACGCCGGCAAAGTATCTGTCTTCATTGTATGGCCGGTTCATTCGGCTTGTGTAATGACCGATGTAGCCGGGCGATTTGAGAAGCGAAATGCGGGCCTTGACAGTCTTGGAGCCCTGTTGCATCTCCCATGTGTAGAATGATGAAACGTTTCGGAGTTGTTGTTGTTGTGGCTGAGGGGGGGTAGATAGAGAAGAAGAGGAATGTTGGGAGTGTTGGGAAGACTGATGCTGTTTTCGGATATGTGTGAGAGGGGTATAGGGGAATTGAAATGGAGTTTTTAATGAAAGTGAGAATGGTGATGATAATGATGATGATGCAGAACTTGGGTAATGATTGTGTTTATTTGAAGTTAAGACTGGTCTTTGAGGAGTCCCTGAATTGAAATTTGTTGCTGTTACATTGAGATGATGCGAGTTTGTATGATGGTTGCGATACTGGTAAGGTATGTGAGTTAATGTAGCTGTTGAATAGGTAGAATTTTTTAATGAGGAATGAGATTTTAATAGAGAAGTGAATGCTTTAGAGGTATTACTATAAAGACCTATTCGATTAGTTTGTAGTTGAATCATGATATCAAATAATAATGTATTAAAAATTTATTGAATTGGGAGAGGAGGGGTATTGCACTAGTAAAAAAAGGTTTCAAATTGACACTGGTAAAAGTACCAATGACATAATCGAGATGATTGTTTTTCTTAAACTTAATGATAGTAATAATAAAAGAAGAAGAAGAAAAAAGTTTATACAAAGTGGGAAGAAATGGGTTATTTATATACAATAGACATTTTTATGTGGTAGTATTATTTTTGATTGATACAGCCGTAGTAATCTCCATAGTGGGCCATTTTTGGTCAAGCAAACTATATGAGGGGCTACAGAAGGTCTTGAAAACAATGTCACATGACACTCACCAACACTCTCTCTCACATTAAAAAAAAAAATTTCCACCACTCAGACACCATTTTTTCCAAACTTTGATCCATACATATTATATTGAAGACATTGAGAAAAAAAAAAACTCTACAATCATACAACCATGTCTTCATTGATTAGATCTTCACTTGTTGGATCGAGTACTGCTGTTAGAACAGCAGCTACACGACTTTTACTATCTTCTTCATCATCTACATCATCAGCATTTTTCAGCACATCTTCAATCTGTCAATCAAACATTGGATCATCTCCAATCGCCATTCCAAATGAAGTCACTCTAAGTATCCAATCCAAAGAATTGGATTTTATCACCAAGAAACAAATGGAGCTAAACTCCAAGCGTCGCGGCAAACCAAAGATCAACCTTACACAAGTTGCATCGATCAAGGGCCCCAAGGGTGAAGTACAAGTTGAGCTTGCTGATTTTGTCAAGATCAAGTTTGAAGAGCCAGATCCAGAGGCTGGAGACGGAGCTGTACGAAAAGCGATAGTTACAGTTGACAAGGAGGATGTGACACACCAGCGCCAGATGTGGGGGACGACCCGCGGGTTGTTGAACAATGGCGTTATTGGCGTTTCGGAAGGACACATTTCAATCATTAAGCTTGTTGGTACTGGGTTCAGAGCCGCTTTGGAAAAGGACAAGGCAACAAACAAGGAATATCTTGCGTTAAAGGTTGGATACTGTATTCCTATGCGTGTTGAGGTTCCTGAGGGAATCACAGTTAAATTGCCATTGCCTCATCGTATCATTCTGGAAGGTAATGACAAGCAACAAGTCCGGTTATTGGCAGCCAATATTCGTCGATTCAGAAAGCCAGAACCATATAAAGGTAAGGGTATTTTTGTTGATGGAGAAACTATACAACTCAAGACCCGTAAGATCAAATAGATGATTTGGTTTTTTGTTTTATTTTTAGATATAATATATATATATTAAAAAAATTTTTTTTGTAAATATAAAATTAAAAAAATTTATTATTCTTTTTTGTATATTCTATTTGGAGGTTTATTTTGTATTATTTCATTATTTACAAGTATTTACTATATTATTTCAAAAAAAATTTATATATATGTACTTTTTTTGTATTAATTATTTTTTAAAATGAAAAAATAATTACAATTCAGATTTATGTTTACTTGTAGCTTCTTCATTCTTTTTAGGAATAAATGGCATATATTCTTCATCAAGTAAAGAAAGAGTTTCTTGACCTTGAGGAGTGACAGACCAATCCTCTACAGTAAACTTTCCAGTTGTTGGTGATTTGACAGCCTTGAATCTAACGACTGCGTTTTTGACTTTGCTTCCTTTGACATGGTACGAGAACTCGACGTTACCGTTGACAGTGGAGATGACACCAGAGATCCATGGGAACAAGGATACAAATGAAATGTTGTCTCCAAGAAGGGCGCGCGCCTTTTCGGAACGACGTAGAGTGTAGAGAGTAGAGGTGACGACTGGCGAGTTTGCGTCCTCGTACTTGACAATGCCAGCAACGGTCGTGAGCATCAAAACAACAAAGGCAATAAAGGCACGACGGTGCATACGTTTCTCAGCAAGAGGGTCGGGGAAGTCTTCGTCATGGATGGTCACTCTACGCTTACCGTCTTCAGTGAAAAAGTAGTCATGGTTGGCAGGATCGTCAATTGGGTTTTCGTATTCTTTAGACATATGTTCATGAATGTCTTTAGTATTTTCTTTTCCGACGGCATTTGAAGAAGATGTTGTAGTAGTAGAATATAATGCTTTTGTTGAAGGTATAGTCTTATATGTTTGTAATAAACGGAACTGTGAAGAAATTTGACGAATTGAGTTACAAGTCAATCGTCTTGATAAGACAGGTTTTGACTGTAATAAACTGCGTGATAATCTAAACATTTTTATATAAATATATATATGGGCTTTGAAAAAGGTTGACAATTTTTGGGTTGATGATACTTTTGTGGTGGTGACAATGTGAGAAGGGGGAGAATTTAAACAAGAGAAAAAAGAGTGTGTGTGAGTAAAGTGTGATTACATAATACTGCCTAAATATTCAAAACCAACCAACCAACAACACCACCAAAAATTTTTCAATAAAGATTTTCTTATACCAATTTTTCTCTTTTTTCTATTGAAAATATTAGATCAACCACCATCAACTTTTGATTTTACAACAAAAGTACTTTTTTTGTTTGTTTTATATTGCATCTCTTTTTTTTTCAAGTATAATAAACAAGAAAGAGTACTTTTAATAGTTTGGTCTAATCATTATCATCATTCATATCCCATCATCATCATCATAGATCATATATATCAATCAATCTAACAATGGCTTCAATTTTCATTTCAAAACAGATCCTTCCACGATCTACTACTACATCTACAACATCTACAACAACTCAACTATTATTATCTAAATTACAACCAAAAGTAAGCACTCGCGGTGCTGCCAAATTGACTTCACTTTCAGTTGTTTCAACCATCCCAACCACTACTCCTACTCTAAAACACTCATCGCAAGCCGCCCATGCTCGCAAGTTATTACCAGCCCGCACCGGCGCACTTGCCAAAAAGTTGGGCATGGTGACCTGGTTCACCCCTGAAGGCCAAATGTTCCCCTGCACAGTTCTACAGGTCGACCGTTGCCAAGTGACACACCACAAGCTTTTGGAAAAGGACGGGTATGCTGCTGTCCAAGTCGGTATGGAAGATATTCCTCCTACCAAGTTTATGAACCCACAGACTGGCAAGCTCAAGCCCAACAGTAACAAGATTGTTAGCAGACCGTTGTTGGGCCACTTTGCTCGGGCGCAGGTTGCTCCTAAACGACATGTTGCTGAGTTTTTGGTCAAGAATGATGAGTGTGTTAAGCAGTACCCACTGGGCCAGTTGATCGAGGCATCACATTTCCAGGTCGGACAGTATGTCGACTTGAAGAGCGTTTCTAAAGGTAAAGGGTTCCAAGGTGTTATGAAACGTCATGGATTCCATGGGTTGGGCGCAAGTCATGGTGTATCGTTGGCTCATAGAAGTGCTGGTTCAACTGGTATGAACCAAGACCCTGGTCGTGTTTTGCCAGGAAAGAAGATGCCTGGTCATATGGGTGTTGAGACTGTTACAATTCAAAATTCTTTGGTTGTTGATGTTAATGAAAAGAGAGGTTTGATTTTAATAAAGGGACCAGTTTCTGGACCAAAGGGTGCTGTTGTTAGAATATCTGATGCTAAAAAGAAGTTACCTGAATATCTTGGAACTGATGCTCAAAATTAATCAATTATAAACAATAATCAAAACAATTAATAAAAGAATTGAAAATAAATAGAAATGTCAAATAAATAAATAAAAATGTAAATAGTTTTTTTATTATTCTAATTATATAATTTTGTTTGGTGATCCTGTAGTACTACTAGCACTGGTATCACTATTCAAACTATTACTTTTTTTCATTAATTGATAATCAGATTCTTCACCATCATCATCACTTAATCTTGAATTTTTAATACCAATAGTAATTGAATCAACAGAATTGTCTTTTTTATTTTTATTAGAAGATGATTCTTTTGGACTTCGAGTAAGTGAAGATGATGGAATATCTGTTTCATCAATCAAATCAAGCTGAACTTGATTATTTAATGGAGATCCAGGTAAACTGAAATTTTCTCTTCTTGTGGTTGTTGTTAATGAAGAAGTTGAAGTTGATGATGATGCCATTTTCATTCTATTTCTTTGAATAGCTGAACCAAGTTCTAAAAGTCCAATTTCTCTTGGATTAGGATCAGAATTTTTCCTACTACCTGCATTACTACTGCTCATACTACCATTTGTTAGATGAAAATTGTTGGCACCATGGCTGTATTTTCTGTTTTTTTTCTTTCTTTGATTAGTTGAAATTGATTCTTTTTCTTCTTCTTCGTCATCATCATCATCATCATCATCAACAGCTTGTTCATTATCAAAATCTGAATCTGATGAAGAATCAAAGTCATTGCCATTAGCCTCATCCAATTTCTTGATATTTTCAACAATTTTGGGTGGATCTTTAAAATCCGATTTTTTTAATAAAGGTTTTGAAAAGAGTTGGGTTGATGCATTATTGTTGTTATTATTATCATCTTTTGACTTTGCAGACATGAATGCTTCTTTAATTTTTTCATCTTTTTTATCTTGTTTTTGTAATGCAGTTTCATCTCTAGTACGAATTTCCTTGTACCGTAAGCTTATACTATGTTTAGAATGTTTATCACGTTTTAGTACTGGTGGTACAAGTACAGCACTTGGAGGATCATTCCAAGTTCTTAAAGGTGTAAGTAATGCATATCTTTTAGCTGATGATGAAGATGTTGATGATTTTTGTTCATTATTATTATTATTATAATGATGATGGTTATTTGATTCATTTTCAAGACCTTCTCTTTCCATAATTAAAAATTCACAATGGCCTAAATTTCTAAATTCTTCAAACTTTTCATAACCCCAACGATACCATTTCATAAGGAATACTCTACACCAGATTCCATGAGATACTAGAACCAAAACAGATGGGAAATCATCATTTTGAAACTGTCTAAAGAGAGTTTCATTAAATCCAGCAACTCTATCATAAACATCAGCAGCAGATTCTCCATTGGGTATCCTATAAAAGAAATGGCCATAGTGAGCACGTTCTTCCCAGACTTTTGCCATTTGTTTGATTGAACCTTGGAAATTTCCAAAGTCTTGTTCTCGTAGTCTAGGTTCTTCTCTGACTTTGTATTTGATGTTACTTTTTTTCCTTTTTAGAGCAGTGATCATACCCTCAGTAGTTTGAGTTGTGCGTTTGTAAGGGGATGTGTAGAATAAGACTGTATCATCTGGTTGTAGTAAGTCAGCAAAACGTTCTCCAGCATTTAAAGCTTGTTGTTCTCCAAGAGGGGTTAAAGGTATTCTGTGATTTGGAGTATAAGAGTTGACGGTTTTATCACCTAGATGTAATAATATATATAGTAGTGATTAGTATTTAGATTAGATTAGATTAAAAAAAAAAATAGGGGGAAGGATTATATTTGTTACAGATTTGATTTATGCAATAGATTAAAAAAAATGAGGGGAAATATTTTATAATATTTTATAAAGACATTTTCTTGTAATGAATGATGATGATTGATTGAATGGTTGATTGAATGAATGAATGAATGATTGGATTTCATTTGATAAAATACGCTTGAATGATAAGCCGATGATGATAAGTGATGATGATAAAAAATGAACCGGAACATGATTTTTTTTAAAGTTTATTACATTTGGTTGATTTGAATGATATGATTGAATGGTACTTGAAATAGTATTATGGTATTAACAAAATGAGGTATGTATGAGGAGTATATTTATGTATCATGTATGTAGATTGATTGAATGATTGATTGATTGACTGTAGTTTGTTTGTAGCTTTTTGTTCATTTGGATTGTTGTTTTGTGTCGTACAAATCTATCTTATATATCTCATATCTATGAATATAATCAATCCATTCCAATTAAAATCTATTTTGAAAATCAAGATTTACTTACAATTTCCTTCAGATTCACCATGTCTAACAAGTATTATTAACTGTTTGATAATAGATAATAGATGTTAGTAAAATGATGATGATGATATTAATAATGATGTTGTTGTTTGGTAGTATATGAAAGCAAAACAAATACTTACTCTTGGTCTTCCCATATTTTATGCTAATTGGAATAAATAAATGAATGAATGAATATCTATTGATGATGATAATTTATAAACAAAATATTGATGGTTTGATAGAAAAAGGAATGCAAATAAAAAGAGTATAAAGAAGAAGGAAGGATAAAAGAGAAAAGAAAAGTTCAAATTCAAGTTTATTCCATCTAAAAATCTTAGAGAATTTAAAAACAGTTAAAATCCCATAAAATTAAAAAAAAAATCAATCTAGACCTTTTTTTTATTTTCTAAAACGGTTTTTAGAGTACAAATGAGCCAAAATAAAATAGAGTATGAAAAGTGTGTATTACAAATCATTACATAATAACAGCTAATACCACTATAATATTATACTAACTAACTACCTAATAATGGCTTGTTTGTTGACTGTATCATCATCATCTGCTATAGCTAATAATACACAAACTTCCATATACGTTCTAGGAAAGTAAATCTTACTCTCTTCAAAATTGTATATGTCCAAAATGGTCTTTTCTAATTTAGAAAAATCATTAGCAAATTGCTTGCTGGCCCCTATTATAATCTCTTGTCCAAGACGTGGAGATGAAAGTCTAAATAAAAATTTAGTACTCTCCATAGTGGCACTAGGAAGAAAATTGTCCAAATTAAATGACAACTCTGCCAAGTTTTCTTTAGACAGCTGGCCAGACTCCATTCTTCTCTTCAACTCTACAATGTCATTCTTTTCTTCTTCAGAAAGTTGGTTAGATGGTATCATACTTAGCTCATGATACTTGTTGACATCGTTCATAACTGGCTCTAACCCAGACTCTTTTAAAAACTTTTTATATTGTCGATCTAAAAGAACTTGTGAAATCTCTTCAATTCGTGATTGTAGTTGCTTAATTTTGAAATTTGTAACTGTAAAAAATAATTGTAATGCTATAATGACTGTATCCAAACAATTGATGGTAAATATTTCACTATCATTATCTGGTAAATCACTAGCTATTCTATTACAGCATTCTAAAAATGGTTCTGTCATATCTTGAATAATTTGTTTAATTGAATAATTATTACCATTTTTAAAATCTTCTTTTTCTTCTTCTTCTTCTTCTTCATCATCAATTGATGGTAGTGTATAATTCATACTAGTTTCATATGATTTTAGTACTGATTTCAAATCAATCATGGCTTCATTTAAAAATTCTGGTGGTTGTAAATCATCAACTGTTGATTCAAAAACATTTGATATATTATCTTTAATATCTGAAATATTCTCTTCTAAACATTTTGAAAATTGTCTCCATCCATACTCTGCTAATTGATTAAGACATTTAATAATCTCTGGAATTGTTGTTGTTGTTGTTGCTGCTGTTGTTTTATCATCCTCTGTATTTTGTAATTGTGTCTTGTTGAAAAATGCTTTATCATACATTGATTCATAAAATTTTATTTTATCAATTAATTGGTATACTGTAGGAACTCTCGTTTCTAATGCAATCACATTTTCAACTCTTGCCTTTAATGGTTTAACCATTGCACTAGTAATTTTATCAAGTAATTGTGGAGTTGTTTCTTCTGGATTAAAAAGTCCACTCCAAACTGAATTAATGGTATTATCTTCTTCTTCTTCTTCTTCTTTTTTTTCTTTTTCTTTTTTATGATATTCATCATTATATTTGAATAATCCTGAAATTGTTTCTCTTTCACCAACTATTTCTGAATGAACATATGCCAACATATCTCCAACATATCTTAAAGGATCATATGCATAAAAATCAATGGCCTTTTCTATACGGGTATCAACTGTTAACGCATCTATAAATTTAGATGATACTAGCCGATTTCTAGATTCTGCTAATGATTGAATGGCTGATTCAAATAAATTTGGTCGTTCTGATAAAACTGCCAATGATCTAGCAAGCTTTTTCCTTAGTTCAATGTCTTCTTTATTACCTTCTCCAGAAGATGCATTATTCTTGTTTGTTGCTGATTCCATAGCAGTTTTGAGATCTCTTTGAACTGTAAAAAATAATCGGTCATATGCCTTGTCAAGATATGTAGATGTTGTAGACATGATATCCAACCCCATTTGTTGATCTTCTGTTGCCAACAGTGCTTGACAATCTTCATGTGTCTTTTTCACTTGTTGAAAACAGTTGAAAAACTCATCATCTATAGGATGGCTTGAAGATGTCAAAACTTTGACTTGGTATGGTGATATAATAAACTTTTGCTTAAAAGAGTTTAACAGCATTTTCCGTACTTTGACGTTGTTTCTTTCTGATATAAGACTAGTTGCTTCATTGAGGAATGTACTTGACAAATTGTTTGAGTTTGTACTTGCTTTAGTTGACATTTCATTAAAAGATGATGCTAATTGATCAATTGTTGAACCCAACATTTCCAACTTGTTTACCAATTTGGAATAATCTTTAAGAGCAGCAGCATTCGATGCAATTACTTCTGCTTCTGTATTGTATCTTAAATGACGACGAGAATACCCTGAATTTTCTTGTAATCGACTATCTAAAGATGCAATGGCCTTTCTAATATCTGCATCAGTATAAGATGTAGACAAAATAGAAGCCACTTTTTGAGAAAATGCATTATCTGGTCTTGATAAAGTTTCTGACTTTTCAGGCAAATCCAAAGTAGTCATTGTTTCTTGATACAATTATGATTTGTGTTGATATATAAAGGGTTAGAAAATGAAAAAAAAGGTGCCAAACTGTTCATAAGAGAGAAAATAACAATAAAAAATCACAAATTATGTCAGCATATGACATTACAAAAGATTGCAATAACTTTGATAACAATTTTTGAAATCAATAAAAAAACCTTTTTTCTAAACGATATTAAAAATCTACAAAATTGATTTTGAAAATCCTTTATATATTTGATAAAAATGTCTAGATAAAATCTAGATAACAAAAAATTATATATAAAAAAATAAAAAAAAACTTATAAAAATGTTACAAAATATGATGATTATTTATAAAATACCCCAAGCATCTTCACAACCGTGGCAAAATTTGCTACAAGCTACAGATGCAGATAAAGAATAGTTGGAAACACCGATCTTCTCATCCACGTATTCATCAGCAAAAGTATCCTTACCTCTAGCCATGGCTCCAACAAAAACACATATACTTTCATCTTCATCCAATGTCTTAACATAACTTTGAACCGATTGGATAGGGGCATCGAAACTTAAAGTGACTTTTCGGCATTTGGATGGTAAATGATCAGTGATGGGATTTTTAATAACTTTGAGTAATCGTTCTTCAGAGTTGACGGATCGGATCGAAAGTTTGTGAAGCAGTTGAACCATGAGACCACTGAATCTTTTAAAAGTTCTAGGAATTCTGACTGTTGGGTTGACTTCAATAAGAACTCCTCTAGTTGTTTCTATGTATACTTGTAACTTGCCAGCCTTGTTGATGGGAGAGTCGAGTAGTGTTAATAAGCATTGATGTGTAATGTCTGGTCTAGCATCGGCAATATCTCTCTTTGTACGTTTTAAAATTCCTTGGTGATCATCACAGTTGAGAAGAGCATATCTGTCTCCGTCATAACCAGAAACCTTGATTGATTCTAGACAGGCATTTGAAAGAACGACAATAAGTCTTTGTGTGGATTTGTCTTTAGAAGAAAGGACTTTGGGGGCTTGAGGAACAAGGTTGATATTTTCTTGTTTGACCTTTCCAATATAAGAAGTTCGTTGTTTAGAATCTGAGGAATTTGAATAATGACCTGGTTTGAATGGAACTGGATCTTTAGAAACCATTTTTTATTTTATTTTAAAAAGTTTTTTTTCTTAATGATATAAATTGATTGGTATATTATTAAAAAAAAAAAGTAAAGAAAATAAGGTATTCAAAAAAAAAAAATTGTTTATAGTATTATTTTGTTGATGATTAAAATTTTTTGGAGGCAACAAAAATGATTAAAAAGTGCTATCAACCGTTTGAAAAAAAAAAAAAAAAAAAAAATTTTATTAAGGAATTTGAGAATATACGCTCTTATAGCATAATATTGAAAATTTTTAGTTACAGATGTTGTAACAATCTCAACATGACATTACATTTAATGTTGTTACATGATTTGTTACAAAGTGTTTCGATGCGGGGGTTTCTTTCTTTTTTATTTTGTTGTTTTGTTGGGCTACTTTTTTTCTTTTGCTTTGCGTTGCTCCGGCAAAAAATATTTCACAAAAAGAAAAGAAAAATAAAGTAATTACAATTACAACTTTTTTGATACAAAAAAATCCCCATACTGGAATTGTCAGAAGGCAGTTTATATAGAAGAAATATTTGTTACAAAACAAAAGGATTTATCACATTCACAAAAAAAAAATTAATTAACCTTCTATTTTAAAATCATCATCGTCATTCAAACAATTTTACAATACTTTGTATATATACCACCCTCTTTTTCCCTCATTTATTATACTTTTTTTTATATATATATTATTATTACTATTGTTTCATACTAAAAAAAAAAAAATCAAACCTCATGTTTTATCTACTACTAGATTAGTTTTTTTTTTATCATGTCATCAAATTCATCAACGTCTTCTTCTGCTACTACTGATATACAACTAGCGGCTGAAGCTTTACAAAGTCTAAGATCTTCTTCAGCTTCTTCCGCCTCCTCTTCAACAGCAACAGCAACAAATTCACCTACTTCTTCTACTACTAGGCAATCTTCTTTGCCTCCAATAGTATTGCCTCCGATCTTGCCTCATTCAGATCCTTTCTACCAACAAAGGAACTCAAAACATCATCATTCCTCTTCTACTTCCTCTCATCAACGTACCTCTCCTTATCATTCAAGATCTTCCTCGATCTCTGCTCCTTCAGCAACTATTCCAGATACTATGCCTACTGCATGTCACTCTCCTGCTACTTCTACAGCATCTTCCTCTGTATCATCTCCAATATTAAATCCAAATTCTCATCAAGCCCTTCCTTCCATAGACTATCTCTCAGAACCTCCATCTACTTCTTTACCAACCTCTCCATCTCCTCCTGAAGGCTTTGATTCTTCTACTTCTTCTTCTAATAATAAAAGGACTTTCAATGCTGGCTTTTTAAACCCTTTAGTATCTTCTGCTGCAAAAATCTATGAACATGGTAAATCATTTTCTCCAAGATTCAAGTACTCTGCAGAAAAATTAGAATCAGTTATATCATATGGTATGAACTCAAACACAGCAACTAACAATGATTCTACTACTACCCCTTCTCCCACTACTAATACTACTCCTACTTCTACTACTACAATCCCACCTCTTAATAATCAAATTCAACATTCTCCTTCTTCTTCTTCTTCCGCTACAAAAGCAGTAAATAAAAAACCAAGAACTAGATCAGCATGGCAAGGTGTTTTGGTTACCGCCTCGTCTATTGCTACCTCTTTGTCATATGAAAATAAGCAACGCCTAAGATACTGCCTACACATACTAAAATTAGCAAATACTCATATTGCATCCAAAGTCAACCAACTACAAGAACTTCTTCAAGAAGAACGAGCAACTGCAATGGCCCAGTCTATTGCCGCTAATCATGTACCTCATTACAACAACCCAAATAATAATAATAATCAAGATAAAAACAACTTTCTAGGTCAAAAAGTAAATCTTATTAAACGTGATATAGTCTGGACCATCCGCAAAGTAATCACAGCCCTATCTACATATGCTGGAAACTCTTTACCGGAACCAGCTCGTTCACATGTCAGAAACTATATCCTTCGTCTCCCCGCTCGTTGGGCAGCAACTTTCACTCCATCAAACCCAACATCTGCTGCTTCTACTAGATGTTCTACTCCATTCCGATCACCGCATCTTGGTAAAGCAAATTTAAACACTTTAGCGTCTGCCACAAACGGAATAAAATATACATCTTCGGCAACTAACAATGCTCAACAAAATCAAACTGACCAGTCAGCATCTCTCTCTCCAGTACAAACAAACTCATCATCAACTTCAAATGATTTTATGATTGACAATACTTCAAGTCCTTCTCTTTCAACAAATACTGATGCTTCTTCTACTTTCTTACAATCTCCTTCATCTCCAGCCCCAAAGGCTTCAAATGGTTCAACACCTAAAACAAATGATTTGAATAATATTTTAAACAATGATGAACAATCAAATAATAATAACAACAATAATAATAATAATCCAGCTCGTGCTCATACTGATGCAGAAATTGGAAATAGAGTCTTGACTCTTGCTACTGAAGCATTAGAAATGCTTGGATCAATTATTACAATTGTTGATGAAACTCTTGATAGAGCTGAAGTATGGTGTGACAGATTTGGTAGAGCTGGAATCACAACAGGCCAAGGACCATCTCAAAGACAACAACAACAACTTGATCAAACTGAAGCAACTACTACAGCTTCTGAAAAATCAGAATCTTCTATGCTTAAACAAAGAGGTAAACAAAATGGGACTGATACCGAAATGACTACGGAAGATGATTCTAAAAAGGATGCTGAAGGAGATGTTGAAATGGATTAAAATTTTTTATAATTATTATTATTATTATTTTAGCACTATTATTTATCATGATATTTTATTTATGGATTTATATTATAGAAAACAAATAAAAAAAAACAATAAAAAAATACCCCATTTATCAAATGTCAAAAATCAAGTTTTTGATTCAATCTTAATGGATGATTGCTATAAAACCTTCTTTTTTTTTTTTGTTCATATGATGAAAATGATTCAATATTACGTAAAAAGGTAAATGAAAATCCGGGGGAGATCCCACTGTTTCTCTCTCTCCAATATATAAAATTTTAAAAACATTTTATCATGTCTCTTTTTTCTTGAAATTTTTAACTTTTTCTTCATATTTAAGTAAAGCTTCACGGGGATCTTCATAAGCAAGTTCACTTAAATGGACCTTGTTTTTAAGAAAATCTTGGCTTGGTCCTTCCCAAACGTCAGCTTTGTTTTCATATGATTTTTTAGTTTTATAATCATCAATATTTGGATAATAACCATTTTCTTCTTGATTATTAGTATTATTATTATTCCGTTTGTTTCGTCGTTTTCTTTGTAATTCTTGTTCTTGTGCTATTCCTTCTTCTAATCCTTGTGCTGAAATGTTAACAGTTAATGAACTATCGTCATCAAACTTTTGACGTTTTGGTTGTTTTTCAATCACTAATTGGGCACCACCCTTTTTATTATGTTTGTTACCTCCAGAAGATGGATTGAATAATGCAACTATTGAACCTGAACTTGTGCCTGCAAAAATTTGATTCAATTGTGGGTTCCAATTAAGGCATGTAACATAATCGTCATCATTCTTTTCTTGTTCTTGTTGTTGTCTTCGTTTTTCATGTAAATCCAAGGTCAAAACTGTAGTAAGATCAGAAAGATCAAGAACTTCAATCTGGTTTTGGATTCCAGCAGAAAGTAAGTATTGACCATTGGGGTACGGTCGTGGATCAAAGATCAAGCTTTGACTTTCTTCAGTTCCACAGGCTACATTTTCGCGACACAAAACTGGAGATTTCAGTTGACGGCTGTCCCAGATCTTAATCGACCCTGTTAATGTCCTACTATTATTATTACTGTTATTATCGTCATGTTTGATTCCACGCGTAGCAAACATATCTGTTCCAGGACGACCAACAATACTAGTAATAAACTCGCCCTCATGTGCAGCTTCGACAAACTGTGCTGGTCTAGTAAATTGGCCTCGCGAATCCCAACATGATATCAAACCTGTACTTGTCCCCGCTGTTAGCAAAGACTTTTGGTTTGTACCTTCTCCTCCTGACCACATTAACGACGTCACTTTGACTTTGTCGCCTCGCGAACCTTTCGACCGAACAACAATAATATCTCTTTGACTTTTCGTGTTTTGTACATCCCAGATTCGGATCGTCGAATCGTTTGACGCTGTCGAAAATGTCGTCCCCCCACCACTCTGATCCCAACATCCTGCATTGATTTCAGCTGTATGACCCTTTGTATTTTTCATGTCCATAAGATACATATCGCCAGAAGAAAACTCTAGCACCCCTTGTTTGTTTGTTGACACTGGTGATGGAATAAACTCGCTACAGTCGCCACCATCGCGACTCACTATTAACGGTTTGTTGAATCTTGGGATAACCAAAACTAGTTTGTCACAAGGCGAGAAGTGAGCTGCGTGGATTTGGTACCCCTCCATTGGCTCTACTGACCGAAACGGGTGCAGACTAGCAGAATTCATGTTGTTAAAGTCCCAGAAATTGACTTGCGTGTCGTGCGAACTGGTGACCATTCGCGTCCCAGAACTGTCGATTGAAATTGAAGAAACGGTCTTGTCGTGGCCCTTTGGGATAACCAAATCATGAGATACTGGAAGTTCATCAAGAGGTGAATCTTCATCACTATCATCGTCGTCGTCATCGCTATCACTGTCGTTTGACTCTTTTTGTTGCTGTTTCTTTTCTAAATGCTGTTTGAATTGAAGTCTCATAGCTTTATCTAGACGGTTTTGAACTGAATCTTCTGGACTTTTGTCGCCACCAAAAGATGTCGGTAATCCCATTTGGGATAATGACAATTCATCACTCATTTTGATGTTTTTTCTTTATTGTTATTGTATATTTATTAGATAAGTTTTTATTGAAAAAATAATTGATAATGTAATTTCTGATAATGTTTTTGAAAAAAAAAAAAAAAATACAAAAAATTACATAAGCATAGTGAAAAAAAATCACTAAAAATTTTAATATTCAAAATTTTCTTTTTCATCATCTCTTTTATTTACACTTTTCAACATTTATCAATCAACTTTTTTTTAACAAATTTGTACTTTAGAACTTTATTCATTTTTGCATTTAAAACAAACTTATAAAAATGTCAGATAGTGAAAGTGAAATCGATATTTCCAAGGCTATTGGTCTCGATACAGGTTTCTCAAGCAGCAGTGATGACAGTAGCAGCGAAGACAGTGACTTTTATCAAGATGAAATCATAGATTCTTCTTCAGATGAAGAAGAAAACGAGCAAGAAGACAATGACGACGACAATACTAAAACAGAAAAAAAAGACAGCAATAATGAAATTCTCAACATTAATAAAGATAGACTGGAAAAGATCCGACAGTTTGAAAACTCTGCCAAATCAGAATCAACAGAAGAGCCTGTCGATTTGGGCAAATTTCCAAAACTTGAAATGTCTGACGACGATTCCGATTCAGACTCGGACAACAACAATTCATATAACGACAACAAAACTGGAAAGAAAAGATCTAGAAAAGATGATGACGATGACGACGATGCATTTTTCAACAAACTGGGTGTCCAAGCCCAAGGCACCAAAAAGAAGAGTATATACTCGTTCCGTGGTTTAGGTCTTTCCAAACTACTTTGTGCAAACGTTGCTCGTCGAGGTTTCAAAATGGCAACCCCTATTCAACGAAAAACCATCCCATACATTCTCGAGGGCCGAGACGTCGTTGGTATGGCACGAACCGGGTCCGGTAAGACTGCTGCGTTTGTGCTCCCACTTCTCGACAGATTGAAATCGCACTCGGCAACCGTCGGCATCCGGGCCATCATCTTGTCGCCAAGTAGAGAACTGGCAGAACAGACTATGCGCGTTGTCAAAGAGTTTTCAAGAGGTACAGATCTGAGATGTGCACTCATTGTCGGTGGTACCTCATTAGACGATCAGTTCAAGACAATGACAAACAACCCAGATATTGTCATTGCGACACCCGGTCGTTTCCTGCACTTGAAAATCGAAATGAAGCTCGATCTCAGGTCCGTCCAACACATCATTTTCGATGAAGCTGACAGACTGTTCGAGTTAGGGTTTGCTGAACAATTGAACGAAGTCTTGGCTGCCTTGTCTCGTTCTCGTCAGACATTACTGTTTTCGGCCACTCTGCCTAAATCTTTGGTTGAGTTTGCCAAGGCAGGTCTACAAGACCCAGTCTTGTTAAGATTGGATGCAGAAACAAAGATTTCAGAAGATCTAGAAATGTCGTACTTTGCAATCAAGGACGGCGAAAGAGAAGCAGCACTGGCTTACATCTTGGGTTCAGTTATCAAAATGCCTATTGAAAAGAATCTTGAAAACAGAGACAAATTTAAAGACGATGATTATAATAGTGATGACGACGAAGATGACGATGATGATGATGATGATGATGAAAATGAAGACAATGAAAATGATAAAGGTAAAAAGAAAAATAAATCGAAAAAAGGGAAAAAGTTTGAAAAAAGGAAAAAACTTCCTCATAGAAACGAGTTACCTTCTCCATATTCCACCATTGTTTTTACCCCTACAAAATACCACGTCGAGTACATTGCTCAGCTACTAAAAGCTTTGGGCTATGCTGTTTCTTATATCTACGGTGCTCTTGACCAGACTGCTCGTAAAGATCAACTGTACAAGTTCCGTTCAGGCCGCACTACTGTTCTCGTTGTCACAGACGTTGCTGCCAGAGGTATCGATATCCCCGTCCTTGCCAACGTCATCAACTATAGCTTACCTTCAAGTCCAAAAGTCTTTGTCCATCGTGTTGGTAGAACTGCTCGTGCCGGTAACCGTGGTTGGGCATACTCACTAATCCGAGAAATGGATATCCCATATCTTCTTGACTTGGAACTGTTTTTGGGCAGAAAGCTTCTAATCCCTCCAAAAGTTATCCCTAACCAGCGCATCAACTACACAGAACGTCTTGTACTTGGATCGTTCCCTCGTGAAGACCTTGAACAGAATATGGAAGAAGTCGACGCTATAATGAAAAAGGATTACGACTTGTCAAGCTTGAGAGATGTTGCCAAGCGTGGTGAGCGCCAGTACTTGAAGAGCAGAGAAAGTGCGTCTCAAGAAAGTTCTAAGCGAAGCAAAGAGATTCTAAATACCCCAGGATGGGACGGCCGCCACCCACTTTTCGGCACTGAAGACTTGGAAAAGGAGCGTGAAAGCTTTTTAGAAAAGCTGGCAAACAGATCAAACAAGGATACCGTTTTCGAGTACAAAAAGACACAGTTTGCTGATGTTGCAGAGCTCATGCAAAGAAGAAGACAGCAGATCGCGCCAATTAGAGCCAAGGCTGAAGAACGTAAGGCATTACAAAAGAAGGAAGCTGCTCTTGGGTTGGTCCACACCTTGGATGCAGAAATGTTTAGTGATGACGAGGATGATGATCAGAAAAAGGATTTGGCAACAGAACAAGAACTCGAAAAAGCATTCCCCGAAAAGAACTTGAACAAAGGTAGCAGTGGCAGTAAAAAGAAAAAGAAAGACTACAAGGACTCAAATTTCTACATGTCTCATTATGCTGCTGGTTCATCAGCTGCTGAAGACCGTGCATACTCTATCAACGGGGGCAAGACCGAATTCTTTGGCGACGCTGCTCGTAATGCCACTTTTGATTTGAACGAAGAGGGCAAGGAGTTTGTCCAAAAGCAGGGCATGAAGTGGGACAAAAAGCGTGGCAAGTACATCAATGCTGGCAGTACTGGCGACAAAAAGAGTCAACAACCCATCAAATACATTCGTGGCGAGAACGGTACCAAGATCCCAGCCTCTTACCGATCGGGCAGATATGACGCTTGGCGTGAAGCCCACAAGGCTGCTCCCTTACGTGTCGGTACTGCTGAAAATCCTGACGGTTCTAACAAGGTCAATTTCAACGCTGGAGTCAACCAAATGCCAATTGGTAGTGGAAGTGGAGGAGGACATCCTAAACACAAAAAGGTTGTTGCTCCAAAAAGAGCAGACAAGGCTCGTGATGATTACCATAAACAACGTAAGAAAGTCTCTTCTGCTTTGGAAAGAGGTATCAAGATCAAGGGCAAGCAACCATTATACAATGGTGAATCTGAAATCCATAGTGTTGACGAAGTCAGAAAGGCTAGAGAACTTTTACAAAAACGTAGAGAAAAGAATGCTCGACCTAGTAAAAAGAAGAAAACCACTCGTTAATAATGATAATAATAATAATAATATTTTATATAATAAATATAATTTAATAAAAATACAGAAGAGAAGAAATTCAAGTTTATATAAATATCATTCATTCATCACTTTCTTCGTGAACTTCTTCGTGTTGCCATGGCTTTCCCCTTTGGCGAAACTTTGCTTTGTCGAGTTGACCGTTTACTTCTTCCCGACGGCGTTCCTTTACTTTTTTCTTCTTCATGTTCACTATGTTCAGTAGTCGTCCCACCTTCTTCTTCTTCATTACCAGTTTCCGCTGGACTTTTGTGAGCTATAGGTGTTGAAGATGTCGTTGTTGATGATTTGGGTTTAGATGATGAAGAAGTGGCAGCGACTGCGGCTGCTGCCGCAACAGCTGCTGCTCGTTGACGAGTGTTTCGTGTAGTCCGTGGAGTGGTTGTTGCAGGAGACGAGACTGTAGATCTCTTTTTCGTTCGTTGACGTTTTGCCCTAGGTGTTTGGCGTTTTGGTTTTACACCATCTAGAAAAGTAGTAGTTAGTAATGAGTGTATATACATAATAATAAAATAGTAAAAATGCATACCTTCATCTGAAAGATCACTGGTTTGGTTTTGACTTTCCACACTTTGTGATCGTCTACGTTTCTTTGAAGACGGAGTTGTGGTCGTAGACTGTGGTTCTGTTTTCTCAGTTTCTTCATCTTGGCTTTCTTCTTCCTCTTCTTCTTCCGCTTCTTCGCCTTCCTCTTCTTCACCTTCTTCTTGCTCTTGCTCTTCCTCCTCCTCCTCATGTTCTTCTTCTTGTTCTTCTTCATCTTCAGGATCACTCAATTCATCATTATTTTCCGACAACGACGTTCCCGAATCCGATAGCATTGCTGTCGCTGCTGAAACATTTGATGAATCTTTTCCTTTTACTCCAGTCTTTTCTTCTTCTCCTTCTTCTTCTTCTTTTTCTTTGTCTTCCTCATCTTCACTTTTTTCTTCCGATTTCGCTCGCTCTAAAATATATTTTTCAATGTCTGCATCCCACGGCAGGAAAAACTCATGTAGATACGTGCCGTCACCCAGTTTGCCGCCTAAAGCCCAGTGCCGCGGAATAACAATACCACCCTTTTTCTCACGGCTTTGCTGCTCATTTTTCGCTAGCTGTTCTTCTTCAGCCATAAACGAGCTCGAGTCTTCTAGCTCATCTAGCCCATCTAGATCATATAGCAGCGCCAGCTTTGCCCAAATGTCTTTCATTGACAACGTCGAATCGGGCGGCGTTATGTTGGGATTGTTTACCATCTGGTATATGCAAATCATTCGAAAGTGTTTGTGTTGACCTGCCGGTTTGTATCGGCAGATGGCTTTGTAAAGTGTAGTTTCTTGTTCAATCGTCCATTGCCGGCTTGATAATGATGATGTCTCCTTTTTAGTTTCTGCTTCAGATTCTGAGGTCGCAGCAACTGAGTGTTGCTTTTCAATTGAAGCACTCATATTTTTTACAGTTTCTGCGATTATGTTAATCCTAAGCTGAAACTTTTTGGGATGTTTTTCGTGTAGTTAATAAAAGTCGCGACAAAAAAGTCAAGGAAAATAAAAAAAATGAAATTGGTGAAAGTAGTGGAGATATTGAGAATATCACGTGATTATGTAATAAATATCTATGTTCTTTTTAGCATCCAGAACATGATTTGATTCATTCCTGATTTTGTTTTCTTGTAGAAATATTTAATCTTTTGTATATAGATTTAATTGTCGTCATTACCATTTTTTAACAAAACATATACAGTTATACAACTTAAAATGGAACAACTATCGAATAGCGAAGACTCTCCTAAACCATATTACCCAGAGCTTGCTGTTACTGACACTAATCCATCTATCCATCAACCACACAATAACTCCAACCTAGATTTTGAAGCTCTCCCTAACACCAACAACAACTCCAATAACAATAGCGAACGACTATTACAAGTCGACCCAAGTTCCGACCTATTTCTAAATACCCGAACAAACTTTTTCCCAATCCTACCTACACAAACGCATGCCTCGTATCTGTCAACACCGGCGGCTGGAAATTCAGGCCAGCTAGTAAACCCCGGCGGTTCACATAGTGCCCTACCTACAGGGACTGGTGGTCCTCCCAGTATAATGACAGGACCTAATGGTGGTGCAGGCCCTAGTGGAGGCATTAATCTCGTTGGCGGAATCTCGTCAGTAAAACCTGTTGTTGACCAAAACGACCGGCTATGGGCTGAGCTTGATGTTTTAGATGAAGTCGAAATTGCTGCTGAAGAAACTGATGCAAATGGCTCATTTTTTGGTGAAGCGCATGCAAAAGTTTTGAGAGAGTTACAGCAAGCACAGTTAGAACTGATAAAGTCAATGTCTCTGGGTAATGGCGATAATACAACAGGAGCAGCATCTAGCTTTTCGGGGAATGGTGCTGGCCAAAACCGTAATGATGTTAAAAATAGCAACCAACAATTTCAAAGTTTATGGGAACAAAATGATATAGAGTCTTTACGAAATAATTTATTCAACCAGGCCCATTTCGATAACGTTTACAATCATGTCACAAAGACGGTAGAAAAGTTGGACCAGGTGGCCGAAAAAATGAAAGACACTGATAAAGAAAGCCAGGAAATGTGGCAATCAAATTGATAATGATGATATAAATATATATTGCTTTCTAGCAATGTATAAATGAGATAAATTATAAATAAGATATTATGGTTTAACTACTTAAATGCTGAAATTATTTATGATTTCTTGCCGGTTTGAGAGATGGTGAAGCTCCACGATATTTCTATAAATTGTTAGTAAGCTATTCATAAAATGATTCAAAATGTACAACAACACATACCTCTTCAACGTCCTTTAATTGTTCAGGATCCATTTGATTTGTGACTCCTAAAAGAGTTTTACTCATTGCTTCTGTTGCTCCAATCATAGGCCGAATAAGAGCAATCGGTGCAGCCTTAAAGACAGCCTTAGCAGCTCCCTATAATAGTAAAAAAAAAAAAAAAATTAGCTGATTGAACAAAACAATGAATAACAAAAAAAAAGAGAAAAACTTACCTGAGCACTGCCGCTTTTAACTGCTTCGTTTCTAATATCAGAAACAGCATCTTTTGCAATATTTAAATTTCTGCCCAAACTGTCAAATGCAGATTGTAATCCTTGCCTTACACCTTGAGGTTGATTGGCATAGAGACTGACATTTGCAGTCCTGTTAGAGTTGCCAGCATTTTTACCCTTTGATTGACTACTTTCATAGCTGGGCTCATTGTAGTCTCTCCCATCATCACTACCTTCGGCATCATCAGAATTATAAGAAACATCGTCTTGCTGAGATTTTCTTTTGATATCAGCGGGTGTCGTTCGTCCAGAAGATCCTCGACCACCCATTGCTTGTTCTGCGTTTTCCAAAACTGTTTGGGTTCCTACAGCAAGTTTTGCACCGAATTTGACCAATTCTGTGGAAGTGTTTCTTGCAAAATGCCATGCTCCTCGCTGTATACTCCTTACCACACGTCCATCTCGCTGGTATTCTTCAACAGGTATTTTTACGAGATCCCTAAACCCACTTCCAAGTTTGACTATTGACCTTACTGGTGCCAAACCAGCCAAAACATCTCCAAGTTGGTTCTTTTTAATGTCAGGCATCCAAACGTCATTTAATTGTTTAGACATTTTTGGAAAGCCGGAAATGCCATGCAAAACAACATGTCTCAATGTCATTTCAGCTTCATCTAGGATGAAGAAATTCATAAATTCCGTTGTATGACCTGATCTAAGCCCCACATAATCAACCTTTTTAGGCTTGTAGTCTAGCTTTACAGGCACATCTCTGACATCTATCTTCTGAATAAAAGGAAGTTCTGTTTGTAAGACCTGATCAATAAGAATATCAAATCGATCATCCTTAAATTCAAAAAACCTGGTAATAAAGTCAAGAGTATCTTGATCCACATGAAGTCTTAATGGAAGAACATGAACATTAATGATCAACTCTGCAGTAGGAAGACTAGCTACTGGCTTGACTGTTTCTATTTGAAGCTTCAACATACTAGAACCGGCTTCACGAGGACCAATGCTACGCATATATGTCAAGAACTTGTTCCATGTAGATGTTTGAATATTGTCAATGATTTCAAAATCTGTGACCTTTAAAGCTATGCGATTCAGTAGTAAACTCTTTTCAGACTCGTATTCTGAGCGAGATAAGAAATCCTCGGGAAGAGGATCTGTAATACCCGCAAATACTTGAAGAGATCCATTAATACCCTTCAAAGATATGCGAACTTTATGAACTTTAGATCTCTTAAGTTTGAGGGGTGTTTTCCTATCAGATCGTCTGGAAAGTCTTGAAGTTTGGGACATATTTGAACCGTACTGGGTTGAAGATCTACTTGGCGAATTAGATTGAGGATATATATTAGGAGACATTGAAAGTTGACTAGTTGTATCACTCTGATCGTCATTATCAATAGCCTTATTTATTCTTTTCCTGAGATTAGAATGTCCCTCATGCATAGATGCCCCAATATAGATCGACTGAAAAAGCATTTCTCCAACAACTTCATCTCTAGACTCTGAATTTTCTTTAATAGAAGGTATTGACTTATTCCTTGGACTACTTGACTCCACACCCATTACAGTGCGATTATCTATATCATCATCATCGTCGTCGTCGTCATCGTCGCTTTGAATGGAGCTAAAAGAAACCTTTGAAGGTTTTGCTGAAGAATGGGGTTTATTTCGCGCTGAATTGGTCAACTCTCTCTGTAAATCACGAGCTTCAGCTTCTACTTGATATACAGCGTTGGATATCATTTCTCTAGTATATACCCAATCATAGCCATCGTGTAAATCCCAGATAACAGAGCCAATCCAAAAATTGATAATCATCGATGGCTCTTGGTCGTATTCTGAAGCTGAATCACCTACCCCAGAAGTATCGATAGAGTTACTGGTAACGGTGGAAATAAAAGACTCACTATGCGTAGTTGACTCTAGAATTTCATTTTCACTAGACGATAAATTTTTATGATGCGGCTTTGATTTTTTCTTTTGATCATTTGCAGCTGCAGGTTTGCCAAAGTGATCTTCGGTAAAGTTAAGCATCGATTCGTGGGATTGTGCACGCTGCTCAAAACTCCCTAGTTTTCTTGACGCTTTATTATTAAATTCTACAACGTTAGATTGTCTCTGAGATAGAGATCCACCTAGTATAGAGTTGGAGTTACTATGCCCAACACCACTACGAGATACCAAATCACTTAAATCTTCTTCTAAAAGAATGTCTGTATTTGAATAACTCGTATTGATTGATCCTCCAGAAGAAAATGAAGAAGTACCGGTTCCCGCAATTGCCGCAGCAGCAGATATCCATTGAGAGGATCTTGCAGGGTGGTCAGCATAATAACTTTCAACAAATTCCAAATTAGTTGGGACGTCGTCACAAATAAAGTCAGCATTAGCTTCAAACATCCCGTTTTTACCCCTTTTAAGATCCATTTGGTTTCTTTGCAAATTCTCTGGGGAAAAATGATCTTCATCCAAATCTCTTAGCAAATCTTTACTAAAAGAACTAAGAGGGGTATTGATTTTGTATCGCTCTTCAAATTGTGGCAGATCAAATGTAGGCTTTAGATCATTGAAAAACTGCATGAGCAAATGTGTTGAGTCAGCACTTGATTGCATCAACAATGATCCAACTTGAAGATCCAATACGGTGCATCTTAAAGGGTATATAGGATTTTTCAAGTCAATCTGAATATTTGCATCGGAAAAAGAAGCTATTAAGGAGTAACCTTGTTCCTTGAACCACGAATGAAGCGTATTTTTCTGAGATTTTTTTGAAGATAGTTTGTGTGTAGCTTCAGTATCGTACCGATTTTCATGCTTGTCATCAATCAAGTAGAAACCACCATTATTAATTTTAGTGTTAACAGATAGTTGCCCAAAAATTTCTTCATTGAGCGTCAATCGTGATCTACCACTATTTATTATAATAATTCCATGTGAAGGAAGATGTAAAGGCGACAAACCAATAGAAAAATCTTTCAAGGTAATTGGAATAGATATTGGCATAGTTTTTTTAGAGGTTTTGATTGGAATTGTACCATCTTTAGAATTGCCATCTACAGATTTTTCAAAGAGATCTAACAATCTCACATGGTATTCTATTGCAAAATTTGTTAACTCGGCACTTAATGGAATGAAATTCGAGTCAAGCTTTAATTTTATAAGAGGTGTGTTGTTCTGAATAATAAAAGTTAGTAAAAAATTGGAAAAATTTTAAAGAAGTAAACTTACGTTAAATTTTTCATGAATATTATAAACCAAACTGAGATGACCCAATTTTTCATCTACATCAGACATGTCACGAATTACGATAAGTTTAGCAATTTTAAATGAAAACTCATTGCTGTTAGGGCTAGCACTTTGTTGTGGAAATTTGTTGGCAGTGAATATCTTCGAAATAATCACATCTCCTAAATCTATTGTAATAGTACCAAGCTTTGAGGGAAAAGTTACGACAAGTTCCATGTGCCCAAATTTTATGGATTTGGAACTACTGGAACTCTCAACGGAACTCTTTTTTGCTTCATAGTAGTCTTCTTTGTGTGGTTGTGGGTTAGATGGATTACCAAGAAGCTTTTTGTATTGGATTTTCATTGACTGAATATATTGGTCTGCAAAGGAATGCTTTTTATTCCAAAGATTTTGCTCTTCTGTGAATATATTCAGTAGGTTCTGAACAGATTCAATATTTAATTTAGATTTCAAAGAGCTAGTGGTAATACTATGTTTATTATTATTATTTTGAAGATAAAAAACTGAGATATCTTCAATATCAATGGTATTAGTTGATGCTAGTTTAATAGAGATTTGGGGTATTTCAACGTATCCATTGCCCTCAATAGACATAGGAAAAATTAAGACCTCTGCTAATATTCTCTTTCTAGTTTCATCTACTGAGTATAATTTTAGATCTAGGGTATTTGTCATTCCAAGGAGAACCATAGGAACTTTTTCAACTATATTTTCTTTGGGCGAATCATTAGAAAACAAAGAAAAAGAGTCAATCAAAGGTTGAAAAATTTGTAATGATTCCTTTATCATAAACAAATCATTTAATGATGCCGTTAAAGATGCAGGATAAGGAATGGTGAATTTCACTGTATTTTGTTTCTTGGGATTTAAAAGCGCATGGCCACTAATAATGTGACAAGACTGTTCTTGGCCTTGAGAATCAGATTTTTTACCAGTTTTAAAACAAAAAAGATACTCTTCCATTGGAGGCAAAATACTGTTGTCAGTTTTCAAGATAATAAAATCTCCAATATTAAAGAATATATCGTGACTATCTTTCATTTGACACTCAATCTCTTTGACAACAAGAGAAAGTGTAATAGTCAATGGCTCTTTAGTTTTAGTATTTTTGGTATCTTGAATGTTACTTAGGTTCGATAGAGATAGATTGAAATTTAGCTGTCGAATGAATGCATATGAAATGTGAAATCCTTCCGAAACTGTCGGAAGATCTTCAGGTGGGATTGAGTTTTTTTTGGTAGTTGGATTTTCTGCTTTGAATTCCTTATTAGTTGATTTGTTTCTTTGCTTTGAATCAGTTTTCAAAGGTGAAGATTTGCTAAGCTTCTCTCTTTTTGATTCATCTCTAACTTTATGGCTCCTAATAACTTCCAAGCATGGCAGTAAAACATCTGGAAACTGATCCAAGGATATGTCTAATATACCACAGTTAATAGAAATATGAGAAAAATCCAAGCCCTTAAAATTGACAGAAAATTCGTCGAGAGATGCTATAGTAATGGCTTCTGAAATGGGTGCATGTATACTGGCATTTGCCAACCTCTGAGATAAACTGTTTATATTAGGTGGTGATTGTGTAGCAGACATTGCACTCATATATAGACTGTTTGCCTCTGCAGTAGAAAAGAACATACTTTCGGCTAGGGATGGGTTATATGATTCTGTGTCATGATAAATGCTTTTGGAATATGCAGAGTTACTGGTATTTTCTAGATTATCGTCATTTGAGGTTGTAAGTATGGTTGAAAGAGCCAAGCCGTTGACCGATGCTGTTCGTACACCATTATCATCAGTGCCAAACTGAAAGCTATCTATGGTCAAATCGAGCTTAGTGGTTTTCTTCCCATCTTCTATCAAAAGAGTAACCTTGATATTTTTTAGTGAGAATGAAACTTGAGAAAGAGCAACGTCGGCTACACGTGAGATAACACTTGTAAAGTCACCCATCCCATAACCAGATTGGCTATCAGAGTCGTCATCGTCGGTACTTTCACTTTGATTTATAGTCGAAGTTGAGTCAGATAGCAATGATGAAGAAAGATTAGGATGCTGATGAGAGGTTATTGATTTCATAAGTTCATTTTCAGAGAATAAATTGTGTGATTGTTTATTATCTCTTTCATTCGAATCTTCAAAGTTGTCATAGCTGCCCATGGTATCTTGATCTTTGTTTATATCGACAAGAACGCTATTTGCAAAATCAGCTGTCGTACGAGCCACTAGTTCAGACAAGATCCTTTCTTTGTCCTTATCATCTCGAATGTAATCCGAATAATGGAAGCTCTTGGTTACATCGTCTATCAAATCGTTGTGCTTTAATGAAACCGTCAGAGTAACATTCTCTCCTTCAATCTGAATTCCATTTCCAGTGCCACTATTAAGGACGGATAAATGTAAATTTAGAGTCTCTATCTGGCCTTGTTGAATAACGACGCCAGGTAGCAAAACCTGAATCAAAGATGCGATATTTGCTTCTGAATCAGAAGTTGCGGGGAGTATAAAGTCGGTATTGATATCCACATTAGTGAGTTTGAGGGTTGTTTGGGTTGTTCCTATTGATACTGTCTCGATATTTTCAAGATCAATATTAGAAAATAGAGGCAGGCGACTGAGAATGTATTTAAAAACTCGTTTCCTTATATTTTGTGGAAGCCATTGAGGGGCCATAATGCTATGCTTCAGGTATGATTGATTATAACTATATTAGAATGGGGTAGGAGATGATAGGTGAATATACTGCATAACAAAAAAGATAGTGGCGGTTTAAATTTAAAAAATAGTCGAATCACGTGAAGATATACATTATGATATGATACAATTTATATTATGTTTCTACTTAAAAAATGACATTAATGATCCTTGCTTAGTTTTAGCTTTGGACCTTTTGTCCTTTGACTTGGGAACAAAGGCGGGAATTGGAGGCAGGACTGTAGATTTCGAGATTTTAGTTTCTTTCTTTTGATCTTGAGACTCTCCATCTGATTCTGAGCAAGACTCGAAAACTTCTTCAGTCTTTGTAACCAGATATCCAAGGCTATCGACAGTATTAATTCTTTTAAGAACTCTTTTCTTTTTACGACCTCGTGATGGGGCGGGTGCTGGATTTTCTTCGATTTTATTCTTTGAAACATCTTCAGCATCAAGCTGCTTTTCTTCTGATTCTTGTTTGGTGTTAAAGGGAGTGTCGTCTACCTCGATCGGAGCATCTGGCATTTCTTCATCAATATCTTTTTCAGACTCTTCATCCTCTTTCATTGCATCATCTTCGCTATCTGAAAACATGTTTTTCAGACCTTCTGACATTTCCTCTTCTTTCTTCCTCTCTATACTGTCCTTCTTTGGCTCACTTACTGGCTTTTTAATTTGATGATCCGAGACTTGCTTATCTTGATCCTTTTCCTTTGGCTCTGACTTGATAGATTCTTTCTTGTCTTGATCATCTTTTGGAGGGGCTGGTTTTTCTGTTTCTTTGGCGCTCTTGAAAGGTTCGCTTTTCTTGGGTTTGGAAGTTTTTGGACCTGCACCAAAGAAGGACTGTGATAAGGTTGGTTGGTTTTTAGCTTTTGATGATGATTTTGATTTACGGGCATCAGATACCAAAGATGTGGAAGTAGTTGTAGATGGTTTTCTGGATACAGGTGAAGGCTTGGTTTCAGGTTTTGATGATTCCGTAAGCTTTGTTGGAACCGTCTCGGCACGTCTTGCAGGCTGATATGCCGATTTTTGTTTAGCTGGTTTACTAATAGACTTGGGTAATAGAATTAGGTCCTGTTTGGAATTGAGTTAGTAAATCTTGTAAAAAAAAAAAAAGAGTCATGAATTTTGTACATACATCATCAACATATGGGTTTGTGATTACGCCATAGGCTTTTAAATCTGCTATGGTAGATTCATTGTTTAGTTCTAGACTTCGTAATTCTTGTTCAGCATTTGTCAATCCAGTTAGATCCTAGATGATAGTTAGTATTTCTATTGTAATATAAGAAATAACAAGTACATACACATGAATTAGATTTGGCTATACTGTAAATATGAACCGAGTCTACAGTTTCTAATTGTGATTTGAAACTCTCTAACTCTTCTTCAGGTATGATTTTTATTATTTTTTGAAGAGATTGTGTAACTTTATTTTCAGACTTTACTCTTAACGATTCAATTCGTTGTGAAGGCTGATACCCATTTGTTAAAGGGTTTGATATAGTAACAGGCCCTTCCAAGTCGACTTTTTGTAATCCCGATATGATGTATGTTGCATGAATTGGCTCTTTTGTTGATTTTTTGAACTTCAAAAGATATCTAAATTAAAGGACATGTTAAAGGCTGTTTAGTAAACTATTTGGATATGAATACTTACTCTTTTGCTTCAGAAACGGGAATTCCAAGTTTTCTACTAAAAAGACGATATGTCATCTGAAAATTGTTTGTTAGATCTAAACATGATAATAATAGACAAATATCAAACTTACAACCCCATTGTTGGCAAATATTTCTGTTCGAATGACAGTATCATAATCTTCTTTACTCATGGCGTGCGTTGTTGTACAAACCAATATCAATTATTTGCAAATCAATATCAATTGTTTTGAAATAAAATGGGTTTGTTTTGGTTTGGAGTTTTTTGGTTTTGTTCCAAGCTACTACTGATCGCGTTGCTGATTATATAAGTGATTATTCAGCAATTCTGACCAACCACTTAGTCCATCCAAAATTTTCCCTTTTTTTTTCACCACCCAAACTTTTATCACCAATATAATAAGATAGATTTGGATCAGTTACATCACAAACCTCGTCACAATGCCCTACAGAAAACTTGGAAGGTATGTTTCTAACATTTTGGATTTGGGGTCAAACCTTGACTAGTTGCTAATATGAAGTTTACAGAGACTCTTCTCATCGAAAGGCCACCCTTCGAAACCTTGTCACTCAATTGATTCAGTTTGAATCTATCACCACAACCCACGCTAAAGCTAAGGAAGCCCAAGTTGCCGCTGAAAGATTAATAAAGCTTGCAAAAAACAGATCTCCAACTCTCGAGGCTGCCAAGGTCAGAGCAGATCAATACGTCTACGTAAGTACTCCAGCTTTTTAACTTGATTTTCTTCACCACTAACCTTCGAATTTATTTATACAGTCTCCCAAAACAACCATTAATAAACTATTCAATGAATTAGCTACAAGATATGCCTCAAGACCGGGTGGCTTCACTCGTGTATTGAAACTTGAACCCCGATTAGGCGACAATGCTCCACAATCTATACTTGAACTTGTTGATGGTAAGAGGGACATGAAATTCTCTCTAACAGCCAAGACCGTTGCTAGACTTAAATCCCAAAACTTACCGCTAGATCCAAAACTTGTTGCCGACATTCATCAAGTCTGCAGATACAGAAAGAATGGCAAAAAAGAGTTCAACGCCGAAGTCGAGTTAATGAAACAGAGATTTTTCAGTGATGCTACTGTTGATCTTTCAAACAAGCCCAACCCAAAACCACCAAAGATGAAATCTACTGTAACACTACTCGAAAACCCTTTACTCAAACAAAAGTCATCATCTGAAGCTTCATCGTAAATAATATTTTTTAACTTATAAAAAGCTTTTAAATAGTTTTATATAGGCTGGTTCTGATTTGTATATAGAAAATAAAATTCCAAGCTTGAAGATTTGAAAATGCCATGTAGGGTAACTTTTTCGATATAACTTTTTTTTTTTTCAAGATCTAAAATTTTTCCCTCTTTTGCACTTATCTACATTTTTAATAGAAGGTATAACAATTCAACATGGATTTGACCCAGATAAAATCAATAGTTGAAGGTTTTGACGGCTCCTTTGAAATTAAGGATTTAGAAATCCTTCGAAAGTATCTAGTTAAAAATAAAGCTGATGATATAATAAAAACCAGCGAATCGACAAAGTTATTTATTGATCTTTATTCACCGCTATTAAAATCAACATTAGGGTTTTCGGGAATTGATGTCTCTAGAACCTTAACGACAGATAATCTGAGCATCTGGCTTCAAAGAGCCATTCAAATCTGTGCGGTTTCAAAAAATCACTTTGATTTTGCTTCTCTAGTTACAAATGACGACGCACAATCAATATTCACTCTAGTATGCGATTTTTGGACAGACTCTGGCGTAGCTTTTGGCAATGCACTAAAGGAGCTTTTCACAAAGATCATTTCTCTTGTCAGCAGTACTCGACCAGAAGAGTCTTACAGGGGATATCTCGAAAAATGGACTCTTCATGTACTTTCATTTGGTAGAGATCAAAGGGTGTTGTATTTTATGATTGAGATCCTTGCCAAAAAGGTTGGTGGCTCTTTTGTTATTGAAAAGTGCCCCGAGCTGATCTCTCAAGCACTTGCTTATATGAACATGAATGCACTTGCAAATCCAATTGGCAAGGCCTTGTTTTCTATTTATTCTTCCATCTTGTACGAATGGAGTGGAGAATCTAAAAATTCTATTACTTGCGACGAAAGTTTGGCAGAAAAGTGGACAGCACTATGGGCAGAGCCAACTAGAGCTGCATTAATGAATGAAAAGTCTCGAGAACACATTCAAATATATTTTTTACCTCAAATGTTCAAAAAGCTCCCTCAATCACTCAAAATTTTTATTAGAGGTATGTCAGACATAAACTTCAATACTCCAGAAAACAAAATTTTATTATTGTTGGGTTGTATGAAGTTGGGTCAAGAAAGAGGCATACTAGATGTTTTAGATCCAAAGACTGGCATCATTACAGAAGAATTTTTACAAGGATTACTACATCACAACTCTCCTGCTATAAAATTAGGTGCGCTAGCTATTATTTCAACTTCTCAACAAGTTTCTAAGCCTATCCCTTCATATGTTTTCAAAGTATTGGAAAATTCGTTAGATGATTTCCTTATAGAATCCGACCCTGGATTTAGAAATCAGTTTTATGGCTTTATGCGACAGTTTGTGTTCAGACTAAGGGCTTCTTCTTATGCAATCAATAGAGAATATCAAAAGCTATTAAAAAAAAACGAGTCCGAAAAGGCAACGGAACTTGGTAATGAAATCACACACATTAAAAATTTTATTAGCTGGTTTATTTCATATCTTGAAAGATGTCTAAGGCCAAATTGCCCCTATCAATTTCGATATACAAGCTTGCTTTTGATTCAATTATTAGCAAAATCAGGACTTGATGATGAAATTAGACCAGAGTACTATGAAAAACATCACGAATTCTTTCCTTTCAATATTCCAGTTTATAATAAAAATGTTGTAAAACTGTTGATTGACAATATTTCAAATAATTATGAAGACGTTCGTTCGACAGCCGCTAAAATCCTTGAAATGGCTAAACTACCTTTACCTCTTTTGGAATCATATAATGACATCGATCTGTTGGTAGATCAATCTCTAGAAACTGTTCAAGGTTTAAGGGGCCGTGAAGGTGATGCTGCCGCTAGAGGGTTAGAACTTGCATTCAAATTATATTATCATTTTCCTAGTACCGAAACTAAAAACGATGAAAACTTTGAAAAGGGTGTACAACTTATTGAAAAGATCATTGACAATTTAGAAGCAGAAATCGAGTTTTCCAACAAGGACTTTTTCAATGCCGTTTTGCAACACCCAGTACATGGTTATTTTACCTCATTGACGTTTATTTTGGAATTTGTTGACTTTTCCAAATTTGCTGCTACACAAGAAACAAAGCTTATATGGGCAAAGTTGGTTCAAAGAATGATTGCTTGCTTAACAAACGTTTGGGACAATGTTAAAGACATTTTATGTCATGACTCCCCTGAAGGAAATCTTCCAGAAATTTTTAAAGAAAATTATTCACCAGAATTAGAAACCAAATATGGTCCCGCTTCTCAAGTTCTTCTGTCTTACTCTTGGAGAGCTATAAAAGAATCCGCTACCATGTTAAAGGTTTTATTTGATAGAGTTCCTTTGGATCCTAATAGTGAAATCTTTAGTAACCAACAAATTATAACTATGGGTGGATTACTGCTCAGCCAATTAGCTACAGTCAAACATAGAGGCGCATTTTCATCTGTATACCCAACATTTATTTCTTGCTGCAAGCGCTGCAACAAAATTCCTGAATTAAGCGAACAACCAGAAAAATGGCTTTCAGAAAACATTGATTTGATTCAGGTAAAGGCACAATACATTACCCGTAGATCTGGTGGCTTGCCCTACTTGATCACTGCAGTTTTGACAGCTGAAATTGAAAGCAATCCAAGACTGGATTTAATTACAAAGACTTTCAACAATTTGCTTAATATTGCCAAACTTCCTGCAATTTCAGATGGAGACGAAAAAATGGATTTACCTCAAGTACACGCTTTTAACTGTATTAAGGTTTTATTTATCGAAGCCAATCTTTCTAGCAGATCTGCTCATTTTATTGAACCTGCTCTCGAGTTGTCAATCGTTTCATTCTCAAGCGACGTATGGGCCATTAGAAACTGCGCTGTCATGCTTTTCACCGCCTTGCAAAACAGATTATTTGGAACGGCAAAGAAGAATCAAACCAAATCCAAACACACTGTCAGTACAATTTCAGCAAAGATTTTTTTTAACAAGTACAAATCAGTTAAACCTACCTTACTCAAGATTTTACAACAATATGTTTCTGGAAATTCTGATTCGAATGTAGAAACGGTTTTTCCCGTATTATCTCTATTGTCGAGATTGGAAAGCACAGTTGGCTATTCTGGATTAGATGAATTCAAACCTTTAATTATTCATTGTCTAGAAAGTAAAGTTTGGAAAGTTAGACAAATGGCAGCCAGGGTTATCCCTCCATTACTTAGAAATGAAGACCCTATTGCATTTGTCAAGACTCAAATCGGTCTTTGTTCCCTTGCAAATCAAAATAAACTTCATGGTGTATCTATGGCTTCATTTAATATCATTGTCAGCTTATATGACACTTTTCAAGAGTCTCAATCGTTAAAAATGTCTAAAATTGATGTCAGTGATAATATAGTTTTTGAGATATGGCTACCACAAAAACTCGTCACATTTTTGATTGCTCATTTTGAAGAATTTGTCATCTGCAATCCGTCTTCAGAAACAGCTATTGCCTTTTTCAGAGTTTTGAAAGAAATTTATCTTTCCTTTATTGATATTGAAAAGCAAAAACAGTGTGATTCAGAAGTTGTCGAATCCATCTTGACTGAGTTTGATCTATATGTTTTGCCTTTCTGTGAGCAATACTGGAACCAAAATGATAAGAGACTTGAGTTGTCTTCTTCCAGACGTGTTCTTTTGACAGAAATGGCTAACCTTGTTTTGGTTCAACGATTTTTACGGCAAGGCCTTGCTACAAATGAAGATAGTGATGAATTTGCTCATGGCCTCAAGTTCCTGAGTCAAATGATTGCTCAATTAGACAACTACGAAACACAGCTGATGGCTTTGAAGTTTTTGGATGATAATTTTGACGACATTTCAAAAGCAGTCAGTATGAAACAGTTTGCATCTCAAAACGCATTTAAATTGCTGTTCAACAGCCTTTGGGAGGTTTTTTCAAACACTTGCTTTGCCTGGGATCAGGTCCGTGGTCCAGCAGCCAGAGTTTTTTCAAAGATCTTCCAAAACTATGCTTCTTTTACTTCTGTTGATCTTTTATCTCAAAGTCCTTCAACTTATCAAGACATTTTGTTTAAGTCAATTACTCCAAACAGCAGTGAAGAAATAAATGAAGCTTGTTTGGAATCTTTAGGTGTTTTCAGCGGATTTTTGTTCAATACTTTTACCAGTGAAAATGGTGATACTAACGAAGCTGCACTTAAAAAGTGGATGAGCGCTGTATCTAAATTTGGTAACGAAAATGAGGAATTTCCAAGCAGAAATAGTGCCATGATTTCTTTAGGATCTTTTCTTTCAACAATTTATGATGAAAATTTCAAGTTGTTACAATCCAAGTACTCCTTGAACCAGTATTATATTCTAATTGATACACTCTTTGAATTATTTTTGTTCTTATCTGATGATGATGAAGAGATCCGAGAAGCAGCTTCTAAGTATGCAGCCAGACTTGTTGATTTTCAATTTGCTTCATCAACCTGTGTTTTTGCTCAGAAAGAGTTGTTGTATAGCTACATTGCTGGCCTTAAATTTATAGGCCAAGAAGAAAAAGATTCAAATATATTCCCACAACTTGAAGTTTATGTTGCAACCAAGCTGGTAAACTGCTTGACAAGTAACAAGAAACCATTTGCACAATTATTGAAATCAGCTTTATCTTTTGATAGCACACTGTTTACATTTGAAAGGCAAAATCTTTTCCGTGACGATGTTACCAACCTTGAAACATATGGTTATGCTTTGAAGCTGTTGTTGCAAAATGTTACAACTTCTAATGTTGAAAAGTATGTCGAAAATGAAATTAATCTCTGGATAAGCAAAGGCATTGCTTGTATTGAAGAGACATTGAATAGAGAAGAAAAACCAGAAAAAGTCTTGAGCAGATGGGTTAAAGATATAAAACTTTCAAAAGAACTTTCTCGACTCATTATTTTAACTAAAATCTACAATATGAAAAGCTCATCTAAATTCAATGTTGAAAAAATCGATCCTGAAAACAGCCTCAGATATTTGCTAATTGATTTCTAAACACTTTTAATTTTCAAATAGTTCTTAGATAATTTTTAATTTTTAACTTTCTTTAATTTTAATTTTTGTATGTACCATTTATAAATGGTTTTTTTTACATCATTACTGCCTTCCTTCAATATAAATAATAATCATAAAAAGCCATTAAATTACAAAAAAATCGCAATGCATTCACAAAAACACTTTTAACATTTTTTTTCCCCTGTTGGTTTCTATATAAATTAAGCAATTACAGAATCATTCTTGTTGACAGCTTGATTTAAAATTTGGTTAGATCTAAAAGTAAGACCCCTGGTCTTTTCAATAACTTGTTGGTATACACTTGTAATATGGTGGTTCATGATGACAGTGCCATCAGATTCATTAATTTTAGCATCCATCTTGGTATCCTTGATAAGGTTGGCAATCCACTTTTCACCTTGTTCAGGGTCGAGGTTGAGACGTAAGGAGAGTTGCTTGACATCGATTCTTTGGTGGATTCTGCAGTAGAGTTCAGAGACCAAGTGTCGGGCAGAGTCCAAAAAGGCTTCTGTCATGTCGCAAAGGAAAAAGTCGTTGGAGAGAATGATTTCGGCTTCGGAGAGCTTGGATTGGGCCTCAGCAAAGTCGTAGTCAATGTAAAGGGCACGAACAAAATCGGTTATAGGATCTTCATATTCGTATAATTCTTGGCCAACAACCTTGATTAACTCTTTCAATCGTTTTTGGGCACTGGTGCTGTTGCGACCCTTGGAGTTTGAGGCAATGACGGCTGCTGCAATATAACGGATGATCCATGGGCAAGCGGCTTGGATGGTGGAAATGTAAGATGGGGAAAATAATAAGTCTACAAGACCGTCCTTGTTGAAGTTGCGATTAGGGAAGAGGAAAAGGGACCAGTGGATGATCCAAGTTCTGTTGTGAAGTTGTGTGAGTGGGTTTGAGACTGAACGTTGGTCGATAGCTTCACGGAGAATTTGTTGTTTTTCGAGAGCAGAGGACATATCATCGTTCAAGAGATCGCATGCAAATTGACCCCAGGTGGCAGAGAGGTTAAGAGCAGTGTCTGTAGACAAGAGTTGAAATTGAGTGAGTGTTCTAGAGGCAGCTTCGTATTCTCCACAGCTGAATTTGAACTGACCAAAGTGATAGAGACTGTTGATAATGTCGACGGTAACTCCATACTTTTCAAGCATTCGTAAATTGGCAACTTTGTCTTCTTTGAGGTTGGCTTGTACTTCTGGGTTTTCAAAAGCTTGTGAGACAATAGCAATGTCTTGTTCATATTTAGCAACTTTTTCAGCATTAATCTTGCGTCGTTCGTCGAATTCAGCTGGGGGCTCTTCACCTTCATGTAATTGTTGCCAAAGTTCTTGAACAAAGTCAACCATATAACTGTCTTTGAAAAGATTGTAGTTCAATTCAAGGATACTTTGGCTGTCGTAGATTCCACGCTTGCTAAGGAAGGAAGCAATAGGGAAGATCAAATGACGATCTAAGAAAGGCATCAAAGTTTCGGTGAGATCATACTTTCTAGCGAGCTCCAAAGCCTTTTCAGACTGTTTGGTTGTTACTTCTTGTTGGGACATTATGTATTGTGAACAAAGCTGGTAGTCCTCTTGTGAAAATTTCTTTCAATCAAATATGGTACTGTAATCAGAGAGGCCTTTTGGTATGTTGAAATTAATGGAGGTGAAATTTTTTTTTTGGAAGGTGTAAAATGCCTGTAGGGATTCTGCGGGTAAGGATGAGCATGATGGATATTTCATACTCTTGGGTTAGGGTTAATCAGATCCAAAAAATCCATTATCTACAGTTGCAAAATCAAATCAAGCTGCAATTGGCATTGACTTTTTCTATGCCTGCCTTCATAGATCAATACTTAGTTGGTTCAATCTAATACTTTACCTTAATAGGGGCTTAATTGGCTTGACATAGACTCTATCAAAAGGTTGAAGTGTTTGTCATATGAGGAACTGTGTTTCTAAAAAGACCAACAATGCCTTTTGTGCTGTATGGGACTTATGACCTTTCATAATCAAAGCTCACTATTTGCTATTTTCAGGGCTCTGAATAGCATAAAAGTCATGGCCTAGTCATATTTCAAAGGCTACACACATCGCTGAGGCTTTACCATTACTAGACAAAGCTCATCTGATTGGGACAGCCTCATGTAGTTACAGAAGGCCGAACTGTTGCAATCTATGTAATGTAATAACTTGATATAGGGTCACACAAGTCAAAAAAATAAAAAAAAAACCACAACAATGATTTTTGAAATAAAACGTTTAGATGGTGATTCGGCCATCAATGAATTGATGGTATTTCTTATTTTTAATATTTATGTAGTATTCTTTATACCGAAAGTTGCCGTTGGGTGACGAATGGCTGGCTGCACTCGGGGAAAAAAAAGTAGGTTTATTGGCGCCTCGCCGCAGATAAATAAATCCATATTGGGATAATAGTCAATTTCTATATCAACCATCTTTATCTATCAGTATTTATTTTTATGATCTTTTTTTTTTCTCCTTTCTTCTTCCAGAACAATGAAATCACCACTATCATACTTTTGAATTCGCGCGCCATTAATTAATAATGTCATCATTAAAGCATGATAACACTAGTCGCAACAAACAGACTTTGCTCAGTGCTATTGAGTGTAAATATGCACCTCCATGGAAAGAGCCATATGTAATTGCTATTGCTGGATCTAGTGGTAGTGGTAAAACCTCTATTGCGCAAACAATCATCAACAGATTGAACGTAAGTATCTTGTAATTGATTTACTGAATAAAGAATCTCGGTCTAATATCATTATTAGGTTCCTTGGACAATTCTGCTTTCAATGGATAACTTTTACAAAAAACTTACACCAGAACTTCAAAAACTTGCATTTGAAAGTAAACATGATTTTGATTCTCCAAACGCATTTGATATGGATCTATTTGTAGAGACAGTACGAGATCTTAAAGCTGGGTATGTTTGTTTCTTGTTTTAAAGTTTATGCCAGTGCTAACTGCTATATAGGCGTAAGGTGAGCATCCCTAACTACTCATTTAAACACCATCAGAGAGAATCACATTGGACAACAATCTATGGAGCAAATATCATTATCATTGAAGGTTTATATTCACTTTACGATCCAAGAGTATTGGAACTGTGCGACTTGAAAATATTTGTAGACACAGCTTTAGATATATGTCTAGCACGCCGCTTAGCCCGAGACATCGTGTACAGAGGAAGAGACATAAATCTATCAGTTCTTCAATGGGAACGTTTCGTCAAGCCCAACTTTGAACAGTTTATCCGCCACACAATGTACAATGCCGATATCAGAATCCCAAGAGGTATTGACAACACAGTTGCTATCGACATGCTTGTCGGAAATATCCAGCGACAGCTTCAGGAAAAGTCAAAGAAACATCTCAAGTACCTCACCTCCTTGTCGGATAAAACAGATCCTTTACATCAAGGAAATTTGGACAGCCAAAAGTCTCGTTTGAACTCAGCCCAATCAGATATTTCAACAGGTTCCTTATTATCTTCAGATAACGAGACTTCTGCTTTGTTGATGGATTGCTGCGAGTTCCCCGAAAATATTTTCGTTCTTAAACAAACTCCTCAAGTCAAGGCCATGCACACAATACTGTTGGATATGATGTCGACATCACGCGAAGACTTTGTCTTTTTTTTTAACCGCATTTCAATGTTGTTGATTCAACGTGCTTTGGATGAGTTTGAATACAAACCAAAGAGCGTGCCAGTCACAACTCCTACCAACAAAGTCTATGAAAATAGCATTGAACTTGCTTCTATTCCAGTTGCTGTTGAGCTGATTAGGGGAGGAGAATGCTTTGAGTGGAGTTTGAAAAAAACTTTCCCCACAATTCCGATTGGCAAAGTTTTGATTCAATCTGATTCTCAAACTGGTGAGCCCCATTTGCATTCATTCAAACTGCCTCCTATTGTTGATCCTCGAGTCGAACCTGATGGATCCTTTCATAAGGGAGATTGTAAAGCTCAATCTCAGTCTAAGATTTTGTTGTGTGATGCTCAGCTTAATTCTGGCGCAGCAGCTACAATGTCTGTTGCTATTTTGATGGATCATGGTATTCTTGAAGAGAATATTATTGTCATTGCATATCTTGCCTCAGAAATTGCTTTAAGAAGGTTGCATACTGCCTTCCCCAAAGTTAAAATCATTGTTGGAATGGTAGACCTAAAGATTTATCCTAGATATATTGACAACGTGTATTTTGGAACAGCTTGATTTATAATTTCTTAATTATTTTATAAATTATTATATATTACTATTAAATTATCGTCCAATTATATAAATATCATAAAAAGTTCATAATTAGGTAATAAATATCACCTTCAATACTAAAACTAAAACAAAAACAAAAACCATCTTCTTCTTTCCAATATTCTTTTTTAGAATCCAATAGAATACATAATAAAGTATCCCAATGTGACGACAAGGATGTATGCAATAAAACTTGATGGAACACCTCTAGAGATGAATGTTCCAACGGTAAGGTAAGGTCTTCCAAGCTCGTCGACCATGCAAATAGCTGTAACGTTGGGGAAACCAGAGGTTGGAAGACCCATGGCACATGAACACAAAAAGGCAGCTCCCATGACAAGCAATCCTGGATGAGGGTCGTCCATTCTGGCACCGATCGATTGAATCAATGGTAAAATGATAAGAGCTGCAACAGTGTGAGAAACAAAAGTGGCTACAATCAAAATGATAAATCCAAACACAACCATAACACCAAAAGTCCCCATTCCAGCAATGATATAAGTCTCAATTCCATGAGCTACAGTGGCCAAAAGTCCCGATGTGGAAACAGCCTTACCAAGAGCAATGCCACCCATGGCAAGTGCAATAATGGTCCAAAGGAAATTGTTAAAATCATCTGAACTAAGAAGGCCAGTGCCGAAAAACAAAACAATAGGGATCAAGGCCAAAACACCCATTTCTCCTACGTATGGTTCCAATTGGTGAGACAAGCACCACAAGATAATGGTAACAACAGTGACAATAGAGATAAACCATTGCTTAGGCCCAAATTTGTCATTGAGCATTCTAATGGGAGCAGTGACGCGAACACCTTTATCTGGAGGACAGGTGATAATCAAAAAGACCCAGATTAAGAGATTAGACAAAATGGAAAGGGGAATTGAGACTGCAAACCATTGGCCCCAAGTTGGTGCAGGGTCCATGTTTTGTAAAGCAATGATATTTTGAGGAGATGCAATTGGAGAAGCCATACCACCAATGTTTGAGGCCAAGGCAATACCCAAAACTACAGCTTGACCAAAAATAGAGTTTGGAGGCAATGTTCTGAGAAGAGGTTGAGCGATCGAGTAACAGAGAACAGGGGCTGCAACGTTACTGATCCACATACTCAGAAATGTTGCAAGGAACATCAGTGTTAACAAAACAACGCGAGGGTTTGATCCAGCTCTGCTCAAGACAAAAGTAGCCAACATCTTAGCGATAGAGTACTTACTCAAGGCAGCAGCTAGTGTAAAACCACCAAGTAACAACATGATGACGGATGACCACATTTGAGAGAAAATAAACTGTGATGCAGCTGTTGCTTCGAGAGGTACACCGTCAGCATTGCAAGGAATTCTTAGGGTAATAACAAGAAAGGGTACTAATAACGAAGTAACAAAAAGTGGCATTGCTTCAGTGGCCCATAATATGGAAGCAGTAACCACAACAGCCAAACAGCGGTTTTGAGGGCCAGATTCCAAAACCTTTACGCTCAATAAAATGACAAAAATGATGGCTGTTATTGTGAGTTTGATTATCTGAGGGCTAAAGATATAAGAAGGAATGGAAAGCTTTCCTAAATGGTAATAAGTGACTGGTTTTTCGTGGGTATCTTCACCCAATAGTTTGACATCCTTGACTACTGGTGTGACATGAGCTTGTCTGCTCAGTTCCATCTGATCTCTCCATACAGTGTTTCTGTCAAAGACAACACGCTCTCGTAAAAAGGCATGAAGCTGTTCAGTTGCAGCAGCATGGTCGCCGTTTGTGACAAGGTCTGCGTAGATGGCTACAGCCTCCTTAATTCTTTCTTTGAGATGCTCTTCAGTGCCAACGCTAAAACAATAGGCTTTAGATAAGACTTGCTCCATGTATCTTGTCTTGAGTGAAGTGTTCATAATTTTGTCAAACTTCTTCAAAGCCTTGGAGAACCCAGTTCTATTCAAGTCCAAAAAGGATTTGAGGTTGGACAGTGAGACAAAAATGTTACTTGTGCGGATTCTCAATGTGACAAACTGGTCGTCAACAACAGAGAATGGTTCTGCTGCTGCACGGAAGGAGACGACTGACATGGAGCGCTTGCGGGGACTAGCTGACGAAGAGCGACGAGGGCCCCTGACGCCTGAAGATGTTCCAAAATCAGAGTTTGATCTGTGTCGAAGTTCAGAAGCATCAACACTATGATTGCGAGAGTGTCTGTACAGACGGACTGGGGACTGAGCGCGGGAGCCTTCTGCAGATCCTGAAAGTGAGTGTGTTGCAGAGTTGATTGACCCCACAGGAATATGGTTATTAGATAGCGAAGCAGTGGCAGCATTAAGTTGAGCAGATGATGGGGTTCTTTGGCTTCTTATAGAGCTTGCTCCATTAAAGTTTGTAGTGCTGGGATAGGCTGAAGGAGTGCGGCTTTGAGGCGGTGACATAACTTCACCTAAACGACTAACAGTATTTTGATTACTGGGGGTATTTTTTGATCTGGAGGCACTGGGTTCATAGTCATCATCTTCGTCATCAGAATCACTTAAATCTTTGCGATAAGAAGGTTTGAATAAACTACCACCACTTGCTCGACGCCCGCTTTGGAAGGAGTCATTGTAATTTTCACGTTCCTCGAGAAAAGCTTGGTGGTCGTCTATGAGCTTATCTAACTCACCATATAATTTTTCCTCAGTGTTTGTATAAAACGTGTCGACTTTTTTCAATTCGGCGTTGAGTTTGTTTTGAAATACATTTACAGGGTCAACATCGTGAGGGGATCCATACATAAGAGATGTTTGTTCTGTATCGTCAGTGCGTTGAAGAAGAGCAACTTTTTCCTTTTCAAGTTGGTAGATTCTGTAAAAACGAATAAAGGGTTAGATCAGGGCTTCAAACAAAGGTTTACAAAAGCAATAATAAAAATATACATACGTCTTCTTCATTCCAGCATAGTCAAGATAATGGGCTGTCCACTCTGGGACAGAGTTGTAGCGTAAAGAGTCGTCAAATCTCATTACTTTTTTGGTATGAGTGCTGCTTAAAGGTGTTTGGGCTGCAGATTGATTGGGAGTAGTAAAGGATAGATCTTGAAGAGGGATGTCTTGCTGGTGGTTGTGATCGTTCACAACAGATGAGAATAGAGAAGACAATTTGGTTGATTGATGATAAGTGTGATAAGTGTGATAAGGAAAAAAGGGAAAATAAAGAAAAAAAAAATTTTTTAAAAAAAAGTTTAGGATATATTTATATGCCTTTCTATTTGAGCTTTTTTAAGTAACAGATCTCCATGTGCTAGTGGTGGTTGGTTGCCTAAACTTTTTCGTGAAATATAGACTAACAATTAATAGTAGCAGTATCGAATACTTCAAAAAAACTTTTCAATTAAAGGTAATTTTGGTAAGTTTAAATTCAAAAAAACAATTATTTTAGGCAAATTCAAACGATCATTGGACGATTTTGGCAATATGGTTGATTTGGAAATAAATAGTGAATTTTTGGATCGATCAATTGCCAACACACACGGCTTTTTATCTTCTGATTAGGATAAAAGGAATTTAAAAATAGATGTAAAACAAACGTCTTTTTCACTTTAAGATTAAGATAGAATGAAAAGATTCTTTTTAACAGTGATTTCAGTTATTTGAAAAAGGGTTTAATTGAGGAGCAAAAGCAATATCGTCAAAGAAGAACGAAAAACGGGGGTAGCATTGAATCAAAATTAAAATCAATTGGAAAGCAATTGAAATTGAAGGGGAAAAAGCGCTTTCCTGGGCAAATCTTATCTTCCGGCGTAACATTTATACCTTTAGCGTAAATTTTAGAATTAGAAAAACCCTGGACTATACTGGCCTGTTGCATTTTCTTTATTTTTTTTTAATTTTTCTTTCACCTTCCTTGAGTCTCCATCTCTAATAAAAAGAAAAGTCCAAATTGTATAGAAAAAAAAAACATTCCAAGAGGCTTTTATAAATTAATTGCTCAATTATAAAAAGAGTTTCCTTTATCTTTTTCTTTTTACTATATCACCCAACAACCTATTTTTTGCATATAACCTTCAATTCCCTTTTGTTTTAAATTCTCAATCCAACATTCGTTTGGCTTATTTACAACTGTGGGCCTCTTATCATCAACCTTGTTTATCTTTTGATCTACTTAATAGCTAATATCATGACAGTCATTGTTGCATCCATGTATGTTATTTTTACTTAAACCACTGGTAATAAATTATCAAACCGATTAAATACTAACAAAAACATGATAGATTTTTACCCGTTACGGTCTCTTTTGACACAAATGGTGATCAAAATCTAGAAACCAAGCCTCTCCTATCAAATATAGGAGGAACCGTTCATGAAGACCACAAAATTCCTTCTCAATCTAAATGCACAGCTGAATATATTAAAGAAGATGAGGAAAGTATCAATGTTAGCTTTGCAGAATCATCAAAAGCTTACCTCAACAAAAAACCTCAAACCGACCCCATCACATCATCTGAACAAGTTATCCCAGATATTATTCAATCAATAAAGCAAAGCAAAGGCTCAGAGAAGCCTCTGGACCCTGGTCAAGAGTTTTTTTTGGGAGTTAAATCGAAAGAAGCCGCAAAACAAAAAGACAATGCCAAAATTCCCAAAGAACTCGGTAGAAACGGATTTAAATATGATGTAGGTTCTCAAAACGCAAATGCCTATGATGGTCTCAAAATGAATATATCAGACGATAATGATACCTTTCTGGATCCCAATGACCTTTCCAGTGCTCTTCAGCCTTGCTCCAGTAACGACTCTGCTGCCTCGTTAGACTTTACGTCAATGAGTACCGTATTAATTAGCAAAAACCCTAAAAATTCTGGAAACTTCACTCAACCACATTCTAGAACAAATACGCCTCCTCCTCAAGGTATTGTAGATCAAAGAAAGCCTGTCGAAAAAAACTATCCCTCTATGCGAATTGCCAACCCTGGGATGGGAAAAAGATCCAAGTCTTCCACTTCACTATTTTCCAAGCTTGAAAAAAATGCAACTGCTGTTGCTGCTATCACTCCTGATAACTCTAATGTACCCAATTCGTCTATAGACCCTCAGTCTACTGCTTCCTCTGCTACTGCCTCTGCAAACCTTAAACATAATCAAAACAACTTTTCTTCTACTGATTCTACTTCGGAGCATAACTCTCCTAATGCTACAAAAGAAGCGCCGTCAGCTTTTCAACCTAGTTATCCCAGCCGCACGCCTACCATGAATGGCTGTTTCCGCACACGTGCCAGAAGATCTAATACAATATATGAACAAAACACTTTAGATACCTGCCCTTACCAGTTCACACGACAATTAGCTGGAAACGGCGGTCTTAAAAATGCTGTAAAGCGAGCTATGGCCGAAGGTGATATTGACGAGGTTTTATGGGTAGGGTCTCCTGGGCTATCTCACTTTTCTTCTTTGGGAAGCTCTCGTTTGAATGAAATCACGCAACGCTTTAAGAGCGAACATAACTGTGTTCCTGTTTACGTAGATGAAACAACGTTTCTGGGTCATTATAATCATTACTGCAAGCAGATTTTATGGCCCACAATGCATTACCAAGTCCCTGATAATCCAAACTCCAAAGCATACCAAGATCACTCTTGGACACATTACCAAGCCTTCAACCAGGCTGTTGCTGATCAAATTGTCAGCGTTTACAAGGACGGTGACATTGTCTGGATCAATGACTATCATTTGCTATTAGTAGCTGGAATGGTTAGAGAAAAACTTCCAAATGCAAAGATTGGTGTATTCCTTCATATTGCTTTCCCTTCAAGTGAAGTTTTCAGAGTTCTGGCAGCTCGAAGACAGCTGTTGGAAGGAATGATTGCTGCTAATTGCATTGGTTTTCAAATTTCTGAGTACAGTCGACACTTTTTGCAAACATGTAATCGTATTTTAGCTGTTGACACAACTCCCAACGGCATTAGAATGGACAATCGATTTATTTCTGTTATTGTTGACCCGATTGGTATTGATCCTGTCAACTTGGAAAAGTCAATGAACTCTGGCGCAGTAAATCAATGGAGACGCATGATCTGGGAAAAATGGCCAGAGATCACATTGATTGTTTCTAGAGACAAGCTAGACAAAGTTCGTGGTATTAAAGAAAAGTTGTTGGCATATGAGCAATGCCTCAAGGATCGCCCCGAACTTGTTGGCAAGGTTGTTTTAATTCAGGTTTGCTTGATGAATCAGTCTGACAAGCGTTTGGAGTCTGATATAAATGTCATTGTTGACCGTATCAACAGTCTTAGATCAGATCTTTCTGTAGCCTCACCGTGTGTTTTCCTTCACCAAGACATTGACTTTAGTCAATATATTGCTCTTTTGATTGAAGCTGATGCTTTTGCTGTAACTTCTGTTCGAGAGGGTATGAACTTGACCTGTCATGAGTTTGTATTTTGCAATGAACGATTCGGACCTTTGATTCTTTCTGAATTCACAGGTGCTGCTTCTGACTTGGGTTCGGCTTCTCTACTTATTAATCCATGGGATCGTAAGGAAATGGCTGAAGCTTTTTACCAAGCCATTATAATGGATCCAGCAGAAAAGAAAGAAAGATGGAACATGCTTTATGAGCAAGTTGTGAACCACAACTGTCTTAAATGGGCCAATACATTTTTAAATGATGTCGAAGCTAGTTGGGCCGAAGAACAACGTAGGAAAGCGGTCAGTGCGCCATTGTTGGACATGGCCAAGTTTAGAGAAGATTATCAAAGCGTTGCCAAAAATCCAAATAAAAAGCGTATATTTTTTCTTGACTTGGACACTGCTAATCCTCTTCCTCTTCCCATGAAGCCCAATGCGCCTCACAAAAAGGGAATAATGTCAACTTCAACAACATCGATCAACAGCTCATTTTTCCCAACCCGTCCTTCGATCAGACGAACTAGCAGTACAGCTAGCTTGTTTGACACCTATGAAAAGGAGTCGATTTCGTCACCAACTAATTTTGATTTTGGATCTAGACCAAGCTCTTCTGCCATTTCTAGTGAAAATTCGTCTAGTAAGCCAAAGGGGTTGCCCGTTTCAAATGACTCTCAGTTTGGAAATCCTCTACGTAAGCTCAACTCTAATACCAGTAGTGGTTCAAGCCAGTTGAGTGTAAAGCCTGACCGCCCAATATCTAGCCAATCGAGTCAATCTATTTATTCTTCTACATCAGGTTTGGGCAACGAACAAGCATCTCAGAACAAGAATGCTGAGAGAAAGATCAAGGCCCAAACTTTCCAGTCGCCTCAAAGAAAGATTTCTGTTTTGTATGAGCTTGTCAGTGATCCTCAAAACATTGTCTATGTTGTAAGTAGCGATTCCAGGGCTTCTTTGGAAAGATTTTTCCGACGAGTAGCACACATTGGTTTAATTGCAAATGGAGGGTTGTATTTGAAAAAGCCACGTTCTTCTTTATCTGCCAAACCTTCTTCAGTTTCTATATCTAGAATGGAAGGAAGAGGAAACGCAGATCAAACCTCTAGTGATTACATCAAATCTAATGCATCTGTCAGCGAAGATGGTTGGATCTCGTTGATTGACTGGGAAAAGACTAATGAATGGAAAACAATGATTTTGTCATTACTGGATAACTTGGTACAAAGGGTCCAAGGTATTGTTGTTCATCAATACGACAGTAAGATTCTTTTAGATTTAAACGCATGTCCTGACTTGCACAACTTTGACAAGATTGCCAAGGATGCAAAGCGCAATGGAAAGGCTGATGCCGAAGCTGCTGAACCACTTTCTGAGGCCGATTCGTTGGTTGGTGATTTGATTAGTCATATCAATGATGTTTTCGAAGCCAATTATAATGTTCATGCTCGATACATTAGTGAAGACAATATGATTGAAATTTCTAGTGAGAATGCTGGTAAGCTTGGAGCTATTAAAAGGGCCTTTTATGATGAGTGTGCTACATTGGGTCCTAGCAATATTGAAATGGTTGTTGTTGCTGGTGCTGGAGAAGACGAGCGCAACAATTTAATCTTTGAATGGGTCAACAGTCTTAAGAAGGGATCAGGTCTTATGTCTTCAAGCGTTACTACAGTGACTGGGTCACCATTTGCTACTGCTACTAATCCTAGTGTTTCTATTCCTTCATCAAATGGAGACATTAGTTTGCAAAAGTCTGAATCTCTTTCTTCAGTTGCACGCTCTCCAAGTTACAAGAGCAGTGGTGCATATTCTAAGGGTGATCCCGAACCTCTTCCATTAAGCAAGTCTAGTAATCTTGTTCAAAATTCAGACAGGAGCTCATCTACAAGCAGTTTGCTTAGTAACCAATTAACTTCATCTCCATTGACAGTATTGCAAGAAAACAATGAAGGAGTTGTGCATACTCCAAAGGGCTCGAGTAATAATGCAAACAGTACCAATGGATATGAAGGTTCAGGGCTCAACTCGCAAATAGCATTTTCCCCTACAAGAGCTGCTATTGCCCGAAGATCTTCTTCTATCAGTACTGGGTCTGGACTTGTTCGTCATAACAGTATGGCAGCAGTCATCGCGGCACAACAAGGACAGCAAAGTTCATCAAAGTCTCCCACTCAAGGCAAGTCACCAAAGTTTGAAAACTCTTCTTCACCTTTGTTCAATGCTACTCCAAATCAGTCTTCTAGCACAGCTCCAGGATCAGTTTCTTCTACCTCTTCTTCTAGTTCATCAGGAGATGGTGTACAAGCCAAGGATAATAATAATAATAGTAATGAAGCTACAGGAACTTTAGGAACACCATTAGTGTTTTCTTCTTCATCGTCATCATCACCTTCATCAAATGTAGCCAATAATCAAGTACCTCCTCCTCCTCTTGAATTAAACCATTCTAGTGGGTATGAGCGAACTTATGGAATTGGAGGAACATTCCAACAAAAGGAAAGCAACAATAATAATAATAATAATGAATCCAATTTGGAAGATGGGTTTGGAATTTATCAGCAATCATTACAACAACAGCAACAACAACAACAAACAGGTACTGCCACCTCTGCATCATCAATCTCTCAAAGAGAAAACTCCATTTCTATTCCTGTTGAAATTAATTCTGTTTATTCTATATCTGTTGGTGAGACAGGAACATATGCTGAAAGCTCTACTGATGGTGTTAATGGGCTTTTGACATCACTTTTAAATGCCATAAGACAACCTAGTAGTTATGAAATTTCGTATACTACTAATACTAGTTCATAATAAATATTTATTTTTTTTAATTGTTTTATATATAATATGTGTATATAAACTAATAATTAATCCTACAGTTATCTTTAATTTTTAATATTATATAGATGGTTAGTCTTTCCTTTTGCTATTACTCATTTCAAGATTTTTACAATTCAAAAGCTCGACATTTTCGAAATCAACCACCATTAGTTTTTGCAACTCATTATTCCACAATATAATTTTTTGTTGCAGTCTCCCGATTTTGACACCGAGCCTGTTGATTCGTTTACACAAGATTTTCAGGCTACAATAATTTTGAGCAATTTGGTGGTCACTTGCCTGTTCTCCAGCAAATGACATTAATATCATTTCATAAATTGGTAAACGATATAATTTGATGAGTTTTGTTGTTTCAATAGAGTTGTAATATTTGCCGCAGTAATTACAACAACCATTATTGTTATTACCAGTAGAAACTAAATGGTCGTGCTCAGGATTACGAAAATCTAAATATCCAAGGTAGACTGGGATATCACGACCTTGAAGAGTTTCAAGCTTATTGTAGGCTGCAATTTCTTTAGTAAGTTTTGAGATTGTAGATAAAGTAGTTGCTTTTGCTACAAAAGTGTAGCCATAGGGGTATAAAGTTACTTTATAGATATATTCTGAATGAATGTTAGTATTACTATCATTTTCTTTATTCATTTTATCAAAAGGAAAAAGTTTTTGGAATCCTCCAATCCCCATTTCCATTTGCTTTTTGAATGCTTGAGTAAATGATGTTGCATCAAGACTATGTTTATCGTTATTTGGATTGTTATTATTATGTGGTGGTGTAGTCTGTTCATTTTGTTTTAATGGTTTATGACGCAAATAGTTTGGACATTTGGGATCCATTGGTTTTGAAAGTTTCAAACTGAGTAAACATTCTTGGGTACAATAGTCACCAAGTGGGGGTAAAAATCTATTATTAGAAGGTTGATGAAAAGTTGATTGTTGGACTTGAGAAGAAAGAGAAGGAAGAGGTTGTGGCTGCTGCTGAACAGTTGTAGGTAATGGTGGTAATATGTTTGAAGGATTATATGTTTGATGAGTTGTAGTAGTAGTAGTAGTAGTTGTAGTCGTGGTGGTTGTTTGAGTAAGAATCAGGTTAGCAAACTGAGCAGCTGTAGAATCAATAGGACATTGAACAGGTTTAGTTGGAATAGTACCATTATTGTTACTATTATTTTTATCACTCTCTTTCTTGACATTTTTTTCCTTTTCTTGTTGAGCCTTGGCCATTTCCTCTTCTTTCATCAACACGACATTTTCTTTCAACTTTGTAAGTTGTTGTTGAATATCTTTAAGAGTGTTTATACTTTCCTTAATTTCCTGTTCCAAATCATTTTTCCTTGTTTCATTTTCTTTACTTTTTTTATCAATAAGATCAATTAAAGAAGGATTATTCATTATGAAATGTTCTTGTTGATTATTACTATTGTTATTGTTATTATTCATTTCTTTATTCAAATTTTTAGTAGTCATTTTGAATTTTATTATTATTATATGAAAGAAGAAAAAAAAAAAAAGAAGAAAAAAAAATAAAATATAAAAAATTATTGCCTTTTCTAAATCCGTTTTTATTTTTATTGCTTGTTAAGAAATTAATTTTAACAAGGTTTTTTTTTTTTTTATTATAGATATTGACAAAAACGCCGTTCAGGGGTTTTTTTTTTTGTAATTATTGTTTAAAAGACTATACACTGTAAACCAACTACTAATAAATAATATATTATGAAAAAAAAGATGCCGTTTAATTATCAATTGAATGCCTCATTTCTTAATAATAAAATTAAATGTAAATACAATTCTTTTATTGGTCAAATCAAATCAAATCAATGACCAGTTATCAAATGTTGTATTTTCAATAATAGAAATCATTTTAATGTGTTACATTGAGTTTATTACATTATATATAATGTAATACAAATAAATATTTTTTGAGTGACTTTTTATATAGTATAGTTGCCATATATTTTTAAAATATGGTATGATGTGGGGTAAATAAAATTTTTATATTGACAATTTTTCAAACTAAACAGAACGGACAAACAGAGTGATGACGATAATAATACAATAATAAATAGATAAATAAATAAATGATCAATGATCAGATGCAATTGTCCAAGGTTCATCGACACTTGCTCTTCGTAAATGAGTGACTACTGGACTTGTTGGAGATGGAGGTGATGGTAATGATGATATACTATGATGTTGAGATTGATTATTTTTAGTATTATTAGATTTATTAGATGATGGTGATGATTGTGATGATGAACAATAATTACAATCTTCAGGAGGTGTAAATTTAATAGCTACACTATGTCTTCTGAAATGATGACGATTCATTTTATTAAAAGATTCTGTTGGAGATACTGGAGGAGAAGAAAAGGTAAAAGAAGGGAATTGGATTGGTAATGAAGATGATCTTGAAAGTTTTATATTATTGTTATTACTGTTGTGATTATTATTGTGATTATTTGATGAATGATCATGATTAAAGTCCTGAGAGGAATGATCGTATGAAATTGAAGATGATCGTGATGAACGTTGAGACGACATTTTGAATTGAATTGAATTGAATTGATAAAATGAAAATAAATAAATAGGGAATTTCAACTGATATTTATACTATAATAGATAAGATAAAAAAAAATAAATAAAATTTGATAGCAATGAAAAAAAAAAAAAATATTTCATTTCTTTTTATTCAAAAATGTCATGTCAATTTTGTCACTCTCGTGATTTTTTATCAAGGATATAAAACTTTATCATCTCCAATTGTTTCCATACTCATTTTATTTTCAATTTCCATTCTTTCAAGATCAATTGAACTCAATTTATACTTGGATGATGATGATTTTTTATTATTATTATTGATCTCATGATTACCAAGTTTAATCCTTTTATAGTCATGATCATGATCACCATTATCATCATCATCATCTGAATACCATAATGATTCAAATTCTGCAAATTTACCATTTCTTTGATAATCAACAAACCATAATTGTTCTCGTAACTTTTTCATACCATCTTTATCATCATTCATTTGTTTCATAGCTTCTTCTTTTGCTTTCATAAATTGTGACATTTTAGATTGTTGTTGTTGTTGTTGTTGCTTTTCTTCAGATAATGTTAATTCTTCTTTTAAATGTTTATTATTAGAATCATTGTTATTAGGTGATTGATTTTTGATTATTTTACCTAATGATAAATTATCATAATCTTGTAATGTATATTTAATACTTGATGATGTCCCATCTTGAGGTCTTGAAAATGCTACTACTGTTGTTAATGGTTTACCATTAGTAAAATTTAATCCATTCATTTGTCTTCTCTTGTGCTCATTAGTTTCATTCTGTTTTTGTTGTTCACCTTGTTTTTGATCTCCAATTGTATCAGGTCTACTGAACTTGGTTAGTATTATTACTAAGTAACAAAAAGAACAAAAGAACAAAAAAAAACTTACAAAGTGTTGATCCAATTCAAAACAGGCTTTGATTCTTCTTTATTTGTAATATATTGCTTGTCTAAAATCTCTCTTAATATTCCTTTAACTGATTTTAAATTCGTTGTTGAAATTGACTTTAATGATTTGTCTCCTCCATTATTAGATTCATATGATCCTATAACTTTTGATGAAATCGTAATAAGATCTTTTATAATCCATGAACTTAGATCTTCTAATGATTTTGTATTATTGTTATTATCTTCTGATTTTGACTTGTTTTGAAAATATGCATCTAATAACCCTTTCAACAAGTAAAAAAGCCGTAGTCGATAACTAGATGATTCATTATTATTAAGTTCTTCAAATATACATGAATATAAATCTTCATGTAAATTGGGCTCTTTTAAAAGAAATGATATGGCATTTGGAATTCTTGCTGAAGAATTCTTAAGCTCATGAAGTAATGAAACAAATTTTAACCTTGCTTCAAATGGATCCATTATTGTTTATTCAATATCAAGTAAAAAAAATACCATATTGAATATAGTTTTACGGTGGTTTTAACCTTTTGTAAAAATATGAAATTAATTATGTAATCATACCTCTCATGATGACTCATCACAAAATTTCACCTTTTTTGTATCTTTGCAAAAATTTTTATTGATTTTTTTTTTTTTTTCCTTTCCATTCCATCACATAGTTGCCACTTTCTTTTGAATTTTTTTATTTTTTTTCTACAAATAATTCAAATAAACCAACCAATCAACTAACAATTATTTGTTGATTTAATATAACAATGGCAAAAAATAAAGGAAAAGGAGGCAAGAATCGCCGTCGTGGAAAGAATGACAATGAAAGTTTTAAAAGAGAACTTGTCATTAAAGAAGAAGGTCAAGAATACGCCCAAGTCACAAAGATGCTCGGTAACGGCAGAATAGAAACATCTTGTTTTGACGGTGTCAAGCGTATCGGTCACATTCGCGGTAAGATGAGAAAGAAAGTCTGGATCAACCAAGGTGACATCATTCTTGTATCACTCCGTGAATTCCAAGACGAACAATGCGACGTTATTGTCAAGTACACTCCAGATGAAGCAAGAACTCTCAAGGCTCAAGGTGAACTCCCAGAATCTGCTCGTATCAATGAAGGTGATCCATACGGTCAAGGTTCAGATGAAGAATGCAATTTCGAATTCGATAATAATGACGATTCTGATGAAGAAGATGAAGAAGAAGGAAAGCTTGATATTGATGATATTTAAACTCTTTATTACATTCAAAACAAAACAGAAATTGCTGTGCAATGCTTCTTTCTCATTCAATCAATCAATCAATATTAGATTTCAATAATAATACATGTTGCATTTCATCTTAGACTTCGGGTTTTTTTTTGTTTTTTTTCTCTTTTGAAATCTTTTAATTATTAATGAAAAAAATACAAATGATTTGTGATGATTTTAAAATGATTTCAAAGATTATAAAAGGTTTTTTTTAATTTTTTTTTTATTTAATGACCATTCATATACGATAAATATATATATATTCTTTTTTTTAAAAAGAAAAAATTAATTGGTTGTTTTCAATTGATCTGTTTTTTTCAAATCTGGTGATATTCATTAGACATTATTTCAATGGTTGGTTTTTTTTTTTTAAAAAACTATTATTATATATACTCTATCATCATTACTACAAATACAATTTTATCATCATCATCTTTTTTTTTTTTTTTAATCAACTTCTTGAAGTGAACTATAATTAGTAGACTTTGTTATGCTTTGAGATCTTTGTCTTGCTTGAGTTTTTCCACCAGTGATTTGATCCGGAGCTACTGGAGCAAACATTAAATTACTTGCTAAAACTGGAGATGGGAATGTATTAGTACCTATTATCTCTGGAGTCTTTTGTGATCCTGATGTTGATGATAATGGGATAATATCTGCATCTAAAGAAGGAATTGGTACATTGACTCCTTGTGGTTGATTTTCTTCTTCTTCTTCTTGTTTTTCTTTTTGAATGTTTATATCATTCAAATTTCCTTCTATTGACATTCTTCTTGATATCGTACTCATTTCTATTGAATCTGAAGTCCTACTAACTACTGGAGAAAGTTGAGGTATTGTAGGATAAACTCCTGTCGATATACTACTACTCCTTATTCTAGTTCCAGTATTAATTGATGATGATGTAGTAGTAGTACTTCCAGGAGTCTTGTACAAATATGTATAATAATAATATTGAACACCAATCGACATATCAAGTGATGTTTGGATCAATGAACAGATAACAAATTGTGGTGCCAGTTTTTTCGGATCGGAAGTTCCAAAAAGAAAATACATGATTTTGGACAAATCCCCTACAATCCAGTTAAGCAACACAGATACTCGGAACCCTTGTACAGAGTGTCTCCGAGCGTTTGTAATCAACTGCGGTAGAGGTAAAATGGCTTCTAATGACAAGCCAATCATCCCCAATGAATGGACATATGTATGCGACCAGGTGCCCAAAAATAGATGCAGCACACACAGTACTAAAAAGAACTGGCCAAGGAACTTCCAATAATATGTTGCATCGTCCCATTGCCAAAACCCAAACGGTCTTGTTGAGTATGAAGAATGTGACCCTGACTGCAGCATCCTATTAAAGCTCTTGAAATGTCGTGTTGTATCTTGAAATCGATTCACTACTTGAACCTGGAAAAAAGTTGCAATCTTTTTCATAATCGGGGTATTTTTTGGCTGATAAAATCGGTTAGGTCTCCACTTGTCTTCATCATCTTCTTCTTTGACTGAATCTAATCTACTAGTACTTGGTTTGACGTTGTACACCATATCTGATCTGCTTCGTTTGTGTGACAGATGAATCATTTCATCATCAGGGTTCTTATCTAATATCGATCCTCTACTTGTCGACCCTGTTGTTGGAGGAGGTAGCACTCGGTACTGCAGTGAAAGCGACAGTAGCGTGACTTGAACTATGATGTTGATAATGGACTGGATAAGCAGACTTGTTTCAAACGGATTGCCGAAATAAAAAAATATTCGAATCATACTGGAAATAAGCATGATTGCAGTAATGTCTATACTAAACCCAGTACATGATTTCGATTTATACATTGACCAGATGGTATCTCCATAACTGCTTACCGGTGAAAGGGCCAAAATGGCACCAGCTATGGCTTTCCAAACCATTTGAATAATATAGAATTAAGGGGGTAAACAAGGATGGTGATATTTTGGTTGATAGATTTTTGGGTTGTATATTAAAAAGACAAATTTTCACAGTATATAGAAAATAAAAAAAAAAAAAAATAACTCTCTTTTACTGTATCTTACCCCAAAAAATAAATATATTTGTTACAAAAATGGTAGAGGAAAAATGTAATAATTAATATACAACTAATAAAAATACAGATATTGGAAATAATAATTTTTTTTTTTCAAACATCTATTCAGTCTTGGGCTTTGGTTGACTGGTAGTGCTGTAGGAATACATTCCTGCTCCTGAAAATACTAATATGGATCCAATGATCGTGCCCAGTGACAATGAGTTACCAAATAGGTAGATGGACAGAAGCAAAGACACAAACTTTCGCATGTTCAAGACAATTGACACCGTTAGTGCTGTAAAGTTGCCTGCCAGATTATTAACTCCTCTTACACAAAAGTACTGAGTAGCAGCATTTGCCAACAACAGTACTAATCTTCTAGGAATCGAAACGTGCTCAAGGAATGAGCCTATTGATTGGCCCATGACGGATCCGGGAGAAAGAATATGTTTTGATAATTGAATAGGTTCAGATCGGATCACCTGCGTAAATTGTCGAGCTATATCTTTGTAAAAAAAACAAAAAAATGGAAGACTCAAAGCGTGAGTATAAAAAAGACTTTCTTTCCAGTATTTGCCATAGTCGGCATAGATCTTTTCTGAAACCAAGCCTTGGATTGAGCTCAAAATGGCTGCGACAGCCAACATTCCTACCCCCAAAGCAAATTCCAATGGCGATTGTTGGTATTCTTTTTCAATTTCTTGTTCTAAAGAAGAAGAATTGCTCTTGTTGTTGTTGTTGTCTTTGTTACTATTACTTCCTGGACTACTGGCTAACGTCGCTATAATGACACCAGTAGTCAAAACAACTACTGATAGAATCTGTTGTAAACTGTACTTTTTGCCAACAAATAATCCAGCAATCATAGTCGTTACTGTTCCTCCTGATCTGAAAATAATATGTACTGGTACTGAGATTCTGTAGATCCAGACATAATTGTTGAGCATAGAGACTGAGAAAAACAGCAATACTGGACCTAACCATCTGTATAGGGGGATCTTCCTGTCTGCTAAATAGAATTTTTGAGGACCATTTGAAAAATTAAAAAAATGAATGTATCCTTCAATCGTTACAAATAGAAATTGGACTGCCGTTAGTAAATGGCCAGAGTCTGGTTGTTCGGAAACAATGGCTTCTAGGGTGAACACGTTTGAACAGCACCCGCCAAAGATCAAGGCCAGGATCACTGGCCATGGTGATAGCAGTACTGATGAAAATGCCGTCACATAACTACTGCGTCCATTCTTTTCTTGTTCCTTTTCAACAAGACTTTTAGCTGGTTTTTCCCTAACACTTTGCTGTAGTTGTTTTGTTGTCATTAGATATTTTGATTAGTATTAAGAACAAAAAATATAAGATTAAAAAGAAAAAGGGTCACCCTTTTATTTTAGTACTAAAAAAGAAAATTAAATTTTAAACCTTTTTTTTTTTTTTTTTGTTCCTCCCACCCACCACACACACACTATCATCTCATTATCTAAATTTATTAAACCCGGATTCTTTGTCAATGGCCAGCCAATTCCTTTCAAATGACTGGCAGTTCAGACAACCAAACGTCCTCTGGAGGCTTCCTTAGTGCTCTACGAGGTCCAGTGCTCGTCAGAAGCAACAGTACAAAATCAACAAAACAAAAGGTGAGATTATTGTTTAAATAAAAAAAACAATCATTTCTAAAACTAACTCAATTTTTGTAGCCTCGTAAACCTCCAACTCCAATGCCAAATATTGAAGACTTTTATTTTTCTAATATAATAGCTTTTGCAGCATCCGAAGAAACAAAGAACTTTCATGATTCAATAATAAACCTTGTTCACAACTACCGCACGGACCTCAGTTTAGAGCTTGAGGGAATCATCCAAACACAACAGAAAATTACAAAACAACTTGCCAAAGTCGACAAGCAAACACAAACAACGCTTGGAACAACACAGGCAAGAATATCGAAACTCCAATCCGATCTATATTCCATGCGCAATGTAAACAAACTAGCAGTGTCCACACAAAAGGCTTCAACTGCAATTGATAGAATCGTAGCAACTTTACAAGAGATTGATTTACTTTTGCCTCCACAAGATAGACTCAACTCACGAAAATCTCCGCACAAGAAACATTACCCAAAACTTCATCAGTATATGCAAGAACATCCATTAAACAAAAAGCAAGACAGCAATTCTAATTCTGTAGCAAAGGACAACTTGAATTCGCCGCTGTCTCCTTCTTCAACCAAACCATCTTCACATGATAATAATAGTATCAAAAGTACCAGCACTAGTCTGAAAGAAGAAGAGGCGCCTATTGAACTAGACAATAATCCTTCTATAACTTCTCAATCGGAGCAAGATGACCCATTGTCAACAAATCTCAGTCAGTCTTTACCTCCGACTTCAAAAAGCTCTCTTCCAATGGAAAGACTCCATACAAAAGCAAAATCACTAAACGAGCATACCTTTTTTACTTCTAATATACCTCAAGATGAAAACCAAAAAGAAGAAGAACCAGCTGAAGTGATAGTACCAACTTCTCCTCAAACCGTTTCATCAATTGCTCATTCTCAGGACTTGTTTTCTGTTCATAGTACATCTCCTTCATCAACATCATTGCTCCGGACTCCACCTCTGGCTGAAAACAAGACCAAGCAAACAACTAAAGAAAATGAACCCTCTAAGATTGTAAATAATCAAGATAATGGAAATACCCAAAACAAGGATTCGCCAGTCTCAGAGCTCACTGAAATTGACCCAATACCCAAACCTTCTTCTACACGCTCAAGTTTTAGTGAAATGGTTCCATTAGATGATAGTTTAGACGATCCTAACCTGGGAAACAAACAAGAGTCGCAATCGGAAGCTATTACAGACACTCCACCAATCAATTCCTCAAACGATCAAGATATAGAACAGCCTGTGGAAAGTCCAAAAATACTATCAACAGCTAGCTCCAAAAACAATCTCCTGGCTCCATACAAAGGCAAGATCAAAGAAAATTATTTTAAACAAAAAGATGAAGACTATTCCAAAGAATCCGACTTGGATATATCACGATCGCCGTCCCTCTTTCTTCAGTCTGACGAAATCTCGTCCCCAGATTTTAAAAATATCTTAGTCACCACTTCTAGTGATGAATCAATAAGTTTGATAACCAAGAATAAAACAATAGAAGAAACAATAGAAAGTACCAACACTGATACTGGTCGAAATCAAGATGAAGATAATGAATATGAGGATGAAAGTATTGATGAAGATCGCGATGATATGACTTCTCCATTCTACTTGCACCCAGTAAAGTCAAGGCCGACGCCAGCAGTTTTGGATCCTTCAGAAGTGATTTATGAGGGCGGTGGACATACATCGACATCTTTCCATATACCATCAGATGTTGCAGAAGAAATGGAAAAACTGACAATGTCTCAAGATACCAAAGATACTGAAAATAATGATGAGCAAAAAGACATTAAAGGCAAATCCAAGGTTTCTCCTAGTCAATTGATTACAATTAAAACAGAAATTGTTCCAAAGCTGCATGAAAGCCGCAGTTTACACGATCTTTCCAACACAAACGAGAATGAAAATGAGTCTGTGCATAGCGATGATGAAGAAGAAGAAGAAGGTGAATACCATTATTTCTATCCATCCAAAGTCGAAAACAACAAAGACTTGACAAGTACGTCACAAGTAATGTTGGCAAATATTGATATGATGGAAGAATTTTCAAATACTCCAGAACCGATATTAGTAAAGAAAGATGGAGATGATAACAATAACAATGGTGATGCACTGAGTGAGTCGGCTATCGCAATAGATCACGAAGAAGATGACGATCATGGATCTATTCGAACAGCAAACAGCAAATCTGCCAGACGAAACTCATTGTTTGATGTCTTTAAAAACCTTCGAGACGTTATTGAAAATTCAGAAGGTGCTGCTGCCGAAGGAGACCCTTTATCTTCCAGCCCAAACAATACCATAAGAAGAACGAAATCGAAATCTCGCATCAGTATGATTACTGATAGTTTTTTTGCACAGAAACCTTCTTCTTCTACATCAGATGAAAATGGCAACACAGACTCATTTTATAGATCAATAACTCCTCTTGGTGCCAGATCTCGTGTCGTCTCTTCCCAGTCTATAAAATCCACCACTTTAAGTGACATTTTTGGTAAATACGCGACGTCATCGCCTTCCAGCGAACATCACGATAACGATACCGAGTCTACTACATATTCTGAACGAAATGTCAGCACTCTAAGTGTTCCAAACACAAAACGCAGAAAATCTAGTCTGCTAGATGAATCTGGTCTAGGAACAACACTTTCGTCTCCTTCTTTAGTACTTTCCTCGTCATCGTCTTCAATCTCTGATGGGAAAAATAAACGGTCAAGTGAAGCCTTTAAATCGTTACAAAAATTTATCAGATAGTAGTAATAATAATACTAAATATAAATAAGCAATTTCTTTATATATATATATATTCTATACTCTTTATTTATTCAATACTTGTTGCATGTTTTTAATGAAATATTTTATGTTGTTTTCTAAATAATAGTTGGGTGGATTTTGTGGAATGAACTTAGTCAATTTTGGCTTTATACATTCTTTTTTTCTTGAACAAGCTAAATTCCAGTTGGATACTAAAAACCACCATTTTTAATGTTAATTAAAAAAAAAAAAAAAAACATTTGAAAAATTCATAAATTTATAGTACTATTACAATAAAATATATTTTTACTTCTATGAGTCTTTTATAAGATTAGAAATAAAAGTATATATTGAACTAAAAAGGTGTTACAAAGCTTCTTTTTTTTTTTTCTTATGATACTAAATAATTTGCCAGATGATACTAGAGAATTGATGATAACAGTTATTTGGAAAACACAGTAAAAAAAAAAAGGTAACATGTATTGAAAGGCAATGTATATATAGTTACTTGGAAAGTTGAGAAAAAATTGATTAAGAGCTGTTAAATACTTTTTTTTTGTAAATTGTTAACTATTAGTATGATTGCTAGAAATACGAATAAAAATAGCCCTTATATTTGCTGGATATATTTGTGCTATGAAGCTTTATATATTCTCACCAAAACTATTCTCAAGCTTTGAACTTGCTCGTAGAGGGGGTTTACTCAAGCTTGGGACGATCATATGTACTTTCCAGGCCTATTAAAACAAAAGTCTTTGGAAGGCATGTATTTGATTGAGTTGTTCCAGTTGAAAAAAAAGAAATATGAAAAAACATCTTATAAGCTATTTGATTTATGTAAAAACGGTTCACATACCGTATATGTAAGCATGAACGATAATTATAAAGTTTGAAGGTGGTGCTATTGATGACGTATCAGGGTTGTATATTTATGTATAAACCTGTCTAATTCATGGTATAGCTTTATTTATAAAAAGAAACGATTGAGTTTGATAATATTATAAAATGAAACCTTTTCAACAGTTTTTTTGTTAATAATTATATATATATATGTCCATTTATATAGTAATACATTTTTCAAAATATAACTATATCATTCAAGAAAAGCCAGCAAACTACAGCCATCAATATGGGACCCAAAGCAAAGAATCCTCATAAAAGACAAAAAACAACCTCAGATGAATCTACTGAACAAGAATCAGTAGAACCACTACTCAGCAAGATTGCAGAACTTCAAGAGGAAGTCAATGCTATCACTCAACTGGTATCAAAACAAAATAATCATAAGAATCATTCTGTTGCTACAAATGGAGAAGTCGCAGTGGTAAAAGAAAACCAAGACAACTCTTTAGCACTTTACCCCTATTTGTATTATAATCATTGTAGCCTTTTAGTCGATTATCAAGATACCATTAACTTTTATTCAGACCGAAAAACAGAACCCCAAAATCTTATTGAAACCTGTTTTAGCCCTCTAAAGATTGAAGAGTGGACAGAATGGAACCAAACTGTCGACCAAATCTGGAACAATGAATTGAAAACCTTGAACCAAAAAGGTTCAATATTTGTTGGGAGATCTCATATTGAATTTCTCGTAAGAGGTTTGCAAAAATTAAATTCCACAACAACACCTGCAGGTAAGAATAGTATTAAGCGCCTGGTATATCTCAAAGTGGAGTTCCCAGCTAGTGAGGTGGTGGAGCATGTCCAACTGGCTCTTGGGTTTGTTCGACACTATTATAAAGTGCCAAAACCGTTGAAAGAAGGAGTCAGTGAGTATTTAAAGGCCTTGGGGTTCCAGAAAAGGGTCATTGGCAACCCAGAACATTATAGCAAAACCTTTTTGTCTCATTTGAAAAACCAGTTTTTAACAGGCCAATGGACTGTCCCTGAACCTGACGGATGTTTTGCTACCGAAAACGAATTGCTTGTAGTATCAACATATGTCACAGAGTATCAAATGACAGAAAGTTCCTTTGAAAACTTCCAAATAGTTGCCAAAAGTTTGGGACCCAGAATGACAATTATGGATGCGTTCCTCAAGGGGAAAACTTCTGGACATGAGCATCATGTGTGGAACGATTTTTGCAAAATTGTCAAAATTGTCATTCAAATGTATAGCCATATGATCACATATGGTGCACACTATGGGTACGCAACTTCAGAGCGTGGCTACCTGTTTCTACATGTGACTAAATCAAATCTTCAAAAAGTGTATTATCATTATTTGAATAATACTATACTGCCCCCATCATTGGAGACATCAGAACTTGATATGGAAAATGATAATGGTCAATTAAAAGAAACGCCACTCATGGGGTTAATAACCATCTTACTGAAAGCATATGATGCTTCAAAAATTCGAAAAAAGCGTTGGAACCAGCTTAGACGAGTTTAGAAACTATACAATAGTGGTACAATTCTAAAAAAGAAATTCTAGTTACTCTTCTTAGAGAAAAAAAAAAAAAAAAAAAAGAAAATTATTTTATAGCTATAGTTATACTATCCAAATGAGTACATTGAACTGAGTTTCGTTCTATAATTTACAAAAAGCTTGCTATTTGTTTTCTAGTTAGTCTAATGGGTTTGGTAACTTTGACTGTATTTTGCCAAAGATCGAATTGCCTAAATACTTCAAAAAAAAAAAAAAAAAAAAAAAAAAAAATCGAGTATTTTTAACAAGGAAATAAAAAGCCTGTTTTAATGTTTGTTTTTCTGTGTCCAATAACAATAGAAAACCTTTTTGGAAGATATTAAAGTTTCAAAGCATTTATCAAATCTTCTAATGATGTGATCAAAGACAAAAAATGGTTAAGTGTTTGATGCAATAATTATAACTATTTTTTTATTCGATGTTGAATAATTATTTTATATAAAAAAGATGACTTTTCTTCATTATTTTTCTTCATTCTTCTTCATTCAACAAAGATCAAAATCTAAAAGTATCAATTTTCTGCAATCATGAGCACCAAATCGAGAACCCCCAGTAAAAAACAAAAAACAGGACCAAACACATATGCCTCATTAGAACCTGAGCAACCGTCTCTTGAAAATCAAATCGAAACCCTCAGGAAACAAATAGCTCTTTACAAACAACATATATCAAACACAGAATCAGAAATAAAACAGTCTCTGTTGGCATCTAAAGCTACAGAACCTGAACAATGTGACCGTGATTTGGATCCTCTATCAGCTTACCCTTATCTATATCACAGCACTTGCGGTTTTTTTGCAGACCCTTTTAAAACTAACAAGACATCGCAAAGCACAGTAACTCAAACCATTATCGATAACTGCTTTTGCCCACTAGAAATGGAAGAGTGGAAAGATTGGAGCCAAATGGTTGATCAAACATGGGAAAACGAACTGAAACGTTTAGAAAAAAAAGCTGGTGCAGTATTTCCTGCAAAATCCCATATCGACTTTTTATTTGAGGGCTTTAAAAATTCCAGTTTCAACGACTCGCCTTGTCAATATGCCATTAAACATTTAGTTTATAAAAAAGTAGAGCTCCCAGCTAGCGAAGTGGTGAAAAAAATTCACTTTAATTCTGTTGACTTTGGCCATAGCTATGATGTTCCAAAAAAGATCAGAGACAGCGTAGCAAAGGCTTACAAATTAGTCAATCTGGATACAAAATTGAAACCAGTAGAAAAGCTCGTTGAAAATCTAAAAGGTTTCCCATCTAGTCCAGTAGATGAGCACGTTTTGGAAACAAAATGGGGTATACCAGAACCTGGTGGATGCTTTACTACCCATAATAAAATGATTTTAGTTTCAACATATTGCTTAGAACATGAATTGACAAAATCCAAATTTGAAAACTTCAACACTGTTTGCAACATATTTAAATCAAGGAAAATACCAATTGGATTATTTTTCAGTCAGAGAAAAAAGCCTTTTAATGATGAACTTCTAGTTGACTTTTCTGATATCACCAACATTATTATACAGCTATATAGCCATATGTGCAAATATGGGGTACAATACGGATATGCAACATCTGGATGCGGGTTTCTCTTTTTACACGTACTAAAATCAGACCGTAGTAAACTGTACTATAGTTTTGTGAATGACATTAAAAGGCCTCCTTCATTAACTACACCGGAACTTGATATCGATAGTGATAACGGTCAACTAAAAACGTCACCATTAGTAGCCCTAATATCAGTTTTGTCAAGGGCATATGATGATTTGAAGTTGCTAGTTCCAAATCACAACTATTTAAGAGACTTAAAATTGGTATTTCAATGGAAATATGAATTAAATCCGCGAAACAGATTTCTCACTTATCACCAAGATGAAATCTGCAATGAATCTGATGTCACAGATAAAGAGCCAACCACAACTGAAGAAGAAGATGAAGAAGAGGAAGAAGAAGAGGAAGAAGAAAGAGAAAGTTCATTATTCTCCAATGAAATACACCCCTATTTACGAAGTCGAACACAAACTGATTCAACAACACTCTTGATAACCACAGGACCAAGTGATGATTCTGAAATTCAATTTTTGGAACCTCTTGAAGCCTATTGTACCCAGAGATGTTTGATTGGTCTCCACGACAAGAGTTACAAATTGGATGAAAAATGTCCCAACTATTTGCTACATAAAAGCCACAATGGGGGAAACGAAGAGCACCATCTTTACACCGCCAAAACAATAAAAGCTCTATTTCGAGAACAATTAGTCAAAGGTATTGGTGGCTTTAAAAAAGTTGAAGAAATGCATGGATCGACTTTTGAAATGTACAAAGTTACATTGTATCCAGTCGGATATACATTGCTGGCAAAGACGGCAAAGTTGACAAAGATATTTGAACTAAAGCTTGAGCATAAAGCATATAAAATACTGAGCTGTTACCAAGGCAATATGATACCTGTACATATTGGTTATCTTGATTTGCGAGATGAAACAGAATACAGCATCATGCTGAAATATTATAATGTCGGAATATTTGACATGATATTACTGGCATATGGAGGAGAGCCTTGTGAAACCACTATGGATCCTCAAAAAATTGACTTTTACAAGAGACTTTTTGAGCTTTCTGGTTTCAAGAAACTTGAGATTAGTCAAAAGGACATTCTTTGGAACAAGGAAATTGATGATTACATGATGATTAATTTTGATGAAGGGAAGTGTACGAAAAAAGTTATTGATTGGAGAACTAACCTACGGGTTTGATAAGTAGGCAAAATGGTCAATAATCTTTATTCATTGCAGTTTTAGGTAGCTGTATAGTATTAATATAACTTTCATTGAGTTTTTAAAGCATATAGGCCAAAAAATCTATCAAAAAAGTCTAGAGTAAGTTCCATGAGTAAGTTTGATATAATTGAGTAAAATAAAAAATCAGCCAAAAAGTAGTTTAATGTAAAAAAAAAAAAAAAAAAAAAAAAAAAAAAATCATCTAATAAAATACTTGGAATGATTGGTATTGTCTATCAAAGTACATATATAATCTCGTATTTGTCATTAAAAATTCAGTCATAATGTCATTCAATCATTAAAAAAACACCATGTGTTATCATGATATATTCACAGATGAGAGATCCTTTTCTAATGAAGTACTAGTCAAGCTTGTCTCTGTTTCTTGATTGTTTTGGCCATTTTGGAATTGATTAACAGAAGGTGACTCGGGACTATCATCAAACTGGGATATTAACTTCTGAACAATATCTTGAAAAATTGGGTATAACGAAGATTCTTTTGAATATTTTTCAACTAATGTATCATCAGATTTTTTTTCTTTTGTGGATATTTCGTTATTTCTCTCTTCATTGCCGTTATCATCATTGTTGTTATCTTGTTGTTGCTGTTCAATCATTAAAACAAACCTAGGATCTATTGGTACACTGCCTAGCATTTTCAAATCAAACTGTTTGGCTAAATTTAATCCACCGTCTTTGCCGAAGATGTAGTGCACATCTGTGCAATGCGGACACATAAAGCCAGACATGTTTTCTATAACGCCGAGAACATTGAACCCAACCTTACGGCAAAAGGAGAGCTCTTTACGGACGTCAGCTGTGGCGACACCTTGGGGGGTTGTTACCAACACTGCACCATCTCTAAATGGAGCACCATCCGCAGAAGCATGGTTGTTTGATACTGTACGCTGAAGAAGGCACTCTGCTATTGAAATGTGTTCGTCTGACGTCCCTGGAGGAGTATCAATAAGAAGATAATCGAGGTCTTTGGCCCATACCATTTCTGTGAGAAGTTGACGGATCATTGCTGTTTTCTTGGGTCCACGCCAGACAACGGCATCGCCTCTATTTTCAAGTAGAAAGCCTAAAGACATGACAGCAAGACTTCCTGTTTTTTTTTTAGGTGTGTTTGACGGCGATTCAATGCTTTCGTCTTTTAGCGATGATCCAGATGGGAGTTTGACGTAAACAGGAATCCAACCAGCCGTAGACTGGTGTACTTGACGGCCTTCTAAACCAAACATACGAGGTGCACTGGGACCAGTGAGATCGATGTCTAAAACGCCAACGTTGTAATTGTATTTTGCGACCAGCGTTAATGCAAGTTGAGTAGTAACTGAAGATTTTCCGACACCGCCCTTGCCCGAAAGGACAAGAACAACGTGCTTTACAGAGTCTAAAGAAGGTAATGAGTCCGGTATACTATTCATGATAGTTTATTATATGTTTATCAGATGTGGTGGTTGTAAGACTACATACATACATGTGAAAAAAAAAACAGAAAAGGAAAGAAGGAAAAAAAAAAAGCAATTTGTAATAATAATAATAATAATAAATTTTCAAATCAGGCTTGTTGTTGATTTGATTTCTAATAAAAAAAATATTTAGGTGGCAATTACGTAATCGATAAAAATACACTTGTATCCAACCTCCATTAACTTATCGTCAACATTTGAAATATTTACGCGTTAGGGGTGATAATATTAATCAAGACGCGACTCAAATTCAAAAAAAAATAATAAATTGAAAGATTACTAAATAAAACCCTTACAAATTAATAATAAAGTACAACAAAACACATAACCATAAAAAATGTATAAATAAAAAGAGCAAACAAAAAAAAAAATCTTCATAACATTTTTAAATTCTTTCACCACGAAGACGTCTAGCCAAAGCAATATCCTTCTTTTGGATTGTGACACGCTTAGCATGAATAGCGCACAAGTTGGTGTCTTCAAACAAGGAAACAAGGTAAGCTTCAACGGATTCTTGAAGGGCACCAATAGCAGAAGATTGGAAACGTAAGTCAGTCTTGAAATCTTGGGCAATTTCTCTAACCAATCTTTGGAAAGGAAGTCTTCTGATCAAAAGTTCGGTACTCTTTTGATATCTTCTGATTTCACGGAGAGCAACAGTACCTGGTTTATATCTGTGTGGCTTCTTGACACCACCACCAGAGCCAGATGGAGCAGACTTTCTGGCAGCCTTGGAGGCGAGTTGTTTTCTTGGGGCTTTGCCACCTGTAGAGGATCTAGCAGCTTGTTTAGTTCTAGCCATTGTTGTGTATGTATATATATAATATAAAAAGTTTGACGGTTGATTAACGTAAAGTGAAATAAAATGAATAGATAGAGAAGAATAAAAAAAAAAAAATTGAAAGATCTTAAGGGAATTGAAGGGTATTTATATAAATTTTACAAAATTAAACTGTTAGAACTTTAAAAAATTTCTTTTTGTAAAAAAGAAAGAAAAAATTACGGCACTTGATATTGGAGGTAACTACTACTACTACAACTATGACATTGTCTGAAGTGATGGGTGAGTTTGTATTGTCTTAATCAACATTGATCAAAATATTTCAAATTTGAAGCCATGTTCATGGACAGAAATCTAGATAAGATTACAGACTGTATTTTACTCGTTGATGGGTATATCAAGGACTGATGCGTGGGGTCGTGAGGCAGAAAATGATTGGCTGAGAATTAAAGTTTAAAATTGGCTTGCAGACTCTGATGTACAACCGTACCTGAATATTCGCGTGATTTAGGAGCAACGAGAGCCAATCATTTTGGGTATTACCTGAAAACGCTCTTGGGTGTATTTTTTTTGGTAAATAATCAGTCACTGTGTAAAATCAGGCACTATGGACATTGGGCGTAGTGTCCATGGCAATCTTAAGCAATCAAATTGTCTCACGCATTTCGCACTTTTTGCTCACATCCCCCCTCAAAAATATGGAAAACTAAAAAATTTCCATCAAAGTGCCAACCATTTTAATTTTTTTTTTGTTTTTGTTTTTGCTTTTCAAATTTCTATATAAACATCCCCATCGCCCCCGTTTTTCAAGTTTTTTTTTTTTTCTCTTTCTTCTTTCTATTATATCATTATCAAATCATATTTCACTCAACAACAACTTAACAGCACAAAGCTCTTTTTTGTTTTTTTTTACTTTAACAAAAACAAATCAACAACTCCCCCGTTTTTATAACACATTTAATAACTTAAACAACAAATAATCAACAATGTCTGGCCGTGGTAAAGGTGGTAAAGGTTTGGGAAAAGGTGGTGCTAAGCGTCACAGAAAGATTTTGCGTGATAACATTCAAGGTATCACCAAGCCTGCCATTAGACGTCTCGCCCGAAGAGGTGGTGTAAAGCGTATTTCTGGTCTTATCTACGAAGAAACTAGATCTGTTCTCAAGGTCTTTTTGGAAAACGTCATTCGTGATGCCGTCACTTATACTGAACACGCTAAGAGAAAGACTGTCACTTCTCTTGATGTTGTCTATGCCCTCAAGAGACAAGGCCGTACTCTTTATGGTTTCGGTGGTTAAACAATTTGTCTTACTTAATTAACTACTATTGAAACGCGAAAGAGGGGTTTTTTTACATTTTATCATATTTTTTCTGCTTATGATATTGTTTTTTGATACAGTTTTTTTTCATCTTTTATGATTTGGGAATTTTATATTTATTTTTATGATTTTTTTTGTCCGTTTATGTAATAATATATTTTAAAAAATTTAAAAAATCTTGTTTTTTATGCTATTTTTGTTTGCCACTATTATAGTTTTTGTCCATCATATGAGGGTCCTTTCTTGGTGATAGTTTAATGGTGGTTTTGTTTTGTTTCTGACACGCGTTATTATTATTATCACCCACCACGAACAAAGTAAATTTTTTATTAACTTTACTCGTGTTGTGCAAACCAACCACTATTACTACTATTACTACTATAGGCTTATTATGTATCATTGTACGCGTTTGATTGATTGATTAATAACTCATTCATCAATATTCATACCTTTTTTTTTTATTATTCATCTAGTAAGTAAACTTTATTAAGATTATTATTATAGATAAATGATTATCTTTGCTCTTATATCTTGCCTTTTCTGAGTCAATTTCATAGTGGCGATTGATGTTGATGTTACACATCTGATTGTGTAACATTATATATTACATTTTGGTATAATCATTATCTTCAAAAAAAAAAAAAATCTCTCTCATCTTGGAAACTTCACTCAACCTTCAACAACTTTTTAAAAAATTTCAAACTCATAAAATCAACAATCATGCCTTTAATTCTAAGTGATCAGTTACCGCCACCTCGCACTCATAGAAGAGTAGCTTACGATCCAGACAATTTTACCATTCCTAAAAAATCATTTGTTCAGATCGCCACTTCCAAAATTAAGCAGTCTTATGTCTCATTCAAATCTTATCGCTTCCTACGTATACCAAAGCTTAATTGGCTCATCATTTCCTTTTACATTGCATTTCTTGTGCGTTTAATGATTGTATTCAACACAATTTACATGAAAATGGCGCTGACGACAATGATTGTCTCTAATCTACTGCTTTATGGCCTCGCTGATACCTTAGCTCAATCGCTCACAATGTTTGTCAAGTTTAGGCCGCAGAGAGGTTCCCGTGCAGGTTTTAGGATTCCATTTGTATGGGAAAAGTCAAAATATTCAAGCAGTAATAGTAAATTAGTAACTGTAGACAATAATAACGATCAACACTCTATAACAGCTCGTCATCGTGGCCGGCGTATTGATGCTGATGACAATACCAGCGAAGAAGAAGACGATCTCGATTCAATAACTTCTCAGGATTTAGAAGAGCTTGGCCTTACTGACGATTCATTGAGACTAATTTCAACACCTTCAGAAAATAACAAAAACTTTTATGATAACAAAAAAAACGCATCAACGCTCAAAGAAGAAGATGACGATTCATCAAAGTTCAACTTCAGGCGCCTTTCATTATTCATGGTATGGGGATTTATTCAGGCATTTTTACAATACGGCTGGTATTCAATTCTCAACAACCTCTACAATGAAGACAATCTTTTCCTTGGCACGCTCAAACGAGTATTAACGGATCAACTTTGCTATTCTCCGTTTTCGCTAATGGCCTTTTTCGCATATACAACAGTTGTCATGGAGCATGGCAATAAGCAAGCCATTATTGCAAAATTAAATGATGCTTTTTTACAGACCTTGGTAGTCAACTATGCCGTCTGGCCAGCTGTCCAGTTTATCAACTTTTTATTGTTACCCAAATCTTTACAAGTACCTTTTGCTTCAACAGTTGGTATCTTTTGGAATGCTTATTTATCTTTAAAAAATGCATCTTAATTCTCTTAATGATTTTTTTTTTTAAACTCTTTTTCAATTGACTTTTTTTTTATTTGCATTGATAATGATTTTTTTTTTTTTTTTTTTTTCAATAGATCATGTATTTATAGACATTATTTTTTTTTTTTTTGTTAAAATTTCGAGATTTTATAAAATTTTTTCTTCTAATTGATAAGACTTGGTTTCATTATTTTTTGGATATAAGGCATTTAAGAAAGGTTTACTTGAAAGTAAAGACTGTTTGTTTCATTTTATATTTTCTCAAACCTTGTCTGTTCTTACAAAACCATATGTACTATACCTGTTAATCCATAATATATATTAAGGTATTATCGTCATTTATATGCAATCTTGTATACTTTGAAACAAGCAGTTGCACTTGGTCAAATTTAATAATTTAATATACTCAATCAAAACTTTTCAGAATTTATTACAAATTATCACTTACTAAATTAATCCTATAATACCTGACCCTGTCAAACCCATAGCTATCCACTCTCATGCCACTCCAAGTCGCATTGTATTAAATGTCACAACTGACCAAATATGTTTCTTGTTCATGTTCATTCCAAGCTGTGTTGAGGGCTTCACGATCTATTTTATTAAGCCACAGTCGATGTGTCTGGTGTTTGGCAGTTTGAAGATAGTAGGATGAGATTCATAAGTCATAGCCATACTACAGGTGTTATACTCGTATATAGATGGTGTTGGAAAATTAGATCAGTATTCCGTTCATTCATTTCATTTTGATGTACAACTACATATGTTATATGTTATATGCTATTCAACATAACAGTTTTATAATGATCTCAAGTGTTGACATAATAAACCCAGTTAAACTTCTTCTCACCTTTCATTACAACTCACCACTACTGGGATATGTTAGAGCGTGTCATCGTCAAAACTGACCATAAGATGGTCATTTTTTTCTTTGTTCCAAACTACATTGTTTCGAGTCACTTTATGAGGTATACTATGACCCCACAGTAGGCAACTGCTAAGAATTTCATAGAGGTCTGGTTTAACATTGTCGGCGAATTCTCCCATGTAGGCAAGTAGCAACATCTCCATTATTGGCAGATTATAACGTCTCAACATCAGACTGATATGCTCATCATCTCTAAAATCAATGTATCCAAGGCAACAGCCAGCACGTCTCAATTTTGAGGGAGTATCGATAGTAGTACTCAAATACCTCTTGTACTCCAGCTTGAGTTTGAACATGTCTTTGAGCTCTGTTGCTCTTGCTACAAGCGTGTAACCATCCGGGTATAATGTGACTTTGTACATGTTTCCAAAGATTCCATACTTGAGATCGATTTGCTCGAATCCACCAATCCCATCGTCAAGCTGCGTTTTGAAAAGATTAATGAACTCAGCCGGCTTTCGTGGACCGCTTGACATGTCTTTGGTATGAGTTTTGTGTAGTAAATAGTTGGGGCACTTTTTATCGAACAATTTTATACGGTCCCTTAAAAATCCGATACACTCCATTGTGCAATATTGGTCAAGCGGTTTCCGGAATCTAGATGACATGTTTTCATCTGTTGTGGGGCTAGTATGTGCATGTGCAGACCGGGGTTGTTCTTCAATTTCTGTATTTGAACCGGCTTCAGCTGTAATATTTATGTCATTGGCTGCTTCTGATTGCATGGGCTGGTCTGTGTCATCACAGTCACTGATTATTTTACTTTCATTTTCACAATTGTTTGTGTCTTCCGACCCTCTGATTACCTCTTCTTCACTTTGATGATCATTGTGAGCATTCTGTGATATCAACTCAGACTTATATTCAAACACCGTCTTCAACTGTCTCAAGCTGTCGTTGTGAGTAACTCCAAAATAAGGCTCTGTGTCTTCCAGAGCTTTCTTCAGAACCGTGATCATACCTACTACGGCTGACTTCTTCAACTCCCCATTGTCCACCGCCATATCAAGCTGCAACCCACTCGCCAAACCTGGCTGTATGTTGTTGTTGACATAATGATAATACACCTTGTGAGGCTGTGTATATGGCACATGCAGAAATATGAACCCACGCTCTGATGTCGCATATCCGTACTGACTTCCATACTTGACCATATGGCTGTAAGTTTGAACGATAGTACTGGTGATGTCACAGAAGTCATTCCAGACCGAAGTGTCATAGCTGTTGTTTTCACCACGGATATACACATCGACTACAGATTGATCAGACCCAATATCACCACAGACGGTGGTGAAGTTCTGATACTTATGTTTAGTCAGTTCGTGTTCTGGTAAATACATTGACACATTCAACACCTTATCGCGAGCTACAAAACATCCACCGGGTTCTGGTATCCCATATTCATCCATTTCTTCATATTTGTCATATATTCCCGCTGGTGAGCTTTTTGGATCATATCTCCGCTTAGTACGGTGCATCATGAGTCTCTTTTCCAAGCCTAGTACTTTGTAATCATCAGCCGCAGTGTCGCGGAACTTACCTGGTATATTGTATTGGTGCTCAATATGCACAGAGTTAACATTTGCCTTTTTAAACGCTTGTACAGCCGGAAACTCGACCGTTTGATACACCACACGCCTGGTGGTATCTTGACAAAACGGTGCTTCAGTATCAATCCGTTGTAACCCTTTGTAGGCGTACTGAATGTGAGATATTCCAGGAAAAATACGGCCTTGCTTGTTTAGCCGTTTCAAGTCGTCATTCCAAGTGTGCTCTACAATGTCATTCCATTGTGTCCACTCTTGAACTTCAAGCGGACAGAAACACTTGTCAATAAAAGGGTTCAGCCCGGACTGTTGGCTTGAGCGAGCATCAGTTTCTTCACTGTGCCCAATTAAAAAACGGTAGCGTGTATGACACAGATAATCGTAAAACGGTAGAGTATTAGAATGGGATTTTGTGTTGATATTTTGGTCACGTATGAGAGAGAGATATTCAGCTTTGGATTTTGTGTGAGACGCCTCTTGCTTGAGTATATCTAGCTGATTTTGGAGCATAGTGAAACGGCTTTGATTCAAGGATTCGTCTGGAACTGGTGTGATATGTTCATTGTCAGACTCAGTTGAAGTAGGTGATATTTTGTTTTTGGATCTGGTTATCATGATGTTATTTGTTCAAATGGAATAGAAAGCGGAACAATGTCGCGCTGGTAAAAGGGTGTAGTAGGTTTGACTTTCTTTACGAGATGACATGTTTTAGTGAGTTTGTTAGTCTTTTGGATCTTAGTCAAAGATTGTAAAAAATAGTATGTAGATGAGAGGAGGCTCATAGTTAGTACCAGAATCGAGACAGCAAAGTTATGCAATTATTTTATTAGGCAAGTACTAGATGCCATATTGCAGAATTGATTATCATACACTATGTGAAATACGGACAGGGATCTATAAAAGTTTGAAGCTTAGAAGGCTAAATCCGTTGGTATTATGTTCTGTTGGTATTGCATCCTAAAAGTTTGGCAAAATTCGATTCTTTAACATAGGCCAGGGTGACTGGCCTGCACCACGGTGACTAATAGCCACCCCTCAAAATTCACCATTTTCTCACCTATTCAAAAATTTATCAATTTAAAACTTGTGTATTTTTTCAACATTCATGATATCCAACGTCTGTAATAAACCTGAAATAATTGTATATAAGCTATACAATCCAATCACATATAAAAATCTCCAAATATGTCAAATCTAATCTCCTCATCTGTTGGGCCTGCCCCATCGAATCTATGCATTGATTGGTTGAAATTTTGTAATCTTGTTCTTAATGTACCCTGATTAACATTCAACCTTTTTGCAGCACCGTTTGTGGACATTTTGTCATATACTACTGCCTAGAAGGCAAGATTGATTGATTCTTCATTAACCATTGTATTATTATTGTTAATTTGACTATATGAAATATAATATATTGAGAAAGGGACAAAGATAAAAAAAAGTTGTAAACTGGTGAAGGAAAGATGAAAAAAGATAAATTTTGAGGGGTGGCTATTAGTCACCGTGGTGCAGGCCAGTCACCCTGGCCTATGCCTTTCGTTGGCTACTGTGACTTTTGTAGTTGCCTATATTATATCGATCACTATAACATCCAGCCTTTCTTATTGCTCTTTTTTTTTCTTGTTTGTAGTAACACAATGAATGTTCACATATACGTAGACTTTTATAATCTTTTATAGTTTTTTAATATTTTTTATTGCCATTGCACGGTCTGACGCGGCGCACTATCCAGTCAAACAATCTTACCATCATATGATAGTTTTTGGCACTAGTCTTTTCGACTTGTAGTAGCAGTTGACGTGCTATTTTCTATTTATAATTGCCACAAAACTTTGTAAGCAAATAAAATAGATAATCCCATTGATTGTATTGTCGTAATGGATCAAAAATATTTGTATTTCACAAAAAATACAAAAAGTTCCTTCAATGTTAAGAAGTCTGAATGTATAAAGTTTACTATGATCACCTTTTCACGTGATATTGAGGGCCTGTTTTGTCACACTAAAAAAAGAAGATTCTTTTCTAATTTCAGAATTTGAAAAAATTCCGGGCCTGTTTGGGAGCACCAAAAGAAAAAGATTCTCGTGAGAAAATAATTCTTTGTGTTCAGGAAAAATAGAAAATGTAAGAAAATAATATTTTCTCTACAAAAATGTCAATTTACTATGTGAGAATTTGGTTTTATGAACACATTTATAGAATCTTTTTCTCTTGAATTTTCTACTATTTTTGTCAGCCTCACATCACATGATTTTGTTACAAAGGTGTTCTACAAAAGTGACAAATTTATAGCAAAATCGGCCAATTTTTGAAGATTTTTTTCTTCATGGTAGACCATGAATAATTTCTGCAAAATCCCATAGTGCCATTTTTTGCCATTCTGTGAGATTCTCACAATTTTCTTTTTTTTTTGATTTTTGATGGTCACCCACCATTTGTATTACAACATATCAAACATTTGTTACATTTTTAAAATTTAATTTTGTATCTACACGTGATATTAATTCACTTTTAAGCCCAATCAAATTAAAGATTACGTAACTACTTGTATGTGTGATTATATATTTTTCTTATCATATTACGTAAAAACAACTATTTTCTGTAGAAAAAAGTATGAGAAAAATAATATTTTTCTACTTTTTTTTTCTTACAGTAGAAAATAATATTTTCTTTTGGTGTTCCCAAACAGGCCCTCCATAATAAAATATTCTGAATTTTTGTTGATGAATATTTTCTACTTTTACCATAAATTGGTAATATTTATGTAATCACCATACAATCTATTATGTAATTTATCAGGTGATTAGATACTATAACAAATTGATCTAACCTTTTCTAGATATTATTGATAAGAATCACATTACAATTGTGTAACAATTTGGATTTTTGTAATGTAACTTCCACTTCTATAGTGAAATGGTCGAGTGCCAACCAAAAAATTTGAGAAAAGCTACAATCCAAGAAAAAACTACTATGAGACTTTGCAGAAAAAAATCAAGTATAAATTGAAGAATTTTTTCTTAAAAAAATTGGACTAATTAGGCAATTTTGAATAAATATTATAGTGATGGTCATGTGGTATGCGGCTGATTAAATAAAACCTTAAAATAACACAAAAAAATCTCAAAATGGCCTTCTTAAAACCAAATTCTCACATAGTAAAGCCTTGTTTTTAGTAGAAAAAATTCCAAAAATAATATTTTCTATTTTTTTTAGAACACAAGGCCATTTTCTTTGGATTTTCTTCATTTTTTTAGTGGAACAGAACAGGCCCTGAATCTTTCCAAACTGTATAGAATATATCGTTGATTACATAACTATTTCATTGGGTAATTACATAATTTTCTTGACATCGTGTGTTAAGATATGCCTCAATAAAAAAGGAGAATTTTAGAAGGAGACATAGTTTTGGGGGAAATAATAGAGAATTCCTAAAAATCATATACAATCATAAGACAACTCTTCTGATTGGATTCTTCTGGATTTACGGACAGCCCACGCCTACCCAACTTGACACTCCGTGCTATTGACTAGAAGGTTTGCCGGATACTAAGTTTCACAGAACCCAATTCAAGCTTTAACAGGACTTTTGAGTAGTTTGAAATGTAGCATCGATACAAGCGTCCATTCTTGGTCCTAAGATTTACGAAATGAGTAATCTATGGCAGATCAAATGAGTAACTTATAGTAATAGATACTAGTTATAATCTTTCATTTGAACACTAGAAACGACTGAAACTAAGTTATGTATTGCCAGCTTGACAAATATGAAGTTTTCTTTAAAAGTTCTAAAAAGAAAGAAAAAATATAAATAAAAATAAATAAATAAATAGAAAAATTAAAAAATTAAAAACACAAATAAAATCTGGTATTAGTTTTAGATTCTCTTTTTAGAAAAACCTCTACTGTTGCTGTTTCAGAACAATCACTAAACGGTGATTACTGTTGAATTCAGTCAGTTGTAAATCTAACCACACAAAAGGCTCAATCCCCTACAGGTTTAGTTTGTGTAAACATAAGCCTAACCAGCAAATGCAAGTGTCAAAAACAAAAAAAAATGTTATGTCGGATGCTGGCCAGCTTGCAGAAACATTTAAAACGCCAAGTTTGAAGCTAGAGGGTGTGTGCGTTTACAAGGCTCATAAGTGATGAAAGTAAAATATTCAATATTCTGTTTTATTGGGACTTTTAACCGACTTCTTGATTGATTGAATTATTTGTAGCCAGCTTTTACTATTTTTATGCTTCCGTATATATTGTCGTGTACTTTTAGAACTATTCAGACAAAACAATCGATGTATCAATACATCGGTGATCAGCCGTGTGTCCATCCCATTTCAGAATGTCTTCTTTTTTTTTTTTTTTTTAACTTCATTCCAAAATAGAAAAATTACTCAGTATAGCGACCGCTTTTTTGTGTATTCAAAACAAAATGGCTACATCATATTGTTATATTTTACATGGTATATGATCACGCCTACTTGTTTGATGTCTTTTTTTGAAACCAAGCGTTGCTGGCTATATATATTATCTACATTTGCTGGTAACAAATTCTTCCAGTATTGAACATATTGAACAGGGTTTGATGTTTTATATGCTTTATAATATCCCTATATAATACTATACTATATTATTATTATTATTGGCTGAAAGCACAGACACAAATGTGGTTTCATCTTAGAATTCATTATAATTATTATATTTTCATCTGTTTACTTACAGTGGTGGTTTTAAAATCATAACAATTAAACAAAAACCAAATCAAATGAAACAAAAAAGGGATACAATCAACTATTTCTTAATCAAAAGTATGTTTGTATAAATAAATATATATATAGTCGTTTTTTTTTTTCATTTTTCATTTTTCACTTTTCATCTCCAAAGCAAATATCTAATTTAATTGATATTTTTTAATTGCTCATCAAGCCATCACACCTCATATCAACCAACTCCTACCTTTTATCACTCTTTTTTGTCTCAATTCAACTTCACAACTTCATTCCCAGTCAATTCTTTCAAAAACTCATCAAGCCATCACACCTCATATCAACCAACTCCTACCCTTTATCACTCTTTTTTGTCTCAATTCAACTTCAATCCCAGTTTTAATCACTTTCAAAAACTCATCAAGTCATCACACCTTATTGCGATCAAGCCCTACTATTCCAGCACCAGTTATATCCGCCCTCCACTAACCGCCATTCACATTGTTTCTCCTCGAATATTCAAAGCAAAATGTCACCAGAAACACAATCAGACAACAATTCTTTTAAAGGCAATCCTGATATCTCTAGCTCCAGAGATTCAAGTTCTGGATTTGTCGGAAATACTCCAACTAATAACGAAAATCATCTTTGCCCTCATGACTTAAAAAATTGGACCACTATCATTGCCGAATTGAAACCTGATAGAAAAGAGCTCTTGGCAAACTTCCCCGAAACATTTTCAGATATGTTTAACGAAATGTTTTTAACATTGAAACTTCATCCTTTATGCTCCCCTGGATCTGAAGATACTACTAACGTTATAGATTTTATACGTACCGGATATCCTGTTGGTAAAATCATATCCAGTATCTTGCAAACTGAAGATAAGAAAGTTAATTTTGACTTCATGGTACCTCAAGATGCTAATAATAACGCCCGTGACAGAACAAACGCTACTCGACTTTCTGACTCTTTGAAGAATTCGATCAATCAATCGCGTCCAGATGGTTGTTATGTTGCTGATAAAACAAAATTGCTTTTTCCAGTGGAATTCAAATCTTCCAACAAGCTCACCAAGCAAAACCTTGAAGACTTTAAGGGTTACTGTAAATATCTGTCTGATAACAGTGCAAATCCAATTCAAGAGTTTGTTTTTGCACAAACTGACAAAGAGGAACTTTACTACAACGCCACACCAATTCCAGAAAAGTTTATGGCGATGAAAAATGGATTCATGGCTGTTATGGAGCCCCTTATACAAGAATACCATTACATGGTCAAGTATCAAAAGGAATACGGCTATGTTGGATCTGGTTTGGATTTTTATATTGCTTTGAATTTGTCACTTGAAAAACCCACAATATTACGCTATAATATTGTTTCTTATGAATTCGAGGATATAACTCTTAAAGATTTGGAACTGGAACGTCATTATCTTTATCCCTTTTTACTCCTGGTTTTGCAAAGCTATGAAGATGCGGAATCTTCAGCAGAATCCTCAGCAGCACATTCTAGTATGCACGATATACAAGTTGTCTCCGAGTACAGAAAAACCTTGTCAAAAAATAAACAAGCAGCTGAAACCAATAACTGAAGGTTTTCAATGTTCCATACAATGAAGATAAAGTGGTAAATAGTTACTGGCAGCCCATACTTTCGAATGAAGATAGGTTTGAAACAATGGTATTTATAACAATATATAGTAATAAATATATATATATATATATAACATATAAAATATAAAATATAAAATATAAAATATAAAATATAAAATATAAAATATAGTAATATAAAGGATAAAGGCCTGTTTTCTTGCAGGAAAAATGATAGAATATTTTCTAAAATGAGAATTTCCTCATAAAATAATTTCCAATTATTGGAGCAAATTTTTCCCATAGTAATCCCATCGTAAAATCGGGTTTTCTATAGAAAAAGTTGTTTTTTTACTTTTACAAGAACACACGCCCTATTTTCTTTGCATTTTCTACAATTTTTGTGCAAGAGAACGGAGCCCATATCTAAAATTACAATAAAATGAGAATAAAAATAAAATAATGAGGTGACCTCGTGGCTAGTTGTATGGTCCATCACATTTTAACGGCTTACAAAAACTTCGCCTTATCAAAGTTTATATAAGTCTCCCTGTTATAAGAGTATGATAGAACATCGTTTTTGGTCAACTGTTCGAGTTTAATCCCCATTCTCTCAAAATCTTGGTTTACAACTCTGAGTTCATGATAAGATTTAGGAAAATTTTTAACTGCTTCTCCGCCGTATGCCATTAATACCATCTCATACATTGGAGCTATGTAAACATTCTCCATAACACTAATCCCGAACTCATCTTGAAAATTGATATATCCAAGATAAACTGGAACTTTAAAGCCTTGAAAACGGCTCATTCTGGTGTATGCCCTGTGTTCAAATCGAAGCTTAGCACTATGTTTTGACCATGCCGCCTTAACTACAAATGTGTATCCAAAAGGATACAGTGTAGCTTTATACAACTGTGATATCGAGCCGCACTTGCCCTCAAGCTTCGAAAACCCTCCTAGCCCATTTTCTAGTTGCTTTTTGAACAGCCTGCTAATTTGATGTAACTTTAATGGATGGTACTTTTGATCTTTGCTAAAGCTTAGATGCAAAGAATAGTTTGGGCAACTTTTGCTCAGAGGCAATCTCTCTCTCAGAGAACATAAACATGCCATGGTACAGTAATTAGCAAGTGGGGTGTGGAAACTAGCAAAAAATGCAGATCTGTGTTCAAGTACACCCATTGAAGATGGTTCTACAATGATTTGTACGTCAGTGGTGGACGCGGAAGTGTGCTGCTCAACAATGTTGACTTCATCTTCATCATCGGATATTGAAACTTGGTTGGGGGTGGAGGTGAAAGATTCAATATTCAGCTCGACAGCTTGATGATCTGTATTTTGAGTTTGCGGTGCAGACTGAATTTTGCGTTCAAACACCGTTTTCAATTGTTTCAAGCAGTCGTTGTGAGTAACTCCAAAATAAGGCTCTGTGTCTTCCAGAGCTTTCTTCAGAACCGTGATCATACCCACCACGGCTGACTTCTTCAACTCCGCATTGTCCGCCTCCATATCAAGCTGCAACTCACTCGCCAAACCTGGCTGTATGTTGTTGTTGACATAATGATAATACACCTTGTGAGGTTGTGTATATGGCACATGCAGAAATATGAACCCACGCTCTGATGTCGTATATCCGTACTGACTTCCATACTTGACCATATGGCTGTAAGTTTGAATGATAGTACTGGTGATGTCACAAAAGTCAATCCAGACCGAAGTGTCATAGCTGTTGTTTTCACCACGGATATACACATCGATTATAGATTGATCAGACCCAATATCACCACAGACGGTGGTGAAGTTCTGATACTTGTATTCAGTCAGTTTACGTTCTGGAAAGTATGTCGACACAACTAACACTGTGTTTTGGTTGAAAACCATGCCTCCCGGTTCTGGTACACCGTGTGTACACTTGGAGCCAGAATGAAGATCAGAAGCAAACGACAAGCCATTTTCATGACTTTCGTGGATCCTTGTATCTTGTGTAGTTATCAATGGCTGACGCAAGTTGATGCTCTTATATTTTGCTATGGCCTTTTTTTTGAACTTATATGGAACTTCATAATCATGTTCTATCTTGGTCTGGTTGATATATAAAGATTTCACCACTTCGATGGCTGGCTGTTCAACTTTAATATACACCAAGCGCCTAACGCTGTCTTTGCACAATGAAGCGTCATTATTAGCCCATTTCAATCCTTTGTATGTGTATTGAATATGCGACTGCCCTCTAAATATGGAACCTTGATTGTTTAGCAGTTTCAGTTGATGACTCCATACTTCATTCACAATATCATCCCATTCTTTCCATTCTACAGCATCAAGTGGGCAAAAACAGTTTAATATGCAAGTTTCAGTCTGAGGATCTTGACTTGGTAAATCATCATTATGCTGATTATATTCAAGTAAAAGGCCATAATGTACATGGTACAAATGAGAGTACAATGGCAAGTAATCAGAGGCAGTTTGATCAACTGATGGATTATCTGGTGCAAAATGGGGTCTTGGTTCGTTACTGTCGAAATTTGAGAGTAGTTGACTGGAACTGGCTCTTTGATCAAGGTTATTTGAGACTTGGTTTTCATCAGGCGATTCATCAACTGATGTGTTTGATGTGATTGAAAGGCCTAAATCAGATGCTTGTTTTATCTGACGGTGCTGTGATCTGGTTTTCATAGTCGTATGCAGTGACAGATGGTTTGATAGTATGTTGTTTGTACAACTATAATTGATGATGTAGTAGAATGTGAGTGAAAACGTTCCATGATCAAACAAAGCGAAATAAAATTAATATTGAATCACTTGATGGTCTTTTTATTTTATTTTTATTTTTATTTCATTTTTTTTTTCTTAATTGGCATTGTACAATACCAAGCTGAGTGTCTCTGTTCATCAGTGTTATGCATAGTCTTTCGGAACGATTTTAGCATCTACAGAATTATCAAACCTTATGGCTTGTAAAGTTGGTAAGAAAAACTAAAAACATAATAAAGTAATGCCAATTTGGCTGGTGTTTGGAAGCTTGAAGATATTATGGTAAGATTCATAAGTTCTGTTGCAATTAGAGGCTTCATATCTAGTCAAAAAGGTGTGACATTTACAATTTTTGATGAAGTCAATTGCAATAATTATGTTAATCGTTCTAATCATATTAGACTTGTCAACCGTATTATGTTAACTGTGATAATCATGTTAATCACACTAAATAAGTCGAAACAAGACATGTGCTCGACAACGCTATTCCATTGTGTCCACTCTTGAACTTCAAGTGGACAGAAACACTTGTCAATAAAAGGGTTCAGCCCGGACTGTTGGCTTGAGCGAGCATCAGTTTCTTCACTGTGCCCAATTAAAAAACGGTAGCGTGTATGACACAGATAATCGTAAAACGGTAGAGCATTAGAATGGGATTTTGTGTTGATATTTTGGTCACGTATGAGAGAGAGAAATTCAGTTATGGATTTTGCGTGAGAAGCATCTTGCTTGAGTACATCCAGCTGATGTTGAAGCGTAGTGAAACGGCTTTGATTCAAGGATTCGTCTGGAACTGGTGTGATATGTTCATTGTCAGACTCAGTTGAAGTAGGTGATATTTTGTTTTTGGATCTGGTTATCATGATGTTATTTGTTCAAATGGAATGGAAAGTGGAACAATATTACACTGGTAAAAGTGTGTTATAAATCACTCGGTTTGAGTTTCTTGATGTGATAGCATGTTGTAGTCAGTCTGTTAGTCATTTGGATCTTAGTCAAAGATTGTAAAAAATAGTATGTAGATGAGAGGAGGCTCATAGTTAGTACCAGAATCGAGACAGCAAAGTTATGCAATTATTTGATTAGGCAAGTACTAGATGTCATATTGCAGAATTGATTATCATACACTATGTAAAATAGGGATATAGATCTATGAAAGTTTGAAGCTTAGAAGGCTAAATCAGTTGGCATTATGGTCTATTGGTATTTCATTTCAAAGCCATTTCATATATATACCTCAATATGAAATATCACTGGTTGATTAAAAGGTTCATCAAATAACTAAATAATGTAACCCTAATCATATCAAGGTCACTCGGCGGATGATAGTTCATTAACTAGGTAGGGTAACAGCTCTCAAGCATCAATTTTCAAAGGAAAAACAAAAAAAGCTCCATCTAAAATTTTCATTCTCCAATCATTAGACTATTAATAATAATAATAATAATAATAATGGCAGAAGAGTCAATAACTAAAAAAATGAAATTGAACAATTTGAAAATTGGGACTCATTCAGGCAGCTTTCATGCCGACGAAAGTCTTGCTGTTTATATGCTTCGCTTGTTGCCAAAGTTCAAAGATGCACAAGTTATTCGAAGCCGTGACAATGACGTTTTGGAACAATGCAATATAATTGTCGATGTTACTGGAAAGTACGACGGTGTCAAACATTTTGACCATCACCAACGTGAGTTCAAGGACACATTTGATAATGATAAGTTTAAAACTCGCTTGTCTTCAGCTGGTCTTGTATACAAACACTTTGGAAAAGAAATTATTTCTACTATTCTGGGAGAACGCGATATTGAATCTCCAGTTGTTTCGGCTAGCTATCAGCGTGTATATACTCATTTCATCGAGGCCATTGATGCTAATGATAACGGAATTAACGAGTATGATCCCGCAGTTATTGATGCTGTAAACAAGGACAGTACAAACGAATACATCTTGAAACCTAGATTTATTAATCATACTATCAGTTTACCAAGCGTAGTTTCCCGCTTGAACCCTCTACAGGACGAATTGACTCCAATAGACAACGACAGAGAAAAGGTTAATAAGTTATATGACGAAAAGTTTCATAAGGCTTCTAATTTCATGGGAGAAGCCTTTGTTGGCATGGTTATGTCGATCGGCAAGGACTGGTTTCCAGCTAAGCAGATTGTTTTAGAGGCGTACCAGAATAGACCCAAGGAAACTCCTCAGATTCTGATTATCGACGGATATACTCCATGGAAGTCTCATTTATATGACTTGGAAGAGGAACTGGGGGTTGCAGATGAAGAAAAGGTCCTTTATGTTTTGTTCCCAAGTCAAGATAGTTGGAGAGTTGCTGCTGTTTCTATTTCACCATCTTCATTTGTTTCCCGTAAGGCTCTTCCGGAATCCTGGAGAGGGTTCCGTGATGAGGAATTGTCCAAGATATCTGGTATTGACGGGTGTGTATTTGTTCATGCTAGTGGCTTTATTGGTGGTAATAAGACCAAGGAAGGAGCTCTTGCAATGGCTACCAAAGCAGTATCCATGTAAATAACAATGATTTTTGTTTTATAAAATTGGGTTTAAATATTTATTGTTATTATTATTATCATTATTATTATCATTATTACTATTGGGCTGAATATTTACATATATATATATATATATATATAGATAGAATATGATTTACTATACTATCAAATCGAATGACATGTAGTGTGACATTGAGGGGACTATGGGAAAATGCAGCCCAGAGTTTGTATCCCGCCAAAAAAGAAACCCCACTTTTATTACATTTTCTCTCCCACAGCAGCAGCAGCAGCAGCAGAGGCAGACGAGTTTAAACAGGTTTTGTTACTATAGTATTATAGTATGTGATATTTTTTATACTACACCAACTATAAATATCAGCCATTGTCCCTATATTTCTTTTGTTGTTAAAAACCTTCTCTTTTTCATTCATCTCCATCATTGGCCCAATTTCTATTCATTCAAACCCCTTTCTTTATACAACTATTCTTCTCTCTGTCTATTATTAAGCCACTTCCCCTCCCTCATCCCCATACAATGAGCTTCAAAGCCCCTTCTATTACTATTGCTCTTAGTTCTGTCTTTAAAAGGTCAGCCAACAAACATATCCAAACTGCTTCTTTTTCTACCAGTCTAAGACTCAACAATGAAAAGCCAAAAATCAGACGTCTCCCATCTTTTGCCCAAATTCAAGCCGTCCAGTTAGATCAATATATTGAAGAAATCAGTAAGTTGTAGTCGGGGTTTGTTTTTATCAATCCAAGGTTTTATTTCAATTGAAAACAAATTACTAAAACATTATTTATAGGAAAAAACTCTTCATTTGCCCAACTACATGATGATAGTGCCCAAACTGAACATGAATTCGATGGCAAAAATAATACCAAAGTTTCTCGTTTAGTCAAGTCCTTCTTGTATGGCTCGCCACAAACCAAACAAGAAGTGAAGGAGCAATTGGAAACAAGCTTTTCTCGTGCATTGATGCGTGGAAAGTATGTCCACGAAATCGTCACCCATAGGGTTGTTCCAGGAAAGGCTCCAGAGTACTTGGAGCTTATTTCTGAAATGTACCCCAAAATAGCTGCGGATCCTGCCAACGAAGTAAGATTAGTTGGTAGCTGGAGAACAATGATTGGAGACATGGACACATACATTCATATTTGGGAGTACAAAGGATACCCAGGATTTCATCACAGTCAAAACGTCATTCATGAAAACGAAGAATATCTACAGCATCTTGCTCAAATCCGTCCTCTTTTGCGATCACGAGAATCCGACTTGATGCAAGAATTCGATTTTTGGGGCGGCACTGCTAAACCTCACAATTATGGTGGAATCTTTGAACTCAGAACTTACGACTTGCACTCGGGCAAATTGTTGGAGTGGGAACAACACTGGCGCAAAGGTTTAGAGTACCGTAAACAGGTCATGGAGCCGGTCGGTGCTTGGTTTACACACTTGGGAAGATTGAATAGAGTTCATCACATTTGGCAATTTGCTGATTTGGAACATCGCAAGATCAGTAGACAAAAAAGTTGGGAGATTCCAGGATGGGCCGATACTGTTCACGAAACTGTCAAGCTTATTGATAAGATGGAGTCACATATTTTGGTTCCCTTGAGCTTCAGTCCTTTGAGATAGATAGAGCATGTGGCATATGTTTTAAGTATTTTGTAATAGTGTAATGGCACAAATAGTTGTAACAAATATTTTTATGCAATTTAATCAATATGAAAGCTCCTTTCTTCCTCCTTTATTGAAAAAAAAAAAAAAAAAAAAAAAAAATAAATAAATAAAAAAAAAAGCCAATACATTCCTTTGCTATTAAAATATTCTTTTGGCCGTTATTGTTAAAATTGTCTATATATACACATTAACGTCCAATTTCCATATGTATATATTCATATTTTAACATCAATTCAAATTCCGATATCTTATTATGAATTCTTCTATAAAATCCTCTGCAACAGATCACGAAATAGAAGATGAGGGTAACGCCTCAATAACCATTGAAAGTGACACAGAAACAAACGACAGTCGTGTCAAATTCTCTGCAAACAAGCAATCAGCTTTCACAAACCAATCGTTTAATGAGCATGAGGAAGGCAATTCTAGTGTTGACATTGAAAGCGACAGTGATGTGAGTTATGATAACGACAATATCAAAGGCGGATCAACGCTAATGTCTAGTATACCCAACTTGTCAACAATAAGCCCAAGTTTGAAGCTGACACTTTCTGAACGGACCCATCAACGTGAAGAATCACTCTCAAAAGTCTATGACGAAAACGGCAATCCAAAATCGCCTACTGAAAAGGCTCAAAGAAGTAGCATTGGTAATAGTGATGTACTTGCAAGTCCTATCAGTCTTTCTTCTACCCCAAATGGCCTAGACTTGGAGACACCAACAGCTTCTAAATTCTCACTCGATTATACTGATGATACCAATATTCCAAGTATAGATAAGCATGATAAAGACCCATCTTTAAATGAGATTACCTCGACTATTTCCTCTACTAATCAAAAGCCATCTCTAGTTCTAACATCTTCAGACAGTACTACTACTAATATTACTAGCATCAACAGTAAGTTAGTTTCTGATGAAGAAGATGATAATGATGATGACGAAGATGGCGAGGATTTTTTTAGCTTACCTAACAATAGTGTTCAAAGCATTCTTTTGTCTCAAAATAGTGGACCCCAAAAAAGATCTATATCACCCAAAAAGCAGCTTCAGCCACAACAGTTACCATCTCTCAATAAAGCCAGCAACGATAGCATTCAAAGTAACTTTATGCTAGGTGAACGAGACAGAGCAGCTAGCCCATTCAACCCAGGATTAATGACCATTGGTAAAGATGATAACAAAACTGGTATGTATCATATTCAATTTTAAGCAGAGCAAAAAAAATCCCTTGTTTTCTTTTTCATTTTTAATCAATATTTTAGAAATAACAAAAAAAAATAAGGGGGATAAAAGTTGAAAAAAAAAAAAAAAATACTAACCCTTAAATGATGTAATTGGTTATGTAATTATCTTTTTTTTTTTATTAAAACCAGAAAATCTAAATCAATTATCACAATCAACCCCTTCTAACCTTCCTCAAAACAAAGAACCTTTAGATGACTCAAGGCTTAATAAAATGTCTACAGATTTAGAAAATGTAACTAATGATAAGACGACAGTTCAGGGTCAAAAACCTCTAGTTATCCCCAAGCGAAAAGTTAGTTCTTTGGCTGCCAAATTTGAGCATCAAGAAGCTTCTGACTCTGAGTCTTCATTCAAACGAATCTCTCCCTCAAACTCACTGCATTCCTTAAACGGATCCGCCACGACATCACCGACAATCACAAACAGCAAAGTTTTTTCAAATAGCACAAACAGCAGCAGTAGCAACGTCGTCTCAAAATTAGAACAGCTCGAGATATCCTTGAGCACAATATCTCTAGATCAGCCAGACCCTAGTTCATCTGCTAAAGAAATCGAATCTCTGACTACTACTAAAAAGATAGTCATCCCTAAGATGTTCCAGCAAGAAGAGCCAGTTGCAGAGTCAAATATGGCTCCATTACTGCTTAGCAAATCCAACACCTCAGTTGCACAATTGGAAAACTCAAAACTGAATCAATTTGTTTTGGAAAATGACAAACCTGCAGAATTAAAGTCTAATGAAGACGAAAACAAAGACACATCTCCCAATTTGGTCTCTACCAAGAAGGATTCCCATGATCTCACATTCAGTCCAGCTGACTTTGGTCTCGATCACGATGAAGACATTCAAAAGAATGAAAAAGATATAAATGGTGGTGAAGATCGTGCATCTGAAGCTTCTATTGTACATATCTCCACAGCTACAATGGTCCATCTTAACTCTTCAAATAAAGTAGCTTCAGAAGTTCCTACAATCCACCTTAACAACGAAACTACTGATCTCAATGAAGACAAATTCTTTGATTCTGGCAACAACTCGGATGATGACGATGACGTTCTGGACAATAGCAATGTCTGGTCGGATTTCAAAATAGTGGAGCCTATATCACCAACTACCAACAATAAAAGAAATGAAACTAACGGTAATTTGCGGTCACCTCCCACTTTTACTACCCCTTCTTCTCCCGAAAAGCCACAACGGGCCAACCAGCCAGATACATTCATGCACAGCAATGTCATTTCGCCCTCCTCCTCCACAAGAAACATCAGTTCTATTACCCCCACCGTGGCCCAAGTGTACGATGATGATGACGTCGATAAAAGCTCCATCTTTGACGAGTACTCTAAGGATGACAAAGATGTGTCACATCCCTTAACTAACGGGACATCTGTTACCTCCTCTACACCACCTATGAGTGACAGCAGCTTTCAAAATGTTAGTGTAGGATTGGAAAGCTCTGCTGCTGCTGATGCCACGGGAGGGACTATAGCTGGCATTGGAATTGGAGACGACAGAGCTGTCGTTAATAAAACTCAATGCTCCTCTCCCTCTGACACGAAACTCAATTCCGTTTCATTTAAAGCATCTCACACTGAAGCCAGTCCCATTGTTAATCATGGAAATGCCACTATGAATACCTATGATACTTCTTTTGAATTGCAAAAATCTAATGTCAATGAACCTGAAGCATCTTTGCATGTGATAAAGAACTCAAACATCAACCAGTCAACTACATCGACTGTCTCCAACATTTCAACTTCCTCCAAGCGAGAACCTTCTGTCTCATTGAATCCTATTGTCAAAGAAGAGCCTCTGGATATTGAAAATGACACTGATGTTATATATGCAGTTTGTGTTGTTGGGTTTCATCATGTTCGTGGTCCCGAGGTTGAATACTGGGTTGGTGGCGATGGACAAGATCATTCCAAACTATGGCCAAACCTTCCATTTCAAAGTTTACCCGATGGTAGTCACTCACATGAAGAAAATTTTTGCTATTTTAGTTTACTTTATGACAACAAGTTTAAAACAGCTCCAATCTCAGTGCCAATTCGAGATAAACTAGGAAACATAATTGAGCAAGCTCCTGATTTGACAAATGTCACCACCCTATTTGGTATTAGCTGCAACAGACAAATAAAGGCCTCAGACTTAAAAGAAAAGCCTGCTGATGTTACTAGATCGACTGTACAAAAATCTGTCATTGTTATTGCACGTAAGCCCATCTTTGGTGCTATTAGAGAGAAGCTTGCCGTAATAACTAGAGCATATTTTCAACAGGGAGACTTTGAAGATAGATCTTTGATTAACAACTTGTACGAAAATTTAGTTCAAATGTTCTCAAACAAGATTGACGAAAATGACATGTATGTTGGTATGTCTCTTCGTGAGCTTGTTTTTAGACTTAAGTCTAAGGTTCTTCTCTTGCTCAAAGCCCTGTTACTTGAAAGAAAGATCTTTTTCTATGGCTCAAACACAGAAACACTATGCTCGTCTCAGTTTGCATTGGTATCGTTGATTCCAAATCTGATTAATCACATGGAAGACTGTGGCTCTCCATTGCTCAATTCTTATGAAAAGAAGTTGAAGAAACCCACATCTTTAAAAAGCAGTGATAGACTCTCATTATTGCACTACATGGGTTTGCCATTGCAAATTTTTTCTGAGGGCGGTATGTTTTCGGCATATGTTCCTTTGCAACAAATGAATGAGCTTAAAGCTCCCGAGACACGATACTTTTTGGTGGGCAGTACAAACTCGCTCTTATTAGCACCTCAGAATCGTGTTGCCGACGTTGTTGTGCATATTGACAATGACCATGTTGAAGTTTTGAATACCAGTCTTAATGGGCCATTAGCTTTATCCTCATCTGATAAAAAGTGGATTGACAGTGTTGTTCGGTCTGTTGTGGATACTTGGGACCCTGAAGACCCTTGGAGACCAAAGGGCTTGGGATTTATTGGTAGTGAAGACTATGTCCGACAGCAGTTCGAAGACTACATTATGGGCTTGCTTTCTTCTATCAAATATGATAAATTCCTTACCAAGGCCTCTCGATTAAAGGGTATGAATAGTAGAGTTATTCCAAAAGAAATTGAGGGTAATCCAATCAAATTATTCAACCCCACATGGGTTAAGGAGTGGCGAACGACGAACAATTTTCGTATTTTCTCCAAATATACTGATGATGAACTATTTGATATTGTAGAGCCTAGGCATATGGTTTCTTCATTGTCGCAGTCTGTTCGCGTACTTTCAAGCAACAGTCCGTCAGTTGAAAATACTACTGGAGGTTCAAATGGTTTAGAAGAAACCCCAACTTTCAAGCCTTGGGGATCTTTTTTTTGGCCTGCATCTACCTCATCAACTAGCTCCCTACCAGACCGTGGCCCCAACTCTTCCCCCAAAGATGACGAAGTGTTAAGAACTCCTAAGTCAAACTACCCTCGTAGATCTAATCATCAATCCAAACCATCAGATGATTTCCAAGACACTTCGCTTGACGAATCAAAGAATTCTTATTCCACGTCTACCACAGCTACCTCTTCTCCTCAGTTTTCTTTTTTTTCTAAAAACAGATCAGTTTCATCTGTAACTAATAATGGTAGCAATCACAGCCTGACTCCTACAAGAAGCAATAGCTCCAACACATCATCTTCTCAGCAATCACATAAGAGTTCAAGTAGTGGGTTCTTTTCAAATTGGTCATTGTGGGGTAGTAACAATTCTCATACAAATAATTAAAATGTTTTATAAAGCGATTGGTGTGATTTCATTTTAAAGAACAGGCATTATAGTATTTAGCTTATCTGTTTTTTATTTGGAAGGATATCTATTGATAAAAATCCGGTTATTTTTATTGTTTTGATAACATCTTTTTTCTATATATGTATAAAGAATGGTATTATGGAAATGTAAAATCATTTCAAATAGACGTAGGTTGTTTAAGTATGAGTGACAATACAGGGTTTTTGTAATCAGGAACCACAACTGGCGACTGGATATCTTATAGCTGTTAAATAGTGTTGAGATATATTTTATGAAAGACAGGTGTCATAATAAATTTAATTTATCAGTTGAAGACTTTTGTTTTTTCCCACAAAATGATTTAGGCTGAGTAATGCTATTTATATCTCCATTCAAAATGTAAAGTCTGCGAGAAGTCAAGTCTCAATGATAGAAGATCGAAAGTTTTTTGGGTCTGGGGCTGCAAAAATGGAAAAAAAAATTATTCACTCTCTATTTCAACCAAACTATTTAAACAACTCACTAATGCCTATAGATATAGCATTTGATATATTTTAATGTTAGGTTGTCAAAAGCCTTCTATTAAGATTTTAATTTATCAAAATGGAATTTTCTTTTATGTGTCCAAAAGTTGAGTTTTTTACCTCAGTATAGTTTTTAAATAATATCTATACTTTAAAATTATCGAATAACTGATGACATTTTTACCTAAGATGAAAACATAACAAGGCAATAAAACAAGCTGATATCTGTAAGAAGGCCTTTTGATTAACGAGTATTGAAACTATTGTAGCTTCTTTTTATACAGCACATATGTTTTATAGCTATATAGAGTTTCAAATGAGTTGAGTCGTTAGCTCAATATTAACAAAAAAGATTACATAAGCATCTAAAAATTTTTTTGCATATTACTTCTATAATACTAATTTTTTTCTATTTAACTTTCAACACCTAGTATTTTTTGATTTCTTGAATATATTAATCTACACCGCAAAACTTACATATATACAATGGGACTTCCAGAAAAAAAACCACAAAAGGTCAACAAAAACCTTGCGAAATATGAAAGAGGCAAGCCCCGTAATTTTGAAGTAAGTATTTAAATCCTATCTCAATAGTCATAGAATCCGGTCTAACAGATAAGTATAGAAAGTCAAAAGCAAATTTCTAAAAAGCAAAATCAAGCATGAGGAAGAAAAGTTTGAGGAAGCCGCATTGACGGCATCGCGGGTCGAGGAGTACATGTTGCTAGAAGACAAAGGGTTTCTAGAAACGGAAAACGATATGGAAAGGACCTTCAAACTAAAGCAAAGCGAAATTAAAAAGAATGTCGACATACAAACAGCACGTAAAAGCTTTGATATTAAGCTGACCGATCTCGGACCATATAAAGTGGACTATTCGCGCACAGGTAACCATCTCCTTATCTGTGGCGCCAAAGGACATGTTGCCGCGTTTGACTGGAAACAAGGTCAGCTTGAATCTGAGATCCAACTGGGCGAAACATGTAGGGCTGCTAAATGGTTACAAGACGATAATCAGTTTTATGCTGTCGCACAGAAGAAACATGTATATATCTATGACCATACCGGAGCTGAAATTCACAAGCTCAAGGACCATATAGACGTAACAGCACTTGAATATCTGCCGTTCCACTACCTGCTAGCCTCTGCAGGTAACACCGGATTCCTCAAGTACCAAGACGTATCAACCGGCAAACTAGTTTCGCAACACCGAACAAAGCTTGGTCCTACACAAGCTTTAACTCAGAATCCTTACAATGCAGTTCTTCATTTGGGCCATGGTAATGGTACTGTTTCTCTGTGGTCGCCTAACGTTGAGACCCCTTTGGTCAAGTTACTTGTAAGCAGAAGCCCAGTTCGCTCTATTGCAATTGACCGCGAAGGAAAATACATGGCATGTGCATCGAACGAGCGCAACATCAAGATATGGGACATCCGTAACTTCAAGCAGCATTTGAACGTTCTTCCCTCACCGACGCCAGCCTCATCAGTCCACATTTCTGACAGCGGGTTGCTGGCTGTTGGATTTTCGTCACATGTTCAAATTTGGAAATCACCATTTTCACAAAATTCTTCTGCTATTGATAAGACCTCTCTTTATATGGAGCACAGTATTCCTGGTTCCAAGATTGCTAATATCCGGTTTTGCCCCTTTGAAGATGTTTTGGGTGTTGGGCATGCTGATGGCCTTTCCTCACTTATTGTTCCAGGCGCAGGTGAAGCTAACTTTGATGGTTTAGAAGTTAATCCCTATATGAATGCTTCTAGAGAAGGTCGCAGAGAGAACCAAGTTCGTAGCTTGATGGACAAGTTACAACCTGAAATGATTGTTCTTGATCCAAGTACCATTGGTAATGCTTCTATTTCGGAAGACACTAGAAGGGCAGGATTGATGGATCCAAAACTTGCGAGAAGAAGTAACCTAAGTGACAGAGACACAAAGAAATTGGAACGATTAGAACGGGAAAGAAAATTAAAGGAACAGAAGGAAAAAGAACATGAACGCAAGGCTCTTCAAAAGCAACAATTGGGTCCTGCACTAGGAAGATTTTTATAAGTTTGCCATGTATAATACAATAGAAAATTTATATATATTTATTATCATTACCTATTTATAAATACTATATGCTGAAACAGATATATCTAGTTTTCTTCTTCGTCTTCATTAGATTCACCATCACTTTCGTATGTAAACGGTCTAGGTAATGGTGCCTCTCCGCTCTCTTCTTCAGCCTTTTGTCTTACAGTTACAATCATTTCAGCAGGTTCGTCTGGTTTCAAATCCTTCACTATAACAACACCACCACTACCTCTGAGTTTTCTAACAGGAACATATCGAGAGTTTTCCTCAAATGAAATGTACTTTAGTTGGGCAGGAACAACCCGTGACATATTTTCAACCTTGTTGTATTTTCTTCCGGATTTTGTTGGCACTTTTTCTATAGTCTCCTTGGATCCTTCAGAAGTGCTAGCAGTTGTGCTTGCTGGGGTAGCAGCTATAACAGAAGAGTCTCTCTTTTCTTCGTCGATTTCCATCTTGTCGTCTGTTTCTGTCTTGATAGTGGGCTTTTTGGAATCGACAGCTTCCTTCTTTTCTTTTGCCTTTGAGAGTTTCTTGGCTCTAGTTCGGACACGATTTGTTGTAGAAAGAATTGCAGTTTCTAATTTTTCAGGTTTTGTTTCGCTAGCCTCTTCAATCTTTGGAGGATATGCAAAAAGCTTGGGCTTAGCGCTAGAGACAAAGTCAAAATCAGGAACATACAAGTCTTCCTTAACGCCAACAATGGTGGTTGGAGTAAATGATAAAGAAAGGAAATGCGTAAGAGGAAACCAGTACCAGTATTGAGTAAATACAGCCAAACCGACGACAGCCTTCATGTTAAGATTACCCATTTGATTGTGTTGAAGGGAAATGGTAACGTTTCTCCCGCCAGCATCAATGATGCCTTGAGCAAGAGCAGCACCAAATTTTGCAACAGCATCTTCATGTTTGTTTTGAATGACAGAGGCAAAAGTTTCATTGAAAGCCTTAAGACCTGGATAGGTTCGCTCGTTTTGTTGGATTAAAATCATTGCTATAGCAATTAGAGCGCCTTGACGAACAAAGTCAACTGGATCTTTGGTCATAGGCTCAAGAACATCAACAGCATCCTTAAGACCAGTCCCGGCACATGAAATACCCAAGGCCAAGGCAGTACCGTAACGAACATGTGGGTTGTGAGATTCAGAAAGAAGTTCAACCATTCTTGGAACAACAGTGTAATTTCGGAGTAAAATAAAGCCCAAAGAAATAACTGAAGCTCTTCTGACATCGTCGCTGGCATCGGAAACAGCAATGTGTAAAAGCCGTTTAATAGCCTTGTTGTTTCCAGTACCAGCATAAGCAAGGGCAATGGTAAAAGCGCCACCATATCTCAATATTGGGTTTTGTTCAGTAATCAGCTGCTCAATTAAAGAGTCTGCTTCTTCTTCCTTTCCATACATCAACAATGCGAGACCCATTGCTAAACTTCGAATGATCTTTTCGTGCTGAGTATCTTGGGCATATTGGAGCATTTCGCTAACTGCGATTTCAGAAGCAGAGCCAAGCATGACCAAACCCATAGCAAGGCCGGCACCTTCACCAGCAATGGCAGAATCGTAGTAAAGAATAGTACGTAGTTTTTCATAAACATCTATGTTTCCAGAGCCCATACCAGCGACACCCAAGCCAAGAGAAGCACCATGAAGAACTACTTCATCTTCATGACCTTGTATACCACTTCCTTCAACCAATTGTGTAAGAAGGTAGTCGAGAACTTCGCGGCCATGACCAGCAAAAATGATTCCCAAAGCATAAAGACTTCCACCTTGAGTGTAGCATGAACTGGGAGTGTTGCCAGGGAAATATGGTTGCAAAATCCTTCTAGCCTGTGTCAAGTTGCCTTGGTGAATGACACCAAGAGCAGCAGTAGCAGTGAATTTTGTCCAGTTGGTGGCTCTTCCAAGCCACTCCAAGTTGTTTCTGACAAATGAGTCTGATGTAGTGCCAGCGTGTAAAAATGCGTTTTCAAAGGTAACTGCGTTGTGGAAAATAGAGCTGCGTCCGTCCATCAATGACTTGGTCTTATTCAATATGTTGATATCAGTGTTGTTATGCTTTTTGAGAAAAGTAAGGTTGTAGTCGCAAGTGGGGATGCCAGAGAGGATCTTTGTCAATTTAGTAAACTCTTCAGATTCCTTAGTTTTCACAAAGCTGGAATGCACCTTTTCCAACAACTCTTGCGAAGCAGATGCAACTAGATCAAAAGCAACTTGGTAAGCAACCATGACATTGTTTTCGTTTTTAGTGTTCTCTAAGAGGTCGTTAAACAAGTCAATGGCAATCGTAGCTTCGTTAAGTTGGACAATAATTTTGGAAATGGCAAAATAGTCTGGGGAATCCAAGCCTTTAATGAGGGGGACAAGAGTTCTCAAGACATTATTTCTAAATTCACGAACATTAACTATATTGATTGAGCAGTCTAGGACATAATTGATGAGTTCAAGAGCTTCGTCTTGGTTCTTGAGATTGGATTTGATAATGGATTCGACAAAGTCTAGTCTCCGGGCATCTAAAGCAACACCAATGGCTAGGTTGAATTCACCGTCATCCACACATCTTTTAAGCATTCGTTCAACGATTTGTGTTAGTGCAGGGTCGATAGACTTTATTGCTTGAGCTGCGTCTACAGGATCCTCATTTTCTTCAAGAAGTTTCTGACTTAAAAAGATGTAGTGGTCAATGCATTTAGAGACGATAGTTTCAATGTATTCTGATTTTTGAGTAAGGTCAAATTTATCACCAGCAAGAAGAGCGTATTTCATTGAGGTGTCAAACTCTCCCAGATTGTAGTAGACTTTTGAGGCAACAAGAGCAGCAAGTTTCTGGGAAGGGAACTTTGGATCTTCGTACAATTCCTCAATTTGGGAGATATTGTTGGCGATTTCTGCCCAGAGTTGAGGGACGTTTTCATCTAAGGATTTAAGAGCATATTCTTTGAGATGATAGTCTGGCTCTTCAAGAAGAGCCAACACAGGAGCTGCTGAGACAAGAGCCATTATTCAATTGACTGATCTTTTAAAGAAATCAATGAATAGAATAAATAAAAAGAGAGGGTGATTAGTCTACTCTTGTTTAAAAGGGATCGGGAATGGGTAATAGAGAGGATTTTAAAAAAGTGTTTTGGAATATAAAAAAAGTTAATGTCAATTAGAAGAAAGAAAAGAACAGTTTTTGGTGGTGGAAAATCACGATTAAAAATAACAGCCAAACTTGGTGGCAATTGATTAGTAATGACTACATAAGTAATGACTAAGTAAAAACAGAAAAACAAAGCCTACTCTTCACTTTATATTTTTCTACAGTATTTATATTTATTGAAAGATATATTAATTAATGTTAATTTCCTTTTTCCTTCCATTTATTGAATAAAATTTTGGAGATGGGTAAAGCTGAAGTAGGAACCCCTAAATATATTGCTAATCAGATCAAAGCTCGTGGCTTACAGAGACTGCGGTGGTATTGTCAAGTATGCGAGAAGCAATGCCGTGATGAAAATGGATTCAAGTGCCACACACAAAGTGAATCTCATCTACGACAGATGTTACTGGTTGGGGATAAGGCTAAAGAAAGAATTGAAGAGTACTCACAGCAATTTGTTCACGACTTCATCACGCTACTAAAGACCTCTCATCAGGAGAAAAAGATCAACATTAACAGATTTTATCAAGAGTACATTGCCAACAAGGAACATATTCATATGAACGCAACAAAATGGACTACTTTGACACAGTTTTCAAAGTTTCTTAAGGAAAACAACATCTGTCGAGTGGAGGAGACTGAGCAGGATGGTCTGTGTATTTCATGGATAGACAATTCCCCTAGGGCTTTAGAGATGAAAAAAGCATTAAAGCGCAAAAATCAGATAGAGGCAAATGATGATGAATTCAATTCGAAATTACTAGAGAGTCAAATCGAAGCAGCTCGAAAACAACAAGAAGAGAAGAAGAATCAGCTGGAGGCCGCTTCTTTAGTGGCTCAGTCAGCAATGATACCAGTTAAAAACAATGGTGGTCCAATATCCATTTCAATTAAAAAGAATGAAAATGAGAACGCTAGTATTAAACCACCAACAAGCACTAATAGTACTACTGCCACTCGGAAAGCCAATGTGTTTGCTTCACTAAATAAGATATCTAAGTCCAAACCTTCCAAAACACAACAAAAAAAGTCCCCTTCTACACTAGAAAAACTAATGCTTGAAGACAAGAAACGATTACAAAAAAATAAGTAAATGTATAAAATAGAAAATGAACACCATTTCCAATTCTATAAAATAATAATTTCAAGTTTTCTAATTCACAATTGTCCGAAAGACAAATACAAACTCAAACTTGAAACTATACAAATAAAAAAGTGACCAACTAACTTTGAAAATTTTCAAAAATAGTAATCACAGATTTTTTTGTAATAAAAACAAAGGGTTCCAAAAACTAGCAAAAAGTGTTACTGAAGTCAGTACCCGGATGGCTCTGGTAAAAGGCAAGGGCCATATACGAAGATACTGAACTTCCACCTTATAGAGCAGAAAAAGAAAAAGAAAGAGAGAAAGAAGGGACCAAGGCGTAGAATTTATAGTAGCCCACTGCAAGCCCTAAAATGAAATGTAATAGGGTTTGAAAGGAGGGTAAGTGAGTATCTATGTAACATATATTGTTACAATCAGTGTCTTACATATATGTCTTCATATCTGAGAGTATACTTAATGCCCAAAGATAAAGGGTTGATAACAAAACTGTTCTATGCATTTATTTTTCTTCTTGATTATGTAGATAGATTTAGACTGAATGAAATATATTTGGTCTACTCATCCAATAAAGCCAGACTGTCTAAAGAATAGTTTTAATAAAAATATTTTTTTTTGTTTTCAATATGGTCACAGGTCAGCTGTTGTTCCATTGTGGAATTATTAGCTATCCATTGTTTTACTTATTATACCCTTACCCCTCATTTTCATATGAACATTTGTTAGTTAAAACAAGTATAATCTATGATCATAAAGGAAATTTTCTGAAGGTCATTTGAAGTCGTCACCAATTTAAGCTTTCTATTGTCCCTATAATTAAGGTTTAAGACTCTTTTTTTTTTTTCTTATTTCTTTTTTCCTTTCTTCTATTTATATTTTACTTTTATAAATAAGTTTTCTTTTTACACTCATCCCTAGACAATCAAAAGAGAGAGAGAGAAAAAAAAAAATCAAAGGGAACAATGATTGTTTCATATCTTCCTACCATATTCTCTTCGAAGAAAGATAAGCAGATCAAGAAGCTTTTGGAATCACAAAAAAACGCCAAATCATACTCCGAATGGTGCTCGATTTCAAAACAGTTAGATCAGCTAGAAGGTCTACAGAAATGGAAGCAAGAAGATTACTCTGATATTTACGACTACGAACTCATTCGCCATAGAACCCGTCTTTTGAGAGACTGTCGCAAGTCTGGTGACATGGCGCATCTTCTTTTTCTTGTCCGGACACAGTTTGAGCGCAATTTGGGCAACATGGGGGATACTCGGTTATACTCCTGTCACGTCGGAACCAAACAACTTATTGAAGAATACATATCCGAATGCGAAAAGTGTCTACAAGCTTTGCTTAACTGCAACACACTGCCAGAAACACGAATTCTCAACACACTCATTCAAACCCGCAAAAACTTTGGAAGGACAGCATTGCTACTTTCTGGGGGGAGCATTCTGGGGCTCTTACATGTCGGTGTTATGAGGGAGCTCATGCATGCCAACCTTCTTCCCAGAATTATATGTGGCACATCAGCAGGCTCCATATTTGCAAGCGTGCTAGCGATTCATCTCGACCACGAAATTGATGAGCTTTTTGACACGCTGATTCACGAAAAGTTTGACATTTTCGAAGAGACTGGCAATGAAGAGTCATTTTTTGTACGTTTGGCAAGGTTTCTAAAACATGGAACCATTCTTGACAACAAATATCTTGTCTCAACTCTACAAAAACTTTTGGGGAATATTACATTCCAGGAGGCTTACAACAGAACCAGAAAAATTCTAAATGTGACAGTGTCGCCAGCAAGCATCTATGAATCAGCACGAATTTTGAATTACTTGACTGCCCCCAACGTGCTCATTTGGTCGGCAGTATGTGCTAGTTGTTCGGTTCCATTTATTTTCCCCCAATACACTCTCTTAGCTAAAGACAGTACAACTGCTGAAATACACCCCTGGAGCCCTTCACCTCTCAAGTTTATAGACGGATCCGTTGACAACGATCTTCCCTTGACACGACTTTCCGAGCTATTCAATGTTAATCATTTTATCGCATGCCAGGTCAACCCACATGTTGCCCCGTTACTACGAGCAACGTCAGCCATCACTACTTTAGTCGATAAAAACTCAAAAGGTCCAATGAGTAAAACATCAGTTACATTTTCATGGAAGCAGGCGTTTAATGAAACTCAAAGTATGTTGACAGAAGAACTATCGCACTATTTGTTCATTTCACACGAACTGGGGGTTTGTAGGAACCTTTCCTCTAAGCTACGGTCACTAATCACACAGCAATATACTGGCGATATCACCATTGTACCCAACGTGACGCTTACGGACCTGAGAGATCTGTTTAAAAACCCAAACACAGAATCTTTTATCGAATCGCACCTCCGTGGACAGCGTGCGCTTTGGCCAAAGTTTTCGTTAATCAGAAATCACTGTGCCATTGAGCTTGCATTAGACAAAGCCATTCACGAGCTCCGTTCACGTATGATTCCAAATGAAAAAAGTAGTTCTATGATTTCTAGGAATTCTGTACAAGGAGAACTTGGGCGTAAACTTCATTACTCAACAGCGAATATTACAGATTTCAGGGCATATAAACAACAGCTCCAACAAATGCATCAGTGGCAGCAACAACAACAAAACCAACAACAGCACTATCAACCATTGCTTCCATCTTATCAACAGCAACATCCAGCTCCGTATTATGGACAGCAACAGGCTACTTCTGCTCCAACACATCATGACCATCATCAGCATCAGCATGGCCATGTTCGTCGTAAATCAGAGCAATTGACTTTAATTAAAAAATCATGGCAAGACCTGAATGCTACAGAACGGACTATTAGATCACCTACCATTTCACGAAAAAACAGTTACAAAAACATGAGTAATTTGTAATTTTAGATCATTATAGAGAATATATAGATACAATAGATCCTATTATCATTTATTATCATCTATTATCATCAAGCAACTTTGTAACAAGAAAAAGTAATGTAATTATTTGTAAGATTTGTTACGGATTTATTGATGATATATAATAATACACACACATGACATATATATTATATTTTATATTACTATATATATTGCTATAGATACCATTGTTTTAGGGAACAACTTTGAGTAATACGAAAGATTTGAGAGAAATCTTGCGAAGATGCTGCGATTGGGCGGCATCAAGACAGACATCGATCGATCTAGGCTCAAAGCTGAACTTTATCCATTTCAAGCAGAACTACAAACAAGAACCAAAATACGAATTGCAACTTCCAAACGGGAGCTTCAGGGCACCCCAGAGGAAGGTTAAACTTCTAGGAATAACTCTTGACAAAAGGCTAGACTTCAGAGACCATATCAATGACAACATTTCAAAAGCAAGAAACAGACTAAACATTTTCCGCAGATTGGGAGGCACTATCAAGGGCATCACAGGAAGCACTATGAGAATGTTTTACATGTCATGCATAAAACCTACAATGGAGTATGGCATAGAAATCTGGGGAAGTAACCTAGGCGTTGAACAGAAGAGAATGATTAAAGTCCTACAAAATTCAGCAATAAGAAGAATCTTAGGTGCATATAGATCCACACCAGTTGAAGTCATTGAAAAAGAAGCTGCACTTCTGCCTACAGACATCGAACACCAAAAAATTCAATTGATGAAGGCAATTAGACTCAAATACAAACTCGACAGAAACAACCCGCTTAACAACGATTTAAATTCAGGAAGAGTAGAATCGCCAATCAACACTTTGGAGATTGCTCTACAAAATATTTCTGATGAAGCCATACCTAAATCTTTTCCTAAATGGAGAAAACCATGGGCCCCTGAGCAGACGACAGACGAAGAAATCGAAGACGAAAAAAAGTATCGATCATTGCAAAAAAACTCAAGAATGGTTACATTACAAAAATGGCAAGAAATATACGAAAAGGGAAGCAAGGGCTCCTGGTACCGGTCAACAATTAATGGGGACATTGAAAAATGTACCACAAAAGTTTGAAAATTGGTAACAGCGAAAATCATGAAAGAAGCTAGACGAGAAGAATTGAGCACAATCATACAAATGAGAACTGGTCATGGAAAATTCGGAAGTTATTTCAAAAGATTCAACATAAAAGAAGTCGAATATAATTGTGACTGCGACAATGGTCAGCACCTCGAAACGATAAGTCATATCATCAAAGATTGCAAGAAGAGAGAAAACGAAAGAATTAATCTAATCAATGTGGATTCAGAACTGAAGTTACAGAAGCTACTAGGTACTAAGGAAGGCCTCCAAGCAATGGTGGCCTTTTTACGACCTAGCTAGGGTCGACACTGAATCACTAATATGAGGGTATTTCCTGGAGCGGTTTTTACTAATGATGCAAAGTTTTTCCTGAAATGGTTTTTTGCTGAAGGTTTCCGGACTCTACAATTTAAGCTGGAATCAGAGGTCTTACTCGCGTGTTAGTGCACTGGTTGTAAAACAAAATACACAACTTTCTACTAAAAAAAATAGGAAGAACGAAATATAACAAATGGGAAAGAAAAATATCGATGGCGCAAGCTTATGTTCTATTCTACATCAAAATTGTCTATGTAATATCATTTAAGTATGTTAAGTATGTAATCAAGTAGGGTAACCGATGAATAAATTATTATTATTATTATACCATTGTTTTAAAACTTTGTTTATTGGAAAGTGTGGGCTGCCAGTGACTATTTCCCACTTAATATTTATTGTATCGAACATTGAAAACCTCCATTTCTTCATTTCAGTTGCTGGTTTTTTTTCCTTTAGCGAGGTTTCTATGTATCGGGAGTCGTGTTTCTAACAACAGAAAGTAGAGTACGTAGGAACTCAGCAACCGTAACAGCATCTTCAGATCTTGGGTTAGAAATAATTTCCATTTTTAGCATCTTCTCAATAGAGTTCAAAATTTCGGATTTCTGGCTGGGTGAAAGGGAAGATGGAAATTGAAAATTGTCACCAAAAGGGGTTCTCCTTGGTACCATTTTGCATTGAGTATTAAAAGAAGAATAATATAGAAGGAGAATTGTGAAGGGCAGATATAGCTAGTGCAAGTGTATGAGAACTTGGAAGGGAAGAGTTATAACTGGATAATTAATAATTAAAAATATCAATTAAATTAGATATTTGCTTTGGAGATGAAAAGTGAAAAATGAAAAATGAAAAAAAAAAAACGACTATATATATATTTATTTATACAAACATACTTTTGATTAGGATTACGTAATATACATCTGAGTGTAAGGTATTTTCTAATATGAGAATTTTCTCAGAAAATAATCTCCAATTTTTGGAGCCAAAATTTCCCATATCTTTTTTTCCATAGAAAAACTTTTCCAAGAACACAAGCCCCATTTTCTTTGTATTTTCTACTTATTTTTTTGCTCTAGAACAGGCCCAAAGTGTAAAATTATAAAGTTGCTATTGTTATATTTTAAATTTTATGTTTTCTATAACTATGTTTTATATTACCATATTACATAATTTATATATATTGCTATAAATACCATTGTTTTAAAACCTTCTTCATTTGAAAGTATGAACTGCCAGTAACTATTTCCCACTTTATCTTCATCATATGGAACATTGAAAACTTTCAGCTACTGGTTTCAGCTACTGGTTTCAGCTTTTTTTTTTTTTTCTTTTAACAAGGTTTTTTTGTAGTCGAGAACAGTCTGTATACTTTCACTCATCTGAAATGGTTTAGTTTCCATGTCATCATAGCTTTTCAAAACCAGGCATAAAATGGACATAAAATAATCTTTTTTCCAGCTCTGAGTTTCCCAATCGGAGCCACCAGAAACAATGTGATAACGTAAATTTTGTGGCTCTTTAGGAAGCATACTTAAAACAATATAAAATCCTGAACCTGATGAAATATAACCAGATGTCCTTTGATACTTGATCATGTAATGGTATTCTTGTATAACGGGTTCCATAACTGCTTTGAATCCCTTTATCATTTTGTCAGAATTTTTTGGAAATTTTTTGCGGGTTAAAGGAAGTACATCTTTGTCAGTTTGTGCAAGAAGAAATCTTTTAACTGGATTTATATTACTCTTGGACAGTAAATCATAGACATACTCAAAACCTTCAATGTGTTCTGTGGTGAGCTTGTCGGAAGATTTGAATTCCACTGGGAGAAGCAATTTTGTTTTATCAAAAACAAAACAACCATCTGGACGCGATTGACTGATCGAGTTCTTCAATTTGTCGGTAAGCTCAGTAGCATGTACTCTCTGACGAGCGGTTTCATTAGCATTTTGTGGTACCATGAAGTCAAAAGAAATTTGCTTCTCCTCATTTTTCAAGATACTAGGCGTTATCATACCAACAGGAAGTCCAATCCGTAAGCATTCTGCAACCGAAACAGCAGCTTCACATTTTGGGTTAGATAGAGCTTCAGTTTCCAACAAGTCGTCAATAAAGTTGAGAATTTTATCATATGCATTAGTGTTGTCTAAATATTTTTCAATACTGTTGTGTAAATATTTATTTTTTTTGGCGCCAATAGTTAAATTGAAAGATTTCCATTTTAGTAGCCTATGTGGACAAGAATAATTGTTGATACTGGCTGAAGCTATCCCGACTTCATCATTCTCTGAACGGGAAGAAGAAGATTCTTCTTTTGGTGGCATTTTGCTTCGAGTATTTGAAGAAGAGTAATATAGATGGCGGCCTGTGAAGGACAGATAAAACTGGTGCTGGTATAGTGGTTTATGCGAGCGATGAAGTGTGATGACTTGATGAGTTTTTGAAAGTGATTAAAACTGGGATTGAAGTTGAATTGAGACAAAAAAGAGTGATAAAGGGTAGGAGTTGGTTGATATGAGGTGTGATGGCTTGATGAGTTTTTGAAAGAATTGACTGGGAATGAAGTTGTGAAGTTGAATTGAGACAAAAAAGAGTGATAAAAGGTAGGAGTTGGTTGATATGAGGTGTGATGGCTTGATGAGCAATTAAAAAATATCAATTAAATTAGATATTTGCTTTGGAGATGAAAAGTGAAAAATGAAAAATGAAAAAAAAAAACGACTATATATATATTTATTTATACAAACATACTTTTGATTAAGAAATAGTTGATTGTATCCCTTTTTTGTTTCATTTGATTTGGTTTTTGTTTAATTGTTATGATTTTAAAACCACCACTGTAAGTAAACAGATGAAAATATAATAATTATAATGAATTCTAAGATGAAACCACATTTGTGTCTGTGCTTTCAGCCAATAATAATAATAATATAGTATAGTATTATATAGGGATATTATAAAGCATATAAAACATCAAACCCTGTTCAATATGTTCAATACTGGAAGAATTTGTTACCAGCAAATGTAGATAATATATATAGCCAGCAACGCTTGGTTTCAAAAAAAGACATCAAACAAGTAGGCGTGATCATATACCATGTAAAATATAACAATATGATGTAGCCATTTTGTTTTGAATACACAAAAAAGCGGTCGCTATACTGAGTAATTTTTCTATTTTGGAATGAAGTTAAAAAAAAAAAAAAAAAGAAGACATTCTGAAATGGGATGGACACACGGCTGATCACCGATGTATTGATACATCGATTGTTTTGTCTGAATAGTTCTAAAAGTACACGACAATATATACGGAAGCATAAAAATAGTAAAAGCTGGCTACAAATAATTCAATCATCAATCAAGAGGTCGGCTAGAAGTCCTAATGAAACAGAATATTGAATATTTTACTTTCATCACTTATGAGCCTTGTAAACGCACACACCCTCTAGCTTCAAACTTGGCGTTTTAAATGTTTCTGCAAGCTGGTCAGCATCCGACATAACATTGTTTTTTGTTTTTGACACTTGCATTTGCTGGTTAGGCTTATGTTTACACAAACTAAACCTGTAGGGGATTGAGCTTTTAGCGTGGTTAGATTTACAACTGACTGCAATAACGAGACATTTCCATTGAAAACTGAGTTTGTAAACCTATTCCATTCTTAATCTAATTTTAGAGTCATGTTTTGCCAAAATAGGCTCGTTTTCAAAACATAAACAGATAAGCCTGTTATTGAAAATATGTAGCAGATACGTGATTATATCAAAGTCTAATCTTGAAGAAGTAATAATAGTTTGTCCAGATGAACACTGTACATGTGATTTTTGTTCAATTACAATGACACAAATGAGGTTTAATTAGAGATATATCATATGACAATTTATTTGTAAATAAAAGTGGGGTGAGACAGCTCTCATTGACCAAAGTCCATATTATAGCGAATTTGTTCCTCTTTTTTGTTGGAAAAAAAATAAAATAGTTTCTGAGGATGGCTCTATTTTCATATACCCGCAGAGATTCGGAACGATTCGCTTGGTTTATTGGGATCTCCATGATTGTTCAAAACCCTCTTTTTTAACATTTTATCATCTTGGCACTATAAATTATTATTTTTGCTCAACTATCCTTTTGATTAACTTTAATGGAAATACTTTAATTCAAATATCATCAGCCACTATTTACAAGCCACAGTATACTATACAAGTTATAGTACGATAAATGTAAGCACGGTTTGTTGGTGAAGTCACGTGAATATTGTCATAATAACTTTGTGTTGTTTTATATTTTTTTTTTTCTTTTTCCCTTTCCTGGTATATCCAGTGAAAAAAATTGAAAATATTTTATAATCATACTACAACAATAATAAAATGGCTAGAGACCCTTTGATTGGTATTGTAGGAAAACCTTCGAGTGGTAAATCCACTACTTTGAATAGTTTGACAGATGCTCAAGCTAAAACGGGATCATTTCCATTTACAACAATCGACCCAAACAAAGCCACAGGTATGTACTTTTTTTTTTCCTTTCTTTAAAAATAATTTTTTCTTTAGTCATTAGTTAACTCTGTATAATAGGATATTTACAGATCGATTGTGCTTGTGCAAGATTTGGCAAGTCTGATTCGTGTAAACCCAACTATGGATGGTGCACTAATGGCAAGCGAAACGTCCCAATCATGCTGTTGGATGTGGCTGGGTTAGTTCCAGGAGCACATCAAGGTCGGGGTCTCGGCAACAAATTTTTAGACGATCTTCGTCATGCAGATGCCTTGATACACGTTGTCGACGTGTCAGGAACAACCGATGCGGAGGGCAAGGCGACACGAGGGTATGATCCGCTAAAGGACATTGAGTGGCTACAAGACGAAATTTTCCAGTGGATTTTGGGAAACCTGATGGAGCGCTGGGGGTCGATCAAAAGAAGGCATACGGCGACCAAGTCTTCGATTGTCGACACACTACAGAACCAGTTTAGTGGTTACGGAAGTACTGCTGATGTTGTTGCGCGGGCGCTGGAATCGATCCAGGACCAAAAGCTTGGGCCGTTAGAGACGTGGGAACGGCCCCAAGTATCAATCGTTGTCAAGGCGTTTATGGCAGTCAAGTTTCCGACGGTTTTAGCGCTCAACAAGATTGATCACCCGGATGCGGATAAGAACATTTCCAAGATTGTGCGAAAATATCCCGATTCAAAAGTGGTGCTGACGTCTGCCATCACCGAGGTGCTACTTCGCAAGCTTGAAAAACAAGGGTTTATCAAGTATGAGCCTGGTACAGAGTTTATCGACACTTATGAAGATCTGGGTGATGAAAGTGGGCTCAAGCCGTTGGATGAAAAACTCAAGGCTAATATTGAGAGAATTAGAGATCTGGTGCTGTATCGATTTGGGTCGACGGGGCTTGTTCAGCTGCTTCAACAATCTGCAGAGGTATTAGAGCTTGTGCCGGTTTTCCCAGTCAAGAGCATGGCCAAGCCGGATTTCCGGGATTGTATTCTGATACGCCGGGGGACTACTGTTGGGTCGGTTGCTCGCAAAATCATGGGCGATGTTCCTATAGCATTTATTGAAGGCATGGACGGGAATAAAGTAGCAGATACAGACGTTGTTGATATTGGCAAAAACGACGTACTAAGTTTCCGCGTGGGTGCTCGTGGGTAAAGTTTTCCAGTTGTCATCTATATATCTATATATATTATATAGAAAATACATACTTCTTTAATAGGAATGGTGTGCGGCTGTGTGGTGCAAGATCACGTTCCCTGGCAGGATCTCGTCATTCAGTCATATATTAAAGACACTTACAAGAAAAAAAAAATTTTTTTTTTTCAAAACTATAAATAATCCTTTTTCAGTCATAACCTTTTTTTTTTTTTTACTTTCTTTTTTTTTTTCATAATATAAACAATATAAACAATATACAATTAACAATGTCTGCTCCTAAAGATATCGCTTCTGTTCAATCAACTTCTCCTTCAAACGCTGTTTCTTCATCGCCACCAAGCACCTTTATGGGATCTCCATCGTTTGGCCGACGCAGACTGTCGTACACTGGCACACGTGAAAAAAAAGCACTCAAACCATTTTCGACTGGCGACATCAAGGTTCTTTTACTCGAAAACGTCAACCAAACCGGTATCGACATTTTCCACGAGCAGGGCTACCAAGTCGAGTTCTACAAGTCGTCGTTGCCTGAAGAAGAGTTAATTGAAAAGATCAAGGATGTCCATGTCATTGGTATTCGTTCCAAGACCATGTTGACTGAGAAGGTTTTGAAGGCTGCACAAAACCTCATTGCCATTGGCTGTTTCTGTATTGGCACCAACCAAGTCAACTTGGATTACGCTGCTTCTAGAGGTATTGCTGTTTTCAATTCGCCATTCTCCAACTCACGTTCTGTTGCTGAGCTTGTTATTGCCGAGATCATCACTTTGGCTAGACAATTGGGTGACAGATCGATCGAGATGCATGCCGGTACATGGAACAAGGTTTCTTCAAAGTGCTGGGAAATCCGTGGCAAGACTCTTGGAATCATTGGGTATGGCCACATTGGTTCTCAACTTTCTGTCTTGGCTGAGTCTATGGGTATGAATGTCATTTACTACGACGTTATCAACATTATGGGTATGGGTACTGCCAAGCAAGTCCCCACGTTGGAGGCTCTTCTCAAGGCTGCTGACTTTGTCACACTCCACGTTCCTCAACTTCCTGAAACAAAGAATATGATTTCAACTCCTCAGCTCAATGCCATGAAGGACGGATCTTACTTGATCAACGCTTCTCGTGGCCATGTTGTCGACATTCCAGCCCTTGTTGAGGCCCGCAAGAGCGGAAAGTTGGCAGGTGCTGCTTTGGATGTCTATCCAAATGAACCTGCCAAGAACGGTGTTGGCATTTTCAATGACAGCTTGAACGCATGGGCCTCTGAGCTCTGTCAATTGGGCAACATAATCTTGACTCCTCATATTGGTGGTTCCACTGAAGAGGCTCAAAGTGCTATTGGTATCGAAGTTGGTGCTGCTTTGGTCAAGTATGTCAACGAGGGTAACTCTACTGGTGCTGTCAATTTCCCAGAAGTTTCACTCAGAGCCTTGACTTTGGAAGAAGCCGACCGTGCCCGTGTTCTTTATGTCCACAAGAACGTTCCTGGTGTTCTTAAGACTGTCAATGAAATTTTGAGTGCACATAACGTTGAAAAGCAGTATACCGAAAGTAGAGGTGAAATTGCTTATCTTATGACTGATATTTCTGGTTGTTCAGAAAGTGATATCAAGGACTTGTATAACCAATTGGAAAATACTCCATTTAGAATCACTACTAGACTTTTGTATTAGATGTGATTAACTTTTGAAGAAGAAAAGAAAAAAACAACTTTTTTTTTATACATATTCCTTCAACGGGATTTTTATGATATTATATAACTATTTATGAAGATGATTTTCCTTTTTGTTTACTATTATTATGACCTTTTTTTTTATTTTATTCTTTTTTTTTGTAATTTATATATATATATTTAAAAATAAACGTTCAACCTTATTGTTATTATTATTATTATTACATTAAAGCAAGACCTAAATTGATTGTTCTAATACCTAGATATAATGCAGCAGTTAAAATAAGACCAGAGATTCCAATCCAAAAGGGTCTAAATTTGTTTCTTTTAGCCAACTCTACTTCAAGAGAAACAACTCGTTTCATGAGATATTGTACATCAGAATTGTTGTTGTTGTTTCCTTCTTCTTCGTCATCGTCGTCACCATTCATAGAAGTTAAACGGTATTCTTCTCTTGAAAGCTTGCTTGGTGTTGATAGGAACCGGTTAATGACTGGGATAGAGTCAGCGTTTTGGTAGACGGCCTTTGCAAGCTTTACCAAAGCATATAGGCCAATGAGTATAGAGCATGTCAACACAAAAGAAAATGTGATTAAATCAAGAGCTTGAGTGTTTGTTTTTGGATAAGATTCAGCAAATTTATGATGGTTTTTCATTGTTGTTTGTTTGAGATATATAAAAAAAATGTATAGAAGGTAAATATAGAAGGATTATAGATAATAAAAAAAGCCAAGAGTTTTTTTTTTTTGGGTTGTTGTTATATAATCAATAGTAGTAGTAATAAAGGGTTTAATATGGGAAATATTCTTGATATCTTTTTATTATTGTCTTTAATGAAATAAGAAGAAAGAAGAAGAAGAAGATAAAAAAAATATGGGAAATATCTAGATTTATATACTCTTTTGAATACTAAAAAAAAAACAGGAGAGAAAAAAAAAATTGATTATCAGATCCCGGGTTCCGTTTTTATTGGTGTAAAAAATCAAAAATTTTTTTTTTCATTTTGGAATTTCAAATGTTTTGTAACAATTTGAATTTTTTAATTTTTAATAATATTTAATAATATTTAGCATGTTAATTTTGGATTTAACACATTTAATAATATTTAATATTAAATGTGCACGTGATGGAGTGGTTAGCTGACTACCCCATTATTATGTTTTAAAACAGTGAGAACCATCTGGAATTATAAAGACATTTTTTTTTTTATTATTATTGATCACCCCAAGATTTAATACCCACACCCATTATAAAACTCTCACTTGAGTTTTAAACTCTATTCAAAGTTTTGTTCCTTCTTTTTGATGGTTCAATTGAATAAATAAAACAAAAATCTAGCAAATAAAAAGGCCTCCTTTTTTCCCTTTTTTTTTTTTTTACTTCTTCTTCTTTTTATATACCCTTAAAATATATTTTTCTTTTTTTTGTCTCTATCTCTCTCAATTGCTATTAGATCAGTAGTATATATAAATGTTTCAATCTACATTAAGAGCTTCTTTACGCTCTTTTATTTCAACAACATCACTTAGAACCAATTGTGTTGTCTCACGATCTTTGGCTTCTCCACTTGGAAGAGTTCCCCTCCATGTTGTAAGACAACAACGAACATACGCCACTTACAACACGTTCCGTGGCACGACCAATGGCAGACGACACATACACGACTCACGCAATCTCTGGGAACGTCACTGGAAACTGTTTACGGCGTTTGGAGTCGGGTTTGGCATCTTCATTGTGTCCAACCTCGAGCGCACACCAATCTCGAACAGACTCCGGTTCATGATTGTCAGCCCTGCCATGGAAGACTTTGTTGGCGAGCAGGGGTACCAGCAGGTCCTTGCCCAGTATAAACGTAGCCTGTTGCCCGACCTGCATCCGCACACTCTGCGAGTCAAGAGGGTCATGAAGCATCTGATCAAGGTCTCTGGTTTGAACGAAAACATGGACTGGAGAGTGCATGTCATCCATGACCCCACAGCTCCACCAAACGCGTTTGTGTTGCCCTCAGGCAAAGTCTTTGTGTTTACGTCGATTCTGCCCATTGCCGAGGACGACGACGGGCTGGCAACAGTGTTATCTCACGAAACGGCGCACGTGCTGCTCCGACACTCTGCAGAAAGTCTGTCCAAGGCGCCATTTATGATCTTGGCAAACCTCATTTTGTTGTACATGTTTAATATCCGGCTAGACGGTCTAACGTCGATTCTGTTTGAGCTGCCGTCGTCGCGTGAGCACGAGAGCGAGGCAGACTACGCCGGGCTCATCATGATGTCTCGCGCTTGTTATGACCCCTCGCAAGCTGCACATTTCTGGGAGCGTATGGGCAACTTTGAACGAAAGAGTGCAGGCGCATTGTCAGGAGCAAAGATCCCAGAACTCTTGTCGACTCACCCGGCCACTGCTCACCGTATTGAAAACATGAAAAAGTGGTTACCTGATGCAGAAGAAGAAAAGGCAAGATCTGGGTGTTATGATAATTCTCATTCTTTTATGGAATTTTCAAATTTATTTAAAGAACCTGGATTGTTTTAAAAAACTTTTATTATACATAAATAATAATACAAAAAAAAAAAAAAAAAAAAAAAACTTTAAATAATATATATATATATTTTCTTCTATAAAGTTGTCCATGATGGTAATGGTATTCTTCCTCTAAATAATATCAATACTTCATCATTTGTTTGAACTTGAAGTAATGTTTCTTCATCAATCGGCGTTTGTAAATCCAAAGTCCCCGTGACTGGATCGATTGATTTGATCATAGCAAGACCTAAACTTTTTGTAGATTTAGGGTTGATAATATCCATCAACCATTGACTCGGAATAAGCGGCAAAGGAACATTCAAACTTTTTTCTTCTTTATCTTCTTCTTCTGCATTGTCTGATGAATATGATGATGATTCTTGTTCATTTTCACTATCGACATTAGTACTATTTTTTTTTGTTGAGGGTATATTACTTTCTTCTTCAGTCATAAATAAAGGTATTAATTCTTGGTTGTATTCATTTAGTACTTGGGCTTTGACTGAAAGTACAGATACAATGACATTTTCAATACAAATGTGCAAATGTTTTTTTTTAATCCCGTCAATCCCCACAATCGCAATGCCGTGGATAGGTACATTGAGCTCCCTTTCTCGTTTGATAACGGCCTCGTATAACTGTTCTCCAAACGACAAAATGTTTGTTCCGCTCAAAGTTTCTCGTGACGCTAGGATCGAGCGAGGCCGGATAAACCTATTTGAATGGGATTTATCAAGAATTGGGATTTGAGAAAACAATGCTCCACGATTAAGACTTTGATCGTTTTCAGCAGTCAATTGAGAAGAAGATGAAGAAGAAGAAAAAGAAGATTGGAATTGTCGAGGCGGAATGTATGCCAAAGTTTTTGAATCCGTGGAACAAGAAAATTCAAATTTCGAGGTTTTAGAAGAATAATGAAAGTAACTCAAGAGCTGAAGTTCTCTTAGCTCTGTTGCAGAAAAAAGTTGCTGCATTGTATCATGATTGTGCTGCACCGATGGATTAATTGTAGACACTGTTAGCGGCGACTCTGGTGTACAAAGTCTTTGAATAAGCCCGCCCTGGTAGTACGACGACATTGCCATCAACCGTTCATGAAAGTCTTGAAAAGTTTCCAAATCTTTTGCGCCCAAAAACACTACGCTCGACATTTGTGACAGCCGGATCATTTCCAAAAGCAGTTCCAAGCCTTGTCCCTTTGCCCATCCTGGAGTGTTGATAATCAACAACGACGCATGGCTAGATTGGCTGGCCTCTTCTCTAAAAGTGGTAAGCAGGTCTTCGAAACATGCTAAAAAGTATTCAGGAAGATCTTTGGGAGAATAGGAGCCGAGGGAATGGCACTTGATGAGGTCTCCGAGCTGGAAATTGGAGTGCGAAAACGCGCATGAAAAGTTGAGTTTGGTTTGTTTTGTTAAGGAAAGACAACTAGGAGGAGAAAATTCAGATTGTCCAGGATCACAGTCCAAAAAGTAAAGCTGTTGTTGTTGATTGTTTTTTTGATTTGAAAGGAAAAAGTTTTGAAGATATTTTGCAAATGATGATTTACCAGAATTTTTTGGGCCAGCAATAAATGCAATTGAGGTGGCTCGTTTCCGGAAAACGTCTTCACAAATCTCATTAGCAGTGACTTGCCATGATGCATAAGAAGTGACTGATTTGATTGTAGAAGGCCCGTAGTAAAGAGGTTTTGGGTGGCCTACAACAGTTGATGTTGCAGTAGTATAGTTTGCTTCTTCGTCAGTGTACCCCCACAAGTTGCTGTATTTAGGGAAATATTCTGGAATAGTTTCAAGACCTGAAGTCAGTGGTTCAATAAAAATAACAGCATCAAACTCTTTATTTTCCAAAAATTCTTTATTATAATTTGTAATAATAGCATTTTCTTCTTCTTCTTGTTTTGTATTATTTTCATTTTTGATGCATGTGATTTTGGGTAAAGCTGAAGCAAAAGCAGCGTAAACTGGGTATGATAAATTTGATCCTGATTTAAGAGATGCTCCGTAGATTGATACTGTACCCTTTTGGACAGTCAACAAGTATTGGCCTTGAATTACAAGCGATTCTTCTTTTTTCATTCCAAATAAATGACATGAATTAAAAGTTTTGGAGTTTTTAAAAGTAGGATTAAAATTGGAAATTGCAACTGGTAGATTTAAAGTTGTTGTAGAAGTATTACCAACATCACTGTTGTCTTGATTTGAACTATCTGAAGAATATTCTTCCATTGACTTGTCTTGAACTTCTTGTTCTTCATCATCATCTTCATTGTTTTCTTCATCTTGTTGTAATTGCTGATTCTTTCGTAATTCTTCCATTATCTCTCTAGCAGTTTTTTGAGATTTTCGAGTTGGTTGAACATCTTGTGATAATTGATCAGAAATGACTTCTGAAGCAGATCTTGAAGATGATCCATTTTTAATTTTACGTTTTTTTATTGATGGACTACTAGTAGTAGTAGTATTAGAATCAGTCATTACTGTTGTGTATATATAATAAATTCTATCAATCAAAGATCAATCAAAAATGGTAAGGAAAAAAAAAAAAAAGTGAAAATTATTTTTTTTGTTTGGAATAAGAATCTAGACGGCTGATAGATGCCATATTTATTTCTCGTAATAATAAATGTAACTGTAATGTCAATTATACAAGTGTAATGTCATACCATGACTAAGCTGCAGTAGCAGCCAATCAACATGCGACGAAGTAAACCAAGAAAAGGTTGGTGTCGTGCCATTTCCAACCCACCCTGCCTTTTTCTTAGTAACCGTTAATTCTTCCATAGTAAGAAAAAAAGCTGGTGATTTTTTTTAATACCATGTAATTTTTTTAATACTATTGTAATTTTTTTTTTTGGTTGAAACTTTTTTTTTTCTCTCTCCTTTTCCTCTCTCTCTCTCTCTTTTTTCTAAAGAATTTCTTTAACAAATCAACACACATTCAATTCTCTATTTAAAACTACAAAAAAAAATATTTTTTCAAAAATGGCTGAAGATTCTCCTTTGAAGACTGGTAAGTGTTTATATATTATCAATCTGTTGATGATGATGATTGTTGTAAATGGGAGTTGTGGTGGTAATGAATAGGACCAAACAAAAAAGAAACCAATCGATTTCTTTGTGCTGTTATTGGCCCGGTTTATAATATCGAACAACAATAATACTCCAAACAACAATTGAATAACAATCACGATCAAAAGATTTATTTTTTTTATAAATTTACTAACATTGATTTTTCTCTTTTAAAATTATAGTCGGATTCGATCCTCGGTATGTTTTTTATCAGTTCAAAACCTTTTTTCTAAGTATATTTCAAAAGACACAACTCATAGCCAACAAACCAAAATATTAAAAAAACTCAATCAATCAAAAACTGTTCAGCATGTCTTTTCAAAAATTCGGATTAATCTAATTCAAAAATTCAACTACTAACATTGTTTTTCTTCTTAGTTATCCTTACCAAAACCAAACTAAGCACTGCTGGCAATCATATGTTGATTACCACAAGTGCATCAAAGCCAAGGGTGAAGACTTTGCTCCTTGCCAGGTCTTTTTCCGTACCTACAGTTCTCTTTGCCCAACCATGTGGGTTGAAAAGTGGGATGATCAAAGAGGTAAGTCTTTTATTAATTCAATTTTGATTTGTTGATTCTTTACTAACAATGTTTATAATTCTATAGAAGCCGGTAACTTCCCAGCCAAACTCGATTAAACTAATATCATATTAAAACTAAATTTCTTTTAAAAAAAAAAGATTCATAAACTTCTCATGTCATTTTATTATAATTTATATATCCAAATTTATTAATCCATATATATAAAATCCAATATAAACAACTATTCTATTATTACTATTATTATATATAAAATTTGTAAAAAAATGATTTACCAAAAATCATCTTCATCTTCTGCATTTTGATTACTACTATGACGAACATTTTCTTCAGTAAACAAATCATCATAAGCATGATGTTTCTGATACGCCAACTGCTTACGTTCTCTTGCTATCCGTTGTTCCTCCTTTTGACGTTTTTGTCTATTTACAATCTCCATCTGTGTCTGTTCCTTATCATAAGCCACTCGCTCAGCCTGCAAATCGGGGAACCGTTCTTCTTTAGTTTTATTCAACCTATTAACAATAGCATTAACTCTTTCATCAACATGGATTTTTTTAACCAAGTTTGCCTTTTTAAACCCAACTTGGCCGTCCTCCATCCCCTTTGTTTTGTGTAGATTTGACCAAGGTGTATAAATTACTGTAATGTTGTCCTTTTTGTTGCCTTGGATTGAGTTTGCTTTTGTTAGCTGTGCACAGTCAATCAAGATCTCTTTGGGGATGGTCTCAAAAGTCATGTCTTCGGGCATTCGTAGGTAGACGTGCGCTGAAGAAAGGTTGTCGACGTGGAACCAAATGTCGGTAGGAAGTCCCCATTTGATCAGATCCTCGTTTTCTGTCTTGTGTTTTCCCATATAAAGAACGACAGGAGGATCGACTTCTCCAGAAGCTCCAGTAGCCTTAAAATAATAGACCATTTTTTTTTGTTATTTGTGAATGAATATGTATGAACTTGTTTGTCAATAAAAAAGTAAAGAAAAAAAAAAAATAAATAAGAAGGAAATTTTCATACTGGAAGAAAAAAGAATTTGTAACAGGTGTTTGTAATTGTAATAATTGAAATCACTCTTCTAAGATTGGCTTTTTCTTTTGTCAATTATGAATATCCATGATTAACTTTTAAATAACCTTCTTTTACTTAAAAATTGACTGTCATGTTTAAATATCCAAAGTTTCAAATTCTATTATTAATGAGAAATGTTTATTTATAAGAATAGTAATAATTCATCAAGATGATAATGATGATGATCAATTTATATATATATAATTAGCTAGTCAACTTCTTGATTTATCTCTTCATTAGAATAACCAAACATACAATTTATTAATTGTAAAAATAATATAAAAAAAATATCTAAGCAATAATTTTTTCTAAAAATTGAAACAAATCTTCAATTTCTTGAGGACTTGCTGTATGCACCATATTCTCATATTGATGCCACTCAACTTTAGTTCTTCCAAACCCATTAATCAAATGGTCTCTAGACATTTTGCCAAACTCAAACTTGACGACCTGGTCCGCCGTGCCATGACCCAAAAAGTACGGAGTGTTTACATTAGCATCCGACTTGAGAGTCTCCAATTTGTTGTGGATCGGCAGGTACCCCGACAGGCCTATAACGCCAGCCAGCGGCTTGTCATAAACGACCGACGTCGCCAACGACACTGCGCACCCCTGCGAGAACCCGCCAACAACAATACGTGACGAGTCAACAAATTCAAGCTCCTCGGCAATGATCTGCTTCACGCGGTCGACACTTGCAAGAATGCCGGCCTCGTCTTGTTGGCCCATTACATTCCCCAAAGCTTTGATGTCGTACCAGCTCGGCATCTCCATGCCGTAGTTGAGTGTCACGGGTTGGTCAGGAGCTTTGGCAAAAACAAACTTGACGTGCGGCAACCGGTTTTGGCGAGCTGCTTCTTGAGCAAGAAATACCCACCCTTCTGGGCTATCACCTAATCCGTGAAGGAAAATGACTGTGGCGGTTTGTGCAGCACGAGCGGGGATTCTTAATCCTGGATATAATGCCATTGTTTTGTTATTATTGTTTTCTTGTAATGGTAAATTAATAGTTGAAGTGTTGTTTTTGGTAATGAAAAATGTAAATAAAAGAGTAGTAAAAATTATAATTATAATGTTTAAAAGCTTTAATGCCATTGCTTGGTTATTTTATAGGAAAAGAAAAAAAAAAATGGGGTTTGTTTTTTTGGAAAGGGAAGAGAAAAAAAAAAGATTTTTTTAAAAATGTTATAACGACTTAGGTAGGGTAACATAAAAGGGTACTTTACAACAAGAAATCTCTTTTTTTTTTTTTTTTTTCTTTAATATATTACTCTTTTTTCTTTTTTGCCATCGAAAAACAAAAATAATCAACTACCATGGAAAAAGATCTCCATAATAATCATTTCCCCAAAGTCATTGTTTTTGATCTCGATTATACTTTATGGCCAGTCTGGTGTGATACTCATGTCTACCCACCTGTTCGACCAAACGTTTCATCCAAGTACTCAGTTATAGACCGATCCAATAGAGAAATTTCATTTTTCCCTCAAGTTCCTGAAATCCTTGCACATTTGAATTATTTAATAAACAGAAATGATGATAGTAACACAGAATATCAAAAAATAGAAACGTTGGTGACAGCGTCAAGAACTGCGACTCCTGATATTGCAAAAGAGATGTTGACTCATTTACATGTTGCTACAATAGATGAACCTCATCCAAATGCTTTTTTGACAAGTCTTAACAATAACAGAAAAAAGTCTAAAAAGAGTGCTCCTATTGCTACTACAAATAATACTACTAGAAAAAATTCAGATGTTGCAGCAATAGAATTGTTTTCACATAAAGTTTGGGGGACAGGATCCAAGATTGCACACTTTAAAAAGATTTCAAAGCTGACTGGAGTTGAATACCAAGACATGGTATTTTTTGATGATGAGTACCGTAACATTGATGTTCAACATAGTTTAGGAGTCACTTTTGTGTTGGTTGATGAAGATGTAGGACTTGATTGGAAAACTTTTTGGAATGGAATTGAACAATGGAGATCTTGTAGAGATTTTTAAATAGATAGATATATAGTATTATTATTAGATAAGAATATATTACGTTTGTTCTGCTTACTAATTGGGGTTTCTGATGATGTTTTTTGTTGCAATCCCCCCACACACACATTCACTCCTCCAATTAAAATACTTATTGATACCGACCCCAAGGAATTTTCAATATCCTATATAAACAATCTGTTTTACTTTTTTTTCATCATTAACAATTGAAACAATTGAAACAACAATGTCTACTAAAACTACTACTCACAAAAAAGTTCTTCTTACTGGAGCTTCTGGATTCATTGCAATCCATACTTTACAAACTCTTCTTTCTCGTGGCTACAAAGTCAAGGCCACTGTCCGATCAATCCCCAAGGGCGACTACCTAGTCAGCAAGTTCCCCAACCTACCACTTGAAATTGCCATAGTCCCAGACATTAGCGAACCAAATGCGTTTGACACTGTTTTAAAAGAAGATTCAGAAATCACTGCAGTTATTCATATGGCGTCACCCTTTTTCCACCCGCAAAGCGATCCGGAAACACAAATTCTTAAGCCGGCTATCCAAGGCACACGAAACATTGTGCAGGCAGTCCACAGGTTTGCGCCACAGGTGACAAAAGTTGTTATTACATCGTCGTTTGCATCCATTTTGGATGTCGATAAAATGAATGATCACAGTACGGTGTTTTCGGAAGAGTCCTGGAGCCCCATAACCTGGCAAGAAAGTGTCGAGGACTTGTCAAAGACTTATCGGGGTAGTAAAAAGCTTGCCGAAAAGGAGTTTTGGAAGTTTATTAATGAAAATGATGATGTAAACTTTTCTGGAACAACTGTTAATCCGCCATTTGTTTTTGGGCCTTTGATTCAGCAGGTTAGTGATATAAAGAGTATCAACACTTCAAATGCAGTAATTTACAATACTTTATTTGGAGAAAACTCAAAAGAAGATAAAGATTATACTGAATTGACGCATTTGTGGGTAGATGTTCGAGATGTTGCTTTGGCTCATGTATTACCATTAGAAGATGAAGAGTCAAAATTCAATGGTCAAAGATTATTTACAACAGCTGGATACTTTTCTCCTCAACTCATTTTAGATATTGCTAATGAAAAGTTCCCCGAACTGAAAGGCAAAATCCCAGTTGGAAAGCCTGGAACTGGACTCGACAGAGTTGATAAAATATACCAGTATGACAACAAAAAGACAAATGAATTGTTGAATTTTGAGTATCGAAAGTTTGAAGATACTATAGTTGAAACTATTCAAAGTATTCTTGAATTTAAAGAAATTTTAAATTAAACAAAGAATATGTTTCTATAAATATAAAAAAAAGACATTTGATCAATATTTTTAAATATATATAGTGATTTATAGTTTTTACCAATATATTTATTACTTATTCGAATCGAAAAAAAGAAATAAAAAAGTTTAAAGGATAAAAAAAAGAAAAAAATTGATCATTCAATTCATTCATTCATTAAAATAATAATAATAATTATATATAAAAAAAAGCCAATATTTTTTTATGTCGATTCGAAAAAAAATATTTTATTTTTACTAATAAAAAAGAAAATATATAATCTTGTATTAAGATTCGTATAATATTCTATTAAGATTCGTATAATATTCAATTAAGATTCGTATAATATTCTATTAAAGATTCTTACAATACTCTATTAAGTATAAAAAAAACGATCATCAATCAATCATTATTGCTATTATTTATATTGTACCTTTCCAAAAAAAGAAAAAGAAAAAAAAAAAAAAAAAAAAAACTCCAAAAATATACAAATATTTAATGCCGTAGATACAACATACCAGCAACAATAACAAAAATATATATATATCAGCAACAAAAGAAACAACAAACAAAAAGGATATTTTTATGATGATGTCATTCATAATATGGTGATGTAAAAAAAAAAAAAATCCAAAATTTTTCAACGGTTTTTTTTTTCCAAGAAATGTTATAAAGATTACGTCATGTTATATAGTGGTTACTAAAAATATCTATCTATCTATCACAATATACAATATAAAAATCATATGACCAATTAAATTATTGGTATTATATTATATTTGTGTTTGAAAAAATATATATTATCATTACTATTAATGATAAAAATAATAATAATCAAAATTTAAGAACCTTTTTTGTTAAATCTATTATAATAGACTTTCTAAAAAAAAAACGAGTCTTTATTTGTTCTTTTTGTCTGTCATGTCTCATATTCTCCACTTGTTTGGAGTATGAGAACAAAAAGAAAACTTACTTTTTTTTGTTCGATTGTTTCAAGTAATAAAGGATGTTTCTCTCTAGTACTATATATTAATTTTTCTATTACTAGTTAGTTTTAGATCTTATTAGTATCTTCTTCATAAGATCATAATAAGAAAGGGTTACTATAGTAATAATAATAATAATAAAAAGAATTTATTTTATAAAAAATTATGTATGAAAAAGAAAGTAGAAATTATAAAATCACCAAAAAGTTATATTATATATACCCAAAATAAAAAATATGTATGCAAATTAATAATAATATTTTATCCTTTAATAATAATTAATAAATTTAAAGGAAAAGAATAGCAATGGCCAAACCAAAGACAGAGGCAAGAGCTCCGTTGACTGATGAGGCACCATTGACTTGTGGGAGTGGAGTGGTTGGAACAGCAGTTGGTGGTGGTTGAGCAACTTCTGGAGTAGTTGGCTTAGCTGGTTGTTCTGGTTTAGCTGGTTGTTCAGGTTGCTCTGGCTTAGCTGGTTGTTCTGGTTGTTCTGGCTTAGCTGGTTGTTCTGGTTGTTCTGGCTTAGCTGGTTGTTCTGGTTGTTCTGGCTTGGCTGGTTGTTCTGGCTTAGCAGGTTGTTCTGGTTGTTCTGGCTTAGCAGGTTGTTCTGGTTGTTCTGGCTTAGCAGGTTGTTCTGGTTGTTCTGGCTTAGCAGGTTGTTCTGGTTGTTCTGGCTTAGCTGGTTGCTCTGGCTTAGATGGCTTTTCTGGTTCACCAGTTGGTTCAACAGGGCAGGTAGTAACAGTTACAACAGTTTCACACTTGTGATCATCGCAAGAAGTGACAGTGAGGGTAGAAGTGGTCCATTCAGTAGCAGGAGGCTTTTCAGATGGCTTTTCAGTTGGCTTTGGTGGTTCTTCAGTTGGCTTTGGTGCTTCACTAGTTGGTTCAACAGGGCAGGTAGTGACAGTAACGACTTCTTCACACTTGTGGTCATCGCAAGAAGTGATGGTAACAGTAGAAGTAGTCCATTCAGTCTTTGGTGGTCCAGTGACAATATCAGTAGAAGCAGGTTGTTCAGTTGGCTTTGGAGAAGGTTCTTCAGTTGATTCAACAGGGCAGGTAGTGACAGTAACAACTTCTTCACACTTGTGGTCATCACAAGAAGTGATGGTGATGGTAGAAGTAGTCCATTCAGTCTTTGGAGGACCAGTAACGATATCAGTAGACTTTTCAGTTGGCTTTGGAGAAGGTTCACCAGTAGTTTCAACAGGGCAAGTAGTAACAGTGACTACTTCATGGCACTTGTGGTCATCACAAGAGGTGATGGTGATGGTAGAAGTTGTCCATTCAGTCTTTGGAGCTTCAGTGACACTGACGGTAGAGTTTTGGAAAACTTCAGCGGCAGCGAATTGAGCAGCGGCAATAAAGCCGATAACAGAGGCAGTTTTGAATTGCATTATTAAGAAAGGTATTAAGAAATTAAGAGTATTATTATAAAATAAAAAAGAAAAAGATCAAATAAACGAATGACACTTGAATATATTAATGCAGTACTAAGCGAATGACTGTTTTAAAGAATTATTAAATTATAAAAAAGAAGAAGAGAAAAAAAGAAAAAAAAAATTTTTGAGAATCGAGGGCAAAAATGAATCCTTTTATAATTTTTTTTTTTTTTGAATGGTTGGTTGGTTGTATATTTTGTCGAATATTGAGAATATAATGAGGAGGAAGAAGTGGTTGGAAATAAAACTAGCTAGTGCATGTGTCTGTCTATGTGTGTGTTTTTTGTGAAATAAATCTATAAATGTCAATTATTAAAAAAAACAAATGTTTCAAAAATTGACCATACCAAAAGGGGTAATGATCCAGGGCAATTATTTATTTATAACCTTTATTTATTATGAGGCTCTTTTACATAGTAAAAAAAAAAACATGTAACATTTCAAAACTTTTTATTATTTTTTTTCTACTTTTGATTCATTTTTTTACATAGGGTTTTTTTTTTATTTTCAATATTATAAGAGAGGAGGGGGAGATTTTTTTTTCTTTTCTATTTGATTGAATATTATTGGTGGTGATGTTTTGGTTGTATATAAATGTTGTTAGTAGTAGTAATATTATGTGTAAAAGACAGGAGTTATAATATTTTATTATACACACAAAAATCACCATACTCACCATACTCAACCCACACATAGATACACAGCACAGTTTGAAAATAAATAAAAAAAAACCCTTACATATTACGTAATGTACCCATAATGTTTATAAAAATGTATTTTCCCCCCTGTTGTTTTACTATGATGAAATTCATTATTATTAGTGTTGTATTGAAATGTGCGCGCACTTTTTTACTACTATTTTTATTACTAACAATTATGAGTGAGTGGTTTTTTTTTGTTACTTCAAACAAGAGAGCAAAAGTTTAAAAAAAAGACAGTAGTAGTAGTAGTAGGTAGGTAGGTAGGTAGAAGAGAAACGGCATTTATTGCTATTGAATAATAAGAAGTCACATGGTGACATCATTCATTCTCTAACTAAAAGTTGAGTATTTGAATTGAAAGAATGAATGAATGAATGATTGAAAGAATGAAAGGATGGTTGTTTGAATAATTGAATTTGATCATTTATGTTAATCATGGAATTCAAATCAAATCATTCAAATTCAAATCATTCTATTCGAATCAAATTCTATAAATAAATAAAAAAATAAATAAAATGCCTTTGTTTCTATTTATTCAATTGTCAAGCCGTTTTAATTATTATTTTTTTTTCATTGTTTTTAGATATTTCAAAAACTAAGCCATTATTGAGAAAATCTCGGGTGGTTGAAAAATTTCCCTTTGTCAGATAGAAGAAAGATCTTTGTACTGTAGATTTTACTATGTAGATTATTAGAAAACTTCACCTTCTTGTTTTAACCCCCCAGATTTTTTTTATTCTATTATTACCTAACAAAGGTAGCTAAGTAACTAAACTAAATACGTCATAGTAAAATATATATATATTTGATTCAAAGTTAATTATAGTAATCAAATCTATATTTATATTTATATCTAACAATCACGATAATTTGTTAACTTGTTTTAAATGTTTTAAAAATAAAAAATTCTCAAACGAGAAATCTCCTCTTAAAATGTTTTAGAAAAATTTTTATTATTTTTCATTTTACAGATCTAACCGGGATTTTTATTTTATATTTTATTTGATAACAATAATAATAATAACCATGATTTTCTTTCTTTCTTCTATAAAAAAAAAAGATTACCAATTGGATAAATTACAAACTGATAGAGAAATAAATAAATAAGTAAACAAGAAAGAAAAAAGATCTGGTGTTTGACCTTTTTATATATATATATATATACCATTTTATCCTATTTTTTTTTTTTTTTTTTTTTTTTTTTTATCCAATTGGTAATATTTTTTTGTATAGTATTTTCCTATTTTTGTATTCCTATATTTTGTATAGATAGAAACTTTTTGAATATACAATTGAAAAAAAAGAGTTTTTACATTTTTTTTTTTTTTTTTGGTTTTTAAATACTCTAGATATTATTAACAAAACTAGGTTGTTTTGATTTCTTTTCTATACATACATACATAAATTTCAAAATCAAAATCAAAATCAAAATCAAAACCCAAGTAATAAAAATCAAAAAAATGTCAAAAAAAAAAAAAAAAGGTTTTTTATTAATATCTATTAATCATTATTATTGTTATTATAATTATTATAATAATAAACTTTTAAATTTATATGAATATTTCAACATATTTTCTAGATATTGATTTTTGTTAGTACTAAATAAATAATACTAAATAGGATCATATAGGACTATATACAGGATCATATAGGATTATATATATACAGGAAGAAATGATTCATTACTAAAATAACCTCCATAGTAAAAAATCAAAAAAACTTAATTCAAAAAAAAACTCTTTTTCTTCTTTCATTCTTTTTGAAATCAACAATTGAAAAAGAAAGGAGGAGATAAATTCTTGTTCTTTTAAACTTTATCAATAACCCCTCAATTTTCATTCTTTCCTTTTTTTATTCATTCGTTTATATATGTAAATTTCAAACATTAATAACTCTCTTTTTATTTCTCAACTTTATATATATATACTTTAATTTTTTATAAATATTGTTTAATCTTCAAGAACTGAATTCTCTTCAGAGTAAATATTCTCCTTTTTTAAATCATTATCATTTTTGTTTTCTTCATTATTTGTTGATTCTTCATTATTATTATTATTATTATTGTTATTATTATTAGTAGTATTATTATTATTATTATTGTTGTTGTTATTATTATTATCATTTCGAAATCGATTTCTCTTCTTGTTGGCTTCAATTATATTATTAATCATGTAAATTGCTGTTTCATTGGCATCAGGATTCCCTACTAACGTAATCTTTCGCTCTTTACTATTGGGAATAGGATCATTAACTTTGATTTGACACCCTGAAAATTGTCTTAAATGATTAATCTTTGCTCCTCCTTTACCAATAACTGATCCAACAAAATCATTAGGAATTAAAACATCTTGTGTTAATGTCTTGCCTCGTTCTGCATTCTGTGCAACTATCTGAGCATTCCGAAGACTAACATTAGATGTAATTGGTTGTCTTGAAAACCCTCCTAAATTAAATTGATTAATCATACGTCCATTGTTAATATTATGATGTTGTTGATTCAACCCTCGGGGATTAAATCTAACCCCATTTGCATTGTACGGCTGTACTGCTTGGATTGGAGGTGGATGACCACCATAATACATGCCCATATTACCTCCTCCTCCTCGATTATGATTACCCATATATCCAGTAGGATCATAACCACCACCACCAAAATTACCCTGCATTGGAACTGCTCCTGGATAAAATTGCTCTGGCATTGGATGTGGAATAACTGATGCTGGATTATAAAAAATAGGCCTCTTATGCTCAAATATCTTTTCATGTGCAATGTAATTAATACAAACATAATAAACTGCAATATGAATTGCATCAGCAACTCCTGTAATCTTTAAGCATCGATCAGTAGAATTTGGAAGTGTATAATCTGTAGCCCATAATTTGGCAGCTGATGCCTCTTCAATTTGTTCAAACATACTTCTTCCTTTCCCAATCATTGCACCCATCATGGCTTGTGGCATTAATACCTGAAGTGTATACTTGTTTGCATCAAGTGTTGTTTTCACATCTAAAGGCATATGCTGTATAGTACGAATCATACGTCCTGTTGTACCTGCAACATGTTCAGCAGATCCTTTAATATTTGTCACTCGTTGATTAATACCTGGAACAAGTTTACTAACATTAAGTTTGACAAGATCTTGTGTAATCTCGGGAATTTTAGACCCTCTCTTCCCTATAATTGTAACTGCTTCTCCTAATGAAACCAAAATTCTTAAATGAATAAAAGCTGATGGAGGAACTAAACTTTTCAAATCTTCACATGTCAAATTTTCAGTTTTTTTCCCATTAAGTAGGTCAATTTTATTGTTGTTGTTGTTATTATTATTAGAAGAAGAAGATTCTGTTGATGTTGTTGACTCAATTGTTGAAGGTTGGCCTTCATTATCTATAGCCGTGCGTTTAACACTATTATCATCCGAGTCTGAATTCTTTCGTTTCAACATTGTTAATAACGTAGGAGAGAGAAAGTAATAAAATAAATAAATAGAACCAGAATATGTATATAAATATATTAAAAGAGATTAAAAAAAGAATACTAGAAAGAAGACATGTTAAAAGGTTAAGATACTTGATTATAATATAATAAGAATGAAAGAGTTTTTTTTTTTTTTTTTTATTTTGTTGAAAAGGTACGGGCAGTACCCGTGGTATTAATGTAAAGAATTACCACAGATGAAACATACCTGAAGAAGAAAAAGAATATAAGATATATATAAAAAAAGAACTCAATTATAAAAAAAGGGTGAAGATAATAATTATATGACGATAATTAAAACAACTTTACTGAAAGGTTTGGTTTTTTTTTTTTTTTTTGAAAAGGACAATTGGTAATGAATTGGCAATTAACAAAAAAAAAGTGAGTATTTTTTTTTTATATTTATTAAATTAAAAATGGTGGTGGTGATGTTTTTTTTTTTTTGGGATGGGTTAGGGTTAGGGTAGCTGACTAATCTAATGTTACACACACATGAATGCAATAAAAAAAAAGTGACATAATCCCACAAAAAATAAAAATAAAAACAACCTCCCCTTTTTTTCTTTTTTTTCCTTTTTTCAACAATTTTCCATATTCATCTATTCACAACCCCATAACGCCACTTTATATCATTTTAGAATCATGACAACTGCTATTCAAGAAAAACCACAAAATACCGTCTTTATTGACGAAGAAGATTATAGAGAAAGTGAAGATGAAGATTATAAAGAAGAAGAAAATACGCTTAATCAAGGTATGTGTGTATATTTATCATTCATTAATCAATAACTTTTATACTAACTATTCTTTTTTTTTCATAGATGACCAAAGCGATAGTGATGATAACGATGAGTACAATGATGAAACCAACTCAAAATATGAAAAAAAATCATTAACTAAAATAGCAAAAGATTCTAAAATTGCAGCAGAAAGCCTGCGACAACAGGATAATACCTCTGATGAGTTTGATTACTCAAAATATAATGACATCCAAGGCGAAGGTCTCATCAAAACAAGATCACAAAGAAGGGCTGAATCTCAATCAAAAATATTTAATGACGTGGCTCAGCCTGTCTCTGATTTTGATATTGATTCTATTTGGGAATCAATGAATTCTTCTTCTTCTTCATCATCATCAATTTCAACTCCTACAACTGTAGATTCATCCCCTTCTAAAACCCCTTCACCTGTAAATGAAGACTTTGTAGTCATCAAACGTGTATTTAATTTTGCAGGTAAGATTACTCACGAACAACATACTGTCCCTCGCTCATCAGCAGAGGCAGAAGCTTATCTCAAAGAGGAAGCACTAAAAAAATCTAAAAACAAACAACAGTCCCCAACTGTTGCAATCATTAACGACCGTAACGACCCTAAAAATGCGAAAACTTATACTACTACTATGAAAAAGAAACGACAAAATGGCCCCGTCAAACGTAAACGTAGTTCATTACTCGAAGAACTAAACAACTTTAAGGCAAAGAAAATCAATACTCTGGAGAAATCTAGAATCGACTGGTTGGGCTATGTAGACAAAGAAGGTATTAAAGATGAGCTTGTTCTTCATAATAAAGACGGCTTTTTGGAAAAACAAGACTTTTTATCTAGAGTAGATAGAAGAGTTGAAAGTGAACTCAAGTTCAACAGTCGAAAGATTTGATTGTTTTTGGCCATTTAGAAATTTATTTATGAAATATTATAATGTATATATATATATAGTCGATTTAAGTATCAAATGATTATTATTATTATTATAAAATTACTTGTGTAATATTCATACCAGTATGTGTAATCATCATCCCACTTGTTTTTTTTTACCCTCTGTTTACATAAACAAACCTTTATCTTTTAATCTCTTGAGAGATAAGATGGAAATGCCATGACAGAACATAATGATAATGTCATGCTTCAAGACCTATCAATAGACTTTAATCATGATTATGAAGACGTACAATCAGCAATGCAGCTGCTTCAAAAGCCGCTTGAAAGTTTGTTGTCAACAAAACTACAAACCTTGAACAATGAAAAACACGACTTTTTTATCAAACTATCTCAATATTCAAGTAAGTCTCATTATGACAAAACAAGTGATACTCTATCTAACTTTTTTAAATATAGAACTTAAACAAGAGTATCTTGAAAACATTCGCTTAGCAGAAATTCAAAAACAACAAAACAAGATTAGTAAGTATTGTGTTACAATTTTGTTTAAACATTTTTCTAACACTGTAATCAAGAACTGGCTGAACAACATAAAGAAATCAAACAACTTTCTAGTAAACTGAAAAACTATGTTGAACAAGAAAATCAATTCAAAGCAATCAAATCTCAGATACTACAAGATTTGGCTGTAGTCGATTCTGAAATCCAAGCAAATCTTGATAGTATGTAAATTTTTTTTTTCCCACCATTCTTTCTTACACAACAATGTAAAATTACTAACAAAACAATCAATCAAGAAAAACGTAAAAAGATTCAAGCAATAAACAATTATGCTCAGATCGCAGACTCTGAACTAGACTTTTTATGCAAACTAATTGGTCTTCATATCAATGTTGTTATGCCAGATGTCGTCCAGTTTACTTTTACTCATATCGACGCTACAAACCCAAACAAGCCATTTTCCATAACTCTTGACGCGTCAAACCCTCAAGGCTGCTACTTTATTCGTGACTGTCAACCTCCACTCGACCAAAATGTTATTGATTCTCTTTTGCATAACCTTAATCAAACTGACGATTTACGAAAAATGTTGAGAGATACTCGTAAGGCGTTTAAAATTATAGCAGTTTGATTGTTCTTATTAGTATTTAAGATACCCCCATAAAGTCTAAAAGTTTTTATCAAAGTTACATATTTTCAAAAAGACACATTATACCATTGGAATTTTTCATTTTTTAAGTTTTATTATTAGAAATGTTTTAAATGAAAAAAAATAACTTTTCAAGCATATATATCGTTACTGCTTAAAAAAACTAAAAAAAAAAGTATCTGATGGATTTTGAAAAAAATGTATTCTCAATATTTCGCTAAAACATTTCCAATTCTCGAAACTTTTTCGCTAAAACTTTCTTTATTATAAAACTTGATCGGTTTATTTATTTATATGGATTCTAATAAATCAAATCCTACATATTTCTTTTGAATTGTTTGGCATGAAGGATGGTAGATGATCGGTACATACCCTCATATTTAACAGCTAAACAAGGAAAGTAAATTCATAGCTAAAGTATTTATTTGTTAAAACTACAGCAAAATGATTTAGCAATTGGTTTACCTTTTTGACCTTTTTCTTTTCAATCGCTTTCAAACCTATATAGATGTACTGCAACTTTCTTTATAATTCCAAATATGCTATCAAAATCCGTTTTGAACCAGTATTTCTAAAGTTATAAACATTTCTGGAAAATTTTTTTTTTTTGTAAAATATTTGCCTAGCTTTTAAAACCCCCTTTTACAAAGCTTGTAGATAGATTAAAAGCCTGATTTCGATGGTTTGAAACAGAAATGCGGAAAAACAAGATTCGTAAAATTAGCTGCTAATTTACGCAACTAATTTAGCTACACTTATGGTAAATTATTTAGCATTTTATTTAGCTGCTAAACACTACCTAGCAAATATATTTCATTTTACTTCTAAAAGCTTGCAAAACTAATTCATGCTATTTTTTAGATTTTTCTCTTCCTTCTGGTTATCTCAAATAATTTTTTAAACAAGCACTTCTAGAGTTATGAACGTTTTTGTGTCATAACCATTTAGCACGGAATTTAGCTGCTAAATATTCTACGTAACAATTTTTTTCATTTCTCTTTCAAACACTTGCAATCCAATCTTTTCTCATTTCTCAAACTCAGCTCTACACCTTTATCAGTTCTGATAATTTTTTCAACTATTATTTCTTGAGTTATCAACGTTTTTTATTGTTAAATTTAGCTGCTAAATTACGTAATGGATTTAGTTGCTAAATATTTATGGTACTATTCTTTCATTTCTTGTCTAAAGACTTCCCGGTTTATATCTGATTGTAGAGCAATGCTACTGCTCTCTTTTGACCATATTGAAAAGCGTTTTGGATGGCTGTTTCCTGAGTTATAGATGGTTTTGTATTCTTTAATTTAGCTGCTAAATTACGTAATATATTTAGCCAACGATATGTTAAAATATTTAGCACGTTATTTAGCTGCTAAATTCTTTGTACCAACTAATATCTATTTGCCTTCCAAACGCTTGGAAAACGGCATAGAATCTTCCTTGACATTTCTATTTATACTAACCTCAGTTTGAATATTTTTTAAACTGTTATTTCTAGAGTTATAAGCACTTTAATAAAATGAAAAACGTAGATAATTTAGCAGCTAATTTACGTAATTAATGATTTAGCTACATATTTAGCTACGAACTTGTTTACCAATTTTTCTGGGTTTTTGTTTCCAAATGCTCTCCAAACTATTATACCATAATCCAGTCTTGCTCAAGCCTATAGCGAATGCTTTAAATAAATTTTTAAGGGGGTGTTTGTGGAGTTATAAACGGGTAAAGTTTAGCTGCTAAATAGTAAGCATGAATTTTAGAACCCAATCGGGAAATTTTCAAATGGCATGAATATGGGAACCCAAATGAGACTACAAGTTTATGCTGGTCCTAGCATTAATATCAAATCCTAAATAGGAAATTTTTAAGTTGCATGAACATCAAGACCTGTTTGAGTTTCCAGGTTCATGCTACAGCCAGCATTGATATCATAACCCAAACAGGAAAATTTTTCAATTAGCATGAACCTGGGGACCCAAACAGGACAGAAAACATCATGCTACATTGAGCATTAATATTGGGTCCCTTATAGGAAATTTTCAATTTGCATAAATACCAAGACTTATTTTGATCTGAAGTTTCATGCTAAAATTGGCATTAACATAGAGGCTCAAAGAGGAAATTTCCAAGTGGCATGAACATGGAGACCCAAACAAGACCACGGGTTTATGCTGGCCTTAGCATTAATACCAAATCCTAAATAGGAAATTTTCAATCAGCATGAACTTTGAAAATTAGTTGGGGCTTAATGTCCATGCTAAATTTGGCATTAATTTCAGGTCCCAAACAGGAAATTTTCAATTTGCATTAAATCTGAAATCCAAATAGTCTCTAAATTTCATGCTTTTTCTAGCATTAATGTTAGATCCTAAATAGAAAATTTTCAATTAGCATGAACCTGGAAACCCAAATAGGTCCCGAATTTCATGCTACGTTTAGCATTAACATCGGGTCCAAAATAGGAATTTTTCAATTTGCATGAACATCAAAGTTCAATTGGATCTCTAGATTAATGCTACATTCAGCATTAACATCAGAACCATATTAGGAAATTTTAGATTTGCATGAACCTGGAAACCCAAAAAAGACTACAAATTCATGCTCAAATTAGCATTGACATCAGGTCCCAAATAGGAAATTTCTTTTTGCATTATTCTTGAAACTCAAATAGGTCTCGATGTTCATGCGAAATGTAGCATGAATCATGGAACCCAAATAGGAAATTTTCACTTAGCATGAACCTGAAAACCCAAACAGGACGGGAAATTCATGCTACATTCAACATGAACATTGGAACCAAAATAGGAAATTTTTTGGTTTGCATGAACACCAATACCTAATTGGATTTCCAGGTTCATGCGACATCCAGCATTAACATCAGATCCCAAATAGGAAGTTTTTGTTTTGCATTATTCTCAGACATCAATTAGAATTTGAAAATCATGCAAAAGTTGGCATTAGCATGAACGCCCAATTGGGAAATTTTTAAAAAGCATGAACCTAGGAACTCAAATGGGACTTGATGTTCATGCTAAATTTAGCATGAATTTTGGGGCCTAAATAGGAAATTTTCATTTTGCATGAACATCAAGACCCATTTGAGCTTTGAGGTTCATGCTAAAATCAGCATTAACATAGAGGCTCAAATAGGAAATTTTCAAGTAGCATGAATATGGAAACCTAAACAAGACGGGATGTTCATGCTAAAATTAGCATGAACCTGGGAACTCAAATAGGAAATTTCTAGTATGGCATTAATATTAAGCTCCAAATAGGTCTTGTAATTCATGCTAGAAATTGCATTAATATTGAGACCCAATTAGGAAATTTTCATCTAGCATGAACCTAAAGGCCCAAATAGAACAGGACATTCATGCTATACTTAGCATAAACCTGGGAGCCCAAATAGGTAATTTTCATTTTGCATGAACATCAGGTCCTATTTGAATTGCCAAGTTCATGCTGATAATAGCATTAATATCACAACCCAAATAGGAAATTTTCAGTTTGCATGAATTCTAAGTCCTAGATGGTATGGAATATTTATGCAATGTTTAGCATTAACAACAAATTCTAATTAGGAAATTTTCAATTGGCATGAACCTAGAAACTCAAATAGAACCTGAAGTTCATGCTGATTTTAGCATGAACCTGCGAGCCTAAAAAGGAAATTTTCATTTTGCATGAACATCAGTACCTATTTCGATTTCTAGATTAATGCTAGAATTTGCATGAACCTGAAAGCCCAAATAGGAAATTTTCAATTTGCATGAACTTGAAGACTCAAAAAAGAGAAAAAAATCATGCTACATTCAGCATGAACCTGGGAGCCTAAAGAGGAAATTTTCAGTTTGCATTAACCTCAGAACCGAGATAAGACTAGGCGTTCATGCTAAATTTAGCATTAATATATGATTCCAGTTAGGAAATTTTCAATTTGCATGAACATCAAGTCCTACTTGGGTTCTGATGCTAATGCTACATTTGGCATGAATCTTAAAACCTAAAAAATGAAATTTTCATTTTGCATGAATATTAAGACTCATCTTGATTTCATAATTTGTTAAGATATGCCTGAATATTATGGTCAGCTAGTGATAAAGTTGGTGAAAGATCAAGATGATAGGAAAAAATATAAGAATGATGGAATCATGGCAAGAGTAAAGTTGAGAGCAAGAAAGAAACAAAAGTGAGAAACTTATCTTAGCCACGCGATATTACAAAGACATGATCTCAACCAAAAGAGTGAGGAAAACATGAAGATATTAAATCGAGAAAACGGTGAAATTTACTCAAAGAAGTAAAAAGTTGACGGTATACAAAATCGGGGGAGGCTTGAACCTTTGAGAATTGCGGAATCAAGTAATATGGAGGTTTACATGAAGCTGACTAATAAAGGTTGATATTCATAAACACAATCTCAAATAGAGAGGTCCGTGGTGTGGGATGTACAACTTGCCATAGAGCAAGTAGGAAAAAACAAAATATTAAAAATAGAATACTACCTGAAATCTAGAGGCACAAATAGAGGTCCCAAGAAAAAAAAGGCTTTTTTTGGAAGAAGATTTTTTATCATAGTTAATGATAGTCAATTACAATCAGTCAATCTCATTGATTTCTACTTTTACTACGCTGATGAAGTATATGGGATATTCAGAAATCCAGAGGACAAGCGTAAATTATGGGCTTTGTCAGTAGAATACAAAGTCTCTTACTCGTTGCTCTTGTGATATCACCACAAATTTTTCCAGGGACAAAACAATTCTGACAAACGCTTTACAACGACACCAGAGAGCAGGAGAAGATGCTGTTTATGTTCATACTTTATTTGACGCAAAGAAAAACTACTCTAACCGCCACAGACATTTGTCGTTTGGGTGCAAAGATGTTGGGTAGAGAAAACATGCTATCTAGTAACTAGTAACTAGTAACTCGTTCATCCGTTATATGAGAGACCACGAAGTCCTCAAAAAAAAAATTGGAACATTTAGACGCTCCTAGGGTAAGAGAGAATAGACTAAAAATTATTGAAGACTTTTTTTGAAGATTATCTTGAGCTTCAAGTTACATATGGTCTTGGCGACGATGAAATCTACAATATCGATGAGGCAGGATTCAAAATCGGCAGCGCAACAGAGGGTATAAACTACGTAGTACCTGAAGAAGCTTGTCATGTAAAGGCCTTTGACTCTTCAGAACGTGTGACTGTTGTAGAAGTCATTTCAAAGTCTGGTAAGGTGAGAATTTTCCCATAGTAAAATCCGATATTCTTTGCATTTTCTACAATTTTTTGTGCAAGAGAACGGAGCCATAAACAGAGGTAAAGTAAAGGTTAATGTTATAAGAGGTATATTAAGTATATAAAATAAGAATAAAAATATATAAGGGAGGGTTAGTGACAAACATTAATTTTTTGCAAAACTTGTTGAAACAACATTTCAACAAGAAGAATCTATTTCGTCTTGAGAAGGAAAGAGTGTTCCCCTAAAAAGGTGTGGCATCCTTCTTGGAGGAGGAATCTTCAAAAATTCCAGATCTCTCTATTAGTTTATAGACAAGTTTTTCGAGGTCTTCTGGACCATCGACTTGTTCTACAATACTGTGTAGCTCTTCAGTAGTCATTTGCTTTACAACATGGAAAACGTTTGCTGCCATTTCTGGTGTCAAAATGGGCATTTCTTTGCTACGTTCATCAATCACACTTTCGAGTTGTTTAAGAAGTTGTTGCATGGTTAGAACCGGAGGAACTTCAGTTTCCTGATTTGACTTTGACATTTTTGATAGTTGAATAAGTAAATGGTTTCTGATAGTAGTAAAAGATGGTTTAAGATATATTGAATATAGAAAGTGTAGTTAAGGCTAAAAAAGAGAGAAAAAAAAAGAAGGAGAAAAAAGAGGATTTCTTAATGCTTTTATAGCCAAAACAAAAAGTGTGTAATATGTTTATTAGGCTGTATTATCTGGAAATCGTCACAGTGCACAGTGCCATGGAGATGCATGATAGTTGCAAAAGCTCTAACCAAAATCAATTAGCGCTCTGTCTATTCAGTGCTATTCAGTGGGGGTTGTCCTTATAACATGAAAAAAAGTGACAGGGGTAGTAAAACTGGCCATTGCAATTGCATCTTTTAGGAACTTTATCATTGAATCATTGTAATTGTCAATGTTAGATTATTAAGGTCTATCTATTTTGACCTGGCTCTTTGGTAAATACAAATCTAGAAGTGTTTTTGTGTTTTTCAATTGATCAATCAGTTTTAAATGATTTTTGAGATAGTGAGGCTAAATCCCAGTTTATATAGAGATAATAGTTAGCTAAAGTCTGTATATACAGATTAAAAAGTTACCCTACTGAATTTACGTATATATATATATAGACATAATAAATTTCCCTTATTAATCTCTGCAAACTTAAAATAATCTATGCTAAATATCCAAAACTGATCTTCAAAAAGCTAACAGTCTTCTGAAACCTTGGACTCCATGAAACGTATTTTGTAAAAAGAATTGACTAGTTTTGAGGGATCAAACTTGGCCATCATACATAATGGTAACAATTTTTTTTTTCTATATGAGTGATATATTTGACAACTAAATCAGTGGCTCGAATAATAAATTGGCTTCTAAAAAGGTTGATGAAAAAACAACAATAATATAGATAGGAAGAAGTTGTAAAGTGGCAGAAATATTTCTTTTAAATCATAATATTAAACGTTAAAATTCTATATACATGTTCTTGACAATATATATCTATAAAAATCTAAAACTTCTTTTTTACAACTTTTCATTATCACGAACAGTACCAACCCAACTGACAAAATCAGTAAACATTTGAGCTTTGACCTTGCTAGATTTCTTCAAAATCCAGTTTTCCATGGTCTTACTATAAGTGTCAACAATGATAGGGGTATAGAACTGCTTGTTTTTGGTAATAAGAATCTTGGAAAGGAAGATACTTGCTTGGGAGCAGGCTTGTGATAAAGGTATTCTAGTCGAGTTTTGAGAAATGATGTGAGTTTGATGGAACCAGGCAATAATGTCAGAAGTAGTGACGGAAGGATCTTCTTCTTCCTCATCGTCTTCTTCATCAGAACTGTCTTCTTCATTTCCATCAGATCCAGAACCAGATTCAGAAGATTCATCATCGTCTGTCTTCTTTGTCTTTTTGTCTTCGTCATCTTCTTCATCGTCTTCCATTTCTTCGTCTTCATCTTCATCCTTGACATTGGAAAGGTCAACAACCTCACCGTCTTGATTGCTATCGTGTTCACAATCATTACATCCATCATCGCAACATTTACCAGGAACAAAAATGTCTTCCTTGATAGAGTTGACCAGCTTTTCAGTAACCTTGATTCTGCAAATGTGTTTTTTCAACAAGTTTACACACTTCTCGCCCAAAGCTTTGTCACTGGTGTTTTTGACCACATTTAACAAGGGGACAATCATAGTAAGAACCAAAGCAGAGTTGCTGTCGGCATCGCTAGGGTTTCCAGTAGCAATACTTTCGCTTTCAGAAGATTGCTGAGTTTGGAAGTAAATTTCTAAAAAGTCCACGACTCGGGTCTTGAATTGAACAATGGCATGTCTGGCTGCTCGCTTTTCTTTCTTGCGGAGTTTTGACATAGATGTGTTAGAAAGAGCTTGTTGACGTTCCTTAAAAATCATAGCAAGATGACCATCCAATGCCATCATTTGCTCGTCATCCATAGATTCATCGTCATCTTCGTCTTCAGAGGACTCATCATCATCAACGTCTCCCTTACCTGCCAAATCGGCTTCTCCATTGATTCCAAGAGCCTTAGCAAGTTTAAGACGAGACTCGTTTTCAACCTTTTCAATTCGCTCTTTTTCAGTGAGATCTTCATCTTTTTCTTCTTCATCATCTTTTTCAATTACAGACTCTTCAGACTTTTGCTCTTTTTCATCTTCTTCATCATCATCATCATCTTCTTCTTCCTCTTCATCGTCTTCTTCGTCATCCTTTTCTTCATCGTCGTCTTCATCTTCATCGAGATTTTCAAACAGCTCGCTCTGTCCCTCTGTAGTCTCCTTCTTTTCTAAAACATCATACAAAAGTTGCAAACTGGCACGACTGATTTTTCCAGAAAATGATCTCCAAACAGCCTCAGAGACTTTTTTCAGAAGAGCAGATTCTCTAGATATAAATCCAAGCAAGATTTCAGTCAAAATTTGACCAGCATCAATCTCACCCTCCTCTTCCTCTTCGTCTTCATCATCATCAGCCTTCTTTTCTCCGTTACTGCTATTGCTGCTACTTACACTAGAACTCTTTGGACGGTCGACTATTGGGTCTTCGTCTGTTTGGGTCTTGGATTGGAATGAATTGTAGCAGGTTTGGACTTCTTCTAAAACTTGTCCTGACTCATCGTCACTGGTATAAACTTGAAACAATACCAATGAAAATAACAGCTCAAAAGCTTGGAGTTGTGGAGTGTCTGCATAACGAGAAGCTTGTCTTTTATTTCTAATTTTTTCCAAGGTCGTTAAAGCCTTCTTTTGCTGTTTTAACAAGTCACCATCGAATTGGAGAAGAGGCTCAAGCTTCAATGATGGAGACAGCGAGGCTGGGTTTTGGGTAAATTTAATGAGCTTGGAAAGAGCAATATAAGGCCATGAAGTTTCATCAGGGCGCTTGAAGGAAACGGAGATTGCAATAATAGAGTTGACGATTTGCTGACAGTACTTAACTGACTTACTAGAAAGAGAGGGCATAGCTAATGTATTAACGAGCTCAGATTCTTCAATAGGATCATTAGCCTTTCGCTTTTTACTATCAGATTTTTTGTCAGATTCTGTCTTACCAGCATTAGAAGCAGTGATTTTAAAGTATGCATTGGAGATCAATATATTGAAAACCTCGTCTAACCATGAATAATCCGAGACTGTTTTCGCAATGATTGGTAATCTAATCAATTGGACTAGTTTGTCTAATGCCCATTTACGCTTCCATTCGACATCAAAAATTGACATGTCTTCAGCCTTGTCACCTTCTTCAAAGGGAATGAGGAATTGTTTTAAAAAGAAAGTAACCATTTCAGGGATATCTGAAGTGCTGGTATACTGGAGAAGAAGTCTAGTAGTTTGAGAGCTAGTGAGGTTGTCAAAATTGGGGCCCATGTCAGTGGCATATATACTTTTGAGTAAAACAGGGACTAATGAAGGCGTTGACTTGCCGACATTTATTATTGATGCTGTAGCTGTATCAATGCTGTTAGGGGTATTGTTAGTAGTACTCTTTCCCTTTTTGTTATTTTGTGATTTAAAAATTTGTTGGTTAGTTCGCTTATCGCAAAGATGTTTCATCAAGTTGTTTGAAAAGAGTGCTGGAATGTATTGTGGAGCTGATTCAAAGGCTTTTAAAAAGATGGAAAAGACGGAATAACCGTAAAAGTTTTGAGTCAAGTCACTAGAGTTGTTGAAAAGAGTATTGTCAATTACAGCGTTCCAGAACTCAGAAAACCCAATGTATTCTTTATCGTGTTTCTTTTCTGATTTTTTCTTTTTCTTGTCATGGCTGTCCTCAGAGATATCAGGTATAGTACTGAAAGCCTCTGCTACATGCAACCACACTTGAGCTGGCTTGACAGGAGAAATGGTATTAAAATCATTAAAGTTTCGTTTTTGAGGTTTGTTGCCCTTTTTGTTTTTCTTTGATTTACGATTATCTTCTTTTGGGGCGACAGGGAAAGTAGTCTGTAAAGTATTAGACAAGTTTACAAAATTGCCTTTAACCAAAGGATTACCGGAAATCCATCCTTTATTTGGGAATGCCTTTTCAACGCGTTTACTTTTGCCAATTGCGGCGGCTGCAAGTGAAATAGATATACCTTCTGGAGATAATATTGAAAAGGAAATTGGCGATTCCTTAAGGTTTTTGAGAACATAGTCTAAAGCCTTGTCTTCGTCAAATTTAACGGTTGCAAGCTTACCTATTATAAGGTACAAGCAGTTGACCACAATTTCTTTAAATGTTGGAGATTGGATCAAGATAAACAGGGAATCTATAATTTTTTCAAAGTGTTGTAGAGTAAATGCTTTTTTGGAAAATAATTTAGAGTTTGTCAAGGCCTGAATTCCAAAAAATACAGCTGAGTAAGAGTTTTTAATTTTTTGATCTTCCTGCTCTGAGCTGTACTGTTTGATTTGGGGTAATAAGTCTAGGTAGGAATCAATGTTGATTTTTTTGCTTCGTTCGTTTAAAAGTTCTGTGAGAGTAATTGAGTAGCCCAAATGAGTTGCTTCGGAGGAGGTATTAAGACCAGAAGTAAGTTTTTTCAGTGCCTTGTCCCACTCCTCATCGTCATTGGATTTAACGAGAGAATCCATTAAAGAAACGGCAGCCTTCAAACGATCATCGTTTGATGAGCTTGATAACGATTTATAAAGATCTTTAGATGACATCTGGTGATAATGTAATAAGCAAGATGATATTTAACAAGTGAACAAATCAGTGGCAGTACTGATTGAGAATCTGCCTGTTTGAATTTCCGATTTTATTAATGAAAATATTTATAGTGGTGTAGAAAGGTACAGAGATATTCAGAATTAATAGTAAAAGATTGTTGATAAAATTTTTCAATCGAGATTTTTTTCTTGAAAAAACTGTTAGACAGTTGTTACAATTACATATGGTGTCACATTCAATGTCACATGACCAGAGCTATAATTCCGATTGGCTGGTTTTTTGAATCCACCAATCAGCCATTCTCCTCCTACCAGAAATTTCTTTACTGCCTATTTTTTCTCTCTCTCTCTTTTTAGTTTCCTCCTATTCCCTACAAGAAAAGAATCAACCTTTTTTTTCGAATCAGCCCAAATCAACCAAAACCTCTTTTACAAATCACAATGTCTGTTTCCTGGAAGAAAGCCGGTTTCACGTAAGTCTTTAATTTCTGTGTCATTAAGATGGCGTTGTTGTTGGCTTGGTAGAAGATTGTGACAAATTTCGACATTTAAAGGCCTATACGACATTTCATTGGATGGATTTGACCACAGAGATTCAAACGAAAAAAGAAGCAAACAAACAAAACGGCCAGAAACACCAATTCAAAGTCTATTTTTCGGTTGAAATGGTTATTCATATAGGACATTGAACTCATATTGCGATCTTTAGTTCACAGTACAAAAGTCAATTGCAGTAGTAGTAATTGTAAACAACAACAAACCAAGCTCACTTGAAATATTGAACATATGAACTAACATAAACAATCTATTCTAGTTACAACCGATACCTCGCCATTGCTGCCCGCACTGTCCGCAATGCTTTGAAGGAAGAAAAGAGAGTTGCTAACAGCGGCCGCAGCAACCTCGAAACCCGTTTCGCCAAGTGGGAAAATGGAAAGCGTAAGTTATTATTATAATTGTTGTTGATATTTGATATACTGAGACTAACCAAATCTTGAACATTGCTTCAATTGACATTTATATAGAAGAGGATTACACTCCAGTTTCATTCACCAACTCTAAGACTGCTTAAGCGACTGTTTAGACCTTTTTATGCGTTTCTATATATACGACCATTAAATAATCATTAATATTCACTATTGTTGCTATATTTCTCACACATGTAAAATTAAAGTGCTCAAAGTTGCAGAAACTCTTTGTAACCGTAGAAATAATAAAACTGACGATACTTATTTGAAGGTTTTGTTGTTTTGAAATATATTTTGTTAATTTGACCAATGACGTTTTTAGCTGGGAATCTGTCCAATTTTTTTTTTTTATTTTGTTTTGCATTTGTAATTTTTAAATTTCCTTTTTTTTTTTTTTTTTCCTTAATAATTATTAATCCCAAACCATCCATTATAAATCGCCATCATAACTATTTCGTCTAATTCAATTAAAGGCTTTCGGAAAAATTCCCCCATTAGCTTTTCATTTGGCTTACGCAGTAACAATCAATCATAGCCCTGTGTAGAGCTGTGTTTGTAACAGTCTAAAAAAAATGTCTACACCTACTCTGATCCAGCGACAGGCACTCCGATTAGCCGGCGTTGCTTCTAAGGTAAACTCCATTGGATCTATTAATCCATATCATATTCCCATCACAACAGTTTCTCCGTTAATAAGAAACTGCTCAAAAAGGACATTTATTTCTATATCAATCGTAAAATCACATACTCAACCCACAAAGCATTTCAAATTCCAAAACCTGTCATCATCCTTTTCTACATATACTGGCAGGCTAAACTCACAAAAGACTCATAATCTCTCATCAAAGACATCAGAAAATACCAAACCTATAGAGCAAGAACAAAAACCAGAGGAGCAAGAAAATTCAAATGAGCCTCCTCATCAGTTTGAAAAATCAGAAAAAGCAATGGCTGCTTCTAAAGTCAATCTCTCTGCAAGACTCTCAAGAAGGGATGCTCCCCCAGCAGGAGGTTTCAAGGAAATCATGAGACTCTTTTCACTAGCCAAAAGAGAAGCAAAGCCTCTTTTCCTTGCCATTTCGCTTTTATTTATATCGTCAGCAGTAACTCTGACCCTCCCAATGACCATTGGTAAGATTCTCGACGTTTCAACTAGCTCAGGCCCAGCAGAAGAGAAGCTTGTATTTGGTTTACAGCTTCCATACTTTTACACTGCTGTCGCATCACTATTTGTTATTGGTGCCTTGGCTAACTTTGGTAGAGTTGTGATGTTGAGAATCATTGGCGAGCGTCTCGTTGCTAGACTCAGAGTTCACCTGTTCAAGAAAACCATTTCTCAAGATGCAGAATTCTTTGACGCAAACAGAGTCGGTGACTTGATTTCGAGATTGTCGAGTGACGCAAACATTGTCGCCAAATCCCTCACTCAGAACGTATCTGATGGTTTAAGATCTTCGCTTTCTGCATTTTTTGGCATTGCAATGATGGCTTATGTCTCTCTTAAGCTCACCAGTATGATTGTTCTCGTTGTCCCACCAATCTTTTTGGGAAGCTACATTTACGGTAAAAAAGTCAGACAATTGTCAAGAGAGTTACAAGCAGCAGTAGGTGATCTAACAAAGGTCTCAGAAGAACGATTAAGCAACGTCAAGACTTCTCAAGCATTTGCCGGAGAAATCCAAGAAATTCACCGATATAGCGAGAAAATCAGATCCGTATTCAGAATCGGTAAAAGCGAAGCAATAGCCGCAGCATCTTTTTTCGCATCGACAGGTTTAGCAGGCAATCTAACAGTTTTATCTCTTCTTGCAATTGGTAGCGGCATGGTTTCGAGTGGTGAAATGACGCTAGGAGCTCTTACGTCTTTTACCATGTACACCGGTTACGCTGGTAGCTCCGCTTTCGGATTATCCTCCTTTTACAGTGAGCTAATGAAGGGTGCTGGTGCAGCCTCTAGACTGTTTGAGCTTATGGATAGAGAGCCTTCAATCAAACCCACAGTTGGAAGAAAACTAATTTCTGCTAAAGATCTTCCAATTTCCTTTGAGCACGTCAAGTTTGCATATCCAACACGTCCAGCTGTTGACATTTTCCAAGACTTGACATTCACCATCACCCCCGGTAGCAATGTATGTGTTGTTGGACCTTCTGGAGGTGGTAAATCCACAATCACCTCATTGTTACTCCGATTCTACGACCCAACAAGTGGTGCCGTCAAGATCGGTGATACAGATATCAGAGAACTTAACTTGAAGTCATTAAGAAGACAGATTGGTGTCGTTTCTCAAGAGCCAGTTTTGTTTGGAGGTACTATTGCAGAAAACATTGCTTATGCCAAACCTGATGCTACTCGGCAAGAAATTTATGACGCTGCTCGACGTGCCAATTGCGGTTTTATTTCTGATTTTCCAGATGGTTTAGATACATATGTTGGAGCCCGAGGTGCCCAATTGAGTGGTGGTCAAAAGCAACGTATTGCCATTGCCAGAGCCTTGATTAAGCAACCAGCCATCCTTATTTTGGACGAAGCCACATCTGCTTTGGACTCTGAGTCAGAGTCTGCTGTCAATGAGGCTTTAGTTAGACTCATGGATGAAAGAAACACAACAACCATTTCTATTGCCCACAGACTGTCTACCATTAAAAGAAGCGATCAACTGATCGTCTTGGGCTCTGATGGTAGAGTAGCAGAAGTTGGTCACTTTAATGAATTAATTTCTAATCCAAATAGCGCCTTAAGCAAGTTGTTACAAGCACAAGCAAAAGACTTGTTGGACAGCTCTGCTTCCATGTCTGCCGGTTCTGCTGATGCTGTTAGCCCTACTGAAGAAATTAACATTATGGAAGTAGGAAGAGATTGTGTTGATGAAGAACCTGAAGAGATTCTTGAAAGAGAAGTTGAAGAAGAACTACAACAACAAGAAGAAGAACAAGAAAAACGAGATGTTTCAGGAATCGACTTGAACATTCCAAGAAGACCTTGATGATTATAATTAATGAAACTAAAAAAAAGAAAGCAATCTCTATGTATATACATAATTTATAACAATAATCATTTTATTCTATAAACGCTTTATGGATCTTTACTGTCCAGGTATTGTAATGACACGTATTGATACGCATCTTCAGGGGTTAAATTGGTAGATTCTTTTGATTTTTCAGATCCTACCAAAGAGTTTTGAAAGGTTTGTTTGGGTAGTCGAATGATTGTATAGTTGTTTTCTCCTCCATTTTCTGTCACAACGTGCATTCGATTATTCCATGATACTGGGGTATCTTCAACTCCATGTACACATAAAGCAGACCAAAAACCACCTAAATCGACGCCTGAAGGCTGATAGTGTTGCTCTTTTTCATTTTGCTGTTTCTTCTTTGAATTAGGATCGTTTTTATTTTGATTATCTGTCTCTTTTTTTAGTGACTCGGAGCAAGATACTTGATTCTTTTCACATATTGAAATCTCTTGTATCACAATTTCCCATGCCTTCTTAATAACATTCGAGGGAATTAAACCTCCAGCAAAGCTGAGCACGGATATGTCGACGGGCCGGTTAATTATTTCATCAAAAATTTCGTACGATGAAAGATACGAGTCTACTGTAGCACGGCCTTTGACCCTAACTTGATCGGAATTTAGAGATATGAGTGACAACCACTCTGCTATGGAAAATGCCCACTCTTGTATCGTCTCTTGATAAATATCTCTAGGCAAAGGCTCGGCCCTAGACTCGCTTGTATCTGCCGACTCATTATTGTTGGTAGTTTTTTTTGTATTTTCAGTGTTAGTAAGAAGCGTTGATATCGCAATTGGTTTAAATGTATTATCTGGAATTTTCAGGCTGGGCATCGATAAGTCCGGGAGATGCGTTACTCCAGGAAGCAAGTCATAAGCATCGAAAAATGATTCGCCGGCGTTATGATCAAAGCTGACATTTTTGTATCTATATTCTGACTCGCTGTTTGCTGTTTGTTTATATTTTTTATTTACTAGGGTTTCAAATTGAACTGCAAGTTTTGGATCCATTTCGATTGGATCTCCATTTTGGTTGAGCGTAACAAAGGCAAATGTGTATACGTCTTCATCTGTGTTTAATGTGTTCTTGAGTGCCCACATGAGACGGTCAAATGTTGCGTTTCCTGGGACACTAGTTGGACTTCGGAGATCATATGTGATTCTGTACGAGTGGGATATTCGAGGATTTGGTTTTTGGACTTGGACGTTGGAAAGACCTGCACGCCTGAAAGTATCGCTCTGTAATGAAAGGTGCAGTTTTCCATCAACCATTGCATATACATCTTGGTGATCTAACTGTGACTCGGATATTAGTAGGCAGGAATCTAAATATTAGGTTAGCTTTTTAATATGTTATTTTGAAACAAATCAAACTTACTTTTTTTTATGTATTGATTAAAAAATTCTGAAGAAAGAATGTCGTGCAATCGGCATGAAATTCGATAAAAAAATGTTACTGGTATAGATGCTTCCAATTTCTCGTGTATTCTTTCAAACACAGCCCTTGGTATGAATATTTCAGCCTAGAGTAGTCCAGTTAGTTTTGTATGCTTCCTCTCATTGTAAAAGCTACTTACTTGTTTAGCAAAGTTATGAGTTTGAATCAAGTTCCAAAGCTTTCTATTCCCATTATTCGAGTGTCGCACAGTCTTTTTGTGCTTTCCATGTTTGGCCTTCTTGGATGGTGGTGGATTTGAATTGCCCAGATCGAGATCACTAGGATTAGAGGAGCCAGTTCCCACAGTCACAAAGCATTTCGCCATAGGCACTGTGTATTCTTTATCTGCTGGCATTTCTAAATTCTGGAGAATGCATTCATATGTATATGCTTATCAAAGATCCGTTGATTCCCATATATTCTCCATTTCTAGATATTGAAAAAAACCTTTTTGGCATAGAGAGTATAGACGTGAAAATTGGCAATTCACGTGATAATTATATAATACTTATCTAATCGGCTTGAACCTGCTTTTTCGGGTGTATGCATGTTACACTATATGTAACAATCCATGTAACCATAGGAATTGTGAAAAATTTCGTCATCTCATATGATATGCTGAAATATCTAGTTTGGTATTTATCTCGGGGGTGGCTTGTGGCTTGTGAATGGCCCATACAGTTCTTACCCCGAGAATTGCAAAGAAAATTTTTTGACATGGAACAATCAAAATAAAAATAATTGATTAGAAATTCAATTTCTCTTCTTCTTATTTATATGTTTCTTTTACCTAGAATAATCTTCAAATTCATTTTTTTTTACTCGCTTGAAATCAAATTCCCTAACAAAATGTCCATTGATCAAACCTCTTCGACAGATGCTGATAGTCAGCAACTATACAAATATGGTAAGTCATGTGCTTTGCTACATTTTTTTTCCTTGATCCCCAATCACTAACTTTGTTTTGGTACTTTGACTTGTAGCTCGTACCACATCTGAACCTGAGAACCCTTTTGCATCATTAGTAAATGGCCAAACTATTGCAATTATACCAGAAATCATCCTAGAATGTGGTGATGTTTTACACGATGCTCCAGTCGCTTACAAGACTTGGGGTAAACTCAATGATACCAAAGACAATGTCATGGTCATTTGTCACGCATTGACCGGTTCTGCTGACGTCTCTGACTGGTGGGGACCCTTGTTAGGCCCTGGAAGAGCATTCGATCCTACAAAGTTCTTCATCATTTGCCTCAACTCACTGGGCTCTCCATATGGCTCTGCCTCCCCATGCACCATCAACCCAGATACACAAACATATTATGGGCCAGAGTTTCCCCTTGTCACAGTCAAGGACGACGTCAGAATCCACAAAATGATTTTGGACGACTTGGGTGTTAAGAGCATTGCCGCCGTTATCGGAGGTTCCATGGGTGGTATGCTTGTTTTGGAATACGCCTATTTTGGTCCAGAATACGTTCGCTGCATTGTTCCATTGGCCACCAGTGCTAGGCACAGTGCTTGGGGCATTTCATGGGGTGAAACTCAACGCCAATCAATCTACTCTGATCCTAAATATAATGATGGATACTATACCTTTGACGACCCACCAGTTGTTGGCCTTGGTGCTGCCCGTATGGCAGCCATGCTTACCTATAGATCGCGAAACAGTTTTGAAGCAAAGTTTGGAAGAAAGACTCCTAATCCAGGTGATAAACGTGTAGTTACAAACAACGCCCGTGTTAGAGAGCCTTCTACAATTCCAGAAAAAAACTGGGCTGTTCATAACCATGGAAACAGCAAGGGCAAAAAACTTGCTACTCCAACAACTAGTCCGGGACCTGCAAGTCCTTCTTCTTTATCTCCAAATGCATCTTTAGTAAGCGTAAGCAGCTTAGAAAACAAGGATACTGCTAAGCAAACTAACACAACTTCACCTGAGTCATCCTCTTCTCCACGACACTCGCGTCAAAATTCAACAGCTTCTAATTCCTCACAATATACATCTCCTTCTTCTGATAGTACCACTACCACCAGCAATCATCCAAACCAAAGCCTTAAGCACTTTTTTAGTGCTCAAAGCTATTTAAGATATCAAGGAAGCAAGTTTGTTCAACGATTCGATGCAAACTGCTATATCTCAATTACTCGTAAACTTGATAGTCATGATGTTTCCAGAGACAGAGGCGATGATATTCCAACCGCTTTGTCTATGATCCAACAGCCAACTCTTGTCGTTGGTATTTCATCTGATGGTTTGTTTACATTTGACGAACAAAAGATTTTGGCTGAATACATTCCAAATGCTGAGCTTGTTGAAATCAAGTCACAAGAAGGTCATGATGCATTCTTACTTGAATTTGCAGAAATCAACCATTACATTGTCCAATTTTTGAAGAAGACATTGCCAGATATTCTCAACACTGAAGGCATTCCATGGAAGGAAGAACAAGTTGGTCACGTTGGCAAGAGCTCTTTGTTTGGAGAAGCTGAAGGTGATGAAGATTTGGCAATTACCAATTGGTGATTTGTCTTCATTCATTTGATATTTGACTATTTTTCATTTCTTTTCTTTTTCTCATGTTGGTTATGATATAATTTTGTTATGTTTTATTTTTTTTTATGATTTGCTTGTTTCATATAATGTTTTTTTTTTCTTCTTTGCATAATGTTTTCAAATTCTATATGATTTATAGTTAATGAAAGTATATCTTTTTTTAAATTTGAATTTTATCCAGTCTTTTGGACAAAAATAAAAGCTGTATTTATAAGATCAAGGTTGTAGTTGTTTGTACAATAATTGTGCTGATTATTAAGTTAGACTTGTGGTTTTGGGTATTGTATTTGTGACAAGCTGAGTAACAAAAAGACAGCATGTAACAAAAAGTTGCTTTTCCCAAACCACCAATATACTGATTTTGCCTACTCACTTTTGCCACTACTTATTGAAAACAAACAACTATTATTCAAGCAAACCTTTATTTATTCATCAATTCTTCTATCAATTGTCATTAATAATATAACAGAATTGGTACATTAAACCTATTGAACACACTTTCTTGTCTTCAGCAAATAAAACAAAGCAATACAAACATGTCTCTAGAAACACTTGTTCAAGAGTATAACTCAGCTTTCGAGCAAGAACAATACTCAAAGGTCGGCCAACTATTACCTCGAATCAAGTTGGAACTTGCTAAGGAAGGTCTCCTTGTACCAAAGACTCATGCCAGCACACAAGACCTATTAAAGACACGCGACATTTTGGAAAAGGGTATATTGGCATCAATCCACCTACGAAACGAGTCTGAGTTTGTACGTCTGATTTCCGAGATCCATCCATTTTTCTACAGTAAGAACGCTCATGGTGTCGGCTTACCCAAGAGTGAGAACCAGTACAAGATTATGGCACTTTATCTTTTGTTGCTGTTGTCACAAAACCAGATTGCCGAATTCCATACTGAACTTGAAACACTTGATGATCTTAACAGCACCTTGGAAGGGGGACAATCTAACTCTTCTTCTGCATCACCCTTAGAAACAGACATCTACTTACGATACCCAGTTTTGTTGGAACAGTGGCTCATGGAAGGATCTTACCACAAGGTTTGGAAGGCTATTACTGACCCCAACCAGGTCCCTGCTAGAGAATTTGGCATTCTCGCTGAATCTCTTCTTTTCACTGTTCGTGATGAAATTGCCCGTTCTGCTGAAGCCGCCTATGACTATCTTCCTATGGACAATGCATGCCACCTTCTTTATCTCGAAACTGTAGACGAGCTTATCAAGTTTGCCGAGTCTCAAGAAACTGGCTGGGTCGTTGACAAGTTGGGTAAGAAGATTATCTTCCCCAACTTGAATGAGGGCCCAACTGCTCCTAGCTCCATTGCAAACAGTACCAACAACAGCAGAGAAGAGTTATTATTAAAAAATGAAAACGTAAACGACTTGAAGGAAGATTTCGATGTCACTGGCGAAGCTATTGGTAATGCTTCAAGTCAACCTGAAGCCATCATTGCTCAATGCCTTGACTATGCGAGAGAAATGGAAACAATTATTTAATGAGAAAAAAAAAAAAAAAAGGAAAAATAAGAAATAAAATGGTAGTATATTGTATTTCAAATAAATAATTTAAAAGAATTCATTATTTACCTATAGATCATGACCTTTATAAATATTAGTTTATGTGCTTTTATATACTATACAAGTTACCACTGTGTGGCGTTTCGGATAGCCACCTTGGCAGCTTCTTCTAATGAAGATACAAGCTTTCTGTTTTCCTTTATATTATCATCATTGACTTCAGCATCGTCTAAATTCTTTAGTTTGGAAATAAGATCCCATTTAACGACTTGAGACCCAAGGAACCCCAAATTGTTGACAACTCCTCTGTAGCCTTTATTTTCACCCGAGGTTCGTTGGATTTCAAGCTCAATGGCCTTGACCTTTGTAGAAAAGTTTTGTAGCAAGTCTATCAGCTTGTGCATAAGCTTGTGTCCGCGACTCTCGTCTTCGTCGTCCTGTTGAGAGATCAATGCTTCCAGTAAAAAGATCTTAGAACCGCTGTTGGAAAAATGCAATTCAGACGGTTCACCTCCATCTTCTAAAGTAAGAATAGAAGTTTTAGACGGAGAAGAAGAATACGATATGGATTTTTTAAATGTCGACAACACTCCTAAACTCTTGGTAACTTTGAGAAGAATGAGTGGGTTCAACACTTGTTCCACTGTAGGCTTGGAGGAAGCAGATGGTACTGAAATAACAGTGGCATCAGTAACTTCTTGAGAAGGAGGTTCCTGGTTAATAGAAATTTCTGTCTCTGACGAAGCAAGATATACATTGTGAAGATAGTTGATAAAGTAGATGGCAATCTTGTCTTCAACCTCTTCTAAGTCCTGCATTTCGACACCATCACCGTCATCAACGTTATTCAAAATTGACTTTCGTAAAACAGTGCATGCATCAACAGCAGCATCTAAGGCAAGAATGATTTCATTGCGTATTCTCTCATCGTCTTCTTGCTCATAAGCTTTACAAAGTTGTGATTGTATAGGCAGAACATCGCTAGACGGGGAGGCGCCAAAAGAAAATGTCTTGCGTTGCCTTCGGATGCCATGATAACCGTCATTTCCGCCTGCTGCACCAGGGGCTGTTTGGGCTTTCATCAGATTGAATGCAATTCTGGCACCCATAAACCTTAAATTGGGGAACAACTTGTTGCCCAAAAGTTTTCCAACAAGAGCCATACCGCCACGTTGGATTACTTCCTTTGCATTATACGGATTATTTGTGGTCATATTTTTAATAAAATGTGCAGATTGAAGAGCAAAAGGATCAGTTTCAGTTGAAAGATATTTCATGGCCAACTGAATGGTAGAAGGATCTAATTCATGTAGTTTTTCGGCTTGTTCCTGGTTAACAATCAAATTCCCCAGTATCAAAAACGCAATTGCTTGAATGCACTTGACAAACTGGCTATGATCTTGGCCAATTCCATTATTATTTACACCTGTTTTACCGTTGTGTGCTGGCGATTTTCCATGGATATGTTGAAGTAACACCCGCACGATTTGGTCATCCTTAGATAACTCAACAGTATCAGTGAAACTAGGTCGAGAGGAAATGTTGCCCATAATAGCTAACATTCTTCTCGCTAGCATAGGGAAATTATCGGAATTATTTAGCAGGCTATTGATGTTCATACCGAGTTTGATAAGCTGGGACAAGTTGTGGCTGCTTTTGGCAAAATAATCTTCAAACTTTATTGAGGATTCAATGTAAGTGGTCAGCATTGATACAGTATCCATGATACCGTTATCAAAAACACCGTTATAAGATTTGTGATTGCACAAGTCGATCAAAATATCCATCATCTCGTTTTTTTCGTCACTTTTTTCTATGTAGTGCTCAGTGGCACCTTCATGTGTCCATATTTCGCAGACAATCGACGAGAGTTGTTCAATATTTAAATGAGGTTGGCTGATAAGCTGCTTGATAAGGTTCTTGATTGCCTGAGCTGCAAGCTTACTTTTAGCAAAATATTTGCATGATGGTTCAAAATCATTGGTAAAATTGTATAGCACCGCTAACTGCTTGTTTGTAAAGTCAATATGGGTTTGCACTGGCTCTGATAGTTCATTTAGAACTTTCTCGATAAAGGCCTCATGCTCCAACAAAGCCCAGCAGTTGGATGGAACTTCTGCAATAGCATTTGCAATGACGCGCAAACACTGGGACTTGATATCAATGTCGTTAGAGGTGATGTAAATTTTGCAAGTCTTGTCCAATAATTGAGGAATGAGGTCATTTTTGCGATTTGATTCTACAAAAAAATTGACAAAAAAAAAAAAAATGGGGTTAATTGATAGGCATTGGTTAGAAAAAATTTTTGAAAGAAAAAACAAACCTTCTCTTAGCTCATCTCCAAGGGCCTCTAATGCACTTTTTTGAGATGAGGGATGATCTATATCTATTAGTAGTTTTTCAAATGATTTTGACATTTTTTCTAGTGATTGAATCTATGTGGATCTATGAAGAACAAAAAAGAAATCAGGAGAACATGAATTTATAAGTCTTTGGTATTATCACAAAGAAGTGCCCTAACCCTAAATCTCAATATCCTCTATTCAAGAATTAATATTTAATGGCTTCCCAAATACTATAGATTCAATGAAATAGAAACTTTCTACATGTAAAAATTAATTGTATATATAGCTTGGTGATTGGTGCTTAGTTTTAGACTCAAACTTTGTAGTAAGATAAATGCATCTAGAATGGGCCTAAACGAAAATTGTGAATAAGTCAAACAAAAAACATTTATTCATCATAACTTTAGATAAAGAACTATTTATAGATTACTTAATTGTAAAAACGACGATTGCCAGCAGTTTTCTTCTTCTTGTCGGCACTTCCTTTAAAGCCTCTATTATTTTTGCCAGATGCTTTCTTGGGTCCTAACTTATCGTTTCTCTTGTTGTTTCCAACCTTTCTAGAGCTCTTAGAGCTGCTTTCATTGTCACTCATGTCGTCTGCATCGTCCATATTATGGCGGCCTCTCTTATAATGGTATTTACCACGGGCGTCTCTAACAGGACCATTCTTGATAGCTTCTTCATAAGCACTCAATGAGTTGCCAATGTTGGCCAAAGGATCGTCATCTTCGTCATTGTCTTCAGCTTCCAAATGCTTGATAATGATTTTACCGTCCATATCCTTCTTGAATTTCTTGGAGTCAGAAAGGCCAGCCTTTTTATTACTGTTCTTTGTGCCAATACGGGCCAATGCTGAACTGTCCAAAAGATCCAAAGGATCGTCGCCTTCAGTGATAAATCTTTCATTACTAGATCTGTTGTGTTTTCCATTGTTGTCATCCATTTCGACATCTCCATCTTCATCTTCTTCATCAGAACTGCTATCATACAAGGCACGATCAAATTCAGAAGCAAACTTCTCAGCTTGGGCAAAATGCTTTCGGTTTCTATGACTTGCCAATCCGCTTCCCTCTTCATCTGCAGTAGCAGCTTGTAATTTCTTTCTCTTTGCACGTTCCTTACTCTTTCTAATATTGTTCAAGAATTTAAGATCGTCTTCTGGGAAGTTTTCAGCTACCTTGTCGTAACCAAAAATTCTGATCAATCTTTCAATCAAGTGCTTAATCTTGGCCTTGAAATGAGAGCTGTGTTCACGGTACCATGATAGTAAGTGTTCAATCAAGTTCTTTAATGAGGGCTCGACAACCTCCTTTGGAAGAGAGCTGACAGCAACCTTTATATATCCTAAAGTAGCATCGGCAACTTCTCTACCCTTATGTTCTAAAAACATTTCTACTGTGGATGTAAGTTCTTGAAGCATTTCAAGTTGTAAAGATGATTTGAATTCAAAAACAACTCTGCTAAGTGCTAAAATAGTAGCAGCTTGGGTATGTGTAGTTGTGTCAGACAAACCAGCAGCAATAATTGTAATGTATTCTTCCAAAGAAGCATCGACAACAGTAGCAAGTTCAGCTGGAATATCGGGTATCTTGGAACGGTCAATCTTACCACCCTTTTGGCTCATCAGTTGGCCCATACTAACAAGTAAGCCAAAAGCAGCTTCTCTGGTTTTCTCATTCAAGTCCTTGGTAGCAATAACAACTTCAGATATTACTGATGGAATGAAATATAAGTCTTCTGGTGATAATATGGTGAGGAAACTGGCAATAGCTTGTAATCTTTGACCACGAGCAGGAGGTTGAATATCGTTAAGAGTTTGGATAAACAAGTTAATAACATCACCAGAATGTTTTTTGAGAAGAGCCTGTCCAGCTGGAAGTTCAGCTAGTGTAGAAAATAATCTGTATGTACGCTTTTGAATTAATGATGTCTTGTAGTTTAGACAGAGTGTGGAGAAAATTGTGAATAATGTGGTAATATTTGCTTCAGAAAGGAAAGGAGCCATTTGAATGATCAAGTCAAGCATTGTAGCGCTAGTAGGTGGAATGTCATTTTCTTTGTCGGCACCTTGGCTTGCATCCTTTAAAGACTCGTTAAGAATTGATGAAACCCTGTTAAATGTAGTTTCCAAATCTTCGGGAGAAGTGATGGAAAGAAAGGCCTTTGAGCATTCTAAAAGTTGAGTTCTAGAATCAGTAGGAGTCACAGTAAAAATATTAAACAAACTGGCCAAAATGTTGAGGGAAAATGATTTCAAATGTCCCATATTGTGTTGAGCCTTTTCTTTGTTGAAAATTTCAAGTAATAACAAGTTTTCATCAAAAGCGCCATCAATGAAGGCTTGGTTAGTCTCGATAAGATTTTTCAAACCAGAAAAAATGTAGTTTCTTAATTCTGGATAGTCATATGCAACAGTCATGATTAATTGAGCAAAATCTGATGTGAAAGATTCTTCGAGGTTGTCGATGGGAAGGTGGCAGAATGAAGGGAATAATGACCAAATTTGGTCAACAAGGGTCTTGAGTACCTTAACTTTAGTGGCAGACTTCTTATCGTTGGCTAATTCAGAAATAGAAGCTTCAATCTGTCCAGAAAGATTGACCATCTTGTCAGTAAAGAATTTCAATTGAGAAAATTCAGTATTATCTCTAATTATTGGAAGAAGCCATGGTCTGGATGACTTGGCATCAGATTCCAAGTTCAACGGAAATAGTTCTAAAGTTTTTATTGGGCCAATATTTTTGACTGCAGCTCCCATAACTAGATCAGCTTCTTGCCATCCATCAGAGAGAGTTTCAGCACTTCTCAAAGTTCCAATAACCTTGAAAAGCTTAATCATATAAGGATCAGATCTCCACATAAGAGCGTTAGATAAGGCAACAACAACCATCATAACATCCTTCCAAGAAGATTGGTATTTGACGTTTAATAATTGGAATAAAGTAGAAGAAATGCTTTCAAAAACCTCGTCGATTTGGCTGGCATATTTTTTATGTTCTGGGGTATTTTGTAGTAAGACCTTTTGGGATATTCCCAATTCACAAACAGCAATAAGGCAGTGAGCTGCAGAACTTTGAATATCTTCACTTTCGGAAGAAAAGAAATCTGAAACGAGAGTGAAAACATTGGGCAATAGCAAAAGTGAGTCGAATGGAGACAATTGTGTGTATGCTTCAATGGCCTTGGAAATAATCATAAACCATGCTGGGGCTAATGATTTATCTTCAACTGAAGGCTTGAGATCAATAATTGATTCGAAAAGTTTGGGCATAACCTCTACGTATTTGTTGGAAACGATCGAGTTAAATAAAACTTCAACAACATTGAAAGATTCTGTAACAATAAATACTTCGGATAATCTAGAAATGCTGAGTAAAACCTCGCAAAGGCGATCAATCAATTCTTGGGGCCATGTTGAGTTGATGATAACAAACTTGATTAATTGCATAGAGTGTATAAGTCGAGATGTTGATGGATTTTGAGCATTTGGATCGGCACCTTTCTTGGCGTTGGCTTTATAAGACTTGTATTCGGACAAAACAGTTTGACATGAATTCAAAGAGGATTCAGCGGCAAGAGCAGCTGCTGGTAAGCCAGTTGATGATTCTGAATTTCGTGTGCTTTCTGCTTTTAAAATATTGGAAATAGCAAGTTGTGCTCTCTTGCGTACTTTTGGTCTTGGATCAAGGCCGAAAACCATAAGTCCTAAAAGGCCACGGCTTGGAGAGGCTTGAGTTGGAGGTAAAGCCCAACCAGCGGCATCTTGAGCTGATAATAAAGTCTCTAAAATTCCGATAGATGATCTTAAAATTGGAGCATCAGCTTTAGGACTTGCTAGGACGGGTCGTAGTTTCGATAAGATGGCTACAAATTTGGCCTTTAAGAGAGACGGGGATGCGTATGGAGCAATCAAGTCTAAAAAGTATAAAGTGGAAGATGCGAGTTCTATATTCTTGATACCATCTTCTTCGTCATCAGTAACAGACTGGTTCAATAAAGCCAAAAATGAAACAAAATAAGCAACTGGTGTACGTTCAGTCTTTTCTTCATCAAGACTTTCTTCAACAGCAGAAAGAATGATTGCAAGCTTCTTTTGATTTTCCAGCTTGGAAGATTTGTGATCCCGAATTCGGGCAAGTTTTCCCAGCAAAGCTGCTGAGTCTAAAGGTGCATCCATTGTTGATACCTTTAATTATGATAAAAAAAAATTTTTTTTGGTGTTGAGAAAAGTTGGTAAATAATCAAATCATTGAATTTTTCAGCTAAAAAGAAAAATAAAAAAATTTTATGAAGAAAAAAATTATGTAATAATCACATGACTGGATAACCCAAAGATTTAGGAATGTTTATTCATATTAAGCGATACCATCAAAACAATCAACTCTTTCAACATCAATCACAATGAGCAATTCAACAGCTATACCATCTTTAAAGGCATTATTTCCAAACTATGCATATCCGTTTCCTGCAGAGTTAATACAGGCTACAGAGACCCTGACTGCCCAGTCGTCGGTAGGGTTACCATTGAACTCTACAGAGGAAGCTGCTAGGTCAATGATATGTGGGCTTTTAGCTTTTGAAAAGCTTGAATTCAAATTACAAGAAGTAATGCCTGGACAAGTACCTCAAATAAAAAAAACGCCTCTACCTCCACAAAAGTTCAAAGAGCTTACAAATGTATTTCGTCAACACCTGTTTCCTGGCGAGCCTGCTTTGCCATCTCCATCAAAAAGAAGAAGCCCCAGAAAGCAAGCTTCAGCACCTATAGACATGTCACCAAGAAAAAGAAAAAGAATGGACGATGTTATGACCGTTTCACCTGTAAAGTCAACAAATTCACAATCAACTAGTTTATATTTTCAGCCTCAAGAAATGGACCCTGATTCTGACATGGATGAACCGGAAAAAAAGCCTAGAGGTAGGGCTGCCCGAGGATCAAAGACTACTGTAAAAAAAGCTACTGCTACAAAAGGTAAATTAGCAAAGAACCGAGGACCCGGAAAGAGCGACATTAAGGAAATATGTTCCTATATAGGTGTTTCTCCACAAGTACAAGATGCAATTATTAAAACATATGGACTCTATCATACATTGGTTAACGACCGATGGGGATTATTAGCTGGGATTATAGTCATTATTGTTTCAAAAGCTGAGCCTCGCATAATTGAGGTTGGAGGAACATATTCTTTTTACAGAAAGCTTGCCGACTCGGCAAATAGTCGTGGCTTTGGTGTTGTTTTAGACCAACAAAAAATTGAAGACTGGATTAAATGGGCATCGCATATTGTCAACGACCAGACTTGGATCAAAAAGGTAACACGACCAGACGTTAAGCCTATAGATCTAGTTTCCACTGGTACAAAGTACTCTAGTGGTATTGGAAATATGGTAAGTATATCGAATAATAAAATCAATCAGTATTTTGTACTAATACAATTTTTTTAGATATCTGGAAACATGAAATTCAACGACACAACACATCTCGAAGAGTTTGAAAATTGGAAAAAGCAGATTTTAAGTCTATAATACAAATAATAAATAAGAAAGCTTTATATATTTATTGATATTTATGTATAAAGTTAGCCGTAGGATCTCAGGCATCGCGTTTCTTTGTGGGTATAATCACACTTCAGACTACAATACCGTAGACCGCATCTCATACAACTATACTTTCCTTTAAAGCCGCAAATATTGCACAGATGTTTAAGTGGGTATTTAGATGGGCCTGTACAAAGCTCTGATAACGCTTGAGCTCCTGCAGGATCATCGTCAATCAAGTTGGCCAACGTTTTACGAGATGCCAGAATCTTCCGTGTAGCTGGTGTGGCGCCTGATTTTAGCACATTCATTTTCGAAGACCGTCTTTTGGAATGGCCCTGAGTAGTGCCTGGAGCTGTTGGAGTTCCTTGTTGGGATGGAGCAGTAAAGTAGTCAACCTTAGGGACTTCAAATCGTAAATGCTGTTCATTGTAGTTTTCGCGTTCAAGTTCGGCTATTCTTCTCTTTATAGCACGTTGTTTTGTTGCTCCGTCAGTTTGCCGACTTCTAATTCCAAAGTTGGTTGTAGCTACATTTCTTTTCGATCGAGCTGGTCCTTGATTAGAACCTGTTTTTGAGGAGAGTGATTGATTTGATAATGATGGCGAAGAATTGGAGGTCTGTGAAAATGAGGAGGTGGCGTTGATTGAGTTCTGTGGTCCTACCGTTGTATATGAGTAGAACCTTGTAGAGCTATTTGATTTTACAGCTCCTAAATCTTCAATTAGAGGCATTGTTAGGATGTTTGTAATATGGATAAGTAAATATGGATACTAAGAAAGAAAAAAAAAAAAAAAAAATTATTGAAGATTATGATGTGGAATTGATAAATAAAAGTTGTAATGGCAAAAAGCAAAAAATTAAGCCCTACGGGGGGCTCGAACCCCCAACCTTGAGATAACTAGTTATCTAAGAGTCTCACGCTCTACCGATTGAGCTAGCAAGGCTATTTCTTGAAAAACGAGATATCATAGACTATATAACAAACTAGTTATCGCACAGGAACCAATAGCTTTTTGTTATATTATTTTCTCCAATTCCAGATGTAGCCATAAATTTACTCCAATAACGGGTCTTTTGATATTAATAAAACCACAGGTGGCATTTTATCCACTATTTTAAACATGATTTTATACTTATTGGTTAGAGTATATTTCATTATTCAAACATTGGATGTTTCACCTCGAATGAAGGGTCGCCTTCACTACATCCATCCCTGTTCTTTTTCACAGTAAAATTATCTTTATATTCTATCAGTATTCCTGTTTGTTGAAGACTTTTGGTCTTCATAATGTGTGCTCAGCCCTCATTTCTAATACACTTTACTATTTCTTCCATGCAAAAGCTTTCTTCTTTCTCACGTTAGACTTTTAGAAAAAAAAATGAAAGTATTATCGTATGTTTTATTTTGTGAATTTGAATTTGTTTTATTAAAACATAAACTATATCACTTATACACTACTATCAATTATTAACAATAAGTCAAAGGTCTCCTATATTCTGCCTCCAAAAGGTGATCAATCCATATCAGTGTACTTTTACACGCTTATTGATACCTATAATTTCAAATTTTACATAAATTGCTTTGTTTTTCGTAAACTGTTTGCTCTGAAAGCGCAACGGCAGCTCTCAATCTCATATCAAGCTCTGAAATTTCCTTTTCATTTTCTGTGTCATTGTTAATTTTTGTTAGACCGGACTCATAAGCCTCACAAATTTCGAGTCTTTTATGAACTCGTTCTTGGTATTTTAGGATAATGATTGCCTTTTTTTCCCAACTAGCAGAGTTTAAAGATTGATGTTTATATTTAGGATAACGTGGTAAAATTGGTTTTTTTGATTTAAGAGACAAGCTTGATGAGCTTTCCGACTCTGCCTCAAAATTCGGTGAAATTTTGTTTTTAAGAATTGACTTTTTTGGTTTTGCATCTGGCTTAGGAAGATCGCTATTTTTTGATCTTATTTTGCGCTTTTGTTTGGTTTTTCTTAAGTCTGTAGAAGAGTCTTTTTCGTCATCGGCATCGTAATCCCTATCGTACTTGAAGTTGAATATAAGTGGAGTTCCATCTGGAGAATGGTCGAGGTATACAGGTTGTTCAGAGGAAGTATTCTTGGTATCAACCAACATTTTGATATTCTTGGTGGTTTATGATAGAAGAGAAATTGAACAATGATGTTAATATATATTTCTAAATACTTGAAATTTTCATAAAAGGCACCAATTATGTTGAAAAGGCGGCATGTAATATTATTATTTCAATCTCATTATTGATGGGATGATATATAGGTAAAAGCGGCATTATTGTATATTGTTCATGTAAAACGAGCAAATATGAACATCATTTTCATAAGACCATATCTTGACAAAAAAGGCTTTCTGTCCCTGGTGTTTAAAATTAGCCATGATAAATGAAAATATACAATAATATTTTACTATATGTTATTACAAGGATAAATAATTTGATTAAAAAAATAAAAGATGAAATATTTAAATTTTTAAGATACCATGTGATGGTTTTTTAGTATCTGACAAAATGTTTTCAGACTTAGTTTGTTCAACCAGGTTGAACCAATTAAAGCAAAAGTCGGAAATTTTTAGTGGCTTCCCGTAGGTTTTTATATTCTTCAGGGCCCGCCTGGAGCTTTTGTTAGCCGAAGGAGTAGATATGCGTCTAACTGAAAAGTTTTTCTTAGATATTTGAGTTAGGATTAGAGGATTGGTGGGGTAAAAACAAATTGAGACCTTTTCGTTGAATCTGACAGCTGAGGAAGATTTAGGATGGCCATTCGATGATTCCAGCACCGTTTCGCCCATAAGATGGTTTTTCTCATAAAAAAGATATTCTTTCGGTATAATCATAGTGGGGTTTTCAGGTTTCTGTAGTCTTAGCTCTTCAGTGGCTATATAGTAGTCGTAAGTGTCTCTTGGGATGATTTTGCCATTCATTAGACTCTCTATCCGTAAATTGTATGCAATAAATTCTGCCAGCATAACTGCCTCAGTTATCGAGCTGTTCAGCTGCTTCTCTTCTTCATAATGCGTGCTGTGTGATGGATATTCCTGATAGGAATCGAGCTGAAAATTTTGAATTTTCTTGGAAACACATTCATGATAAAATGCTTTATATCTCTCTTTTAATCTCACAATCAAATATGAGTCTAACTTATCTATATCAAGCACCAGGGAGCAGGTGTGAAGTGAAGTTGGCTGAGTGGACTGATGTGTGGTCCCTAGGTTAAATGCCGACATGCTTAGTGTGGTGATGTGCTCAGGGCCTTGTTCCTTGGTCATTTTAAAGGGTGTTTGTACTAAGGGCTTTCTTTGGCTGGTCGAATTGGTTTTAATTGTCAAAGGAATCTGGGTTTTAGAGTATGGGTAGCTTTGAAATTGAGGTGTTCTGGAGAATATCATGATGAAGAAAACTTAATTACAAAGATAAAGGTTAGAAGGAAAGAGGGAAAAAAGAAAATCAAAATAAAATAATTTCAGGTGGTGTTAATGAGCAGAATATATCAAACACTAAATAGAATGAGGATTTCAACGCCATCGTGATCCATCTCCACATCCCACAAAAAGCTTTCTCTATGCAACTTGCCATGGAAAACAAGCAAAAGAAAATCTAAGTTGATGCACGATATTGAGATGCAGCAGGATTCAAAGTTTATATTCGATATAATTCATGGTATATCGGTGATTTAATTATATTGTACTATGGAAGATTGTTTAGTCCCTATTTTGCCTAAATGAAATTTTTTTATTGTTTAAGCGACTACAAACCTTACTTTTGTAAAATAGTTTATAGCGTTATCATAATACCATTGAAAGATACACCTCGTTATAGATTTAGCTTATATAAATACAAACACAAATATATAGTAGTAACTAACTTGTTTCAAGTTATTTCAAGCCCCTGATATGTAGCAAATTACACTTAAACTTTGGACTCCTTCAAACTTTCCAAAAGATTCAAACTCTTAATCCCTTTAATGTAAATTTCATCTTCATCAAAATTGACATGCGCCTCATTGCCGGATTCAACTAATTTTGAGCTACCATGGTCATCAACAAAAGAGTTTTCTTTGTTATTGGCACATCCATTCAAAACAGATTCTTTTGCAGTTATCTTTTCTTTCATGGCCTGTCTTGAGTCAGATTTAGCAGAAAGAAGTATAGAATTTGCATTTTCTGTTGGTGATAAGTCAACGACTGAAACCTCTGGTTCTTCATCAGAAGTTGATGAATCCAAAATTGAAGCTGAAGATGATTTGACCACAAATGGTGGTGAGACAATAGGCGGAGGAGCTTGAGGAGATTTTTTTACCGTGACCACGTATTTTGAGCTGAACTTCTCGTTATCATACCCATCATTTTTACATTTCCTTTTTCCTTTGTCTTTCTTCAATCTGCTAAGGGCAGATAAAGGCTTGCTTGTAGAGATTGAAGTTGATCTGCTACTGGAAGAACAAGAAGAATCGGTATTGTCTCTAGAGAAAATGTCAGATATTGGTTTGATACTTTCAGTTGTGGATTCTGTTATAGATTCTTCGTCGTCTTGATCACTATCACTATCACTATTATCTTCTTCAGATTTATTATAAAAATCAGTTGATTTGGCTTGTAAAGACTTGTATGGTTCAAAAGTTTTCAACCTAGTTTTTTCGTCGAATGAAGGAAGTCCATAAAAATCTCTATAGCCTTGTCTACTTTTTTCACAAAATGGAAAGAAATATTCTTCAACATTGTATATTTCATAGCTGACGTTTATATCAGGTACATGTCGAAGGTAGTATGGCTTTGAGTCCAACTCTGACTGGCGAGCCTCCCTTTCAGCCAACTTTTTTTTGTTCTTAGCAGATTTTTTAGAAGAAACCATTTCCAGTTTTTTTTTTGTTTTTTGTAAGATGTTTGTTGAGAAAGAAATAATAGAAAGAGAAAAAGAATTCAATGAAAACTTTCATTTTATTCCTTGATTTTGAAATCTTTTCATCTCGTCCTTTGATATTTCTTTAAAATTGCCATTTTGGATAGTTTGATGTCCAATCTAAATGTCCATTCAATACCGTTTATAAAGTCGTAGCCGTTTGGCGAAACAAATTAAGCAATTTCAAATTGTGCCTTTCAAAAATAGCCGACTTTTTCATGTAGCTATTATGCATATCACGTGTTTATATTGATATTGAGAGATTATTGTTGTTGTGTTGGTTAGATTGAGTCGGAATACATATTTGAAATAGGCATAAATAGGCATGAACATTATTTATCTAAATTTTTTCAACAGTTCAACATATCACTGTTATATTAACTTTGTATGGGATGTTAAAATAAGAATCTGATCTTTTGGTAATGACGAAATTCTTAAAAGACATCTCACAATGGGAGTTGTATTACTAATATTACTTGCAACTATTTAATAGCCAAGTTTTCCTTGGTTTGGACTTTCTTCCTTCTCCGACATTCTTCCATTAAATCTCATTTTATCAATTGAACCATCTTTATCCCAAAAACAATTCATTGACATGACCAAATCAAACCTCTTTAAACCTATTAAGATTGGAAGCCTTGATCTCAGCCATCGCTTGGTTATGGCTCCCTTAACTCGTTTCAGATCGCCCAACCATATTCCCTCCGAATTACAACGCATCTACTACGAACAACGTTCAAGAACACCTGGTACTTTTATCATTACTGAAGCTACATTTATCTCTCCCAAAGCAGGAGGTTTGGACAATGTTCCAGGTATTTGGAATAAGGATCAAATCAACGGGTGGTCAAAGATCATCAAAGACATTCACAAAAACGGTTCCAAGGTTTTTATGCAACTTTGGGCACTGGGAAGAGAAGCTACCCCAGAAGTTTTAGAAAGAGAAGGTCTCCCATACGTCTCATCATCAGCTAATCTCATTGGTTATGGTGGATTTGAAGCCGGAGATAAGCCCCGACCTCTTCCAAAGGCCCTCACCATTCCTGAAATTGAAGAGTATATCGATGACTACGTCAAGGCAGCTAAGAACGCTATCGAAGCAGGTGCTGATGGTGTTGAAATCCATATGGCCAACGGCTACCTTCTTGAACAATTCATTTGGGAGGGGTGCAACCACCGTACTGACAAGTATGGGGGTTCAATCGAAAATCGTGTCCGGTTCCCGCTCCAAGTGTTGGACTCGGTTGTTGAAGCTATCGGTGCAGATAAAGTGGGGGTCAGATTCTCACCATGGAGATTCTACACCAACAATGATGGCACCACCCCCATTCCTACATGGAGTTATTTGACTGAACAAATTGAAAAGCGTGCTGTTGCTGGCAAAAGAATTGCATACATTCACTTGATTGAGCCCCGTGGTGTTCTCAGCTCACGTCCATGGATGAAATACAACGAAAAGGGCGACAACACCATCTTTAACCTTCTTTGGAGCGGTCCAATTATTAATGCTGGTGGATACGATTTGGAAAAAGCCAGAAAGGACGCTGATAAGTATGATAGATGGTTGATTGCTGTCGGCAGATACTTTATTTCGACTCCTGATTTAGTTGCTAGATGGGAGCGCGGTCTTCCTCCAAATGACTACGATCGTCCTACTTTTTACGTGGGAGGAGAAAAGGGATATATCGACTATCCGTTTGCTGAAGAATTAGAGTCTGATAAGAAATAAATAGACTTTTGTTGATATTTAGATACTTTTTAGTTAAAAGCGTATTATTGTTTAAAAAATATGAAAAACCCAACCATCGTTGATAACCCTAACCCAAAGTATATATTTTTTTTCTTGTATTTTCTACTACCACTGTGTAGATTAGTAACTAATCCTTCTTTACTTTGAAAAGCATCATTAATCTCAACAAACACCTTTTGAGTTAATATAGAATTTAAAGATGCAAGCTCCTGTTGTTGTTATGAGTATGTTATTTACGATTATTTATTGAAGTACCGAGCTGAAACTAACTATAGCTATTTAGATGCTGGTGGCGAGCGCCAAACTGGTAGAAAGGCTCAAATTTCAAACATCACTGCTGCCAAAGCGTAAGTATTTGATCCAATGGATTTAGTGGCTTGAAAACATTTCAAAACTGATTCTAATGTGCTAATTTATTTATATATAGAGTTGCTGATATTATCCGAACATGTTTGGGTCCTAAAGCCATGCTTAAGATGCTGCTTGATCCCATGGGTGGTATTGTTTTAACAAATGATGGCCATGCCATTCTCAGAGAAATCGACGTTGCTCATCCAGCTGCTAAGAGTATGATTGAGTTGAGTAGAACTCAAGACGAAGAAGTCGGAGATGGTACTACCACTGTCATCATTTTGGCTGGTGAAATTCTTGCACAAACTTATCCCTATATTGAACGAAATATTCACCCAGTAATTATTATTTCAGCACTTAAGGACGCTTTAAAAGATGCACTTGAAGTCATTCATGAAATCTCTCGCCCTGTTGATACAGATAACGACGAAGCTATGATCAAGCTTATCAAGGCCTCAATTGGTACAAAGTATGTTTCCAGATGGAGCGATCTGATGTGCAAGTTGGCTTTGGATGCTGTCAAGACAGTATTAGTTGTCAACAACGACCACAAAGAAATCGATATTAAGAGATACGCCAGAATTGAAAAGGTTCCAGGTGGAGAAATCGAAGACTCCAAGGTATTGGATGGTGTCATGTTAAACAAAGATATCACTCACCCCAAGATGCGAAGAAGAATAGAAAATCCTCGTGTTATTTTATTAGACTGTCCACTTGAATACAAGAAGGGAGAATCCCAGACCAACATTGAAATCACAAAAGAGGAAGATTGGACCAGAATTCTTGAAATTGAAGAAGAGCAAATTAAGACCATGTGCGAGGCTATTCTTGCATTGAACCCTGATCTCGTTATCACTGAAAAGGGTGTTTCTGATTTGGCACAACACTATCTTCTCAAGGGTAATGTTTCTGCTCTTAGAAGAGTTAAGAAGACCGATAACAATAGAATTGCTCGTGCTACTGGTGCAACCATTGTCAACAGAGTTGAAGACTTACGTGAAGCCGATGTTGGTACCAAGTGTGGATTATTCAACGTTGAGCTTATTGGAGACGAATACTTTACATTCCTTACAAAGTGTGAGGAGCCTCATGCTTGTACCGTTCTTCTCAGGGGTCCATCAAAGGACATTTTGAACGAAATTGAGAGAAACTTACAAGACGCTATGGCTGTTGCACGTAATGTCTACTTTGAGCCTCGTTTATCTCCAGGTGGAGGGGCCACCGAAATGGCTATCAGTGTCAAGTTGGCTGAAAAGGCCAAGCAAATTGAAGGTGTTGCCCAATGGCCTTACAGAGCTATTTCAGATGCTATGGAAGTTATCCCACGAACTCTTGTTCAAAACTGTGGTGCTAATCCAATAAGAGTTTTAAGTTCTTTAAGAGTGAGTATCCAAGTTTTTTTTTTTTTTTTACTATTGTTACTTTTGACATTTAACTAACTTTTTATCTCCCTTTTTTTTTTAACTATTTTTTTAAAGGCCAAACATGCACAAGGTAACTTTACTTTTGGTGTTGATGGAGAAACCGGAAAGGTTGTTGATATGAATGAATACGGTGTCTGGGAACCTGAAGTGATTAAACTTCAATCAATTAAAACTGCAATTGAAAGTGCAAGTTTGTTACTGTAAGTACTATGGTTTTGATCTTTATCAATTATGTTTCATGATTACTAACTGAATTTTATTTTTATGATTATTCTAGCCGTGTTGATGACATTGTCAGTGGTGTTCGTAAAGCTCAACAATAATGCATTTATATAAAAAAGATGTATTTATATTGTATTTGTATATGCTAATATGTTTTGGAAAAAAATGGAATTGAAAAAAAAATAAATAATAATTTGCGTTTACATAAAATGTCTTAAGCAGCTTCTTCTTCCTCAATCTTTTCTGGTTGAGGTTCAACACCTAGATACTGCTGAGATAATTGTAGAATTTCGTCCATATCCTGTTCAGAAAACCGTTGATCACATTCCTCAATTACATTAAATAAAACCGGCAGAGATTGTGGGGCTGTATTGATGAGCTGTAAAACTTCTGCCTTTTCTAAATCAAATCGTTTAATATTTGCTACAAATTCGGAGATGTTTTGGGCAGTTTGAGGGTTGGCTTCATTACCAGCCGGGCGATCTCTTAAATAAGCATGTAACTGTTGGATATGTGACATTTTTGATTAATATCATGTGAATAAAAAAACAATGACAAATAAATATAATAATAAACAAGGAATAATAATTACCTCTATTAAAATGGTTTCAAGATTTTCAGATTTTGGACCTGATTTTAATTTGGCTTTACTTTCTTTGATCTGATTGAGATGGTCCAGCACCTCAAAGTCGGAAAGAAAAGCATCACGTTCAACTTCTACCTAACAATAATGATTACGATCGGTTAACTTTTGGTCACTAATTTTTTAATAATGAAAAAATAAATAGTATTCTATTTTGTAATGAAAACAAACCTTCATATTAATATGTTAACCATTAAAGTATAATGTATGTGCTTTTGTATGTTATTATAATTACTACGGAAATTACATATTCTGGTCAAATGTTTAGATATTGATTATCAAGAGGTTTAGAAAGATGCAGAGGAAAGAAAAATAAATTTTGGCCATCACATGACTTGCCCTACTAGATGGTTCTTGTTAGGGTTGGTATATAAAAATTTTCAGTAGAGTGATTACCCAATTGGGAAATGGAACAGTCATACAAACTTTTCTTCTTGGTCAATGTACCACAGCGCACCCAATCCTCTCTCTCAGACTCTGCTACTCTCTTTTCTTTCTTATTTTTTGATTCTCCTCTTTTCACTTTTACTGTCTGAAATAATCCATCGCCCAGCAACCACCAGTAAAGGATCGTTCAACATGCCTCTTGTTATCACAGAAAAGGGAAATTTCCAACACATTCTTCGGTAAGTTATTGAATTTTTAATTTATGAGACGTTCGAGAGATTTGAGTAATGTCGAAAAGTGCGAGACAAAGTGTTGAAACGATATGAATACACAGTATTTTTTTGTTAGAAACCGAAATCAATGAATCGAAAATTTTCACATAAAAAAGGAGAAACAAAAACTAATTGTAAATTTTTTTTAAATGATAATAGTCTTCTCGGCACTAACGTCGATGGTAAGGTCAAGATTATGTACGCCTTAACCACCATCCGTGGTGTTGGTCGTCGTTATGCCAACTTGGTCTGCAAGAAGGCCGATGTTGATATGGCCAAGCGTGCTGGTGAACTCACCGTCGAAGAACTCGAACGTATCGTCACCATTATCCAAAACCCAGGTCAATACAAGATCCCAGGATGGTTCCTCAACAGACAACGTGACTTCACCACCGGTAAGGACTCTCACCTCCTTGTCAACCAACTTGATAACAAGCTCCGTGAAGACTTGGAACGTCTTAAGAAGATCCGTGCCCACAGAGGTCTCCGACACCAATGGGGCTTCAGAGTCAGAGGTCAACACACAAAGACCACTGGTAGACGTGGTAAGACTGTTTCTGTTGGAAAGAAATAAATTTAGTAACTTATATATTACTTTTTGGAAAAAAAATATACAGCAACAAAAAAATTACCTCTCTGTCATCTTCCTTTTTTTTACAAAATATAATATATTTGGTTCATGTTTTTAATGATGTAAAATAAAAACAACGCTTTTAATGAGGAATAAAAACATACAAATGCATTAGATTTTTTGTTTGAGTATATTACTCATTGTAGATTGATTGTAGATTTTTGATATATCACAAAGATTTTGTTGTAAAATTGATTGTGAAATTTGCCAAATGTGTTACATGTAGTGTAATGTCATTAAATCATAAGGTCTTTTTCAAAGAAAAAAATAAAAAAACCCTCCATAGGTTTCTTTTTTTGCCATTTCAAAATCCAACATATATATTTTTTTCTTTCTTTTTAACAGTTTTGAAGGTTGATATAAAGGACACATACAAAAACACATTTATTTAGTTCCATATGGGTAATATCATGTCAGCCAGCTTTGCACCTGAATGTACCGATGCCAAAAAGGCATACGATAACTGTTTCAACGAGTGGTATAGCGAAAGTAAGTAATAATAATTTTGATTTTTTATTGATTAAAAAAGATGAAGAAATGAGCAATATAGACTAACATTTTGAAATATAGAATTCTTAAAGGCCAAATCAGTAAGTTTTTCTTTTTTTTTATTTTCTATGATTAGATCAATCAAAGAAAGATCACAAAAAGACCTAACAAGCAAAACTATCATTATAGGTCACAAATGAGTGTGAAGAAACTTGGAGAGAATATGAAACTTGTATATATGTAAGTATTATTATTTTTGATTCTATTCTAACTTGAACATTGACTAATTTACTTAAAAAAACAATTATTATTACAATATCAAAAAATAGCAAGCATTGGAGAAAAAGGGAATCAAAACTATGTTAAGTGAAGCAAGGAAAGATGCTCCATTTGAAAAGGGTGGTCGAAGTGAATCTCATGAAGGGGAATCAGCTCAAAAGTAAAGTTTTTTCTTCTTTATTATCAATACTCTTTTATTCAATACCAAAACTTTCTCTCTCTTTCAAACAAATGTAAATATTTATAATTGAAATTCAAAAAGAAAAATGCTGTTTATTTGATATTTTTTAAAACTATTTTCTTTCAACTATTTATGCGTGTGTGTTTTTTTGTTTTGTCTTCATTTTTGTCTTTTATATCTCTCTATCATTATCTACAATCTTTCCAGATGATGAGCTTTTCGTACAAGCTTGTGACGTTGAATCTCTGCAATGTTTCGTGTTCCGGCAAACATCATACAGTACTTGAGCTCATCTTCCAAAATCTTTGCCATCAATTCAACACCCTTTTGTCCATCATACAACAATCCATAAAGAACTGGTCTACCAACATGCACAAAATCAGCGCCCAAAGCCAAGGCCTTGAACACATCAGCACCTCTTCTGAACCCGCCGTCAACGTGGACAGGCACACGCTTGTTTACAGCAGCAACGACCTCGGGTAATGAGTCCAGCGTCGCAAGTGCAGAGTCGAGTTGTCGACCGCCATGGTTTGATACCCAAATACCGTCAACACCGGCATTGACAGCGGCCTCGGCGTCCTCTGCACTCGTAACACCCTTGACCCAGATCTCGAGCTTGGTGATGGATCTCAACCACTTGATGGTTTCGTCCCAAGTCAAGGTTGGATCCAAAGCGTTTGATTTCTTTGCCTGCTCGGACTTTTCTCCGCCAACAGTGACAGCTTGTCTGGCAAGCGAGTTTGGTGATACTGGGTTATCAATAACGCCGTGACCAAAGCTATCAAAGTTGCCCATCTTGATATGGCCAGGGAGCTTGAATTCATTGTAAACATCTGCAGGACGAACAGCGACGACGGGGGTGTCGACGGTCAAGGCAATGGCTTTGTAGCCTGCCTTTTCTGCTCTTTGGACCAGTTTCTTTGTTGTTTCCCTGTTTTGGAAGACGTATAGTTGCAAGACGTTGACGTTTTCGCCGCCAGCTTGTTTGACGTCTTCCAAAGATTTGGTGGAGTAGGAGGAGAGTCCCATTAGCCAGTTTTTGGCTTTGGCAGCCCGTGCTGTAGCAACCTCACCGTCATCATCAGCGAATTGGTGGAACGCGGCTGGGGCAAACCCAATTGGGACGGCGTAGTCTTTGCCAAAGATCTTGGTTGTTGGGCGCATGTCGATTTCGGAAACGTCGACCATGACTCGAGTACGGATTCGGTAGTCGTCAAAAACGGACATGTTTTCTTTAAGGGTTTTCATATCGCCGGCACCGCCTTGCCAAAACTCGCGCACCATTTTTGTGGCTTTTGGGAGAGCGGCATTTTCCAAATCAGTAAGATTGTAGATATGTTTTGGTCCACTAGTATAAGGTTCCATTTTTGTTTAATTTTTTGGTCAATGAGAAAAAGATGATGATAATGATAATAATAATAAAGAAGATTAAAAAAAAGAAAAAGAAGAAGTTAAAAAATTGAGAAAAAAATATAGATATTTATATTTTGAAATTCTGGAGTATTGAAAACGATGATCGGGTATAGAAACGTAGAATACCGATTTGTGTGGCTCCCCGCATTACCAGATCACTAAGGGATTAAACACGAGCATGGTGGGGGGTTCGTTTCATAGGCTGATTTTTCACCGGTTTTTTGTTGAATTCAATTTTTTTTTTGGATGGGGGTTTTTCATGGTATCATTATAGTTATAGTTTGCTAGTAGTAGTATAGATACTATAGATATACCTGAACAATCAGTTCAATTTATATATATGGTCGATAAACTGGGTTAATATGTGATGAATAATCACTTTGTCATTCTTATATAATAAACCACTACCTCCATCAAAATTTTCCCTTTTTTCACCAACCAACAACCATCATTTATTCCATGATTTTTTTTTTTTTTTTTTTTTTTTTTTTTTCCCTTTCACTAGTGCCAAAAATATTATCAATATTATTTATTTGATTTCGATTCAACACTCAATCATTATTATCCATCATACCAAAAAAATAAATAAATAAAAATGCTTAGATCAACCTTTTTAGCATCTTTAAGACCAAGTGTCAACAGATTGACTTCAACAACTCTTTATACTTCTCAAGCTGCTACTGCAGTCATGACTCCTATATCAGCTTCTTTACAACAATCACTTCCACCTACAGTATCAAGTGTCCGAACGTTACTAAAAACACATAAGGGAGCAGCCAAGCGTTGGCGAAAGATGGGAAATGGAGGATTCAAGCGTGTAAGTAGTAGTAGTAGTAGTAGTAGTAGGATTTTTCATGTTATTATATTTTCAAACAATGAATAAACAAAAAAAAAAAGAAAAAAAAAAAAAAAAATTGAATGAATTTCTAATAATAATAATTGTTATTATAGGGCAAAGCTGGACATAATCACGGAAATGCTGGCTGGAGCAGAAATGTTATTAACAACGTTTCAGGTAGAGATTATGCTAAAGGTAAAGGTGAAGGAAATCATATTAAGAAGCTCAACAGACTCTTACCATATGCTTAAACAGAAGAAGAAGGAATGAATGAATAATTTTATGTCAATAATAATTAATGTGTAAATAATAGATGTTTATATTTTGTCAAGTTTCTTTTTTTTTTTTTTTTTGATATTAAGGATTGGTTGGTAATGGATGGATGATAATGATGGTGTTGATTCGAAATTTTCAATTATGATGATTGTTTGGTTTGATTTTTTTATAATTGTTAAATGGGATGTATATATAAGTAGATCAAAAATAAGTAAAAATTGCTCAAGAATAATCTTCTAAAAAAGTAATAGTACATATCTCAACTCTAAAAATAAAAGAGCCATATACATTTATGATGTCATTTATAAAACGAATTGCCTTTCTCTTAGTTTCTATTTATATTTCTTCATTGCCGTATATCAAATATAAGAAAAATAAAATAAAATAAATAATAATAATAAATTTCATCTATACATGATACAAAATAATTGTTTTATATATTCACTATTAATATTTAGTGAATCATAGTAAATTATTATATACAACAACTACCAAAAAAATAAAACAGAAAAACAAAAAGTTTAAGATGCTGGAGGTGGAGGAGGAGGAGGTGGTAATGAAGTATTTGGAGTAGATGATTTATAATGACTTCCTTCTACTAATTGACTCTTTTGTTCTTCTTCAGCAAAATACGCAGCAAGATCATCCTCGATTTTTTTAGATACATGAGACTCTGAATGGTGTGGCTTCATTTTTCTTATTGGTGGAGGAGGAATTCCATCTGAGGTAGCCATTGAAGAAGAAGGAGGAGGAGGAGGAATTGCTCCGGAGGAAGAAGAAGATGGATTAGATGGGAATTGGTATGATTGTTGATTTGGTTGAGGACTAAAAGGTTTTGTAGCGTTCATGTTAGCTGGAATAAACATTTCTGATGAGTCTTGGTGAGTATCAAAGAGTGTCGATCCTGGAGGAACGCCGCTACTAGCTCTTCTGTTGTGGTTGTAGAATGATTGTTGTTGTTCTGCTGCTGCTGCAGCAACCGCTTCGTCTTCGTAGGAATGAACAGCGGGCAATCTATGCAACAATCCGTATCCAACACCGCATCCTAAAAGGCCAGATCCGCCCCAATGTGAATTTGGTCGGATTCTTACAGGTCGTATCGTGTTGTAGTCGTGATTATAAACAAATAACTCAAGTTCTGGCTGAGAATCTACAATCGTATTTGTTTCTTGTTGTTGTTGTTGTTGCTCAGCACCATCTAATTGTTCTTCTTCTCCCTCTTCTGTGATTTGATTCAATCCAGCAGATTGCTGTTGTCTTCTCATATTGGCGTGGTTTGTCATTAATCTATTAACTACGCGTCCTAACAGGTCTTCTCCTCCTTGTTCTAATAAACCCAACTCAGCACCAACAATGTAATCAGAATGCGAAATGAGACCTGCTGCTTCTGCTGGAGAGTTTGGCGAGACGTTAAGAACATGCCAAACGTGATCTGCAACAGATAATGGTGTCCACTGCAGACTTATGCCAATGTTGAATGTGTCTGCTGGCTGTTCTGGTTCCTGCTGTTTCTCATTCTTTTCGTTATTGTCTCCCTCTTCAGAGGCGGATGGTTTGTACACGTCAGAAGGAACTGGTAATACAATTGTTCTGCGGACTCTTCCCTTTGCAGACCACACGTCTAATGATATTGATCGGCCTTTACAATTTGCAATTTCTGTAAGAAAGGGTTCGATAGGAGCGATTTCTGTTTGTGGAGGAATCAATTGTGGCATCATTAAAGAAGCGGCTGGGAAAGAGATGGATGCAGAGTTTCTATGGCCTTGCATTGGCGCACCATTGTTATGATGTTGCTGATATTGAGGATCATACTGAGGATCTGTGTAGTTATTGTCTGGGTGATATTGCTGTTGATGAGGTTGGTTCATCATGTTGTTATAGTATGCGTGTTGTTGGGGCTGTTGACCTACAATCTCATGACCATTTATTCCTACGATAAAATCAAACACAGATTCAAGACCTGCCTCCATGGCTGGGGATCCAGGTACCACATGTAGGACTCTGAAACCATGGGTAGGATCTGGTTTTCTAGGCTGTCTATTTTGTTGACGGTGATGGGGGTAGTCGTAGTCTGAGGACGTGTTGATGAGTCCTTCAGCAGTGCTTTTGACCAACTGTTTTGCGAATGCAAACATTTTTTTATGAAATATTTAGATAATAGTAGTTAATGAGAATAATGGTTTGTCTTAACAATGTGGGTTTTGTGTATGTGGGATTGATTTTTTTTTTTTTTTGGATGGTGAGGAATGAGAGATTCAATGAGGTGTCCATTGAATGTGACATTACACATCTTGTCACTTCTCGGCGATTGTAACACCGGATATTTTTTTAGGTGGAAAAATTTTTTGTACAATTACATAAGCTATAACTAAGCGGACATATGTTTACATCTTTATTTTTTTTTGTTTTGTATCAAGGCAGTATTAACCCGAAAAGCCCTTTGATCTTGAAACATTATGAACATACAAGAATGAAATAAAGAATCCAGATGAATATTAAAAACAATTAATACATAAGATACAATGTATATTTATATATTTAACATTAATTAACCAATTAAAAAGATGTTTAAACTTTATTTTTAATCCAAATTGAAAAAAATATACTTCTATTCGTATTTTTGTTAATAAATAACAATGTAAAGCGTGATTTTGAATAGTAATTTTTTTGAAAAAAAAAATAAAAAAAAAAGAAAAAAAAAAAGAAAAAAAACAAATATAAAAAAAATAAACAAAACAATGCAATGGCTGAAGTGACAAAAGAAGATCCTTCAAGATGATGAAATAAAAAAAAAAAGAAGGTTGTAATGATCGGAGTAGCAATCCAGGTAACCATAATAAAAAGAAGAAGAAAGAAAAAGATGATGTAATAAACTTTCTCTGTTCCTATGATTAGAAACACATACTAAAAAAAAACGTTTTCATGTACAATAATAATTTGAATTTGCTGATTAATGAATCTTTATCATTGGATGGTCAGTAGATGACACTAATCGAGCATCAAAGGGATCTATTATATTGACAGAAGAAAACGATTTTGGTGCTGGGAGAGGTTCAGAAGGAATCAATTCAATAGTAGGTTTTGAGTTGACTCTTTGATAAGTATCAGTGAGGAAGTGAGTAGCAGTAGCTGAGAATGGAGGACTGTCGATGGATGATGGTGAAGACAACGAAGGTGTGTATGAGAGTTCTGGAGGAGTGACACTACCGCTAAAGTTTTGACTTTCAAGATCAACGTCACTTTGAGACTTGATGTTGAAAGAGGTCAGTGATGAAAATGCTTTTGATGATGATGATGATGTTTTATTTGACTTTGGTGTGAATTTGGAAGATGCTTCTAGTTCATCTTTTTGCTTTTTTGCATAGTACTGCAAGCTTAAAAGGGTCCATTGGAAGAAGAGATAAAAACCCTTTATTAAGCAGTAGATGGCAATGGTCCATAGAGCCAAAATGGTGATTTGGAAACAAGTTTTTACAAAGACATCTGCGTGTGATAATACCACCTTTTTAACAAGAACGCTATTGGTGCTATGAACGACTGGGACATCGAATGAACGATGAACATCAACGATTTTTTCTGCTGGATAGTATGACATTTTGTATAGTTTGAAAGCTTTCTCTCTATATTATTGGCAAAAAAAAAAAAAAAAAGATGTATCTTTGATAATAAATAATGGTGAATGAAATAAACGAAAGTATAGGTTAGTCGATGGAAAAGAGAATAAAATATAGATACTATGAAGAATATATCAAAGGACAAAAAATATTATAAAAAAACAGGGAAAATTGAGGAATATTTATATTTCTTGTAACATTCAGGTTTCTGATAAAAACTGGAAAGGATGTGTGTGTTGTATATGGAATTATAATCAACATTTATACCCCAAAGGGTTTTGTTACGAAATTATTTTTTTTTGTTGTTGTGTACAGTAATAATATGCAGACTCTGCAGCAACACCTTTTTTTTTTTTCTTCTTTTGAGGCTCTTTCTCTATACAGTATGATATCACCTATAGGACCCTGCTATTTTTAGCTTTCCCTAGTAGTAACAACAACCAACATACACTGATTGTCATGATCACATATAAAGTGACCTTTAATAATGATGATGTTCATTGTCAACTAGAGAGAAACTTTTCCCATATATTAATTATTATTAAATGGTCTAGATGAGTTTTTGTTATTAATGGATGTTTAGATCTAGAATGATTGACATGAAATTTTCCAGTCACTTTTTTTTTTTAAATCATGCTCTGCCATCAATCAAAGTTAAAAAAAAAGAAAATAGGAAAAAAGTCAAAACACCGTTCAAACACCGTAAGATCAAATAGCAAAAATAAATTCAAGAGGATTAGCAGAAATGGCATCAAAGCCTTTTATTTATTTTTATTTTTTGTTTACAGAAGATAAGATTTATAATCAATTTATTAAACGAGATAATTCTAGAGAAGTTAAAATCAGATCGTTTTACAAAGGGATCAGGTACATGAAATGATATCATCATCCATCATCCATCATTATTCAGGTACACCTTTTTTTGATTGATTAATTAACATTCTATTTATAACTAAACACACGATACTTTGTCTAATAATAAACATCGCTATATATATATCATACTCAAGTCTTTTTTTTTTTTTTTTTTTAAACAATATCAAATAATATAATCATTTCTTTTTCACCTGTATTTTGAATATTTTTAGCAAAAATGCCATAATGTCTAAGCAAATGAGGTAGTTTGAGACAGCCCTAACCCTAGCTATTTTTATCTTTGTCATACACTCTAAAAATATCGTCATCACTATATATATTCTTTCAACCCAACAATGTGTAGTAGTATTACTACAAAAGAACCCAAAAAACAAAATATCTACATCAAATGACTGATGAACTCAGCCTATGGAGGCTCAAAGCTGAGCTTCCTCAGGTCACTTTAAGATCAACTATTGTAGGACTGGTTATAGGGTATGGACAATAATAATACTAAATAATCAATCAAAGATCCATTTTTTTTTATATTTTATCTTTAAACTTCACCATTGTTTAAAATCGAAACAATATAACTATACTAATTGATTTTTTATTTTCACTTATTATCATCATAAAGATCTTTAATTTTATTTTCAAACTTTCAATTTGGTTTACAAACAGGATGGGTGTCAATGATGTCCTTACCTTCAGCATTGCTGGCCTTTGCAACTTTTAAAACTCTCTTTTCAGCATTTTCAAACTCACAAGCTGCTTTCTTTTCAAAACCATTCACAGATGTCGAAAATGTCTTTGTACAGAGCTTAGCAGTTGCTGTAGGTACAGGCCCTTTAGCCTTTGGCTTTATAGGCGTCATTCCAGCAATGGAAAAGTTTCTTACCCCAAAAGAAGCAGGCATTCTTCCTTCAGATACAAATGGAAAAAACCTTCCAATTGATGAAAAACACAGTAGACTTTCATTTTCAGTCTCACAGTTGATACTATGGTCTTCAGCATTATCACTCTTTGGCGTCTTCTTTGCCGTTTTATTAAGAAGACAGATTATTGTAAAAGAAAAACTACCATTCCCCTCCGGTAGTGCTACTGCTACAATGATTGCAGTTTTGCATCATAAAGAAATCTCTCCAATTCATTTCGATTCCTCTTCTAACTCATCCCGCGACTTGGAGTTGGATTCTCAAACATCCATGCCGGAACCGCAACGCCTAAACACGCCTACAAATGCCGAAACCATTTATAACGAATCTAATGAGTATAATGAAGACCAAGTGGAGATTGACCCAATTCGTACAACCAGAACGTTTACAACACCTACAAACACAATAAAACTTGAAAACCTCTCTGACAAAACCTATCACGAAAACATTAGAATTCTTTTAATCTCCTTTGCCATATCTTCTGGATATTCTGTTGTTTCATACTTTTTCCCCGTTTTGAAAAACATTCCTCTTTTCGGGAAAAATCTTGCCAAAAACTATCTCTGGACGTTCCAACCATCTCCTGCCTATTTTGGGCAAGGAGTTATTATGGGGCTTCCAACTGTCGCTTCAATGTTTCTCGGAGCAATTTTGGGATGGGCCATTCTTGGGCCTATGGCCAAACACAAGGGATGGGCTACTGGTCCTGTAGATGACTGGCAAACAGGAGCGCAAGGATGGATTCTTTGGATTTCTTTAGTAATAATGGTAGTAGACAGTGTTGTTTCCTTTTTTTCCATTTCAACCATATCCATATATAAATTGATTCGACGACGGAACGGTAGCGACAATAATAAAAGCAACAGAAAGGGGTATTTACCCGTCAGCAATAATAACAACAATGCTCAAAACTTGGAAACTTCATCATTTGAAGACAATGAGGAGTTTGAGGATGAAGAGCCTGATGCAAGTAAAAAGAATCTTGTTCCACTCAAAGTTGCTTTGATAGGACTGGTTATAAGTTGTATCTATTGTGTTATAGCTCTAAAATTTACCTTTTTGCTGCCTCTACAAATGAACAATAATAATAATAGTGCCAATAGTACTACTACTTCACCAAGTAGTAATAATATCTCTCCAGCTATATACTCTCAGCAAAACGCCGTAGCTAGTTCTCATTTAGACGTTCTTACAAATTCTTTAATTTCATTAAAGCCTAAATCGGTATTTACTCGAGAAACATCCCCCATTTCTTACCAATTTGACATCCCAATTTACCCCATAGTATTGGCTGTATTGTTAGCTCTGCTTCTGGCCATTCTTGGTGTCAGGGCACTTGGTGAAACCGATCTTAACCCTGTTTCAGGCATAGGCAAGATCTCTCAACTCATATTTGCTCTGTTAATCCCTTCTTCAACTGCAACCCCACCAACTGGCCCGCACAATACAATCAAACACCCTGGGTCAATATTAATTAATCTGATTGCCGGAGCAGTCACCGAGGCTGGTGCCCAGCAAGCTGGAGACTTGATGCAGGACTTGAAAACGGGACACCTTGTGGGAGCCTCACCTCGATCGCAGTTTGTTGCGCAGGTAGTAGGTTCTCTGTGGTCCATTTTGCTTTCCTCGGTAGTATACAAACTGTACGACTATGTTTATCAGCTTCCCAACAGTGAAAAGAACTTTCGAATTCCTACGGCAGTAGTTTGGATCGATTGTGCCCGATTAGTCGTCGGAGAAGGGTTGCCCAACCATGTAGATGGTTTTCTGTGGGCATTTGGTATACTCTTTTCCATTTTTGCAGGCATTAAAGTTTTATCTTTAAATTACAATACAGATTCGAAACGAAAAACAGAAATTTCATTAAAAAATAATAATAATGATAATAATAATAAAAATAATAATTTCGATGATGGAGTTGACAGTGCAAAAAGTTCTATTAAATCCAATAGTGTTAATAATAATATTATTATTACTGAATCACCTACCGATAATTCTTTTGCAACGCCCTGGGATGGAAGCAATAAAAGTGTTGAGGAACTTGAAAATTCTTTTAAAGACAGTTTCGATAAAGCAAGAGAAGAAGAAGATAAAATTGAAACAGGCAGAACCGGCAGTTTACAAAACTTTAACTTGAAACAAGAATCTATAGAACCTACAACAACAATAACAACAGCAAAAGATGAAGAATCTCCATTACTTGATTTTGGACATGAACAACAAAAACGAGATAAAGGCAAAGGAAAGAGTAAATATAACAAGAAAAGTTTATCAACTGAAGAAATATCAGACAATCCAGATAATATCGCTAATTCCAACAAAGACAATGGTGACAACAACAATTTAAGTTTCGCAAAAGCCTTGACTGCAAAGTATCCAAAGAAAGACCAAAATAAACTTCAAGAGCATGGAAATGTTGAAATAAACAAAGACAGACTTAATTCTTTTGATGAAATTGATGAATTTTCGAGTCTAAGACATCAACATCAACAACAACAAGAAGAAAACAAGCCACCACCACCACCACCATCTTTTGTAGAACCAAAAACTTTACTACAAAAAATTCTTGCCATGTTAAAACCAATTACTATTTGGATTTTAGTTCATGGCAGGCATTTACCTTCCGGGGTTGCAGTTGGCATTGGAATTTACAACACGCCATCATTCACATTAGCACGGTTGCTTGGGGGTCTGTTTGCGACGTACTGGTCCCACCTTCATGCCATTGAAAAGAAGGGTAGTAGTAATAGTTCTGATAATGGTAAAAATAATACTAATTACAAGTATACAATGATCAAACTTGTTGTTCTTTCCAGTGGGTTGGTGCTTGGAGAAGGTTGTTTTAGTATTGTAGCCTTGATAATGACCAGTTTAGGAATTCCGCATTTTTAGATATCTATATAGTAAAAATTAATGATTATCATTGATAACAATAATAATAATTAGTTAGTAAGTTGGTAAGGGTCCCTTTTATGTTACAATAAACCCTTTTTTTTTTTTTTTTTTTTTTTTTTTTTTTTATAAGGTCTTTTGATAGAATACTATATACAGTATATACAAATCATTCAACTACTAATCTCAATAATCATACTATATATTCAATTGAATTTTCTTTTTTTAGTGAATCAACATATTACCAATGGAATAATAAAAAAGAATTCTCAATTGATTCAGGAGAAAAAAAAAAAAAAAAAATAAAGTTTATACATATATTAATCAATCTATTAAATATCTTTATACCATAAGGAATGTATAAAAAAATTGAGACAAACAATACTTTATAGCTTAGATAGGGGATAGGAAAAAAATTTGGACGACACCGGAATCGAACCGGGGACCTCTCGCATGCTAAGCGAATGTGATAACCAACTACACCAGACGCCCAATACTTGAAAAAAGATTTTAGCAGACCAACATAATGTATGAATCCGGGTAAATAACTTTGCAGTTATTTTATTCTTGAATACAGTTTTACGACCAACCTTTGGTTTGAATATTAATTATATACTATATAATATATTTTTCTATAAGTGAAATACGTTTTTGCTCTATCAATTGATAAAGATTTATACTTTTAAAACGATGCTTATTTCGGCAAATCATGTTAGTAAACAAATGACGATTATTACAACGGCCACCGGATTTTTCTATACATTACCAAACAATGATTAATGCTGTGATTCATTAAAAAACTACTATGTAATTAGGATGACTTTTGCAAAGTCTGTGGCTTTGTATCTTATTTTTTTTTTTTGGATATTTCAATTTTTTTTTTTTTTTTTTTTTTTTTTGTTATTTTGTTATTTAGTTATTAAGTTATTTAGTTATTTAGTTATTTAGTTGTTTAATTACTTTATTTTTTAGTTTTAGTTTTAGTTTATTAATTGAACATATTTTTGATATCTGAAAACACGGGTAATGTCCAATGATTTATTGATAAGTGGCTCCAGTATTGACTATTATTATAGTAGAGTATTGATTAGTGATATGATTCGTAGCGTTTACAAGTTGTTTCCACGTACAGGTTTAACTTTGAAAGTTTTATCATCAAGCATCAGATAATACAAGATGAAGCATGGGCGTACTGGCAAATGTAAACGTTTTCAGTGCAGTTTCAAGAACACGAACATCGATCTTGGTAAGTGTATGCTAAACCTTTGATTGCAGTATTCTCTTTTTAAAAAAATATGGCTCCGTTCTCTTGCACAAAAAATTGTAGAAAATGCAAAGAAAATCGGGCTTGTGTTCTTATAATAGTAAAAAATCAATTTTTCTATAGAAAATCCTACTTACGGAAACAAGCAGAAACAAAGTAATTCCGCAAAAACTATTGAAGATTGCGCGTCATCGAAAGTATCAGAGTTAACAAGAGTACTGCCAAGAGTAATAGAACTTTTGGAAGAAGAAATATAAGTTTCGAGAACTTATATAAACAGTTATTTTAAACATTGAAATTTATTTTATCTAATTTTTTTATTATCACAATTATCTTTATCTTTATCATCAATAATCAATTATATTATCAAGTGGTTTTTTATCAATCAACTTTCTATCATATATTTTATTTTATTTTCAACAAACTTTACTCTATCTTATGAAATATTTTACTTCCTGGTTATTAAACGTAAGTTGGTTAAAACTTGGCACTGTCTGTTTCCAGCTATTAGTTCCAACTCTGCTAATTCTCTAATTGGCTTTGTTTTCTGCAATTTCTCTTAAGACTTTATCTGCACACTTCAAGCCTCAATGTACGAACCTTTAATATTTTCTGTAAGAAACGTGATCTGCGATGTCCGATCCAAAGATGATAATTGTGGTCCTTAGATTAATTGAACTTAAGGTTTATACCAATGTTGATCTCTCGACCTTCCCACGATCATGGATTGACCCTCTTGTATGAAACTGGCAATCCTACGAATGGAGAAATAATGAACATAGCCATTATTTCTATTTATACATTCTTTCTATTTATATATTATTCCTATTTTTATTGTGAAGTTCTACAGATATAAATAGTTCTTCTTTTTCCTTTTATTTTATATTCTTTCTTTTGTTTCTTTTAACAACAAGTATCTCTAAGATTTTATAGTAATATATTTCAATTCTTTATTAATTGTTCCGTCTGTCTCCAGAGGCCCTTATGAGCCCATATTGGCCATACGATCCTCCTATCGTATGCGTCAGCATCATATCTAAACCTTTCTACAACCCCATAGATGGTCACCCAGACCATCTCTTACATTTTTGTAAGGAATCCGGGTCGACAATATGTTCCGCTAATTTATTCGTTATAAAAAGAAAGGAAAATTCTCCACATAATCATCATTATTCAACAGCTACAAATATTATCAATCACTAAACCTTCTCCAATTCACTATCTACAACTAGGTTATACGATAACTCCGAAAAACGGTCCTAAATTGCGTCAATTATTATCTTATCTACACAGCCTTTTAATCGTCCTTTTTTGAATCTCGGATTGACAATTATTCCTTATCAATTACGTCTTTTACGATCGTTCAATCTCGAACGGAACGGAATCACAATGGAACAAGCAATTAGTAAATAAGCAGAAACGAAGAAGCCCGCAAATGTTATTGAAAATTGCGCTTCAATGAAAGTAACAGATTTTGCAAGATTACTGTCAAGAGTAATAGTACTTTGGAAGAAGAAATATAAGTTTCGAAAACTTATATAAACAGTTATTTTGAACATTGAAATTTATTTTATTTTATTTTTTTTTATGATTAACACATTTTTTTGTTATATCAATTATCTACATTATCAATTTTTATATTATCAAGTAGTTTTTATCAATCAATTTTCTATCTTATATTTTACTCTATTTTATTTTCAACAAACTTTACTTTATCTTATTAAATATTTTACTTCCTGGTTATTAAACGTAAGTTGATTAGAACTTGGCACTGTCTGTTTCCAGCTATTAGTCCCAACTCTGCTAATCCTCCTATTAGCTTTGTTGTCTGCATTTGCTCTCAAGACTTCCTCTGCAATCATTAAAGTTCACTGGTCGAACCTTTACAATTTTCAAGTATTGGGCGTCTGGTGTAGTTGGTTATCACATTCGCTTAGCATGCGAGAGGTCCCCGGTTCGATTCCGGTGTCGTCCATTATCTTTTTTGAACTACATTGGGGAATATTAATACATAACTTCTACTCCTCTGGATTCTTCAAATTCTGATGTTTTTGTTGCCAACAGATAGTTTGAAGTCAGAGGAACTGCTGATTTTTTTTTTTCTTAAAAAACTATGTCATGTTTCCAGCGCAAATAACTTATCATAGAGCCTGCACAAAACAAAAGATCTTTTTTGTCCATTTAAGAAATATCAATAATCTTATAACAAGCCAATTCAATCTCAAATTTGTAGTCCTGCCAACTTGTAATCTAGTCTGAACTCCAATTCCTAATCCATATTTTGAAACCCCCGTGAGATATATTGCACTTAACATACAATTCAAAATAAAATCTAATTTTAGGATACCTTTAAATATGCAAAATAAATATGCTTAGAGCATTGGAAAAGATATTACAATTCAAATTAAAAGATTTATACACAACAATAACAATATTAAGAATATGAAAAACAAAACAACGTAAAAATGATAAAACATAAAGAATAGCTGCAACAACTATAACTGACTAGAATATTGTGTCGAAAGGATTTTCCATTTGACGACGAGACCGCATGCTGCGCTGTCCTCCAGAACGGTAACCAGCAGGAGGGATTTCTTCCAAAACCGAGTTGTTTTTGTTTTGCTGAAGCTTTTGATGCTTAAACGTGAACCCGATAAATGCACGAGAAGGTAGAGGACCTCCCTTGTCAGCCAAGTTCTCGACCTGAGATCGTTTCTCCATTACCTCCTTATACTTGGCCATGTCAGATTCGTTACCAAAGTCATCGAAATAACCAGCATCTGTATCGCTGTCCAGCTGAGGAATGAAAGGAGGCGTAGACTCGCGAAGGGTGTCCCAATTGACTTCTGCAAAGTAGGGATGGGCTTGAATCTCTTCAAAGCTTTGGAATCGATACCTGGGGTAGTTAATGAGACGAGTAATGAGGTCCCAGGTTCGCTCACTAAAGACGTAGCGTCCATCTTCGTATTGTGGGCGACGAAGTGTAGAGCGCCAGCGCTGGAGATTGGCATAGGTTTCATCGGGAGTTGAGCCAGCAAAAGGCGGGTACCCGGCAAGGGTTTCAAAAAGCATGCAACCAAGAGACCAATAATCAATGGTAAAATCGTACTTCTTACCTTGAAGAACTTCAAGAGCCATGTAGTCAGGTGAGCCTACAACAGAATGCGCATAGTTGGTTACGTTTGCACGGAGGGACCTGTACATCTTTTGACGTTCAGTAACAGATCTATAAGGAACCTCAAAGTCCTTTAGTGCATCTAGCTTGATACGCATGCTCTCAACTCTCTCCTTGGAAATGGCTCCAGACGCTAGACCAAAGTCAGTCAACTTGATATGGCCAGATGAGTCAATGAGAAAGTTTTCAGGCTTCAAGTCACGATGAATATATCCAAGTTTGTGCAATGCGTTAAGGGCGCAGAACATTTCCGATATGTAGAAACGGGTATGGCGTGGGTTAAGAATGCCTGTATTGTTGAGCAGAGTACGGTAGTCTCCACCAGGAACAAACTCCATGGCAAGATACACGTTTTCAGGATCCTGGAACGCGTAGAGAAGCTTTACAAGCCATGGCGACTTTGCAGCAGTCAAAATGTCACGCTCTGTCAAAATGTGACGCACTTCATCAAGCTTCTGTAATAGCTTCTTGTTGAGCACCTTGAGAGCGCAAACCTCCTTGGTATCTGTCTTCTTGGCTAGGTATACTTGACCATACCCACCCTGACCGACCTGCGTCAGGATTTTAAAGTCGTGGTATTTGAGCTTGATGCGGCGTTTGCGCAGCTGTACGCGCTCACGTCCAAGATACGATACAAATTGATGATGTCTTTCTTGTTTATCAGGAATTTGTTCAAGTGTCTGCTTTACTCGAGCAAGACGTTGTTGACGGGAATGGACGTATGTTAACAAGTCGAAATAATAGTCAAAAAAGTAGAGCTGAGAAACGTCTACTAATCGTTTGATCTTAGGGTCGTTGAGCTTTGCATAGTCTTCCATAGACATTTCCTTAACGTTGGGATGTTGTTGTAGTTGTTGCTGTTGTTGGGGCGTATACATAACAACATTTTCTTTATCGCTTTGTTGATTCAAATTTTGCTTTAAGGCAGCAGGTGGTGCATTCAATGTCACACCCCCCATTTGTAAATCTCTGACTCCATCAAGGACTTGATCATATTGATGCACTTGTTGAGGTTGTTGTTGCTGATGCTGATGCTGATGCTGTTGTTGTTGTTGTTGTTGATTTGGAGATCGTATAGCAGCTAAAAACCCATTTAGTTTGGACATTTTTATTAATGTGTATAGATAGATATATATAAAAAAAAAGTAATAATTGTAATGGAAAAGGAGGAGAAAAAAAAAATAAGGGGGGAGATTCTGAAATATTTATAAGATACGCGGTAACAAGATTGGAATGAAAATTATATATTTAGAAAAAAAAAAAGCGATTGTTTGTTTGTTTACATTTCGGAACAACCAAAGAAAAAGGACCATTCTAATATTTATTATTTATTTACTTCTCCAGTTTCTTTTCCAGCCAGGCTCTTACCACTCAATAAACACTCACTGATTTTTGAAAATAAGCATCAATGTCACATTCCTTTTTTTTCTTTCTTTCTTTCCTTCTTTTTTACTTTGTTCACTATATTCAATATTTGGATCATTGCCTATTTCCTTGAGAGAGTTTTTTAGATTGTATAACACCTGCTCATAAATGGGATTAGGAATCAAAAGATAGCTTATTCAATGTCAAATGATAACGATAAGCTATCGGTTTATATTAAATTTTTTTTATTAGAACTAATACAAATGAGATCAATATCAAATATAGACTATATTGAATAGCAAAAGTATTGAAGCTCATAGTTTTTTTATTTTTTATTTTTTGTAGAAACTCTTTTGATTTTTTTTTTGTTTACTCTATTTCCTATTTGGTACATTGAGACATAACTCAGCCATTCACCCTTTAATAGTGCAATTGCATCTAATGTCACATCGTAGATCAACATATTTTAACATACTATTGATTGTACTTTTGAAAGGAATGAGGAAAAATGCAGGTTTACGAAAACTATCCAAGACGAGATTTTTATTACATATTGCTACAGAGATAAGGGCATCTTGGTCAATATAAACAAAGTCAAATTTGAAGGCTTCACTTTTTTATAAACTTAAATATAATAAAAAAAAAGTATATTTTCGACAGTAGCTATATTGCTAATTAAAAATAAAAATAAAAATATGTTACTCAAAAGTAAAAATGTCTTCATACTGAGTAAAATCTTCATAGTTGATGCCATAGATTTTGTCATTATCATTTTCCCCATCATCCATGGTTAGGAGTTCATTTCTAAATCCTAATTCAAGTTGTGGTGTCAGTATAGGCATGAGCATCTTCTTCATTTCATCAAAAGGATAAATACCAGCTTTATCAAACCCCTCTACAATGGCCTCAGGGTATACAGCTTCTGATCGCAAGGCTCTTACTTTAGAAACCAACAGATTGACCTTAGATTCAGCACAAGATATGTAAAAATCTGATAAGGGTCTAAGTAAAGGATAATAACAGGCCGAATACATGGGGTTAAATTGTTTTTCTTGGCTCCTTTGAATAAACTGGATGTGAATTTTATTCTGAAAACAAGTGAAAAAAAATTTCTGTGACAAATTACCAGCATCAATTGCATTGATTAATAGCAGCTTATGGTAATTGGAAGAAGCAGCTTTGGGAATAAAAACTTTTTCCAACCAATTGTCAAAAACCCCTGTAGACTCCCATTCTGAAGATTGAGACGTATAATTGAGATAAAATCCAGGTATTGGTTTCTCTGGTTGATAGATGTTATCGTCTAAAAAGGAGAGATAAGCCTGTAGCCTCTTACCGGTAGCATTTACTCCGTCAATAAACTTGACCCATGGCTTTTGTTGTATTGGTCGTTGGACATGGTAATATAGATGATCGTTTATCTGATCGATTTCGATATTTACCTTTTGGAAAGAAATGGCCCAAATATTTCCGGGTTTGACTTTGTGAGTCTCAAAACACCGCCGGAGAATAGTGTAAAATGGAAAGTCTGTATTTCTAAATGGCGAATAGTCGTAGCCAGGTTTTGGCATCTTTTTATTGCGCAGCTCTCTAGCTTTACTTTTAATCTTCAAGTATGGTTTTTCGGTATCGATATGTGAATGTTGTCCAACACATTGTTTTAGCCTCTCATTTTTCTCAATAAGAGATTTAGCATCTATTTCTCCGAATATATCTTTTTTTTGTTGTAGCAAAGTCAAAATCTCAACCATGTCTGGCGGATGGCCCATTGCATTTCTGTCCTCAATGTAGTCATGTAAAACGTTTTCTTTGCTTTCTTTAGACATCAAAGTGAGCAAAGCATTGGTTGTTTGCCTGACAATTTTAGGTCTTCCTGGCTTTTTGGATACTTTTGCAAGGCTTGATTTTGAAGCGAGTGCCTTTGCTTGTACAACCATTTTGTTAATTTTGTTAAACGAAGTTGAGGATAAAAATAAAAAAGAAAAAAAAAAAATAAAAAAAACGCCGCGAGCACTGATTAAATACACAAACGCGAAAGTTACGCGAAATTTTGAGATACTTAAAACACAACCAAAAAAAATCATTTGGACTATTAAAAAATCCATCAAATTCTTCAAGTCATCGCAAATTCGGTACGGAGCAAATAGGCTAGTTTGGAAACACTGCTCCATGTCATTTCTGTATAACATGACGGACAGTTAAAATTCCCTTTGGGCAAGACTTCATCTTGTGATGCTCCTGATGCGCCCATAGCATACTTCGCTAGTGCTGTCAATAAGTATCGCGAGCCACATTTTAAACAAATAGTAAGCATGTCTCTTCCTAGCGTCACTGATGCCTTTGTCAAATTGCACATGAAGGTACGGATGATTGGAGATACTATATTGCCATCTTTGTCAATGGGAGGTAAAATACCGAGTTTTGTACAAGCATGTTCAACCAACTCGCATTCCTGTAGCTTTGCGCTTCTAAACCTTTTGAGCAGTAGTTTCTGAGGTCCGCCAAATATCGGGATTTTGCTAATGGTATGCTGCGATTCTTCATCTTCTTCTTCTCCTTCTCCTTCTGAATCAGATACTGAGCCTACCTTAAGAACAATGCCCGAATCTTTTCTATTGGATCTAGGAGGCCGCAAATCGTCAAATTGTGAAGCGTTCATTACCGAGTAATCAGTAATTTTCCTTTCATTATCAAAGTCTGGCACAACTTCAAAGCTTGGAGCGATAGGTGCAGTTGAAGCAATAAAACTATTTTTCACCCAGCTTTCATATGATTCCTTTTCAAGAAAGTACACTTGGAGGGGCATATAAGTGAATAACGGTGCTTCCAGTAATGCTTTCATTACTGATAAATGGCTTTTCATCGACCTTGCAGTGCGGTTGAGTTGTAGCTTAGTTTTAGGCTTGGGGCTATTCTTATTAACTATTGGCAATCCCACAGAGGAAGAAGGTTTATTGCTACTTCTTTTGGGAAAAACACTATCAGTAGAATCAATGTGTCTGGTGGTATGAGGATGCTGCCAGGCATGCTCAAATTGTAAGGCAGCAACTTTACTTTGAAATCCAGTAACAATGACAACAGCTCGCCAGACACGTTTTTTATCAGACTTTGTGCGATATGCACCTCCGCATGCCAGGACACCGTTGTGTTGTCTTAATCTACGAACCGGATCTGGAGTAGATCCGATGTAGAATGAGCGAGGTGATTTGGATGACTGAAGCAGGTAACAGCTGTAAAATGAAGGCCATTGATAACGTTTGGAAGCTGAAGAAGAAGCAGATGTTGAAGTGCTTACAGAGGTGGTATCGAAATTTGAAGACGTAGAAGAATATGAGTTCATTTCTTGCATAGTATATAAATTTGTTGAAAAAAAAATTTGGATTTGTTTTGTGCTTTTTTTTATGATTTTCTTATTACATTTTAGGTTACATATTTTTATCTTGTAACATAAACCAAATATGGCAAAGCAAATTCGAAGTCTTTTTGATCTAACTTTTCAGTACTTATTACTTGCAATCACAAACCTCTTCATCATATATTTAGAGATATAATATATAGACTGCTATGTTTATACTAGACTTTGCGCTCCAGAAAAAATTTTTTTTTGGAAATATCCACTAATAAATTATTACAATAAGGCATCCAAATGCCTAACTAGGCTCCCAGCGGGAATATCATCTATTTTCAAACACTTTGTGACAAGTTATAAGATATCCATAAAAAGTTTAAAAGTTTTTAATGAATATTAGCACTGGAATTCAAAGAAGTAACTAATTCATCTTTGGGTCCGGTGGTAATACAAGATATCAAAAGCTATTGAAACCCCTCGTAGCATGAATCGTCTCAAAAGCTTCTTTTCAGGTTACAAGTGAATTAATTTAACATTAGATTATCAAAAGAATATGAATGAGTGTGTGCTCTTTGTTGTGTAATGGACTAGTGATTAAAATTAAAGAACATTTAGAAATGGCATAGGTGGTTGCTCATCTGATGTTATTGATCAACTGGGTGAGCTTTCAAGTAAGTCCGATATAGTGTAACGGCTAGCACGGTCCGCTTTCACCGGGCAGTTCGGGGTTCGATTCCCCGTATCGGAGTATTCTGGCTTAGACCAGGTAATTATCTTTTTTTATCAATGTTTGTTTGCTTTTATTGATTGCAGTTTTTTTTTTTTTTTTTTTTTTTTTTTCGGGTTTTCAGCTCATACGTTGTAGAGTGTAGATCATTAAGGGCCTTCTTTTTACTGGCACAGCCTTTTGTTTGTATTTATCTAGGTAAATTTCAAAATATTAGAAAGTATAGTATAGCATTGAAATTTCACTACACACCTTTATAGTGCAAGCATATTGCACAGATTTGCAGCTTTAAGCAATTATTCTCGAATCAGATAACCATTCAGACTTGAAATTATCGAATTAAACAGCATCCATAAATCGATTCAAATAAATAAAAGTAATAGAGAAGCTATTAGATGCAAAGTTTTCAGCCGTCATGAGATGCCATAAAAATTTAAGTTTACCATATCCTATTGATTTCTTGATCTTAATAAAAATATATAATAAAAAGATTTACTGACTGAGCAGTAGTTATCACTCCGATACGGGGAATCGAACCCCGAACTGCCCGGTGAAAGCGGACCGTGCTAGCCGTTACACTATATCGGACTTGCTTGAAAATGCTATAGACCAACTGTAACAATCCCGTATATTGACTTTCCATATTTTCCAGTGCCAAAACTGTCATAATATTATAGGCCATTATATTGAGTGTCATAGCAATAACTTAAGTGGTTCTCGTTGTATACTAGAGTCTAGTGCATATATATAACAAAGAATAGTGATACATGAACTGAAACGTTCTAATAATAGTATTCTCAACAAATATAAATAGTTTTAGTCTTCTTTATTTTATAATTCTTTCTTTTTTTTTAGCATTTTCTACTCCAACTTTAATAATTTCCAGCTCTATAGTTGATAGTTACTTAATAAATTTCACTATTTTATTATTTAAATTGGTTTTTGCATCTCCAGTGAAGGATCCCCTTCTTCACTAAATCCGCCCTTGTCTCTTTGCGTCCCAGTAAACTCTTTTCTTGTCTTGTTTGTCCAAGGCTCTCATTTCTCATATCGTCTGCTCTTAGCGTCTATTCCTATTGCTCTTCCTCGCCTCGCCCTCGCAGAGGCTCTCGTCTTTCCTAGGTCAGTCTCTTACAGAAAGTTCAACACGTTAGTACGTTGAAACCAATTGATAACTATGAGAAATTTGAAACGATGATTTTTCAATTTTCCACGTCACTTAACCTGTGCTTTTACGTTCATTATAGAATGACTTTTAAATGCATAGTTGACTTGGATATTTCCTACTTAGATCAAAATCAAATCACAAGCGGCCCACACATGCTCAATGGGGTTGAGATCAGGGGAGTAGGGAGGGCAGTCAATTGTCCAAATTCCGTTTCGGGACAGGAACTCCATAGTGTCCTTAGAATTGTGGATAGGAGCATTGTCTTGCTGAAACATTGTACCAGGATCGTAGATAGGAAATAAAACTTCCTCAAGAATGTCCTGATAGGCCTTAGAATTCATTGTACCCCCATTTCCGTCCTCATTGACAATGGCAGATTATATATCTATATATATAAATTTTTTTTTTTTTTTCTAAAATATATGGTTGATATTGATACAAGTCTACTATATTCAAGATCATCAGCATTTATAAAAAAAAAACTAATTTTAACTAACAAAACTTTTCAAAAAAGATACAACTGACTTAGCAGTCATCACTCCGATACGGGGAATCGAACCCCGAACTGCCCGGTGAAAGCGGACCGTGCTAGCCGTTACACTATATCGGACTTTCTTGAAAGTGTGAAAAATGTGAAAGGTGTAGCCTGTCATGAAGTGTGAAGAACTGGTCTGGTATGAAAAACATCTAAGACCTAAGAAGCCCAAAAATTTGAAAAACTAGAGTCTAGGATATGCAAATAGGAGTAAGGAGATCGCAGTAGTAGTTACAATAGTGATGAGCTTTATAATTAATGTTTTAATTATTATCTATTGATAGTGTTGATAGTGTATTATAGCACATAAAAAAATGAAAGAGATATCGATCTTTTACATCTTCCATCATGTTAACTTGAATTGTCCCATTTCATTAGGCTAGCTTGATGTTTATTGAGATAGGCACAAATTTCACTATTTCAGATCTGTATGCTTTTTGTTGAATTGAATTTTTTTTTTTTTTCAATTCAGGGTGAATCATCAAATATTTAAACATGGTATTATTGTTTTTTAGCAATTTTTGCTTAATTTGTTCTGGATATCCAACAAACAGTTGCTTATGTACACCAAAAACATGGTCAGGAACGCAGTTACTGAACTATAGTAAGTAACCTTTTTCAGTCTCAATATGATTGCTGAAATTGTCGCTAAGACTTATGGAATAGTTTCAACTGTTGTAGATGAGATTTCTGGGAAAGCATCAAAAGTTTCCCATCTTCTAAGCCTAATAATGCTGAAAATGCGGCCGCCATCAGGCTCTAGTGAATTACTTTTTGGGAGATTCAAAATATAAGCATTAGAATTAGCAGAACAACTCTCAAGGTAAGGCCCTGTAAATGAATTGACAGACTAGGAAAATTTTCCTGCACCAGGAGGAATGCTAAATTCTTAAAGCATTAAAACTTGATCATCTTCCCTAAAAGCTGTAAGCCCCCTTCATAAGATTCTGTAATCATAGTAATAATGAAATCTATTATAGTTATAAAGTAAGCAGTAGTATATACTTAATAGTAAAATATGGCTTAGAGCTAATCGAAAATAGCAACAAGACTGTTAGGATATGGAATGAAGTCTTGGGTTAATCGAATAATACTTTTTACAATAATAGAAAAATCTTCAGCTTGAGCTTTTCAAGGTTAATAAGGAAAGGCGTGTGTCTGGGTTCACAACCGTAATCTGCCATAAGGAAGAAAATCATTTAGAACGAAACAGGCGTGAATTTATTGAAGTAAACAATAGTGACCTTTAATACAGGTGCCCAGAGTTTTTTGGAGAAAGTACCTCCAGATTAGGAGCCACAGAAGGACAGACCGAGGCGACATGACCGATGCCTCTGCACTTGGAGCAAATAATGCTAGACCATTTGTCGGGATTTTTATCAGAAGAAGAGAAATTAGGATTGCTTCTTTTGTCCCTGTTGTTCCTTTTATTTCTACCTTTTTTTCTTTTATCTTTGTGTTCACCATTATGGAAAGAGCCAGAATTGATTTTAAAGCCATTCGACTGTTTACCAGTATTGATAACATTTTTTTCCATTGCATCCAACTCAGATTGGGTGAAAATGAGAGTATCGTCGATAGACGAGTCTTCCTCTCCTGAAATTCTGATAGCTTCATCCAAAAATTGATCAATACTCATATGAGCGTAATCGTTGTATCTCATATGACGACGGACATGTTTTGGAAGACCAGCATACGCGAAGTGTAATGAAATTGTCAGGTATTTTATCCTCCGGGAAGATGACATCAATGATATTTTGGTATTCATCCGCATACTCAACAACTGACTTTTTGCATCTGGCATTTTTGAGGCGATCGTACCAGTACTCGGGATTCTTAGAAACAAATTTATTTTCCAGATGTTGGACAAATTCAGACCAGTCAACTAAAATATTGTCAAGCCTTTTGGTGTTGCATTTTTTTTTAGCCCAAGATAGAGCATTGCCACACAGCCAGCCAGAGGAAGCGAGGATGGCGAGCCATTGATTAGTATTTCTTGTGATAACATAGGCAAATTCTGTAGCTCGAGAAACCCATTCCTTGTAGACCACAAAGCTTGCCTGGCCACTGTAAGCTACTGGCCTGTTACACAGCATCATGGCATCTCTGCATACTTCTTTAAGTTTTTCTCTCTCTATCGGAGATACTGGTGGTAACTCAATAGGCTTAAGCTGGGTACCAACTGGTGTGCTAGGATAGATGCTAACAGACATGTTAAACTAAAGTAGTTTCATACGCTCATAAAAACAGGGTGAAATGGGAAGCTATAATGAGCCTAAAAGAATTGTTTCAGTTAATAAAGTCATAACACCAAAAAAAACAGAAAAAAAAAGATAGTATTTGAGCAAGAGAAAAAGAATTTTGTCATCGCTACCAAATGTAAAAGTCTAACTCTGTGGAATGAACACTTGTATAAGGAGGCGACTTGGATCAAAAGAGCAAAGTAAGGCTCGAGAGTCTTGGACGTGTGACTATAAACAAGGAGACAACCTTAGCACTTACTACTGAGGAGAAATTTGTGATTTATAGTTTATTATTTATTGTTGAAAGTGTTATTGCTGCTGTATTAAGTATTAAAAGGGTATGAACATCAATGAAAAAGGAATGGCCTTTTAAAATTGAAATTATATCGATTGTATCATTAGTGATCAATAAAAATAAAACTAATAGTAATCAACAATTAAGTTAGAATTGTATGGAAATCCAAAGAATATTGTGTCTTTTTGGAAATGTATGATAATATAGCCGTACGATTGCTATTTTCGGAAGGTGATGATAATGCAGGGCTTATAGTGGTTGGTCTCTCACAATTCATATTAGAGATTGTCTAGGTAACCATTTGTTCGCTTGCAAAGGATTTTTGATATATATACTATATAGTATATAAATCTATTGAAACTATCAATAAAGCTATAGCAGATAAAAAAGGGTTATATATTAAACATCTTATCACTCATTCATGAAAATTGATGAACCATGTTCCATAGTAGATATTGGAAAGTACAGTTTACCAAAGAAATAATCAAATCTATTTTTATAAATATATTATGGAAACAGATGTAACCCAATCATTTCTCAGTACACGAAGAGTAGCTTAAAGATTTATCGACCATAAAAAAGCAAAAATTATAATGTAAAGCTGTAACAATTGTTTGGTGATGCCTCTGAATATTGATATCAGAATTCTGTTGAAAAACAGATACTCTGCAAGTTACCATTAATTAATCATGATATATATGTATGTTTCATAGCAAACACGCAAACGTAGCATTTTTTGGGTGTCGTAAATCAAGTGTTTCATTGCTTAGATTTTTTAAGTATTGGGCGTCTGGTGTAGTTGGTTATCACATTCGCTTAGCATGCGAGAGGTCCCCGGTTCGATTCCGGTGTCGTCCATTTCTTTTTTCCTCAGCACCCACATTGGGGAAATAATATTAAGACCAAAATGTACTTTCATCCATTTATAAGTGTCTATACATATCTTCTACTCCTCTGGATTGTTCAAAAATTTTTATGTTTTTGTTGCCAAAAGATAGTTTGAAGTCAGAGAAACTCCTTTTTTTTTTTTTTTTTTTTTTTTTTTTTTTTTTTTTTTTTTTTTTTTTTTTTTTTGAATAATAAAATCTCAAAAAAAAAATAACATTTACCAAGATCAGAGTTGGTATACCTGAAACTGCATTGAAAACTTTTACTTTCGCCGGTGTGCTAATGCTTTATTTTGAAACGTCTGAACACTTTATAATTAAGCCTTCAAATTTGAGCCTTTTAAGTGGGAACAACTTATAAACGCTACGAATCATATCACTAATCAATACTCTACTATAATAATAGTCAATACTGGAGCCACTTATCAATAAATCATTGGACATTACCCGTGTTTTCAGATATCAAAAATATGTTCAATTAATAAACTAAAACTAAAAAAAAAAAAAAAAAAAAAAAAAAAAAAAAAAAAAAAAAAAAAAAAAAAAAAAAAAAAACTGAAATATCCAACATTTGAAATAGTGAAAAATAGGCAAAACCATCGTGTGTTATACAATATCACCTAGACAGTCTACATCAAACTCTAGCATTTGGCGTCTGTATCAAATATTCATAAAGCGACATATCGCTCCATCTAGGCCCAGCTTCTCTTCCAACGTTTTGACTAATAAATCCATCATACACACGATATCCCTTTCGTATACTTTCAACATCCACCTCATATGTGTTGGCAATTTTGCTTAGTGTCGTCATGTGTTCACGATGATGGAACATCTGACTATCGACCTTTGTCAAATGCTCAGCATACCAAAGTTCATTGAGCGTTTCGACTGCACGGTTCACATCTTCTGTGACCTCGATTGTTTCCAGTGTCGGATGCTGCAGTAGCTTCTGGAATCGTGGAGCCTCCAGTGCAATCTGATATCCGGTAATTTGCACATATTGGATGTTGGGGAGTTTGAAGATCTCCTCACTGAATGCTTCGCATATAGCCTGATAACATATGATTTGACGGCTGTCCCTCCAATCTACTTGAATATCAGAGGCTAGCCCATTATCAAGCATAATATACATGTAACTATTTTTGAGCACCCCTTTCCTGCGTGTTTTCTGAAGTAGTGTTTTCGGATACAGTAATACACCAAAGACATCCTTTAAATCCTCTTCAGACCATGAAAGTCGCTCATCTTTCTGAGATTTCTCTATTTGGTCCCATAAATAGGAATAATCAAGTTCGGCTTCATTGATATCGTCTATGGAGATATTTCCTCTATTCAGCTTTTGTATGAATTGCTGAAGACTTTGGAACACTGGATTGATTAGCCGTCTTTTTAGTAGTCGTGGTTCCCCGCTATAGCTTTTTTTTGGAAAACTTTTCACTGACAACGCTTTTAGGCTGGTCAGTTGGTGTAAGATCTGGATAAAAAGAAATAGATCATTATGGGCGTAAGCTTCTATGGTCAAGCTGACCAATTTGGAGGCATATGGTATCGTAATTGTTGGGGTATTTAAAGAAAAACATAACCTAGAATATAGGAGTTTGCGCATAGATGTGAGCATTGGTAAAAGATCAAATACTCTATCGAGAAATAAATCGTCAAAATCAGATTGTGAATTTGCCGGACTGAGCACAACCGAGGTTACCTGAGGAATGTAACCTGTGATGCTGTTGATCTGTTGTATGTTGAGACAACTGCTTAAAATGTGCACCTTGATTTCGTAGCTTTTGAGGTGTTGAGGCGCATATCGACAAGCCGTATAGTTCTGTTTCAAATAGCTGAGAATGTGAGATGTCTTGAGATCTTCAAGACATGGTAATCTACTCAATGATTTCAGAAAATCTTCATAACACTTCAAAGATAGATCTTCAGACGGATAAAACGTCAATCTTTTCAAATTCACAAATAAGTCAATATTATCGTAAATATCTGACATTTTTCGCGTCATGTCTATATAGTATGCCGTCAAACCTGTCACGCTCTTGTAATCCTTCAGCGCTGTGTAGTTTGTGTTTGTTATCACTGTCTCATAAGTTTCAGATGAAAGACGGTTCTCTGAATACTGTAGAACTCGACTGCTTGGCTCCATTCCATATTTCACATCACTTCCTGACTCCCCCTGAAATATGTTATATAACCGTGAATGAAATGCGTCAGCATGAATGGGCATCATATAGACAAGTCCCGGTTCTTCAACTATCACAGACACAGTGTGTATGGATATACGTTGGATATTGCAGTAGGGCTTGAGTTTGGCAGGCGTAAATAGTTCCTTGTCTAAATTCGAACATTTATACATGTCGATGGTCAAAATGTACTCACTCTTCACCCATGAGTACCTGCCAGGGTTTTTCAAAATGCTTTCAGGAACATATCTCATTGTATCTACTTTTGACTTTATATTTTTGGGTAAAGTCATCTCAGATGCTTGGTCAGACTTCGAAACGCCTCTGTTTTTTCTGGCTATAGCAGCTCTACTCTCTTGATCGGACGTTACAATGGACCCCCAAGTGTATCTGTTGAGCAGCTTGCGAAACCCTGTACTCAGATGTACCAGTTTCATGAGATCAGTGTGTGTGAGGTGCTGGTTCACAAAGTTGAATAGCTCAGGTATAGACATTACCAATAGCAACCCTTCAATGTGGTTCTGCTCTGTAACAGAGACAGGCGTTGTAGCTGATTCTGTTGTCATGTTATCTAGATATTGTATGAAAGTATTGGTATTGATTACTGTACTGTGGAAAATATAATTGTGAAGAATACTACTATGAGAAAGATCGAAATGTTAGTTTTTGACTTTTTACATGGATTCTTGTCTGTTTATATAGTGTTTCGAAAATCCACCTAAGAGAAGAAGCACGATCATGTCAGCATTAAGGATATTTCCAGGACCATTAATGCCTCGTTGATGCGGCCAATATAATCAACAATTTTTTTCATTTTGTTTTTTTTTTTTGTGGCATGGACAATAGAATATCTGTTTTTTAGAAAAGTTGCACACTCTCTATATAGACAAAGTTTGTGTAAATGAAATTCTCTGGAGAGATTCAAATTATAGCGTGCCAGGAATACTGGTAGAAACAAAAAAAAAAAAAAAAAAAAAAATAAGATACAAAGACACAGACTTAGCAAAAGTCATCCTAATTACATAGTAGTTTTTCAATGAATCACAGCATTAATCATTGTTTGGTAATGTATACAAAAACCCAGTGGCCGTTGTAATAATCGGCATTCGTTTACCAACAAGATTTGCCGAAATAAGCATCGTTTTAAAAGTATAAATCTTTATCAATTGATAGTGCAAAAACGTGTTTCAAATATAGATGAATATATTATATAGTATATAATTAATATTCAAACCGAAAGTTGGTCGTAAAACTGTACTTAAGAGTTAAATAACTGCAGAGTAATTTGCATGCCTTCACACATACTCTTGGTCTCGTGAAATAGTTTTTTTGTAAGGAATCCGGGTCGATGATGTATTAGGCTAATTTATCCATCACAAAGAAAAGAGATTTTCCCGCACAATTACTCTTACAAATATTATCAACTACTACAACTCTCCTCCAAATTACTATCTACAATTAGGATCTACAATCTCTCCCAAGCTAGTTAGTTGATTAACCCCCACGATGTCGCTTCGAGTTACATCAATTATTCATCTCTTTACGAAACCTCTTCAAACTTCTCTTTTCAAATATCGATCGACAAATTATTCTTCAACCTTCTCTTTTCAAAATATTGATCGACAATTACTCTTCAATTATTCATTTTACAATTACTCAAACTCAGTAAATTAAACGGAACAAAACAACAATTTGACAAACAGTAGGAAACAAGCAGAAACGAAGAAACCCCGCAATTGTTATTGAAGATTGCTCTTCACTGAAAGTAACAGAGTTTGCAAGATTACTGTCAGAAGTAATAGAACTTTGAAAGAAGAAATATAAGTTTCGAGAACTTATATAAACAGTTATTTTGAACATTGAAATTTATTTTATTTTATTTTATTCTTTTTGTTTATCAACTTTATGATCAACTTTATTATTATCTTTATCTTTATCAATTTTTATATTATCAAGTAGTTTTTATCAATCAATTTTCTATCTTATATTTTACTCTATTTTATTTTCAACAAACTTTACTTTATCTTATTAAATATTTTACTTCCTGGTTATTAAACGTAAGTTGATTAGAACTTGGCACTGTCTGTTTCCAGCTACTAGTCCCAACTCTGCTAATCCTCCTATTAGCTTTGTTGTCTGCATTTGCTCTCAAGACTTCCTCTGCAATCATTAAAGGTCACTGGTCGAACCTTTACATTTTTAAGTATTGGGCGTCTGGTGTAGTTGGTTATCACATTCGCTTAGCATGCGAGAGGTCCCCGGTTCGATTCCGGTGTCGTCCATTACCTTTTTTTTCTAGGACCTACATTGGGGAATAATATCAAGATCATAATACTATACTTTCCATTTATAAGTGTCTATACATATCTTCTACTCCTCTGGATTGTTCAAAAATTTTTATGTTTTTGTTGTCAACAGATAGTTTGAAGTCAGAGGAACTGTCTTTTTTTTTCGACATTTTATTATTCAAAAAAAAAAAAAAAAAAAAAAAAAATAGCATTTACCAAGATCAGAGTTGGCGTACTTGAAACTGTACTGAAAACTTTTACTTTCGCCGGTGCGCTAATGCTTCATCTTGTATTATCTGAACACTATATAATCTGAACACTATATATTAAGCCTTCAAAGTTGAGCCTGTATGTGGAAACTACTTGTAAACGCTACGAATCATACCACTAATAAATACTATAGTAATAGTCAATAGTAGAGTCACTTATCAATAAATCATTTGACATTACCCGTGTTTTCAGATATCAAGCATATGCTCAATTAATAAACTAAAACTAAATAACCAAATAACAAAGTAACTAAAAAAACTGAAATATCCAAAAATTTGAAATAATGAAAAATAACCAAACACCATCGTGTTTTATACAATATCACTTAGACACAATCTACATCAAACTCTAGCATTTGGCGTCTGTATCAAATATTTATAAAGCGACAGATCTCTCCATTCAAGCCCAGCTTTTCTTCCAAAGTTTTGACTACTACTAGATCCATCATACCCACTTCCACGATATCCCTTTCGTATACTTTCAACATCCACCTCATATGTGTTGTCAGTCTTGATTATTGTCGTCGTGTTTTCATCTCGACAACTATAATGGATCTGCAGGCTATCGACTTTTGCCAAATGCTCAGCATACCAAAGTTCATTGAGCGTTTCGGTTGCTCGGTTCATATCTTCTGTGACCTCAATTGTTTCCAGTGTAGCATGCTTCAGCAAGTTCTGGAATCGTGGAGCCTCCAATGCAATCTGGTATCCGGTAATTTGCAGATTTTGGATTTTGGGGAGCTTAAAGATCTCCTCACTGAAGGCTTCGCATATAGCCTGATAATATATGATTTCATAAACGTCATTCCAATCGACTTGAATATCATCACTAGGTTCCCTTTCAGAACTCATATACTTGTATCTATAGCCAAGCGACTGTTTGATTGGTTGGTGAGTTAACTGAAGTAGTGTGTTCGGAAACAGTAATGCACTAAAGACATCCTTCAAATCCTTTTCAGACCATGAAAGTCGCCTATCTTTTTGAGATTTATTTAGTTGGACCCATAAATAGAAATAATCAAGTTCAGCTTCATTGATATCGTCTATGGAGATATCCCCTCTATTGAGCTTTTGTATGAATTGCTGAAGACTTAGTAACACTGGATTGATTTGCAGTCTTTTTGATGCCTCTGGATTTCGGCTATAGTTTATACTTGATAAGTCCTTTACTGACAACGTTTCTAGGCTGGTCAATCGGTGTAAGATCGGGATAAGATGAAACATATCAACACTGCTGATAGTTTCTATAGTCAAGCTGACCAATTTAGAAGCATAGGGCATTGCAATTGTGGAGGTATCTGGTGAAAATGATACTCCAGCAAATAGGAGTTTGCGCATAGATGTCAACATTGGCAGAATATCAAATATTTTATTGATATACAAATCGCGAAAAAAATATGTTAAATATGCCGTGTTGAGCACAACCGAGGTTACCTGAGGAATGTTACCTGTGATTCTGTTAATTATTTCTGTGTCCATATTTATGGTCATAATGTAAAGTGTGATTTCGTAGCTTTTGAGGTGTTGAGGCGCGTATCGACAAACAGTATAGTTCTGTTCCAAACAACTGGAAAAGTGGGATGTCTTGAGATCTTCAAGACATGGCAGTCTACTCAATGATCTTAGAAAAGTTGCATAAATCTGAAAAGATAGAGTTGCGGACGGATAAAACGTCAATTTTTTCAAATTCACAAATAAGTCAATATTATCGTAAATATCTCTCAATATTCGCGTCATGTCTATATAGTATGCCTTCAAACCTGTTACGCTCTTGTAATCCTTCAGCGCTGTGCAGTTTGTGTTTGTTATTACTATCTCACAAGTTTCAGATGAAAGACGGTTCTGTGAATACTTTAGAATTCGATTGCTTGGTTCCATTCCATAATGTGCATCATCACTTCCTGACAGCCCCTGAAATACGTTATTTGTCTCTTTATAAAATTTGTAAGCATGAATGGGTAACACTTGGAAATTTCCCGGTTCTTTAAGTATCACAGACACTGTGTGTATGGATATACGTTGGATATTGCAGTAGGGCTTGAGTTCGGCAGGTGTGAAAAGTTCCTTGCCCATATTCGAACATTTATACATGTCGATGGTCAAAATGTACTCACTTTTCACCCATGAGTACTTGTGAGGGTTCTTCAAAATGCTTTCAGGAACATATCTCATAGTATCTACTTTTGACTTTATATTTTTGGGTAAAGTCATCTGAGTTTCTTGATCAGACTTCAAAAGGCTCATATTCCTTGTATATATAGCAGCTCTACTCTCTTGATCGGACGTTACAATGGACACCCAAGTGTATTTGTTGAGCAGCTTGCGAAACCCTGTACTCAGATGTACCAGTTTCATGAGATCAGTGTGTGTGAGGTACTGGTTCACGGGGTTGAATAGCTCAGGTATAGACATCACCAATAGCAAACCGTCAATCTGGTTCTGCTCTGTAGCAGAGACGGGTCTTGTAGTTGATTCTGTTGCCATGTTATCTTGTTGTATGAAAGTGTTGACTACAGTGAACAATACAATTGTGGGAAATATTATTGTGAAGAATAGTAAAGTGGGAAATATAACTCTTGAAGAGGACAAAATGTACTGTTTGTCACTTTTTACATGGATTCTTGTCTGTTTATATAATGTTTCGAGAATCTATCTGAGAAGAAGCAAGATCATGACAGCATTAAGGATACTTTCAGGATCATGAGTGCCTCGTTGATGCGGCCAAAATGATCAATGGCATTTTTCATTTTATTTTTTTTCTCTTTTTTTTGGGCAATTGAATATCAGTTTTCCAGAAAAGGTGCGCACTTTCTATATATATACACGAAGTTTATGCAAATGAAATTATCTCAAAGAGATTTAAATTATAGCGTGCCAGGGATATTGGTAAAAATAAAAAATGAAAAAAGGAATGATTTCCTTATAGATTAAATAGATATAAGAGTGAAAAAAGAAAACTCCGATACGGGGAATCGAACCCCGAACTGCCCGGTGAAAGCGGACCGTGCTAGCCGTTACACTATATCGGACTTTGTTGAGATTCAAATTCTCATTTCCTACAGATGCGTTTGCCATATTCCTATTAATTGTATAACTAAAAATGGGGTTTTTGTACAAATATTCATATAGTTTGATAAGGAAGACTTTACACTTGTAGTTTAGCAATTAGTTATTATCAAATAATAAATAAAATACATATTTTCTTTTATTTTTTTTTTTTTTCTTTTTGATTGATAACCATCTTTTATCAAGAAAAAATGTAAACAAAAGGGTTACTTACTATACTATAATGATTATTATCACCATTCTATTTACATTTGTTTATTCGTTTTGACGAAATCTTTTCATATGTCAGTTAAGTTTGAACCCAATACCATTTAGAAAATAGTAAAAATCTTTTTTATATTAGTATAGCTATATATATAAATTATGTTTTTTATTTTTGCTTTTTTTTTTTTATGTCAACATCTTTTTTTTTATATGATTTTTTTTTTTTAAAAAACTTTTCTAAAATAATCCAGTCCAAGATAAATCATCATTATTATTATTAGTAGTAGTACCATCTTTACCATGATTATTATAAGATGCAGTTGTAGAAACGTTTAAAGATAATGGAACTTCTTCATTTAGTCAGATATCATCATCTTCAATCATATCAGAAGGTTTAATAAGACCACCAATCTTCTTTGCGCGTTCCATCTCGACTTGTTGCTTGGATTCCAACTCATTTTTCTTATCTTCGGCAAACAAGTACTCTGTATCTTCACCGTCAAACTCTTTGATTTCAACCAAAAAGTCTCGCAAGGTGGTCTTGAACTTGGCAGGGTCGGAGTAGTCTCTGACAAGGTTGGATAAGAATGCAGCGACCTTTGCTCGTTGTAAGTGGGGGAATGCGGAAATTAATAGGTTGGTCATGTACTCTTTAAAGTAGTCAATGTTGCTAGTGTTTTCTGGGGCCTCGCCAGGTTCGTAAATAGGAGCAGTGATTCTGCCAGTATTTAGCAACTCGATGATTTTAGACAAGATTTCGGTTTGGGTCTTAAAGCCTGCTTTATGATCACTGTCAGTCAAAACGTAAAAGGTGTCTGCGATAATTGGCTTGAAAAAGCGTTGGAAAAAGACGTTGGAGATTTCGTTATTAAGATCGCCAATGTTGGTGATGAGTTCGGAAAGCAAGCTCAAGCCAGAAGACTCGACGTCTCTGTTGTCGTGCTTGGCACCCCACAAGCAGGCGTCGACGGTTTGCTTAAAGACTGGGTCAGGCAACTTAAGCAAGGCTGGGAAACTGGTGAGGTTGATTGTTCGTAGCAACTTGAAAAACTCGACACGGTGTTCAGGGTAATCGTTCATAGACTTGTTAATCATTTCAAGAGTGCATTCGAAAACGTGTTCCAAAACAGACAAAACCATGTCTGGGACCAGCTTTCCGACTCTTGAGACCAATGTATCCATACAGTGTAATACCTCGGCTTCTCTGGCATCTGGCAAGTTTGTGCGGTAGTCGTCTAAGACGGCTTGTAACAAACCAGGAACCATGTCGGTGCAAACGTGTTCCAAGTCGACAGCTTTGCTGACAAAGGCTTCGATGAGCTTGAGGATTTCCTTTTTAATTGTGCGTAAGCCTCTTACCCTAGGAGTCTTTGTGGCAATGGCGCCTTGCTCAGCAACGGCTTGAGAAATCATAGAGCTGACAGCCTTGTAAAGACTCAACATGTCCATGTAGATAAAGCCCAATTGAGGGGCAAAAGCAGCGCCGACAGCTAAGCAAGTGGCGACGTTTGTTTTCATAATGTTTGCAATGATCTTGATTGTTTCAGGATTGGTCAACAGTTCAGGATCAGTGCGTGATTGCTGTAAGATTCCGCCCCAGGCAACGTTTGGAAGCTTCATCAAATCTCCGAGCAGCTTTTCCTTGATTTCTTTTGAAGGCTGTGCTACTATTATATAGCCGCATGCTTCGTAAAAGGTTTGGACTTGCTGGGGTTGTAAATCGGAGGTAATGTCGTTCAAGGTTCTTAAGATTTCGTCGATAAATGGCTCTGTTTCGCCGGCTTGTAAAGTGACAAATTGTTTTTTGCACTTTTGGGCAATCTTGATAAAGGTATCGCAGGCCATATCTTGAACACCATCGTGAGTTTCGTGCATAAACTCAAAGAGCTTGTTGACAACAGTCTTTAAGAATCTCCAGTGAGCTCTCAAGAATCTTGGGTATTGGCCGACAATGTACATAATGTTGGAAGCAACGACAGCCTTGTTATCTTTGCCCTGTTTTTGTTCAGTCAAGGTGAGCAACTCACGAATGACGTAAACCAAAAAGTGTTTTTCCATTTCTTCGTCCATTGCGCCTGAAATGGAGCCAATGGCCCAACAGAGGGTATTGATATTGTTCCAGGACCATTCTGTGCCGTCACTTTGTTTAGCCAGTTTTTCGCGCATAATGTTTTCAGTGTCGTTGACGTCCAAGTGAGTGAGGTATACCAAGACTTCACGGATGCTCTTGTACAAGGTGATGGTATCACTTTCTTTGACAAATTCACGAACAATTTCACCTTCGTCGTTTTCTACAACAAGAACTTCTTCAGGACGGACCATCTTTTCAATCATGACGACACGAAGCTGGGACAAGATTGAAGAGTAAATGTGTTTTCTAAGAGGGTAGTTTGCAAGAATGTCAGGGTTGGTTGCACCACCGCTGGTGTATCTATTTAAGACCTGTCTGCCAAAGGCGGGGTTCATATCCGATAGTGGAATTTGGTTGATTTCGTTAAACAAGTCTTGAACCAATCTGGCCCAGTAGTCCAAGGCAATCTTAAAGACTTCTCTTTCTTCGATTCTAGAAATGTTGATTAAATAGGTGTGGGATTCTATGAGTAAAGTCTTGTCGTCGTTTTCCTCAATGAGTCTGAGATGGTTTGTGAAAAAGGTAGAGAGGAAAAGGGCCAAGTCTTGGATGAATTCTTGGTCTAATGAGCTTGCATTGTCATAAACGTCCTTAAAGTTTGTTGAGGGAGGGACGATTTCCTTGAGAATAGCGATGGAGTTAGTAAACATGTCACGCAAAACGACATTCTTTTGGGGGTTGTGGAGCGCCGAGATTTCGGTAAGACACTTGAGAGTGACGTTTCTTGTTTCTGGAGGGGTTAAGAATTTTGAGACTAAAAGGACTGTTAAAGGAGTTTCAAAGAGGTATGCGTGATCGATCCAGTTGATATATCTTAGGAGGGATTGTAAGGTTGCTTTAATCAAGGAAGGTCTATCAGCGTTCTGTAAGACTTCGATACAGAGGTTGAATATTTCAGAGAATTCTTGCTTTAACTGTGACTTTAAGTTGCGGGCCTTTGTTGAAGTCATTTGCTCGGCTGAAAAGTCAAAGACTTCTTCGGAAAGAAGTTTTAAGATGGTCATGTTATTTTCGCAGACGTTTGCGCTTGAACGACTTGAACTGAGGATATCAGGGATAAAAGTTGGCCAATGAGTAGGCCATTCCATTTTGAGGATTTGGACAAGAGTGATGTTTGCCTTGTTGATTAGAGACTTTTGGGTGCGGAAGACTTCATCGTCATTAGACCAATTTACGCATAAACCGACGACGAAATTGCGAATACCTTGTCTTTCATTTTCAGGGAGGGCTTTCCAGCGAGTTGTGATAAGTTTATCTAAGACGGAAAGTGCAATATCTATTTTAAATAGTTAGTAATTTTAGGAATATAAATGCAAAAATATTTTTTTTGTTCAACATACACTTTGATTGAGGGTTTTTAGATTGTTGAAGGATAGTAGGAGCTCTTGTCCATGAATCTGGATGATCTTGAAACTATTTGATAATAATAAAAAAAAAAAGTTAGGTGATTGTTTTTTTTTTAAATAGCAATAATAAAACTATGATGTCAGAATACTTACACGTTTCAATACACTATCAGCTTCAGATCTCTATAAATGTTTTAATAAGAAAAAAAAGAAGAGTTTAAAATGTTAGTATTATAATCAATTGATAAAAAGATATATCAGTGGCAATGTTTAAAGTTTTTATCAAAAATTGAAATTAAACATACTTCAGCAGCAGATCCTTGACCAGAGAAAAATACAGTGACAATACGATCTAAAAGGTCAGTATCGACATCTTTTGAAAAATCCAAAAGTTGTTCCATTTTTTCTTCTTGTTTTTAAAAAATGTTAATGAGATGTTTTTTTTTTTGAAAAAATCTGGAAAAAAAAAAACGTCTCTATAAATATTAAATTACGTTTTTTCTTTTTAAATCTGAACTTTTCTTATTGATAAAAATAAACAATATGATAGAATAATAGACTTGAAAAAAAAGGTTTTTTTTAAGTAAACAAATCTCTCAAGATGAAATTATTTTTGTTTTTTAAAATCAATTGAGAACCGGTGTTTGAAAAAAAAAAGTTGCTTTTTGAAAGAAAAGATTAATTGGGGGATGAATTGGTGGTGGTGGTGGTAGTGGGTTGTTTTTTTTTTTTGTGCTAAAAAAATGTTAATATTGTTGAGTGTGTGTGTGTGTAAACTCAATGTTGACTTTTATAAGCCTTTTTTTTGTTGAATTGCTATCTATTTTTGAAAATTGAAAAAAAAAGGATTGAAAATCTCAAATATTTCTTAATTCAAAACACAAAATATTATGAATTGAACTTTTTCAAATGATGAATTTGAGAGTATAATTCGTTGAATGTTGATAGAGAGAGAGATTAGTGATGATGGTGATTGATGATGGGAGTATGGTTGAAGAGAAGAAGAAGAAAAAGAGCTTTGCTGAGAAGAAAAGCATAGAAAAAAAAAGAGCCGATGAGAAAATAAACAAATAAACATGTGACAATAGATATGACATTACATTACATGTAACTGTAATTACACTTTTGACTATTTTCAAATCTAAACAATTCAACCTCTTGCCAATTTTCTACTCATTCATTTCCTTTTGATAATATCACAAACAATAAAAAAAAAAAATGAATTTGAATATTTCAGTAAATAATGGTAATAACAGTCTACCATTCTCTTTTAAAATCATTGAATCATATATTCCATCATATTCAATTGAAAAGTTTACATATACTGGAGTAGTTTTTATTCAATCAATACCAAGTAATAATAATGATAATGTTTCTGATACTCGATTTATGTCAAGTTTACAACAAGTTTTAAAAGATCTTCAAACAAAATTCAATTCTGCTGTTTTAGTAAATGCGCCTAGTAATCGTAATAATAATATTAATAATAATAGTGGTTATTCATCAATGTCGTCATCGACACTAGATACAGCACCAATTCGAATACTTTTATGTTTATTAATGAATTCTAATGGCAATTATCCTATATTAGAATTAGGATCATTACAACAATTGTAACGAATAAATAACCAAATTAATACCAAATTAGTTGTTATTATTATGATCATTATTAACCTTAATACTATTTTTTTAAATAACTATAGAATTTGGAGAGTTGATAGTTTTAACCTCTCATGTACTTTAACAATTGCATCTTCAATTCAAGAAGTAAAACAACAAATTAATGGAACAACTATTAAACAAGCAAATAATAACAATATTGTTCATTTAAAAGCTTTTGATCCAACTCCATACTTTACTAATCATCATAAAGTTGATATTGAATCACTTTTAAGACTTTTACCATTGACAGAATCAGCATTGAATAGTAGTACTAATACTAGTAATAAAAGTGTAAAACATTTAGCTTCTAATGATTTGATTAATGAATATTTAAGTAAATTTAATTCATTAAGATCAATTGCTAAAGCTTTACAAGATGAAAAGAAGATTAACCAGAATAATAAAAATAAAAATGATACCAATCAATTTAGTCGATTTAACAGGTTTAGTCATGATAATATTAGCACTTTAACCAAAGGTATTATTCCTTATAATATTAATAATAATAATACCAATAAAGTCAATTCGTTATCATCATCCTTATTACCAACAAATAATAATACTGCTGCAAGTATCAGTACAAATACAAGGAAATCTGCTACTATCAAACAAACCACTTTGCAACAAAATAAACAAAAATCATCTAATTATATGATAACAACTGGAGGAAATAGTAATAGTAACAATAATAATATTGGAGGTATTAAGAAATCAAATAATACTAATACTTATAATAATAAGAAAAAATGGTATAATTATAATCGATATAAAAAGAATCTTACTAAAAAGAAATGACCCTTCTTTTTTTTTTATATTTGATATCTATTGGTTTAATTAATAAAGGGCTTTCATATCGAAGATATTTCAAGAAAATAAACGATTAATTTCATATTTTCATATATTTATTTCATATTTCTAAAATTACATTTTTTATTATATTTCAAAAAAAAAAAAAAAATTCTAATCAAAAAAAAGTTGTAGATTTTTTTTTTTTATAAATTTAATCCAAACACCAGTAAATCTTTTTTTTTTTTTTTTTTTTTTTTTTTTGTTGTTTTATAATTTTATCTCAATTCCTTCAAAATTCCTTTATTATTTTTTTTTTGTTTGATTGATTGATTTTATTGATTTTTTTTTCATTGTTTTTTTATTATCATTCTTTGTCGTTTGCTTTCATTGTTTCATTGTTTTTTCCATAATAATCATCTCATTTGCATTGTTGGTCGTAATTTATCCATTTGAGTTTTTGAATCAAAAACAAGTTCACTTGCTGGTCGTGCTTGAACTCCTCCAGTTGGAGTACCAGGTCTTCGACTATTTACAGAGTGAATACTTCCATTACTTCCTTGTACTTCTGATTCATTAGTAATGTACTTTTTAGGGGGAGTAAACTCAAAGTTTGTCATCAATGCAACACTCTTGCGGAATTGATGAGGACTTGGTAATGGTTGAGATTCATCTTGATTAGAAAGACCATTATGCATTGGGTTGTATACTGGGATACTAGGACTTAATAAATCATCTGGGTCTTCATTGTTATTATTACTATTATTATTAGATGGAGTACTTGCACCTCCATGTCTATTTACTCTTGCATATGAAATTGAAGAATCTGTTTCAGACAAGTTATGAGGAACTGGGAGTTTAGAGAGATTGGGAAGTTGTTGAACTGATCTAAAAGAAGCTTGAGATGGAGCTTGAGAAGGAGGTCCACTATAAGTAATTGAAGAAGGAGTTGGAGGAGGATATGGAATATTTTGTTGTTGTTGTATTGGATTACGATGGGTATTATTAAAGGAGTTTTCACCTGGGGATGGTGCCGATCTAAAAGTTGCTGATGACGCAGGAGATGCAAGAGGTTGTTGTTGTTGAAATTGAAGTGGCTGTTGATAATCTTGATTATATGAGGCATATTGAGGATTTACAAGATCATTTTGTTGATGATCATCATTATAATGATCATAATGATCATATTGTTCTTGATTATTAATATTATTATTATTATTGTGGCTGAGTTGTTGTTGTTGTTGAATATTCTCAGGGGGTTGTTGTTGATTATAATTTTGACCAGCTTGCATTTGAGTATTATTATTATTATTACCATTATCAACAATTAAATCATCTTCATCATCACCATCACGTTCAAAATCAAATTCTTTTGACTTTTGTTCAGGAGAATCAAGATTATTATTTGGAAAATATTCCTTATAAACCGATTTAACACGATCAAAATCTCTATTAACTTTAGTATCTGATCGATTTAAATTAGATGAATTAGTAGTTTCATTATCATCATCTTTATTGTATTGCTGTTGTTGTTCATCTTGATCAAATTTAACATTTTGATTAGAAGTATTATTATTATTATTAATTTGTTGATTATCAGTCTCAATACCAATATTGGTAGAGCTAAGTTGACTTGAAGCAGAAGTACGATCTACTTGAGCAGCAGAGGCAGTAACAGGAATTGCAAGAGATTTTGGTGTTATAGTTGTTGGAGTATGAGAAGATACTATTGATAAAGTTGAAGAACCATGAGACAAACGTCTTCTAAAAGGAGCTCTTGGTACTCCAGTTGAATTATTATTATTATTATTAATATTATCATTAGAATGATAAGAACCAGCAGTATCAATTGGTTCTAATTGTGGACGTGATTGATTTTGTTGCTGATATTGATTATTTAAATTTTGTTTTGAACTTACACCTCTAAGATTATTATTTGTTGGACCATAAGGATTTGACATAATTGAAACAGGAGAACCAGATCTAGTATAAGCTGAAGGAGGATAAGAAGGATTACTGTAGATTACACTTGTTGGAGGATAAGCTGTTTTATCAAAAGGGTTATAATTGTGTAATGATTTTTGAGAAGATTCAAGTTCGGGGATGGCATAAAAAGGGCTAGCCGGATTGTTATAGCCGGTGGGTGATATTGGAGAATGATTTGAACCTGAAGAATGAGAAGAATGAGACTTTTTCTCATTGATGATATATTTGTTATTATTGCCGTTTGAAATGTCATTTAAATCGACATCATCCATATCATCAGTCAAGGTTTGTTGAGAAGATTTGGCCATTTTGTAGTTTCTAATAGCAGCTGGAGTAAGACGACCAATAGTACCAAAGTCATCATTATCAATGTCGATATTTTTATCATCTTCATCTTCCTTTTTGAGTTTTCGTTTGTTTCTTAAATGAAGGTATAAAAGGGCGACAAAGGCAATGAATAATGGGATACCTGCACCTAAGCCAATAGCGAGACCAGTGTTGTTTTTTACAGGAGTTTCACAAGTTGGAGATTTATCACCAGGAGTACAAGAAGAAGAAGGAGAAGAAGATGTTTTTGAAGAATCATCTCTTGGGATTATAACTGGAGTAGCTATATCAGCAATAGATTGTGCAATAGACCTAATGGTCAAATCACCAGAATGACGATGATGAATATGCATTTTTTTATATGATGATGATTGATTGAATAGTTTTAAACGATGGTTTTAAATTGAATTGAATTAAAATAAAAAAAAAAAAAAAAGAAGGAAAAAGAAAGAAACAAAAAAAAAAAAAAAATCTTTTGTTTTTTTCCCCTTTGACAATTTTTTTAAATCAAAAAAAGAATAAATTTCAACCTTGCCTCTTTTTTTTTTGAATTTTTAAAAAAAACGGACTCCTTTTTTTTTTTTTTTTTTGTTTTGTTGTTTTTATTTATTTTTAGTAGGCACAAAAAAATAAGTAGCCTTTAAAGCACTATGCATTTTAGCACATGAGTCTAAAAAGAATGTTTGAATATAGATTTTACCCATACAAACATTTTATATATATCATGGAGGAGACAGACAGACAGAGAGACTGAGAGACTGAGAGAGAGAGAGCAGTAGAAATAATTCCCAATTGGGTACAAGCTTTTACCCTTTTTAGACTATTGCGTATTTTTCCTGCCTATCTCTTTCTCTCTCTCTCTCCTTCTATATTAATTATTAAAATAATATTTCTAGCAATCAGCCATAGTCAAATGTACTTTATGTGTATATATATTTAACTTGAACAAAAATTTACTCCTGTCAACGTGCAGTTACAGATGTTGTCATTGCATCTCATATGCATAACAATGCATGCAAAAGTCGATCGTTATGCATCAGACACTAAATTAGGCATTTGTCAGCCGTTAATTTAATTTCTTTCTCTCTCTTTGATGGAGAGACAGAAAAAAGGAGGATTAGTAAAAAAATGTTTGAATGGCCCAATAGGGAAATTTACCATATTTTTTTGTTTTTTCGTGTGTGGAGAGTCTTAACTTTACTTTCCCCTTGATTCCCATTTTATATATAAATAGAAATCTGGTTATTACATTACAATTTATATTGCAACTAATATGACATTACAATAAATAACTTTTGTAACTTTTCAAGTCTTTGATCTCTCTCTTTGATCTTTAAGATCTTTCTTTGATTCATTGAAATCTTATTTTATAAATGTTAATCTACAAAGAAAAAGAAACAAAAACTTGTTGTTATTGTTTTAAAACAATAAGTAACAAAGATATTATATCTAATAAAGACTATAATGATGACTTAAAAAAAAAAGGAAAAAAAGTGGATAATTCAAACAGCTCTTTCTGTTTTTCAAATTTTAAAAAAAAAATCAAAAAGTTTAATGAAATTGATATCTTTATATTCAATATTAATGGTAATATATACAAAATGATTTAATAGTAATGGTATTAGACGTCGTTAAAAAAAAGTTCATTAACAAAAAAAAAAAAGTATAATATTAATCCTTCTTCTTTTTTTAATCTTGATTGTATCGATATGAAGAAATGTCGGGCTATTCCATATGATAATGACAAATGATTAATAATCAGGATCAAATACTTTTTTTCTTTTCTTGTATGCTTTATTATTATACACACAAATCTATTATTTGACTTCCTTCTTGAATGAAAATCTTTGTCTTGTAGGTGCAAATTCTCCTAATTTACTTCCAACCATATCCTTAGTTACTTCAAATGCAACATATTCATGACCATTGTGAACTTGGAACTTGAGTCCAATAAAGTTTGGAAGAATAGTACATGATCTAGCGTTGGTGCGAATTGGACTGTTTGTCTTTTTAGCATCCATAATTGGTAATGAAACAACATATGGAACTATCTAAAAGTTAGTCTTCTTTTTCTTTTAATATTTTTGTATCTAATATAATAATAATATACTTACGTTTCCATACGGACCGTCGTGCTAAAACAAGTGAGGCATGCATCTTGATAGTTGGTGTTGTTGATAATAGTACTATGGTGTAAAAAAAAAATAAAAAAAAGTGAAAAAATTTTGGTGGTGTAGCAAAAAAAAGATTTAAAATAGAAAATTTTATAGGTGAAAAATATTGATGGGTCACGATTAGCAGGGACTCTGCAAATCTTTATAGTAAACTCAAACATCAATATATAATCTCAAAAAATTTTATTTCCTTTTTTCTCTTCTACATCTTTTGATCTATCTATATTATTATATATACATACAACTAATTAAAAAACAATCATGACTTCAACAAATATACAAGAACAATCTCTAAAAAAGAGATCCATTAATGATACTACAGAACCAAATAAAACTTTAACAAAAAAAAATAAAACTGATCATGAACCAGTACAACCATTTCAAATGCCTTCATATTCAGATGATTCAGATGATGATAGCTCAGATAGCAGTGATGACGAAGAAATGAAAGATTTAGACAAAAACAACAACTTAAAATATCAAAATGAACCTTCAATACCAGAGATCAATTTACAACAAGAAGAAAAAGTAGAAGATTATAAATTAGATCCTAAATATGCTCAGTTCTATGCAAGATTCCAAAAAGCTGCTAGACAAATGGCACTGTCAACTTATAACCTTACTGACGAAAAAGATGAGTTTGGTAATCTTAAACAAGCTACAGGTATGGAACCTGAAAACGATGCTGATAAAGAAATTAGACAATTGATTCAACAACGTGAAAATGAAGCAATTCCTCAAGGCCTTGTTCCTTTACCAGTCCCCGATCTAATAAATTCTAATGATAATGATAATAATGATGATACCCCAAATATCAGTCAACTCAGGAAAAAAATGAACCTTATCCCATTAGATTCTTCAAGTACTGCCAACTCTTATTCCTCAAAACCTATTCATATATCTTCTTCAGTAACTATACCCTTTGACCAAATTGATGGTCTGCTCCCTTCTCTCAAAACCAGTTTGATCAAAGACTTAAAATTCACTACAGCCTTTGCAGTCCAGGCTGCTTTACTACCTCCCTTACTCGATTCAATCAACAATGACATTTCTCCAGACCCCAAACCCGACATCTTGGTCAATGCCGCTACCGGTTCCGGCAAAACTCTTGCATACACCATTCCAATTGTCCAAGCCCTTTCAAAACGTGTTGTTCCTCAAACTAGAGCAGTAATTCTTCTCCCCACTAGACCCTTAATCACACAAATCATGCATGTCTTTAAAACCTTGGCCCAAAACCTCGACACTTCTTCTTCTAAACTGAGAATTGTCGCCTTGCACGGAGACCACACGCTCAAAAGTGAACAGGAAAAACTGACTAAAAACGTTCCTGACATTATTGTTTCGACACCAGGAAGATTGGTTGACCATATCCAACTGGCCAACATATCTTTAAAAAAGTTGCAGTATTTGGTTGTTGATGAAGCAGATAGACTGCTGGGAGACAGTTTTAATGAATGGGCAAGTGTTTTGATAAAAGAAATTGAAGTTGAAGAAAGTAAACCAATAGTGGCACAAAAAAACAAATTGTCATCTCAAACAGACAGCTTTTCATTATCAAATTTGGCAACTTTTGAAAATATGAGATTCCAAAAATGGTATAGACCAGTTCAAAAAATGATTTTTTCTGCAACATTGACTAGAGATCCAGGTAAACTTGCCATGTTGAGAATTAGAAATCCTCAAGTTTATATAGTTGGTGGATCTACTGATTCTGATAATACAACAACATTAGAAAATCAACAAGAACAATCTGAATCTAAAGAATTCAACATTCCTACAACTCTTAAAGAAGTTTTGGTTCCAATCAAATCAATCTCTGTCAAACCATTACGTCTTCTTCAACTCATTTCCTTTTATCAAACCAAATCGCCTGAAAATAATTATAACGACAGTATGAAGAGCCATGTCCTTGTTTTTGTCAACACAAATGAAGCTGCTGCTCGTCTTGCTCGTCTTTTGACATTACTCAACGACCAAGTTTTCCATCTAAATCTCAAGTTCCAAAGATGTTCTGGTGAACAACCTGCTCCAGTCCGACGAAAAGTTTTGAAAGCTTTTTCTGAAACTTTACAAAATGATTTTAAATCTTCAACTAATAGCAATAGTAATACTGAACCTATTCATGTGTTGATTTGTACTGACCTTGTTGCTAGAGGTATCGATATTGCAGCTGTCAAAAATGTAATCAATTATGATATTCCTCGAGGTCCTAGAGAATATGTACATAGAGTAGGTAGAACTGCGCGTGCTGGACAAGAAGGTACAGCGTGGTCATTTGCAACTGATCGTCATGAGCATGGCCGGTTCTGGCGAGGAATTGCTGCCTACATTCATCGTGAAGGTAAATCTACCACAACTACTACTACTAAACAACATGAACAAGATGAAATGGAAATTGATTCTTTTGAAAATGTTAATAATAATAATAATGATCAACATCAAAAACATGAAGAAGAATTCGAATCACCAATAGAAAAGTTTTTGATTGAAGAATTGGTTCCTCAAGAAGGAACTAGAGAATATCAAATGATAGAAGAAGGATATTCAAAAGCTCTTGCTCTTCTTGGAAAAGAAGTTCAAGGCTGATTATTATATTATTTATATATATAGTATATTTAATAGATTTATATATAATAAATTATTTGTTTATTCAACAATGTATTGCTTTCATCAAGTTTTTCTTTGCACTATCTCTAAATATTGAATGTCCAGATCAAAGTCACGTGAAAATAGTGAAATTTTCATTACTCTTTTTTTTCAACCAAACCTAAAAATTTTTTTTTTTTGACCACCAATATTTCAGCTGATAGATATAATAAAACCAACTTTTAATCAAGTTTTTGTTGTATCAACCATATTCATCAACATATAACATATAAACAACACACACACATATATATACAATGCTTTTTCGTTTAAGAACATCAATACCAAGAGTATTAAACTCTTCAACTCCACTTTTCAATAACACCACCATGATGATCCAACAACAACAACGAGCAAACTTTTCTAGCACTCCATATGCCTTAATCTCATACGTCAAGTCCAAGGCCACGATCCCCACTCCAACTGCTGAGATCCCCGACGTTGCCACGTTTTTGAAAAAGATTGGTCGCGGTTGCGAGGAGCAAGCCGAAAATTTCGCTTCTTGGGAAGAGTTTATGAAGGCCGATGGGTATGTGATGAAGGGCAAAGGCATTGACGTACGAACTCGACGATACATTCTCAACTGGAAGGAAAAGTTTGCAAAGGGGGAGACTGAGCTTTGTACAATTAATAGAGGTAAAAAGTCGTGGGGCGGTGAACGTCGTCGTAAGGCTACTAAGGCAGAGTTTTTGGCAAAGAAGTATCGTGAAGAACATCATAGACGTCTTAAAGAAGAAGCTGAAAATTGATTATTTTGTTAGTTGATTTTTTTTTTTTCGAGCGAGGGTTTCTTCTTTTGAAAACAATAATAATAAGCATCATTATTTCTTTCTTGTATATATATAATATTTTATTAAATAATAATAATAAATATATTAACTATTATTATAATAATTCTATCTTCTATTATCTATATTAAAACAATTTTGCCAATTCTTTAGCTTCAGCCTCCATAACTTGTTCCGACCTAGGTCCCGATCTCGTACTATCCGGCGACCTGAAAGTTTTATCTTCTTTTGCGTACTTTTTGACTGTCTCAAACACGTATTCCAAGTCTCCCTCTCTGCCATTCAGTTTCTCGTAAACGTCATCGACGTTTGGGAAATCGTTTATCTTTCTTGGAATTATGTGGGCGTGCACATGAGGAACTGACTGTCCGGCAGCTGGCCCGTCTTGTATACTTATTGTTAAAGCATCAGCATTATATTTTCTTTTTTTTTTTTTATTTTTATTATTAGTTTAAGTTATCGGAATTGTATAGGAATTGTATTAATTGTAAAAAAAAAAAAAAACTCACTTTTCAATTACTTTTGCTACAGTCTGAACAGATTGATAGAAATCAGCAACCTCTTCAGGCTCAAGGTCTCGCAGCCTGGTGACGACTCTGAGCGGCGAAATGAGCACATGTCCTGGAAGTATTGGCCGCAGATTGACAAACCCAAACGACAATTTTGTTTTGTAAAAGACTTGGTTTGTGACAACAAATTTCCAGAAATGGATCACTTGATTTGGATTTGTTGACATTCTTGTTTTTTAAAAGTGTTTGTTGGTTTTAAGAATTATTGTTTCTATTGATGGATATATACAAATGATGATTTTTTTCCCGAATTGAACCTGGATACTAATAACTTTTATTGGAGCCCTTGTTTTTGATGGAAGTAATAAAAAAATAACGATATTGGGTATTGTTTGATTATACGAGATGTGAGAGTCACATGAGAGTGTTACAGTTACATGATTCTGTGACACACTATCGGATTAATTGAGCAAAGTATCTAAAGTATCTGGGGAAAAAAAAAAGTCAATCCTTTTAAAGGTAGTGTAGTAGTACTCTCTTTTAGAGTTGAATATTCTCTTCTGAGCTTTAAAATATTCAAAGTAAACTTTTAATTGTAATAAACAGATTATTTCCAAAATATGGTCACAATATAGGGTGTGGTTTTACAAACATTTACTGAGCTGCTAAAATTTTTTAACAACTATAAAATAATGCTAATTATCTCGCTAAATGGTAGATCACGTAAATTAGCAGCTAAATCTGTCTATTTTTTTATTTTTTTGTTTCCTAATTGCTTCAAAACCTATTTCAAAAGTTGCACTGATACACTTTCTTTTGAATCATTTTAAAAAAATCTCAATTTGGTGATGGATTTTTTACTTTTTTTTAGCTACCAAAAAAAAAATATGGGCTGCTGCAAAACGCCATAGTGAACCTTGTCTGCAGCCCATCAGTAACAAACTTTAATCAAAGTTCAACTGTAAAGTTAGTTTTATGAAGTTTAGTAATTCCTGGCTTGTTGTACCTAAGGAAAAACCTTTGATATTGCATGTACCGTAGGCTGGAGCTTAGTTTGGAAAGGACAAAGCTGTTTTACAGTCCTATTGTACAAGTGGCTAAATACAAAAAAAATCATGTATAAACTTGCTGTGTTTTTACAGCTGGAAAATGAAACTATTATTGCAATTAAGGTTGGCTTTTAGTGGGTAATAAATGAGGTTTAGTATGGGAAAAAAAAATTAAGGCAATACGCGAGTACCTGGCCTGTTCATTTACTTTTATTTTTTTTAAAAAAAATTACCTATATAATGGACTAGAGTTGATAATTAGGGCTTTTTAAAAAGTCAGAAAATAATAATAATAATTAAATAAATGGAAAAGGATGTGGATGGAACGATGGGACCTACAATTATCTATACGGATGCTATATCAGACCCCTAAAAAATCATTTTGATTGCAAAAGCCTTCCTAATAACAACAGTATCATTTTTTTTTTTTTTTTTTAGAATCGTATTACATAAAAAGTATTATACCTAGTATTACCGATTGCCTACATATTTGATTACTTCTTATTCGTATTTACAAAAAAAACAGACCAGTATATTTTTGTTAGAAAACCAATGACATTTCGAAGCAATTGTTCTAGCCCATAATATTGAGCATAATGATAAGAAACAAAATGAGATAGTATACAATGATACTTTTGTTGATGAGCATAGACCTTAAACAGTAATAATTTTACAGTTATAAAACTATAAAAAATAGAAGTAAATATATATATTTTTTAAATATTCAAAGACAATCTATAATTAAAGTATGTTCTTATCTCTCTTCTTAACTTTATATAGATAAAGAAAAAAAGATAAAAAAGTACTGTTACTAGGTGTACATGTATTTTGCTATCTTTAGTAGTTTGAAAAATTTTTATCCATAGTATTTAAACTCTAGAACCAAACTTTTTTAAGCAACTTTTATAAGTTTGTATATCTGCAGAATAACCGTACTTTTGTTTTCGGTTTGCATACTTTCAATAGAAATGGCTAAAAAGAAGTAATCTCTAGACAAAGTTCTTAGAAATTCTTCAAGTAATAATAGAAAAAAAAATTAAAAACTAGATGACCATGTAAGTGAGATACCAGTGATTTATCTTTTTGCTATGATTATTGGATCACTATAGATTGCAGATGTTCTGTGTCTGAATAAGTTCTAATGAAGAAGTGACACCACTGGAGTAGGCTTCTAAATGGTTCTAATTGTTATAACTGATATGGATAAGAGGCTCAAGATTATTGGCCAATAAGCACGCTATTACTTCTCTAATCAGTGGATGTAACCAATTGAAGTATATCATAGCTTGATAGATAATAAACAAAATAGTGCTACTTTTTTTTGTATACACATTTACAGCTTGAGTATTGCTTTGCATTTAGCTTAAAAAAATACAATATATCTACACAAAAAAAGTCAATTAAAGAAAAAAGATTATAATAATAATAATCTCAAAATGAGGGGAAAAAGATATAGGGAAGCATGATGATGTCAAGAGTTTTTTTTTTCGTTGAAAGCCATATTGATATTTTTTTTGTTGCGTACTGTAGTAGCAAAAAAAAACTAATGATACCACTCAATAAAATTGCAAACACACGATAAGAAATCAAGACGGCTGAATTATAATTTATTTTCAATTCTTTCACTTTAAACCAATTGAGTTATTGCCTTATTATTATTATTATTTTAATGGAAAAACTATCACTTGGTTCAAAGCCAAAGATCAGGATTATGTCTTGTGGTCACATGAACATCATGTGCGGTTGGTAAAAATTCCGACTGTACGGCACTTTCTTCTTTTGTAAATGCCGATAATGTAAGGATTATGTTTTTCCAAAGTCTCCAGTATTATATTTTCTACTTGTAGAATAAAAAAGAAAACGACACTTTTTAACAACCTAAACAATGGTATTTTGAAAAAAAAGAAGATACAATAGAGCTTCTAATTCAGGATCTGTTAACTATAATTGGAATCAAAAGTAGTGGAAAAAAAAAAGTACCTCGAAATGCTTTTTTTTTCTCGAAATCATGAGATTGGGCACGATTCGGTGTCTGAAATCGGGGCTCCAAATCCTAATAGCTTTAACACCGAATTTTTTACTTCAAGTACCCGCCATGAGACGACTTTTGTTCGCTATTGATTGAAATCTTTCGCTGTTGACTGACTCGTTTCGCTATTAACTGACTGTTCTTTTTCTAGTAAGACCAGATGGGATAGCCGTAAGGCTTGATCAAGAAACTTGGAACTCGCTGTAGGTTACCACATGTAGACACTACCGCCAGATTACTAGAGACCCGAGGGCTACTCACCCATTTTGAATACAAGCAAGTAAAGAAAAAAACAGTTTCTATGCCATTTTAAGTCTTTTGATTTTCAAAAGCTCTCTATCACTTGCCACTAAGGGCGGTAAAAAAACATACCAACCAATATTTGTTTTTCTCTGAATATCTCAAGAAAAATTTCTCATCAATACCTAGAAAACAAACAAGCTTATTAAGGTTTGAAATAGAGAGAAACTAGCAGTTACCTAACATTTCGATAACTACAATAAAAGCAAAAAATAAACCTTATCATGCCTTATCATTGGGTACAAAAGACTGATAGTACTCCAACTTTCTAAATATGGATTTATTACCGATCTTAATGACCTTCAAGCTTTCGTAGAATATGATTCATTTACAAAAAAAAGAAAAACTTGAAATACTTTTATGATGAAAAATGTTTATTATAGGTTTTACGGTAAACTCCTATAGACAATTTTTTGTTTTTTGTTTTTTTCTCGTTTTGAAAAATTTTCATTTTAAAATTTGATCTTGTCCTAAAAAGCATATATTGCATTATGCCGGAAAAAGTAAAAACCAAACCATCCAAGATATTTAGATCCAAATCATATAAGCCATGTAAATGGGAATAGACTAGGGAATATAACAGGCATTCTGACTAGGTAATACGCTATAGAGACTACTCTTTTTTGAGAGAGGAAAAAAAAAAAAAAGAATCAACTTTTGGTATATTAACAGCGAGCCTTTGTTATCGATAAGACTTAAAAAATAAAAATAAAATCAAAAATTTGACAAAATGGTCGATTAAAGCCATGAGATCATTAAAAAGAAACAAGTAAAAAAAAAATCTTATCAAAATAATAAACGTAATAATAAAAAAAAACCGCCTAGATTAAATGTCCATATGAAAAAACACAAGCCATCCACGGGCACCTTTTGAGCAAAATAAAAAAAAAAAAAAAATAAAGCCAGTTTCTAAATATATTTTTGATGCATCTTTAAAAAACGATCTTTGTATATAAAGGAACCAAATTCCTTGATTATTTTCAAACTTTTTTTTTTTTATATTTTCTTCTTTTTTCATTTTCTCCATACAATTTTATTTTATTGCATTCTCAATATCTATACATTACAAAAACAACCAAACTTTATTGCATTTTTATATATATATCATACATACAACAATGGGTTTCTTAGATAAACTCACAAGGAAAACTACAACTATTGTTGAAACTACTTCAGAATCCGATATCCAAGCCTCCAAATATGAGTTGAATGATAAAAAGGGTAATGCCTATTCTGAAGTGGACGAAAAAGGTCCTATGGAAGAAGTCACTTCACAGGAAGAAGGCTCAATAACAGCACAAAGTGGTGATCATACTTTCCGTAAACTCAAACCTAGACATATTCAGCTTATCGGTATCGGTGGTAGTATTGGTACTGCTCTTTTCGTTGCCATTGGTGGCACCCTCCAGAAAGCAGGCCCATTAGGTTTACTACTGGCCTTTAGTACCTGGTGTATTGTCGTTCTTAATGTTACCAACTGTTCTGCCGAAATGGTCTCATATCTCCCCATCCAATCCCCATTTGTTGCTCTTGCTGGTCGCTGCATCGATGATGCCTTTGAAGTTATGACTGGTTGGAACTTTTTCATCTACCAAGCCTTTTTGATTCCCTTTGAAATTACTGCTGCCAATTCTGTTTTGCATTTCTGGATTGACGGTTACTCGCCTGCTATCCCCATCTCTATTCAGCTTGTTCTTTATTTCGGTATCAACATGTTTGCTGTTAGAATGTATGGTGAATCCGAATACTGGCTTTCCATGGGTAAAGTTATTTTGGCTATCGGTCTCATGTTTTTCACTTTTGTTGTCATGGTTGGAGGTAATCCAAAGGGCGATGCTTTTGGTTTCCGTTACTGGAAGAATCCCGGTGTCATGAATGAATATAACGCCACTGGTGATTGGGGAAGATTTTTAGGGTACTTTGCTGCCATCAGTACTGCTGCTTATACCATTGCCGGTCCAGAATACGTCTCTATGGCTGCTGGTGAAGCCGAAGATCCATACAGAGTTATGCCAAAAGCTTTCAAGGCCGTCTTTTATCGTCTTACTACATTTTATATCCTTGGTGCTCTCTGTGTTGGTATCCTCGTCCCATACAACGATCCTACTCTTGCCACTGCTATTGATGAAGGTCGTCCAGGTGCCGCTGCTTCTCCATACGTTATTGCCATGACCAACCTCAACATTAGAGTTCTTCCACACATTGTCAACGCTCTTATTTTGACTTCAGTTTTCTCCGCCGGTAACTCTTTTGTCTACTGTTCTTCTAGATCTCTTTATGGTCTTGCCCTTGAAGGCAAAGCCCCCAAATTTTTGACTCAATGCACAAAGAGCGGTGTCCCATACTGGACTGTTCTTGTTTCTCTCGGTTTCGGTTGTCTTTCATTCTTGCAATTAGGCTCTGAAGCTAGTAAGGTTCTTGATTGGATGATCAGTGTTGTTACTGCTTCTCAACTTATCAACTTCTGGGCAATGTGCTTAATTTACTACCGTTTCTGGAGAGCTTGCAATGTTCAAGGTCTTGACCGTAAGACTTTCCCATACTTTGCCTACTTCCAACCATATAGTGCTTACATTGGCATGTTTTTCCCATTTGTCGTCTGCTTCTGCTCCGGATACGCTGTATTCTTGGACTTTGACATCGCCTCATTCTTATTCTCTTACATTATGATACCCGTTTGCTTTTTTGTTTACCTTGGATGGAAGATTTGGTTTAGATGTCCATTCAAGAAGTTGGAGGAAATCGACTTGCAAACTGGCAAGGCAGAAATTGCAAAGTACTACGAAAGCTATATTCCACCACCACCACCAAAAACATGGTATGGTAAAGTTGGAAGCTGGATAATTGGCAATTAAAATAATTGTATAGAATGTTTTTGTTTTATGAAAGAGTTAGTTATATTTTATGATTTAGTAATTAAGATTTTTTTTGATATATTACAATGTGTTTTCTAAACGTTTCCCCTCGTAGTTTCCCGAGTTTAAGACTAGCGGCAATAAGAATAATGATAATTAACATATGTGACGCCCTAAGCTGGCAAAAACAACTAAAGCTCATTCAGTTTGCCTTTGCTTTTGCAAATCAAATCAAATGAGACTATCAATTACTTTCTGTTCCTAAAGCCTTAACAATATGAATCAAGCACAACAAACTCCAAAAACCTTGATTATATGAATTTTACAAGGTAAAAAAGCTTAATCAACTAGGTAATTACAGTTTCCCCAACTTTTGGAAAACTCATCTCTTTTGCTCTTTTTTAAAATGAATAAGTAACCATGTATGCAAGTTCTCCTCAATCACGGAACTTCCGTATCGGCAATATGGCTATTTAAAGTATTTTATAACGTTTAGTCGCTTAAATTGTTGTTTTTTAGAGAACGGGCTAACATTTTGTATTGTTTCTATAAACTTGTACATTTTCAAAGCTCAAAATAGCATAAACATTCAAAAAAACGTTAGATGCCATGGGGAGTGGCAAGTGGCTAAAGATTTATAATTGTGTTGAGATGCGCCGCATTTTGGTACTAAAAGGGCTTATACCGTTTTAAGTCAAAAAGGCGTTGGCGGTTAAAAATTTTCAACACAAAACGAACAAACAAAAAAAAAGTTTTTTGTTCTTTTTGAGTTTTATCCAGAAACTGAGCTTTATTAAACTTTGAAATAAGAGTTGGTTAGATTTATCCTATAGATTTTTTTTTGGTAAAACTCTTTTGATTAAAAGTTTGAAGACTAAAACTGTTATCTTATCGTTTGAGTACCCAATAGTACTACTTGTTATATTCATAGTCGGGTTCTGATTGGTAGAAGCCTTTATTACGGTGTAATAACCAGTCTGGAAATACTAACAAGGGTACGAAAACAAACACAGGTAGTTGCACATCTGACAGAATCAAATTGAGAGCAATCCCAAGATTTTTTTCTACTTTCTTCTTTTCAAGAAATGGGGTGGTCACTTGTAAATTACTGTATTTTATAAAAAACTTATTTACAACTTGGTCTAAATGGTTTGATCTGGTTTATTTCGATTTAAAATCATTTGGTGATGGAATCGAGTCCTTGACCTTTTCCATTCAAATATTGACCGAAATTTAAGTAAAAGTAATCAAATAAAGTCAAATCCCGTCGTATAAAATCATTGTATCACGTTATATCGACTAAAAATAGAATATTTAGACTTTTGGAAAAAAAAAAAGTGGTTTGTTTTTTTATGAGAGGAGTTCTCAAATGATCACAAATAATTTAAAATTGATATCCTTACAAGATTAGTTTCATCATAGCGGATTGAAATATCCTGATCATAAAAAGATAATTTAGAAGCAAACATTTCATCTTAATTCCTAAAAAGGCATTGATAGAAAAACCCGAAAACGAGAGAATTATAAAAAAAAACACCCGCCCAGATGAAAAATTTAAACGAGCAAAAGCAGCTTTAAAAATGAATTATCCTCGGGCAACTTGAACGAAATAAAACAAGGTGATACATATTTTTAATCGATTTTTTATTTAACTTGAATAGTTTGAAGTAGTTTAGTATTATATAAATTGAACTAAAACGCCGTTGTAATTTTGTTTTTTGTATCTCCATACAATTTTTTCCTATAACACTCTCAATATCTAGCATCCAGATTTCGTATATATATTTCAATATTCCATTCACAATTGGCGTTATGAAAGCAAATTACTAATTGAAAGCCAGAATCATCACTAACAATGAAACCTTTCCAAAGTATAGGTTTCTAGGTGTATTTCTAGCAGCACTATACCCTAGCTCTTTTTTTCTTTAACCAAAATTAAAAACCTTTCACGACTTTTGCTGAAGTTGGCTGCTTCACTAGAAATATAAGGGTAAATGCGCGTTTCAATCTACAATCAGGTTCATTGCTTCTTTAAAATACTGCTTTTATGAGTTTAAATGTTTTATCATTGTAGTATCGAGAAATTCCAGCTGATTGAGATGTGGACCTAGTAAAAAAATATATGCTTTATACATAAGAAAAGTTTAATTGTGTATCTTTTGAAAGTAATTCCAAAAATGCAGAGAAGTGAAAGTTAACAACAAAAATTGGACTAGTAATGATTCCTAAAGTCCATGTAATAAATCCAGATATTGGTCCATTAAATTTTTAATTTCTTTATAATGTTGAACAAAAAGTTCTGTATAATGAAAACAAGGGTCATAGCATGAAGTCCATATAAACATTCGCTTAACAAAATAAGGGTAAATGAAAATAAAATATTTTACTACTCCCAAATTGGAGACTGATATCTCATTAATGTCATTTTTGTTTTAACAGATTCCGAGATAAGGAGAAAAAAAAAGGGATCAGTTAGTTAGATTACGAAAATTCAAAACTGTACGTGATAGTACTGAAATTGAAAAGGCTGATTGAACCGATGAGTTATAGTTATCAAACTTTCTGTAAAAATAATATTTATACTTTCGTTTTCTAAAAATAATTTAGATTTATAGTTCAAATAAAAGTCTAAAGGGTACATGAAATGACCTTATCGTTATCATTGGCTTATATTTGCAGTTAACATGCACAATCCTGAATATATTGAAACAGATGAAATGACATATAGACCTCTCTTCAATTAACTTGTCATAAACACACTTATTATGAAAGGTATATAGTTAGATCACTATCATTGGATCTGTTATTGGTATTTTATAAGGGATTTATAGTCGACAAACTCTAAAACATTCAATAAGATTTGAGATAAACAGTGTCAAATATTGCATTTAATGGCTCAAGGTAGTCAAAAAAATTGTATTAAAGGAGTCAGCATGGTATAAAGGCTTGATGATATAGTTTGTCAAAGTTCACTGTTACTTTCATGATTAGGAAATATTGAATTTAGCCATCAAGTTTCATGGCATCAATTACTGAGTTGATGATTTATAGTCATAAGCAATCCTTCAAATTGGGTATATCATCGTCTCGGTAACGGGATGAGATGCATACCAATATTTTACTAAGGAAGTCAGATGATCTTTGTTACAGTTACATGATCTATGACAATACACTCCCAATATCTACATATCTTAACAATGACCAACATGAGATGTCCTATGATCAGAGAACAGCCATCATGACATTGATTTACTAACAGTTTCCCATATTCTAACTGGATATAATCAACATTAAATTGGCTTTTAACCTTTTACTCAGAATCTACATAGAACCTTTTTTTTTACTTTACGTCATAGTACCTAAATTTGCAGGTACTCGTACTTTTTTTTTTTTTTTTTTTTTCTTTTTCTTGAAAGAATCCCAATATCTAGAAATTTCAAAATGGATCAAAAATTTTCAACAAAATCTCATTTTTGACAGCAAGATTGTATTAAATCAACTTAAAAAAATTCTAGATATTGGGACAAGAGTAAGATGCTTTAGCATTGTGTTCTAATAAGTTATTATGTAATGGTATGGCATCTACGTTGAAACGCCAAAAATAGCTATGTAAGGTTTAGCTTCGCCTTTTATGGTACAGTCTGCCCTTTTTTGCACATTTTTTTTTTCTCTGCCCTTTATATCTTTTTTTTTTTTCTATTCACCCCTCTTTCTCTTACTATTATTATAAACCTTTTTTTCTTTTCTCCTCCTTCTCTAATACAAATAGTTAGGCTATGGCCCATACTAAAAAAACCAAGGTTACTCAGAAAGTACCACTATAACAGCCCAGTCTCATTAATGCCACAGACATTTTTTGGAGTTAGGGTAGGCCGTAGGCCAGGTATCTATACGGATCTATTACAGGCCTTGAAACAAACTTCAAACTTCCCATCTGCCGACATGCGAATGTTTAGTCGAAGATATCATGCAGAGCTTTATGTCGACGCTGGTGTAGATGTCTCTTATTTCCAAGAGTTCTATAGCAGTTCAGAAGAAGAAGAAGATGAGAATGAAGACGATGAAGAAGACGACTATTATTATGATCACGACTCAGAAAGCAGCGACACAGGAGGTGACGACGAACCCCTACAGAACGTCTACGTCGACGGATCGTGTTTGGGCAATGGAATGTATGCTTCAAAAGCTGGATTTGGCATCTGGTATGGGCCCGACGACCGCCGGAATACAAGCGTGACAATTAAACACGGTCGGAAAACAAACAACCGCACTGAACTCGAGGCCATAATGTGGGCGATTAACCGCGAGATTGATGGTTGCAGACGACGCGAGCTCGTTATCCACACAGACTCCAAGTACGCCATCAACTGTCTGACGGTGTACTACTCAAGATGGGAAAAAAATGGATTCCTAAACGCTAACGGAAGACCTGTTGTGAACCAAGAACTTATACGCGAGTGCAGGGAGTCCATTGTAAAGCTAGAAGACCAAGGGTCGCAGGTCCGGTTTGTGCATGTGCCGGGGCACTCTGGTCACGAAGGCAATGAAGCTGCAAACCTTTTGGCTATTCAAGGTGCCAAAGGTCAAGGTAACTATAAAATTTAACCAAAGAAAGAAAAAAGGTTTTTTTTCCCTCACTTTACTACTACTTCATCTTACAAACCCACGGATCTTTTTGGGAAAAGGAAAAATCAAACGAAAATGTTTTTGAATTTTATATTTTGCATCTTTTTTTATTATTATTTTTTTTATTTGTTATTGTTTTTATTACTACTATTGCAATTATTGTACAAAAAAAAAAAAAAAAAATGGAAATCATGATTATTACCTTCTGAAATACAACCAAAAGAAAGAAAAAGATTTTCAATGAAATTATTAATAACGTTTCCAGGTATAAAATTGTTTTTTATTTTTGTCATCATTAGTTAATACTTGGGGAGTTTAGAAAAGATCTTACTAATAAATACCTTTTTTTCACATCTATTTAGATGTCAGCATTTAAAAATACCCGTTTAGATAATCATAGATAATCACTATCGTAATAACACTATTACAATTTGCATTACAGACTATATACTGTATATAAATACTTTAAAAAAAAAAAATTACAAAATATTAAATTACATAAAATGTCTATTATTGATGGTTTAAATCTTCCAAAGTGTTTTGCTCTGTCATACCAGATGACGATGAAGTAGTGGCAGTAGCAGCCTGTTGTGCTAAGAATGTCGTCTTGCCTTTGTCTTTTCTTCGGCGTAAGGTCGATTCTTCTCCATTTTGATCTTCTTGTTGAATTGGTACATTAGTAGGTTCACTTTGTTGTTGTTGTTGTTGATTTTGCTGCTGTTGTTGTTCCTGTTGTTGTTGCTGCTGAGCAGTCTCTTGTCTAGTTCTATCTCTCTCTAATGCCTCAGCATGGTGTCTTCTTTGTACGTCTTCACGTTGCCATCTGTCATGTAAAAATGGAACCATTGAAGCAAGAAACAAAAGCACGACACGCTGAATATACAAAAGAGTTTGCTTGATAGTTTGAATAATTGGGAAATCGGCATTTTCTCCAAAATCTCTTCTTTCATTCAAATTGTTTCTATCGTTGTTTGGATTGTTAATGTTGTTATTATTATTTTGGGCAGCTTGTCCTTGTTGATCACCAGTTTCATTAGGCTGATTTGCTACTGCGGGATTTCCGTATGGAAACAAATCCACAATACGTCGGACGTTGTCGTTGAAAAATTGATGCCCTGCTCCACCTTGAACCGTAAAATATACTATTATTGAAAACAATGCAAACATAATTACATATCCCAAATTTTCGTTGATTTGATAAGGTGAGCCGTCTAATATAAGTAATACTCGTAATACAAAGAAAAGGCAGATGAATAATCCTCTAAAAAAAGAAAATCCAACTGGGAACACACGACCAGCAAATCTAATGACAATGCCTCTCTGATTTTGATTTTGATTTTCGTTGGCAGGTTGTTGTACTTGAGGTTGAGCTGGCTGAGCTGGCTGAGCCGGTTGAGCTTGGGTAGGTGTTGGTTGAAGGGATGCCTGTGGGAATATCGTCGAGACTGAAATAGAACCACCATGAATCGCCTGTCTTAATGTTGCCTCTGCCACCATGGAACTATCTGGAAATGCAAAATACATGTTTAAAGAGTCTGGAGCATTTACTGGGGTAAACTTTGGTTTATCTGCGCTTGTGAACATGTGGGTCTTACTGAACATTGGCCTTATGTCCAAGCCAGATTTCAGCCATAGTGGACTACATGTCGCCAAAGCTTCTGGTGAAAGACAACAAAATAGCTTATCGGAATAATTCTGGGCAACAACAATATCATCAGCACTAATAGGTAAGTTGAATAGTTTGTGCCCCAAAACAATAGCTGCTTTGCCATCATCGTCTCCTGATTTGAATTTGTAAGGATCTAAATCGATTACTCCAGCAGTTTTACTTTGTGTTTGGCTTTGAGAAAAGTTAATGCTTGATTGTGAATTGTTAGTAGCTGGCTGTGGAATAGGAAAATTAGAGTGAACTTGTGGCTCTCCAGAGTTTGATCCAGATTCAGAAGATGCCGAATGTTGAGCTGGAGTGAGCGGCCTGGTAAGTGGTGGTGAAGCTGAGTATACTGAATTAGAATAAGATGGCACATTTGATTGGGGTCCAGTGCTTGGCTCACTAGAACTCTGAGACTGATATAATGACGGAGATTGTCCTGATAAAATTGAGGCAGAATTAGGTAAATTTACATTGACTCTCGAAGTTGTTGCTGAAGAGTTTGAAGACGAAGCCGAAAGTGGAGTAGATGCGAATGAAGAAAAAGATTGTTTTCTAATAGACGAAGTCTGAAAAAATGACTTTTTGGTGGCGTTAGTGTCTTTTGGGCGAAGAGCTAAATGGAAATGAACAACTTTTGGAGAGTCCATCTTGGCCTCTTTCAAAACGCTGTCAATGGTCGTAGGATCAGTGAGCACTTTGCCTCTGAAAATGATACGCTGGCAATCTGGTGTAGGCGCATCGGAATCGGCTGGGAACAGGTTGAAAATGCATGTTTTGAGACTAAAAATAGTAGAATTTTTAGAAATAGAGACTTTTAGGGGTTGAGGAATGCTGAGCTTATGAGGTGAAGCTATAATTATTTCAATGTTATCAGACATTGTTGTTGGGGGGATTGTATTTAGAAAGAACTTAGATGGGGGGTGGAACTAAAAGAACAAGAAGGATAGAATAGTCCAAAATGAGATGTTGGCAATTAATACTGGTGGTCTGTAGTGTGTCATTGCACTATATATATTTGTTACATGATTATGTAATAAGTCATGACTGAAGCCATCTGAGATCAACTGTAGTCAGTCATTATCCATTGAGACATTTTCTTGATCTAGAGACATATTTAAGCCAATGATAATTGACTGAAATGCTATAAAAAATATAATGATTTTCAGACGAGGCATCGTATAAGTCATATTGAGTGGTTAAATTCATATGAATTGAGCCATATATAATTCAAAAAAAAATTACAATCAAAGCATTTATAGCTCAATTCAAAACATCTTTAAACCAGTTTTCAATAGAGGCAGCTTCTTTCTTTATTTGATAACATAAGACAGTTTAGTGTGCAAAATGGTCGCTTTGAACAGAGCTGTAATATAAGTGAAATAAGTGCCCATGGTTACTTCCTTGGCGCCTTTTAATATAATACCAGAAAAATGGCAAAAAGCTACAAATCAAACAGTTATCATCAGTCATTTTCAAATGCCGATGATGCTCAGATCACCAAGATCATTAGTATAATTGCCTACGTTGTACATTGCCAGTTGCGTCAGTCTTACATAATCATCCCCAGATTGAATGATTACTAATTCATTTTTCCTCACTTGAAACCTTCTTTATTTGCCATTTATCTTTTTTTTTTTTTTTATATTTTTTAGCAATACTAAAACTTTCAAAACGCTTTTCTTTTTAACGTTTTTGTTTTTCCTCTCTTGGCTTCTATCGGATTTCTACTCCGTTGTATTCTTTGCATATGCTCATTGTGGAGACTTTCATTTGCAATTACAAAACTTTTTAGAAAGGCTTTTGAATTTCAAATCGATTTCCATCTTGACTTTCAAAACTATTTCCTTTTTTTTTTTATATGGGGAAAACATATTAACCGTGTTTATGAAACCTAGAAGAAAGTTTGAATGCCGAAGTTGTAACAATCACGATCCGATTTTAATATAAAGATTTATCTTACGTCTGCCTTCCCTCCTATAATTTTTTTTTCTTATTTTCTTTCTTTAATTTTTTTTTTTTTTTTTTACTCCTATCGATACCCAAAATAAACAACTAATTTGCCATGAAAGCAACCAAAGTCACAAAAAACACACAACCTTCACGAAATTCAAACAGAAATAGTAGGGCAACTGCCTGTGAACGATGTAAAAAGAGGAAACAGAGGGTAAGTTTGAGATTTTGTAGATTGTGTAGATTATAAGTACTGACGTGAACATTTCTGTATGCAACAGTGTGATCAGAAACTCCCAGTTTGTACAAACTGCCATAAAGCCAACGCAAAATGTATACAACCTGAAAAATATCGATGTAACTTTGTTGACCGGTAAGTATATTATTCTCCGATTGTTTCAAACTGAGTTTTGATTCTAACTTTATCATTTATTATCTAGCGATTCATATATTCGTTTACTTGAAGAAAAACTACAATTTTTGGAACAGCAGTTAAAGACCCATGAGCAAGAAGCGTATTTGTGTAACGGAAAATTTATTCAAAATTCAGATAAGCTGGGTGGTACGCCGTTAAATGAATCATCCTTTAAAGCCCCTCTTAAAATCCCATCTTCATCATCACTAAACGAAACAAAAAGCAATCTTGTAAGCATCTTGAATTGCGACTCATCAGAAGAAACAAATATTCCCAAATCGTTTTCAGTGGTATCTTCTTTGCTAAAAGACTCATTTTTAGAACGTGCAAAGGGATCTAGCAATCCTACAGCAACAGGAGGCGAAAACCCAAATTCTGTTCCTGAGACTAGCCAATCTACTAACGCAACATCATGGAACCATGAGGCCAACTCTGCCAAAGATACCGAGTACAAGAAAGATAATTTGAGCTCAGCAAACACGCCCTCTGACGATCCAAACTCATACCTACTTCCTAGAGATATTGATTTCTCAGAGTTTTTAGGTTTCGAACTAGCCCCACTACCAGATGAAGCAGTAGGAAAGAGAATCAACGATTTTTACATTCGTAAAAACCACATTCGTTTCCCAATGTTTTACACTTCTGACTTTGACAAATTGCATGAGTCCCGTTTTGAAGACCCTCAGGAACCAGACAATCCACAATGGAGATATAACCAGTTTATTCTCTTTTCTACTTATGCGGGGTGTTTGTTAAGTATACGGACCATGATGAGCAGGTCCACAGATCAATCACCCGCTATGAATCCATATAGGTATTTTGCCACTGCGATCAACCATGCTCAGAACTGTAAAATTAACGATCCAATGAAGCAAATTCACTGCTTGGTCAAGCTCATTGTCTTTCTGATTCGCCAGGACATTGGCCAAAGGCTTCATCACGCGTGCACAGACAAAGCAATGCAGATTGTCGCCAAAAACAATTTCCACAAAGCAGAGTATCTCCAAACTCTTCCAGAAGAACAAAAGGAGCAACATATGCGATACTTTTGGAGTTTGTATTTTATAGATCGGCTTGTCGCTGGGGGGCGTGATGCAATACATATTCTTCAAAATGAAGATATCGACTTGCCATATTACTCAGATGTAATACCGGAGGAAGACGAGCCACCCAATATGGACCCTGATCCTAATGGTCGTCACCAAGTCAATACACTTAGTGTTTTCTTACAAGTAACAAAAATAATCAGACTTGAATCGGAAATAATTGACTCTATTTATAGAGTTGACAAAACTTATACGGAACAATATGCCAAGGTCGAACATTTTCTAAACCAGATTGATGAGTGGAAAAGAAACTGTCCTAAACTGCAGGGCCATTCTCAACTGCTGATAGAATTGTTTTACGCTAAAGCTTCACGAACTTTACTGCAACCATTTTTGGGTATCCTTGACCCTAGTCATCCACTTTTTATTCGTTGCATGCGTCACTGTGGCCATATTGTGCAAGGATGTACCGAAATTTGGCACTGCATTAAAGGTTTCAATGTTCTTTCCGTCAACTTTTTGTTTGTTACAAGTTTGACGCTTATCTATGGTCTTTGGCTGGCTTCTAAATCTACAGTTGATTACCAGCAAATTATCGAAGATATTCGTCTTTGTACATGTTGCTTTTACTTATTAGCCGAGAGATCTCCAATGTTTATTCATTATCGGGACACCATAGACAACCTCGCAAGTGCCACAATCCGTCATGTTAACCAAATGGCGGCAGATAAGAAGAAAAATGAGGAATCCTCCTGTAACTGTAACTGTGAACATCACAAGCAACAAAATAAGCAACCACAAAGCAATGTGAATATATTCGATTCAAAAGTTAAAAAGACATGTGAAGATGCTAAAGCTGCGTTTTTGGAAATGTCTAACGATTTAAGCTCATCTAAACAGTTTTTAGAAACGGCGCCTGCCAACTTGCGATTCCAGTTTCATAGTAAAATCTGTGAAGAAGAAGAGATGATTGAAAAGTATATAATGAGAAGAAGATCTGATTTCAGTTCTTCCACGACCCAATTGTACATGAATAATACCACAGAAAAGCCAACAGGTATAGATTCGTCATCATCTACTCCGGCAGTCAACGCGCCTACTACTTCTACTATTGCCACATCTGCTCCCGATACCACTTGTGTTGAATCTCCTATACCTAATATTGATTCCAATCCTAATCCCAACTCTAATCCTAATCCTTGCGGGTCATGTACAACAGATTTTGATGAGTGCCAGAGAAGAACGGACGCCTTTCTTGCATCTACAATGACCCCCGCTTTGGCTGCTCAGACTGGTTTTACGGGATCAACAACAGCAGGAACAATATGCCCTCAATTTGGTGTGTCTCCATGTCCGAATCAGCAAGCTAAAATGTCATCAGGTGTTGACTCTACTTCATCATCTGTTCCTGGCAATTTCAACATGATTTCAGCAGCGACTGCTGGCACTCCCACAACTTCTGATAATAGTTCATTTGCATTTGCTCAAGAATCTCCACCATTTACCAACAGATCTACGATTTTCGATCCTAAAGAGTCGACACTGTCATGGTGGACCAATTTGGAACAAAAACTCAAGTCACAAGATACTGGCCGGCTGCCGTTTGTCAGTTCTTGGATTCATGATTTGTCGTCGAATACAAGACAGTATATCAGTAATGAGGGATGTAAATTCCATGATATACATTTTGACAAGCAACAACAACAACCTGAATCATCGTCGTCCTCATCATCATCAGCTCCAAACCCGGCGTCATCATTTTCTCCATCACAACAATTAAAGCCTCAAGATGAGCTTATGAACTCAAGCTTTCCAGATATTGTGCCTATTGGTTATCAAAACAGCTCTTCTACACCTGCCACCACTTCTTCATCATCTTCGTCAAATGTATATGAATCTATTCCCTCTACCGCTTCATCATCATCATCATCTTATGACATGCAATCAAAATTAAACAATACTAACAACGATACAGAAATGGTAATGGATGATCAAAACGATAATAAACAGGATCCATCAAGTAATAATAATATTAAACAAGAATCAACTGAACAACAACAACAACCTGGTACTAGAGGCCTTAATGAAATTACAGCTATATTTATGGATACTTCAACTTCTGATTTTGGTTGGAATGGTGGAAACTGGCTTGACACCATAGGTTGGACCTTATAGGCAAACTTTAATTTTTTTATTTTATTTTATTAATTATTATTATTATTGTACATATAGTTAGTTATTTATTTATTATTCTTTTTAATTTAATTTTTTTTCTTTTCTTTTGTCAAAGTAAAATTTATTAGTAATACTTGATTTTATTTAAATTCTATAAATTCATTGAAAAGTAAAATCCTCCTGAATTATGAATTTGAGTTACATGAGTTCGGACTCTTCTCTTTGCTTGTAAACTCATATATTTTGCGTTAGCAGCAGCTGTCGCTTTGTCATCATCTGGGTCTCCATGGATGCTATAGAATGGCGATGTTGTTTCTGAAACATTGGTGCTTCTACTATTGTTATTATTACTGTACATTGTATTAAACTGTTGTTGTTGCTGTGCGAGGCTGAGCGGTTTGAGGGCTCCAGGTTTAAGGAAACTTTCCATGCACCACTCGTACCAGACCCGTGAGCCGTTTGTCATTCGCCAAATGGAAATGTCGAGCTCGGACTGTTCAGTGACGTAAAACGGTGTCGCTATTGGGAACCAAATAGGGAACCATGATACTAAATCTTTGTTGTAATACTTGTCTGTAGAACTTGTTGCGTTGGTGTTGTTGTTAGCACCAATTGTGGAGGTAGATGCGTTGTTTGATGTAAATCCATCAGGATTAAATGAAGGCTGATTATTATTGTTATTAATATTACTAGGGTTATCGACCAAATCGGGTGATGAGGGAGGGACTGTTGATAGACCGATATCCTTGTAAAGCGTGCATTCAAAATACCCAGCAAATCCATGGATGATTGCTTGGGAGGGGATATGAAAAGTATGTTTGACTTTACGAGTATTATAAAAATTCTTTTGGCTAGCAGCTAGAGCTGAGGAAATGGCAGCATTTACCAAAGCCTTATTATTACTGCTGTTTTCAGGAATGGTGCTGCTCAAAAAGGAAATGTTTGGATTGTTTGTTGAATTATACAAGGGGCCCATAAATGCTGGGAGCTCCTTGTCTTCTAATGATTTGGAATGTCTAGAATTAGTAGAGGTTTCATAATTGTTTTCAATTCCAAGGCCAAAAATGTTTTTCTTTTTGGTTGCTGGGGTATTGTTAGATGCTGTTGATGAAGTTGTAGTTCCATATGGCGAGGGATGTACAAATGTCCATGCTTTGGCAAACTGACTGGGGGCTACATGATCGATTTCGTTCATCATAACTACATAAGGAGTATGGAACACTGCGACTTGGGGGTCACCGCCATGTCTTCTGGAACCGCTGCCATCCATCATGTTGATTTTGAAATTATACCCACCACGACCGGTACCACCCAAAGCGATCGAGGGCCCATTGTTGCCAGAAGGCAGTCGGAAGTTTGTTGCTTCTGAGTATAGAACCGGTGCCATGATGGGGGTAAAATATGCAGTATACGAGGAGGGTATCATAATTCCACATTCCTGATCCAAGACCTGTGGATTATCCAAAGCATCCAAGCATTCTGGAGATAGTTCATTGTCACCAAAGGATCCTAAAAGTTCACTAACAATGAGCTGGACTCTGATACCGTTTGGCGGTTTCCAACTACGTATGTCGCACTGAACTATTTCAACCTCATTGAAGAATTCTTCATGCTGATGGAGGTTTGGGTTAATACTGGAAAAAGTCCATTCAAATTCTTGACGCCTTGATAAGTGAATGCATGCACCTAGATTTTTCTCAATAGCAAAGATATGAACGGTTTTTCCAGTAGCCAAAGCAGCCTTTAAGGTGCGTTCTACCAAAGGTCCTCGACCAGCCCCTGCGACAGCGACATAGACATGTTGTTTGGGAATGTCTTTGAGTGCACTGGTGATGGCCTTTTCGTAATTAGAATACTTGACTGGGTCCTGTTCAAATATTTCATAAGTAGCATTTTCCAGATTGTCTGCAAGAGGCTGTAACGGAAGCTGAAGTCTATTTTTGAAATCGTCCGACGTCATTTCCAGCAACGAGGCCGGCTTAGGCCTGATCTTTAGCAGGTGACGAATGTACAAGAGATAAGAGGAGGGGCCACCAATAAATTCCTTGTCGTAAACGTCAGAAATGATAACAAATGGCTTCTTTTTGAAAAACTTAAAGAGAAGCGACTGAGAGGCTTTTGGCAGGACAGGGTAGCCCTTTGCATTAGGCATGAAGCATGCAGATGAGATGATAAGCATTTTGACAGGCTCTGAGTACCATCTAGTTAAAACAGTAGGGGGGAACTTGCATTTTGGGGGTACTTGGAGTGAAACGTATAGATTTGACGGATAGCAGTTAATTGTACGGATAGTGTTCCAAACGTCCCAAATGGAGAGATAGTCTGCAGGGGGGATTTTAACGCCTGTTCGTGATGAGACATAATCATCTTCAGCAAAGGGTAGGTTGATAATAACCTGCACAAAACTGGGGACTATTGACAAAATTTGGGATATGGCCTGAGAATATTGTTCGACATTTGTGCGACGTTTAGGACCTGCGATGATGAGATAGGAAACGCCACAGTATGACGCATAGGCAATCTCTTGTAGCAAGACCTGTATTGACAAGGCAGCGATATGTTGGTTTTTCGAGTCGAGTTCGACCCACGGAGCAGTAACTGCAATTACATTCCGCAGGTGTGGGCCTGGAATTAGGAGAATGTCGTCTAATTCAAGCGAAGGGACTTGAAACGAGTTAAAAGGAATGGATTCTGGAGGGACTGATTTAGAATTTTCGTAGGTGGTATAATTGTTTGTAAAAGAAGTGTTGTTGTTGTTGACAGCAGAAAATGTAGAATTTGCAAATAAGGATGGTGCCGGAGAGTTGGTACCATCCATTAATATAGGTGATCCTAAGGCATTACTATTGTTGTTGTTATTTATTACACTGTTACTACTTTGATTGCTTGAAGTAGAAAGTCGTTGACGGTGGCTTAAAAGAGGAGAGCTTGGTGTGAGGGAGTGGATTGAGGATGCTACAGAAACAGGGCGATTAGATTGTTGTTGTTGTTGTTGTTGATGCTGATGATGGTGTTGAAAATTTGGAGATTTGTTGGGCTGAGAATTTCTAGTTTTTGAGCTCATTAATGAGTCTTCGATTTCTTGGAATAGGGCTTCGATCTTTATGCGATAGTTTGGTGATGATATTCTGGAGGTGATCATGTCGTAGTTGCTATTTAAAGTTTGCTCTACAAGATTCGAATCAGTGAAAGGATGATCCAAACCAGGTTTTTCCGATGGCAGATTCAAACCAACAAAGATTTGAGGATTTTGATAGTTGAAGTTATTTGTAGTAGTATTGGACGTTTGTGCAGACGATGATGAAGATGATGGAATGTGTTGATGGTTTGAGTGTGATTGCTTTGATTGAGGCAGCTCGCTTGGCTGATTTTGAAATATGGATGAGTTGTTGGAGGAATGAGAATTCGTTGATTGATGAGCATATACATTGCTTGAACCATTCCCACCTTGGGGAGCATTCATTGAATTTGAATCAGACATTAAAGAAGCGTTTGACATGGAGAAACGGTTGCTTGTGTTACTATAAGACGAAGCTCGCTGTTGATGAAGACTATGAAGTGCATTCTGGGGATTTTTGTAAGGGTCCATTTCTAAAAGAAAATCTTTTTAGAAACAAAGCACTTTGAGGGTATCCAAAATGTTCTTATGATAACTCGAAGTGAAACTTAAGTTGAACAAATTCAAAAGTGAAAAGAATTTTTGAAAAGGAAGAATCGAAATGAAATGTTTTTAAAAGGTTTCTAATTATTTTTTTTAAAGAGAAACAGGGGATGTTTGAACATAAACAAACTTTGTTACAGTTACAAAATCAGTTAAACGTTGCAATTACAGTTACACAACATATTACAAATGTTTGTTTATTTTTTTTTATTTTTTTTTTCCCTTCCCTTCCCTTCCATCGTCATCCAGTCTTTTGTTATTTTTTTATCGTTCTGAATATACCTTTTGATCTTTCTCGAATTATCTAAAAACACCAAAAAGCTTGATCTTTATAGTTATTGTATCTTTTCTACCAATTGTGATTGACAAATCAAACAAATTTCCGACTCCCTAATAATATAATTCCACATTTTATCTGCATTTGTAATCCTCCGATCGACTCGTTTTGTTGAAATTCTTAGATATCTAAACAAATAGAAATCAACAAAAGCTATTTTTCATTTACAATTATCAAATCCTTTGATAGCTCACATATACATATACATATATATACACAATGAAGAAATCCGAAAACTTACACTATTCACAACAACCTCGATTACTGACACAGTCTGAAAAGGCTCGACTGTTTGAGTTTCAGGAGATGATTCACTATTCATCTCGATATTCAGACGACCACTATGAATACAGACATGTTATATTACCCAAAAATATGCTCAAGGCCATTCCCAAAGATTACTTTAATCCAGAAACTGGCACTTTAAGGATTCTATTAGAACAAGAATGGAGAGGATTAGGAATTACTCAGTCATTAGGATGGGAGCACTATGAAAATCACGCGCCAGAACCCCATATTCTTCTTTTCAAGTAAGTATATCTTTATTTCATTGGTGGTTATTTTGGGGATTTTATACAATATCTACTGAGGTGGCCAATTGCACCTTATTCCTAGATAATAATATAATGCCTCTCTATTTAAATTGCTTTCTTTACTAACCACTATTACATATTTTTTCCTTCTATTGTAAAAATTAGGCGTCCAAAGGCTTAAGCAGATAAACGAAATAGTATAATAATAACTCATCATAATGGCAACAAAAAAAAAATCCTCCCTTTTTTTTACAGTATAATAAAGAACAAAAAAAAATATTTCCCAAACCGACATACGGTGTTCCGTATAAATTCTAGAAGTACAGAAAGAATGAAAGAATGAATTTGTCCTTCTTTTTGTTGTATCTAATTCTATTTTACAGCACAAACTACAAAGTGTCAATACAGAATAAACCTTCTTCTTCATATCAATTCTTTTCTCCAAATCATAGAATATTTGATTCTTTCATTCAGATCTTTTATATATATATAAGAGTATTATGTAGTAATAATGATTTTTTTTTTTAAAAAAGCCGTAACAAGAATATTTTGAATGCATTGAAAATACCAATGTTTTGCATTTTCATATTAATATTTGTTTGTTAGTGCAATAATACTGTAATACTGAAACGAGATAAAAGCGTCTCAACACCTTCTTTGTTTTGAACTATTTGGAGTATTGTACAAACTTTGTAGATATCAAATAGAATGATATAACTAAGTAATACAAACAAAACAAAGTGAATAATACATTGATACTTTAAGGGTTCTCTTCTTGTTCCATTACTACTAATAATAAGCGATTGAGAAAAAAGAAAAAAAAAAATCCAAACTCGGGATCTTGCTTTTTAAAAAGAGGGAACCAATTTTTGTTAGGCAGCCAAATTCCCTTATTAAAAATAAAAATAAGCAAAGCTTTAAACTCTTTTAATTACAATGTCTTGGATAATACAGAGAAAATAGGGGAAAAAAAGTAATAATATTTGTCATCTATAGCTATGTAAAAATTTTCTTTTTTGTTTTTAAATCATAATGTTTTTAATTACCTATCAGCCAGTTGAAGAACTTTCCATACCAAGTCGTTGGTGGAGTAGGAGGAATAAATGTATCCAAATGGCGTTGAATTTCTTCTTTACCAGAATATAAATCAATTTCTTCATACTTTTTCAATGGAGTTTTGTGCCAGAGTTTCCAGCCAACATAGATAAAGAGACAGATGGGTACCATAATGTATGAAAACAAAAAGGTAGCTACATCAAAGTCCAAAAAGACAGGATAGCCAGCAAGGAAGATCATAATAAATGGGAAAAAGATGCCAATATAAGTGCAATAGGGTTGGAAATAACCGTAATATGGGAAACTCTTACGATCAATGCCTTGAGCAAGACATGCTCTGTAGAAACGGTAGTATGTGACACAGATGACACAGAAGTTGATGAGCTGAGAAGCAGTGACCAAACTGATCATCCAGTTAAGAACAGTGTTGGTTTTGCTACTCAACTGCAAAAAGGAAAGAAGACCAAAGGCAAGAGCAACTGCAACTGCAAAAATTGGGACACCCTTTTTTGTGCAGATGGTAAAAATCTTGGGGGCCTTACCTTGAAGAGCAAGACCATAAAGGGTACGCGAAGAGCAGTAGGTGTAAGAGTTACCAGCCGAAAAACATGCAGTCAAAATAAGAAAGTTGACAATATGTGGAAGAACTTTAATATTAAGATTAGTCATTGCAATGACGTAAGGCGAAGCACCGGCACCTGGGCGACCCTCATCAATGGCAGTAGCAAGAGTGGGATCGTTGTATGGGACAAGAATGCCAACACAGAGAGCGCCGAGGATGAAAAATGTAGTCAAACGGTAAAACACGGCTTTAAAGGCTTTTGGCATGACTTTGTAGGGATTTTGTGCTTCACCAGCAGACATGGATACATATTCTGGTCCCGCAATAGTATAGGCGGCAGCACTAAGAGCAGCAAAGAAGCCGAGGAAGCGGCCCCAATCACCGGGTTGAGTATATTCGTTCATTACACCAGGGTCTTTCCAGTAACGGAATCCAAAGGCATCCTTTTGTGGATTACCTCCAACCATGACAATAAAAGTGAAAAACATGAGACCAACAGCCAAAATGACTTTTCCGATAGAGAGCCAGTACTCGGATTCACCATAGAATTGGACGGCAAAGATGTTGATGAGGAGATAAAGAACGAGCTGGATGGCGATCGGGATACCAGGAGAATAACCGTCGATCCAGAAATGCAGAATTGCGTTTACAGCTGTGATTTCAAAGGGAATCAGAATAGCTTCATAAATAAAAAAGTTCCATCCAGCCATGACTTCGAACGCGTCGTCGACACATCGACCAGATAGAGAAATAAAGGGAGAGGGGATTGGCAAATATGAAACCATTTCTGCACATGAGTTTGTAATACATAAAATGACGATACACCAAGAGATGAATGCCAGTAGCAGACCTAGCGGGCCTGCCTTCCGCAGCGTGTTACCAATGGCGACAAAAAGAGCCGTACCGATGGTTCCTCCAATACCAATCAGCTGAATATGTCTAGGCTTAAGCTTTCGGACTGTGTGATCGGTTGAAGGTAGTGATGTGCCATCTGATTGTGCATATGTGATTTCTTCAGTGGGTCCATTTTCGTCAGCAAAAAGTGCTTCTGATTGCTTATTGAGGTTTGAATCATACTGTGATGTTTGAATAACTGATTGCTTTTTTTCATCTACTTGTTCAATGGAAATTGTTGAGAGGTCACCAGAATTTTGGTTCCGGTTCCTTGAAAATCGATTTAAAATGCCCATAGTCACGTGTGTTGTTAGTAATAGCGGATAGCTAGTAGTAAATAGCAGTTAAGAGAAAGAGAGAAGTGATGATGAAGAAGTGACTATTGAACAAGAAACATGTAAGAATAAAAGAAAATAAAATAAAAATAAATAAAAAAAGAGAAAATTTGGGGATTTTTGGTATGCTTATATACAAGTTTTTTTTTTTTTTTTTTTTTTTTTTTTTTTTTACTTGAAAAAATTTATGCGGATCAAAAATTTTAGATACATTTGAAGTATATAAGACAAAATGTAAAAATATTAATGTTACTCCGTAAAAAAAAAAAAAAAAAAAAGGAAACATGAAAAAATAAAATAAAAAAAACTTTAGGACTTTTGCTCCAGTAGTCCGTGGAAAACTTTTTTTTTTTTTTGAATTTTCTTTTTACTTAATCTGGGGGTTACTAAGAGGTACTTTGAATATGAATTCTTGATGACTTTTAAATATGTTCATTACTTCAAAAATTTGAATATCCAAGATAAACATATTTATATGAAAAAGGCGCATTAAAGATTCAAATATCTATATATATTGTATAAAATGTCTTTGCAAAGTAGTGAAACTGACTATGGAATGATGTCATCATAGGCTGTTGTTTTTTTTTTTTTTTTTTCATTGCTTGGTGTGTCCCAAAATGTTTTTTACCCATTTTTTAAGTCCTGGTATTACGGTATTCCTATTTGAACCTTTTGAACCTTTTGCTGTATACTTTAAGCCTTGTTATTTTACACTTATTTTCTTTTCTAAACCAAATCAGGCGTCTTTTGTATTATATAAAAAATTTTTTTTTAGATTTATGATGTAATTCCCCTTTAAGTCTTCTAGAAATCGGGTAAAGACCTAATTACATGTTTATGTCTCCGTCTCAGAAAAAAGTAAAAAAAAAAAAAAAAAAAAAAAAAGGTTTCCAATTTTTATTTTTATTTCTTGAATTTTGAATGGTCAAAAATGAAGGATACGAGAGTCCCCACCAAAGTTTAAAAATGTTTGAAAATAAAAAAGCAAAAGATCATGAACCTTTAAAAAAGTTATTGGATTTGTTGGACTTTTTGGATTAAAAATTAGCATTTGCCAGAGGGGAAAAAGTTCAAGTATCATGTGAAGATTTCTTTTTTTTACATTTTTCTTAAATCTTAATTATATGAAGAAAAAATTTTCTACCAATCATTGGGCAGTTCAATCCAAACTTGAAACTTATTGCTTTCACTTATAAACCTTGATTTGTCTTTACATTTTTTTGTCTTGTCTTTTATTTACGCGCGAATATTCATTTTTTGTGATTTTATTGCTATTGCCATTTGAAATCGAAGATTTGCCTTAATTTGTGGCTATTGTGGCTTTTTTTTTTTTTTTTTTCAAATAGATAAGAAACGGATAAACTATTTTATTTCAGACTCTTGTCAGGTCCTAAAAGTACAGTGTGTATAGTCTTGGTATCAAAATGACAAGAATTGTCAAGAGTTTCACGCAATAGGGGATTATCGCCTTTTATTATTTAAACTTTATTCGTATCATCTTCTATCAATTCTATCCATTATAAAATAGTATTCTATCTTTATTATAAAAAAATAAAAATAGTTCAAAAGTTGATTTTGCCGTGTTCTTTTGAAAAAAGTATAAAATGTAATGTCTATACAACTAAGGCTTATATTATGGCTAGTAGCCAGGCTGGCAAAGGAAAACCCTTTTGGCATGACATTGTGGCAAAGTTACATCTAATTGACAATTTGTCGTACAGAATCATGTCAAATCTCATGATTTAGAAACATTGCCAAATAAATAATAAAATACCATTTTGACATTCCTTTTTCAGGAGTTTTGTTTACTTTGTCAGCATCCGGGTTAGTCAACATGATGGTGCGCATGAATAAAGACAATTTTCAACAAGGGCTGTTGTTACAAAATGTATGACATATGGTGTAACTATTAAACAACATCGCGATTGAAATCTATATTGATTTTTTTTGTTTAGAAATTCCCTTGTTGCAAATAGTTTTTATTCTCTTCTTCTTATTATTCATCACACCACCATCATTCTCTATATCTCAAAAGCCCCTATACTAACTAAAGAAAAATGTTTGATTTTGAGTCGTTTTTCCCCTTTCTTTTAGCGAGTTCCTGTTCGGTAATAATTTTAATTGCTCTTTTTTTTAAGACGAGCATTTTATCAAAAGGAATTGAAACTATACCACTAACTGATAGTAATGTCGTCAACTGTCTCACTCCTTTTGATCCAGCTCAAGATACTGCTTCAATGGTCAAGAAATTGGCCTGTAATTTGATAGCCCAATATGAATCCAATGCACATCTTATCGTTACTTCTTCAGAAGTTCCTACTGCCACTACTACTACGATTCCTACTCCCAATACTGAATCTATCACGTCTACTATGCCTCAAACTAACCACCTTCCGTCAAATGTCTATCTTTCCACTCTCATTCCAATCATCTTTACATCTATCGCATTTATGACTCTTTACTGGATTGTCTTTACCTGGACTACTTCTCAGCACTCACATTACACCTTAATGGCCAACTCCCTTGATAAGATGATTGACTCCAAAATTGAAAAGCAACCTTCCAAGGCTTTCTCTGTCTCTACCAGCGACCAATCCACTGTTGTTGATAGTACTACCTGTTTGCCAGATGCTGAAACTACAACCGAGCTTTCAAAAAAATTAGCCAGTCTTCAAACTGAAGTTGCTCTCCTGCGCAAAGAAGTCGAGCTGAAGGTGGCTACTGGAATCTTTCGATCTGTGTCTAAAATTGATTCACCAAAATCCACCTTGCAACCAAACAAGTCCACTGCCACTATTATATCGACTCTCAGTTCCTGCGACAATGATGACAAAGCCCGTTGTGCAATTAATTCTGTTCGTTCGTACTCTGGTACGTCGCCATCCTCTTTGTCACCCCCAGATTTTATCCTCTCCAGCAGCTCCCCATCTGATATTGGCTCCGCGTCTCCAGAAATCGTTTTGAATTCTGCAGATGCTAATAAAGATAATAATGACAAGAAAAATGTGATGGGTAGTAATACTAGTCCAGTAGAACCATCTATTGCCTCAACTACGCTGAATGCAGCCAAATTTCCTTTCAACACTTGCAACTCTGCTGGCGTGTCAGGTTCTTCTGCTCAAGGAATATCTTCGCTTGGCGGCTTGAAGAATGTAAATCCGTTTTTATATCAATCTTCGTCTGGCGGATCAGCTCCCGCATTTGCATCTACTTCTATTTCTTCCGTCCCATTTAGTCAGCGAAATCGAAGTACTAATACTATCCACTATTCTCCCAGTTTTTCTAAATCGGCCTATTCTAAAAACACATCAGGAAATCAAGAATCTTATCGCCCTCTTCAATTTAGAAACAGTAAAACACTATTAATAATTAAAATTTTATTAATTATATCATACTAACTTTATTATTATTTCGCTTTTATTATAGATAAAGTAATCTACCGAACTGGTCTTGGATATAGGTCCAATAGAGAAAAGAATGATAATACTTCTCCAGGATTGATTTCAACTATAAAGAAATCCACTGTTAGCAAGATTGATGCATCCAAGAAAGAAAAACCTATCGTTAGTGCTGCAACAAATTTGGCTTCCGCAGCTCCAGTTTCTTCTGTCTCTTCTTCCGCTTCTATTTCCTCGGCTAATGGGAACGACTCTGCAGTTTCTGTATCGACCAATGAAACTTCTGCACCCACCAGTAATCTGACTCTAAGCTCTATCAATATTACTAAAAACATTGATAACACAGCTTCCCCAGGTTTACGGGGATATGGATCTACTCCAGACTCTGCTCCTGTTATATCTTCCAAAACTGGTTTGTTTTTTTTACAACAATCAAATTAATTTTACAAATTTACTAACCGTTTTTATTTTTAATTTTTTTTTTACTTTTTTTTTTTTTTTAGACACGAGTAGACAAAAAATTTTAAAGACTGAATTTGGATCTTTTGATATTTCTACTACTTTTGGACGCCAGCAATGGGTTCTTGCAATGAACCGATACAATGCCGAAAAGATAACTTCTCCTTCTATTGTCCCTATTGCATCACAAAAGTCCTCTACACAATTGAATGTAAATCACAAAAAGTTTGCTCCAGTGGAACAGTATGGAAAGGCTAGCAGTGGTGAATCCCCTGATTCTTGTGAGAGTGCCAAAATTGAGTTTATCATTCCTATTAATACTAGAGTCAATGCAGTCTCTACTTTGTCAAACGTTTTGAAGCCTCTCAATCCGGTCTGTTTGTATGGCAAACAGCAGCAAATTAATTCAGAACAAAATTCAGGCAACAAGGAAAATAGCGTCCCATCCAGTGACGCTTCTAATTCCCCTGTTGGTTCATCTAACTTGAGTTTAACAGGAAGTATTTCGGACTTGAAATCTAAATGTGTCCTCAATTCTGATGAATCATCTTTAAAGGAAAATTCTGCTGTTACTACTACTGCTGTTGCTCCTACTACCACTACTGTATCTTCTGGAGAAAATGGGTCAGGGGCATTGTCTTCTGAACTCCCTCGTGTAGTTTTAACTTTAGAGGAAATCAAGGCCAAATTGGAGGAATCGGAAAAGAAGAATTATCGTAGGTTGTTTATTCCTGGACGTGGTTGGGTGTCTGCTAAAAAGTTGCAAGAAGAAGCTTCTGTTTTAGAAGCCGAAAATGGATTTGCAAGTAAGCCAAGCCAATCTATAGCTGTGGCTTGAATTTCTAAACATCTTTTTTTTTTAAAAAAAAAATATTTTACATTTTATTTATTTATTTACTGTCCTTTATAGGTTTTTTTTTTTTTTAATTTTCTTTATGTAGAAATGTAGACTGTTAATAAACGTCTTTGAAATGCTTTGAATCCCATATTGATGATTTTCAATAGTTTTTTTGTTGTACATGAAGGAAACCCTTGCCCAACGTAACTATAGTACCCATCATCATATCATTGCTCTCCTTCACAACCACAATGCTGCTGTCTCAAGACTTATTTTATGATTAATCTATTCAGCACTTTCAGATGGTTTATAAATACAGCCTAGTGTTTGAATTATTTACCGAATTAAAAGAGAATGAATTGAATCATCTACGGCACCAAGCACAAGACCTAGATTACGATTCCGACAGTTCGTTGTATGGTAAGCCCTCTCAAACTTCATCATCTACAGATATAGACCTACAAATCACCAAACGGCCAATCGACTTTTGGGCAAAGGCAGCCATTCGCATAAACTCTTTGTTCCTAGAGTTTGATCAAGCTTCACCAGAAAGGAAACAGCAGCTTTTGGATTCTTTGGCTAATAAAGAAAAAGAAGCCAATTGCAGGAATAATTTGTATCTACTTAAACATCAGCAACTAGCACAACAAAGCAAAATCCCAAATCCGGAACAACACATCTCTGTAGACTGGCGATTCGGAGATATCGAAATCAGCGGAGTAGATATGAGCAGTATAAACAATTCATCTGAGCATACAAGTAGTCACGGAGACTCCTCCTCTACAGCACAAACTTCTAACGAACGACCTCACCATGGACAAAATAGAACATATTCTTCATCAGCAGATTCGCGACCAGATCTATTAAAGGCACGGTTTATGGGCTACGGCGTCATTCGACTTTATAGAAACGATACCGAATCTGGAGATTTATATATCGATCCAGTAACAGAAGAGCTTTCCAAAAATGAAGAAAAGGCGCAAGAAGAGAAAACTAATAAACAAAATGAATCTGCCATTACAGATTCGTCGCAACAACAAGAAGAAGAAGAAGAAGAAGATTCGAAAAAAGATGACGATCCTTTGCAAGGAGAACGGAACACAACGCTGGCGATTCTTGCTGTTCCGTCGTATCTCACGCCGCCCGATTTTCTCGGATTTATTGGCGCCAATGCTCGCGAAAACACTTCCCACTTGCGTATGGTCAAAAACGCTGCGCAAACCAACCGGTACATGGTGCTCATGAAGTTCCGAACCTCTCTTGCAGCATCCATCTTTTACAACGAATACAACGGCAAACTGTTCAACTCTATGGACGAAGCAGAGACTTGTCAAGTTGTCTATGTCGACAGAATCGAATTCAAACGTGGCAACAGTAAATCTAGCAAATCAGGGAAAAAGGTTGCTACTACCACAACTCAACAACACCAAGAAATTCCGTACTTGTTGGAAGATCCATTCACTCTTGATGCAATTGATGACGAAAACGATGGCGAAGATGATGGGAATGAAAAGGAAGAAGAGAAAAAAGAAGTGTTGACTCAAAGTGGTAAACCAGCGCCCCCGCCAACACCAGTGCTCATGGAACTGCCGACGTGCCCAGTATGTTTGGAACGTATGGATGCCGTGATTACTGGTCTGTTAACAATCCCCTGCCAGCATACTTTCCACTGTCAATGCCTGTCTAAATGGAAAGATGGCAGTTGTCCTGTGTGCAGGTACTCGCAGCGCACCACTACAAAAAAGCAGTTAGGCCATTGTTCAGTTTGTAATACGCGCGACAACCTGTGGATCTGCCTTATTTGTGGACATATCGGGTGCGGAAGATACGACAAGGCGCATGCGTTTGACCATTTCGAAGTCACAGGGCACTGCTACGCCATGGATATGGAGTCTCAGCGAGTCTGGGATTACCTCAGTGATAGCTATGTCCATCGACTTTTACAGAACCAAGCCGACGGCAAGCTAGTTGAAATTCCAGCTGGTCCAGCCCACGACAATACTCCAATTGCAGGTGGATCTTCTACTGGTCATTTTAATTCCAATACCTCTTCTTCTTCGTCATCACGAGGAGGAGGTTCAGCTTTATACAATTCAATATCTCCAAAAGACAAATATTACTATGGCAGACAACAACAACAGTATGGCCCGCCTCTTTCGGAAACAAAAGAAATCACAAACGCTGCATTTGAAGCTGCTGATGCTTCCGAAAAAAAACTAAACGAAATGAGTGTCCATTTCACCCAAATGCTAACCTCACAACTCGAATCGCAACGATACTACTATGAGTCGCTAGTTGCTGCTGCTGCAGACAAGTCCCACGAGCTCGCGCAACGTTTACAAACAGCCGAAGAGACTGCAGCACGTCTGTCTCAAGAACTTGACACTTTAAAACAGCAGCAACAACAACATGGTCGGCACTCACATCCAGACACGGCAGAAGCGATCAAAAAGTACAAGCTCAAAGCGGCAGAGCTTGCCGCGCAACTGGGCAGAATGACAAAATCGTATAACGAAGAACGGTTAATCAGCCAAAAGACGTTGGAAAAAGTGCAGAGGCTTGAGACAGAAGCAAAGGCAAGAGATGAGGAAATGCAAGAACTTAAAGAACAGGTCCGGGATCTCATGTTTTTCCATGAAGCTCAGGCGGCGTTTGCAGATGCAGGAGAAGATGTTCAACAAGGGAAAATCATAGTACCTGAAAAAAAGCAAGTTCCATCATCATCATCATCATCTAAAAATACAAAAAAAGGGAATAAAAAAAGGTAATTTTGTATTAAAAAAAAATTATTATGTTTTTTTTGATTTCTCTATATAATTATATATACGGTTTTCAATAAATAAATAAATAAATAATATAAAAGTCTTTACATCATACTACGTCGATTATACATTCCAGGAGAGTTTGGTGAAGTGTTTGGAGATGGTAATGACGAGTTTCCTGAAGATGACGATTTAAGTCCAGTTTTAAGAGCCATCAGTGTCGATCTAAACTTATTTTTACTATGTTGTTGTTGTTGTTGCTGCTGCTGTTGTTGAGGAAGTTGAGGAATTGGAGGAGGTGACATTTGAGGCTGTTGAGGAGATTGAGGTACAGAAGAAGAATTTGATGATGACGATAATGAAGATGATGAATTGGAACTATGAACAGAAGCACTGTCACCGGTACCACCAGCAGATCGCATACTGATGGCAGAAAGACGGCGAGAAGTTGACGCTGAAGAACCAACGGAGGTCAATGATGTGATTGAAGAGATGGAAAATCGGCGAGTGATTGACGACTGGTTGTTTGAAGGTGCAACCTGCTGTGGTGCAACTTGTGCTAATGGGTGTGTGGAGGAAGATGAGGAGGAGGCAGTAGTAGTACTGTTATTACCAGACTGTTGCTGAAGCTGTTGAATTTGTTGTTGCTGTAGTTGTTGTTGGAATTGCAAATTCTGATACTCAAGTTCTTTCAAAGCCTCATTGATATTTGTACATTTCCTGACAGTAACATTTTGTGGAGCAGAAATGTGATGATGGGTTTGAGCTGGACCAGAAGATGTTGAAGCTGATCCAAACTTTCTAGATCTTCCACGAGTTAATGAATGAGAATGAGAAGAAGAGGAGGTAGAAGGAGGAGGGGGATTTGTGGCATGAGGTTTTGAAGAAATTGAAGGAGTAGTGTTGAGAGAAGTTGAAGAAGCATTTTGTGTAGCAGTTGTATCGCTGGGAGCATAGGTTGAAATTGTTGCATTGCTGTCGTTAGAAGAAATCGACGAGGCGGAGCTTGCAAGATAAACATTTGAAGCATCAATTCCATGCTTCTTAAACCGTTTTTTGTACATGGACTTGAAATGGCTCTGCTGTTGGCTTGATGAAACAGTATTCTCCGTCTTGCCAGCTGTTGCCGACATTACAGGCACAGCTTCTTGCTTAAGGCTGCTACGGTTGCTTGATGGCGGACTGGAGACGTTGGTTTGAGTCGTGCCTGTGGAGTGTGAGCTAAAAGTGCTGATCGTCGACATTGTAGGCGAGAGATCTGGCAAAGGAGGTGGTGGAGGTGCTTTACGATTGAGAATAGATGTATTGATGTTACCATTTGAGTTTCCTCCAGAGTGCATTGACATCATCATCATTTGTGCTTGAAGCATATCAAGGCCTGTCATGGACTTTGGTCGAGTGACACTAAACGACGAAGAGGAAGTACTAGAACTTGAGGCTGCTCGCGAGTGTTGTTGGTGGTGATTGTGGCCGTCCTCTTTGTGGCTAAACGTCATGGATTTGCGTGGCTTTCTTGGAGAGGACGAAACAGAAGAAGAGGAAGGAGAAGAGGGGCTTTCGGAAATTGTCGAAAGACCACCGCTGCCATTGAATGGTTGCTGGACGCTCGTGACATCATCGTCTCCTGGAAACAGTGGTTGGGTGGTTTCAGTTGGAGACGAAAGTGGAGACATTGCATTGTTATCATCATCTTCCTTTTCATCATTATCTTCAGAGGTTGTTTGGCGATTAAAAGAGTGAATTGAATTTGCATCCATACTATCAGCATCGCTAATTGCTCGGCGATGAGATCGAGCAGTATCGGATCCAAATGAAGTTTCAGTTGGATCGTCTAATGGGCCCATTTCTAAAGAGTCACTGTATCTAAACTTTGGACTTTCTTGAGAAGATCGGAAAGAGTGCATAGTGACGTCGTCAGTTGGAAGTTCTGGAGCATCACTGGGAGCACCCTTAATAATAGAAGATGTAGATTGACGTCTAGAAGGAGCCGCAGAAGTTGGCGTGTTGGAATCTGAAGAGGCAATCAATGCACCTTCTTGTTTTTCAGAGCTGTGGGTTGTAGGCACAACAGAAGTGGTTGGAAGATTTTGAGGCACTGGAGGCACTGGTGGAGGAGCAGAAGAATCATTTAGATCGGATTCATACAGCGAAGGTTTAGACTTTGATCGCCGTTTAGACATCTTAACTGAGCGAATAGATGATGAACTTGAAGAGAGCTTCTTTTGTTGGCCGATAGAGTCTTCAGGGTCCTTTTGAATAATGCGAAGCTTGCTGACAGCCACAAAGCTCTTGCGCTCAGCCTGACAACTTGCCAAATAATTCATAATGATAAAATCATCCTTATTCTTTGGCACTCTATCGGGAACAAACTTGTACACCTCAGCGTCACCGGTTTGGACGACACTTTTGAGCCACTCGACCTGAATGTTTAGCAATTGCTGTAGACAAGGTTCGAGAATCTCAAGCGACGACTTGAGAAACTGGGGGAGATCGTTTTTGAGCGAGTTGTGGAGTAACAAAAACTTGTCTGCCTTTTTTGATGTAATCTCTCGCATTGTAAGTTTGGATGCCTGACTACTACTTGAGTTGTGAGTGCTGTTGATACTAAAGCCGGAAATGCTGTGGGAATCAGAATCGTCGCCGAAATCAAAGGAGCCTGTGTGAAAGATTCCGCTGAGAGTGTTGTTTCCTTGGCCCAGTCTGTTACTTGTACGCTTCATCATCAGAGACTTTGCTTGCGAAAGATCGAGACTTGGGCTGTTGCTTCCACTACCCGTGCTAGAGATGCTAGAGTTGGTGTGTGTTGGTGCAAGTGACTTGTTTGAGAAAAATGACTTTTTACTATCTTCCTCAAGATTCTTGGTAAAGATGTATCGCTTGAACTCTGTATGCAGAGAGTTTCGCATAGAAATTGTCTCTGTAATTGTAAAACATATGTTGAGAACTTGTTGGAGAGGAGCTACGACGGTCTTTTCTACACGTTCACGGTATCGTGCAGTAGAAACTGGCGACACAGGTTTCTTACTGACTGGTGTTGTCGGAGTGACTGGCAATCCTGCTGGTGCAAGTGCTGGAGGCACTGGCGATTGAGGTACTTGCGGTGCCTCTGTTCTGGAAGTTGTAGTGGAGATACTTGGATTACTGCCATTTAAGTTGTTGTTATTATTATTATTATTAGGTGTGAGTGAAGATGTTGAGGAAGAAGGAGAAGAAGAAGTTTGTTGGCGAGAAAGTGCAGAGTTTTGGTTAGTGTTACCACTAAGCATATTACTAGTAATTACATGCGCTAGTGGAGATGCCCCACTACAAAACTGCTCACTAAACTCCTTGTACTTTGAGTACTTCGAGTCTACTACCACTTCTTCGGATTGGTCACAACTAAAAGCGTACCATGAATTTGCTAAAACTCTTGCATTGTCAAAATGAAGTTGTGTGAACGCTGTGTTGCCTCGAATTGAGCTAATAAGCTTTTTAAACTGTAAATGACGAGCATCAAACTTTTCAATCAGCTCAGAGAGACATCTATCGGCATGCATATCGACCTTGAGTCTCTCCAACAATGTGTTTTCATCAACTAGTGGCGCTGGGATGAAGCTTGTATGTGCGTTGGTGTTGCTGTTTGGTGGAGCTGGAGTTGATGAACCGGAAACTGTTGAGCCCATTGATGTTCGCGAAGAGGGGCGGGCAATAGTGCTTTTGGAAGTGTTTGCTTCCAAGTTTATTCGGGTAGCACACTTTGCAACCTCTTCGTAAGCACACTTTATCGACTCATAGTCTGGATGGTACTCGGGAGTCGTTTGTAGCATTGACTTGTACAGTAGAGGATATTTGAGCAGTCTTTGAACAGGCTTTATGAGAAGTGCGTCGAGAGTCCATGCATTGGTCATGCCTTTGGAACGTTCTTTACATTCTGCAAACCACTCATCAATGGTTGGCGATGCCAGCGCTTGGATACGGTATAAAGTATTCATCTGATACTCGTTTTGCGTGCAGTATATTTTAAATGCAAGCTCCATTGTCGGCAGGTACTCAAGCAAAAGAATTCCAACATTGGACTCGAGATCCTTAAGCTCGACATTCGAACTAGGTGACAAGTTGCACTCGTGAAGAATGTAGGTTGGAATAAAGTTTTTGAGATTGTTTACGAAATCTTTTGATGCATTGAGAATTTGTTCGACTGTGCCAAATAGCACCTCGACGTCGCCATTGTAGAGAAAATGCTTGTATGGATAGGACTTTGCTTGGTTGTAATAAACTTCGAGAATGGCTTCCAAATCCTGGGCAAAAGTTTGCTCTGTGCTGAGCAGCTCCCGAATCAAGTTATACTTTGTGCGGATACGCTTCTGATTGTTTGCGTCTGAAACATCGTTTGCGGGATAGTTGAGTTCGTTTGGTGGTACCTTGACAGGAATAATGGAAAGTTTTCTTTCGACTCGCTTTTTGACACTGATGTGGGATTGATTACTGTCGTAGCTCTTGAAACTATTTTCGCTTGAAAAACTAGCTAGACTACTAAAGCTATGTGTGTTGATGCTACCACTGAAAACGTTGTTGACGTTTGAAGGTCGGCGAGATGATGGAGGGAATTGGCTTAGAGTTTGGCATGAGTTGTTGTTTGGGGCAACACGAGCATGGTCTAAAAAGTTTGATGCTAGATCGGGTGTTGAAGAGGGTTCACGTGAGTGTGGAGGATGAGGATAAATAGAGCTTAGAAATAATGATTCTTTTTCAGAAGATTGAACAGTAGTATCTGATTTTTCTAAAGGTATAGATGTGGTTGTAGGAGTAGTAGTAGTAGTTGTTGTTGTTGTTGTTGTTGTCGTGATCTCTGGGATATTAGTTGTATCAGCAGTGGGAGTAGATGTTGTTTGCGGTAAAATGGGGTTTTCTGTACTGGTACGTTTTGCACTGGACGAAGAGCCTGTGCTATTACGGAATGGGTTGTTTGTTAGGGATGCGGGTCTCATTGAGAATGCGGTTAGTTCATTGTCGTCGTCTGCGGCGTTAATACTAAAGTCTGAGCCAGTGGGCGTAAAAATGGTGCTACCTATGCTATCGTGGTTTTGACTACTTGTGAGAATGGTAGTGTTTGAAGCGTCTGTTGACAGAGACGAAAATGAATGCGACCGTCGCTTAGTGTAGTTTGTATAGCTTGGGTCTTGTTGAAGCTTTGGTGTGAGCATTGGCGGAGTCGCTAGGGGGTTTGAGGTATCAAAAGCTACTAGAGACGACCGAATTTCTTCTGCGTCTTCGAATGAAGGATGAGTAGCAGTTGTAGGAGTTGGGTTTGCAGAAGTGTTTATAAATGTCGTGGATCGTGATTTACGTACTAGTTGTGGTCTTGCGGGTGCAAGGCTGTCATGATAATAGTCATTTGCTGTGACAGTGTTTATAGGGCTGGGAATGGCTGCTGCTGAGTAAGTCATGATCCAAATCGCTTTGTATTCCAGAACAATGAAAATTTACTATTTGGATCAGGATTTATTTTTTTTTTTAAAACAACAAAAAATAATAGATGAATAAATAAAAGTAAAATCTTTGAAAATATAATAATATAATTGAAAAAAAAAAAAATGAATAATTTGATAAAGTTGACGACAGCCAAAAGGGTTTAAAATTTTTTAAAAAAAAAAAATCAAAAAAAAAACTGGGATTTAAGACCGTTTTATAACAAACAAGCGCAGATCTTTGATTCCCACTTAGATATGGCTCTAAACAGAAGCCAAAGCTACTTTCAGCTGGCCCAATTAATTAGCACAAAGATGAGGGGGCCATGTATGCCAAATGGCCAAACAAAAGGAAAAAGTGGGTACTTTCTCAATGCATGGAAATCAGAACCTTTTTTTTTTTTTATTTAATTTTTATAAATATATATTACGATTTGTCGAACTTATAAACTTCTATACATGTCTGTATTATAATATCAAATCCTCAATATGAAACTGTTGATTCTACTTCTTATTCAGTTTGTTTCTTTATTATTTTATAATATCTGATGTTTTGTTTTGAAAATAGGTAACTATGGGGTTTAAATGTACTTGTAAAAGAAATATACTAGTTATTCCGTAGATTATTATTTACTAACCCTTAGATATTATTATATCATCATAATATTATTATTATTTTAACCTCCAGTAATTGGTAGGGTCGTTTAGAAAAAAAATATTATCACCTTTTTTTTTTATAATTTACTCAATTGGTTTTCTGGTAACATTTGTTTCCTCGTTTAATGATAATATAAAAGCTTATTTTACCCTGTGAATTGAATTTCAAAACATGTAGTGAGATAATAATAATACTGGGAAAAAAAAATATAATTATTAATCCAAGCGATCCAACTGATTTTCAACATTACAAAATAATTTGATTTTAAATGGAGGTTTTGATGTTTCAATTTTGAGATTAATCATAAACTGTCTAGACACTATATTTTGTTGCCGATTCATCCTTTTTAATTCTGATATTGGAATCCTTTCATCCTTTCGTCATTCCACCGATATTTAGTTACCGTTATTCTACTGTTAACATGAACACAAGGCCAATTTTGAATAGAACCTTCGATGTGGGTCTTGATATTTGGGGTTATAGATGCTTGTGGACCTCTTTTTTTTTTTTTTTTTTGTTCTAGTCATGAAGTCAAATAATAAGTACCTTCCCCCTATAGCCGTATATAAACTTGGAAGAGAATACTCAGTTTCTTCTACTTCTTATTGTTATTACCAAGTCTAATGCTTTTTTCCAAAAAGTTCTATTAAATATCATAAAAATTAATTGATCAAATTATTGAACTTTGTTTTTTTATTTTACTTTGATTGAAGGTTGTTTAAATATTCTGTTAATTATGTCTTTTTCCCCTATTAAATTCATGTTGACATTGTTCCCCATAGATATATGCAGTCGTTCCCAGTACCATAATAAAAAACTAACTATAGTTGGGAATCTTTTTTGACATCTGCAATATGACAATGCCCTACTTTCTTTTTCTTTATAGGGGGTTTTTACCAAAAGATTGAAAGTTCAAGCAAGTTAAATTTGATTTCGGTCAACTTTTAAAAGATTATTCATCCATTATTACATTTCATAAGCTGAGTTTTTTTTTTTTTTTTTTTATGTATTATTTACTTTCCCAACTTCTAGGAACCACACATATAGATCTAGAGAAACTAAACCTAAAAGGTTTGGAAGGAAAATAGCTATTTTGGAATAAGTCTGTCTTTTTTAGATCTTTAATTTGAGTGTCTATATTTAGATATTATCATGAGAAAAAAATATCAACTTGGTGAAAAGTATCAACCTCCAAATCATCTAGGCCTTCCCTCCTTCCAGGTTGACCATAAATTCCTACAAAATGATAGCTGAGTGTCTTCTCTAATTATACTACTATTGACTACTATCTATGATCACAATCATTTAATCTTTCGTAATAAATATATATAGGAAAGCTGCCTTTTTTCTATCATTGGTATTTCTTGATAAAACAAAGAATTTAATTAAGATTGTCCTTCCCGTTATAAACTACCAAATATTATACTAGTTCTGGAAAATAGAAAAAAAAATCAATTTATTAAATCAATAATTCTTGTTTATAGTTATGATAGAGAGAGTAATAGATGCATAGAGAAAAATAGTGTGCTAAAGTTTTGATTAGAAATTTCCCAATACTGGATCATCTTTAAAGATGCAAAAGAAACCCATCATGAAGGTATCTGGATAAAGTAGTTTGTTTTTATATGAAATATACAAGAATGAATATTCGAAATTAAAGTTGATAATCCCACAATGATGACAGATCTTATCAAGGGTAAAACTTTATAAAAATAAAAAAAGAAATAAAAAAAAGGGTCGATTGGTTTTTTCCCATCAAATGAATGTTGAATGATAGAAGAATGCGCAATATTTATAAAGAAAAATGGATCTTTACTTTTTTTTTAAGATCTTAAAAGCTATTTTTTGCTATTTTGATAAAGTTCAAACATTACTGAAAATACATTTTTAAATCGTTTTTTTTTTTTTTTTTTCATATTAATAAACAAAAATTAACAATTGAATTTTTGTATAATTTCACTTTTCTTTCTTTATCTTTTTTTTATTAATTCATGTCGTTAAAGCACAATCAGTTTTAGATATATAAACAATGCAATAATGAATGTTTTAACAACGTTGTAATTAGAATTTGTTTGAATGATATCATTTTTTTAAAACAAAAAGCCCATAACTTTGGTTCAATTCAAAGTTCAATGATCGTCACCATTACTAGTAGATTATATTAATGTCTAGAAAAAGGAAATCAAATTTGTTCTTTCACATAATATTGAGTAGACTAATCTGATTTGCCCACATTATTTCAATGGCAAATCCGGAAATAATATTGTCTATATATATATTATATACAAATAAATTTCATTTTTGAAATAGCTGGTTATGATGCTTTCAAAGAGATAATGTCAAGTTGCAAAGAATTTGAAAACACTACAAATTCTATACCACCTGATGAACCAGGCTGTCACAATAAAACTGCATATAAATAACTAAATTCATCACATAAAAGAATAATAAAAAGTTGGTAAAAACTTTATGAATTTGTACACCCAAACTATATATATAAAACACTAGCATATGGCACTGGTAACTCAAGTCTATAGATCAGAAAATCGCTCGATCCATGTCCAGCATCTTGTTTAGCGCTTTTGGTAGATCCACCAAAGTTTTGACCATCATATTTCTTTCGCTGTCGAGTGCCTTCAACATCCACCTCATATGTGTTGACACTTCTACATAGCTTCGGCAAGTAACCACAATGAAAATGCCGTTTCCTGATGGTAGTCACATAATTTTATCAATAAACCCTTTTTATTTTTGTTCTATACAACTAAACTTGGCCACTTAATGAGAAACACTGATACTGTATATTAGCGTCTATACAGCCAAGCTTGACAGTGAAAAAGATGTAGCTAAAATATGTTAATTAGTAGTTTTATTAGACACAGCCTTATCATCTTAAGGCTTCTATAAATCTAAAAGTTCTGCTTTCCTATTTGGGGATTTCACGATAATAACGTATGAAAATTTTTACCAATGGAATAAAAATGAATAAAAATGGCACTTATATTAATATGGATTTAATATTATTTATAAAGTAATATATAACTATGATACTTATATTGTAATGTGCTAGATATGCTGGTAGCTTTTTTGTTTTTGTTTATTGTAAAGGACATGTTTAAGGAATTGGGTGTATATTGTAGTTCGCTATCACATTTGCTCGAGGTGCAATATATAAGGTACTCATAACCTATATTGATAGATCTGCAAATCGCTAAATCCAAGTCCAGCATCTCTTTCAGGGCTTCTTCTAAATTCAGGATACTTATTTCGAATACCCTCAACACCCACCTCATATGTGCTGACACTTCTATATAGCTCCGACACAGGATCATTATGAATGAACTGTCGCCTGTCAATTCTCTTCAAATGCTTAGCATACCAGAGTTCATCGACCGTTTCCGGTGCCCGTGCCACATCTTCTGTCACCACAATTGTTTCCAGTGTTGGATGCTTCAGCAACTCTTGAAATCGTGGAGCCTCCAACGCAATTTGATATCCGGTTATTTGCACATATCGGATTTGGGGGAGTTTGAAGATCTCCTCACAAAATGCTTCGCAAAGAGCCTGATAAAATATAATGTGGAAACTATCTTTCTTATCACGACAAGTGAAACTTTTTTTAACCCTTTCAAACACCCATTTCATATCGTTGTAAGTTCTTTCAAGCATTTCTTTTGGAAACAGTAATACACCAAAGATATTTTTCAGTTCCTCCTCAGATAATGAATTTTGCTCGGCTTTTTGAGAATTAGACACATAATCCCATAAATCAAAACAATTGGAGTTCATTGCATCTACCTTGTCTAATGAAATACCTCCCCTATTTACTATTTTCATGAACTGCTGAAGACTGCGAAACACTGGATCCCTTAGACGTATTTTTGATATCATTGGGAGTCGGCCATGTTCTATATTCGAAAAGTCCTTTAGTGACAGATATTTTAAAGTGGGAAGTTTGTGTATGATCTTTATAAATGAAAAAAAGCCCTCAGTGCTCTCTGCTACAATAGTAAAGCTGACCAAGTTTGAACCACGTGGAATATTGAACCTTGAAAACTTGGGGTGAATTTTTATTCCAGACAATAGCAGTTTTTCCCAAAGATGGGAGATTTGGTAGTAAATTTAATACTTCATTAAAGTCTTGATGGCTACTGGAATCAAAAATACTAAACATATTGTCAATTGAACGGGTTCGAATAAACAAAGCTGAAGTCACTTGAGAAATGGGACCTGTCAGAAGGTTGATCCTTTGTATAGCTATGGAAACTGAATCCTTCATGTAAACCTTTACTTCATAGCTCTTAAGGTGTCGAGGAGCATATTTACAAGGCGAATAAGTCTCGTTTCTATAACCAATGAAGTGTAAAGTCTTGAGATCTTCAAGGCGTGGCAGCTTATCCAGCACTTTCATAAAAGCTTTGTAATCCTGAAATGATATCTTGGAAGACGGATAGAACGTCAATCTTTTCAAATTGACGAGTGAGTCAATGTTACTGATAAACTCTGACAGTTTTGGTGTATTGTCAATATCATGAGCCACTAAACTCACCAAAGTCGCGTAATCATTCAGTAAAAAGTAGTTGTTTCTTGTTATAGTTGTCTCATAGGTTTCAGAAGAAACTTGGTTGTTTGAATAAGTCAAAACGTGATTGTTGCGTGCAATATCATAACACACTGTTACTTCTAAACCTCCCGTCATTATCCCATCTAAATGACGCTTGAACAAGTTAGAATGAATGGGTACCATTTCTTTATAATCCTCCCAGTCTTTAATTATAGCAGATACTTTGTGTATGGATATACTCCGAAGATTGCAGAAGGGCTTTATTTCGTCCGTCGAGAGATGCTCCATGCCGAAATCTGAACATTTATAAAAGTCAATGGTCGAAATAGCCTCACATTTGATCCATCGGTATTTGTGCACATTCTTGAGACAATGTAGGGGAACATATCTTGCTGAGTCTATTCTTGACTTCATACTTCTAGTTACGGTTATTATAGTCTTTTCATCAGACGTTAGAATGGACCTCCAAGTCTCTCCGATAAACTGTCCACGAAGCCTTGAATTCAGATTTACCAGTTCCAGGAGCTCGAAGTGTGTTAGGTACTGGCTCACTTCAAGGAATAGCTCAGATATACACATTACTGACAGAAAATTAATAACCGAGTTCTGCTCTGTAAGAGAAGCAAGTGTTGAAGTAGGTTTTGTTGTCATTTTACCTAGTTGTTGTATGATAGTGCTGTTTACTGTCAAATAATACTGTCAAATAGCACTGTGAATGAAACTCTTATATATTGTTCTTGTGTTTATACCTGTATTTCCCTCTGATTATATAGTTTTTCGATGATTCATCTGAGAGATTGGAAAAGATAATGAGCCCATCAATGCCTCATTGAAGCGGCAAAAATAATAATCAATTATAACATATCTGGCATCAATTGAAGAGCTTTTAAATTGCATCAATCAAACCATTGCATAAGGCATTTCACATTTTAGCACTTTGGCTTGTGATATGGCAAGGCATGTAGTTGAGAGGCCAAATGAGCTGTTTGAAAAAGTAAGCTGAAGAGTTCAAAGGCGATTGCAACAATATCAAAAAGTGCGATTTCTTATTACTAGTCACATGATTCCGTCAATAAGCTCTCTTTTTTTTCTCCCCCTAATCCCCTAATGTCCAAGTCCAACCATTATTTTCTCTCCATCTTTAATTAAACACCTAAAATTCAACCATTCTATATAAACTTTGTCTTCTTCAGATAGACCCAAGTAAAACACATTATTATTGAACTGTTGTATGAAAAAAAATTTTGATAACTTTAATCAAGCTTGAAAAAAAAGTAGATTATAATATAAAAATTCATGTTGAAATAAATAAAAAAAAAACAAACTATACACAAAAGGTTTAAACATAAAGGGGAAATCTATAAGACATAAAGAAGTTTCATTAAAAAAGAGGTTTTTTAGTAATATAAAATTAAAGACCGTTGAGGTTCATAGATTTTATTTTATTTTTTTTTGTTCTTTTTTATTTACAGAGGAAAAAAAAAGACTGATAAAAAAAAAGCACATCAAGTATTAAAAAAAGAAAAAATGTTTTTTATTCAACATTTGAAAATCTTCTCTTTTTATCATTACCCGCTTCTAGTTAAACTGGAAGAGGGAATTCCTTGACCCATTCGGAAATTTCAGCCTTCAATTGATCTAATTCAGGGCTTCCCTTAGCAATGGCGGCCTTAAAGTCCTTAAGCTTGTTGGCCTCCTTTGGAAGGTTCTTTTGGGTTTCAATGGCAAACTTGATGGATCTGTCAATGTATTCAACAACTCTGGCAAAGTCGGCTTCACCGAGACCACGGGTGGTCATGGCTGGGGCACCAATTCTGACACCACCTGGAACCAAAGCAGACTTGTCACCTGGAATGGAGTTCTTGTTGAGAGCAATGTTCATAGCTTCGCAGACGGTTTCAACACGAGCACCGTCAATGCCCTTGTCTCTAAGGGAGACCAAGACCATGTGGGAGTCGGTACCGTTGGAAACCAAGTTGTATCCCAATTCCTTGAACTTGTTTTCAAGGGCCTTGGCGTTCTTGAGAACTTGCTTTTGGTATTCAACAAATTCTGGGGTTTGGGCTTGCTTAAGGGCAACAGCCAAAGCAGTGATGGTGTGGTTGTGTGGACCACCTTGGTGACCTGGAAAGACGGAAAAGTTGATTGGGTTTTCCAAGTCGTACAAGACTTCGGCACCGGTCTTTGGGTTGACGGATCTGACACCCTTTCTGAAGAAAATCATAGCACCACGTGGACCTCTGAGAGACTTGTGTGTGGTTGTAGTGACAATGTCAGCGTATTCGAATGGAGTTGGGATGACTTGAGCAGCAATGAGACCAGAGATGTGGGCCATATCGACAACGAGGTAAGCACCAACCTTGTCGGCGATTTCACGCATGCGCTTGTAGTCAATGAGACGGCAGTAGGCGGAGGTACCGGCAACGAGGACCTTTGGTCTGTAAAGAACAGCAGTCTTTTCGAGCATGTCGTAGTCGATGATGCCAGTTTCCAAGTCGACACGGTATGGCATGGTTTCAAAGTAAGTAGAGACAGCAGAGATCTTTCTGGTGTCGGTTTGGTAACCGTGGGAAAGGTGACCTCCGTGTGGGAGATCGAGACCCATAAGACGGTCGTGGGGCTTCATGATAGCTTGATAGACTTGAAGATTGGCTGGGGAACCAGACAAGGTTTGGACATTGACACCCCATTTATCAGAGTCAAGGTGGAAGGCATCAAGAGCACGTTGTTGGCACAATCTTTCGATACGGTCAATGTGTTGGTTACCACCATAGTATCTGGCACCTGGGTAACCTTCAGAGTACTTGTTGCACATTGGGGATCCAAGAGCATCGAAAACGGCCTTTGAGGTGAAGTTTTCAGAGGCAATCAAAACAATGGATTCTCTTTGACGTTGGATTTCGTCGGCCATGATGGAAGCAACTTCGGGATCGAAGGATTCCAAACGGTCTTGGAGAAGCTAATTAAGACAATGACTCATTAGTCATAAGAAACATAATTAATAAAATTTGAAAGAAGTGAAATACATACAGCCTTGTGGGTTTCAGAAAGTGCATAAGAAGCCATTTTTAATGGTTTTAGTTATTGTTTTAAATAGATGAAGTTCAAAAAGTTAATTGGAGGTAATTAGATCCTACCGTATAAAAAGAGAAAGAAAGAATTTATAAAAAGAGAAAGCAGCAACGAGATTTTTAATGGTTTGAAAAAAAAAAAAAAAATCAAAAAGCAAAATTTTTTCAATTACAGAAATGTCTTGTAATTGCAGTTACAATATATAAAACATGTGTTTGTCATATATTAGTCAGTTGTTAGTCATTAAGATCGAAATTGTATTAATATCCACTAGTGATGGACAACCAATATTAAATTAGTTAGGAAATGTAAAGATCTCTGGAAAACAAGAGCCATTTTTTATTTTTGGTAAGAAAAAAGAAGCGCCTACTATTGCGGGACCCAATTGAGTCATTCTGCTTAGTCAGAAACCCCTCACAGCTTAGACAATCGGCAAAGAGATGAAAGTTTTACTGAGGCTCTCCTGAGAAACTCTGGTGGGCAATGGCAGAGACTATACTTGAAAAAAAAAAAAAAAAAAAAGCAAGAGAGGAAAGTATGAGTACTAGCAGTAATAAAAAAAAAAAACAATAAAAAGCCAGCAAATTCCCTTTGAAAAATTTTTTTCTATTCTTTTTTTTCTTCTTCTTCAAAACATTCAAAGTCCATTTTTCAATTTTGAAAACTTCTAGATATTCAAAAAATACCCCAGTGGGAAAGCCATTTCCATATTTCTATCATTCTATAGACAGTTAACTCGGTTCTAACAGCTGCAAGGACCCTTTTCTATTATAATTTCCACAGTTATTTTAATCAAAAAGTTTTACTCAGTTTTGTTGACTCGGTTTTTGGTGCAACTTTAATATTCTTCTTAAAAAAAAATAATTAAAACTTTTTTACTCGGTGAAAATGAATAAGCTATTACGTAATAGAGCTTCTGCTAGATTAACTCTTTTGGCCAACCAAGTTGTTGTTCCAACTACTCTTCCTTCTTCTTCTTCCACCACATACACTCCTCCTTCCTCACGGCAACACTACTCTTACGAAATCACTAACTCTTTTTCTACAACTTCAAGAAACAAAATGTCTCAAGCTAATCAACCTTCCCACCCATTGACCATGATCCCTGGTCCCATCGAATTCGATGATGAGGTCCTCGCTGCTATGAGTCATCCGGCAGTCCCTCACACTGCTCCTGCCTTTGTCAAAATTTTTCAAGAAGCTTTACAACTCCTCAGAGTCCTCTTCTTTTCCACTTCACCTGAAGCTCAACCATTTATCCTTGCTGGTTCTGGTACAATTGGTTGGGACGTTGTTGGGGCCAACCTCATTGAACCTAAGGACAATGCTCTTGTATTGAACACTGGTTACTTTTCCGACTCTTTTGCCGATGCTCTTGAAGTCTATGGTGCCAACGTCGATAACCTCAAGGCCCCAGTCGGCTCCAGACCTTCTCTTGCCCAAATTGAAGAAGCCCTCAAGTCCAAGACTTATAAAATCATTACAATTACTCACGTCGACACCTCCACTGGTGTTTTGTCTGACGTTGAGGCAATTTCGGCATTGGTCCAAAAGGTCTCTCCAGAAACCTTGGTTGTTGTTGATGGTGTCTGCTCTGTTGCTGTTGAGCCCATCAAGTTTGATGACTGGAAGGTCGACTTTGTCCTTACTGGTTCCCAAAAGGGTCTTGCTACCCCATCTGGTCTCTCTGTTTTGTTTGCTTCTAAAAAGGCTTTGGACGTTGTCAAGAACAGAAAGTCTCCAGTCGGCTCATACTTTGCGTCCATCCCAAGATGGCTTCCAATCATGCAAGCTTATGAATCTGGCAAGGGTGCATATTTCGCTACTCCAGCAGTCCAAAACGTTTTTGCTCTTTTGGCCTCATTAAGACAATTTTCCACATCTGCTGAAAAGCTTGAAGAACGATTTTCCAAGCACAAGGAGGTCTCTGACTATGTCAAGAGCTCTTTCTCCAAGGCTGGTCTCAAGACTGTTTCCAATGAATTGGAATCTTCTGCTCATGGTATGACTGCTGTCTATCTTCCAGAAGGTGTTTCCAATGCTGATCTTTTGCCACTTGTTATGAAGAAGGGTGTCGCAATTGCTGGTGGTATTCACAAGGAAATTGCTCCAAAGTACTTTAGAGTTGGTCATATGGGTATTTCTGCCACTGTTTCTGAATTGGGACATGTTGACAAGGCTTTGAATGCTATTTTAGAATCTCTTAAGGAACTTGGTTATAACAAGGCTTAAAGAAAAAAAAATTTAATATTTATATGATTCTTTTGTTTTCTTCTGTATATTTGCATTATGGTTTTGTTTATGATTTTATTATAATAATGAAAATATAAAAAAAAAAAAAAAAAATAGAAATTTATTATTATTTATTTTATAATAAACTATTTACTTTCTTGAAGATTTTTTAGATATTTTGTTAGATTTATTTGCTTTCAATTGATTTTGAATTCTTTGGAATTCTTCTTCAGAAGGTTCATTAAAGTTATTTTTAGTAGTAGATTTTTTCTTGTTTCGTTTTGATGATGATGATGATGATGAAGAATGTCGTTTTTCAATTTGTTCTGCCAAACTTGTAAATGGATCTTTATTAGAATGACGTTTAGCAATCATTTGTTTTAAAGAATCTAAACCTTTTCCTAATTTCAATTTTTTTGCAAGTTGAGCAGCTTCTTCAGCTTCTTTTTCTTTACTTCTTTTAACTTTTTTAGATTTTGATTTTTCTTGTTCTTCATCATCATCTTCTTCTTCTTCTTCTTCACTATCCAATTCTTCAACTTCTTCATCTTGAAATACTCGATCTCTTGCTTCTTCCAATTTCTTTTTACTTTTAAAATCTGGATATTCTTTAACTTTTCCCGTTTTAATTGCTTCTTTAACTAACCCAACAAGTCTCCAAAAATCGTCTTCTGTATCATCTCTAGTATACAAAATTTCTGAATAAACCAAATCGAATTTGCCCTTGTGCTGTTTATAAGCCTCCAACAAGTCATTATACTCTTCCCTTTCTTTATATAGTTTGCGATCTTCCTTTAGTGATTCTTCTGTGACACGTGTTTGTGGAGTCAAAAGTTCTTTTAAAAGTTGAGCAAAATCGATATCGTCATCATCGTCAAGACCACTTAGACTTGAGACGCGTCCAGTACGGTCGTAGAGCGTACGTTTGGAAGGGTCACTGAGAACATTGTATGCAAAAACTACTTGTTGGAATCGTTGTTCATAAGTTCGTTTGTCTGCTTCTAAAGGAGCCTTGTCTGGATGTGTTTGAAGAGCTAGTTTGCGATATGCCTTTTTGATTTGCGCGTCAGTGATTTTTGAATTTGGTGTAACGAGATCTTTTAAACCTAAAACTTGATAAAGATTAAGAGATTCAAAAGAAGAAACATCAATATTATCTTCAGTCATTCTAGGTGTTTTTTTTTCTGGGGAATATATTAAAAAAATAATTATTATTGATATAAATTTATTTATAAGAGAGATATTGATTGATATAGATTAAAAGAAAGTGATATAAAAATAGAGATATTATGATGATTTTTTGTTGTTTATTTTTTTCAACAAGGTTCTATCTAATCGGGTATTGATTGTCGTTATGATCATATCTACGCGTTTTGTATTTTAGAGTATAACATTATATGTAATTCAATTGTTAAGTTGTAACAAAAATAGTAAATGATAACAAAAGGATATCAGTAGTTCTAGGAGGCGTTATGATATGAAAAAAAAGTCACCGAGTTTTCAAAGTGAAGTTAGTTTCATTTTATCAAATCCATCCCATTGCGCCTTTGATATGAGTCGATATAAGGAATATATAGAGTTGAAGAACCAAAAGGTAAGTAGAATAGAATTACATTGGATTGAGTAGACTCCAATAACCATCGAGGTTAGTTTCAAAAAGGGTAGAAAATTTTGAACATTTTAGCGAGTTTATAACTGCTATTTCGACATGATATATCACAACAACAAATACATTCCCATATCATTAACTAGCGTCATGGACATTCCTCAATTTCAATCAAAAGTACTTTTCACATTAATTATTTAGCTCATATAATGAAAAAAACAACAGCAAATAACTTTGAAATCAAAATCAATTGCTTAAATATTGTGTTATCGACTCAGATAAAAGTAAAACATGGAATGTCAGAGTAACTTTACAATATATGGAGTTTTTTTTTCTTTTTTTTTTTTTTTTTTTTTTATTTTTATTCATCTTTTTAACTTTGATAAACAATAATAATAGATTCTATACAACATCATTTAATTTTCTATCAAAAATGAAGGAATCATAAATATAGGCATTTGTTTAAGTAGCCATAGAGATGAGTTTTTTAAATCTTTGAATGGAAGTAAAATAAGCAGAAATTAATCAACGGCTTCTTTAGGTGTATTAAAAAGTTCCATACTGACTTTTATATAGGAGTTGGTCAGATTAGGCATCAGTGATTAAAAAAAAAAAAAAAAAAAAAAGTTTGTGATCTAGGATTTATCAGACTGGTCAGTCAATTATATCTCGTATTAAGATTGAGAGGAGGTAAAAAAAAAAAAAAAAATACAATAAAAAAAGAAAAAACAAAAAAAAAGGAAGTGCTGTGTCATGATTAAAAAGAGCCTTTTTTTTTCAGTTATTTCATGCTATTTCTGAAAATACTCATGAATGTTTTTTTTATTTTTTTTATTAATGCCAATAAAATTATAAAAAGAACAATAAATAGATTTTCAAGTTATACAACTTTAAACCTCTCTCTCTCTCTTTTTTTTTTTTTTTTTTTTCTTTACTACTACACTTCCTACTTTCAATACATACCTTTTTATTACCATCACACACCTATACACAATCATTCAATAACAAAAAAGCAAAAAATTTTCAATTTCTAATTATTTTAAAATGGCCCCAAAAACCAGATCACAGGGCAAAGCCAAATCAACACCAACAAATGGAGCCGAAGAAACCCAGGGAACGAGTGGAACCAAGAGAACCAAGGGAACTAAGGGAACAAGTGGAACTGGGGGAAGAAAACCTAAGGACGCTCAGCCTGCAAGTAAACAAGAAGAAATAGTAAGCATGCTAAGAGAAATCATCGACCTGGAAAAAACTATTGGCGGCCTGGAAAAAACTATTGGCAACCTGGAAAAAACTATTGGCAACCAGAAAGAAACTATCGCCAAAAAAGATAGAGTCATAGCCGACAAAGATAGAGTCATAGACGACAAAGATAGAGTCATAGACGACAAAGATAGAGTCATAGCTGACAAAGATAGAACTATATCGGAACTAGAAAGAAAACTTGAACCTCATCAAGATTCTACCTTTGACAAGTTCAAGGCTTATTGTTCCGATATAGGAAACTATATAGGATCAATTTTTTCAGAACAGCCTACTTATACGTCCGAGTTAATCTCGCACAACATGACTGCCGTTACCAAAATTGAATCTATCAAAGTCTCTCAATTATATTTTGACGACCTTGTAAAAAGAATGTATAAACATTGTGACTACATTTTCAAAAAGGAAAAGTTTCTTTCTAAAACTTTGGCACAGTTTTCTACCAACAAATGTCGCGATATTACTCCAAAAGACAAGACCGAGCTAACTTTTTTGGCAAATTCGGCCGTAGAAGGTCCAGCCATCATAGCGGCAAATGTCATTTATGAAGAAGTACTTGGAATAAAAAACGCAATTTCACTGCGCAGAGATAAGCTTGATAGCATTGAAACGGAAATATGCAATGCATATAAGAAGGAAGCTGGAGGAAAATATAACAATGTGATTGAAGGTATTGAAAACCTGAAACCTGACGGCTTTATTTATGTCGCAAATAGATCTAATCCTATCATTGTTTCTGAGTACAAAGCGCCTTATAAGATAACTGAAGAAAATTATAAAAACTTTGTTTGTGAAAGCCTCGAAGATTCAAACATATCTGAATCTAAGGGTAATACTAAAAAATATTATAAACTTTTTCAGCAAATCGGCACTTATATGATCAAGTATGGCCCTGAGCATGGATATGTTAGTTCTGGATATTGCTGGATTTTTTATCTTGTTGACCCAAAAAATCCTGGGGATTTGAAGCATTATGCTATTTTTGTTAAAAATCAGAAGACTTGGGAAGAAGCATTTGAAATATTGCTTGCTATGCTGCTAAAACCGTTATTAGATTATTTGGAAAAGGACGATCCGGAAAAGAAATGGAATGGTCAGGATAACTTAATTACCAATTTCAAAGAGAGGTTTGAATTATTTAAACAGGGTACTATAGAGAAGGATAAACAAGAGAAGAAAGAAGATGGCGATAATAGCGGTAATGGTAACAATGATGATAGAGATAATGAAGGTGATACCACAAAACACAATGATTCTTCTTCAAAAAGAACTTCAATGGATGCGGAATTGAAATCAGATAGAGAATCAAAAAGACAATGTATCTATACCAAACAACATCCAAGAAATGAAAAAAATCAAAATGAAAATGAAAATGAAGAGAAGACAGCAAAGGATGAGGATCTAAAATCATCGAATCAAAACACAATTGCATCATCCACTTCACCCGTTAAAACACCTGAAAAGCCCCCAGCTCCTTTGCCTGAATATTGCACTCAGAAATGTCTTTTGGGTCTCAAGAAAAACTTGCCAATGGATAAAAATTGTCCAAACTATAATATTCATAAGCAAAATAACCGTGACAAAAATAACAATCTACATCCAATCAGTTGCAATAAGCTTGTATCACTTTTCACCAAACAATTGGAAAACGACAAAGAGTCACTGGAATACTGCGACTCTAAAAAAGGAGCTGTTGGTAAAATGGCAAAAATCACAGTATACCCTTATGGATACACAATTGTTGGCAAAGTTAGGTTTTTTGCTTATGACTATAATGCCGGTCCTTTGAAGTACGAAGCTGCTATATACAAGCAGATTGAGGACTTGCAAGGCAAATGGGTCCCAGTATTTCTTGGATATGTGGAAACATATTATCAAAACTGTATCCTTTTGTCTTACGGAGGAGAAAATCCGGAAACAGAAAAAGATTATAATCATGACACGGTAGATAAGATTGATGATATTCTTCTGGAACATGGTGTAGATCATGATGATATCCGACCAGAAAACATTGTATTGAACAAAGAACTTGGGCATGAGATGTTGATTGATTTTCATGTGTCAAACTGTGATAAACTCTATAAAGGCGACTATTATACAATTGAAAATGGTAAAATTTTGTACTAACAAATTGAAAGTCTTAAGGTAATAAATAATCATATATATATATAGATAGATAGAAATAACAAATTTAAAAAAAACAATATATATAATAGTTTTTTCCTTTTCACTTTTAATTTATCATGCTCTCTTTGGTGAGGAGGAAAATCTTCAAAAAACTTTCCTCCAAAAAAAACAATCCGATATGTTGCAACAAAAATAACCGGGATTTACCAAAAATTGGTGTTGCAGACTTTTGCTATTCCAAAGAGTTTGCGTGCGTTGAAGCATCCGACGCGGAGTACTGTAAACCGGAGTATTGCTTACATAATCCACAAAAGATCAAATTTAAAAATCATCTATATAATAATAATAGTAATAATAATAGTAATAGTAATAATAGTAATAATAATAACAATTCTCTCTCTAAGCTAATAATGATACAGAAAAAAATATAATGCAAAAATATAATAGTAATAACAATAGTAATGATAATTACTTTAGTTTGTAAATGAATAGTTGTTGTAGTAATTTAACCTCCTTCACTTCCTTCTTCTTTGAGATAGATTCATTTGTATAATAGAGAGAGAGGTAGTGATTTTAATCCAACACAAAGTAATTGAAATTTTTGAAATCATCATCATCATTATCATAATCATCATATTCAAATAACAATTCAAGTTTAAAAACATCTTGATTTTTACAAATGAAATATCTTTCAGTAGTGTCGATGAAATAAATTGTTACTGTTGCTTTAATAATGTTATTATCAATAGATTTATTATTATTATAGTAGTAATCATTACCTTTAGTAGTACTATTGTTGTTGTTGGTTTGAGTAGATGGATATTTAAAACATCCAAGTTGTTGAGAATATGCAATAGAAGAAGATGAATCTTTTATATTAGAACAAAACTGAGCATTTGAAATGGATTGCATTGGTTCTAATAATCTTAAAGCTTCAATAAAACTTGAATTACTATTTGAAAGTATTGAATAGTTTGTTGGATCATCAGTATTAGCAATTGGGTATTGATCAAATGCTGTCATAGTAGGTGAAATGATTCCTACTAGTTGTTTTTGAGTTGATGTTGATGATGATGAAGATTCTTTTATAAGAACTGCCAAATTTTGAGTATTATTTAAAGTCATTTTTGAATGATTGAATGATTGAATAAGAGAATAAGAGAATGAGAAAGAAAGAGAAGGGAAATTTGATTTCTTTTATATATTCATTATTATTATTATTATTATTATTATTTTTGACCTGTATAGTAAAAATAATAATAATTATAACGATCTATTTGATTCCTTTTTTGATTAATTGATACAATATAAACCTACATACGGCTGAACATTTTTTTCATTGATTGATACAACAAATACAACACACACTAAAAAATCAACGCCCTCTCATGTGTCTAAGTAAGTAAGTAACCAATTTTAAACTCTAAAATTACCTCAAATTGCCAATAGAAGAAACAGACACTTTCAGTTTCCACGTGACATACATTTGGTATCAAATATTTTTAACCTGAGTATGAATGAAGCATTCCCTCAGTAAAAAGAAAAGGTTGTTTATCTCTATATTACCAAATTCAGACTTTTGCATATATGTACTATAATAATAATAATATTTTGTCCCTTTATGTATATAGAAAAAAATATATATAAAACCATCATATCAAATAACCAAAAGAACTATCATCATCATCATAAACACTGATAATACAATTATTGATAATAAATAAATCTATTTTTTTTAAAAACAAAGTTTGATAATGAAAAAGATTATATATCTATGTATGTATATATATATATATATAAACGATATTAAAAATATAAATTATAAAAAAATAAATAAAAAAAATCTATCAAAAAAATAAAAAAAAAAAAAATAAAAAGCTCTGGGTGTCATTAATGTATTAAAAATATTATTTTTTTGTAGAAAAAAAAGGTCATAGTAGTAGTAGTAGTCATCACAATTTTGTATCGTTTTCTCAATAATTACATCATTTTCATAGGAGTCATATTCTGTTGCTGATTTGGATAAACACCAAGATCTGCTGCTTCTGGACCTATTATTGCTTGATGTGAATTAATCCCATGAGGACCTCCTCCTGGAACATGCTTCATTTCTTCTAAAAGTTCACCTGGAGGTACAGTCTCAGCCATATCCATCTCAGATACTCGACTATTAGCTGGTACATAACCTTCCTTTCTTCTTCGGAAATATGCAATTAATAAACCAATTGCCATTATTAAAAAGGTTAAACCAACAGCAATAGCTAATGAAATTAAAATAACATATCCTCGCTTCATATATCGTTCAGGTGTAGGATTTCCAAATAATGTAGTTTGTTGAGAAAAAAAGGAATTGATTGTTCCTGTAGATCCATCCTTGTTTGTTGTCAAAAGAATTGGCTGAAGTTTATGTCCATCATACATTGCAGAAGAAGCTCTTCCAAACCCTTCAATTTGAAGCTTACCAGAAATAAAAATCACTTCATTGTCTTTTAGTATTGGAGACGACTCATGAGTACTTTCAAGTTGCAAAAGTGACAAATCAGTAACTAAACTTCCTGGACCAAGCTCAGAAGCTATAACTTCCCATTTGCCATTTTCATCACTCCAGTATGCAACATATGAAGTATCCTGAGATGCTCCAGATGCACGATCCAAACCAGCAACAAACATAGAACTCATGCCACGATCATTCAAAACTAAACTAGTGATAGGACCTGATAGACCAGATGACAAATCATTGTATGGAGTGTATACACGGGCTTTGAAATCATATGTGGCCAAGTAAACAGAAGTGTTGTTTAATTGTAAATCTCCAGTAAGAAGAACAACATCATTACCTAAAAACCTCATTGATGTAACTTCACCACCAAGACCTGGAGTAGGATTCAACCAACGAGACTCTTCTAAATCATAAATGCACATTGAAACACATGTCAAACTTCCTGCATACTGGAAATCTCCTGCAACAATAAGCATCTCTGAGTTGGGTCTCTTGGCAATGGAATTGACAACATTCTTACCACCACTAATCCCAGGAGGTTGAACAGCAGAATATTTTTGAGCATCCAAGTCGTAAAATACTAGTCCAGAGATTGTTGAATCTTGAATAGTACCAGAAATTGAACCACCTGCATAAAGTGTATTGTCTGAAACGTGTAATGTGTAAAAAGTACTAGAGTCGTCAATAGTATTATTAGGGAAACCACTAACTTGGTCTCCATTGTTCATAATCAAGTTTTTGTAAATAAGACCGTCCTGGTCTTGGGCTTGGAAATGACCTCCAAGAATTGAAAATGAAGAGTTGACAAATGCACCAGCATAGATAGAATTTCCATCTCCAGAACTGACTAAAGATCTCTTCTTCAACGTGCTTTCACTTTCGCTTGTGCTATTGGAGTTGGTTTCATTGTTGTTGGCGACAAAGCTAAATGGCATAGGAGAAAGATTAAACTTGGAATCGATATAAGAAGCACCAGAAGTCAATGAAGTAAAAACATTTAAAAAGCCAGTATAGAAATATGTTCCATTAAATTGAGTAGATGAAGTGACTCTTCCTTGAACAAAGGAAGAGTTAAAAGAGGATTCAGGTAGCCAGGCATTTTCATTTCTAATCCAAACAGGAAGAGTATCATCAGCAAGAGAATAGTTCTTTCTATCAGATCTAACCTCTGTAAATGCACCATTGAATGTAAACGCTTCAGTCCCATTTAGGTTAAACGGAATTGCATTTCTAACAGGACCATTAGCTCCCTTTCCTAAAGGAGACAATGTGCCATCGTTGTAATCGGCAAATGCAATATAGTTTAAGTTTGTTTCTTCTGACGATCCACTATCATACAATCCAGTAAAGTTACCTGTAAGTAAGGTTGTATCATCATCAACAGGAATAAAAGAAGTAACAAAATTGTTCAAGCCAGAGCCCAACAACTTGATTGCTCCTCCATCAGAATCCTGAGATTTGCTAATTTTAAACAAATTGTAGCCTAATACATCGCTAGTAATGTTTCCGCCTACAAAAAATGACTTTGTTTCTTTCTGAACTGGAGAAAAGGCCATGATTTCTGATTGCTTGTCGACTAGAGAACCAATTCTATTAATAGTAGTGTTACCAATACGATCTAACCCCTCGTTGTTGGTGAAATTAGCTGGCGAATATTCGAAAATGGTGTTGACAGAAAGTCCCTTTTGAATAGAAACTAAAATTGTTTGAAGTTTATCTGCAACAAAAGTATATGGAACAGGTTGGTTGAGCATAGGTCGAACAGTGATTCGGGGTTTAAATGAGTCTGATATACGTTCGAGTGTGCCGTTGTAAACCATATCATATTTGTCATAATTGTTTGTTTCGTAAATAATTGTCGATTCTCTAAGGCCAAAGCTTGTTGCTTCAATTACTACTTCTACACCACCACGAGAAGGGCAAGTACCATCTTGAAGGCAGCCTGGAGTGTATAGCAAAATAGTGTAGTTTCCTGAAAGAGTAATATTAGGTTCAAAAACAACAGAGTATTCACCAAGTTGGGAGGCATCAGTGATACCAGCTGAAACATAAGTTGATGCACTGACAAATGACTGCTCAAATTGGCCCAATAATTCAGAAGAGGAAGAATAGGTTGAAGCTAGTTGTGGTTTGTCAGCACAATCGCTCTGTTCGTTATAAGAATTGTTGGCAAAAGTAAAGGCGTCATTTTGGAACAGTTCAACACCAGAAAGACCACCACGATTACCATATGAATCTAAAACTTCAATTTGTAATCCGTTTGTTCCAATAACATTGACAAAACTAAAGTCAACATGCTTTTGCTCAGAAGATAATGGGAGTGGGCACCAAGCATCGCAATATTTTCTTTCGTTTGTAGCTGGGTCAATATAAGTAAGATTCATGATACCAGTAGAAGGGAAAGATACTAATCGGAAAAGGCGAAGACCAGTGTCAGATCCTACTATATTGGATAATCGTATCACAGTTGGGTTGAAAAAAAATGGCCAATGTGCAGACCATGAGCCTACACGATTGTCTTGCATCTCCCAGTTGGAAGAATCAGTACCATCTGAGCAGATTACAGCGCGTGGGTCAGAATCATCTCGAGAGCCGTCAGCACGAACTGTTGCTGAATGAAAGCTGATTCTTTGAGCATTAAAGAGAGAAGAATTATCATAAGAAATATCAGATGTAAGAGAGTAGTTAGCAAGACCATTGAATCTTCCCCCAAAAACAATATTTGAGTTTTCATCGTCAGGGTCGATGGCTGTAATTGCATTAATTTTACTGCCCTCAGGGAAACCTCCAAATAATGGGAGTTCCCAAGATTGAGAGTTCAAATTGTAGATCACAACCCCTGTATTGTTTGAATAGGTGAAACTACCTCCAATATAAACTTTATTATTTACCGCGTCGCAATATAGGGTTGAAATAGAACCAGTATTGTCGCTACCAAATACTCTGCTAGAATCTTTTAAAAGCGAAAATGAAGTGGACGAAAGGTTATATTGAACTAAGCCTTCAGGAGTTGAAAAGTTTCCGCCTATCGAAGTAAAATTACCTGAAAGAAATAACAGGTCGTTTATTGAGCACGAAGAATAAACACTACCGTCAAAAGTTTGAAGTGATGTGTAAAATTGTTTGTCGACTTGTGCTATTACTCTGTCGTAGTATGCATTGTTTGATGATTGATCTTGTTGGCCAACATACTCGTATCGAGAAATGCCTTCATATCTCCCTACAACACCCATAGAACCAAAGGTATCGCTGATTGAGGGAACTTGTACCTCTTCTAGGTTAACTTGAGCACTACATGTTGATAATAGCAGCAGTAGTGATGAAAAAATATGTAAATGTGAATTGTGTAGTAGCATTATTATCGTCTAATAAAATTTTTATTTGCTTTTTTTTTGTTGTTAAAAAAAAACGAGTGTTGATAGAATGAATAGTGCTAAATGTGAAAAAAAGGTCAACAACACATATATAAACGAATATCTGCAAAAGAAAAAGAAAGAAAAAAAAATAAAAATTTAGACAGTATAAAAATATAACAAGTTTGAAAACAAAAGTTTGGTAAATTGAAGAGGGGACTGGCTAAGACCAAACAGGATGAATAAGAGGAAAAAACTTGAAGATATAAGGGGGGTTGGGAGGTTTGGAGAATTTCTACTGTGGTGGTTGCGGAATGGAAAAAATAAACAATAAAAAAAAAAAATAACCGTGTTTCACGATTCATCCAGCTGTAATGTCACATGTCACGTGTGTCCTATTTGAGAACAAAAATAAATAAACGCCGCCCCGTTTGCCCAATCAGGTATTTTGATGGATCGTCTTTATAACTATAGAAGCCTTCCAAACCAAAACCTTTTTGTCTTTATTATTTCCAAAGTGGGATTATAAAAAAAAACTGGCTGTATTACAAACTGGATTTTATTTGTTTACTTATTTTATAGTTGTCTTCTTAATTGTTCCAATCTTTGAAGTTTTTCTTCTTTTTTTCCTTTTACTCCTTTTTTCGTTGAGATTAAATTTTGGGCAACTCGTTGATACAAATTAAATAAATGGATCAAAAGTGGAACCTGTCCAGCATATCTAATACAAATTATGACGATTTTGAAATTAATTTAGATATATATATAAACATTAATATTACATCTTTAGCGTAGATACTCTTCGTTTCTTTTTAAAGTTTTTTTTTTTTTGTTTTTTTTTTTTTTTAGTTCTATTTTTTATTATTTATTTTTACCAAGTATTCCTCAACTAGGCTGGTTATGAGTTATACTTAAGGTAAAGCTTCTTGTGTTGTTCCATTTGCTTTACATACTTTTTCTTTTGACTCTTGGAAACAGCATTTCCATCTTTTAACACTGATGGAATGCCACTTTCGTCCCATTCAGCTACATCCTCAAGGTTCTTGAAAAGATCTTCTGGCTTGATTGAAGCAAGTTCTTTTTCCTTTTGTCTTTTTAACTCTTCAGCCTTTGCAAGTTCGGCCTTCTTTGCTTTTTTAGCAGCCTCTCTTGCTTCCTTTTCTTCTCTTTGCTTGATAATGGCTTGTTTTTCACCAGCATCTAAAAACTTTATCAAGGCTGGACCATCAGTACGATCATCTAAAGAAACTCCAAGATCAATCAAATCTTCGTTACGAATCTTATCTGTAGCCTGTAGGAATTCGCTGTATGGTGCCTTTTCAATGGCCTTGGTTCTTACTGTATCTCTGAATGTAGATAAAACCTTGAGGTATGGTAAAATAACATCTTCACTGGATGCGCTACTACCTTGTTCTTCTGAAGACCATCCAAGACCATCTGAGTTGACCTTGAAACCAAGAATTCTAAAGATAGAAGTGATCCAGGTAGTGGTGCTATATAGTACTTCTTCAAGGAAGTTGTTTTCGACTTCTCCGAGGTAAATATTGACCTTTTGAATCAATTTATCAATTGCTGAAAGAGCAACTGGAACAGACAAATTGTCAGCAAAAGCATTATGGACAGCAACCTTTGTATCAGTAAGATCTTGCCATAATTGTTTTTCTTTGTTAGTCAATTTCTTTGGTACGTTGACGCCATTCTTGATTGCGTCTTCGTTTTCACGCAGTAAAGCCTTGACTCTACCAAAATACTTGGATACAGTTGATTCAAAACTCTTAACTTCAGAAAGATTAATTTTCAAGTCCATTGGGGTATTCCATTGCTGCATAGCGAAAGCCAATCTGAGCTGACGAGGAGTAAACATCTGTAATGCCTCCTTGATGGTGATAAAGTTTTTCAAACTCTTACTCATCTTTTGGCCTTCAATATGTAAATGGCCGGTATGTAAAAAGTAATTGACCCATTGGTGATTGTCATGGCAAGCTTCTGATTGAGCAAGCTCATTGTCATGATGAGGAAAAGCCAAGTCAATTCCACCAGTATGAATGTCAATCTCAGGCCCCAAGATTTCAGAAGCCATAACAGAGCACTCAATGTGCCAGCCAGGACGGCCCTTACCCCAAGGACTGTCCCAAGAGGGTTCACCTGGCTTACTAGCCTTCCATAAAGCAAAGTCAGCATTTGATTTCTTTCCTCCAGTCTTGCTAGAAAGGGAGCCCTCACCTTCATCAATCAAGTCCTTATTTCCTCTATTCCAAGGTTGAAGCTTTGCGTAAACATGTCTTCCACTCTTCTCAAAAGCTGTGGTATCAAAATAAACAGATCCATCATCTGTCTTATATCCAAATCCATTTGAAACAATTTTCTCAATAAAAGCAATGTTTTCGGGAATGTATTCGGAGACTCTGGTAGTGACATTTGGAGGTAAAACATTCAGGCGTCTCATGTCTTCATCAAACTTGACTTCCCAATAGGCAGCCAAATCTCTAAAGATCTTTGGATCGGTGACAGATGATCCATCCTTAGCATCCAAGTATGGGGAAAGAATGGATTTAGAAGCATTTAATAATTCTTCAGTCTTTGATGACGAGTTTAAGGCATCTGCAGATTCAGATACTGCCTGTAAGTGCATGTTGAACTTTGGATCTTCTGTGGCATAAGTAGCAAACTTTTCTGTTGACTTTTGTTTCCAATCAGCGAAATCTTCCAAAATACTTGGAACATTAAACTTGGCCAAGTTTGAAGAGACGTACTTGGCCCAGGCAAGTTTTATATCTGCAACCAACTCATCAGATGGAGTATTTGGTGAGGATGCAAGCCATTTGTTTTTGTATTGATCGAAAAGATAAACTTGACGAGCTTTGATGATGATTTTATCATCAATATCTGTTACATTTTGAACAAAAAGAACGTCATAGCCGAAATAGTCCTGTATAATTCGACGATTGATATCGATTGAAACGTAATTTCTAGCATGTCCCAAATGACTTGAATCATAGACTGTAGGACCACAAGAGTACCAGGTAACCTTATCGTCGGAAATTGGATAGAAAGGTTCAGCCGATCTGGTTAAAGAGTTATAAAGTTTCAATGGCTTTCTCTTTGGGGAAGCTTTGATGGGCTCAGGGGCATACCATTTTGGTTGGGCAGTGGACATTGTGCACTTGATGATAGTTGGATTTAGTTTTGTAAATGGTCTTTTAAGATGATTGATTAAAAATGACATGAAAAGTTAAAGCCCCTTTAGATTGAAAGAAAGGGATAGGTGTGGTGTATGGTTTATGTGTTTTGATTGATGACTGAAAAATAAAAGAGGAAAAAAAAAAGTGTAATTTGTTCAATTCGACTGATTTTCATGGACTCTTTTGGAAACACTAAATGTAACATTGGAATGTAATTGTAACATAACATGTGATATTGAATAATGGTTTGAATAATTTTCATGTAATGTCACAACTCGACAATACCGATAGAAGTTTCAAGCCCTTGGCTTTTCAATTGGCAGCAGCAAAACAAAAGAAGTTGAAAAACTTTATTCACGTGCAGCTCACGAGATATTTTCAGATTATCCGGCTAGTGTTGCTATCAAGGGGTGTTGGTAAATAGCGCTTAACCCAGCAATGTTCCATAGTAAATTCTATATGCTCTAATATTAATATACAGCCTTGCAATAAATAATTCCTTTGCCTATGTCACATTCGCTTACTTAATCAGAAAATTTTATGTTTAAAAAATTTCCAAAGTCTTTTTTATTTTCCAAGATTCCAAAAAAAAAAACCATACGATCCACATCGCAACCAATCTTTTTCAAACCTCTTTTCAAAACAAACCTTTGAACGGTATCCAAGGCTTTAGAGGCTTTCAATGTTTCATATATCCACACTTTTTACGATGTATAATAATCTGATATTTACTCTACTATTCCAACACAAATACCTTATCTCTAAATCTTAAAATAATAATCAATTAATTAATCAATAATAAAAAAAAACAACTCACTATGAAATTCAATGCTCCTCTCGATGGGACTCAAGTCTCCGGAAAACACATAAAAAATTACCTAGCACTACGAACAACCTCGTCCGCCTCTTCAGACTACGACGAAGAGGAGGACGAAAACGAAACCTCTGAAAAATCACAACCAAACTACTATGTTGCTTCTGCTGTATTTACAGACTCTGATTCTGAAAATACTCCAGAAGATGACGACGAACAAGATGATGATAAAATCGATAATAATAGCAATGTTGAAGATGACAATGACGACGAGGAAGATGATAATGACGAAGAAGATGAAGAAGAACTTCACGAAATTGATACAAACGATACACGATTCGACTACACAAAAACTTCAGAATCTGAAGAAGACGCTTCAGACGACTCTGATTCTGACTCTGACACCGATTCAGATTCAGGCTCAGACTCTGAAATTTCTTCTGGATTCTTTATCAATCGAACGCTGCAACAAAGCACTTCCAAACCTTTACACAAAAAACAAGTGAAAAAACAAAAAAACCTTAAACCCCCACCAAAAATCCAGATCCCAAAAAGACTTGATCTCTCTTCATTCAGAAATTCTGCATCACCAGCCCCTTCTGGGGGTTCTACAACCCTTAGCTCTAATGAATCTGTAACAAAGCTTGTTTTCCAAGATGATGACGACGACGATAGTGGCCTTAGTGACCTGAGTGTTATGAGTGAAACTGAGCTTAATGCATTAGAAGCTTCTATACCAGAATTCCGTAGGCGCCGTGATTCTGTTGTTGATCAATCTCTTGATGACAATCTCACATTCCCGCGTTCTACCATTGCAGATACAATATCCGAAGAAAACTCCTTGTCCAGTATTGCAACTTCAAACGAATTTGAAGATAACGATGAGGATGAGGGTGATGACGAAGATGATGATGAAGATGACTACGAATTTGACGACGATGATGATAAACTACTTGTTATGATGGACTCTGACTACGCATCTAGTACCGCTGACCCTGACACTGACTCCATTTTTGGAGATGACGACGAAGCAGACAATGACTCTGCAATTGAAGAAGAAGAAGAACGTGCCTTGGTCGAAGAAGTGGAAAAAAGTGGCGATCTCAACCGCCCACCTTCTCCTTTGATGACTGGATACTATTCTGACGACGATGAATTTGATTCGGATTGGTCTTTCCAGAATGCTGCATTTTTTGATGGAACACCCGAAACTGAAACCGTTACGAACAAATCTGGAAGCAATGCAAATGGTCACACTACCTCAAACAATAGAAAACAAAGTACTACAAACGATCTTTCCGATGATGACGACTCGTACCTATGGTCTTACTTTTTTACTTCTGATGAGGGTAGCTCTTCCTCGGAAGATGATGAAGACAGTAGACAAGGAATGCAAAATGCCGCCGGTCAAGACGAAGATTTTTCTGGAGAATCTACCGATGAGGACGAATCTGTTCCTCATAACGCTAATTGCACTCCCGCTTCGAAACCCACTGAAATTCTTTCATCTTCCAACACTGTCACAAGACCACCAGTATTAGGGTCGTGGGTGACAAATACTGAACGGCCTTATGGAATCATAGATGGATTAACTACCCGCACTCTAAGTCCTCCTGATAATGGAAAGACTGACAAAAACAAGACTCCTACCAGTGCTGTAGTCAACAAAAACTTTACTTTCAAAAGAGACCGTGGTAGCAATGATTGGGAAAACAGCGTTGCTGATTCACCTTTGGCCAAGCGTCAAAGGAAGGATAGCCTAAAGAATTCTTCAAATGAACTTGATTTCTCTAGTTTAGTAAGCCCTAGTAGCACTAATGGCACACAAGCCAACGGTAATCTAAACAACTCTTTATCCAGTAGCAGCTCTTTAACTTCAAACAAGACGCTGAAAAATGGATCTAGCAGTGTATCCACTAAAGCTTCCAAAACAGACTCACAAGTAATTGATGACAGTAGTGATTCTAGCCCAGACGAAATCGTTTTGGATGACTTTATCTACACCAGTGAGCTTGATGAAGATGGTGAAGAAGACGAAGGCTACGTAGGTTCTGTCTATGACAGCTTTACTAATAGAGATATTCCTCTGTCTGCATTCAGAAATAGAAGCATGTCTTTTGCCAACCCCCAACTATCAATGATTCAAAATGGAAATTCAGCGACAGGTTCGCCATCACCATACAAAGTGAACAGTCAGGGCACGCTTAAAAGAAGAAAGTCTTCATCAGCCTCTTCTCGTCGTACGTCAGTATCATCCTGGCGCAATTCTCAAACAATGAATAATAATAATAATAAACTCCACAAGAGAAACTCTATCAGTAGTAATAATAACAATGGTTCCAATAATGGCAATATATCGTTTGACACGATTTACGCAGGCATTGTTTTACCTACACCTACTGTAGATAATTCATCTAATCAAAATGGTAACTCTACAGACAAAGGAGGGCGAGTCAAATCAGCACGCCCTACACAGAAGCACCAAAGCAATAACAACAATCAGTATCGATCAGAAGTCACAATGTCATCCATGCATAATAACAACAGCAAGAAACTTAAAAAGCGACGACGCAGACTCAACAGGAGCAAAAAGCTTCTGCTTGAAGGCATTTCGGAATCTGGACATGGTGACGACCATGATCTCTTCAACACTGACCTTGAGATTGGAGTAGACATTATTGGCAATACCGATCTTATTGAAGAACTTGTTGGAATAGGTGCACTAAGTCCGTTGTTTGGTGAGATTTCATAATATTATTTTATTGACAGCAATTATCATTTAGTAGCAAATATAAACTTTTTTGCTCTAATCAATAAAAATGGAAATACCCAAATTTTCGTACTAACTTTGTAAAAAATTTTTTTTTACATTGCCGACGTAATCATCTTCAACTTAAAAAATACTACAATATCTGGATTCAATCAAACTCACATTCAAAACATTATTATACTACTATTACATCAACAAACATATCATGAACATATAAAAATCCATTGAAGTTCTCCTTTTTTTTATTTTAGTTTTATTTTGTATCATCTTTTTTTTTATCATATTCTCGCTCATTGTTATTTATTTTTTTTATATATATTATATACTTACTATCTATTCTATATCTCTGCATAATCCAATTATAATTACAACTTTAAAATGGCATTTCTACTATTACTAGCAACAGCTTTCATTCTTCATGCGGTTGTGACTCTGTTGGTATATGGTGGAATCAAACACTATGTCATTCCTACTTTTAGCATTGCAAATAATAGCCAGTTTGATTTGTACCAGCATCTAGGTGGTAACGGGCCATTTACCCCTTATCCTACTCACGTCTTTGGTACGCCATACTTGGATGAGCACATAATAAAGGGTGGCAGTGCAAAGAAAAACTATGATACAGACTTTGCTCCAATTCTCCTGCCGTCAGATATTGAGATTGATCTTGTCTCTTTAGTTAGCAGACACCACGAGCGTTACCCGACCGTTGGAAAGGGATCTAAAATTCAAAAAACTTTAAAAAAGTTCCAAGCTTGCGAAAACAGTGAATCACTTCAGCCACGCCTAGAAAGCCTAGAAAGTCTAGGCATTAATTCTTCTCCAGATGAAGAATCAATATCTGAAACAGCATCTAAAAAGCATTTCCAAAAAACATTTGATCAAAGTGTCAGTAAAAAGCAAACCGAAAATGATTTGGATGGAACAGTGAACGATTTATCAAAGCAATTTTTACATGGTAACGATGAAGGACAAGGAAAAGAAGAAAGGGATTCGTGTACAGTTTCAGGTCCACTTGCGTTTCTTAACCAATACCAATACTACGTTAACGATGACAAACTATATGGCGAACTTACGGGATTTGGTGAGCAATCAGCATACTTGAAGGGCAAGCGAATATTCAACAGATACCCTCAACTATTCACTCGATGGTTTAAGCAACAAAGGAATGCTACTGAAAATACAAACACCCTCAGTAAAAGGGGCAGTTCTCCATTATCTGGTAACATTCATAATGGAAATAATAAGAATGATGATAACCATTACCAATACGAAGAAGAAGTCTATAAAAAAGAAAATAGACACTCTAGAACTATCCATTGGTACGATTCAGGAGCGGTCGAGCCGAACAACTCTTTGATTTATCCGATCTTTGCTGCATCTTCTCATCGCGATGTTATCACAGCACAAAAGTTTTCTGAGGGGCTTAGACAAGCATTTGAAGATTCATATGCAGCCAGAGATGGTAACGATGACAACAGAAACGATCCAGCAAATAACCACACCTTTTGGCCAAAAGTCTTGGTCATTCCAGAATCAAGGGTTCAAGGTGCAAACTCTCTGACTCCAGAACGAAGTTGTGAAGAGTTATACGACCGATCATATCATATTGATTATGCATACGGAAAATACTTTACGAATGAAATGAATGAAACTCTTGCTCGTCTCAACAGTTTTATTACAAACAGCAGTGATTTTTCCCTATCAAATACAAAGCTTAAAATGGGCGATCTAAAGAATCTAATGGAGCTATGCGGCTTTGAACTATCTGCCGGTATTCCCTTAGCACAAAGTAACAATAGTAAAAGCCAGGGGAAAACCGATATAAGTACACGTGAAAGAGTCAACCAATTCTGTTCTATTTTTACATCTGAAGATCATATCAAGAACGGGTATGCACGAGCAATCTACTACTACTTTAGAAACGGCCCTGCCAATCCAATGTCTAAACTTTTTGGAACTGTTTATCTTAATGCAACATTGTCACTGCTTACTCAAGATCCAAAAGAAAACAAAAAGGCTCTCCCTGCATACTTATCATTTGCTCATGATACACAACTGAACTTTTTGTATTCAACTTTGGGTGTCTTTTCAGATGGTTACGAAGATCTGTCTCATGAGCCTCTTCCTATTTCTGAAGAGAAAAAAGATGCTTACAAAGATAGCAATTCTGTTAAAAGAGATAATTTGAATAAGAAAAAACAAAAATATCTGTTGGATCATCCTTGGGTAAAGGGAGAATTGACACCCATGGGTGCTACCATTACTTTTGAGAGGCTTGTCAATACAACGTCACAAGAACGATATGTCAGGTTAGTAGTCAATGACGCAGTTGTGCCTATAAGTTTTGTTCCAAAAGATGGTGATTCAGAATTAAAATATTGCGATGACGGGCCCATTGGATCATGCTCTTTGGACACATTCACACAAATCATTCAAGATAAAATAAATTCAGTGGGCAGTGGTGACTTTCCCACTGTCTGTAAACTTCGCGAGAAAAGAGTACCTGAACATTTAGGTTTTTTTTGGGATGGCTGGTAAGTAAACAAATGTTGTCTACTTTAGAGCCTAAATTTAGAATAGCATTATAACATAGAGTTTTGATATAGGTAATATAAACATTTTTTTTGTTTAAAAAAAACTATAGAAAGAATGTCATTCATTATTATACATCTATAAAACTAAATTTTTCGGAACGCAAAAGCAAGGTAGAATGCTGCAATTTCTCGTTCATCGCCTTCAATACCAGGGCTGCCATCATCTTTCAGTACCTTCATTCTTCTTGCTGTGCTCATAGCCATTTCATCATTTGCAAACTGCTCAAACACCTTTAAAAATGGTTTACGATATGCCAACTCCAGACCATAGTCTTTGGCAAGCTCTATCAGAGCCTCAAATGGAACAACGTATTCAGGAACATCACCAACCGCGTCTTCCAAAAAGAAATTGTACTTGTGACCAAACGGTGGATCGAAAATCCCATCTTTTGGAGGATCAGTGACAAATTCTACTGAATAAAACTTGTTTCCCCATCGTCGCGTTTCTGTTCCCAATCTTCGTATATTTTTTACAAAAACATCAGAGTTTGGAATAGTTCCAATAAAATAGTGTCCTGATTTGAGTGCAAAACTCACATTTTCAAGCAGTTTCCTAGCACGATCTTCTGATTCAAACGAGTAGTGTAGACAGAATTGGCAAGACACAATATCAACAGGGAAGGCACCTGGGGCCACAATTTTGTCTACGCGTTGAGAAAATGGATCACCGACACAAAAATCTGCCCAGAAACGAAACGCCTTGGAATTATCATACCGATCTCTGGCTTGTTTGACACTCACATCGGCAATGTCAATACCAATGTATCCACTGACGCGGTTTTTCCACCATTTTGTGAGATCACCGCCCTTGCCGCATCCAAGGTCAAGAACAGTGTAGCCGCGGTCACAATACATGCTTATAAGCGTGGCTTTGACCCAATTATTAAATGATCGAAGTTTGATGATAGGGGAGCGTTGACGGCCTTCGTGGCCCTGATCGGGGCGTTGGTTGTAATGGCTTCTTACCATTTCTACATCGTTTCGTGGTCGAATGTTGTTATTGTAATGATCGCCGTCATTTTGCCGCTCATTTCTTTCTATTCGATCCCGTAGTTGTTGAGTCTTTTTGGCACGATCTTCATTTGAAACTCTACTGTTGGGGAGTCGTCGTTTCCTTGGAGGAGATTTAGCAGGATTTGATTCTTGAGTGGAAGAGCTTTGTGGTTTGTTCTCTGAATGTGATGATGAAGATCTCTCATTAAAATTTTCTTCTTGTTTTTGATCAAAATGGTCTCGACTTTCGGGGGCAGTATTTTTTTCTGCTTCTTGATTCTTTGGCTCATAATTGTCTTCATTACTGGTTAATGGTCGTTTTTTGTTTGTTGACTTGGGCTCTTCTTCTGTTTTTGAAGGAACCTCAGTTTCTTTTGGGGATGAAAGTTTGTTTTCTTGGGCTTTTTCTTCCAAAGGATCTGATATTTCTGAAGGGTTTTCTAAAGGCTCTTTGTCCTCTTTTACTGTATTGGCTGATTCCTCATTGACAGGTTCTAAGGCCTTGCTTGAAGGTTGTTGTTCTTCTTCTTGTGGGGATTTTGGCTGAGAAGGTTTTGACTCTTGAGTTTCTTCCTTTTCACCATTCCATGAATCTCTTGCTGGGTCATACATATTGAAACACTGATATAGAAATAATTAATAGATATATAATATAAAAAATAATAATTTACAAAGGCGAATAAATATTAGAAAAAACAAAAAAGTAAATTAAAGAACATAAAAAGAGAGAGAAAAAAAAAAAAGTATTATGGTTCTGGGTTAGGTTTGTACCTGGAGTCCATAAAATTTTCCTTTATATCAGAATGGCTCTGAATTTTAGTTGAAATCTCAGCCATCGATCCCTCTTTCACTATCACAAAAACAAAATATCAAAATATATATAACAACGACAGCAATGAAGTCAAAAACCTTTATTGACCAGATCAACGGATTCACAGTAGTTCCTGTGATCCTCAACGACGACAAGACAAGTCCAGTATATCATGTACTATACATGAAGAAGCATCAGACAAGAAAGAACAAAAATGACAATGAAGATGATGATAATGATTTCATGGACTTTTCAGAAAGAACAGTGTATGTAGTCAATCTACCGGTAATAACTACTTTTGAACAAATTAAATCACTGTTTCAAGATATGGCTGGCGTAATTGTTGAACATTATTTTCCCGAACCTGGAAGTAAAGGACAAGTTGTACTAGTAGATAAGGCATCTTGTAACAGATTATTATCAAAAGCCAAGCAAGCACACAAATTGGAAAAGAACCTCATGTGGTCAAAAGTTCCCGAAAATGAGGTCTTAAAATACTATGGCTACTCAAAGTATCTCAGAATGGCCGATTCACAAATACCAGATCCAGAAGAACTGTTACAAAGTGTCAACAATTTCCTCCAAGCATACAATGATAACGAAGAACAACAAAAAAGACAGCGACTATCAAAGAACGGCTTTGTCGACGAGGACGGATTCACGCTTGTTGTCGCTCCTCCTAAACCTGGTTTAATGACTGCAGCCCATATAGCAGAAAGAGAAGCAGCCAAGCAAGAGATGTACAAGAAGGAAGCAGAAAAGAAGAGAAAGAAGATGGAAAATGTCGATTTCTATAGATTTCAAGTCAGAGAACGTAAGAAGAAGGCCACTAATGACTTACTGAGAAAATTCAACGAAGACAAGCAAAAGATTGCAGAGATGAGACAAAAGAATCGGTTTAGACCATATTAAACTGCCTCTAGATATTTCATTAGATATCTGTAGTATATGCCATTTTAGTTTAGCATTTATAAGGGTTTATGTATAACGTTTCAATTTAACACTTTTAATTTATATTTTGAAATTTCAACGTAGAGCGCAGATTCTGGCCAATCATATACCTCCATTCGGCCCTCGCTTGCAATCCGAGCACTTTTCGGAAACCTGGATCAACTCTTACTATGGAGTTTTGCAGGACCCCACTAGAATTTAAAAACCTCTCTTTTTTTTTTTTTCCAGTTGTTTCTCTTGACTTCCTTTTTTTTTTTTGTTGAACTGTCAAAAGTTAACAAAAAGCCTTTTCCAAACACCAATCATTCAAAATGATCCGAACTTTCGCCTCCTCCAAATCAGTTGCTGCTGCTTCTGTCAGAAGAAACTTCTCAGTTTCTGCCTATCTTTTGGTATGATTTGTATAAATGTCTTCTATACTACCCCAGAAATCCATCAATCAAAACTAACCTTTGAAAATGCATCAATCAAAATTCCAAGTGAATCAAAAACGTACGATTCACAATTATTTCTGGAATTTTGTGTTGATCATTCAATTGTATATATAGGGCAAGAGAATTGAAACCGATGCTTTCGGTGAAATTGAAGTTGAAGATTCCAGATACTGGGGTGCTCAAACTCAACGTTCTCTCCAAAATTTCGAGATTGGTGGTAACCGTGAAAAGCTCCCTGAACCACTCATCAAGGCTTTCGGTATTCTTAAGAAAGCTGCTGCTACTGTCAACATGACATATGGTTTGGATGCCAAGGTTGGTGAAGCCATTCAACAAGCTGCCCAAGAAGTCATTGATGGCAAGCTCACTGACCACTTCCCTCTCGTTGTCTTCCAAACTGGTTCTGGTACCCAATCCAATATGAACTCCAACGAAGTCATCTCCAACCGTGCAATTGAACTCCTTGGAGGCAAGCTCGGAACTAAGACTCCAGTTCATCCAAATGACCACGTCAATATGTCTCAATCCTCTAACGATACCTTCCCAACTGTCATGCACATCGCTGCAGTTCTCCAAATCACACAACACCTTCTTCCAAACTTGGAAGCTCTTCACAAGGCTGTTGATGACAAGGCCAAGGAATTCAGCCACATTATCAAGATCGGTAGAACCCATCTTCAAGATGCTACCCCATTGACCCTTGGTCAAGAATTCTCCGGCTATGCTGCCCAAATCCAGAATGGTATTGACCGTATCAAAGACACACTTCCACGTTTGAGATACCTTGCTCAAGGTGGTACTGCCGTTGGTACTGGTCTTAACACCCGCAAGGGCTTTGACAAGGCTATTGCTGACACTGTCACCAAGCTCACTGGTGAACAATTCTACACTGCTCCAAACAAGTTTGAAGCTCTTGCTGCCCACGACGCCTTTGTCGAAGCTTCTGGTGCTTTGAACACTGTCGCTGCCTCTTTGTTCAAGATTGCCAATGACATTAGATACTTGGGTTCCGGCCCAAGATGCGGATACGGTGAACTCCACCTTCCAGAAAACGAACCTGGTTCCTCTATCATGCCTGGTAAGGTTAACCCAACCCAAAACGAAGCCTTGACCATGGTCTGCACTCAAGTCTTTGGTAACCACGCTTGCATTACCTACGCTGGTGCCTCCGGTCAATTCGAATTGAACGTTTTCAAGCCTGTCATGGCCTCCAACTTACTCTCTTCCATTAGACTTCTCGGTGATGCTGCCAGATCTTTCCGCATTCACTGTGTTGAAGGTATCGTTGCCAACGAAAAGCGCATTGAACAACTTATGAGAGAATCTCTCATGTTGGTCACTGCTCTTAATCCTAAGATTGGTTACGACAAGGCCTCCAAGGTTGCCAAGAACGCCCACAAGAAGGGTATCACTCTTAAGGAATCTGCTCTTGAACTTGGTGTCTTGACCTCTGAAGAATTTGACCAATGGGTCAGACCTGAAGAAATGATTGGACCTAAATAAATCATTTAATCTAACTTTTTGTTCAACTTAATAACCAATTTATATTTTTATAGTATAAATAACAATTAACATAAATGCTATATATCAAAAATAGCTTATTTTGCTTTTTTCAAAAATTTTTTCGTGACTTGTATATATTTGTGTGCGTATCATTAAATTAATATTATTTTTTCTAAATTTAGCAAACTCTTTGTAAAATGGATTGAATTTACAAAGTTTCTTCTAATGCAAATACTAAAGCTGTGCGACTTGGAAGATAAATTTGGATAAAGTTCTTACGACCATTCCATTCCATAGGAGTGGTAATGCATCTTGTCTTTTCATGATCGATTCTGGAAAATCCTCCAAATTCTTCAGAGTCAGTATCTAAAACAATTCTATAAGTTCCAGGAACTTCAACACCAACTCTGTAGTCATTAAAAGAATTAGTTGGATGGAAGTTGAAAACAAATAACAGACCAGCCCGCTCAAAGGCAATAACCTTGTCACCTTCGTGCTTCAATGAGACGTATGCCTGTGGAGCTGATAACCATTTGTATTTGTCTTCAAGATGCTCCATAGCAACATCGAATTCGTTCAAAAACTTGTACTTGAGAAGGTGGTCATCGACCAAGTTCCATTGTCTTCTTGCGTATTGGAAAGAGCTATTATTGCCGACACGAGGGAAGTCGAGCCATTCTGGATGACCAAATTCATTACCCTCAAAATTTAACCAGCCTTCTCCACCAAGAGCGTGCGTGATAAATCGGATCATCTTATGAAGAGCAATACCACGATCAATGATTGGGCTTGGATCTGAAAGAATAGACATGTGAGTGTACATCTCCTTGTCCATAAGCCAAAACGCCAATGTCTTATCACCAACCAAGGCTTGGTCATGAGATTCAGCATACGCCACAGTCTTTTCCAAATGACGTCTATTTGTGAGTGTAAAACAGATATTACCCATATCCCATTCATCGTCTGACTTTTCCTTTAACAATTTGATCCACATATCAGGGACAGCCATTGCCAATCTGTAGTCAAAGCCGATACCACCCTCTTCGTTGGGCAAGCAGAGCGTTGGCATACCTGAGACATCCTCAGCAATTGTAATGAGATTATTATTTAGTTTTTTCAGCATTGCATTGGCAAGCATGAGATAAACGACACCTTCCTCATCAACAGAAGGTCCAAAGTATTCATGATAACCTCCGGAAAACCCGGTTCCAATACCATGGTGGTGATATAGCATACTGGTAACACCATCGAATCTGAAGCCGTCAAAATGATATTCTTCGATAAAAAATCGCAAATTGGATAATAAGAATCTCAATACTTCGTGCTTGCCATAGTTGAACAAGCGTGAATCCCACAATTCATGTTGCCCCTTTGGACCCCCGTGGAAATATTGATAGTCGGTACCATCGAAATCATTGAGTCCATCCAAAACATTCTTACTAGCATGAGAATGAACTACATCCAAAAGTACTGTGATTCCAAGACCATGTGCTGTGTCAATAAGTTCTTTCAAGTCTTCCGGAGGACCGTATCTTGAAGAAATTGCAAAAAATGAGGTAATTTGATAACCAAATGAAGCATAGTAGGCATGCTCCATAATAGCCATCAATTGAATTGTATTATACCCCAGCCTATGAATTCTTGGAAGAACATTTTCTGTGAATTCCTTGTAGGTTCCAACTCGTTGTTCACTAGTTGAGATACCCACGTGCGCTTCGTAAATCTTGACTGCATCTGGCTTAGAAGGTGAGCTGTTTTTCCAAACATATTTTTTAGGTGGATTCCAGAAAATACCGTCATAAACCGGAGAAACGTCCAATTGTTGTTCAACTCGGGTAATCCAGGCAGGTATACGATCAATCCATGAACCTCCAGGGATCTTCATTGTGATTTTGACTTTTGACGCGTGAGGGATAGAGGGAACTCCGGGAGATTTGGCCTTAACAGTTGTCGACCATACACCGTACTCATCAACAGTCATTGGATTAGCTGATCTGTCCCAATTGTTGAAATCTCCAATAAGTGAAGCCTCAATTGCGTTTGGTGCCCACTCTCTATAAACAACATCGCCTGTTTTTTCATTAATCTGAAAACCGAATTTCTTATAACCCTCGGAAAACTTGATAATACCACCCTCGTCTTCTTCCAAGCGCTTAAGCCAATCTTCAGAGATTGCTTTTCGACGAGCAATGGTGTCGACATAGGGCATTAACCATGGGTCAATCTTGACTGCACCAGGAAGGTTATCTTGAGGGGTAGTGGTTGAAGTTTGTTGAGACATTGTAGGTTTTGAATATGAACTTACTATCGTCAGTGATTAAAAGGTCAATTCAAGTAAGATTTTTATTGAAATTGAAATTTTTTTTTTTTTAAAAAATATATTTTTCTAAGAAAGTATGAGGAATTGAACAAAAAGTGGGAGGAGAAGGTGGTTTATATATAAAAATTTGGGGTTTTGGCAGATGATTAGAAAATTGATGTTTTTTTTTTTTTTTTTTCTTTTTTCTGCCCATAGCAATAAGGCTATTTTAGGAGGTGATAAGAACTGCGGTCAATAATACTGTTACACCCACTAGTGCTGCACACTCTTAGTAGCGCTCACAACAAGAGATAATAATACAAATCCCAACATTTAGTAGTCCTTATAAACCCTTTTTTAATCTACCGTTTGGCCAAATTATCATTAGTGGTTAAAACGGGAACCCCTTTTATCATTATTATTGCAGTCTCTATTGAAAAACTTGACGAGTAAACTTTATACCAATATAAACAACCTGTATACACCCCCTCTTCCAAGAGAAAACGGGAAAGGCAAATCCTGATATTATGGTGTTATGGACAGTGTATTAAGCTTAGTCCTTTTATGGAATTTGTCATGTCACTGAAAGTAACAAAAATTAAATCACCTAAAAAGACTCACATGACTTGAAAAAAATAGAGTGCCCAATTTGGAAATAAACAGTCAATATATTCCAGTCCTTGATATTCACTCAGCAAAAACATTTGAGAATGGTCAAAATTTCACAGCTCTTTCTCAGAAAAAAAAAGGACGAAAAACTTCTAAACCTTCGTTTAATACTGACGACGATCCAGATTCTACATCGACATACCAACCACCAACGACGTCAAAATGTCTCGCCCTCAAATTTCTGTCTACTCTCTTTCCGGCTCTTCTGCAACCTCCAACGTTGTTGTCCCAGCCGTCTTCAAGGCCCCAATCAGAACCGACATTGTTCACTCTGTTTGGAAGGGTGTTGCTAAGAACAAGCGTCAAGCTTACGCTGTTGCTAGCAATGCTGGTGAACAAACCTCTGCTGAATCTTGGGGTACTGGTCGTGCTGTTGCTCGTATTCCACGTGTCGGTGGTGGTGGTACCCACAGATCCGGTCAAGCTGCTTTCGGTAACATGTGCCGTGGTGGTCGTCTTTTCGCTCCAACCAAGGTCTGGAGAAAGTGGAATGTCAAGGTCAACCACAACCAAAAGAGATACGCTACTGCTTCCGCCATTGCTGCCTCTGCCGTTGCTCCTCTCGTAATTGCTCGTGGCCACCGTGCTGAAAAGATCCCAGAAGTTCCACTCGTTGTTTCCAGCGAACTCGAAACCATCACCAAGACCAAGGAAGCCATTGCTGCTCTTAAGGCTGTTGGTGCTGGCCCAGATGTCGCCAGGGTCATCAAGTCCAAGAATCTCCGTGCTGGTCAAGGTAAGCTCAGAGGCAGACGTTACACCCAAAGAAAGGGTCCTCTCGTTGTCTACGCTGAAGACAAGGGTCTTGTTAAGGCTTTCAAGAATGTCCCAGGTGTTGAAACTGCCAATGTCAGATCTCTTTCTCTTCTCCAACTCGCCCCAGGCTCCCACGTCGGAAGATTCATTATCTGGACCGAATCTGCCATCGCCCTTCTTGACGATATCTGGACTTCTAAGTCTGGCTTCTCTCTTCCAAAGGACTTGATTTCCAACTCTGACTTGAAGTCTATTCTCGAATCTTCAGAAATCCAAGCCGTTCTCAGACCAGCTCTTAACATCAAGCAATACAAGATTAAGAAGACTAACCCACTTAAGAACAAGGATGCTCTTTTGAAGCTCAACCCATACGCCGGTGTCTCTAAGAAGCCAACCAAGGTTGCCAAGAAGGAAGTTGCTACTAGCTCTGTCCTTGTTGATATCTTGAACCAAGATTAGAGTGTAGGGGAATGCTATGAGAAAAAAAACATAATTTGGTGTAATGATGAATAAAAAATTTGTATTCTTTTTTTAAATTTCTGTGTGGATAACCCACTTTTAATTTTTTGTTTCCAATCGTAAAAAAAAACAACAAATTGTTAGGTACTTGAATACGTTCAGGATACGGTTACTAGATATCTACTTTTGATCTTATCTACAGAACGTAAGTAATTGGAGATATATCTTAAGCTAAGATGGAGTCAGTGTCTATTATGATGACGTACAATCAATGTTCCGCCCCGAGACTTCGATCCGTGATCCAATAGCAAGTAACGTGATTTGGCTAGTATTTTCATGCTTCTAGATGTAAATTCTGACAATCTTTGTCCCCATGGCTCAAAAGTTTTGCTGATAGAATCAACAACGGTTTTATTCAATGGTAGAAACGCATCGTTTAATGACATAATTATGACTCACTGACGGCATTAAAAACTATAAAAAAAAAATTTAGGAGCCGTTTTAAATATTTTAAACGTCTTGATTTTATTTGATTCCATTATTTTATGTTTCTTTCTTTTTTTTTTTTTTTTTTTTTTTTTCATTGACTTTATCTAACTAAAAAACTTACATTATTAATACACTTCTTCATACCCCCCTTCATTCGCCAATGGATATCGAGCCAGAAGAACTTAAAGACACAATAGTATCGGACAATACAGTCGATTCCGAGATTGAGGTAAAATGGGACGGAATCGACGATCGAGAAAATGCCAAGTTATTACCCAAAGCACTTCGATATGTATATGCTCTAATCATATCAACCTCTTCTTTATGCGTTACATCCTATTCATCAATATATAGTATGGCAGTCGACGGGATCATTAAAGATTTTGGCCATATCAGTCACACAGTCGCCACACTTGGGATCACATTGTTTTTACTAGCAATGGGTTTTGGCCCCATGTTTCTATCGCCTATATCCGAAAATTTTGGTCGGAGAATACCCTACATTGGTGCCTTATTAGGGATGGTTGCATTTTCCTTTGGTACAGCTTTTGCAAACAACATTGCAACACTACTAGTCTGCAGGTTCTTCTGCGGCTTTTCTGGTTCATGCTTTATGGGTGTCGCTGCTGGAAGTTTCGCTGATTTGTTTGACAAACATGAGATTGCAATTCCAGTTATGTTATACACACTGACACCATTCCTTGGAGCAGGCCTTGGCCCACTTGTAGGCGGGTTTATCAACCAATATATTGACGGAAATGGCAACTGGAGATGGACTTTTCACGTAATGACCATCTATGCCGCAGTGATGCTAGTGCTAATAGTGCTTGTAGTGCCCGAGACTTATCCCCCAATACTATTAAGGAAAAAGGCTATACGGCTACGAAAACAAACTGGCGATTCACGCTACTATGCACCTATAGAGAGATCTAAACAATCATTATTCTCTGCAATTTTTCTCAGCTGCGAGCGTCCCATAAAAATGCTAATTTTCGAACCGATGCTCACACTTTTATGCATCTACACAGGCCTTTTATTGGCTTTACTTTACAGCTTTTTTGTATCTTATCCTTACGTTTTCCGTACTGTATATCATTTCTCAATCAGCCAAGTAGGAATGGCCTTTATCGGCATTATTGTTGGCTGCTCACTGGCAGGGCCCATTGCCTTGTTAAACAAAAAGGTGGTTAAATGGCAGGTTGATAGAAACAATGGCGTTTATCAACCTGAATTCGAACTTCCGCAAACCATGCTTGGATCTGTCATTGTGCCTATCGGCCTTTTCTTGTTTGGCTGGTTAGCTCGTCCTTCGATTCATTGGATAGGCCCAGTTATTGGCGGTGGAACAGTTCTTTTTGGAAATGTTGTGGCTACAAATGGAATTTTTGCCTACACAATTGATGTATGGAGGCAATACTCTGCCTCTGCCATGGCTTGCAATGGTGTAGTTAGATCGAGCATTGCTGCAGTCTTTCCATTATTTAGTTTGCAAATGTATGAAAAGCTTGGAATCAATTGGGCCTCGACTTTACTTGCGCTCTTGTGTGTTATGTATATTCCAATGCCCATACTGTTTTACAAATATGGTAAAAAGATTCGTAGCAAGAGTAAATATTCAGTTCATATATGATTTAACTTGTTTTTACTAGCTTTCTGATGATTACGCAACTTATGAGAGAGAGAGAGAAAAAAAAAAGTAATTTAACGACCACTAAATAACTACTTTATACCAAGAGCATAACCCTAATTGAAAATTCAAACTTTATAGAAATAACAGTAAGTCGATAAAAGACTAAAACTTGAAATTAAAAACCATATATTTTTATAGATAATATTAAAGTAAAAGAAAATAATACATTGTACAGTTTTCACTTTTTGTTAAATACAATCCATGTATCATTCAATAATTAGAAAAGTGAGACAATCACATAATGATGCTATGGCAACAACAAAAATGAAAGTTACATCTTCCGACAGCTAAATGGCTATATAAACCCAATAGAGGATTAGTCCAATTAGACAACGTTTGGGTAATCTGTAGCTACCAACTGCAAAGTTAACTTGGGCCACTGGTGGAACCAAAGCTTCGGGATAAGGTGCCACTGGCTGTGTGTTGATAGAAGCAAACCCACTACCAGTCTTATCTTGTTGTCCCCCTCCAGTATATGATTTTGCAACAGTTGAAGTTACTGGCTTCTGATCATTTGCCTTTGGAAAATCTGCAGATCCAGGAGTTTGAAAAGGCAAATCAGTTTTTGGACCATCACTTGTTGGAGCAAGATTATATAGTATGGTCGTAGCAGAAGCCTCATTCTTGGGAAGAGGATACGTTTGTTTAGGCGTATGAATAGTTTCGTGGCTTGATAAAACCGGAGGTTGAATAGCAGGAGTATGAACAGGCAAAGGTGACTTAGTTTCAATAAATGGCTGAGAAATATGAGTAAAGTTGGGAAGAGACTGCTCAGTAGAAGATTGAAGTTTGAGAGATGGCTTGACAGGAATTTGAGGTTCAGTGCTGACAATTGTTGGTTCACAAGGAATGGTAACATATGTTGTGCAAATTTCAGTCTTTGAACAAAAATATACTGAGGAGATTATGGAATTACTAACAAAAGCCTTCTCAGAAGTAGGATTGGACGTTGGAATATCATCTTTGGATGGTTTCGGAGAATATGATTTAGTATCAACAATAACTGTGTGACTACCTACAACACATGGATCACCTGTAACTAGAGGGCAAGAGACAACAATAGTAGTATAAACACCTTTGATTTCTGTTGGAATAACAACAGGCTTCCCAGAAATATAAGGATATGGGACACTCAAAAGAGTGGAAGTGCCACTGATTGTAGTTGGGATGAAAAGCCCAGATTTTCCAGTGCTTGAATTTTCAACATCAGGATCAATATAATGGGATTTAGATTTTGCAGGTTTAGAGGCATATTCAAAGGTGGATTTAGACTCCATTGCAGCACTAGTATCTGGTGCAAAACTATAAGTTTTTGAAGTAACCAGGTCCATAGTTTTGATTTCAGTAGAGTAATCAATTGTGCCAACAAGATCCTTGGTTTTTGTTCCACTATAAGTGGCACTCTTATAAGAAATATCAGAAACACTTTTACTAGAAGCTCTTGAATCGCTGACTTTTGTAGATATAACGGTGGGTATTGGCTTGATATTTGGTTTGGATTTGGACTGATTATCACTAACCAAATTGTCAACGAAGGGAATGGATACAGTAGAAGGTATACTAGTCAAACCAGTTTTCGGGGATGTAGACAATGTAGACGCTGATGATGGGTATACTGTAAATGGATCTGGTACAGAAGATACAGATATTATGAATAACTCAGTTACAGTTAAGCTGGACTTAAATTCAGGTGCAGTAGATGTCTTCACGGAACTTGCAGAGGATTTGTAAGATGTTAATGTATCAGTAGGGGTAGTTGGAGATGATTTGGAAGGCTCATGAATTTTCGACACTGTATTAGAAATTATAGTGGGCTCAGCAATGATAGTTTCAGATACATCAAGGGACATAGTTGTTTCAGTCGTAATTGTAGGAAGTTCTGGCAATATCGTGAATTCATATTCCTGAGAATCTTCAGAGGAAATTAAATCAATGGACGAGTCTGATTCTGTTGTTGGAATTACTAAAGGTAGCTCGGTGTTTGAAGCTGATTCGAACTCTGCTGTGTATGGAAGAGAAGAACTATCAATAATATATTCAGCCTCGGTTGATGAACTAACTTTATCTGAAAAAAAGGCAGATACTGAAACAGATTCATTATCATCATCTTCTGTAGGCATGAGAGTGATAGAAGCTGGAACTTCAGAGGTGGGTGTAACAAGAGCTATTGGAGAACTAGAAGCACTAACTAAAGTATCGAGAATTGTAGTAGCTTCTGGATCAATTGTAGTAACAACATTGGAACTAGCTGTAGGTTTTGCGCGCCATATAGTTCTTACAATGCTAAAAGTTTCAAATATGGTCAAGTATTCAGTTTCTGTTCCAGTGGGTGCAACAACTATTGTGGAATAATCGTAGCTATATTCATAATAATAATCTTGAGCAGTTTCCGTAACAATAGCATTTGTGGAAATATTGGATAATTCAGCTTCAGGTGAATCAAAGGTTTGACTCAAAGGCAATGTTAGCATCGAATCACTTTTACGAACAGTTCTAAGAGAATACATGGTCTTGACGATTGTTGTATAAATGTTTTCTGAATCCGCTGCATATAGGGTTTGAGTGATGTAACTGATATCCGTCACTACATCAACAATATCATTCTCATTTTCATCGAAAGATAATATTGAAGTTGGCGTTATAATTGATTGAATTGTTGTAGCAGAAGCTATTACTTCAACAGGTGTAGGGGTTGGTGTTGTGAATGCCGAAGTTCTCAAGACACTAGAAAGTACTGTGTAAGGCTGAGAGACAGTGGTAGTAAAGACACGAGAAGTTGTAGTAGCAGTCATAGCAGTAGCATATCCTGATACGTCTGTCAATGGATATTGGTGAACTCCATATTCGGTTGTTTCGTATTCATGAACTAAATAAACTGTACCATCTGTTTCAGTAATGTAATTAGTTTCTGTTCCAGTCGAATTTGATGAAAATACTGGTGTTGGTGTAGAGGATTTTGAGCGGGTGACTGTTCGAACGGTTGCAATCGTCCTCACTACTGTGGTAAGCCCAGTTAAGTATTCTTCAATGAGCTCAGTTTCTATCATTGTACTTATAGAATCATTGTTTGTTGTTTTTATCTCACTCAACAATGTAAAATTGTTTTGGGTAGAAATGGTGCTTGGGGCTGGCGCAGGTGTAGGCATAGTTTTATACCAGTTATCTGTTGATGGATCAAAAAACACACTATGAGCTCCAGGCATTTTGCTGTCTTCTTCAAAAAAGGGGGTTGATGGGCCATATCCTGGACTTCGCACATCTTCGTAGTAACTGCTAGGCAAAAATGAGTTTTTCCTAGCAGTATCGTTGGCGTAAGTTGAGTTTATTGTGAGAAATGGAAAATCAAAAGGCCTACCATTGATAGCTTTTTCATTGAATCCAGAAAATTGGCACCAATCAAGACCTACGGGAATAGCACGAGAGTCAACGCTATTAGGGACACCATAGAGCTCTGGACCAATAGTTTCTACACCTTTGCTTTGGCCCTTTGCGTTAAAGGTAGACATATTGGGATTATTCAAATAGGATTGAGCAATACCAAGCCGCCTATTTTCCAGATCGAAAACCATATAAGCTGATCTCAAAATGTTATCACCAAGACTGCAGAATTTTGGATCGTCAAGTGGAAAGACACCTAAGAAACAAATATGTTCTCCATCAGGAAAAAGAAAGGGATTTCCGTGAGTGTCAGTCTTGGGTACAAACAGATCTTTAATGGGAACTTTTAAGACAAACCCACTAATGTCAATAGTTAAAAATTTATTATTAAACCATGTGTTGCTACAGGTCGTAATGTAGAGACCATCCTCGTCTTGTGTGAGATCAAATCTGTCAATCAAATAGGCACTAACTGGTGGTGGCAAGTAAGAGGCTGTGGAACCAACATCGGCAAGAACAACTATTTCTTCAGTACTCAAGACTTGGGATTTGGCACAAAGTTCTTCATGAAAAGTTATAGTTGAAGCAGGAACAATGAACTCAATTGTTCGATTTTTAATACTGGGAACCAAGTTTATCATTACAAGAGGACCAGTATATCTTGAAGGGTCAACACCGCCAAAAATTATTTTTCCAGCATCAGAGTCGACAGTATTTAACCATAAAGAGTAAGCCAAGGAATCGATAATACCACCCTCACGTAATCTGACCGGCAGATTTTTGTATTCATAGGGGCTGTAAATTCTATGGGCAGCGACTTCCAAACCAGAAAGGCCAATTCCAAATACTCCAAAAGTTGTTGCTTCGTGGGCACGGATAAAGTCCATGTTATTAACAGTAAGTCCATTGTCCAGACGTAAGACATCAGCGCCAAAATTTCCAACTGCATATGAGCCATCAGCGTATCTAAGCACAAGAGTATCCCCTTTGTTCTGATAGGTACTAGAGAGCTCATCGTTGAATAGACCTTGTTCTAGACATGAGAATTTTGCCTTCGGATCTATAGATGCGTTGAATGGTACTGCTTCTAGGCAGAATGGATTGCTTAAACTAGTTACCCAAATATCGCTTGAGCCCGTATCTATTTGAAGCTTAAATCTTTGTGGAGGAGTACCCAAGCCAAATTGAATTGTATAATAGTAAATTTTATTTTGAATTATTTGCCCCATCGTTTTTGACCTTTTTTCTATCCTTGAGTCGTGAATTCTAATTTCTTCATTTTTGATGTATTCTTTTTCTATATCCAATGTAAAATACTTTCTGGAACTAAGCTGAAATTCCGGTGGTTGAGGAGGCGAAATCGCATTATTTTTCTCAGAACTGTATCCAACAACTACTACTGAGAGGGACAACAGTATAATGGGAACACATTGAAGATGGATCCACATCTTAAAAGCCGTTTTGAATAAATAGGAAGTTCAAAACAGATTTAAAATATAAGTGAGAAAAAAAAAACTTCAATTGACGAAAAAAATAATAGTATAACTGTAGAAAAAGTGGTAAAAAATCAAATTGAAACAATTGAAAAGAAACAAAACAATTTGAAGAAAAAAGAAAACAACGATAATACAGAATGGTGTATAACAAATAGGAAATTAAATATATAAAAAGATACAAAATTTAAAACAATAAGAAATATGAAATCTAAACAGCCATGAAAAAAGCTTGAGAGGTGTCTGGATATATTTCAATTGATTCTGATTTTCGTTCGCTAAAATAATGCATTATCTTGAGACGTAACCATTTTTGAGAAAAATGCTTTTCTTAACTGATAGTAAATAGAGTTAACGTTCTTAGCTATTGGAAATACTAACTATAAGATTAAGATATAATAAAAAAGGCACAGATGGGCTGGCTCAATTTCAGCAAGAAAAATATACCAGCTTCTGATGATATAACGACTTTCCTGGGTTTTCCGTAGAAATTGAGACTGAAGCCATCTTAAAGTTAAATAATCATTTTGAAAAAATCTTAATACCGTTGATTTCATTCCTATTTTGTAAATATTTATTCCCCTTATTAAATCTTAAAAGCATTTGAATTACTCATTAAGAGAAATGAATAGAAGAGTTCTTAAAGGACATACTGCTTTTTTATTTTTTTATTTTTGATGAATACATGATTAATTGCACTGAAAAAATCAACAGATAAATATGTTAAGAACTAGGAAACTTTCAAGATAATAGGGGAAGTTGTACAAAATTAAATTTTATTGAACCTATTTTTTCCCATAATGGTAATTATAGAGTTTTGCAAGAATAGAGGAGGAACAAAACTGGCGAATAGAGTGATAATTATCTTGAGATAAAAATTGAATTATTTGTATACCTATATGCTGCTATCGCTATTTAGCTTAACTTGGACCTAAAAAGAAAAGAAATACTCATTTAAAATAACAAAAAAAGTAAGACAAACTACTAAAGTTTATATACCAGAAAGAGTTTTAAGGAAACATGATGAAGTAAAAAAGAATTATGGAATAAATAGAAAATTAAATAGTAAAAGGCTTTTGAAAAATACAATAAAAAATTAGCATGAGCAACTACTTCAATACTCATTATTGAATGATAATGATATCATACATCTAATCAATTAAATGCTTTGGAAGTTTTTAGATTCTTCAGCTATCATATTTTTGTGGTCTTTGGGGTTGGCAGCAGCTTCGTAAAGCGTTATTACTGGAGCCTTTGTATTGGCATTAGTGCATTCACCTCTTAATCCCAAATATAAGATTTTCGTTGTTTCTTCTCCATAATTTTCACTAATGTAAACTGTTAAGCTGCTGACGTTTGAAAAGTGCGCCCTATTTAGCGAGTATTCTGCAATTCCCTGCTCATCGAGAGTTTTGTTCTCTCCATTTGAAGCAGAGTCAGATTCTGGATCTATACCAAAGCCTTCTGGATGTGTGAGGGTGGCGGTAGGTTTTGTTTCGCTGGCCGACGAGAAATCTAGATCATCTCGATTTTTAAAAAGCTTGATTGTTTTCGGAGCAAATTCATCAGTTGTAGTTCGAATCAAAAGAGAGTATATTCGAACAAGACCAGTGAATCTAAAACTCAGATAAAATTAGGTAGAATAAAAGGGTTTTAATAAGTTAGTATGATAGAACATTAAGACGCTACCAAAATGGCAATTAAAAAAACAAAAAAACAAACCAGCATACGGAATATTTATTAAAAGCTCTTCATCAACATCACTTTCCAATATCTAAGAAATCGCATAAGAAAAGAAAGCATAAATTTGTTAGCTGCGATAGAAAAAAAACGATATTGTATGCAAACTTACTTTTGTCGTGTCTAATCTATTTTCCCAGGTTTTTACAATCGCCTGGCCGCTGTTACGTTCTGACTCGTTAAGGGTTCGAATATGATCATGGTATATGAATCTGTGTAACGATTGTGACGCATAAGTATCTGGTGGTGGAACATGGTCATGGCCGTGCCCATCATGCCCCCCATGATTGTGATCGTCGTGGCTATGTCCGTGTAGCTCAATTGTGTTTCTGCAATCCATTATGGTACTATACGTGCTAGGTTTCGATTGAGTTGAATGAGATTTACCGATCTGGTCTTTATAAGAGTTAAGAAGCAAAAGAAAATCAACCAATTGATCAACTGATCGATTGATTGATAGATTTATTCACCAGTTACCCTACTTGATATATGTACCATACTATTACATGACAATTCTTGTACATGTTGTAACAAAAGCTTAGGCTACCGATTTTTGTTTCTTCTACTTACTCACTTTCGTCACTAGCATCTTTGATTAGGCTATTTTGTGAAATCTTTGCTTTTTTACTTATAGTTCTATAATTCTTATTTATGCGGTGTTGGGGGTTTTTATTGAATCTTAATTAGAAGCACATCGGTGGCCGACAATGCCTTCTGGTCTCAACTTGTATTGAGCAGTCAGGGAAATCTTCAAAGACTGAATCCTGTAAAGGGAGAAAAATACCAAATAATTGAAAAAAAGGCGCTCCAAGACCAAGTTTTGTATTGTGAGGACTAGATTACTGATCAAAAGTACTTTCCTATGATCATGATAATAAACCCATATCACGTGATACAAACATTTGAAATTCCAACTGAAATTCCAGTTCTTTATTACCAGTTTTTTTTTTTATATCATGATTACATTTTCTTCTTCTTTTTTTATCACTCAACTGATCTCATCAAACCATTTTTTTTTCCCTTAAAATAATCAAAAATGTCTGAACGTCACACTGCTCAATACACCAAGGGTCTCCCTACTGATCACTCATCATTATTGGCTGGAGGCTACAATCATCCTCTTGCCAGAGAATGGCAGATGAAGACACAACTCACAAAAGTATGACTTTTATCCCTAGTTTTATACCTTCCAAATGCAGAACAAAATAATGCTAATACCTATTAACTTTGATTAGAATATGTTTATTTATCCTTTATTCATCACAGATGATCCAGATGCCGAAGAAGAGATTGCTTCTTTACCTAATCAAAAGCGATGGGGTGTTAACAAGCTAGTCCCATTTGTCAAGACATTAGTTGAAAAGGGCTTAAGATCTGTCATTCTTTTTGGTGTCCCCATGAAAGAGGGTGTCAAGGATGAAGTTGGATCTGCTGCCGACGATCCAAATGGACCTGTAATTCTGGGTATCAAGGCTTTACGTGAAAACTTCCCCGACCTTTTCATCATGTGCGACGTTTGTCTTTGCGAATATACATCGCATGGACACTGCGGCGTTTTGAGAGAAGATGGTTCGATAATCAGAGAACAGTCAGTTAAGCGACTAGCAGCAGTAGCTGTCAACTACGCTAAAGCCGGTGCTCATGCCGTTGCACCTTCGGATATGATTGACGGGAGAATTCGTGATATTAAACAAGGCCTTTTAGAAGCCGATTTGGCACACAAAACCATGATTATGTCTTACGCTGCAAAGTTTTCAGGAAACTTGTATGGCCCATTTAGAGAAGCTGCAGGTTCTTGTCCATCTCATGGAGATCGTAAAGCATACCAATTACCTCCTGGCGGCAGAGGTCTTGCTCGCCGAGCATTAACGCGTGATATAAACGAAGGTGCAGACGCAATTATTGTTAAACCCTCTACATTCTATTTGGATATTGTATCCGACGCTGCTGAAATTTGCAGAGATTACCCAATTGCCACCTATCAAGTAAGCGGAGAATTTGCCATGCTTCACGCTGCTGCTGAAAAGGGCATTGTTGACTTGAAGACTATTGCTTATGAAGCTGCTTATGGCTCAATAAGAGCTGGCGCCAATCTTTTGATTTCATATTTTACACCTGAGTTTTTGAACTGGTTAGATAATTAGTTCTTTTTTATTCCTCATTTTTAGTAGTAAACCCAATACAAAAATGAACCCCATTTTTTCCTTTTTTTTTTTTTTTTTTTTTTTTTTTTTTTTTTTCTGTAAATAGTCTATAATTCTAATTGATTGGATTGGAATTTATTTCTACTCTTTGCTCTTGTGAATAAACCTATTCTTCTAAGTTACTAATGGAAAAGTCTCCTCAAAAATAATAAAATAAAACATCAAAAAAAAGAAAGTTTTTGTCTTAGAGATCTCGCTGAATTAAGGTTCATACTCTTGGTTAGAATCAAATGATAGAAAGCTAATTACAATTACTAACAAGTAACAAAGTAACAATGCTATAATTTCAATCTGAACTCGCCTATGCTGCCATCATCTGCTTTTCCTTTGTATCCTCTTCTTCTTCTGGTTGTTGCTCCTGCTTTTTGGTTGGAACATCGGGCAGTTTGGTTTTAGGAACCTTTGGCATGGCATTTTGCAAATCTTCTGATGATTTTGTTTTGTTATGGATATCTGGCAGTTGATTTTTGTTAAGTTCCTCTTTCTCCATCTGTTCTAATTCCTCTAGTACGTCCATTTCGTCTTCAGGATTGATGTTTTTACTGAGCATCTCATTAAGCTCATTTTGATAGGCAATAGACTCACTTGAGTCATCTAGCAGTTTTTCAACCTTTTCAATAGAAAGCTCTTTATTTAGTTCTTTCAATATATTGTTACCTTGTTGTAAACTTTTGAAAAACGATTGTTGTAGCTGAGCAAACTCAACGCTCTGAGTAAGCTCTTCTAAAGTTGTCATCTGCTTTTCTAACTCTTCAACTTGATTCTCTTGATACTTTTTCTTTTTAAGTGCAAGTAGCGCCCGCTTCTTATCGCCATTCTGTAAGCATTGCTTTGCAACCTGATGCTCTCTCTCAATGATGACTGTGATTCGTTTCTTGTATCTTTTCAGTGAGTCTCGCTGAAGTTTTAGCTGCAGAACAGCTTCATCTTGTTTTGAGACTGAAGGAGATTTGCTTGTAGAGTTTCCCATTTTTTTTGTTTTATCTTATCTGATACTGTCGATAATGTAATGTGAGTATGGGAAGAAAGAGAGTAACAATAAAATACGAGATGAAGGGATTTAGAAAGCTTATCTAATACATTAGTCATATCAAACAAATGGAGGTTTCTTCTAATGCTTTTGGTTGAAACTTCATTATCATTTTATTTACTTCTATTTTTATTATTTTATTTTGAATATTATTAATCTAAATCATACAAATATATTCCAAAACCTTTTATTTAACTAATTTTAAATATTTTTCATACCTTTTTTTTTCAAATCAAGTTCATCAATCCAAATCTATCTCGTCATCCTCTTCACTAGATTCGTCATCTTCCTCCTCTTCATCTTCATCATCATCACTTTCCTCAACTTTCTTAGGAGCATGAGCAGCAACATATTCACCTGCTTTTCCTTTGACATAGTCCACAGACTTGGAATCACCATATTTGGTTTCAAATGCTAACCATTTCTTGAAGAAAAACTTTGCTTGCTTCATGCTAATTCTAACCTCGGTCTTCTTGTTTCCAACCAATCTCTCAAAGAGATCTTCAACAACCTTTTTGTTTTGTTGAAGTTTGATTTTATATTCCTTTGAGTTGCTGCTGTGCTTCTTGACAAATCTGTCGACGTTGTACTTGACTTCATAGTCAATGAATACAGCCCACAGATCAATTCTCTTTTTGTATGTCGACAAAAGATTTTCAAACAGGTTGCGACCTCTTTCAATTTCACCGTATTGATACTCAAACTTGATGAATTTGGCAACAAGGTCGGCATATGCTCGCTTAGCGGTAAGGAACTTGTCTTTGATTAACTGAGTTGCTACCTTTTGTGCCTTCTCCAAAACAGCTCTTGCCTGTTCCAAAAATTTAGCTCTTTCAGTTTCAGTATGATGAGTCTTGTTGTGCTCCTCAGACGCCTCTTTGTAAAGCATTTCACCATAAGCAGCCCAAAGTGACAAGTCTTCACGGGCAAATTTCTTGCAGCACTCATCAAAGGTTTTGCTGGCTGCTGCAATATTTCCAGCAGCTTGATAAATGCTGGCCATCTTCAAGTAGATTGTCTTGGAGTCCATAAATTGAAGGGATTCCTTAAATGTCTTTTGAACAGATTCTGGAGTACCAAAGTTTGTTTCCAAGTTCAAAAGAGCCACCCAAATGTTGAGCTTTTCTTCTTCATGTCGGAATGAGATTGTCTTGAGAGCACGTTCGGCAATCTCTCTGGCTTTGTCGAGCTCTCCCAGTTGTAATTGGAAAGCCATGAAACCCATCCAAACGACAGAAGAGTTTGGATTAGCAACCAAAAGTCTTTCATAGTCAGTAACACTTTGGGGGGCACTGGTAGCCAGTTCTGCAGTTTTATCTTCCAAATTGATCTTAGTTCTGTTTTTTCGACGTTTAGATTTAGATCTTAACTCGTGATCTTCTTCATTTTCCGAGGCGGCTTCAGAATCACTAGCATCGGATGCCTTTTCATCTTGCTCTAGAATTGAGCCGGTCCAATCGAATCCAACACTTAAACCAGATCCTAATGCCAATCCTTGAACAGAAGCTGGATCGATATCTTCATCTTCAGATTCAGAGGATTCATCTTCTTTAAAATCAGATTTAACAGTGATAAAGTTTTCTTCTTCTTCTTCTTCATCGTCGTCGTCGTCATTATCATCACCTTCTTCATCATTACCACTATCTACCATATTGATATCATTAGAATCTTCATTTTCATCGTCCTCATCACTATCCTCTTCGTTGAAATAGGAGGCTTTCAAACCCAAAGAAAGTTTTTTCTTCTTTTCATCTTTATCCAAAATCTTGACCTTGACTTTGTCACCAATGTCAAAAAGACGCTCAATATCTTCGACAGGCGTATCAGCAATCTCTGAGATATGGCAAAGACCATCAATATTATTAGTTCCCTTCAAAGAAATAAAAACGCCATAGTTGAAAATCTTTTTGACTTTTCCTTCCATTATTGAGCCAACTTTGATTTCAGAAAACGATAGACCAGTTACGGTATCAAGACCTTCACCAGCCAAATGACTCTTTTTCAAAGATAAATCTGCCTTCTTTTTAGCTAAATTGACACTGAGGATAACGCCACTAACCTTTTGACCAACCTTAAGGCCTTTCTTCCAGTCAGCAAGAAAATCGTCAGAAACGTTCTTGATTTGGACTCTGGCAACAACGGAATGACCAAGTTCAACAAAGACACCATGGTCTGAAATGTTGGAAACAAATCCTTCAACCTTTTGCTTGGGCTCTAAGTCTGCAAAAGATCCAACGAACTTATTAATAACATTCTTTTTTGAGTCAGGGTTAACAAGGGAAGTACGAGAAGAGACAAAGACCTTATTGTTTGAAGTATCAACATCAATGATTTTGACAGGAATAATAGAACCGATTTCTAATGATTCTACCTTTTTGGATAACATGGAATAATCATCCATAATGTCTGTGTAATGTAACGTAGCAACCAAAACACCACTAATACGGACAATGAGCTTTCGAGTAGATTTTTTAATAACCTCGCCCGGAGTAATCATACCAACAAGTGATTCCTCAACTTGATTCATAAGCGGAGCTGTAACGCGAGTAGTTAAAACAAGAGAATTTCTCCACTTATTGCTGTTGATGGATTCTTTAACATCATTAGAGTCATTTTTGACAGCTTCCTTTTTGGATTTTTTGGGATCATTCACCTTTAGAACAGAAACTCTTAAGGCAGATCCTTCAGGAAACTTTTCTTTGAAGTTTACAACATCTTCAAGCTGGTCTGAAAGATCGACTACAGAAACGTTGCCAGTCATTTTTGGAGTGATGTTGACGAAGACCAAATCATCCTCCAAGTGATGTACAAAGGCTGTGTGAACTGATCCGACAGTGTATTTACTCAAAATTTTAGAATCATCCATTTCGCTTTCAGGTGTTAATTTAATTACTTTTCTAGAGTCATTGACAAGAGATGGCTTGCAGCTGCATTCAAGAACAGTAGTAACAGCATCAGGTCTGGTGATTGCAAGTGCTTTTGCAGACTTTGCATTGAAAGTACCGATAACTCTAACACTGATAATTTGCCCATCTTGGAATTGCTCAAGTGGCTTGAGAGGGTTTTCAATTTCATCAAAACTATCATAGACTTCCGAAATATCGATTCTGCCTAACTGGTTATCAGCAAATTCTAAATTGACATGTGTTGGTGTAATGACAATAACCCTAGCCTTAGTGAGACGCCCAATCTTGTAATCAGAAAGACGTTTGATTGAACTATCAACAGGATTAACAGCTGGACGATCTGTCTTGATTTCAGAGCCATCATCATTTAGCTGGTTGGCCATGCTATCTTTGAATGAAACATTAAATCTACCACTTTCAGGATCAACCTTAACGACTGTACATAAAACAGAGGAGTATTTCTTAAAAAATTGTGTCGGATCGCTGACAAAAGTGTTTGTATTGAAGAGCTCACCCTTAGGAGCCAATGCTGTTAACTTGTTGGCAAATGTAACAAAGACACCACTTTCAGTAACGTTTGAAATGAAACCATATAACCTTTGATCAGTGTGGACTTGAGTAATGTCTCCCGGAAGGCCAGTAGAGTCGCCTAATTCCTTAGCTGTCTTTAATAATGCAGGCTTTGCACTGACAGTTACAAGTTGTTTTTTCTCATTCTTTTCCAGTACCAATAGGTTTTCGAGAGTTTGACCTACTTCTACCTTTTTAAATAATGATTTCTTTTTTTCGAGTGAAGTGTCATCAGAAATATGTCCATAATGTAAGATTCCTCTAAGATCGTCAGGTTGGATGTCTAAGATTATACTGTCGGATGTTTTTTCAACAACAGTACCTGAGCACACAGATTTACCCGGGATGATTTCTTTTATAGCCTCGACAGCCTTTTCTGAAGCATTTTGGTAAGTACGGCAGGTAGCTGTCATTCTTTGCTCATTGGAATCTACTTCTGTGATTCTTACGTTCACTGTTTGACCTAATTGGAAATGATCTTTTGGATTTGCGATATAAGCTTCACTAATTTCTCCACGAGGAATAAACGCTCTAACATGGCTAAAAAACTCAACAATAATACCGCCCTTTTTAATGGAGGTTACCGTAGCAAATGTCTTTACACCCACGTTTTTATCATCGTAGCTATTGATAATAGGGTCTTTACTATTAACATAAGTCTTCTTAAAAGTTGCTTGTATACGATTTTTGAGTGTATCAGTAAATAATACCTAAAAACAATAAATAGGAAGGAATTAGTAAAAAAATAAATAAATAGGAGAATAACAAACAACAGTACTTACTCTTGCCTTGTATTTAGAGCCAATTTTGAATTTTTTCTCAGGAAAATGAAGTTTCACATCGCTAACATAGATACTAGGTACGAAACCTTTGATGCCGCCATCAAGCATGACAATAATATCACCGGTAGGCAGAATTTTGGATACCTTGACATCGGTAATTGCACCATCGGTTATTTCGGAAACATTCAAAAATTGAATGTTTAAGGCAGATTCTTGTAGAGTGATTTTGTATAGATTATCTAAATAACAATAATCCAAGACACGAGCTTTATGAACGGTGCCAATTCTATAAGGCCCGATACTTGGGCCTAAAGCATCTGGCTTCTTGTCGCTAATTTTGGATATATGAACATATCCCTGTAAATTCTTATACTGAACATCAACAAAAACACCTCTGTTCAAGTCGACTTGAGTCACCTTAGCTTGATCAATGATGTGACCAACTGGGAATGCTTCTAAAGGATCTTCAGCGTCAACCGAATCATCCTTTCTTTTTGCAAAAGGAGATTGAAGAGATAAAACGTGTGGAAGAATAGATAGCGAAACATGATATCCAGGATCTATGTGTGGCAAGGTATTGATAACTCTGGCTTTGATTCTATCTCCGACAATAAATTTTTCTTTGGAATCCTTATCTTTGATATCTAAACCTGTTGAGTGATCTGGGATATGAGCTAAATTAATAGTACCAATTGCATGATCATATATAGTGGTTACTATACCCGTTGGAAGTACCTCTTTAATGGTGGCATCAACTAAGACTCCAGCAGTTACTGTTTTTATTGATTCGACACTTGTAATCAATGGAACTTTTTGCGCTAACGGGTTGGATGTGAGTGTTAAAGTTCTACCATTAGATGAAACCGATGCAACAGTGAGAAGTAAAACTTGACCTACAATAGGCTCTGGTGGAATAGAAACATCAAATGCTTGTTTTAAGTCATTGTTTGAAATGAAAGCAGAAAGTTCGAGAGAAGGAACTCCGAGGTTGATGATAAGACCATGGTCTTCAACACTTGAAACGTAACCTTGAACCGCCATACCTGGCACATAATCGGCCTTATTTATATCAGAATTTATTTGTGAGGGATCTATGGTGAGTTCGATATGTCGCTTTTCGGCAGTCCCCTTTGAAAATGGGGCAGTTGTTGATACTACTGAAGTTGACAAGAACTGACCAACCTTGAATAGTTGAGAAAGTTTTGGCAAAATAGGGGAGGAGCCGTCTTCGTTATCACTATCTTGATTATCAGCTGCTTGTAAGATATCGGATATTGGCTTGGAGATTCTAGTGATCGGTATATGCCCAATCAAAGAGTTTGGCAAAGATACAACAAGTTCTAAAGGTGTAATCTTTACAACCTGGCCTAGTAGCCGAGTTCCTTGAGCCAATGAATGATAGCTAATCGACTCAATTTTGATCTTATCGCCGCTGGATTCAATGCTCTTTGCTTTAACTTTCGACGAACCAAAAACCTTGGATTTTTTGCTATCAAGTGCACTAGCTTTTCTTTTTTTTCTCTGGGTTTCTCCAGACTGTGCATCGTTCTAAAAATATAATATATACAACTAGTTAGAAAATTACTAATGTATTGATAGTAAGCAAAAAAACATACCGAAAACAGGACATCCTGAACAGCTTCGTTTGATGCTTGTTTAATTTCTATTGGAGTCAATACTGATCCACCCCCCCTGGGGAAAGAACTGTCATCAGCGAGAACCGATTTTCTTGATTCTGCAGAGCCTGTGGATTCTTTTGGCTTTGCTGAGAAAGCGGAATCTGATCGCTTTCGTTTGGTTGAAGAAGCCATTGCAAAACGGTGCTATCAACGTGCTATCGCCTACTTTTTGCTATTTATAATGTAAAGAATTTCTAAGATGAAATATTTAGTCGGAAAAAAGTAAGGAAAAAATATTGAGAAAAAAAATAAAAAGTGAGAAAAAACGAAACTTGGTACAATTAAAAAAAATTTTTCATGAAATATCAAAAGTCGATTGTTTTTCACTGAAGGCTAAATTTTTTTTTGTGGTCTAGGGTTAAGTCTTCAGCCGCACATATATTCCAAAAAAGCAAATTAAAGCCACATATAATTATATTAAATCCTATAGCAAAAAAGCTATTGAAAACTCAGTAATGTTGTGCTCTATTATATGCAATTAAGGAAGTAAGAAAGGTGCTACTTTTTTCTCCCAGTTATTTTTTTCAATAAAAATGTATATATTTAACTCAATATACTACATACTATACTATATATAGACTACATAAAAACAAAAAATTAATAAATAAACATTATACAATTAGAAAAAAGTTGCAATGGCAACTGAAATTAGTGAAAACACAAATGAAATGGAGTATTTAAACCCGGCGTTGGACTCATCAATATATGATGGCTTCAATGATTCATTTGATTTTGCATTTGAATCACTGTCATCTCCAGGCGCAGCGGGAGAATGATTATTGGGATTCATATTGTTGGAATTTCCATTTTGGCCATTGACATCATCAGCAAGATCATCTCCTGGTTGTGATAGATTGCCATCCTTTCCGTTATCAATATCATTTCCAGTAGTCTTAGTGTCTGAATTTCCTTCGTTGAGCTCACTATATGGATTTTTGCCATTGTTGGCATTGTTGCTATCATTTCCATTATCAATTCCATTTCCTGTAGTCTTTGTATCTGAATTTCCCTTATTGGGCTCACCATTTGGATTGCCATTATTATTATTGTTAGCAGTATTACCATTGTTTACCGATCCTTCAATATCAGATCCGCTTGGGCTGCTACTTGTTCCATCTTTGCCATTATCATTAGTGGATCCATTTTGATTGCCACCAGTGCCATTGCTGTTATTGTTGCTTCCATCAGAGCTTGGATTGCCATTGTTTCCAGAATTATTGTTACCAGATTCATCAGGGTTCCGACTATTACCATCGTTAACTGGATCGCCATTGTTTGACCCATCAGAGCCGCGACTATTGCCATCTTTACCGTTAGGATGATTTGAATTGCCGTCATGAGAGGGTGGATTAGAGCTTTTATTGGGAGAAGTGACGTATGTTGTATATAAAGTATGAGGGCTGGTGGTTTGATTAGGGTTGCCTGCGCCATTATTTTTGGGAGTTGTGAGAGAGTTAGAACCAATGGCTGATTTGCTAGTTGGTGGGACTACAATGGTGATTGTGCCAGCACCAGGATCTGAAATTGTGGAAGTTCCAGTGTCAGTAGAGTCAGCAGGACGTGTGGATATGATAGTAACAACAGGCGATCCATTTGGTGGGACTACAAGAGTGATTGTGCCAGCACCAGGATCTGAGATGGTTGACGTTCCAGTGTCAGTAGAGTCAGCAGGGCGAGTGGATGTAATAGTGACTACTGGAGATCCTTTTGGTGGGACTACAAGAGTGATTGTTCTAGCACCAGGATCTGAGATTGTGGATGTTCCAGTTTCAATAGAGTCAGCTGGTCGGGTCGATGTGATTGTGATGACAGGAGATCCTTTTGGTGGGACTACAAGGGTGATTGTGCCAGAACCAGGATTGGAAATAGTTGAAGTTCCTGTTTCTGTGGAATCAGCTGGTCGAGTCGATGTGATGGTGACTACTGGAGATCCTTTTGGTGGGACTACAAGGGTGATTGTGCCAGCACCAGGATCTGAGATTGTGGATGTTCCAGTTTCAGTAGAGTCAGCAGGGCGAGTGGATGTAATAGTGACTACTGGAGATCCTTTTGGTGGGACTACAAGGGTGATTGTGCCAGCACCAGGATCTGAGATTGTGGACGTTCCAGTTTCAGTTGAGTCAGCAGGGCGAGTGGATGTAATAGTGACCACAGGCTCATTGGTTGTATCACCACCTGGCACGACAACGGTGATGGTTCCAGAACCGGGATCGGAGATTGTGGACGTTCCAGTTTCAGTAGAGTCAGCCGGTCGAGTCGATGTGATGGTGACTACTGGAGATCCTTTTGGTGGGACTACAAGTGTGATTGTTCCAGAACCAGGATCTGAGATGGTAGATGTTCCTGTTTCAGTAGAGTCAGCTGGTCGAGTCGATGTGATGGTGACTACTGGAGATCCTTTTGGTGGGACTACAAGTGTGATTGTTCCAGCACCAGGATCTGAGATGATAGATGTTCCAGTCTCAGTAGAGTCAGCAGGGCGAGTGGATGTAATAGTAACTATAGGCTCACCAGTTGCTTTATCACCTGGAACCACAACAGTGATTGTGCCGGCACCTGGATCTGAAATGGTCGAAGTTCCAGTCTCAGTAGAATCCGCCGGGCGAGTTGAAGTGATAGTGACAACAGGAGATCCTTTTGGTGGGACTACAAGAGTGATAGTGCCAGCACCAGGATCGGATATGGTGGATGTCCCTGTTTCTGTAGAATCAGCGGGGCGAGTTGAAGTGACAGTGACCACAGGCTCATTGGTTGTATCACCACCTGGCACGACAACGGTGATGGTTCCAGCACCGGGATCGGAGATTGTGGACGTTCCAGTTTCAGTAGAGTCAGCCGGTCGAGTCGATGTGATGGTGACTACTGGAGATCCTTTTGGTGGGACTACAAGTGTGATTGTTCCAGAACCAGGATCTGAGATGGTAGATGTTCCTGTTTCAGTAGAGTCAGCTGGTCGAGTCGATGTGATGGTGACTACTGGAGATCCTTTTGGTGGGACTACAAGGGTGATTGTGCCAGCACCAGGATTGGAAATAGTTGAAGTTCCTGTTTCTGTAGAGTCAGCAGGACGTGTGGATGTGATGGTGACTACTGGAGATCCTTTTGGTGGGACTACAAGGGTGATTGTGCCAGCACCAGGATCTGAGATTGTGGAAGTTCCAGTCTCAGTAGAGTCAGCTGGTCGAGTCGATGTGATGGTAACAATAGGCGATCCTTTTGGTGGGACTACAATGGTGATTGTGCCAGCACCAGGATCTGAGATTGTGGATGTTCCAGTTTCAGTAGAATCAGCTGGCCGTGTTGAAGTAATGGTGACTACTGGAGATCCTTTTGGTGGGACTACAAGGGTGATTGTGCCAGCACCAGGATTGGAAATAGTTGATGTTCCAGTTTCAGTAGAATCAGCCGGTCGAGTGGATGTAATTGTAACGACGGGAGACCCAGAAGGTGGAACAATAAGGGTGATTGTGCCAGCGCCAGGATCTGAGATTGTGGATGTTCCAGTTTCAGTAGAGTCAGCTGGTCGAGTGGATGTAATAGTGACAACGGGAGATTCTTTTGGCGGGACTACAAGTGTGATTGTGCCAGCACCTGGATCTGAGATGGTAGATGTCCCTGTTTCAGTAGAGTCAGCCGGTCTAGTGGATGTGATAGTCGCAATAGGCGATCTACTTGGTGGAACAACAAGGGTAACTGTGCCAGCGCCAGGATCCGAGATTGTGGATGTTCCAGTTTCAGTTGAGTCGGCTGGCCGTGTTGAAGTAATTGTAATAACAGGGAATCCAATTCGTGGAACTATAAGAGTGATTGTTCTAGCACCGGGATTGGAGATTGTGGATGTTCCAGTTTCAGTAGAGTCAGCAGGGCGAGTGGATGTAATAGTGACCACAGGCTCATTGGTTGTATCACCACCTGGCACGACAACGGTGATGGTTCCAGAACCGGGATCGGAGATTGTGGACGTTCCAGTTTCAGTAGAGTCAGCCGGTCGAGTCGATGTGATGGTGACTACTGGAGATCCTTTTGGTGGGACTACAAGGGTGATTGTGCCAGCACCAGGATCTGAGATGGTAGATGTTCCTGTTTCAGTAGAGTCAGCTGGTCGAGTCGATGTGATGGTGACTACTGGAGATCCTTTTGGTGGGACTACAAGTGTGATTGTTCCAGCACCAGGATCTGAGATGATAGATGTTCCAGTCTCAGTAGAGTCAGCAGGGCGAGTGGATGTAATAGTAACTATAGGCTCACCAGTTGCTTTATCACCTGGAACCACAACAGTGATTGTGCCGGCACCTGGATCTGAAATGGTCGAAGTTCCAGTCTCTGTAGAATCAGCCGGTCGAGTCGATGTAATGGTGACAACAGGAGACCCAGAAGGTGGGACTACAAGTGTGATTGTGCCAGCACCTGGATCTGAGATGGTGGAAGTTCCAGTCTCAGTAGAGTCAGCAGGGCGAGTGGATGTAATAGTGACAACGGGAGATTTAGATGGCGGGACTACAAGAGTGATTGTGCCAGCACCTGGATCTGAGATTGTGGATGTTCCAGTTTCAGTAGAATCAGCTGGTCGAGTAGAAGTGATGGTGACTACTGGAGATCCTTTTGGTGGGACTACAAGAGTAATTGTGCCAGCGCCAGGATCTGAGATTGTGGATGTTCCAGTTTCAGTAGAGTCAACAGGGCGAGTGGATGTAATAGTGACAACGGGAGATTTAGATGGCGGGACTACAAGAGTGATTGTTCCAGCACCAGGATCTGAGATCGTGGATGTTCCAGTTTCAGTAGAGTCAGCAGGGCGAGTGGATGTGATAGTAACTATAGGCTCACCAGTTGCTTTATCACCTGGAACCACAACAGTGATTGTGCCGGCACCTGGATCTGAAATGGTCGAAGTTCCAGTCTCTGTAGAATCAGCCGGTCGAGTCGATGTAATGGTGACAACAGGAGACCCAGAAGGTGGGACTACAAGTGTGATTGTGCCAGCTCCTGGATCTGAAATGGTCGAAGTTCCAGTCTCGGTTGAGTCTGCAGGTCTTGTTGAGGTAATGGTGACAACAGGTTCACCAGTCGAATTATCACCTGGAACGACAACAGTGATTGTGCCAGCTCCTGGATCTGAGATGGTGGATGTTCCAGTTTCGGTAGAATCAGCGGGGCGAGTTGAAGTAATAGTCACTATAGGCTCACCAGTTGCTTTATCACCTGGAACCACAACAGTGATTGTGCCAGCTCCTGGATCTGAAATGGTCGAAGTTCCAGTCTCGGTTGAGTCTGCAGGTCTTGTTGAGGTAATGGTGACAACAGGTTCACCAGTCGAATTATCACCTGGAACGACAACAGTGATTGTGCCAGCTCCTGGATCTGAGATGGTGGATGTTCCAGTTTCGGTAGAATCAGCGGGGCGAGTTGAAGTAATAGTCACTATAGGCTCACCAGTTGCTTTATCACCTGGAACCACAACAGTGATTGTGCCAGCTCCTGGATCTGAAATGGTCGAAGTTCCAGTCTCGGTTGAGTCTGCAGGTCTTGTTGAGGTAATGGTGACAACAGGTTCACCAGTCGAATTATCACCTGGAACGACAACAGTGATTGTGCCAGCTCCTGGATCTGAGATGGTGGATGTTCCAGTTTCGGTAGAATCAGCGGGGCGAGTTGAAGTAATAGTCACTATAGGCTCACCAGTTGCTTTATCACCTGGAACCACAACAGTGATTGTGCCGGCACCTGGATCTGAAATGGTCGAAGTTCCAGTCTCAGTAGAATCCGCCGGGCGAGTTGAAGTGATAGTGACAACAGGAGATCCTTTTGGTGGGACTACAAGAGTGATAGTGCCAGCACCAGGATCGGATATGGTGGATGTCCCTGTTTCTGTAGAATCAGCGGGGCGAGTTGAAGTGACAGTCACAATAGGAGACTTGCTTGAAGTCTTTTCTGTTGTCTTTTGGGTCAAGTTGCTGCTTACACTTGCTTGCCTTGTATTTGTTGTTACTGGAGTTTTTGTAGTATTTACTGAAGGCTTTGAAGTGCTTGCTGATGCTTGTGAAGTGGTTACTGAGGGCTTTAGAGTACTGGGCGGTGGGTTTGCTGTAGTGACTGGAGTTTTGAGACTAGTTACTGGCGGTTTTGATGTAGTTACTGGAGGTTTCAAAGAAGTTACCGGGGACTTTGGAGTAGTTACTGGTGGCTTTGAAGTAGTAATTGGAGCTGTTGGAGTAGTCACTGGTGGCTTTGAGGTAGTCACTGGTGGTTTTGCCGTCGTCACTGGTGGTTTTGCAGTAGTCACCGGTGGCTTTGCCGTCGTCACTGGAGGCTTTGCAGTAGTCACCGGTGGCTTTGGTGTTGTTACTGGCTTTTGAGTAGTCTTTTTGGTTGTCGTTTTTGGTCGTGGAGGACATGGTTGTATAAGACCATATTTATCACCGAAAAACTTACAATCATTTGCAAACTTTCTGATATCAGCCTTTAAGTTTGCGTTATTACCGCAATGATATGCCATACTATAAGTGAATGCTCCCACAAGAATAGCACCACAGTCAACGTATCGTTGTTTGTCAGCAGGTAAATTTCCTTTATCATTGTTAATATCTTTATGCTTTTTAACTGCATTTTGAGCTCTTTCAACCCAGTCTCGGCATTGCGCATTGGATACATTTTCCAGATCCAAGCAGTAATCTGTGCAACTTTCAGCGTTTTTAGGGATTGGATTTTGGCAATTATTTTGCAAAGCCAAAAGCTTTCTATAGGGTTCACTGGGCCATTTTTTTCCACAATCAAAACAACTTGACATATATATTCCAGTTGAATCCACATAGTCTTTATCCCAATAAGCACCATTATTGGAACACATTTTTTTGTTTGCGTTTGGCATGTTTTTGATGAATTTAGTCTCAGCTCTGTTCCATGTCTCATCGCACATAAAATGACAACTGTTTTCAGTCTGGTATAAGGTTCCAGGCATACAATTTATATAAGTTGTTATTCGCTTTACTCCACTTTGGCGTTTATCCAAAGCAAAGTGTAATGAGTTTTCGTAGCTGGAGTCTAAAGTACGGTTTGAATCGAGCGCAAGATTTCGACCTAAAGACATGTAATACTCATACTCTTCAGGTGAACTGATTCTTATAGGGCTGCATTGAGCCACCATAACCATACAGTGTAACACAAGTGTTAGAATGTATATAATCATTGATGTCTTGATGAATACTTTGGTGTTTTGATTTCTTGACTAATTGCTAGGCTTGGTTATTCTTGAGCTTGTGTGGTTAGTAAATGTAGTAAATATTTTAGAATAGCTGTGTGTACAGTTGATTAGCACTTACTTGAGACGTATTCTAGATATCAAAGCTGGTTTAGTTATAAATAAATAATTAAAAGGATTTTATAAATCTTTGAAAAATATAAAATAAATTCTGTTTTATTTATATGATTTTATATTTTCAATAATTTACAAATTCATAACTGTGTTACAAAAAGATGAGAACAACTTAGAAGTTTTTTTTTCTTTATTTAACTGAATATTAATTCAATGTTCTATAAGGATTGTTCTGTTTTTTTTTTTTTTTTTTTTTTTTTTTTTTTTTTTTTTTTTTTTTTTTTTTTTTTTTTTTTTTTTTTTCTTTTTTTTTTTGTTTGAAATTTAAATGATCTTGTGATTGAATAACATTCACAAAATTAAAATGTATATTGTTGTACAGCTTTAATTTTTACTAGTTTTACATGTTGGTACAGATGCTATTTTTCATTACAAAATTTATTTGAAATGAGCTTCGTTCAATCATTATTCATTGTGACTACCAAGTGCCGGAGTAAAGACAGTTTTAGTAATGACAATTATTTGATAAATCACTGAAGATATATAATGTAAAGAATTGACTTTATAGCCAACTTTTAAGTGTCAATCCGATGTAAGCAAAATTTTGGAGTGAGAAGCTTTATCGCTCAACCATTTTGAAGGTTACAAAAATGAATACTTATATCAAGTTTTTCAAGAGGTTATAGTCATGATGGTGTGCACAATGACAATAATAACCAGTAAATTTATTAGCTGTACAGTGGAAGAGTCAATTAGAGGTGCCTTTATTTTTATTGTATTCCTCTAGTGAGTTATTACTGAATTGAATACATACTTCATAACGGTTATGATTGCTATAACAAGTATATTTAAAATTCAAAATTCATAAACTATTTTTTTTAATGTTTTCAATAAAGAATATTAGCTTAAAAGATTAGTAAATGCCCATATCAAGCTCCACTTTATTAGCATGTATTTTTTTTTTCAGTCGGCGAGTGGCATTTACAATATGAAATTTTAATTAAGCCTAGTAACATAATGGACCCTAAATATATTGATTTAACTAACGCAGCGTTAAATTAAAAAAACCTTAGAGCCCTTAAATAATTTTTGTTCGGTTCCACTATGTTGTTTTAATCATGCTTTTGTCAAAAAAAAATACCATTTTTTTAGAAAATTCAACAAGTTTAAAAAGTGATATTTCCTAACTAAAAAGCTCAAAGCAAATAAAAAAGAAGCAATAAAAAATAAGTTGACTGTTTAGAAATAAACAATAGTTGTTGGGTGCCTAAACTTTCAAGTCTTTGTCAGTGCTAATAATCAAATTATCAGAGCTAAATTTGTCAAGCAAATAAAAACCGTATCTAACTCATTTTATCAGAAAACGTTTGTTTGTTAGAATCATTAAGCTATATTCGTGATACTTTGTTGTGCCTATGACATCTCCATTCAATATACCTGTTTTACAGTACCAGTTATTATAAATATATAACAGCTCAATTAGCAATGTTTTGTAAATATATATATATGTTTATTAATTATTTTCAAAACTATTCCAAAAAGCAAAATAGCATTATATTAAATAGATGTCTTTTTCTTTTATGAAACCTTTATTTTGACATTTTTTTGATTGTTTAAGCTTATTAAATGCTGGCTTGCAGTGCTTAATATTATATTTAATTCATATAGTCCTTCCTAGATTGAATCTATATATCAAACAAAAATCTTTTTTAAGGGCCCGTTTGCAAACCACAAATTATCACAGAATCTGTGAGTATTTGCGTTACTATGTAAGAATTTGGTTGCGCAAACGCATTTAGAGAATTTTTGGTTCTCCTCTTTTTCTCAGCCTCATGTCACATGATACTCAAGAAATTCTATTTTTGAAATATTTTCTTCTCCTAAAGGGAGTAGAAAATAGCATAACCCCATAGTGGCCTCTCTTTCAAAAAATTAAATGATGCTGGTGATTTTTTTTTTACTCATCTTAGGCTGAAAAAAATTAGTCAAACTAAAAGGAATTAATACATGCTTATTGAGAGTATCAAAGAACTCAACATCAGACAAAGTTGTAGAGCTTGTTTTGGAGCACGACAAAAAAAGAAAAAAAAGAGTAGAAAACCCAAAGAAAAAAGTAGAAAAGTGCTTTCCTATGAGGGAATTTGATTCCAACAAAGATTTGTTTTCTACTATTTTAAAGTTCATTTTGTCAGCCGCATTTACAGTTAGTCCATTTGTTGTATGTAATCTGAAATGCTTTGCTAAATAACATAGTAACTTCCTGGCAAACATTATTTTTTTTTTGAGTTGGTGACCCCTCCCCCCCCCCCCCCCCCCCCCCCCTCCACCCACCACCAGCAAAAATTACAAGATTACTGAATTTGAATAATGAAATTTGAAATCATAATAAAAAGGTTAAATTAACTTGATATACTATATATATACTGTAAAAACTAAAAAATAAATATTATACAATTAGAAAAAAGTTACAATGGCAACCGAAATTAGCGAAAACACAAATGGAATGGAGTATTTAAACCCGGTGTTGGACTCATCAATATATGATGGCTTCAATAATTTATTTGATTTTACATTTGAATCACTTTCATCTCCAGGCACAGCAGGAGAATGATTATTGAAATTTCCATTTTGGTCTTTGGCAGCATCTGCAAAATCATCCCCTGGCTGTGATAGATTGCCATCATTTCCGTTATCAATATCATTTCCAGTAGTCTTAGTATCTGAATTTCCTTCGTTGAGCTCACTATCTGGATTTTTGCCATTGTTGGCATTGTTGCCATCATTTCCATTATCAGTTCCATTTCCTGTAGTCTTTGTATCTGAATTTCCCTTATTGGGCTCACCATTTGGATTGCCATTATTATTATTGTTAGCATTATTACCATTGTTTACCGATCCTTCATTATTAGATCCGCTTGGGCTGCTACTTGTTCCATCTTTGCCATTATCATTAGTGGATCCATTTTGATTGCCACCAGTGCCATTGCTGTTATTGTTTCTTCCATATTCCACGTGTATCGATATAGTCCTTATCCCAATAAGCACCATTATTGGAACACATTTTTTTGTTTGCGTTTGGCATGTTTGTGATAAATGTAATCTCAGCTCTGTTCCATGTCTCATCGCACATAAAATGACAACTGTTTTCAGTCTGGTATAAAGTTCCAGGCATACAATTTATATAAGTTGTTATTCACTTTACTCCACTTTGGCGTTTATCCAAAGCAAAGTGTAATGAGTTTTCGTAGCTGGAGTCTAAGGTACGGTTTGAATCGAGCGCAAGATTTCGACCTAAAGACATGTAATACTCATACTCTTCAGGTGAACTGATTCTTATAGGGCTACATTGAGTCACCATAATCATACAGTGTAACACAAGTGTTAGAATGTATATAATCATTGATGTCTTGATAAATATTTTGGTGTTTTGATTTTTTGACTAATTGCTAGGCTTGGTTATTCTTGAGCTTGTGTCGTTAGTAAATGTAGTAAATATTTTAGAATAGCTGTGTGTACAGCTGATTCGCACTTACTTCAAATGTATCCTGGATATCAAAGCTGGTTTAGTTATAAATAAATAATTAAAAGGGTTTGATAAATATTTGAAAAATACAAAATAAATTCTGTTTTATTTATATGATTTTATATTTTCAATAATTTACAAACTCGTAGCTGTGTTCCAAAAAGTTAATACAGTTTAGAGAAGTTTTTCTTTATTTACTTGCATATTAATTTGATGCTCTATAAGGATTCTTATGTTTTTTTGTTCGAAATAAAAGCGACTTTGTGATTTTTGAATAGCATTCATAAATTAAAATGTGTTTTGTTATATGGTTTTAATTTTTACCAATTAGATAAGATTGTACAGAGACTACTTTACACTCAAAATATATTAGAAATGCTTTTCATTCAATTCTGATAATGAAGTGCTGAAATAATGATAGTTTTAGTAATGGTAATTAATTGATAAATTTGCGATAATATTTAAAGCCAATCATTTAGTTTATAGCTAACTTTCAAGCATCAATTAGATGTAAGCAATACCTTGGAGTAAGAAAATTCAACATTCATCTATTTTTAAAATTCAAAAAAAAAAAGTTATTTTCAAGCCTCTTGAGAGTATATGGTCATCATCATAACGTGTCTAATAATCATTATTCGTACAGTATAAAATATTATCAGCGAGCCTGATTGTTGTTGTATGGAGTTTCTGTAGTGAATAATTTTTCAATTGAATAAAAGCTAATTATTTCATAAAGATTCCATTGCAATAAAACTGATACAAGTGTGTTTTTATATTCATCTTTGCCAAATATGAGCCTTCATCAATATGATATATTCATTTTTCTAAAGAAGTTGTAAGATTTCTGGTTGTAGACATTGGTGGTAAAAAGAAAGATCGTGTAAGATTAGAAGATTTTAAGTATAGGATGCAGATTGTCTAAGTGATATCTTATAAAAACCACAATGGTCTGCTTATTTTGGAGTTTTTTGATTTTTGATTTTTGGATATTTTAGTTTTTAGTTTCTATAGTTCAAAAAGCTAATGGAAAGAGCTCATATGTTCGAGATGGGAACCACCACCATACATTGTTATTATAGAAGTTGTTGATTTAACATCCAGAAGGTTTATTTATTTTAATTCATTCATTCTTGAGTTTTATTGGGCTTTGAAAATTTTACAAAATTTGGAGTACTCATTATAATAAAAATGCTGAACATAAATCTGTCCAATTACTAGCATACATGTTTATTATTACTATTAAACGGAATGCTAATACAGCCTGCTTTACAAATTCATTTAAAAATTCCAACAATTTGGCATTTAATTTCATTTCAAAGCCCCTTTTCTTTCTTAAATTCCAAATACTCTTCATAAGTGAGTGTGCTCTTATCACCAGTATATCTTGTTATTGAGAAAGTGGGAATCTGCGTATAGGTTTTGCCACGAATGCCTGCTTTTTTAACAAGCGCATTGAGTGTTGTCTCTTTCGTCCAGCCTTGTTCTACAGCGACAGAAGGCAGAAAGGTCGAGCTATAGTCTTCACCACCTATTGTAAATTTAGCTATGATTCCATGGGTTCCTAGTTCCCAATCCAACGGATCATTGACCTCTTCAAAGTTGTCAAGTAAAGTTACACTATGAATCTGAGTTAGCACAAAGTCAATTGAATCAAATATTCGCAGCTACTTACTCGCATTTCAAAAGTTTAATTTCAGATTCTTTTATTGGTGTGAACCGGGTGTCTCTCTTGGCAGCAATCAGTGCGTAGTCTTTTAAAAGAGAAGATAGAGGCTTGGATGGACCAAAAGTACCAATGCAACCGCGGAGATTGTAGTCATCCAATCGACTGTCAAACTTATCCCAAGTCACAAACAAAGGATATTTCTTCGAGAGGTCGACTGGTGAATTAGGGTCAAGATATTTTTGAAGGGGGGGAGTGGTTGCACCACGGAAGGAGTTTTCCAAAACTTGAAAACAATATGCTGGAAGGCCTTTGATGTTTGACATTCTGAGTATATTTTTGTGAATATTACTTTGATACATGAAAAGTGATGATAGTGATAACAATGGTGGAATGTTACAAAAAAGCATATTAAAAAAGTTGTTACATGATTGTGTCACACCTGTACCACTTAGCCATAAATGATTAAGTCCAGCGGCACCACCACAATCTCAAAATCATTGTACCTTAAACAATCAGCGACTTTAGATTGTGTCGATAAAGTTTCCAGGTCCGGTTATTTTTTTTTCTTTGAAAGTAGTAGAGTTCATATTTTTTGAAACTCCGAAGTCTGAGCCGAATGTGGCGTTCCGAATTACCTATCACCTTTTCCGCTCCGATGAACTACAACTATATTTATATCTCATCGCTTTTTTTTTTCTTCTTTTAATAGTCATCTTTATCGACATAAACAATGAAAGCCCCTCCAATTGTAACACTTGAGAACTGCATTGTTCGCCCTGTGGGAGAATCTCTTTCTGCCAGCCTTTTCAAAAAACCGCTCAATCTAACCATTAATCAAAACGAACGATGGGCCGTAACGGGGCCTAGAAAGCGCGATCTTTTAAGTGTATTAGCTGCAAAACACATTCCAAATCCACCATTATCCCGCACTTATCCATTTCTCGACAAAAATGCGTGGCCTTCTCAGGCTATTCAGCTAGTAGAATTCAAAGGTTCTGTGCTAGCAAGCCATTTGTCAGCCCGTTATGAGCATTTTCGCGACGAATTTGACATTCCTCTTATGGAATACTTAGGGCAAAGCCTTGGTAACGTCAAAGGACCAGAAAAGGAACACATCGATGACATTTTGAAAAAGTTCAAGCTTGATTCACTAGCAGATCAATGGGTAGTTGGTCTCAGTAACGGTCAAATGAGAAGAGCGAGACTGGCAAAAGCTATTCTCAAATACCCCCGCCTGCTTCTCATTGATGAACCATATCTCGGTTTAGATCCCTCAACCAGACAAACTTTGTCAGATATACTCGAAACACTTCCACCAAATCCCCACGTAATCTTGGGTCTTCGAATTCAGGACAAATTTCCTTCTTGGATCACACATGTTGCTATTACTGATCGAGATGGTGTTGATAAAAGTGGACCCATTGAAGAAGTCGGTGATTATTTAGAATTTTTAAAGAGAAAAGACATGGAATTAGCAGCGTCATTAGCACAGGCCCGCAAAAATTTCTCAGAAAAGAAGAAAAAAGAGTCATCATCAAAAGACAAAAGTAATACGGAAATTATTCGACTTGATAAGGTTTCCATCTCCTACCGCGGAAAACTCATCTTGGACGAAATTGAGTGGAAGGTTGCCAAAGGTGAAAAGTGGCACTTGCGAGGAGATAATGGGGCAGGAAAAAGTACCCTCGTTTCTTTACTAACTGCCGACCACCCTCAATCATGGAACTCAAAAATCGTCATTAACGGCGAGCCACGAAAAACTGGCAAGCACAATTATTTTGATATCAACAACGCCATAGGACACTCTTCACCAGAAATACATGCGATTTATCCTCTTAAACAGACCGTCTTTGAAGCAATATCAACCGGATATATTGTAGGATCAACTATTCCTCCCAAAAAAAATGAATTAACGTCTGAACAGATAGAGAACATTGAGCGTTTGATTGACCAATTCCAATTAGCTCCAGACCAAAGATTGCGTGATCTTTCTTTAAGCGATCAGAAAACTGTTTTATTTTTACGAAGTATTGTTAAAAGGCCCGACATTTTGATTTTGGACGAAGCTTTTTCTGCAATGGATGACTGGAGAATCGAGCAATGTAAAGATTTTATTAACAATGAGTTCCAAGAAGGAACTGTTATTGCAATCGGGCACATTGATAATGAAATTCCCGACTGTGACAAATATATTAGATTGATTCCTAACGCTGGCAAGCCAATTATTGGGGAGATTGAAAAATAGATTTAGCATTGAAATTTATAGTATTGTAGATGAATATTTTTTAGTGATGAAATTACTTAGATAACTTCTATTATGTAACGAAAACTCAACATCAAATTTTGTTTTTCATCTTTACTTTTCCTCTTCAAAACATATAATCTTACAAACAAGTTTATTACAAACTATTGTTGCCTCTTAACTATTATCAAGTTTTAGAGTTACTATTCCTATTGCTTTTCTGTTTTCTCAGCAGTAATATTATAATACAAGTTTGAAATGTCCGGTATGTGAAAACGCTGTGATTTTGAAACATTAATAATGTAACTAACCTTTTGCAAAACATCTATTCTTATATCTACAGATTCAAATTTAAAAAATATAACTGAAGAAGAAAACTTGATATGCTATTCTCCACAAGAATTGTTTTCTACAGAACCATTCACAGCCAATGCCGATTATGATAATACAATTGAAGCGTTTACAAAGAAAATCATGAACCTATTTGAAAATGTCTCTGCAAATGAAACCAAAGACAAAACGAAATTACTAGAAATTGTAAAAAACCTGAAAGAAGAATTGGTTCGGTATTCTCTTTCTGAAATAAGTTTGAGTCTTTTCGCCAATGATCCTGTTTTTATATCAATGATTGCCAATCAAGTTAAAAGTAGTCTTTTGATGCTGTTAAAAGATCAAGATACAATTCCAACTACCCTTTTTGATGTATTCAAAGAAAGTATCAGCAAAAGCTTGAAAAGCATGGTTAAAGAAGAAGTAGCAAATTCTGATGTTATCGTTAATGCTACCGATTTATTACAACTATCCGACCGTTTTGATTTCAAGGCTGCAAATCATGAGAGCCAGATCCAGGAACTAATTGGGATGATTGGTTTAATCATGGATGTTTTGGACAAAATATCATCTTTGCCTCTAGATGACAATAAGATTAGACAATGTTCAGAAATTGATTCAAAGATAAAAATAAGCAGCTTGAAAAGACGGTCTGAAGAAAGGTTAAATCGAAACCAGGATTGTTATTCCATCACCAGATTGGAATTGGATCGGGAAATTGCCAAAAACATTAAACGCTCAGAAAAAACAATAATGGATGCTACTAAAAAGCGGGCCGACTATCTAGAAAAAGAAATTTCAAATCTCAGAGACAGTACTAGTTTTCTTGGATTGGAAGTAGAGGCTCTTCAAAAGGAAAATAATGACAAGAACAAAAGAATTGAAGAACTTCAAGTGAATCACAAAAGCTTCTCAAACCTTTTATCTACATTAAGTCAAAAAATCGATATTGTAGAGCACTTGCAAGAAGTGGCCTTTGAAGAATATAAAGCAAAATATGATATTCAAGAAGGTTTAATTCAGAGGATCTCTAAAGCTGAGAGCGAGATTCAAGATATGCAACAAATCACCGCCGAATTGAAAGAGCTCTATATCAGTAATCCTATCAACAAAAACCTTGCACTAAAAACTGAGTTTGATAGTGGAATTGATACATGTCACTACTGGATTGAAACTCTCTGGCGAAAAATTTGTGACATGGAGAAAACAATGAGAAGAATCGTGGCAAGCTTACCAGAACCCTCTTCTCCGGTGCCATCTCTGGTAACTCCTGACAGACATGAAGAAACTAAAGCCTCTGGTAGCTCGCATTTGGAATCGAAAAGTGCTTTTATGTCTGCTGTGAATAATGACTCAATTGCAAGTACGCCGTCCAAGATTGGGCCTTTTGACAATTTTGACAGCATCTCTGAGAGCTGTCTAAATGATGATTTATATTACACTGCTAGGTTCTCTAAAGATTCAAAAGATTCGTTGAATGAATATTATCAGCAGCAGAAAGAACTTCAGCAACTAAAGCAATATCCACGTACTATTTCTGATATCTGTCACAGCCATGGCTATTTTCAAAATTCAAAATGTATTAATCAATCTTCTTCAACTCAGCAGGAAGCCAAGAATTCCGATATGAATAATTTAGAAAATGAAAAAATTTCTAATGATGATAAAAAAATGAGTTTTGAGTCACTGAAAAGTAGAGAAAACCCTAAGCCATTGTTTAACAAAGAAAAAAGTCTGATTGACAGTGCTGACATTTTAGGTAGAGACAATGATGCTTTTAACACGCTTCACTCAAAGAGCAGTATTGTTTGCAATTTCCCAAACTCTTCCCAACTACTTGAAGCCAAATCAGACTTGTCTCCTGATTTTATTAATAAAAAGACACCTTTAAAGCCTACCTTAAACAGAAACCCAATTAGCAAATATACAAGCAGAAGTACTATTAAAAAGCTGAGAAAAGCTAGCTCATCTCTCGAAGGTGCTTTGGGACTAGAACATAAAAGGAAGCTATGGGAAGCAACAAATCGTTTGGAAAATGTATATAATCGAGATATCTTTCCTGAATATGAAGGTAGTACAAAACAAGAAACAGAGAGAGTTTTAGGGGTCTTAAAAAAAGAAAAAAGACTATTTAGTACAGAAGAAATTGAACAAATTAAAAGGCCTAAAAGAAGTCTTTGGAGTCGAGCTGCTGTCATAAGTAGGGGTAAAGAAAGTGGAACAGAACAGAGGCCACAAACTAAAGGATTTTCAATAAGAGAAACATTTTCAAGAGCGGCAAAACAACAATTATCACAAATTCAACAGGAAAAAAGAATTAAAAAAGAGGACGCTATTGCAGAAAAGGTGCCGTTAGAATCTTCATTGTTTAAATCTAGTAGCCCATTTGAAGAAACTAATAATAGTGGAGTAAGCAATACTGAAAACAAATACAACAACACTTCCTCTTTGTATAAATCTCAACATGTGTCAAAGCATAAAATTAAAGAGTTGACTCCGGCACCAATCACTCCGCAAAAGAAGCAAGTGACAAAAAATTTTGCAAGTGACATAACCAATAATTATAGTCGGTTCCAAAATGCCAATGACCATATTTTGTTTTTCAAGGACTATACTACTCCAAGTCATGTAACAAGCCCTTACTCTCATATGGAACCAAAAAATACTTTTAAACGGGATCCATTCGGAGTTTCCAACAACAACAACAACAGGCATAGACCTTGGACAAAATCTGTTGTGTCTTGATTTTTTTTTATCTATTATTATGTTTATAAAAAAAGTATTGTTTGGTAATTATATGGTGCTGGAATTTAATTGGTATTATATTGTATAAAAAATAATAGTTTTTTTTTTTCTTTCTACATTCTCAAAAATAAACAAAAGGATATTATTAGTCTCTAAAAAAACTTCTTGCACAGCAGTGTTCTAGAAAATATCGTAATACAGAAAGTTAAGCTTTTGTTCATTTTAAATATACAGTTATAGGGATATATTAACTAAAAAATGAAAAATGAAAAATGAAAAATGAAAAAAAAAAAAAAAAACTATTAAAACCCCGTTTATAAAGAATAGACGTTTATAGCTCTAAAACTAATTTGAAATTAAACAAAAAAACAAACAAACTTTGACTATATATTAACAGAGTAATGCGTTCTAAATGGGTACAAAAATAATAAAACCAGTTTATTTGTTTTCAATGATGATCTGATTAAAATAAATAGATAGATATAATATTCAAACAAGGAACCTTAAATTGAAAGGGATTCAGTCTACTAACCAAAGCTTTCTCAATTACTTTATTCTGTTTGCTTAATTAAAGTTATAGCCTGTCATATCCTAAAAAGTAAAACTAACAATAAACTGAACAAAAAAAATGGATATCATTGATTGAATTAATAAATGTTGTGGTGTATATAATTTCTTAAGATAAAAGTTTTATTAGGAAGACTGAAAACACCGTGTTTCTCTTTTTTTATAGAACAAAAAGTGTGATACTCTAGATCAAAGTTGATTTATGCCACCTATCCATTCGTCAATTTGAGAAGAATATAGCACTATATTGGTACCTCAATACTTTGAGTTTTATAAACGGAGGTGCTTTTGTTTTTTGGAATCCCAACCTATGAAATCTTTTTTCCCAAACTCAGGTTTTTGGGTAACAATAAAATCAATGCTTGTAATTTATATTATTGATGTTTTTTTTGTGTTATTATTCAATTATTGAATTCGACCGTTTATCTTTAATTTAGAGGTCAATTTATTAATATATACTGATAAAATCTTTAGTTGTTGTCAGCTCTTAATTTTGGCTTTGATCATTCTAAAGATGTATCATCACCAATTAATGACTTTCTTAATATGATTTTAAAGTATTGGTTTGTCTAGTTAAAAAAACAGCGGCTCATTCAGTGACACTTTGCTGTTGATTTTTAATTTATAGATGACATTTTCTATCGATCGACTCGTTTAAACCCGGTTGATTAATTCAAGATCTCTTAGCCTTAAGAGTTACTAAAACAATGAATATCATAAAAATTAAAACTGTTTCATTACAAATTTCAATCCCATATTCATACTTGGCCCTTTTTTTTTAGTGTTTGTAAAGGGTTTCCAGAATATTGGCAAATGAAATTGTTGTAAAATGCAGATAGTTTTGAAATAGAGATTAAACAAAAAATCCTCTTAAAAAAATTTTTTTCCTTAAAAACGTAAATGTTTATAGTAGTAAAACTGGTTTTGATTTTAGATGAAAGTGATATGAAAACTAAAAACTGTATAGGTATGGAAGCTTAATGGGTATTAATAAATTCAGTGGTAAACAAATGATTTTTAACAGCATCCATCAACTTTCCCTAAACAATGCTGCATACAGTTTGAAATTGTGTTAAAGATTGAAAAATTCATTTAGTTACAGTATTAATACGAAATAGTTATAGAAAAGTTATGTGAAAATTGTCATGTCTTGGGAAAAAATAAAATAAAGGTCGCACTATTTTTTCTTGAAACCTTGCTATAAAAAAAATTGTTTCTAGATACTATTTGTTCTTAATTCAATGTGTTCATGTTGTTCATTTGTCAAGCCTCCTACAACAACATGACGACGAGTTCCATCATTAATATTTGTCTTTGATCTTTGAACTCCTTTGTCTCCTGTAATTTTATATTGACCATCATGTATTTTAAATCCATTTTCTTGGGTATCATTATCAGAATTGTAATCATGTTCTTCAATGTAATGACTCAGGCATTCCAGCTGATCTGAATCTAGAGTTTCTTCAGGCAATTGTATTTCGCCATCTTGATTCTGCTCGCAAAGTGATAAGAGATCAAATAGGTTTTGCCGTTTCTCTTTCAAGTCACTCAAAATATCAGCTGGTTTGTAGTCAACGGGTTTTGAAATATCATCCTGGAAATAACTGTCATCAAAGTCATCTTCTCTTACGGTATCATCCATTCCGGCTGCCGCTGTATAGTAGCAGTTTGTAGAATCTGAAGATTTCATATTGTTGGTGGAGTTATAAGGATTGTCGTGATTGGTAAAACTGCTACTAGAAGTATCAACGGGGAATCTGGCAACCAAAAACTTTTTTTGAATATTTTCCAATTGTTTTTGATGGTATTGCAACTGTGATTGAATATTAGAAGGGTATTCTTCTGTTTGATAATTGTTGGCCATGGTAAGCTTACTTTCATTGTGAAAACTTTCAAGACCATCAGCTAGATCTTTAAGAGTAGTCCTTTTTTTGATTTCAGGTTTTGGAGTATTTAAATCAAGCTGGGTATTGCTCTCTCTAATAGGTGATATTTCTCTTGAAGTATCATTGGCTGTCTGATATTGGCTTGGGGTCAATGAATTAGAATGTAAATCTGTTAAATCTCCAGGGTTCTCCTCACTAGAGAAAGGTTTCTTCTTTTTTAAATCGTTAAACTTTTTAGGAGGTATTTTCATAAACTTTTCCAGATATCTCTTTCCAACAGAGCTAGTTCTAGTGTTTAGATGGATATCCTCATTAGGTTCACTTGTTCTGCTAGTAATTTCTGGAGAGCCTATGGTATCTTTTTCAAGGTGTGAGTCAACAATTTTTTCTGCATTTATATTAGCACTTGTAGGAATAAAATCTTGACTTGGAGATGTAGGAGAATGGTATTCTGAGTTTGGGTTGTTGCATCGTTCCGGCATCCCTGCAGTTTTGTATTGTGATGGTGAGGTTAAATGGGGCGACAACGGAGATGAGTAAGCAGCGGGCCGATGGTATTGTTGTTGTTTAGATGCGGCTACAGTACCACTTTTCGAGCCATCACCAAATAGGTTAGTATTAGAAGGATCCTGTTCAACTGAGCCGCAAAGTGGCAAAGTAATGTGGCTTGCTTCTTTACTCTGTTTTAATTGGGTATTCAAAGAAGAATGACGCAATTTTTTTTGCTCAGATGGTAAGGTATCAATTTGAACAGACGATTTGGAATCTATAGAAGAAGGAGAGGAGTTTAGAATTGACAAAATAGAAAACTTTCCTGAATTAACTTTAATTGATTTACTACTATTTTTTGTTTGCGCAGAATCAAGAACTTCGTCGTTGCTTCCATTAGAACTAGATCTAGACTTACGTCCTGTGCCAATTGTTTTGATTTTATCAATAGTCTTGTCTTTCAAGGTCCCCATTCGACTAAGTGTAGCATGGATCGAATCCATTGTTGTAGGTCTGGTAATATTGTTCGGCTCGAGTTGTGTTTCGTTGCTAATATTATTGCTTGTTGACTTGCCTTCTCTTAACATTTTTAAAAAAGTTTTTGATTCGCTTGTGAGGGTATTGTCTGCGGCATCGCTTGTAGATCGTTTCTTGCTTTTTGTTCGCGATAAAAGCCAATTGAATTTCGCGTTGTTTTCGTCTTTTTCTTCATTATTAAAGTTTTCAGTTGCCTGTAAATCTTTGCTAAAATGATCAGCAGAACTCAAATTCTCTTCTTTATCGTGAGAGTCTGCCGTAATATCATTTTTTGTATTGTCCAAGGTTTTCAAAATAGCATTTGCAGTTGATCCATGAACATCATGAGTATGGGCTGGAGCTGGAGGTTCAATTACACTTGCTTTAGAAATTGTATCTTGGTCAAATCCTTCAAACAGAGAGCTTGGAGATAAAGTAATATTCAGCTGCTTCTTCATTACAGATTTGGGTACCTGTATTGAGTCTGTAGAAATGGAAATGGCCGAAAATAAATTGTTAGCGGTCTGAGAGCCTTCATCGGCATCTCTATAAAGACTCAAGTTCCGTGTTTTTTCAGTTGAGCTGCTCTCGGTTGTATTAAGCTCTTGCAGTTGTATATCGTTCTGGTTTTCCCCTGGCAAGCTGGTTTGTTCAGTAATTCGATCATTAAGCTTTTGAGCTGTTGGAGGCTGTCTGGCGGCACCGGTGCCTTTACCCTTTCCCTTATCTCTTGGGGTTGTAGGAGTTTGAATGAAGCTAGTATGATTATTATCTACTATATTGCTATCAACAAGTACTTCTTCGTCATCATCTTCTCTATCCATCTCATCTTCTTCCTTTAGTCTTCTTTTATTCCGAACTGTCAACACAGCCAGTACCACAAGAGATATAAAAATAAGCCCTGTTAAAATACCAACTATAATAAATACGCAGATTTTTGAATCGACTGGTAATTGGCAACGGGGAGAATTGTCTCCTGGTAGGCATTCTAATGTGATATTTTGGTTTTCAATTGTTGGTTCCAAAGAAGGTATATTTTCAACATTATTTATATCTGTATTCAAACTGAAATTATCACTGATTGGTATGATGCTTTGGGTATCTTCCAGAGATAGTGGTGTAGATGAAGTAGATGGAGTGGACAAAACAAATGGAAAAGATGAAGTAGATGAAACAACTGGAATATCTGGAAAAGATGAAGCAGATGGAACAACTGGGATAGTTGGAAAAGATGAAGTAGATAGAAAAACTGAAATATATGGAGTAGATGGAGTGGATGAAATTAATGAAGAAGCAATAGGGGTTGCTGGCTTATTGGCTTCTAAGAAATCATTTGACTTTAGTAGCTCTTTCAGCTTTACGACAATAATTTTTTTGTGCATGATTTCATCTCCAGTGTCCTCCAATAATATTTCCAGATCTTGATCAGTAAGAGTTGACAAAAGGATCTCTAGATCTGGAATGTTGTTTAATTTGAGAACTATATGTTCAAGCACATTGTCGTAGTTGTCGTTTTGCAGTTCTGTACTCATCCTGCTAGAAGAAAAAAGTTCATGTGACGATGATGATGAAGAAGAGTCTACTACTAATTGTTGAGATGGCATCATATGGACATCAGACTGTTCAGTGTATTCTCCACCTTTTCTGTTTGAGTTAAGGTTTTGATTTCGTTTGCTGGTTGTTTGCGGAAGATTAGCCGGTAGTTTCCTTAAATGTTCCTGCATGTTTATAACGTCTTGGCTGCCTAACTGGAACAAGGGATGCTTACTGAAATCTGGTGGTTTTGAGAGTAAAAAAAAAAAAAATAGCAAGTTTTGTAAATATATTTTTGAGCGGTTGAAAATTTTAAAAAGCTTGATATAATACTTTAAAATATTGAATCTTTTGATAAATGATGGTCTTTTAAAATGGTATCTAAAGTCCTATCTGGTGAATGTAATTGTAAAAAAATCTAAAAGAGAAAAGAGAAAAAAACAAAGCGTCACATTTTATTTGGTTTTTGTTACAGTTTTGTAGTGACGTACGGCTGAGTTTTTGTAGCAAACTAAATTAGTATCAACGGCATTTCAACGTTATGTATTACCAAATATTATTTATATGGTATTATTAGCCTAATAATACTGGTCCCTTAGTACTAATAGTAACTTTAGTACTACAACAAAAAAAGTCCCTGTATACGAATTAAAATCATTTGAAAAAAGCAAACACCGAAAATGGTTAAAAAAGTATTTCTAGTCTTACGAAGATGATAAAAATGATTGTTGAAACTGATGTTAAAAAAGCAGCATTTATGTGTTACTATACAGTGACAAAAATGAAAATCAGGAGGTATAACATATTACTTAACATGCCAAACTTGCCTTTTATAAAAGGTGATCGGTAAAAAATTAGTAAAAAAGATTTTTAAATTCATTTTATTTACATTCAAAATAATTGGATGATCTATGACTAATAACAAAAATAATAAACAGTTTATATTATTAAAAACATTTTTTTTTTTTGAAAATTATATAATGATTTTATATTAGAAGAAATTTTTTTTATAAAAAAAATCAACAGAAAGGACAAAGAAACAACAATTTTAAAACAATTGCAATTAAACAAAAACATTAGGAAAAAAAAAGAGAGAGGAAAAAGATAATTAAACAATTAATTTATGCCTCTAACGAATGAAAGTCTTCCACCATTTCTTCTCACCTTCAGCGACTGGAGATTGTGGTTCGGTTTGAGAAGGAGCTTGAGTAATGGCAGATTGAGGAATCTTTTCATCTGTTGCGCCATCTCTCATTGGGATGTTCAAAGCAGCAAGTCTTTCTTCAACATCACGTCTCTCAGCTTGTTCTCTAGCGATTTCTTCTTCAGTAGTTTCAAGACGAACATTCTTGATAAAGAACATGAGGAAAACCAAAGGAATCAAGAAGCATGTAGACATAATAGCCAACTTTTGCATAGTCATTCTGTAAGATAAATTGACGGCTGCTCTAGTAGCACCTGTAGTCTTGAGGGCAGTCTTAATATCCTTGAAAATTCTAGTGGCATTCTTTTGGGCTTCTTGAGGCAAGTGCTCAGCAAGTCTATCGGGTAAGTAGTTGTTCCAGAAAGCACCACCGATAGAAACACCGACGGCACCACCAACACTCATGGCAGAGAAAAAGACGGCGGTAGCAACGGCGACATCTTGGTGGCTGACAACGCTTTGTAAGGCGACTTGAGCAGCAGTTTGGTAAAAACCACGGCCAATACCGTAGATGGTCTTGACAACAATCAATTGAACTTCAGTTCCCATACGTTCACCATTAACATTGACCAAGTAGATCATCATACCTTGGCCTAAAAGACAGAGTGGTGCACCAATGTAAACGAGAAGAGTAGTTCGTCTGATATATCTCATGATAACACCAGCCAAAACGGAGGCGATTTGGAAAGAAACTCTTAAAGAGTTGTCGATACGAGTGGCTTGACCTGGAGAAAATCCACCAGCAACTTGTAACAAACTTGGGAAAAATGAGGTGAAAACAGCGTAGGCACCGAAATCAAAGGCACTCATAAGCATGGCAGCAATAACAGTCCACTTTTTAACCATTCTGTAAGGAACAAATGGCTTTCTAGCGAATTTAGCATCCCAAATAAGGAAGCCAGCCAAAATGACAAAACCTACAACAAACATGGCAATAAAATCGGCGTCTCCCCATCTGTAGGAGTAAGCTTTACCAGTAAGTGTAAGTGGGACAAGGATCAAGGCCATAGCAGCAATGAGTAAGAGCACCGGGCAAATCAAGTTCGACCCAAAGAACGTAAAAGAGTTTTTTGAAAAAGCCATCGTCCTTTTGGACATCACGTAAAATGCGGATTTCCTTCTTTCCAGCGCCAGCCTTGGTGGCCTTTCTTTGGAGGATGAATTGAAGAGCGACGAGAGGAAGGCCGACAACTGGAAGAATGATGGCCCACATACCGTAACCCCATCTCCAAGTAGAGTGATCCAACATGGATTCAGCGACGATGGAACCCAAGTAGAGAGTAGGGATGGCAGTGACAGCTTCAGGAAGAGACAAAAGGAAACCACGATTAGCGAATGAGGAAGTATCAGTAATGAAGATTTGGACCATGATACTGTAAGCAACATCACCAACACCGTCGAAAATAGCAGCAGCTACATAGCCGTTAATGTTTGTGCAAGAAGCAAAGAGGATGTAACCGATAGTGATAATAGTAAAAGCCAAAATGAAACCATCAGCACGACCAAAGAAATCGGATGTTTTAGCGACAATTGGATAAGCAACAATGGAGGCAATACGTTCCAAGACACCGGCAGTTGTCATAAGGGAGTGGGATTTGAAGGAACTGGTGACGTATGGAGTGTAAGTACCAGATGAGTAGTTTGCGAAACGGGTGATCAAAGATGAAAGTAAGATGGAACCATAAGCAATGTAGAGTAATTTTTTTGGCCAAGCGTGACGTAAAAGTTCTGCCAATTCAACACCAGGTTGGAGAGAAACGTTTGAGGAGGAAGAGGAGTCATCTTCAAGTTGGGATGGGGTTTTAGCGATATCATTACTAGAGATTGAAGAAGATTTAGAGTGATCTTTTTCAGAAGCAATTCTATCAGAATCATTTGTTGGGCGAGTCTCAAACTCAGGAGCCAAAGGCTTCTGGTTATTATTATTGATGTTATTATTATCCATCTTTATAGAGATTATAATATTTCAAATACTTTTATTAAGTATTATAGTAGATGGATAGAAGGGAGAAATATAATAGTAGTAATAAAAAAAAGAAGAAAAAAAAATTGAAAATCAGTGGGAAGAAACTGCATTTTTATAATTGACAAAATTTGATATCCTTTAAAACTGTGTTAATTGTAATTTAAAAATTATTTCCATTTTGGCATTCGAAATCTGATTGATCTGATTAGTACCAAAAATGGGGTTAAAATTTTTTTTTTTTTTTTGTTAATCAGTACCAATAAGAAAGTATATTTTTTTTTTACATCATCCATAAAAGAACTAATAAAAAAAATTTTTTTTTTTGTATTCTTCTATTATTTTTTTTTATTAATGTGAAATATTTTTACATATCGGACCATAGGGAAAATAAACAGTCTGATTGCTCATGTATTTCAAAAGGGTCGGAACAAATAGAGCCAATCAAGAGTGTTCAGTAGTAAAAAAATACCAAGACTTTGAAATCAAGTTTCCGTATTTGGTAATTAAACTGTTTTGCTTAACAGATACTTTTTTTTTTTTAAGCATTTGAAAAACCTTTTTTTTTTTCGCTGTATGAATTTTTGCAAAGGAACAATTTAAACTTATTACAGAAGCAGCTAGAAAATAAAATAAAAATTAAAATTAAAAAAAAAATCGAGAAATACGAGTGTCCAAGAATTTGAAATTGTGTTCAACCTATGACGCTTTTTTATTTGAAAAAAAAAAAAAAAAGTAAAAATACGAAGCTTTACTACTTTTTAATTTAATTTACTACTAATGACGAGAAAAGCGCCTTCTTTGTAACATGAATGATAATAATAAATGTTTTACATGGAACCTTTTTTTTTTTATCTCATAGTCAAAATAAAAAAAGCAAAAAAAAGCTGTCAAATAATTGTTTTTGTTTGGTTATTTATACATTTGTACAGTAACCAGAAAATGATTGATGAAGAAAATGTACCATCCATCCGTAATGATCGTGTGTATATTTCCGTAGATGAATGTACCAAAATACACCTCATTTAAAAAGAATTTAAAAAAAAAAAAAAAAATAAAAGTGAAAACCTTTATTTCAGACTTTAATTTTTTTTTTTTGGTATGTTGACTACCGATTGATTATCTTGATTATCTAAAGAATCAAGATCATCTAGATATCTTAATTGAGTATTATATCATCATATGTTCTTTTTTTTTTTTAAAAAAAAAAAAAAAAATTATCTAATACTGGGCATGTAGGATATCTTCAACCGTGAATACATAAATGCCCAGCCTAGGTTGCCCATTGTTATTTTCTGTTATTACCTTCTGATCAAATCAAATAGTCAATCCGCTGTCGGTCTTCCCTATTGGGCATGTGGAGAATTCTAAAAAAGGTTTTTGTCGGAATTGATTTGAATAGGATTGGTCAGTAAAAACTTTTTACATTTTGGTATATTCTCTTAATAATGGTTAAGACATACGGCACTTTTTACTTTATTTCCCTCCTCCTGCTTTGTTGTTGTATAGAGTAAAATATTGGATTTTCAAACTGCAGATTTCAAAAATCCTGAAAATTTTTGCTTGTAGGATTAACAGCAAGAAAATCCGATATAATCACATGCATGTCACGTGCTATCGGGATTTATTCCTTCTAAAAATTAATAAACAAAATAAACAGTAGCACAAACAAAAGTAGGTAGCTCCCTCTCAATAAAACAAATCCATTCAAACAAATGTCTAGAATTGAACTACCATACGATATCAAATCGGCAACTACTTATATTTTTAATAAACTATTGTCATCAGGCTACTGGGACAGCTACAATGAACCTTTGACACTGTTTAGTCATATATTAGAATCGTCATGTGTCACAGCATCCTTAGATATAGACGTTATCAAATCTAATCAACTACATAACCTTAGCTCTCTCCTCGAGACCGACTCTAATAAGCTTCCTGCAATATTAATCAATCCAAATGATATTCAGTCAGAATCATCTAAAGATGCAGACAAAAACCAGATAATAGACAAGTTTATAGATCATATTCAAGAAACAGATCGAAAACTGCTTAATACTTTCAATATACTCCTAAACTCAATTGAGTCGGAAAAGAAAATACGCCAGCAGCTTATGGATACTATCAAGAGCTCTAACGAAAATTCTAATGAACAAGAACAGCAGTATAAAGAATTGGAGGCTAAATATCATAGCTTGCAAAAGCAAGTCCATGAGTTGACAAAGTACAATGGGTATTTTATATTATTAATTTTGATCTTTTATTTTTTACAACAACCAACTAACATTATATTTTTTTTAACAAAAACTAAATAGTTCCCTCGAATCTACTCGAAAGTCATTAATAAATGATGTCAAAGCTAGTACTGAAAACTTTAATAAATTGAAATCACAATTTGAAAACTCCTTGAAGGAATTTCAAACTGAACAAAGAAGAAAGGATATTGAGATTTCTAAACTAAAGCAAATGACACAAGAGCCCATGATACGAAAATTAGGGTCAACTGACAGATCCTCACAAAACAATTTACCCTCTAAACAAGTTAAATCAAAAACTTCAAGAACAAGTCAAGACTCTATCAATAACCCAGTCAAAACGCTTATTGCACCTATTCAAAATCAAAATGGAATACCCTTAAACTCTATAAAAATCAACGTTGGAACGGCACTGCATGTTTCTGGTTCTTTTAAAGGTGTTTTAAATTCATCCAGTATCAGCAAGCCTCAAAATCTTAAAAATGTGTCAAATCTACAATCCCATCATGGTAATAATAACAACAGTGTTCCACAAATAAACAAACAATTCAATTCACAAAATAATAATAACAGTAGTAGTTTAATTATTTTATGGCAGGAGGCTCTTGTTCAAGCAGTAAGAGATTTGTCTAGAGATAATACTCTACTTTATTCGTTGATTTACAAAACTCATAAAGCACTAGATTCTATTGTCAATAAATCAGTAGTAGACGAAAAAAAAGTAATAAACCTAAATTATCATCAACAAGGTGCAGCAGCTATTAATTCAGGTCCTTCTTTTTCTTCTTCTTCTTCTTCTTCTTTTTCTTCATCATCCGTTAAAAGACTAACGTCCCGTAATGCAATAAAACCAATTAGTGTCAACCAAGAAAAGCATCTATCACTTGACAATATTCAAAACCTGGACTACGATGTCGGACGATTGGCATCTCTTTCCGATTTCCTTACCCTACTAAATCCACAAAAGTTAGCAACACCAACATCAGGCTACTCTAACACTAGAAACGGCAATGAAATTATCAGAGTAATAGGGAGACCGTTAAAAATCCAAACACTTTCTTTAATGTTGCAAGACTCTTTAGAAAAAGTTTCCCAGATTGTGCATTCGCCTAATTTAGTTTCTATAGATAAACTACAGCACTGTCAACAGGAGTTGTCCGCAACTAAACGACAACTTGAGAATTTAAAAGTTAATTGGGAGCAAGCAATGAAAACAATGGAGCAATGGCAATCGTATAAACATGATCGTATGGATAGTGAGAATTCTATGAAACTGCTTTAGTGTGGTTTATTTGTTCAAATGATTACCTTCAAAACTTAGTTACATCTATTTCTATATGCAAGAAGTAAAAAAAAAAAAAATTGATGGATTTCATTTACGAGCCTAACGAATAGATGATGATTGTGTCATCATAAAAGAAATATAGCAATTTTAAATACAATAAACCTTTTTTTTTTTTTTTTTTTTTTTTTTTTTTTATTTTAGGAATTATTGATAAAGAAAAAAATTCACATGATAAATCACTCGTCTTTGTGAATTTATTTGAAAATAACAGGGGGATCAGTTCAAAAGATGCATATTATTTTGTATATGGTGTGTAATTAGAAACTATTGAAATGATTGGTCTGAATGATCTGTATACGAGTTTTATCAGATTAAGGTAATAAATAAAAAAAAAATTTTAACAGAAAAAAAAATATTCTGTATAAACTTATTTACCAATTAAAAAACAGCGCAAAAGATTTACTTTCAAAATACAATAAATATGAAAACTAGGTATTATTTTCTACATTATCAAATATCTATCAAAATAACAATAAACGTTTGTTCAAATTATTAGACTTGTGTCTACTTTGTAGTCATTATTTGATTTTGGAAAGATGTAAAGAAGATTCTATAGTATAGTTACTAGAAAACCATCAACTAGCCAACCATTTGACATTTAATTTTGATTATCATTCTTTGGAATTTCAAATTTCATCATATAAAAAATTATATATGGGTAAGACCGCACTTTTATATATATGGGCTTAGAAGCAAAAATGAATTCCAAAAAAGATATGTAAATATCTATAAATACAATAAAAACAAAATCAACCATTGGTTTGATTTAAAAACGCAACAATATCGGAAATAAAAAAAACCATTTTTTTCCTTTTTTTTATAAATCATTAACAAAGAATTACATATTCTTGGCCTAAAATTAATGAGCCTATCAATCATGATACATTTTACAATGGTTTTGAATACAGAAAAAATTGATTATGCTATATAAATAATATTAATGGAGATTTACAGAATCCAATAAAAAATAAATAATAAATAAATTAATTAATTAAAAAAGGTTTCTTGTTTTTTTTTTTACATTTTAGAATTCAAATGCTTTTTACCAATATTGATGCTTGGTTTCTTCCATTTCCATTTGCTATTATTGGAAGATGAAGATGTTGTTGAAGAAGATGGCGATGATGATGATACTTCATTATAGGTATTATTATTATAATAGTACAAATAGTTTGAAATTCCACTTTCATTTGTCATGAAATCCATTGGATTATTGGCTGCTGATGACGTAGAACTATTCCTTTCATTATTATTGCTATTTGCTGATCGTAAATTGTACTCACTTGTGGTCGCCCTGATTCCTCCAGATAAATGTCCATTTGTAAGCGATGTTGATTTGGATGAAAAGTATTGTTTACCCGTTTCCGAATAACTGCCATGATGCTTGTGTCCCTTACTTTTAGACTTGTGTGAATCAACTGCAGAGTCCAAAAAAGTATTGTTCATAGTGTTTGCTTGAGTAAGTAGCGCAAGAGATGAAGATGAAGAATTAGCAAATGGATTTCGCAGAGAGTGAAACAATTTCTGGCTACTATGACTTTCTTGTTCAATAGTAGGTGAGCCATGGTTACTCATTTGATTGTAAACGCCTCCAACACTCATACTTCTGCCAGATTTTTGTCCACTCTTTTTACTTTGTAAAGAGCTACTAGTACTACTAATAGCACTACTGTAAGGTGAACCATACTTGCTGGCAATGGAAGCAGGATAGCTTCCAGTAAGAATTGGATTCTTAAACGCATGAGAACTAAAACTCTTGCTTCTCAATTTAGGAGGTAAAGACATCATACTTGTATTAGGAAACAACACTGAAGAGCTTTCATCTTCTGGATCAGCATCATCAATCTCAGGAATATATGGCCGTGGGTCATGTTGATCTTGCTGGAGTTGGAATACTGGCTCTGGATAGAGACGAGGAGATGTGGCATTTTCTTTAGATGCTTTTGATTTAAATGATGGAGATTTTAATGGATGAAGCAACGAAGAAGAGGTGGAATGACTACTGTGAAGTGTTAAAGTTGGAGAAGGAGCAGGCATTGACAAAGCTTCTGAAAACGACGTAGAAAAAGACTCCCGAGGATTTGCAGCAGCACTTTCAGCAATTCGAGCAATTACCTGAGATCTAGCTACTTCATTATCTCCGACAGAGCTATAATCATTCTTGGGGTATGTCATTGGTGAAGATGGTGATACAATAGAAGTTAGAGAGTCTTTTTGAGTAGGTGGTGCTGGCAAAAGTGTTTCCTCTTCCAAGTTTGTAAATGCCTGTTGGTATTCAGTATATTTTCTTTCATGGTTCTTTTGATTAAACTTGATATCAGGAACGCTCTTAGAGCGAGAAGGTCCATTTATAGTTCGTGAAAAGTTTTGTAGTTGCTTCACATATGGGTTTGCCGAAATAATAATATTGTTGTTGTTGGTAGAAGAAGGAGAAGGTGATGGTGCATAAGAAGGATGATTTTTATGAGACCCATTAGATTCAATAGTCTGTTCTTGGATTGTTTGAAAGTTGTAGCCTTCCTTGAATAATGGAGAATTTGCTAAACTTGGATTAGTAGAAAACTCAGAAGTGTAAACACTTGATGGACTGGAGGCTGTGGAGGCTGATTTTTTGTGGCCATTAAATGCTGGATCTTTAATAGCTCTGGGAGGCATGAGAGAGCCTAAAGATCCATGATGGTCTCCTCTCCTATGTCCACTTGGTGCACCATTAACCCTAGAAATTGAATTTTTGGACCTGTGTCTATACTTTCCAGTCAAATCATATCCTCTTGAAGCAGGTTTGAATGTAGCACTAACTGGAGTAGTTCTTTCCATGTTACTCATGTCAATGGCTTTAGGAGCTTGAATGCGAGCTAAATTAGGCGCATCTTTTCTGTTTTTGACAGTAACTGTATTGATAATAGCAGAGGATGATCCTTGGGCTGCACCAGCACCGTGTGACTGAAAATAATAGCTGGGAATGTCACCCACACCAGACCCAAGTTCAAAATCAATTTCTGTTTGTGACTCCAAACTTTCCTGTACCGATCTTCCCCCGTCACTTTTCTTTTTATTTTCTTGTTGATCCCACTTACCAATACTCATGTTGATTAAATTTAAATTGTTACTAATGCACTCCCAATCATAAATACTAGTCTGTCTACTAGTCAGTCCATCCTTCAGGTGTTCTCTTCTAGATGATGGTGTCGAAAATTTCGATTTGTATGTTGTTGACGAAGTACTTCCTAATCTACCACAACCGCTTCTGGCTTCAGGCGGAAGTTCAGGTAAATCTTTAGTAAGATCATTGCTTCTAACTGAGCTCTTTGAATTTTTTCTAGAAGTGCCGGAACTAGAAACAGATGCTGATGAATTGGAGTGCTTAGAGTTGTATGTAAAATTAGTAGGATCTGATGTTCTGGGAGATGAATTATTAGATTTAGAGTTGTTGGATGATGTCCTTCTAGAAGTGTCATTTGACCATGATTCTGCGCTAGAAGGAAGTGGCGGAAGATTAGAATGAGAAATAGAAGGAAGGCCCGATGCTGAAATCATTAGTCCCTTTTGGTCCATGTCTTTTAAATCAGATACAATTTCTGGGTCATTGTGGGTCTGGTTGGGGAAACTTTTATCTTTACAATGGGAACCTTTTTTTAGTGCGGCTACTGCGGCATCTGGCAGAGTGCTTGGCACATCACTAGTTTCGAAAAGTTTCTGCATCTTAAGATGATTCTCAGGATCTTCCTCTACCTTTTTCGTAGAACCAACTATTATATCCGAATTGATTAAATTGGATTGAAGCGATGTTCCTTTGCTAGATCGTCTGCTACTTTCGGTTAACGCTGATGATATACTGCTAGATCTTGTTCCATGCGTTAGTACAGAAAACTTTTCAGAGTTTAATGATACTGTTGATGCATTCGAATCCATATGATTGTGACCTCCTAAAGATTTAAGATATCCACTATCTGGAGACAAGTTCTTTGGTTTATGAGTTAAAGTTGCTGTTGTTGCTGCGACAGATAGTGGTTCTTGATATATTGTGTTGTTGCTCATAAAGTCAGCGTTATCATTAAAATTAGGGCTTCTGTTGTACAAACTTTGTGTAGAAACTGATGATGATAAAGAAGGTGCAGGATCCATGATGTCACTACTTTGGCTGCAAGGTGAATCACTAGATCCAAATCTATGGTTAGAGGTTGATGGCAATGAAGGTAGTCCAAAACTTGTTTTGGTATTGCTATCTCCTAAAGAAGAAACAGAAGTCCAATTTGAACCTGGAAAAGAATACTGATTGTTGAAATCCCTTTGAGAATTTATAGAGTCTTGTTTAACGCCATCAGAAGCTGGTTCAACTACGTAATGATCAAAAAACTCAATATTTGTGCTTAGAGGGCTGGAAAAAGGTGATGCTGATTTCGATTTATGCATTGAAGTTGGATTTGTAGATGTAATGAATAAGTTAGAATTCTGATAGTTGTTGTTTGAAGCAGGAATTGTGGAAACGTTGCTAGAAATAGAGTCGTTTGTAGGATTGGAAGTGATCTTTGTAGAATTTTTTGGAGAGTTTAAAACAAAAGGCGATAGTGGTGAAATAGGGCTTAAGAGATCCAGTTTACTAAGATATTCTTTGGTTTCAGGTTCTTGATCTAGAAATAGAACAAATTAAAAAAAAAATGAAAAATTAATGAAAATTAATAAAAATTCTAAAATTAAAAAAAAAGTGTCAAATGCTCACTTACGTTTTAGATCAAATGAGCTTTTTGGAAATTCACTTTCAGTAGCTGACTGAGGCTTAAAATTGGTGAAGCTCGTCATTACCATTGATGGACTGGATACTACTGACTTACTATGGCTATGAGTTTTTGTTTTTCTTAGTTTTTTGGGAACAATGTTGTGTGCTATTTCTGATAATGATTTTGTTGGTGACATTGGAACATGTTTTTCTTTATTTGGCATTTTATTAAATATTATTGTAGGGTTTGCTGTTTGATTTGGATTCATATTTGTATTTGTCTCTATCATTACAGAAGAGTCGGAAAGGGCTCGAACTGGTACCTCAGCTTCTGAAACCATATGTGATTTTGCTGATATTGTCTGAGTAGACATGTTCAAGTTCATTTGCATTATTTGAGTTGGTTGGTTGTGGTGGTCGTCATGGTTTGCGTGGATATTATGGCTGTGGCTGTAATAAGTATGGTAATGAGCTGGATGGAGATATTTAGATTCAATGTGGGCCGAATCTTCTTTCCCTTTGCCGGTTTTGGGCTTTGGCAGAGCACTGAAGTTAATAGGTGGGAGTTGCTGGTACTGTGGGACCTGGGATGAAATGTGTTGTACTGAAGTTTGATTGCTACCTGGACCATGATTCAATGCTTTTACTGAAGGATATGTCTCATTATTTGGCTTATTACTGAATTTTGGAGAAAATGTGAGTTTCTTTTCTAATCGTAAATCTGTCTTTGATCCCAAAGGCGGCGGGGGGTTTGGTGATAATGGTGTAATATTATCTGAACTCCCATTAATTTTAAAGAGATTTTTCATTGTCGTAAAAGTTAATTTACGATATTATTATGATTATTTTATTTTTGTTATTATTATTTTTCTTTTTGGTGTTGTCAAAAGTAAAGTAGTTTATCCTAGTATAAAAATGATTTTCTATTGAGATTAGCAATTTTTCAATGATCGATACTAATAAATATAAAAAGGTTTATGAAAAGAAGGTTAAATTTTAAATTCAAACATTATTTGATATTTATGATGTTTTTTGTTTTTTTTCTTTTTATTTAGTCAGTTTGTATACTGAGTTTACTAGTTGAGCCAGTATATACTGATAGTCTTCAACTACTCTGAAACAGTGCCGGAATTTTTATAGTACAATTAATTTTATAATCTCAACTATCTCACTACTAATAATAATATTGTTTTGTTCTTCTTTTGCATAATACAGCTTGTTTTTAGATTCGAAATTGTCGTTTCTTCGTTGTTTTAAAGTGAATTAATGCTGCTTCTATTCAATATTGAAAATAGCAAAAGAACAGTTTTGTACTTACTATGAGATTTGCCAGCGGAATTTAAACTTTTGATGGAAATGCAAATACTGACACTTATAGAACAATAGTTGAATGTCAAAAACTGATTCAAATGATGATAAAAGATTGGGCATATAATGAATAGAGCTATAATGGAGAAAATAAATAAGGTCGTTTCCTTTTAAAAAAATACATAAAATAAAGAGGGAAATTCAATTTATATATATATACATTTTCTATATCAATGTCAAGTTGAATTATTGGAGTGTAAATAAGCTTTTTAAAACAACCTACTTGCAGTAGTAGGTTAAAGTGTAATTTGTTCTAGTTTTGCATTGAACAACTTAATATTATTTAATTTTATTTCAAGAACATTTCCATGTTACAATTATTTTTAACTTCTATCTATTGTTCTGTGAATAAAAATAATGTAGTCATTTGAAACCAGTTCATTTTGAATCAGGATTACAGAATCGGCTTTGCCTCCAATTTTCGATTCCCTTCTAAGAATATATGCTAGTGTTTTTTATTGGTATTGAAATTAATTCATTTAATCAATTTTTGGACTGGACGTCTCAAGATCATTAAAAAATTAATAGTTTATGCCCATAAAACTTCAAATATTTATTTCATATTCTTTCGGGCTGTTTTAATTTTCCAACATCTATTTTTGTCGCATGGAATCAGCAGTGATTTCTTCTATAGCAATTCAACCAAGTCATATGGCTTACAATAGAGAAATGTCAAAATGGAAAGTATTAAAGTACTATTTGAAGTTTTTTTTGTTTTGTTATAGAGTTTTAGCTTAGACAATCTGGCTATCATTTTCATTGTTTTCCAAGACTAATTGCTTTTTTCTACTATAAGAATATACCAGTCAAAAACAAAAATAAATAAATAAACAAAATGAAATATGAGATATGACACTATTGTTTTAATTCGTATCCATGTTGTTTTAGTCGATGTTGAAACTACTATTTCTGAGTGTAATCAGGCGGATAAAATAGGCCAACAGTGCAGACCTTTCAATCATAGTTGAGAAACCTATATACTCCAAAATTCCAACCACAATAGCCTTTGGCATTGATTCATCTTATTCAGAACTTTATAAAAAGAAACATTTTTTTTTTGGTTTAAACCGTTGCTTGTTTTGTCTAAAAAGTTATCTTTGCATTGTGGATATTCTACAAGATAAGTAATAGTTTTGTTAATTGATTTTGTATAATGCCAACTTGGTCTTGTATCTAAACTAAAAATACTTTCAAATATGTCATTATAGTTTTCATATGACTGACCCCAGATTAATTCTTATAAGGTTTTACAGTTTGGAAAAATTAAATCATAATAAGCCATTCTATGGCGAGTGCAGTTATTTTTGGAACCCTTATATTTTTTTTTCTTTTGTAAAGCGATTTTACAAACCTACAGTGACCCATATTATGGATCATGTTTCCTTAGAATTCTTTTGCAAGTTGTAATGTGATTGTGGATGACACAGTTTGAACAAACTCTTTGAAACCATGTCCAGGCCAATCTTGGCTTCTCAACCTAAATTCAGTGTCCAACTGTTGTTTTATAGAGATCCAGCTATCAAAAAATCTTCTAATTTGTTTTTCTGGAAGGAATCTGATTCAATAACTAGGTGTTTTGGTTAAAAAAGTGTAAACAATCTGGAACTTAAGCTTTGTCCACCATAAATAAACTTTAAAGTAGTAGTGTTAAAACTACCTAAGAAATATTGTACCCAGCAAGTAACTACGGCTCATATTTCTTGACTGACTGATAGAGCACATGAGTTATCAGAAGCATTGATAAGATTAAAAGTAACTTTTCAATCTACAGTGGCTCAAACATTTGTAAGTATCATAAAAAAGTTGGCTAGAGTTGTAACTTTCTCAGTGTTTCCAAAATACAGTATAGTCTTTGGGTCCTGGGAGGATCTTTTTCACATCAACGATGAAAGTCTCTCTCTAGTTGTTTAGGATTCAAAACATTCTGGTGACTATACTTAATTTAATTGAGTCAATTCGCAAAGCTAAAAAAACATTACAAGTTTTACCAAAATATAAGTGAAGTGGAGTGTACTACTTCGACTGCTTTCTTTATTATAATTGAGTTATTTATCGAGAGTAGTCTATTATTTGAAAAATCTGTTTTCTGGATACACCTAAAGAGTTGTTATTTTTTTCCCAAGCCTAATTAGCGATCAATATCACAGATTTAGCTCTTAACATTAGTTACTATTGTCCATAATGTTGCAAGTTTAAACACTGTAATTCATCTTGATTCAGGTGTAGGTAAATAGCATAAGATTACTCTCAAAGTGTTTTTATTAGCAGCTTTAAATGCCTATCTTGAGGCATTCAACAGAAAATAATGTTTTTATCTTTTCTTAAGAAGTTTTAAGATGATTAGATATAATGGAGAACTATACACAAGTTTTCTCCATCAGAAAATTTCTTGACTACCTAATTAAATTTTTTTTTCTTCTATTAATAGAAAAACCTGCATCATGATTTATAAAAAATTGAAGCATTTGACTCCTCCCAAGTTTCAACGTCAATATGCAATTGATCAAATTTTATGATTTTACAGCATTCATAGGTTGACATAAAAAAAGTTGTTACCTCTGATAGTACGTTTCTGTTGTTTTTATTTCTATTTCTTTACATACATTGGAAGTTAAGTAGCATATCTATTGAACATTTATAGATTATATAAACTGGATTATTTGTGAAATGATCATATCCTTGAAAGCACGCAGAATTTCATTTCATTTGCAAGAATTTAACAGCATCAACCCACTTTGAGCACATAGAAAACAGAATTTGACAGCATATCATATTCAATATGTCACTTTTTCCACTTTTATTTGCATCTTTTATAAAAAGTTATATTCATATATGATGCTTTTATTTCATGTTTACTAATTGTACTTAAAATGATCAATGTAGATTCCTTTAATAAATTTAATTTTTTTGTAGAAATAGGTGTGGCTCTGAATATCACCTGCATGGACTATTATTTTCGGGTACCTTGCACTATTCTTAAAAGTATCTTTTGTAGCTTGACGCTTCCTTCCATTTGCTTTTGATTCTTTATTTGACTTTTTCAACAAGTCCGGCTTTAACTTTTATACCCCAAAAAAAAAGAAAAAAAAATAAAGTATGAATTGCCATTATTCAATATTTTAAATTCTGATTCTTTTCTAATAATATGGTTTTTTTTCATTGTATTCGAAATCAACTAAGCATAAGATGTGGTGAGACATAAAGGACTGTAGTAATACATTGATACTTTCAGTCAACTTTGCTTTTTCTTTACGAAATTCTTTCGTATGTGTACAAGAATAGCCGGTAGCTAGTAGATGTGGTATGAGAGATAAATACTGTCAAATAATGGAGTTTTTAATCATAAACATATTGAATCTGAAACAAAATATATTAGCAATCACGCTCAATTTTACTTCTTTTTGCTACATCGTCGATAAGATTATCTAAAAAAAACCCCAGGATATAATCACCCCATATAGCTTGTATAGTATTTTTTATGGATATTTGATAAATGTTGCTTTTTAGATGTGATTTTATCAAAGTTAGATTACAAATACATTGAAGTTATAATAATGGATATTTTGTTAGCCTTTTCAAATACATTGAACCTGGAGATCTAAATTGTATCTGTGAATTTTTAATCCAATCGAATAATTCCCTTTTTATTTCAAGGAAACAAATAGTTGGATAACTCTTCACTTTACTCATCCTGAGTTATCAAAAAGTTCAAAGGGCAGGGAAGAAGTTTTAGAAAAGATAAATCATTGTTATTATTATTATTATTATTTTTACCCTCCTGTTTTTATAAACTATATTCATGCTGAATCAACGCACCGAAAATTCGGTTATTGGCATAGTTCGTATTAGCTTCAAAGAATAGTATGATTCCGATTTACTTTTCTATTTAGAGGCTGATCAATTGTTGATTTTACCCGAATAATGTCTAATAGAAATAATTTGGAGGTCAGCTAGAACTCAATCTTACCACCATTCAAAACTAACTAATTCAAGGTCTAGTGGCAGTTACAAGAACTTAACTATAACCACACTAGAATATTCTATTACAATATTGGATCATATATATCCGGCTTTTAATCATTTAAAATAAAACTTGAAAGCATTCTAGATTCAACCATAGCTTTCAATTTCAAATCCCGTCTATTATTATTAGAATTGGCTGTAGTAGATTGCTTAAGATCATCAGAGGTTTCATTCGTAGAGAATTCTACCTACAAAGTGGTATGATATTGATTAAAATCTCTACGCTTATTCACAATTGGCATGAATATATAGCAAAGATCAATGCCACTAATAATTACTGTGAGATATCCCCCTCTTTATGTTATTTGTAATTCTTTTGTTCCAGATTCAAAAAATTGTCTATAGTTGATGATATCTCTATAATGGAAGTTATATGATTATCATATGATTATCTAATCATTACCATGATAAAAAAACTAATTATCAGAACCTTCCTGATTTTTTTCTTGACAAGCCTTTACTCCCCATAACTAGCACTTTCAAAGTCAAAGATATCCATTTATTAATGAATTTGTTTCGGGGATTCTTTCATCTCGGAAATTCAACTTTCAAAAGAACAATGGCTACTAATAGTAAATCCACCCGAACATATATCGATGCAGTCAATGCACTTAACAACCTCCAAACGAATTTTGCTGCTATTCAGGCTATTAGAAACTCGGGTCAAAGATCAAATGAATTGGCAATTCCTCAAATGATTGAGTGGGCTCGTAGAGCTGGGATTGAGGTATGCTTTATTTTTTTTATATATATAATCAAACTGCCCGACTAACAGCATATTACTTTGCTAGCCTACAGATCTAAATGCTTTAAACGCTATCCATGTTACAGGAACTAAAGGAAAAGGAAGTACTTGCGCCTTTGTACAATCTATTTTGTCGCAATATCAATCATCCGATCGCCCCAAACCTTTAGGGAAAATAGGGCTTTATACCTCTCCACATTTAAAGTCTGTTCGTGAACGAATTCGAATCAATGGAGAGCCAATATCCAAAGAAAAGTTTACCAAATATTTTTTCCAAGTCTTTGACAGGATCTCAGAATCAAGCTCTGATTTATCAAAATTCCCAGACATGGTTGAAGGAATCAAACCAAATTATTTCCGATTTTTGACTATTCTTTCTTTCCATGTTTTTATTCAAGAAAATGTGACTTCAGCTATCTACGAAGTTGGTATTGGTGGAGAATACGATTCCACAAACATTCTTCCAGCGCCAACAGCAACTGGTGTCACATCTTTAGGCATTGATCACACAGCTATTTTAGGATCCACCATTGAAGAAATTGCATGGAACAAGGGAGGAATTTATAAGGCCAGTGCCAAAGCACTTACAGTACCCCAACCAGAAGCAGCCATGAAAGTCCTGGAACAAAAGGCCAAGGATAAAAATACAGAGCTTGTTGTACTTGATCCAGCAAAATCGCCCGCAAAGAATCTCAGGTTAGGATTACCTGGAGAATTCCAATTGATCAATGCTACTTTAGCAGTTGGTCTTGCGAAACAGCATTTGTTCAAAGTTGGAATTTTAGAGGATGAAAAATTTGTTAATGATGAGCAAGCAGAATTACCCGAGGAATTTATTAAAGGCCTTGAAAATGCATTTTGGCCTGGAAGGTGTCAAACTCTTAGAATCACAGATAACAAGGCCATGGAGCATGTTACATGGTACCTTGATGGTGCACACACTAAGGAAAGTATTGAGCAAACAGGAAAATGGTTTGGATCCGTTGCATCTGAAAAATGCAAAAATCGTGTTCTTTTGTTTAATCAGCAAACTCGTGATGCCAATGCGCTTGTAGATGTTCTTCACGAAAGTTTAAAGAGTCCTGATGGCTCTTCATTCCCAAATAAGTTCACTCATGCTATCTTTTGCACAAATGTTACATGGTCCTCTGGAGCTTACTCTGCAGAATTGACTTCATTGAATACAAGCAAAGATGATGTTGATCATTTGGTTGTACAAAAAGCATTAGCTCAAGAATGGGAAAAGCTTGACGGGGAAACACGATGTCATGTTTTTCCAAGCATTGAAGAAGCCATTAATTTCATTACCGGATTAGAGGGTGATGTTCAAGCACTTGTCACAGGAAGTTTACACTTGGTTGGAGGTGTTTTGGCAGTTTTTGATGGACCAGATGAATAAGTTTTTTTTTAGAAGAATATCACGAAAAGAAAATTAAATTTGCTTTAGTTAAAATGATTTTGATTATAATAAATTACAAAAATATATTAATGCTTTTTCGTTCTAGTTTTTAGAATTTTTAAATTCAGCTTGTAACCATATTCTATACATTTTCAAGCGTCTTTGTCTATTTACCATAAGTCTTCGGTCTGTTGCAACTTTGATGACTTCAAACTCTGAACCAAAGATTTCTTGTAATTCTTCTTCTGTGAAAAAGTAAACTCTTGTACCATCACCACGTACGTAGAAGTTGTCATCCAAAAGGCGTTCCTTTTTGAATCTGATTTGTGTCAAGTCGTATCTTCCATAATCACGGAACAGCAACAAACCATCTGGTTTCAGTAACTTTTTGAGGTTGCTGACTGCTTGTTTCCATTGATCTGGAGAAAGAGCACTAAAGACGAAAATCATAACAACAATGTCAACGGAATGTGGAGCGACTCCTGGGGGTAGTTCACCATTTGGATCGGCAAGATCCCAGACTTCTGCACGGACATTTGGGGACACATATTCTGGTACTTCGCGTACAACGTCGACAGCTTGTTTTGAATAATCGACTCCAATGAGATTGAGCTTGGGGTTTTTGTTTGCAGCAAGAACGGGGAAAAGTGTATTTCCAGCTCCACATCCGACTTCTAACACAGTACGATCTCCTCCATCTTCTTCTAATATTTTGTCAAAGAGTTGTGGAAATTCTACTTGAAGCCATTTACGATCTTTGAAAAAGTTCCCCTTGTTGTGTCTATAGAATTGGTCCCAGTACTTTGCAGGGTTGCTCATAAAAAGTTCCTTGTTGAATGGTTTTACTGGTGCCAGTTTTTGCTTTTCTAATTTCTCTTCTGCTTCAAGACGTTGTTCTTCACCCCATTCGACATGATCCCAAGCGTTGTGATTCCAGACTTCGTCTTCGTCTTTTAGGTATCTTTGGCCAAAAGTAAAGGGGGTATCACCACGTTGTTCTCTACTTATGGACCAATCTGGATTTCCTTCTTGTTTGCTCTTTTCAAACTTTTCTGCTGGTGGTGGTGCTTGTTTATCAGCGTTTGAGGTATCTGATTGATTTTTTTGGGAATCATCATTTAAAGATAGGTTTTGAAGATTTTTGGTTGGTAAAGACTCATTATCTTTTTCAACGGATTGAGGTTGATTTGACATTTTAAATCGAATATTTTTTTTCAAGTTGATTTAATTTGAACCAACTGATATCTATATTTCTGTACTTTGTTTGTAACAATTACTTTTTAAAAAAACGTTTCAGTTGAATTTTAACAATAGGTTGGGAAAAAAAAAAAAGAAAAAAAAATTGATAAAAATGATTAAAAAATTTCACCGTATGTTACAAGATGTATGACAGTACGTGTCACATATAGCCGTGCCATTGTTAAATTGTACTGAAACAAGATAGGCCTCCGATAATCATTTGCTCCTGATAAACGCGGTTATCCTCCTAGATCACTGTTGGTAAAGATAAAACTAAAAAAAAAAACGATATATTCAAATTTAATCGTGAAATTCTTTGTTTTATATAAAAATATGAAAAAAAGTAACAATTTCAAAGAGGTTTCTTTTTTTTTATATATATAATTTTGAGCTGTCACAATAGGAAAAAGCCCAGAAGCAAAAGTGACAGTTTGCACAAGAGAATATGAAACATCTAATGGAGTAAAACACAGCCGTACTGTGGGCTGTTTGATTTAGACGGGGACTAATAACATTTGACAACATCAACAACAATTTGATTTTACTAAGTCTTTATATTTTAATTGCTATTTATTTTAAAGGGTAATTTATTATTTCTAATCAAAAAATTCAAGAAAGTTTAAAATCTTGAGAAACAAAAATAAAAGTAAATAAAAACAGAGTTGTTTTTTTTTCTTTTTATAAGATTTTTTAGTTATTTTTGAAAAAAAACAAAGTTATGACTTTCACGTAAATAAAAACTTCTCATTGGTGAAGAAATCAAAAACAAAGTAGGGAATTTTGGGAATTGGTTTCTTTACATAGTTGAAGATGGACAATTAAGCGGTGATACTGCAGAAAAACTAATTGCAGCATAAAGAGGCCAAAAAACAGGAGATTTTTTAAAGTTATATGAGAGAAAAAAATTTTTTAAAAGGGTAATATAAAAAAAGATTATTTAGAAACAAAGTGTCCATCCAGTTCTTAGACCTTTTTTTTTTTTTCTACTACAATTATAACGGTATTACAAATAAAAATTGATATTAACAAAGTTAGAAAACTCAATGATGGGCATTGTTGAAAATTTATGACAGAGGGAAATTGTATTAAGACATATAGTGGGTTTGACGCTGTGCAGTAATAAAGATTTGATGGTATCAAGGAGTCAAAAGTTTCTTTTTTTTTTAATGACTTTCTAATAATAGATATATATCTCATCAAATGCATTGTCCAATGATGGAGAACCAGATGGATATGGCGAGAGAGAGAGAAAAAAAACAAAATTGACGGGTGAAAAAAAAAAGAACGAAAATTGACATATGAAATTAGAATAGTGCCCGCAAAAAAACTTCAAACAAAAAAAAAAAGAGGCCTTTTTTAAAACAATTGTTGAACAAAAACCCTTTTCTAATTTTTGCTTATTTTGTAAAAGATAAATTTTTTCTTGCATTTTTCCACTGTAAATGCAATATTGATTTTTTTTATTTATTTTCTCGTTCATATGCGTAAACCCTACCAAAAGTGTTCTCTCTCCATCTGTTGTAAAAGTTTAAATTTGAATTAGAAAAAATAATAATTATTCACAGGGATCGGGTTCCATACATTGAAGTTTTTTTTTTTTTATATTTTTCCTTCTCTATCTCTCTCTCTCTTTCTCTATATAAGAGCTGCGCATTATTAACTAAAAAGAAACAAAAAAATGATCATAATAAAAGAAGCGATATCGTTACATTATATGGGTGGTTGGTTGGTCATATATACAATGTAATTAGTACTTCAATGATCTGTAATCCTGATTAAAGTATTAAAGCATTTTCTTTTTTGTGTAGCACTTTGAGATAATAATAATATTATAATCATTAGATTTTTTTTTATTAGAGAGATCTCCAAAATCATTTTCATTTTGCTAGGGGAAAATTAAAAGGTTTTTTTATTTTGGTTTTTAGTTGTGCATTTGCCAATACGACAATCGTAAAAAAAAAAAATAAAACTAATAATAAGAAATTATTCGCTTACTACTACAGCAATCTATAGAGAGAATATCAATACAACTTTTTAATTTTCCACATATATCTTTCACCTACACCAAGGAGAAGAAACAAAAAAAAAAATCAAAACCATAGATACTTGCTCAAAATATAAATATATATATGTAAATTAAATATATATATTTCAAGTAAAGATATAAAACAATGGGCAAGAATATGAGGGCTCGAGTCAAATCAGGTAGCGCAGATCCCGGGGTCCGAGAACAGCAGCCTTTATCTCCACGCCAGTCTCAAACAGTCTCGCAGTCACTCCAGTTGCAATCATCAGCGACTTTCAGCCCTGATCTCGGCTCTCAGGAATGCTCAAGTGGAGACCATCAAAGTGGTGGTGACAAATGTTATTACAAAACGGTTGCCAACAGTAACAGCTTGAAAAAAATTAAAACTTCCAGCAGCACCATTTTTGTGTCTCCCATTGCTATTAAAAATCCCACCACTCAACCCTTTCTTTCTTCTAACAGTAATGACCAACTGAACAAGACCATGGAGCTGCCCAATCTGCGTCTCTCGTCCCCTGCTGCACCATCTGCGCCCTGCTCTCCTCGCAAGCGCAAGAGCACCGTTAATCTGTCGATTTCAAACGACGGTAGAGCGGTACTTGTAAGCTCAAATATAAACAAACACAACATCAATAACGGTGGTGGTGGTGCTGGTGATAGCGGTGACGACGACGCTCCTAAAACAAACGCTCGCTCTTTAGAAGAAATAACAAATAGTGACGATGATGATGATTACGATGATGGATATACTCATATCGATTCTAAAGTTCCTGATGACATTTCTCCCGAGACCCCTACTTCAGATGATGCTTTTATCGCTTTGAAGCAAGCCATGGCAAGAACAAGAACTCCTATGAATAGAGCCATCTCAACTCCTCTTCGACAATCGCAACAACATAATCAATCTTCTTCATCTTCTTCTTCCAAAAAAATTACAAGACCTAGGAAACGGACATGTAGCACTTCTATCTCATGCTCTCCAAAGGCTATTCCAAACTCGTCAAAAACTCCTCCAACACCCACAAATACACACAATAACATGACATCTTCTGTCGAGCATCTACCTCAACGAGACCGCCAACTGTCTACGTCTTCTATTGTACAGTCCTTCTCATTGTCGTATCCACCTCCTACTCCCACTCATTCTACAGCAACCAATGGTGCCACTACACCTCTACAAACTCCAGTGGCCACTCCAATGCCTACTCCAAACACAGCAGGCTCTTCAATCACGGCGGCCACTTCGGTAACTTCTATAACTCCATCTATCACGCCATCTATTGTAGGCAATTTTGAGCCAGGGTCCGAGGAGTTTACATTTTCAAAAACTTTAAACACTACTCCTGTGCACCTCATCCACCATCCAAATTTTAATTATTTTTCTCAAAGAAACTTTCCATCAGAAGCGAACAATAATAATAATAATAATAATAATATTAATAGTAGTAGTACTACTACTAATAATAATAATAACAATGTCAATGGTAGTACATCTAATAGCTCTAGTAACGGAAGTATTGATATATACAACAATGGAAATACCGGTGGTAGCGATGATTACACAATCACCATATCCTCAGCTTCAAACACACCCAGACAACAAAAGGTTTTACAGCCCCCTCCTTCTTCTGCCATTCTTTTGCAAAAGCAGTTCCCACAGCATAGAACTTGCTTTAACCAAGATGGAATAGCATCTCAAGGAATTAATTCAGAGGGATTAAACGACGGCTCGCCTTTGAAATTGTCGGTAAACAATGGACTGTATTTCCAACAAGGTGGTGGTATTCCATCATCATCTTCTCTGCCAACTGAAAATTCTGTACAAGTGCAACATGCTCCACCAAAACAACAACAGCAACAACAGCCAAATAACCATCTTCATCATGAATTGCAATTACAATTGCAACAGCAACTACAAGAACCAAATTCCAGTAACATTGAAAATACATTTAATTCAGTACCCGCTGTTGAAGGTTCCGCAACCTCCAATGGTTTAATTTCTCAGCCCCAGTTTCACTCTGATAAAAAGCCTGGCACTCTGTTACGCAATCCAATGGCTTCGCAGGACGACCATTTCCAGATTGATTTTCTTAATAATTCAAAGTCTCTTGCTTTTGAGCAACAGCAGCTCAAGCAACAAGAGATGTATTGTATTCAATCTGATGAGCAGATGCCTCTCAATAATAATATTCCTGTTACTGCCGATAACAATATCATAGAAAATCATCAACATAATCAACAACAACAACAACAATTACACAATCAATATATCCAATCTCAACCTTTAATCTACGATAATAAACAATTTGCATTTTATAATTCTAATCCGGCGGTACAAGAAGTATCTGATACCAACAATTCCAACAATACAAATAGTATTTGTGTTCAACAGCAACAAAATGTATATCATGATCCTAATCTATCTATTCCACAAGGAGTAGTAGATCAGATAGATCAGGCATCTTCTCAGATGCAACAACAAGTCAGCAACAACTCCACTAATTTACAGCATTCTTATTCGAAATCTCAGACTTCTCCATCTGTTTCACAAGATGAATCTGTTATTTCTACTCTGGCACCAACAAAGATTTCGCCCAATGCATCTTCAAACAACACTTCTTGTCATGACAACAATAATGCCACTTCTCAAGGTAACATGCATTCAATTGCACCTGTTACAAATGTGCAAGTTGTACAACAACAACAACAACAGCAGCAGCAGCAACAACAACAACAACAACAACAAATGGTACATCCTATTAATATGTATCGTGTTCCAGATGGTGGTTACAATACTGGTAACAATCCTCGGTTTATTCAAGGATTTGCACCGAATTACGTTGCTAATTCGACTCAAACGGCTTCTCAACCCGTCCAAATCCCCCCTCAAATGGCTCTTCAGGGCAATCTGTACAATTCCCATATTGGATATATGGCGATGAATGGAAGCCCACCTCAGCAACAACAACAACAACAGCAGCAGCAGCAGCAACCTGTGTTCTTTGCGCCGAGCCAAGTCCATTTCCAACAGATGCAAATGCAGCAGTTACAACATATTCAGCAATTGCAACAGCCTCTTCAATACGGTGCAACAATTCCTGGAGGTGTATTTGTATATCAACAAACACGACAACCTCCTCCTCAAGGATCTTGAGATTACATAGTAATAAGACATTAAATTTATATTTAACACTTTAACATGAAAAAAAAGAACAAAAAAAAAAAAAACAATTCATTGATTAAAAGAAAATAAAAAAAAAACATTTTGTTTCATTAAATTATCATTATAATTAAGAAAAAAAAAAACAACAACCATATTTATAACTCTCTTAAAATTTTTAACAATACTTCTGTAATACATATAAAAAAACTAAAAAAAAATAACAATATAAAATCATTTTTGCATAACAAAATTATTAAGATGAGGGGATATGAATGTATTTTTTGAAAAACTTTTGATTGTATGAAAGAAAATTTTTGTATATTATTATTATATAGTACTAAATTACAAATAGTGAAAAATAAAATGATCTACCATTCCTATTCATATTATTATAATAATAAAAATAATTGTAAATCCTTGACTGTGGGATTTTATAAAGAAAAAAAAGTTGATTTTGATCATAGTGTATTTTAAGTGAGTACTAATGATCTGTTATAGTACTAATTAATCCCTTACCAAAAAAAACAAGACAAACCATTATGACAGTTGGAAAGGAATAAAATAATAAATTCCAAATAATTGGAAAGAAAAAAAAAAAGAGATTCAAGATTGCTATTTACTTGCAAAAATAATTAATAAAGGCAGAATCAATAAATTTTTTTATATCTTTTTTTTCAATATTGATCGTTTTCTTCTTACTTCTCGTATGATTTAAACAAATTCAGCAAATTAAAATAACAACAATAATAATAAGTAGAGCTTTTTTTTTATTTTACAAAAAAAATTACAAACAAAAGACAAATAAAAACAAAATTAAGATCGAAATTTTCTATATAGACATGGGTGGATTTTCTTGTTTGTTGTTTTTTAGTTTTATCGTTGATCTTATAAGAGAGGAGAAAAGATAAAATTTCCTTTGTTTTTTTTTTTTTTTTAATTGAAAAATTTCAATGTCATTAAAGATAAAAAAAAAGACATCATAAGCTTTCGGACAATAATTTTAAATAGATATCCGAGTCTTGATATTTTTCTTATTTACAACTAAGGAACATGTGGAATCTAATGATGTTTGTTTTCTTTGTTTTGAAGTAGACGATAATTCATTCAAATTACTTTTTTTTTTTTAATCTTCTGGAAATTTTCTTACAAAAGAAATAATCATAATCATCATCATAACAATCAATTCTTATTAGAAATATAATAATTATTAAAAGAGAATTATGACAATCAAGCGAGAATTGAAAAAAACAAGAAGATCATGGTATTATTATCATACACTAACAAAAAAAAACCTTTTAAAAAGGATCGAGTTACAAGAACAAAGAAAAATAAAAAGCAAATCAATCGCCTAATTTTATCATTCAAAAATCATTTATACTTTTATTTTTGATTTCTTTGTTACTTTCATCTCATCGCGTATCCTATTTTATATGTGTAAAAAGAAGGAAAACAGTATTGAAGAAACTTGACATTTTGTTTTCAAAAATGATATTTCCAACAAAATAATAAATTAAAAAAAAACCCTTCTAGAAGGGGATGAGAAAAAAGACTGTTTGATTTCATTCTATATTAATTGAAAAAAGAACGTAATGAGAATTAATATTTGTTTTAGAAAATCATTTTTCAATTCTCTATACAAATTTGATATTCAATTGAAAAATTTCAATTGAATCTTCTAAAAAACCAAACAACAAAGATATTCTCCCGAATTCATCCTTTAATAGTTAAATGCTACATAGCCAAATGTTTCATTGTCCTTTTATATATTTATTTTTTTTTTAAACAGATAATCAACCGTTTAAATATTTTTTTTTTTTTTTCAAACAATATTTCTTTTTGTTCTTCTGTAATAGTAAAAAAAGAAAGATCAAAGTACCGATTACGTAATAAATTTTGTTTGGCATGTTTTTTTTTTTTTTTTTGTTCCCACCCGCCACCACCTTTTATTTTTGTTACGGGAATTTATACCAAAAACTTTTTTTTTTATACAATCTCATCATGTCCATCCGGTGATGACGATGGCGATGATGACGTATATACGTATATTACATACTAAATCCCCAATGACTGAAATTAGTCCAATGTTCCTGAATTCTTCTTATCATATGAAAACAATAAATATTCATTTGTGACCATCATTCTTGTACCATTCAAATTCCACTTTGTTTACTATATATCTCTACCAAACATTTTTAACTCACTATTATTGCCTTATATACCATGTCTAGATACTAACTATTAAATACCATGCAACGTTTTATTGTCTTGGAAATACCCAACTTTCCGTTCATACCCTTGAGCCTCATGCACAGTAGTATAGATATTTTATTTTTTTGATCGATGCTAATCTGATTTCGACTAAACCCATTTTTGATACCAATGATTTAAAATTTTTGCATCCTTTTTGCTATTTGGCTTTTTTTTTTTCATAAAACAAACAAGCAAATAATATCAATTAGATTTATTTATTATCATATCTTACAATGAGAGCATTTTATTAAACAAATATCGCATTTTATGCTCCAATTCTCCTTTTTTTCACATATATTCCTATAACAAAATTCACTATCAGGGAATAAATATATAAGAATATATAAATATTCATCTATCCTTATTTATTACTTTTAAACTTAATGGCAACTTTAAAAGAACAAAAATGTAAAAAAAAGAAACAAAATTCATTCCTTTAGTAAGTACCAGCCAAGTCTCATAGTCTTTTTTTAATGGGTAAGGGTCTTATCCTAATCAGGTTATCATTTTGATCCCACTAAAAACATAAATAACAAAACTCAAATTTACCAACTTTGACTTTTTTTTAACTCTTGTCTGCTAAAAAGAAATATAATTGGCACGTTAAACTATTTGTTATTCACTATACTTTATTAAAAAATATTTCCAAAGGTTTGAAAAACTATTAATGTAGTAAAGAATTCACAATTCTTTCAAAAAAATTGAGGTGGCTATTAAACTGTTGTTAAAATGAAGCATTTTTAACTTACAAACGAGAAATCTAAAGCATATATTATTAGATTCAATATAGTCTTATCATTTTGATCATAACCTAGTGTTAAATATGACTGGATATTTATATTAATTACACTTTTCTTTTAAGGCTTATGACTTGATTTTTTTTTTTTTTTTTTTTTTTTTTTTTTTTTTTTTTTTTTTTTTTTTTTTTTTTTCATTGTTATAATAAGACGTAAACAACACCATCTTGTTATTTATGATTTTTCCAATTAATATTAGATCAACTTTAAATAATCTCTTCATGATTGAGTTACAACTAAACAAAAAAACAAACTTTAAAAAAGTCTAATGTACGACATTTTTAGGGGTTTATTTATTATATGATTTGTCCTGAAAAAAAAATATGTAAAACTATACTATATTTAACTACAAAATTTCACATATGTGTAGAGTATTATAATACTCAAGTTCTCAATAAAACTGATGCAAATTCCCTTATCATTTTCATAAAAAAATGTAAAAGACTTACATCAAAGAATTTATATATATATATTCCTTAAGCGGCATTTTAGTACAAAAATCCATTAAATAGACACTTTGTTTTAGTCCTAATATTGACTGTACCACACTAATGCCATACTTTCTATTTTCTATCATGATTTTTATAACAAGGAAAATATAACCCTAGTAAAATGTTCCTTAATAACGGCAGCTAGCCAGGTGCCGTTTCCTCTTCTCTTTATATACTATATATTTGCTTTTTTCTCAATACTTGCAAAAAAAACAAATCGTTTATAAATATCCTTTTATATGGATGATATGATCCAAAACTTTTTTTTTTTTTTTTTTTTTTTTTTTTTTTTTTTGACTCCTTATATATTCTTCACCTTGTATATATATTTGCTACTATATATGTCGTTAACAAATCATTTGTATATTATTATTTAGTCTTTTATTTATTTTCTTTTTTTCATATTTGTAGTAGTGATAATAATAATAATAATAAGCCTCCCCCTCCCTTCAAAGTGTACCGAATTTACTTTACTTGTTTTAGTACAAAAACATCATCATTATAGCTTTATTGTATTATCAGATTTTAAAGGCATTGAATTGATCAAGAAATCTAAAAACCTTTTTTAAAATTGTCTATAAACACACTCGTATTATTTCATTTATAAAAAATTGAGAAAAGCGTGTGAAGTATGGTACCAATGTATACACAATAAAATGGACTGGAAAAATGTTTTTTCACGAAAGCCTTGCTAGCTCAATCGGTAGAGCGTGAGACTCTTAGATAACTAGTTATCTCAAGGTTGGGGGTTCGAGCCCCCCGTAGGGCTTTAAACTTTTTAACTTTATTTTTTTTAGTAAATCTTTCAAGTAATCTTCATTCCTACTTTTCATTGTCCTGCTCTTCAAGTGAGACAATCGGTTAAATACCATTTATTATTTTTAGTATTCAGGATTATGCAGATAAATAAAAAAAAAAAAGAAAAAAAAATGTATACATACAACTTTTAAAATTAAAATAAATTATAGCAATATACAAGAGTAACATTACAAAAAAATTTAAAACAAAGTTTTTGAGCTGATGATAATAAATAAATAACATATCAGCCTTAATAATAAATACCATCAGAATCTTCTTCTTCTTCGTCCTCATCATATTCCTCATATATACCGTGTCGATGCTTATTTGAGTTTGAATCTGCCGCATCTGTTTCATCGGGTCTACCAGATATTCCTGCACCTCCCCGCTTAGGGTTGAACTTTGAGGCACACAGCGATTCTCCGTATTCCATATAGTCTTGCTTTGTTACATGTACTTTGGCCAACATTTCAGGTTGAAGGCCTAACCTTGCGCCGCCAAACCAAGAGTATGTGTCTGGGTTGCTTCTAGGCTTTGCAACTCTTAGTATCCCCTTCCCGCCACTAAATCCGTATGAACTGTCATTCTGAAATTTCCGTTTTTCAAGAACATCATAATCATATATTGAAGGTATCATTGAAGTAAGATCATGCCGTATTCGCTCAACAAATCCAGGCAAATTAGAATTTCCTCCGACAACAACAATGTTGGCTAAGAAAAGAGACTGCAGCTCTTGCGGAACTTTGGATATACTAGTCATAATGGCTTCTGAAATACCAGCCTGGTCAAGACCTACCAAATGTGGAGAAAAGAGAACCTCGGGTATACTAAATCTTTCTGTAGATAATTTGAGTATCTGCTGATCGGGAATATTAGAGACACTGGATAAAACGCTGCTTCTTGTAGCTGACGTCGTTGGAAACATTGAAGTTGATGGTGCTTCGGTTTTTGCTTCGATAATCGTATTAGGTGTGCCACTTGTAGGTTCAGAGACAGTTACTTTATCATTTTCATACTCCTCGACTTCCTCATCATCGCCACCATATTCATCAAGATATTTAATATACTCTTCTTCATACTCCGAGATATCACGTTCCTTGCCCTCGTCTAATATATAGCCAAGTTCAGCCGAGTTTTCAGGCAAAACATACTTGACAGAAAACGGTGGATCGTTAAATTGACCCAGCTTGACGCGTTTTTCAAGTTGCCGTCTTTGCCAATCGGTAAGACTTCTTGTCTTGTTTTGCTTAGGGGTATCTTTAGGCTCAGCTGGTTCTGATTTAAATTTTTTCTTTTTTCTTCTATTTTGACTAGCATCATAACAGTAGTCCAAGTCCTTGTCAAAGTCCTTAGATACGAAACACGATGACTCTTTGATAAGATTCACTAGGTATGTATCCTCCATCATGTTGTAATGTCTAAACGATAGTGTTTCGCGTAGATAGTTTGTGAGTAACCGCCCCCCTACACTGACTTGTTGAACAGCAGGCCAGTATACTTCACCAAGAATGGTAGGCATGATGTTTGTGCAGTTAAAGCCAGAGTCTATTACGAGTGCACATTCTGCTAGTGGATGGTGCTTATCTGGAGATTGCGAGCTTTTGCCACCTGATGGAGAGACTGATCGTGACGCTGAATCTACTACTGCTGGCGTTGAGATGGATGTTGAACGCGACTTTGGTGTAGTAGCTGTAGAGGGGAATAAATCAGTATCGAAATCATTCCAAGGGACTAGAGAACCTGGTGTACATCTGTAATAAGATTCGAATCCATATTCTTCAAAGATCATTTGATCAGTATTTGCCGATATAGTCGGCAAAGACATTGGCGCTTCTGTGAGAATCAACGATGTCTCGGATGGATCAACAGAGATTGGGGAGTCCCCGCTGTAAAATGCGTAGTTCCATATGGCATATTCTAGTCTCCAATCGACCAATTGCCCCTAAGTAAAACATGTCTAGTTAGATCTTATTGTATTAAAATAAATATAAAACAAAAAAACGCACCTTATCATGAGGCCTTTGGAACGCCAGGCCACTGTAATCAACACAATTTGAGAATTGGGAGCCAATATAGCTTCGTTTGTTTTTACCATGAATGATACAGTTGGGTATTAGAAAAGGTCCTGACTTTGGTGTTGCATCGGACGCGTATCCTATCTTGATGTTGTAAGATCCGTTATCAATGACCAAAACTTTGGACATTTTTAACCCTTATTATTGTCTAGATGTAGTCTATGATAATCAAATATCTGCCTGTGTTAGTAAAAACATTTAGGCATAATGATGAACTTTCGCGCAATGATATTAAAAAATATACCAAGGTTAGGGCATTTCACGTGACCAACATCCATCTTACCCGAGTTCTCAAATCCACAGAAAAAACCCCGACCTCTCATTTTTTTTCTCTCAGATATAAAATGCTTAGAATCTTACCTTCTCTTAGACCATCTGCTCTTATTTTCTCAAAACGCTTTATTCACCAATCATCTATCAGACTATCATCCAAAATGCCAGCTATTGAAACTGTGAGTATTTAAACATCAAATATTCTTTAATTGCGCCTGTTTAACTGATCTAACCTAATTCTGTTGCTCCAGGTTTTAACTAAAGATGCTCCACAACCAGTTGGACCATACAGCCAAGCTGTAAAGTCCAATGGCTTTGTCTACCTTTCAGGTCAAGTTCCTCTTACTCCTGAAGGTAAGCTTGTTGAAAGCGAAAACATCCAAGACCATGCTCGTCAAGCTCTTAACAACCTTAAGGCCGTTCTTGAAGCTGCTGGTTCCTCTTTGGACAAGGTCATCAAGGTCAATGTTTTTGTTACTGACATTACTGAATTTGCAAAGATTAACGAAGTCTACAACGAATATTTTGGTGCCTCCAAGCCAGCTAGATCCCTCGTTGCTGTTGCTGCCCTCCCAGTCAACGCCAGATTCGAAGTCGAAGCTGTTGCTCTTTACGATTGACTCGAACAGAGCAAACAGTCCAGTGTCAAACTATAATATCACCGGGCCCACCATTTAGTTTTTGATAATGAAATCACTATGTAAACAATAAAGTGTGTATTTTTGTGTATAATTTTTACTCAGTGTACCATCTGTTGGACCGTGTATTTCTCTTGTTACAGAGTGAAAGTATCCAAAATTGATTCAATTCAATTGAGGATCAATTGATGCTATCAAGCATTAAGGCCATTGTAACTCTTATTTATTAATAGATTTTATTCAGTTATACGCATCTATTGTTTGTTGATGACTGTTTTAGGTGTCATATCGAAGTTGGATGACGGATAAGATATGTAGTCATGTGATTTACACCAAATCTACTGAAAAAAAAAAATTTCAGCCTCTTCTTCTACCATCAAATATTGAAAAAAAAATATAATAAAAAAAAACACAACGAAATCACTATTGATATCATATCCAATTTTAATTTAAATAATGTCGATTCCAGGTTATGTTTTGCCGGGCCAGATCATTTGCCCAATATTTGAAAAGATTACCACAGATTCTGGTATAACAATAAGAAAATTCATACCAGGAAATGGAGTTGGTTTATCACAAGAAGATACCTCAAACACAGTAGTATTAAGAGCAAATAAGCTGGGAAAAGTCGGAATTACACAAGTTGCAGAAGAAGAAAAGAGTGAAGAAACTGAAGGCACAGTGAAACCAAAGTCAAGCAAAGGCCCAAAAATTGCTACATTCAAAGTATTTATTAATGACCGATTCACAACATGTTCGGCAGCTCCAAATCCCCAATCAGGCGAGGTAAGAGCCTCTCCAGTAGTCACCCAATCGGTACCAATACTTCCTGCAATTGGATCTATTGTATTAGCCAGAGTTACCAAGTTGACCCTACGCCAAGCCAATGTCGAAATCATATCAATTCAATCATCTGAGCCCGACTCAGTCATTTCTACACAAGATCAAAAGAACGCTGTCAAATTTTCTTCAGATATTCCCGTCTCAAAAGAATCTGCAGTGGGCGTCAATGGGCTAGTAAGAGGTGTAGTACCCAGCTCCCAGGTTACTACATCTGGCAGCGGAATACCCACATCATTTTCTTTCCTTTCATCTTCTTCAATTTCATTTGTTTCTCCCTCAACAGTTTCTTCCTACTCTACCAAAACAGCAAGTTCTAAAAACCGTAATGCTCAGCTTACTGAGGCTCTGACTTCTCAATATACTTTTCAAGGAACTCCTCAAATCCCCGATTCAACTTTTGTTTCCAACGCAGTTTCTTCTACAGAGATTGGTGAAGGTTTTGGAGGAATCATCAGATTACAGGATGTTCGTTTGACTCAACGTGATACTGTCAAGATATCCGAGTGCTTCCAACCGGGTGATATTGTTAAGGCACTTGTCATTTCTTTGGGAGATGGTACAAACTACTACTTATCAACAGCACGAAACGATTTGGGTGTAATACTGGCCAAGGCCAAGGGTTCTGGTAAACGTATGGTTCCTGTTGACTGGCAATATATGAAAACTATTGTTCCCGAAAACCAAGCTGACAAAATAGTTGAAGAAATCGAAATGAGAAAATGCGCAAAACCTTTATAAATGTATACATATCATTTTTAATATAGAACATGTTATTTTGTTTTTATTTTTATACCTTCTTATGCTCATGTTTTTTCTAAATTAGTACTATCAAAAGAAATGTTTTCACGGCATCATTAAAAGACACACCAAGCAAATTTATGCAAAACAATATATGTGAAGAATATTTATATCTTCTAACAAATAAAGGCTTTCATTAACTGGCTTACTAAAAAATGTGCGACTTGAATACTAAGTTGAATGTTGATTAGAAAATGAATTATTGATAAAATTTGAATAAAGCCTAAGATTTTGTAAGTACAGGGAAGGAAAAGTGAGTTAAAAAGAGAAAGGAAATGCTACATTTTAAAACATATCATATTGGGTCTATAAGGCCGAAAAGAGTAAAGTCATTTTTTTGTAAGCATTTGATATTTTCTCATTTTCAAAAGGCTTTATTATTCATGTTTTGTACTTGCTGTCTTTTATATATACTCTTTATACTGCCCCTTCACAAATAAATTGTAAACGATATTACTATTTTTTTTTTTTTAAAAAAAAAACCTTTCTTTCTTATATCTGTTGTTAATAAGTACTATACAAACCTCTTTTTTTTTTTTTTTTTTTTTAATACCCGTTAGCCAAATCAGAAAATAAAAATGTCACTTTTTAATGGCTCTCGAATGAAAAGATTTTTCCGTAAAAATTCGACTCGTAAAGACACTAGAAAGAATGAAACTGTTCAAAATACAACAACGAAACATGTAAAGAGAGATATTGGTGAAAGAGAGAAACTAAATCCCCCATCGAAATCTTCTTCGCCTGATGATGATACTTTACAAGATTCTAATGAAGCTGACACTTTGCTTAATCAAAACAGAAAGGTAGTGACTCATGAAGACAACAGTGGTATGAAGATTGATCTGAAAGCGCTCAAACCTTCTTTAGGTTTTACTTTACCCAAGTTGAATCTAGATTATGACATCGACAATTCTAAAGACAATTTGTTCGATTACTATGAAAAACTTGGGATGGACGAAGATTATGAGCGCGAAAAGACTCTTCATGAAAACGCCCAACGTAGTTCTCTTAATGGGACTACCATGAAGAGCAATGATGGCCAATATTTCTATGGTAATAAAGACACGCTCGATTACTTTGCTGCAAAAAGGGAATGGGAGAAGAGAGCCAAGCGACACATTTCAATCAACACAAAAGCAAGTACAAATTATTATTCAAAAATGGCTGCCAATGCTGTTGCTACCACTACCACTGCAAGTGCTATTACTGAACCAACTGTTTTGAAAAAAGAAGATGTTGAACCACTAGTACAGAAGGAGATAACAATATTCAGTAGCTCTTTGCCTACAATTAATGAGATACCAAATGAAACTGAACTTGATCAGACCAATAATTATACTATAGAGAGACCAGCAGCCCACACAATCCAACAACAACAAGAGGAAGAAAGCTTGCTATCAAAATATGCCACATACAGCTTTGAAAAGGTGGAAATGTGGAAGGATTTCGATGATATGGTTAGCCTCCAACTTGGGATCGCTTTGCAATTTCTTGGACACCCAATAAAAAACATTTCTCAAGAAATTAGCAATATGCCGTTTCCAACATCAACCCAACTATACTCTCTCAGCACACACTTACAACAGCAGGAGGGTAACAAAAGCCATTCGTTGGAGATTACGGACTCAAGTAATAGTGAGACATCTGAACCTGTCTCTCACAACTCCTCTAGTCACTCGAGTGATGCTACTAATACTGCCTTTTCGTCTGCTGATGACTTGAGCTTTATCAGTATGCCACTCATCCCCAAAAGTCCAGCAGGCGATGTAAATGCTCCTTTGGGCCAGATTGTTAGTCAAGCAGAAGCCTTCTTGAAGACACTTGGCTTGAACGCCAAATTTCTTACACATGAGACCCTGTCTACAGAAATCGGTCAACCTGAATGTACACTTTCTTTCAGTTGCTCTATTGACAAAGAAGGGGATAAAAGTAAAGATAACAAAGTTCCTGCTCTTGCTGGTATCTATTACTCCGATAAAGACTTTCAATTTATTTCAGACGACAAATTTTTTTCTCAAACATTGAATAAATGCAACACAGGACTCCTAAACTCTAAGAAAAATGGCAGCACTGAACAGGGTGAGCTCAATTCGGAAACTTCATCTGTTTGTTCTTCTGAAATGGAGTTGTTATCCACGCCGCAACAGACTCAATACTATCAAACTAAAGAGATTGTTCGCTCAGCAAATGCCATTTATAGGATATATCAATACATGGTTCTTAATGATTTAAGATACGGGTTTATTTCGACACCCACTGGTACCAGGTTTTTCAAACGATCAGACACATTTCTAAAATCATTACTGGTTTCTCCACTAGTTAATCATGTACACAATCCACATGTAACTGCTTCCGGGGTTTTTGTTGCTATTGCAATGCAGTGCATTCTTGGAAGTCCCAAGTCATTTGATATCACACTCAAAGAATTTGTAAACACTGAAAACAAAAACTTTGGGGATAGTATCTGTAGTCAGATCCGTGAAAACTTTTTCTCTCACTTGAAGACAAAGCGACATGAAGAATGTGCTCCTGCTAATAACTCAGTTCCACGTGCACCCTCTGCCAATAACGGTAAAGTTAACAAGCAAGTTCACAAATATGAAGCTTATTATTCCCCCTATGAAAGAGTTGACGACTATTATTTTGATCCCAAAATATTGTTTGTGAATGATCTTATGGAAAAAAGAAAATCAATATTTTCTCCAACTGAAACTTTGGCTAATCAAAATCTTGTAAAAGTCAAACAATCTTTATCCCCAATTCAAAGCACTTTTGAAACGAGCAATAGGCAAGCCTCATGGTATCACCCAATAGAAGCCAAAGTTGTTGCTTCGCCCAACATTTACAGTTTGAATGCGACCCATCCAATGTATTCTGGAGAAGTCAAGTGGTGGAGAGCTATGAAGGCCAGGAAGAATATGCACAGGATTAAATTCATTAGACAAAGAATTGCTGGCATCCCTAATCTTTTTGAGGGAGAAATTGAAGTGATGGAGTGCGATATCCCCCCTGAGTCGGAATTCGAGTTCCAAAATTTGGACAATAACGAAGCAATGAAACGGCGTAACACCGACTCATCTAATATCTCAAAGGGTCGAAATCCAAACTATATCATGTCTAATCATTCTAACCATGCCACAATAATTACTTTGCCATATAAACAACAAATACAAGGTGCAGTTAAGCAGTATCAAAAAGGCACAGGAAAGGATATTAGTGGCAACCAAAAACGGCAGTATCAGGTTATCAATAGAAAGAGGTCGTTAAGGGAAAAGGGCCCTGAATCTGTTGCTGAGTATCGGAATGCATACTATACTGCTAAAAATAATTCTATTGGTATGGTATATCGTCGTACTAGGCGCATGCCAGCATTACTGAAAATTGTTGACGTCACAACAGGATTGTCTAGCAAAGAAGAGCTACAACAAATGGAAAACGAGGCTCAAATGTGTGAGTACTTTGCTATTCATTCCCAGGTGGCACAGCAAGCGCTCTGCACAAACTATGTTTATGGCGTGGTTTTGGGCATGCTAACTGTTTTGGGTATCGAAAAACCCAGAGGAAAAGTTGTTTGTGCAAAAGATTTGGTTTTTGAGCACATTGAATATGGTGTTTGCGAGATTCAGGTGAATACAAATTTGATTCAAGAAATGCACAATGCTTTGGATGTGATGCACTCGTTAAGGGTTCTTCACAATCAAATTGCACTTGAAAATTTTATATTTGAGCAAGTTGATGGGGAAGAAAAAGAAGAACCTGTTGCTGGTTTTCGTTCAGAAAGGGAAAATTTTTTTGGTCCTTTTGACAGGTATTTTGATGATTCCACTGCGAATCCAGATATTTCTTCTTCTACTGTACTTCTTGAGAAAAAGTACAAGGTACGCGTAATCAACTATGGCCATTCAAAACTATATTCAAAACTGTACAGCCAAGCGACCCAGGAGGAACACGATGAGCTCGACCGAGTTTGTCAAGAAGCAATTGAAAGCTGCAAGTTGGATTCTGAAAAATGGGAAAAGCTGCGACAAAGCTTTGGCAAACTCAGTAGCCATGATAATAATAATGATTTTTTTGAGACTAAAAACACACATAAAAATCTTTTTGCTTCAAATGAGAATTCTAATGACAGCTCTAAAGCTTTATTTTTGTAGTTTCAGCTTTCTATAAATGATATATTAACGTACCAGTTTATTTTTTTTTAATTTTTTCCCGAGGTATTCTATTATTTTTATTTTGTATGGCACTATATATAAGGCTAATGAAATATCATATGCAATAACTGGTGTCAAGGAATGTGGTCTGAATAATAGTAGGCTTATTAACCACTGATTTACAAAAATTGGGGTATCTTGAACAAGCGTGATACGAAGAGTATCCTGTTTAAACTTGTAAAGGTGGTTCGGCTATTACAAGAACTCACTGGAGTGCATATATCCGTTCGTATTCGTTCCGGCTTTTTAACTAAAGGGCGGGTAAACAGGATCTTTTGAACTAGATTTGTAAGCCAAAATTCAATAAAATACTACCAGATTATTTGCATTGATTCTAATATAGACATGCGTCTGGTAATCGGGATATAAGGAAATCAATAATCTAGTTATGCTTTTTTCACAAGAATTTGATAAGGAAATTAAGGTGAGAACAAAAAAAAAAAAAAAATCAACAAATAAAGGACAACATTTGATTACATAATACTGTTTTATAAAATTGGGTTTCAATCTCTAAAAAACACCTTGATGCCTATCCAATACTATATAAATAAAAATTTATTGGGTTCATTATATATATTATTTCATAAGAAAATGCTAAAGTAAAGACGTTGAATTAAATAGTAAAGTTTTTAAATATTAATAAAAAGGAAAATGCGTAGATTAGCTGAGAAGCATTGAAATACCTCCAATTCCAATACAAACTGTGGTGAAAAATATGGTATAAACAATGAACTGGTGGCTCAGGTTTTTGGGAACGGTTCTTCTAATCAAAAATAAGGCCATTCCTAAAGTAGAGATGCCAAGGGCGATAACCATACCAGCAGTAATAATTGCAACCATGGCCATGCTCTTATCGTTGCCTCCGCCATTTGGTGAGTGTGGAACAAAAAGACCTTCGCCATATCCTACACCAAAGAGAATTAACATCATCAATGTTGAAACCAAATAGCATAAGGAGTAAAGAATTGTCAATAAATAGTCTCGCTGATCGGTGACATTGTATCCACTGCCATAGGCGAGAGGGAAGCTTGTATATTCGTCATCAATGTATCCGAGATCATGTCTATGAGATAATCTTGATTGTGTATGAGTATGCTGCCCATTTGAGGTATGGTTAGCTTCGTAATCACCAGAGTTATAACTGTCTTCATCATCATCCTCATCATCTTCATAAATAGTGGGCAGCCCACGAGGTCTGTTATCCCATGGATTATCGTTGTAATAATATTCGTCATTTGCCATCCTGCCATAATTGGCTCTTCTAGAATAGTATTCTTCATCGTCTTCATTAACTTTCAATCCAAAAAGTTTACGGGCCTTGTTTCCTAGCTTGTGGAGTTTGAATAACAATGAATCAGACAATAACAAAAGTCGAGCAACGTTTACATCGTTAAATACGCCTCCGTCACTGTCGTCCTCATCATCTGGTATAATTACAAACACCCCATCGTCTGGGCCATCTTCGGGATCGTCAAATTCATTCCAGTATCTTACCACAGGCTGCTGATTAACATTATTTGCAGTTTGGGTATTAGTGAATTGGTTAGTTTTGTCTGAAAAATAATCCTCATTATTGGTTGCATTGTATTTCAAAGATGGATTTGACTTTAGCAAGGCATCTCTTTCAGTAGTGGAGTTTAGTAAAATTCCTGGAGATGTGGGTCCTGAAGTAGTACTGCTTGCAGCAGTATTATTACTATTATTATTGCTAGGCTTTTTGCTTGGTGCTTTGCGGATATCATAACCATTTTTTAAAACATCTAACCATGCAGGCAATTTGGATAATTTTTCTTCATAAAAGATAGCGACTGAATGACGATAAAGAGAAAAGCCCTCAACTGGATAAACGAAATGAGAATTGGCAAGATCTTGAAGCCACTGAGGCTTTTCCATTCCCTTCCAACGAATTTCCAATACACAATACGGGAATGATTGAAGTTCAACTTCATCACTCGGTTCTTGATCTTGAGATGGGCTTCTTATGGGATTGTAGTTGAGATGAAATGAGGATGATTTTGGTTTGCAAAAGTTAATGTTACAGTCTAAAGTAGCCCACAAATCTGCAGGCTCTATTGATGAAGGCGAAGCAGCACCACTAGTGTTTACAAGTCTGAATCTTGAACGCTTAAAGCCAACCTTTGATATGGGAGCAGCTTTTCGCTTTTCAACCCAAGAAAGTGCCAAATTAGTCAAACTATTGCTACTGTTACTGGCAATGTTGACAGAACTGGAAGAGTCAGAAAGCTTTTTACTATCGGGGGAGGCTGTATTAGGACTAGATGAAATTTGGTTGTTAAGGCTAGTGCTGCTGCTGCTGTTGCTTTTGCTGGTTGGCAGCCCAGCATTTAGTTTGTTGCTAATAATAAGTTTAGACAGTGCCTCATATTGAGAATTTAATATATAGTCTGATTGCTTATCAGATAACGAGGCTAAACAAAAGTACCTTAAGCCACCCACAGGGGAGCATAAGATATGAGGTGAAGATGAGACTCCGTCAGTAACCCATCGAATTTGACCGGGTTCTGATTGAGTTTGAATAGAGTTGAATTTTTTAGGGTTATCTAGGTAAATAGAATATGAGAAATCCTCCAGTGAGTTTTCATTATTTTCCGTTGAATCAACTTGTGATGATTTGATAGCCGCATCATCATCTGATACGAGGCCCAAGTTTTTCAGCAAAGCGACCTTAGTTTCGACAACATTATCTGGGTGAACCCAAAATGTCATTTGCTGGGTGACTGAGGAAGCCATTTCGACGTCGAATTTGCATCTTGATTCATTGCTGTTATTATCGACAGTGCTTTCTGTGGGCGAAAGGGGAAGAAATGATAAGGTACCGTTGTCACCTATGCTTTTCTTTGATATCGAGCCGCTCTTTGCCTGGCGTATAATGTTGTATAAGAAGGATAGTTCAAGGAAAATGGATGTAAAATCTTGGTTTGTAAAAGATTGCGGTGACTCTAAGATGGGGAGGAATCTATCTGATAATTCTGAAGATTTGGACCATTTCTTGTATTTTTTCAACAGTTTTCGGAAACCAGTGCGCTGAACGCCAATAAATCTGGCAAGGTGTTGAACGTCTCTAGTGAGTTGTACGACTTCCTGGCGAAGTAGATAGAGGAGTGAGTTTCGTGATTTTCCTCTGGCAAACGATGGCTGCTTTTTTAAACTTTTTGAAGATGGAGAGGACCCCACTGGGGCCATATTAGGAGAGGAGACAGGAGACGCGCTAGTGACTGAAGAAGAGTCTAGTTGATGGCGGCGTTGGTCGATTTTTTCATAGTCTTCATCTTTTTGAGCAATTGAGCTAACTATTTTATCACAATGTCTAACACGTCGTTCTATTTCTCCGGATTTAGATTTAACAAAAAGACCAATCTGTTGTGTGATTGAATTGGGTTAGTAAAAACATTTTTCTAGAAAGATACAAAAAAAAAAAAAAAAAAAAGAATAGAGGTGTAGGAATTGCTATTGATAAAACAAAAATATATATATGTATTTATGGTAACTTACAGCATCATATTGCTCTTTTAAAGCATCATAAACTAGATCCACAGAGTTTGGCGGAGCATTGGGACTTGTAGCTTTTTTGATTAATTCTTTGATTTCATTGTAGTCTAAGTTGTATGCGCGCCATTCAGGGACGGATCTCCTTGAGAGTTCTAGGCCGTATTTCATGGCAACTGAATAAATGTGAATTTATCGTATTAACTTTAAGTAGTTTCTGAATAATTTGTATATTAGATATTGAATATATGGTTGTTTGGTGGTAGTGGTGGTATGTGTGAGGATGGGTGTGTGTGTTTGGAAAAAAAGGGTAAGAAAACAAGGTTTTAGATTGTGTTAAGAGAGTGATAGAAAATAAAAGGTTGCATAATTTTTATTATGTGTGCTGATAGTGGTGGTGGTTGTTACAAGTAGTATAATAACAGTAGTAGTAGTTAGTTACACACTCAAACGCCATACAGGGTCTTTACACTCTCACAGTACAAAGTTGCAACAAAAACTGACAAAAGTATAGTTTTAATGTAATATTTGAAGTCCTCGAGAAAATTTATAAAAATATTTTTTAATTCCAAGAAAAGTGGCATTTTTTTCGAGATATCAATCAATATATATATATGTACGCACATTTAATCAATATCTGCTGCTAACTGTGCAACAATATTATGTCTAGTTTTGATCAACATTAGCAGCATCTGTCCACTATGGCGAATTGCTGAGGATGCAGCAAAAACATGCTTTTTGGCGTCTACTGGCAGAACAAAGGCTACCACTCATTGGTCCAAATATGCACTCGTGTGACATATATTTATTATCCAATCACAAACACTCATTAAACCCACATGTGTTTCTCAAGCCAACTCTGCTGCCTAGAACTGGTTCTATAAATTTTTGTCAACATCCAAACGGCTATGAAAACTTGCCAAACAAATCGCGTGCACCTTGCTTTCCAATTCACTTTGAAAAAATAAATAAAATAAAATCAAGGTTATCACTACCCTTTTTTTTTTTTTTTCCACTACCCTTTCTATAATTTTGATACTACAAGATCAAAAATAAAAAAAAGCTTGACGATGTAACTTGATAAATATTTTGTTCAAACCCTAATTGTCGGTGCTGTTCAGAAGAACTTATTCTACGAGGAATAACTCACTCTATGGAATTTCGGCAATAGAAAACGGTAGTAGTAACAACATTTTTGATCGCTGTCAACGATTCTGCATATTCATTCCTTAACCGATCTCTATAGACCAGCACATTCTATTACTGTTTTCATTGGCTAGTAAAAAAAAGCTTTTTAGTTCAATACTAACTGTCGGTGCTGCTTCCTTACTCGGTTTCCCTAGAACTAAAAAGATGGGTTTGGGCTTAGAGTTTATTATTCTATACTACAATCAGTCCTTCACCTTGATAATGCCATTCTTCTGTTCTTCTCGATAATCAATTAGCACGAAGCAAATTAGTTAATCATTTCGTTATTAGATGGACCCTTTTGCATATAAATATCTTTAAAGAAAGATAAAACACTTTCGGAGCAACTCCCCCGTCTTGATGATGTAGGGAAATTATGTGCTTTAATTATATTCATACGGGCTTTGTAGAGATCAAACCATTTTTTAAAAAAAAATAATAATAATCCTTACAATAGTTGCTTTTATGGTCATGCATTTCTAAAACTGAGATGATCAAAAAAAGATGAATATTTTCAAAGTATCAGCTAATTTTGTATCGGGTTTAAAGTCGTAATTAAATCGTATTATCTTGAACGTTTTCTCTATATAAAAGTTGTTTTTTTCTTGAAAAAGAGAGATCTGAAATAGCCAAGTTTTTGAAAAGAAAAAATAAGAATTTTCTTTAACTAGCAGACTATATAATAGTATTATTTTGATCAACAGCATTTGAAATCCAATCAAAACTGACAATAACGATTCAACAACTTGAACAATGAGATCTTTTTTTTTTTTTTTTTTGTCGTGGTGAGTGAGATAAATGACTTCTTTGTCAATTAATTCAATATATAAAGAAAGGCTGAAAACTTTTCTCATTCAGTTTTCAACCCACGTTTTATTCAAAATTTTATTCTTGTTAATATTATTTATTTTCACCTATCAGAGCAAATCAAATAGTAAAAAAAAAAAGTAACCCTATGTCATTTCGGTAACTTTTTTTTTTTTTTTGGTTTCATTGAGAATAATCCTTTATTTCTTTCAATCAGATTACGTATTTTTTTTCCTTTCCCCTCTATAGACATATATAGTACTGTAAACATGGAGACATAATAAATCTATTACATGCTGCTTACCTAACTCACACCTAATCATAAATATTCCCTTGGAACATTCTTTTTCCCTTTTGACGGAAGAAACTTTTTCTTTAGATTAAAAAAAAAAAAACGTTTTAAATATTATTTTCTTTCTTTCTTTTGTTTGTTTAAAATTTAATTAATATCGGTCAAAACTCTATTGATATTTGTTCTTTAAATAGGACTTTGAGCCGTCTCTTTTTGTTTGGTATTCTTTTGGTCTCATTGTGTTAATTGTAGCTTTTTTTTTTTTTTTTTTTTTTTTTTCAGGCCTTTTATTTCAAAAAAACAATAACAAGATAGAAAGAATTAAGTATAGAAACATATTCAACTAAAGAAAATCTCATTCAAGTATCTTTCATCATGTGCTTAATATGCTCAGTACTATAGACTTGTTTGTTAAAAGTCTTTATAACTATATGCACTTATATAAAATTTTTTTTCAATTATGATAGTACAATGTATAGGTGGGGTACATAATCCGGAACTTTTTTTTGAACATAGTAAATAACAACGACCACACACGGTCCTTCAATCTGAACGTCTCAACACCCACGAACATAAGGAAATTTTATAAAACTGGATATATCTTATAGAGAAAGAATTAAACTAGCTAAAACTGAGTATAGAAGCTCATCCGTTCCAACTACCACACTCACATTGTCCATAAAGTATAACATGAAATACAGCACTTTTTGGGATCATATCAAAGACAGAACCAAAAGCAAAGGTCTACACGATTTGCGCTTTTTAATGATAGATCATTAAAAAATGATTCTAGGGATATAAGTGATTTATTTGGCATTTTTTTTGAGTTCTCAAATATCTCAAATAGTAATTAAGCTGGCCCATAAAGTTACAGATGCCCTGAATACCCCTATACTATAGCTGGATGGGATTTTCAACAATCAAATTATCTTGAATTTAAAAGCGTAAACAACTCAAAATGAACCAAGATAAAAACTACAGACGTAAAATATATGATTGAACTATTTTTTGAGTTTCTTAAAGTTCTTTAATGACGAAGATGATCATGTTCGAAACATAGCCAAAACTCATTTTTATTTCGGCAGACGTACAAAAGGAAATGCTTCTTTTAACTGGTAAAATTGAATTCCATAATATATCTTATAACTAGTCAAAACCAATATATGTATTAGAGATGGTGATCATGGCTGTAGAGTTGAAAAAAACACTGTTCATACACAAGGGTGCATATATCAACCCCAATTGCGCTGACTTGAGTTTTAAAAGGGTTATGCTCATATAAAGTAGGAAAAAAGCCTTCATAAGCGTGAGAATCATTGATAAATTGATGCATCTTCAGCTTTTGCTGTTCGTAGCCCGGATGATAGTGAAGGTGGCGTCCTGATCATAGACGGTCATATGCTCATTCAACTCGAAAGGACATCAAAACGCCTCTAGAAAAAAGTTACTTTTCATGTAGTTTCCTTCTTATACACCATAACTACTATATCACTTAAACAAAGTTTACTTTGGGCTAATGAAGAATCCCAATATGACAAGATCTTGTTTATGGGTCGAGCCAACTAGAGGTCGCCATATGATAGTTGAAGATCGCGGGATTACAAAAAGCCAATTATGAAAGCCTGGTAAAGAGCTTACCTATCTACTTACAAGGTTTGTTCAAGTATAATCAGCAAATAAACAGGCCGGTTGTGTTTCTTCAAGATTACGAAGGAATGAGTGAACCTTCATGCTCGTAAAATGCAATTCCGCCTATTATATTCAAAGAAACTGTCAGTACAAAAATTAAAGACGTACCCCAACAAGATAATAATACTACGTCAAAAGTATGGATGGAGAAAGATACAGAAATCAAGAAGTTGAGATTGGCTTGACTGAGCTTCAAGATTTGGTGGATGATTTGGACAGTCTTTTCAAGTTACAGAAAGTAGAACTTGGAACAAAAACTAACAGAACTGAAGATCCGATCTAGAAGATTCATCACAAGAGAAAAAATAGAATATTGGCCTGTAATGGCGACGTAGTGATGGAGTGTGAACTGATCCGTAATCTTGATAACCCTCAGGTCAGAGCGATAATATTACGGAATGAAGATGGGACTTAAACATATTGAAAAAAAAAGAAACAATATAAAATCATAAAATTAGTTCTATAGCTATTTAAAAAGTATATTTTTATAAAATTTCCTTATGTTTGTGGGTGTTGAGACGTTCAGATTGAAGGACCGTGTGTGGTCGTTGTTATTTACTATGTTCAAAAAAAAGTTCCGGATTATGTACAGTTCCGGATTATGTACCCCACCTATATATACTTACAAATAAATGTTTTAATTAAATTGTCAAGAGGTGGGCGTGTTAAAACCAATAGCCCTTTATTGGCTTTTGCTTGTACCCCCAATATATCTTTCTGTTTTTTTTTTATAATATTCCAAAAATCATAAACAAAACAATTATAAACAAAAATCTCTAAATTGGTCATTCCGTATCCGTATCCGCATCAGTGTCGTCATTTGCATCGTTGTCTTGTCTAACTTTTCTTTTACTAGAAGGCCGAGAAGACTCCACTTTAATATTATTATTTTCTTTTTTAATCGATGATTCAACAACACTATAGTAGCCACTACTATTTACATTGCTTGCTGTTCCAGACATGCGACTTAACGTATCTTCCATGGATTTCCAAAACTCTTCATCAGAATCAATCTCAAGACCTTCATTTGTCTCTTCCGGAACTGATGGAAACTTTTGTACTTTACTACTATCCTCAGTTAAAGGGGGTTTCGACACCAATGGCAACGAACTAAACTTTTTAGCCACAAATTGTTCATTTTTATCGTCGTTAGACATTCGAAATCGTTTCCTTGTCTGTTCCAGTGCTACGTCTTCTTTGATTTCAGATTTTGACCCTATTCCAAGCTTTCTTTTCTTAGAGCTTTGAGGTGTATTGCCTTTCAAAGAAATGTGCTGTTTTAACGTGTCTTCATTGTCAGAAACTGTCTTAGTAATTAAGGTTGGAGCCTTAGCTGAATTTGTCTGTAAGCTATCATGACTAACAGAAAAAAAACTCGTAATTGATGTCTGTGCCTTTGCGTTCGAATTTGAGCGAGAAGCAACATGGCTAGTAGAAAAGAAACTTGTAATTGATGTTTGATCTTTGGTTATTGACTGCTTTAGTTTCTGAGAAGTCAAACTCCCAGAACCCCTCTTTGTAGCTTTGGAAGGAAGTAGAGAGGTGATGGGCCTCTTTAGCTGCTCAAATTTACTAAAAGTTTCACTCTTTTTTGCTGGAGTTGCTACAGTGTCTTCAATGCTGACCTCCGCCTCAGAAATAACATTGCTATTAAGATTCGTAGTATTCCCATTTTCATTATTTTTCTCCTTTTCCGCAAATCTAGCCAAATAATCATATTTACATCTTTTTAATAAATGACCAGATATCTGCAAAGTCATTGCCTTGCTCAGTAATTCTTCAATATCCCCCTTCAAGTTTGAACCCCATTCTTCAAAGAAAGTCAAGTCAATAGGGATTTTTAGAGACGTAAAAAAATCTACTGGTTTTAATGAAACATTATAAAATTCAGGCCTTGAAAAATTGATAAACTGTGAAATCTCGGTAGGAAGTGCATCAGGATGATGCTCCGATGTATCCAGAGGGTTTAATGTATTTGAAATCAAATTAGGATTGAAAAAAAGGCTGGAACCATCTTGATTATAGCGCCTCTTGCTCTTGACAGTAAACACTGGAAAATCCAGGAAAATCACACATGGGAAAAAAGAAGGAATAATTGCTTTTAAAAAGGTTTCTGCTGACCAATGATAATTGACGTATGTAATCTTCCATAAGGCTTTTATATTGGCCTGCCAAAACCTATTCAGTCTTCTGAGTTGGGAAGGATAGCCACCGCCTGGAGCAGGGTCGAAACGAAAAATGTCTTCATAAGAAAAAAAAACGTGGGCTTTCGCAGCTTCCTCTGCAAAAATTTCTACTTCTTCATACTTCTCCTTTAGCCATTGTATAAGTGATGAATTTCCAGGGTACAAATAATAAGTAATTATTTCTTCATTCAAGCATTCTAACAAGTTGGAAATTGTCATGTTTACGTTAGATGACATTTTGCGAGAAAAATATCCTGATTTGTTGGTTTCCAGTTCAGTTAGCATTTCATTAAGTATGTCGTCTCTCATTTCTCTTTCTATTGAGCACAACTCTGGAAGAGACATCCCTCTAGTATCAGTACATCTTTTGTAATCATCCCTGGCCATTTCCAAGTTGTTTTTGTAAATTTGCAGCAAGTCCCTTGCAAATCGTTCTTTCGGGAAGCTTAATCCTTCTGCTAACTTTGAGCCTATATTAGCTGATCCAAAATGATGATCCCCTCCTCTCAATAAAGCGTACAATATAAAAGATTCCTTTGAAAAATGGGACTTGTCTGACTCTGGTAGTCTTATTACACTAATGTACCTATCCAAAGCTTTACTGTTTTTTGGAATCTTCATTGATACTTTCATCTCATTTTTGGAACTCTTTGAATTTGAATTGGCGCTTTTTAGCGTAAGATCGATTGACTTTGGCGCATATTTAATAATGCGAGTTACTCCAAACATCAAGACGTCAGAATCACTCGTAAAAACATAATCTACCTTCCCATTTTCAAATAGATAAGCACATTCTGCCTCACCTTCACCAGGGGCATTGACTATTTTGACTTTACAAAGCTCACATAATAGTTTTATATCTGAAATTCCATTTTTCCAGTCACTAGATTCTCTATCGACTGGGGGATAGCAAGACGAATTACCATTATTCCATCTTAGTTTCTTTATTTTTCTGTCTCCGTCAAATACCATAATGAGTATGACCCCTAGCGAAATAAACGAATTCATTCGGTTTAAAAAGACTGTCTGTGATAGCGCATGTGTATCGTAGGTTGGCGAATCTTGATTCAACTTGTTTGGCTTTCTATTGTTAGCCCCCTCTATTGCTGTTTTTATCTCGTAATACCAAACGTATGCATCTACAGCTATAGTTGGAGGGCCGTTTTGTTTATCAAAATGTTCTTGAACGAATACCGAAAGAGCTAAATATAGTTCAAGTTAGATTTCAAGCCAGATGTGCATGCTTAGTAAAGCTTACTTACGAACAAGTTCTGTGTATTGATTTGGAATTACATCCCAAAGATCTTTGATCCCCATAATGCTAATATTTCTTACTACATTTATTCTCGTTGAAAGTATAGTGAAAATGGTGGAAGTTGTCTCAAAAAGGTGATGATAACTGATGTTACTTATGGTGGAGTTAGGATAAAATAATGCAGTTTGTAATCAGTTAGTCAGCACAAGATAATCATTATTTCCTTCGTTATAACGGATAATCCGAAGAGTGATTCAATGAATAGTTAAATAATTTAAAATGCAATAGATATTGAGGAAATACAGATTAAGAATTTTAAAATTGAGAAATAGAGAAAAAGTTATAAATAAATAAATTAAAAAAACGAAATAGTTTTGTTATCACAAAAAGCATGTTGTTGGTATATAAAAAAAATAAAAAATACAAAAACATTTTTTTTTCTCATAAATCTTTGATCTTGTTTTTATTTATTTTTTATTACCAATAGCTTTCTAACAATATTTTTACAATCTGCTTTTTTATATATTTTTTGCTTTTAACCTTGGTTTTTCACGCTTACAAAAATTTATCATGGATAACATCAATCAGCCTACAATAGAAAATTCCACGAATGAGCAACAGAAAGATCTCGATTTAGTGAGCGACACAGAACAGAGTAGATCCCACGATCCCATATCACAACCTCCCAGTGATTTAAGAACTCAACAGGAGCTTTCGCCCTCTAGTACATTTGGAGATCATGGTTCTGTCACAAATGAGCTAATTTCCAACCTCAGCTATGTGTCAAATTCTGCAATTATTGATTCCTCTCTCGAAAACTCTCGCTCAAACTCAAATTTTGACAGCTCTCTAATGGATTATGAAAGGTCATTTCAGTATTACGAAGGACCAAACTCTATGAATACTTATAATCATCCTGCCGCTACTGGAGAAAACCTACAGCCCTCTCCAGTGCCCACTTTTTTGCGGAATCAACCTGAATCTGTTGAATTGGAAAACACTATGAATCAGCCAAGTAGCTCAAATACTACACCTCTAGAAAGTGAAAGACCTTCTACAGCAGGGGATTTAAGTACAGTACCTCAATCTAATCCACAAAGAAGAAAAGGCCATAGCAAATCTATAACAATAGGGTCATCTTCAGAGTTTTTTGATGTTATCGGCGCCCCAAAACCTAATAGCTCTTCTGCTCAAACTGATACTGGTAGGTCTTTATCGTCGTCAGGAAATTCTGCAGGTAGTTCTCATAAAATCATCGAGATTCCAAAGTTGACTGATGATCTTGACCCAACTCCATACCGCCAACAATTGAGCCTTTCTGCGTCAGCTCGACCTTCCCAAACCTCGCCCATAGCCTTCTACGACAACATCATGGAAGAGGACGAAGAAGAAGAAGAAGAAGAAGAAGAAGAGAAAAATGATAAAGCCCATGAAGAAGAAGAAGAAGAAAACAACAAACAGACAACAAAGAAAGAGGAAGAAGAAAGATTGGAAAACGATATGAAGAATCAGAATACGAAGAAAGATCCTCATAATAGTGTACCTCCAGCCACAGGCTTAGAGTCTGAAATTTCATTTCAAACAGGGAACCCGTTGCATAATGAACAATCACATAATGCCAAGAAAGAAGAGCTAGAAAATGAGTTTAAACTATCTGATAACGACAATTTCAATCAAAATCATTTCAACAACAGGTTGGATATAATATCTATGGATGAAATTCTGGAAGACATGAAGGCTCGAGAAATCTTGGAATTAGAAGGAAATGACTACTATATTGAAGAGGAAGAACAAGGGGCTTCAAGCATTGTACCTGAGCCAATGAGCCCATTGGCCACTGTATCCACTCCATCTTTGACCAGTCTTTCACCAAAGCCACCATACAAAAAAAGTATACCTAAAAAACCTCTTCTAGGTCTCTCTGGTACTCTACTGAATTTTCTTTCAAGCTCATACACGTGTAACTTTATTGTTAATATAAACGCTTCATATAGAGAAAGCCTGTTTGAAGAAAATGTTAGGCCCAGTCTAGCTAAACAGTACAATTTGAGCGATTATGATGGCGTACCAGCTACTGTTGAAGCAAGTAGCCACTACAATGAAAAAACAAACAAAAACTTGATAATAACAAGCCATCAAAGGGCAAAGTCTGACTCTCTTTCAGCTTCTGGTTCCAAGCTCTCCAAACTCAGTACAAAGCTTGTAAGCCCTATCAAATCGATTTTTTCACCTTCCACTAAAAAGTATCATAGACAAAGTAAGTCGTATGAGACATACTTTAATACAGGCACAATATTGCACAAAAAACAAGTTCCAACAGCGTTTGAAATTCTGAATCTCTCCCAAAAAGAGATCAAGCAAAGAATAAGAGAAGCTCATAGGTACCTTAGTGCCCACTTAAACTTAATTGAATCATATAAAGAAGATGAGCAAGCTGAGCTTTTCAAAAATGTCTTGGGTCATTTATTTCAAGTCGCTTTGACACAAACAAAAAACAAATTTACTAGCGACAGAATAAAAGAGGTAGAAAAGCTCCAAAAACCTCTCACAGAGATACAAGCATGCATGCTAGAAGCTTTATCATTATACCAGCAGGGATTGGATGCCGAAGACCCATTTTTTGAGTGCTGTTATCATGATGCCATGATGCTGATTTACTATTCGGTCCATCGTTGCAATCAAACAGTGTTTGCATCATTTGCTGGAGACGAATATTTTATATCATCTTTAAAAACTCCAAATAATGAAACAGGGGAAGCTGGAAGAATGCCAAAAACATATCCTAAATATTCTACTGTAGTAGGTGTAGGAGGGAAAATACCTATAGCGGCATTAGAAATGTTTCCTACTGGACCAGACTACTTGATGAAAGCTTTTTATAATGAATCAGCCAATTCCTTGGATTTATTGGCAGACACATTTGCTTTAGGAATCACATCTGGCATCAACACCTTGAAAGGTATTTTCAGATTGAGTTATGAAAATGACTATGCGACAGTTTTAACAAAACTAAACCAACAACGGGGCATTGAATATGAGCACATATTGAAAGTCGTGCGAAAAGTTCTTTTAGATTTATTGGCGTACCATGCAAACTTAGAAAGTAAGCCTATAGATATAAGAAGTTCTTTGGATAAAAGGCCTTTTTCACCATTTGGCTACAAACATGGAAAGGCAGATGATGGTAATGACGATAGCGAAACAGATAGCCAGGATGACCCACCCCCAACAGTCAAAAAAAGCGAGCTTGATCTGAAACTAGACTATGAACTGGACAAACTAAACAGCGAACCAGATGGTAACGTATTTGATAAGACTCCTAGCGTAATCCCAACCGGTGAGAGTTTCAAGAGTCAAAACTTTGCCGTTTCAAATGATACTTTATTAAAAAAACTGCATGAAAACAGACCACATTTACAAGCTGAGTCAATCAAAATAAGTCAGCATAATCGCAAGCCATCAAAATCTTCAACTAAAAAAAGCCCAACTGGAGGTTTCAATCAAAATATAAATCCTTCATTTCATTATATCGCTTCAAGACAATGCATTGGCAAAAAAAACACAACTGAATATACAAGTAAATTTGACTATGCAATAGAACAAGAAGATATGCAAAGGCCAATAGACAATGCTGTGGATTTTCCAGAAGATAAGAAATTGAATTGTTTGCAGAAAAAAAAGTACTCGACTGAAAGTTTGAGAAACGAGTGGCCAAATATTGATGAAACTATTCTTCAGTTAACTCAACAGCAAAATAAAGGCGGTATTAGTTGGGAAACGCTACCCAGCTCAATTCTTGCTGTTTTTTATTCATTGCTTTTTGAATTCACAAGTACTTGGATGATAATCTGGAATCTAATAAGTTTGGCTGTACTATGGAAAAGCATCTCTTCTACTTGCAACTCCCTAGAAAAGCTAGAAAGGCTGATTTTAATAGCCTTGATAATTAATATTCTTGACGTTTTTAAACTAGGGCCATATGACCCAGTATTAAAGTCATGGAAAAAGATTGTGAGAAGATATGCCAAATGCCTGGCCATGATTCAGCAAAGAATTGAAAATGGGACACCCTTTGCAAGAAAACTGAAAAAGGAAAAGGCAAGGACATCTGGTCTTGACTTTCCCGGTACCAATCTCAATACAGGAAAAAGTTCATACTACGACAATGTCGACTCTACCCTGAGATGCTCCATCATAAGCTCTATTTACTTTGAGCCAGTTGTAAGTTTTTGCCAGAAGCCTTTAAAAAATATTTTCAAAATCCTCAGCAATTATCATATTCGCATTTGTGACTTTTTAAACAACTTAAGATTTGTTTACTCGGCAATAAAATTTGATTTAATCAAAGCTGAATTCCGTACGGAATATTTTGACAGAATCAATCAACGTGAAGAAAGCTTCCTTTATAAAAACCTTATTAAAAAAATCAATTTGAAAAAAGGAATGGCACGTGTTGTAAATGGAACGCTAAACGCTATTTATTTGTTTATCCAAGCAGTTGAACACCAGGCGGAATTCCAGATCAAGTATCTCGGAAAACAAGTGAATCAAAGGAATATTCCCGAAAGAGAAATCTATCCAAACAGCCTGTCTTTTAGCGAATTTATAAACAATATTTTAGGGCTATTCTTTGCAGGATACTGTAGCTTCAAAACAGAGTTTGTCAGCATTGGAATTCGCTTTTTAAAGCATATTTTTTATACATTTGCTTCTACCTTTTATTTTCAAAATCTATTTGGCAATCAAGAAGATAAGGCACCAATAGTTATAACTAATGCCATTAAAGAAATAATTAAGAGCAATACTGATGGCAGTTTCTTTTCAGTTTTTTGGTTACTATTTGAAAATGTATTTCCATTACTGATCATGGCCCTTTTTTCACTTCGAATTTTTCAAACTGTGGAAGTATATTTGGAGGCACTAGTAGGTGTGATAAAAACTCAATTCATATTTGAGCATAATGGCATTTTAAAAGAGAAAAAAAGAATTACAATTCAACAAGCAAGAGAAAAATGGGTAACAGATTTGGCAATCAAACAAAAGATTTTAGAAGTCTTTATGTTGTATGGAGAATAAAAGAATAGAAGAAAAAAATGTGCATGTGTAAAATATATTTTTGTAACATAATTACATAATTTGTATACTTCTGTCATACCCACCAACGCGAAATTTCAATATTTTAAACTAATCGAAAATGTCAGATTCATTTTCAATTGAGCCCCCGACAACCGCAACAGTCGTATTTCTTACATCTAAAGGCTCATTGAGATTCAATCTGTGGGCCAAAGAAACACCTATAGCCTGTCGAAATTTCATTGAGCGTTCCTTAGAAGGATATTACAATGATAGTAAATTTCATCGCATTATTAAAGATTTCATAATTCAAGGAGGAATAGGGTGGCGCGACAATAAAGACCCTGATTCGAATGAAAAAAAGGGATTTCCAGATGAGTTTAATTCGAGGCTAAAGTTTAACAGAATAGGAATTGTAGGAACTGCCAATATAGAAGGTGTTAAGAATTCCAATGGATCACAGTTTATAATCACAATCGGTTCTCAAGGAGCACCTCAACTGAACAACAAAAATACTGTATTTGGGAAAATAGATCAGGAAAGCATATACAATTTACTTGCTATTGGAACTGAGGGAGAGATTATTGAAGGTACAGATGGCGAGCCATTATATCCTGTCAAAATTTTAAAGGCCGAGGTGCCGGAACCATATTTCCAAGACATTAAAGATAAGATCGCCAGAGGAGACTACAATACACAGCAAAATCCCGGAAAAGAAGATGCAGAGTCCATGCGTATAAGAAAGATTAAATCATTATCGGGACGTAAAGTAAAGGAAAAGTTAAAACTCTCATACGAAAATGAAGAAGAGGAGGATGTAGGTCCAGTACTGAATAAGAAGGAAGGCTTTCGGATGAAACTTCCCAGCAAAGCTGAAAAATCAAAAAAGAAAAAGAAGGAAGAAGCCAAACAGAAAGACTTAGATATACAAGAAGAGCTTAGCAAATCTGGTAATGATGCGATTAAAAAATCTACTACAGATGAAAACACAAAAAAATCAAATACAATTGAAGAGTCAGAGATAGGAAACTATTCTATTGATATCAAGTCTACTACTGAAGGAGTTTCAAAGTTTGATAACAAAATTCGAGAGAATATGGAAATAAAAAAGGATGTTAAAGAGCTTTCTGATGAGTATGAACTTTTGAAGCAACAATTCAAAAAACGAAAACGAGGAGATGAGAAAGAAAGCTATTCAACAAAAGAACACAAGCTCACCAAAACGCCCGATCCTTCTAAAACTGCTGATGATATTTACTCTGTTGAAAAGTTCAAATCCAAATCTAAAATACCTAAGAGTGGTGACCAGCGAGAAGCAGAGACCTTAGCAATGTTACAAAAGTTCAAAAGTAAGCTCAGTACAAACACTTTGTTTACACCGGATAAGAACCAGAATAAGGCTTCATCTAACGAGGGCGATAAAGATCTCTTAGAACAAGCAGGTAGCGATCTCTCAGAAGAAGAAGATGAAGATCCTACAAGCCTCTATAATCACAAATTCGTTGCCAATATGTAATAAATATATTTACTTTTATCTTTCTATCAGTAGAAATAAAAGCATGGGGGTCGTGTATCAATGTCGGAGGAGCAAGCTCGGAGATTAGGATACCCCCAATATCGGAACTTGTTCACTATGGGGGATGGCACAATATTTCTGTGTCACCAGTGTATTTGCTTATGTCATTGCAGCTTTCTGCTGAGTCATACTAAAATTTTGCCTTTTTTTCTCAACTTCAAAAAAAAAAAAAAAAAACCACTACTACTGTTCCCATTGCTTCAGACTTGCCAGTAAATACTCTTTTATTTTTTCATTTCTTATCTTCTATCCTCATCTAAAGGCATATTTATCGGCATAATGGCTACTGCAGGTACTTCCAAATTCACAAGATTTCTCAATTCTGAGACTGGTCCTAAAACTATCCATTTCTGGGTAAGTGTTGAGTTGTCGCCGGTTTCGCAAATGGATTTTAATAACTAACTTATAAAAAAAATTTTATGCTGATTTTTTGTTATATTATTAGGCCCCAGTTATGAAGGTTAGTAACTTAGATTGCTAGTGATTTTAATTGATTACAATGCTATTTTTACTATTTTGATTTTATCTTTATCATCAGTTGGATCGTGGTAGCGGCTAGTTGTCAATTGATTGCGCGTAACATTGATTGCTTTCACATAGATAGATATTGATAATATGAGATGTTTTGTATTTCTGATACCCGCTGATATTTTACATTCATCTTGGACCGTTTTCAACACTGGAATCTGTATTTTGATAAGCTTTCATTCATAATCAGCTTTGTTTAGACCCTTTAGAGTCTCCAATCACTATCATATTACTTGCCCCTCATTTGCAAAGTTACAAGCGTAGCAATCATAGTAAAGCCTACGCCGTTTTTCAAAACAACCACAATTATTAACAATGCAATACACTCTCATCAAGATACCTTAAAAAAATACCACCAACAACTGTTTTCCAACTTTTCTAATTGATAATTGATAAAAAAATTATTTAATCAAACTAACATGCTAAATTGTCTTTTTTGAATATATATATCAGTGGGCATTGGTTTTTGCAGGAATCAGTGATATGAACAGACCTGTTGAATCTCTTTCAGGAACTCAACAATTGGCTCTTTTAGCTACTGGTGCTATCTGGACCCGATGGTGTTTGATTATCAAGCCTAAAAACTATTTATTGGCCTCTGTAAACTTTTTTTTGGGTACCGTTGCCGGATATCAAGTCTTCAGAATGTACAACTTCCAAACTAGCAAGGGAGCTACCCCATTTGAGGCTGTAAAAGAAATTGTTTCCCCATCAAAAAAGCCTGAAGCTGTTCCAGTACCAGCTAACAGCGCTGTACCAGAGGTTGCTACTGAAAAGAAATAAACTAATGAAAACTTAACAAAATTAATGGCTATGAAACTCTAGAAAACTGGATTTGGAACTTTTTTTTTCTTGAAATATTGTAACATTTTAAGATAGATTAATAAAAAAAAAACTTATATATATTTACATTGTGTGTTGATAAAGTGTAGTGTAGTGTTTTGACACTACATGGGTAAATAAATAGAGACAAAAATGTATAAACGTTTTTAAAAAACAAGAGTAATGAAGAAAATAAAATTAACTATTCTAACTATATTGCTCAACTCACATGTCAATTGCTCCTCTGAAAGTCAAAACTGACAATGTTCTTATTCCATCAATACCGGGAGGTCCATACTGCTTAGTTTGATTGTTGTTAGGGCCATTGCCGAAAAATTGATTTGTGCCTTTAGTCGAGGCTGTTGGATTAGAGCAACTGAAAGAAGGGAATGCAGATACAACAGAAGAAATCATGTTATCATTGGTGCTAGAAATGCTAGAAGATAAAAGAGTAGCTACATTGCTCACATTGCTACTAACGGACGGTGTATGATCTTTCTCCATAGGCGTTTGGTCAAGCTTTGATTCCTCTTGTTTCAAGTTAAACCCATGGGTAAGTTCGCTGGCTTCTAAGCTAGTTTCGTCTTCGGATTTAGTTTCGCTGACAAGAACTAAACCAAAAACGCGAATACTGTCAACTAGGCCTGGAACCAGGTTCAACAGACTAGAGCTGCAAATGATCCCAAGAATATTGTTGGATGCAGCAAACATAGCAGCATCTTTCAAAGAAGTGCATCGCTTGTCGGTTTCTGATACAGGTAGGCCATGAGCACTAACGACCTTGAAAGCTGGACGAGTAACATTATTATCAATACTTTCTTGTGTAGGTGTTGCAGTACTGCTTTCTGTTTCCTGAGGCAAGTCAATGTCACCATCTGCATCTCCACTTTCCGTTTTCGGGCCAACGTCGTACTGTGGATTTTTAGCCAATGAAATTAGTTCTTTAGGGTGTACTTCAATTGAGTTGACATGGAAAAATACAGGGAAATTGGGCTGTTTCCAATTTAAAACTGTACAAACATCAGGATGGGCTGAAGAAAATATAATTGACCTAGTTTGAGACGGAGTAGAGCCAAATGGAGCATTGTTTTGAGTCTTGGTAGACCGAACGCTACGAACATGGTCAAAAATAACAGTTAAAATTTTATCAACATAAATGTTCAAGTCGGGAAATGTGTTTATTCCCAAATTCATGTAAATAGCTTCAACTCTAGTAGCGTATAAAACAGAGATGTCTAGCTTTGCTTCCAGTGGAGCTGCTTCCAGAAACTTTGAAAGTGGAATGATTCTTGAGTGGCATGCTTTATGAAGTGCTTCAGGACTTGTCGCATTAGTAATTTGGTGAATAGTGTTATCAATATATTGCTGAGAGCTGGCAAAGCCGCTAAATGAAGTCGAAGAAACAATGTTCAGGATTTGATCAAGCTTCAGATTGCCAATAGGCAATTCGACGCCATTGATATTAAGACTCCAGCTGCCACATACTACAGGAATTAAATCACTAGTAAGACAGACCTTGATTCGAGAAAATTCCCCAGACAATGACGAGGCAGTCACAAATGATAAAGCTTGAGAAATTCCATGATTGTTGTGATGATTGTTGACATTAGTCGAGCTTCCAAAGGAGCCACTAAGTAAGTTTGAGTTGTTATTATTGTTACTTAGTGAAAGTGTTGGAGGAGCAGCTGGGCTTCCTGAGATAATGCTATTCATTGTACTACTAATAAGAGGAGACCCAGATCTCTGAGATTGTAACAGCATCTGTACCTGTGACTGAGAAGACGCTGGAACATTAATTCCACTATGTGATTGTGAAGAGCCAAGTGAGGGGAACCCAGAATTGTGGGACAGTGATGAAGGAAATGAGCTGTTTCCAGTACTAGAACCTTGTTCTACTTGAGAAGTTGACTTCCAGTATGTATCAAATTTTGTAATTTCCAAAGGCTCTCCGGAAAACGGTAAAACTATTTGGAAAGCAAATGTAATACTTCCTACAGTCTGCAATCTCATATCGAATAATGGTAAGGTACATGAATGCCTTGTTCCTAAAATTTGATATTCAGGGAGATCTTTAAAAGTACTGTTGAAAATATAAGAAAGAGCTGCCGTTTTAGCCACTATTTTTGTACCATACGTCGGATAAATTTCGAAGTCAATGGCAAAGTTATCCAATGAATCTACTTGAAAGGATACTATACGGTCATTATCAGAAATTGGAAGCATCAGACTCTGTGGAATGATATCATGATTATTCCTTGAAGCAATTGTCAGTCTGCCAGCAGGCAATGAATTTTCACCTTTGTCAAATCGGATAGGTTTTGATGTAGCGGAAACTTCAAAAATTAATTGTACAAAAGCTTTTTTGTCCAAAAAGTTGTGGCCATACCTTCGGAACGGTAAAATTGGGGGTGGAAGTGCCAGATCTGGAATTCCATCAATATCACCAGACTCTATATCCATTTCATTGGGTGAAAATGATGATGATGAAGATGAGAATGTGCCTTCAGTCTTTGAATAACTTTTATAAATTTTTTGTAGTGAACTCTCATTTATACTGTTTGCTTTTTGGGTGATAGATGATGAATGATCTGGAAAATTGTTGTTGCTGTCGTGTATATTGTTTGTTACTGTATCCGTAGGTTTATTTATTGGAATTGGTCGTGATTGGTCCATAAGAGAAGCTCCATTAATTGCCAACGCACGACTTAGTAAGTCCATACATTCAACATGGCCTTCCCAGGTTGCATAGTATAAAGGAGTATGTCCGTCTTCGTCTAGAATATCAGCTTGAGCTTTAGCTTTTAAAAGCTCCTTTACAGCTGTAACATGGCCTTCAGACGCGGCATAAAACAGAGCAGTCCATTTGTTTAATTTGTCAATTTGATTCACGTTATTATATGGGATCAAAAGAGGGATGAGCTTGTCATGGCCAGCTCTGGCAACAATGTGGATTGGATATAACCCCTCTGCATCTGGCTTTATTACAGAAGGCCATCTTGAAAGAAGCATCTTCGCAGCTTCATAATCACCATTCTGGCAGGCAAAGTTTAATGGAATGTAATATTTCTCAGAATCATCATCGCCTTTAGCGCCTAATTCCAAAAGTAGGTTGAGACATTGAGAGTGCTTTGTTATAATAGAACATAGTAAAGGAGAAAAATTGTCTTTGTCAAGAGCATTAATATCTGCACCATGGTCAACTAGTTTTTTGATTAAATCTGGATGATTATGAATGCAGGCATAATGAAGAGCTGTTCTGCCATAAGTATCTTGTAAAGTTGGGTCAACACTTTGTTGTAATGCAAGATCTACAATTACCGTCCTTCCAGCAATGCAAGCTTTGTGTAAAACTGACTGATTACTGATTTCGTCAAGATTTTGAATGTTAACATATCCTGAATTGTAGAGAGCCAACAAAGCCTCGTCAGAAGCTTTCGTTGGGATAGATAGAAGGAAAATATTGGTGATTCTATCTTTTGCACTATCAAGTTGGCTTAGTCTTGATATCCAGTCAGACACTATATTCTGAATATTATCATGGTCAGAGGATGCTGTTTTTATGAATTCATGATATAAATCATCTGTAGCTCTTGATTCAGACGATGAGGACTGCGGTCTTTGAGTTTGAGTTTTTGAAGAATTTGTCCTTTGTTGGTTTTTATTTTGAATAGAAGAGTTACTGTTAGTGGTTTGGTTAGCGGAGTCATTTGATGAAATGCCATCGCTGGATCCTTTACCCTCAAAAATAACAGATTCGCCATCGGCCCAAGCCTCTAGTTCCAATATGCTTGTTGATGCGAGATCGGATATTTGAGCAAGCTCTTCACGATGAAAAACTGGTTGAACTTCTACAGCTCTCGAAAGATACAATTCCTTGGTTTGAGACTTTGATCTCTTGTCCCATTTTTTCAAAACTTTAGAAAATCCTGTGGCATTAAGGTCGATAAACTGTTCCAGTTTGTCTAAATCTCTTAAGAAGCGTTGGAAACCTTCATGAAGAGTAATAAATGCGAGTGAAGATTTGGAAAATAAACTTCCATTATTGTAGGCGTTAATTTTTTTTTCACAGAGGATTTCTAGACGAAGTTTTAACTCTGCTTCTTTCTGAAGATAAAAGGAATTAACTTTTTCTAATTCACGTTCTAATCGAAAGAAGAATGTAGCTTTATTGTCTTGTAATGTTTTTTGAATTTCTTGAGGTGAACCAGCTGGAGCAGATAATGATTTGATTACCTACAGTATTTCATCGCATTAGTTAATTGATATAAAGGCTAAAAAAGATAAAAAAAACGAAAACTTGATTGCTAGCATACCTTTTTTAAAGCTTTATAGTTCATAAAGTAGTTAGAGTACTCTGGGATATCCAGAGACCGCTTCGCCAAATTTTTGCCAAATTTCATCTTTGACTAAAAAGGCGAAATTGATATAGAATATTGAATGAGAAAAAAAGGATAAATAAAGACCAGTCGAAATATGACTTTATGAAAGTCAAAATTCTTATTTAATTCTAAGAAACAAGGGGGGAGAAGAGTAAGAAGAAGAAAGAGAACACAAAATATGATGAAACAGTCGAATATATATATATATATATATGTATATATAATTATAAAGCTAGTTGTAAGGAGGGTGACGATAATAAATATATGAATACAGATCACCAATTAAATAGATCACGGGCCATTCTATGAGGTCGTAACGAAGGGAATCTGGATGGGAAAGAAAGAAAGTTATTGGCTCTGGATCAAACGATAGTTGAAGATTTGGGGAGATTGATACAGAGACGACTGTGTTTGGGAAAGGCCAATGATGGTGATGATTGTTGCACGTGGATACCGACCAAATCTCGAAATGGAGAAGATAAAGTTTCAAATGTAGTTACAAAGTGTGTGACATTATATATAGTGCAATTCCATCTTATGTTACAAATCATTCAAGTGATGTCATTGGAATTAGTGTCGTGATTAGTGATGCTGAGTCATTGATGATAAACATGGTGTCTTTTTTTAGAAACCTTATTTTTTTCACCCCGCCATTGTTTGTGCCATGCAGCCTACAGCTAAATTCCATAGTTTGGATTCGGTACATATTCTGCTTAGGCTGGGTCCTAACCATAACAAAAAAAAGTGTTTATCGTAGCATTCTTTACAGAATGCTAGTAGAGATTACAATAAATGGATGTGTATATCCTGATACACCATTCTTTGTGATTGTCGCTTCTAGTAGAAAAGTTTGTATTATCAGCAGCAATTGGGAATCTAAACCATTCAATGCCATAATACCATAATACTGTGGAGCAATCAGTTTTGTCTTGTGTTGGCCCACAATTAGGAGGTTCAATATCGTCATCAGGTGAATGTTTTATTTACCATGTAAAAATAATAATTTTAGTTCAAGACCTTTTTTTCTCTTTAATTATTTTCTTTCTTCCTCATCACCACTTTTTTTTTTCTTTTTTTTATATTAATATTTACATTCCCATTCCTTCAACAAGTTATATTTATATAACAAGCCACTCATTTTTCTCCTTTTTTATCTAGAATCATATATAGTCAATTCAATCTATAACAATGTCAACTAATTCATCAAGCGCTTCAACGCGCCATAACAAAACTGTCATAATAAACAACAAGCAGAAGTCAATCTACACAGACAACCCAGAAAATCTATCTGAAACTGCTCTGTATCGCAATCGTCAGAAATTTGGAATCTACAATTCACCAAGTGCTCCTACAGTAGGCGTTCCTTCACACTCTTCCGGTAAGTAAACCATAATATATCTAATTTCATTCATTCAAATTTATTAACCATCCCATTTTTGTTTGTGAAAATCAACAATCTTTTGACTTTGAGTCTTGTAAAAACCTTCATCATCAACTTCAATTTCAATTGCCATATCTCAAGTGCAATCCATGTTTTATTTTTATCTTTTTTCCCTCTTGTTTCGTTATTTTCCATTTTAATTAGATTACCGCCTGCAATTTTACTTTAGCTGTAATTATAACTAATTGAGGAATGAGCAACAAACTTTATCTCTAATTTCTCTTTCTATTTTATCTCATACCTTTTTTTTTTTTATTTCTTTTTTTATCAACTGAAAATGATGCATGGGGGCTTTTTACACGGCTCAAAGTTACTTATTTGTTGGTATTCATTATCAATTTCATGATATTTAAGATACTGCTGCAATTCTCGCCAATAAATCCAATCTTTCTCCCAAATTATGGGAGCATGAAACTTCAACTACTGGTATTAAGGCAGCTACTATTGCAAACTCTAGACCACATGAAGTAAAAATTTGGAAGCCTGACCTTTCAAGTGACGCTTCTGCTGCAGCTCTCTCTGCTAAAGATAAGGTTGTAATTCCTTCTGAAACCAGAGATTCAATCACTGGAAGCGGTAAAAATGCTTCTTTAGCTGCCCTTTCTGCTCATGCCGTTCCAGCTACTGAAACTGCTGCTCGGGCTGCCCCAGAAGCTTATGCTTGGGGCGAAAGATCTAAAAAGGTTAGCGAGGCCGGTCTCGCTGCCTCATCTACTTATGCAGCCTCCAAGAAGAACGGCTCAGCAAGAGCTGACTCAATGGCATCTTCCATTACCTCGAATTCTATGGCAGATCATAACATGCTATCTAGCATTGGCAATTTAGAAGAAGTCGCTCGTAAAAGAGCCTCTGAGCGCTTATCCAAGATATACTTACCATCAGATAGTACATCAAGCTTGAAAATGGCTTCCACTGGAAGCATGGCCGCTGCTGCTGCATCTCTCTCTGCTGAAGCAGGTGAAGGTCGCGTTAATAGAGACAATCAAAAGGCTGCAGAATTGGCAAAGCAATACGAATCTGTTATGTCCCTTGCTAGAGAGCGTGCAGAAAGTGCAATTTCCGTTCTCGATCAAGAAGCCTATTATAAGAACCCATTACTCAATTCTAAATACTACGAAGAAGCTTATGCTATAGCTCAAGAACGTGGAAACAAGCGTCTCGAGCATCATGGTAAAATTGATATTGGTGGGGGCGTCTATATGACCCAAAGTGAAGTTGATGATATTGCTCAAAAAAATGTCGCGCCTGTGTTGATGGAAATCTCTGAAAAGGCTGCTGCCCAACGCCAAGCTGATGAAGAAAGACGAATTGCTGAAGAAGAAGAGCGCAAGAGAATTGCTGAAGCCAAGCGAATTCAACAAGAAACTAGAGCTGCTGAACGACAAAAAGCTGCCGAAGAAAAGGCTGCTGAAAAGGCTATTAGAGACGAAGAAAAGGCCAAACAAAGAGCCATTTTAGTTGCTCAAAAAACTGAAGAGCAAGAACGTAAAAACGCTGAAAGAAAGAAGATTGAAAATGAACGTGCTAAGGAGCGTGCTCTCAAAGATCAAGCTAAGGAGGAAGAAAAAAACCGCAAAGCTGCCCTTAAAGCTCAGCAAAAGGAAGAAAAGAAAGCTCTTGAAGAAAAAAGGCGTAAAGAAAAACATGCCCTTAAGATTGCTGCCGCCGCTACTGCTGCCGCTGCTGCTGCTGCCAAAGAAGCTGAAGCTTTGGCTCAACAGGAGCTTGCCAAACTTGAAGCTCTCAAGGTTGCAGCTCAGGCTAAGGTTGAAGCTGCAAAACTTGCTGAAGCCCAAGCTCTCTCTGATGCTCAAGCGGAAGCTGCAAAGGCTGAGACTACAAAGGCTCAAGCTGAATTAGCAACAGCCGAAGCTCAAGTCAAAGAAGCTGAATCCAAAAAGGCTGAGGCTGAAGCTGAAAAGGCCAAGGCTGATACTGAAGCCAATGATGCTGTCGCAGCGCAAAAAGCTCTTGAACAAAAGTATCGTGAAGATGCTGCTCTTGTTGCACAAATTGAATCGGGTGCCCATAACACCGCTTTTGAGGAAGAATCCGAAAGCAGCAGTAGCTCTGAAGAAGAAACCCCTGATACCAAGCATGTCGAAAGCTCAAGCGAAGAAGAACCTGAAAAGATTCAAGCTTCAAAGCTTGCTGCCATTCCTTCCGAAGCTTCATTTGCTACCGCCAAGAGCCAGGAAGATGAAACTGATATTGTTCCCAAAACAAAGTCACTCTCTGTTGCTGGAACTCAACCTGAAGTTTTTGAACCACATACGGAACAAATTGAAAGTGCTTTACCAAAAGATGACTTGGTTCCAACTACTCAAAACCCTGAAGTAAGTGATGCTGAAACAGTTGAACCAATAGCTCAGATTTCCAAAAGGTCCATATCATCTCGAGAAGATATTCCTAAAGACTCTACAGATCTTCCAAAGCCAGAAAGAAAAGCCTCCATGGCTAGTGTTGCCACAACACAGTCCGTTAGATCTATTCCAAAATACACAATTTCTGTAGATGATAATGGAAAGCCCGTTGTTCAAAAGGACGTTATACTTACTGAGCCATTGAGTACTGAAGGAATTGTTCCTAGTGAATCCAAGACATCTAAGAAAAGCGATAAAGAGGTTTTAGATTCTACCAAGCCTGAGCCACCAACTGAAATTTTAAAAGCTGAAAATGAAGTTTTAGACTCTACTAAAATTGCGCCATTAACTGAATCTAATGAACCATCAACAGAATCAGTTTCGAAAGTTGCTACTGATACTGATGAGCCACCAGCTACTTCTCTTGAATCTGAAAAGGATGTACTAAATACCACCGATATTGAGCCTTTAGCCACATCTGTAAGTCCCAATGTTACAGCTGATACTGATTCTGTGTCCATAAACAAGAATGATAATGCCACTCCTTCAGCAGTTTATTCAAACGATAATGCTGAAAATAGTGCCTCTAACACAACTGTAACTGGTCCTACTGAGCCTAAGCTTGAGCCTCTTGTTCCTAAATCTCAAGCATTTACCCCTCCTAAGTCTTCCAGTCCTCTATCTAATTCAAGTCCTAAAAGCTCAACCTCAAAGAAGCTTCTAGGTAAATTAAAGGGAAAATTCCATTCGTCTGGTAGCTCTACAAAATCTACATCTGCTACTGCCCCTGCCTCTGCTTCTGCTTCTGCCCCTGTGTCCACTCCGGCTTCAAGCGCTGCTGCTGCTGCTGCTGCTGTTGCTTCAGCTTCCAAGCAAACTGAAACTACTTCAACACCCTCAGCTTCTGTATCACGACATGTATCTGCACCTGCAACTGAAAGACCTGTTGGTCGTACATTTTCAGGGTTTTCACAAGGTGGAGAAGAAGAGGTAGAAGAGAACATTCCTATTGATGGAGCTTCCGATGGTACTGAGCGTTCTAGTGGTGAGGAATACACTAGTGTTTTCAAGGAAAAGTTCAAATAAAAAGATAGTTAGATATTAAAGTGATATTAGTTTATACAGCCCTTTAATTAGTTTAATAAAATTTTTTAATTTATTCAATAAATCGATTGGTCATACAAAGTCATTTCCCATTAATTTAATACATATTAATCATTCAAATCATAAAATTGAACAAAACTTTCGATTTGTTTGGTTTTGTTATTTGAAATTGTATCAAATCCCCATTCGAGTTCCCATGCAGTAAATGTTTCTTCGTTGTATTTCAAAGATTTTGGTGATTTGATGTAGTCTCCAACTGTTACATCTCCTTTGAAGCTAACAGTATCAATATGTGATTGAGTTCCGGATCCAAATTCTACTGCTCTCACCTCTAGTAGGTCAATATTTGAAGGCAATACCACTACTAAGGGATATAGAAATATTGATTTATCTTCATTGTTTCGATTTGATTTATATGGAGAAAGCTTTAGATATGATGTTCTTGTTTTTGAGCCTTTAGTCTCATCAAGATATCTCCATTTATATTCAAAAAAGGTAGAGTATTTGGAGATGTAGGTTTTAGTGTTGTGAACTTCACCTAAAATAACACTATTTGGAACAAAATCACCCTCAAATGTGGAAGAAGGTTCCCAGTTGTAAATTCCCGATTTTTGAGTGGTACTATATCGAAAAAGAGCTGATGTATATTTACTGAAATCCAACGATCTATAAGCGCTAGCTCGAACTCCAGGAAATTTTGTCGAAAGTTTTATGTTTGTATCAACCCATACTTCTCGCATTCCCCTAATATTATATCGAAGACTAGATGGAACTTCAGCAAGAGGTTGAAAGAAGTATATGTTTGCTACAGCAGAAGCTGTCTTTTTCTTATCTGAATTTCGTCTTGCTGCAAATGAAATAGAAGCAGAAGCGCCTACACAATTTCCCATGCCTTTAAAATCTTGGCCAATATAGTCCAAGCTTGTAACCTCATTGAACACATCAGTAAGACTGCCAACAATAGATCCTGCCATTGCAGCTAAAACAACAGAAAGCATTTGGTGGATGTCTTCTTCATCTTGTGCTGTAAACTCTTTTGTATATCCTATGGAGTCATTTTTATTTATGCTTTGTTGGAGCCTGGCAAGAGATGTGCTCTTCCGGATAATATATCCAACTACTGATCCAGCAACAATCACGTTTTCAAACGATGTCAAAACTTCATTGTCACAAATTTTTGAGGGATAAAAAAGTAGTGCATCCGAAGCGGTGCGAACCTTAGGCTCCTTCATGGCTTCTTTGAGGTATTGTCCCTTCCATATGGAGATTTGCTGAAGCGTATGAGAATAAATTGAATAATAATACTTTCGTCGTTTCTCTGGAATTCCCTCAATTATTTCTTGGTATCTAGATCCCCAACTATTTATCATTTTCATGTCTACACTTTTCAATACTTCATTGAGCTTGAGCTCGGTCTTTTTCTTTTGAATTCTTTTATCTTTTGGAGTTTGGTTCCTGTTTGCTGTGCTATAGAAATCAGAAATGCCTTCATTTGAAATAGAAATATTTCTTGTCATTGATCTTTTTTCACTGTGATCGTGGTGAAATGATGGCTTTTTGTCAAATGGTAGTTGTTGGAATAATCCATCATCGTCATCTTTTATAATTTGAGCATTTTCATAGGCTTCCAACTCAGAATGTCCCAATGCATCAGCAATAACCTCACATCCATTCAATGTAATTACAATTTCATGATACAGTTTAGAAGCAAGGTGATTGTTGTTTATGCTTGATAATATTCTATTCAATTTAGAAATAGCATGTGCTGTTGACTCTGAACTTGTGTTTAGTTTGAATACCTTGAGTACCTGAACAGCAGATAGATATAATGTTGACGGTAGATATGGCTGCAGAATGCCTAGTACCTTATTTACTTTCTCTTGGGCTTCATCTTCATTTTGCTCATTTTTGGCTTTTAGTAAATTATTGGCGTTTGAAGATGTTTCTACCTTAGCTTTTTGGTACTCTTCATTAATGTCAATATATCTGGCCCATTCATCGTCATCTCTGGGGTACATGTAGGAATAGTAATCAGGAGTGTAAAACAATGGCTCTTGATAAATATATTCCCAAGGCTTTCTAAACTCAAAAAACCCCATGTATGGCTCATCAGCAATCAAAGGAGCTACAGGAGTGACCTGCATATTGTCATTACAATCACCAAGTAGTGGGCATTTGAAAAGACCACCGACAAATGCTTCACGGGGATACATAGGCACAGGAAAATCAATATAATTAGCTCTTCTTGCAAATCGAAAGCACCCGTTAGGATTTGGATAGTAACTTTTACGGTCATTCATGCAAAACTCCTCCTTCCAGTCAAAGGCAAACTGGGAAAGTCTCATACGGTTTGAAGAAGATACCTTTTTACCCCAATAGCAAAAGTTTTTTTCATATGAAACCCGTAAGGGTACACCAAAAATATACTTCCTAGTTATACGATAACCTGTATATGGGTAAAAGATATTTGAATAAGTCTGGCACTCAAAATCAGTTTCAACTAAATGATAATGATAGGTTGGCTTGTCCCAAAATGTAAAGTAATTCAGCTCACTATTAGTAGAAACTTTATCATCTGGGTATTTTGTAAAATTTAACGTATCTTCACTAGAAATATTCATCCATTGATATTCGGGCTGTGAACTCGGGTAAGGATTACCTAAGATTCTGCCTGCTAACTCTGATATCAAAGTGAAATAGGTAATTGTTTTTAACTTAAATAGCTGGAAAACCATGGTTATTATATTGATTCAATAAAATTGTTGATAAACTTGTAAATATATATAAAATCAAAAACATTTGTCAATATGAAGGGAAAATGGGATCATATATATAGGTATACATTTCTGAGTTAAATTTCAGGCCCCTATAATTGAAGCCTTTCCATTTACTTTTTTATCTAATTCAAATAACGTTGTTAATGCTGATAGATATTACTCACAAACGAAAACGCTGTGGCTTCTTTATTTCTTTTTCATTTTATAAACACAAATTAAATTAAATTTAAACTCTTTAGAAATATACACAAATAAGTTTTTCAAATATATTTATTGGTGATATTTCTTGTTACACCAGAACTGTAGGAAGAGTAATATATACAATGACAAAATATTATTTCTTTTTCTTTTTTTTTTTTTTAGTCTCATTAGTGTGGAGTCACAATCCGTATCTCTGTGTCTCACTCTAACTTGATATTTTGCAAATTTGATGTGAATCCAAACCTTGGTAAAACTCGCATTTATTTTGCTGATGGTTGCGAGGCACCAGGCTTTGGAACAAAAATGAGATCAATAGAGCGAGTCTTATCATTCCATTTTCTGATTACAGATCCCTTCTTCTTTTTCTCCAAGGCAAGAATTTCCGATTTAGATAGTTTTTCAGTGGTAAGATATTCTGGTTTAATTGATTTCAAGAATTTTCGCGTTAAGTCGACACGATATCCAATAGGGAAACAGTCAGACTTAATCAACTCAGCAATCTTTCTGTGTCTATCTCCAAAAATTGGGCCTTCGTCATAAAGAGCTTGCATAGCAGCAATTTTTTCGCGGCGCTGCTCAGCAATTTCTTCAGGTGTGAAATATTTTATCAAATCTAATGTTGGATTGAAAGCAACCGACTTGTTTAATTTTAATGCTAATTCTTCAAACTTGGAAATAGTTTGGGAAAATTCTTCCTCTGTAATTCTACCGGCTTGTTTGTCAACAGTAGCATCAAGCTTGAATTGGCGGGAAGCAAACAACTGTGATTGTTCAACGGAACGGCCTCCGGAAATAAAAGACCTGACAGACATCAAATATTGAACTGCAGTTGTTTTTTCGTCGCTGCTCAAGTCTGGAACAAGTTTTGATAATTCAGAAGTAAGCTTTTCCTTGACAGATGATCTTCTAGACTCAATAGATTCGTATTTCTTGTTAATTTCAGGTGTTAACAAGTATTCCTTTCGGCTCATGTTATTCTTCTCCTTTAATGCATCTTCAGGATCAAGAATTTGATCTCTTCCAAATCTTCTAGATGTAGGTGCGAAATGGTCTGCTGGAAGCTTGTCTTCCTTGTTCAATACAACACCGACAAATTTACGTTTGGGATGGAATGGGTCGTAGTAAAATCTAACAAAGCCAGGTTCAAGTGCAAACAAGGTATGATCTGTACCAATTCCAACATTTTCACCAGGATAGATTCTGGTACCGCGTTGTCTGTAAATAATTTCACCGGTTTTAACAGCTTGGCCTAGAGTACAATAAAAGTCAAGTTAGAAGATGTAAGATGGAGAAAAAAAAGCATGTGTGCATACCGTCTGATACTTTAGCACCAAGACGTCTACCGCGAGAGTCCTTATTACTGGTTCTGGAGCCAGCTGCTCTCTTTGTAGCATATCTGACGAAAGTGAGTGTTGGTGAAGCTATTTGAGCTAATGGTTGTGAAGATGTCAAGGCAGTTGATCTACCAATCAATAGCTGAGTAGTTGATCGAAATCCTACTCTTGCAGTTTGAGCCTTGAGGCTAGTGAAAATTTGTTTAGAAGCCATGTTGAGAGTTTTAAATATTAGTTGACACTAATGGATGGTTGATTGAAATAAACTCCCAAATGTTCAAGTTTAAATGATGTCGTTCAAACAAGCAAAATGGAATTGGTCTTTCGTTTTTTTTTTTCAAATGCAAGTATTGATACAAATTTGAAAATTTTGAGTGGTTGATGCTGAAATATTTAACCCTTACCCAGATTGTTGTAACAGAAGTTCATATAATATTTTCTGTAATTAATTTATTTTTGTAACAAAACGGTCTATAACTATAAAATAAAATCTATACATTTGTTTTCAAATTTATTCTTCATCAGAAACAAGATATTGAGCATAATCGTCTGCAGAAGCAAACAATGGAAGATCCTTGAGTTTTTGTTTCTTTGATTTCTTCTTTTCAGATTTCTCCCTTCCTGAAATCTCTTCATCATCTTCTCTGTCTCTCTTCTTTTTGTTCGCGTTGTTAACAGCAGCTTCCAAGTCTGCAAATTCGTCACTAGAATCATCAACATCCACTTCTTCATCGCTTCCGAGAACACCTTCTTCATCATCAATCTCTTTGAGGATATCATCGTCTTCTTCAGCATCTTCTTCATCAGAGTCATCAGAGTCATCAAGATCTCCCAAGTCATCGTCTTCTTCGTCATCATCGCTTCCAAAGTCAGACATTGATAAGTCAATATCGTCTTCATCAACGTCATCAGCTTCAATACTAGGATTGCTCGATACCAGCGCCTTCCAAATATCCTTTTCATGTTGTTCATCATCAAGGTCAAAATCTTCTTCAGTATTAGACTTCTTCCTGTCGCCAGCCTTTTTGTTTTCTTGTACAATGTTGAAATAGTTGTAGAAAAATCTATCACCTACATCAACATTCTCAGTAGACATGCCTTTCCAGTTTTCAAAGTTAACTGGCTTTTGTTCAATTCCGATGGAAGAACTATTAAATACTAGACCAGTAGGATCGGAACCTGCCAAAGGTTGCATGATACTCCGGCCATGTACAGGAGGCTTTTGCTTAGGATTTCTATAGACAAAGCGATCCAAGAAATGAGCCAAAGTGTAAAGAGTCAAATCTGGTTGAATAGGTTTTGGACTGTCTTCTGGAGACAATCCCAAATAATGTTGAGTATAGAAACTAACTGTTGGATGGAAGTGGTTTAGAAGCGGAATAATTTCCCAAATTTTGGCCTTGTCGGCATTGGCAAAGTTAGGATCTCTCTTTTTACCGTCGTAAAGCTCTGAAAGATCCTCCTCTGCATCTTCTGATTTTTCTTCAGGATTTTTGTCATTCTTGGTTGTGGTTTTTTGGCTAATAGCACCTTCAGAAATCAATGATTTCAAAGCGGGTGAAGCTTTAGTAAGTTCAGAAACTAAATATACAACACCGGATATTGCGCCAATGTTAACCCAGTGGTTTGATATTTGTATGAGACGCTTGAGGAATGCTTTAACTCTATTGACTTTTGTATCCTTTTTAAGAGCTCTAAACATCAAATTGAGGTAAAGACGTAGCTTTGACGAATTGGTTAATCTGTTGTCCAAAAGACTTTCATAAAGAGTACGGTAAAATCTGTCCGTAAGCTTCTTTTCATTTTGAGACATTTGGAACAACAGAATGAGTGCTTGGACACCAGTGTTAAAGTTTGCTGAATGTGTAACTCTATAAATGGTATCAATGTGGGCATTAAATATATCCTTAGGGAGATCAGAAAAGGGGAATGCACGGTTCATACCAGTAAGAATTGCTGAAACCAATTTTTCATACTCTTCTTCTTTAACCGCTTCCTTTGTCTTGATTGGTTGTTGTCTGGCCTTCTTTCCTTTGGTGTGTTTGTGTCTTGGTTTCTTTTTTGGCTTTTCATCTTCCTTATTTGTATGCTTTCCAGCATTGGACTCAGAAAGTAACAATTCAAATAGAGAAAGATAGGTTCGCATTAAGGAATTTGCAACATCTTTTTGTTTATGAGTTAAAATAGTCTGATTGAGAGTGATTACAGAATAATATCTTGCGTGGTAATCGGATGTAGAGCGGAATACCAATTCTGATATAGCATCAGCTATAATCTTGTTCATTGCTGGGTGAACTTCTTCCAACTTTAAAATAAGATAAGAAACTCTTGATGCAACTTGTTTATCGGGATCACCTAGTTTATTAACTCCCAGACGCAATAAATTTGCTTCTTGTTCTGGCTTGGATTTTAATAAATCCATAATATGATCAATGGTATTCGATCTAACATATGAGACGGTATCATGAGACAAAACTTCCAAGATTTGAATTAAAGAAAAAAAGTATTGCTTGAGCCAGTCTTCAAATGCCCAGATAATAAGCACCTTAGGATTCGTATTATTGGTGATTGGTTGGTTCTTGAATGCCTTCAACTTTCGATCGGGCAAAACTCCATTTACAAACATATCCTTTAATGCTGCAATACTTTGTAGTGCATTTCCTCTAGATTTCTTTTTGCAAAGGTTGAGAAGAGCATTGAAATATTTGACTGAATGTAATGGCGATTCTTGAATCAAAAGAGTAAATGCTGAGATTTTATCGCTGAGTGTACCTGCGGTTAAAAGTTGTGATAAGAACTGTCGTTGAGAACTAGACTTATTTCCTTCATGGATGAAAAGCTCATTCTCTTTGGACAGCATTTGTTTTGCCTGTGAGTGTAATGATTCGATTCTTGAGGCAGAAAGAGGAACATCTGGATATCTAGAAGGGATTTCTATATCTGAAGGATTATACCAATCATTTCTTGGTTCAATAACAGGTTGGTTTTCTTTATGAACTTCAGCTGTATAATCAGAAGCGGAGTCGAGATCTTCCAACCCAGAAAGGATACCATCGATTTCCCTATGAGTTTGAGCAAAAACTGTTTTCTTTTTATCTTCTGTTTGATTTGATTTTTGCAATTTCGGTTTAGTATTTTCACTTCGTTTTTCAGTATCAGTCGTTTTGGAAGGTTTTCCATCTTTTGTCGAATTTTTGTTCTTTTGCTTTTTGTTGGAATCCCATTCATGCTTATTTTTGCCTTTGTTCTTAGGATCTGATCTGCCGTTTTTATTTTGTTTGTCAAATCCAAGAGAATCTATCAAATCGCCAACTTCTTTTTTAAGATTTTTATCGGCAGGCTTATCAGAAGTTTTGTCGTTAGTCTTTTTGTTGTCCTTTTTCGAAAATGGTTTCTTTGGGGACTTTTTAGAGTCTTGTTTCGAGGACTGGAGTTTTTCTGTTTTATGTTTCTGATTAGGGGTTGAAGCAGTTGATTTGCTTTGTTGGAGCTTCTCAGCAACCTTATCGGCTAGCTTTTTAGAAAGAGCATCAGAATCTAAAGACATTTCGAAATACAAAATTATATCTTATATTTTATGAATTTTTTATGTCTTCTTTCCAAAGCCGTGGGTAAAAGTTCTTTCAGATGAAAGAATCGAGTGTTTACAGTTGTTAATTTGTCCAACTGAATGGTTGATCCAGATAGACTTAAAAAATTCCAAAAAAAAAAAAAAGTACCAACTGAAAAACTTTTCAATGATTGATAGTTGTAAATCTGAGACTGATAATGTAGTTTTAAGCCCATATATTTGATTTTTGTAACTATATCTTTGAGTTTGTAACAAAATAAGCTCACGTGGGTTGGTTAAAGATCCTATAACTGGCACCAAGTTGGCGTAAATTGGAGTGCTGTACAAAAAAACTATAGACCTTTTTTTCCACTGTCACTACATGAAAGTCAATTTTGAAAGATAAAAAAGCAACCAAACAAAGCAAGTGATAATCATTAATCTTTAAGAATATAAATAATTTAAATCAGACTAATTTTGTCAGTAAATCAGTCTATTTCTCTATCAAAAAAACCGATAAGCAAGCGATATTATCTGATCCTATAAATTTAAGTTCTCATTATTACATCAGAGGTTGTGATTTTTTGTTTTAGGGAACTATTGAATTTTTCACCAGATCAAATTATTCTTTTCTTCCTATCATTTTGGCAATATCTTCAGGGGCTTCTCTGTATTCAATCTTTAAAAAAAATATAATAAAAATGTCATCTACTTCAAGTCAAAAATCGTCGACTGACGCAAGAAACAGAGACCATAATCAGGGTCGACAAGACAGAGCATATACTTCAGCACAGGCAGCGGCGGTTAACAGGGTTCGCAAGTGCAAATCAACAGATTATTACGCAGTACTTGATGTTCAGTCAACGGCAACAGAAACAGAAATTAGAAAGGCATACCGAAAGCTTGCATTGATAATGCATCCTGACAAGAACGGGGCTCCAGGAGCTGATGAAGCTTTTAAAAGTAAGTATTTTTTTTTTTTTTTTGAAGGTAACTTGAATTTTTTTTGAAAAGAAAAAATTATTTCTAACGATAAATATCAATATTGTACAGTGGTATCGAAAGCATTTCAAGTACTCTCGGATCCAGCTAAAAAGAGGATATATGATCAAACAGGAGCTGATCCTGAATCAAGAAACGCAGGAATGGCCAATGGATTTGGAAGAGCTGGAGGTGTCAGAACAGACGGTGCTCAGGGAACCCCTGATGACGTTGCAGAAGAGCTCTTCAGAATGTTTTTCAGTGGAGGAAATCTTTCTGGGTTCCAAACATTCACAACATTTGGAGGTGGTCCTAATGTCCGAGGGCAAAACCCATTTGCACAAGGCCGACGACAGAGGCCTGCACCAGCTACTCCTCAGACAGAAAACGAACAGTTGCTGGCCAAGTTATTCCAATTATTACCATTATTACTCATATTTATTCCTTCATTGTTAAGTTCTCTCTTTGGTTCTGAATCAGATACAGGATTCGTAAAACCTACAAAATTCGATTTCACCGAATCGCCACCATACACAGAAATGAGAACTACACCTCAACATAATATACCCTACTACGTTAATCCAGCAGATACTGCTAAGATGACCTCTTCCAATCTAAGGATTTTGGACAGACGTGCAGAAGTCGCATACATCAATATGTTGAAGGGATACTGCTCACATGAATATGAGGTTCGAGAACAAAAAATCATGGCTGCACAAGGTTGGTTTAGAACAGACGAAGAAGCTCTTCAAAAAGCAAAGAATATGGAACTCCCATACTGCAAGAAGCTCAATGAACTTGGTATACAAATTCAATTCTAAGAAACCTCCTTTGTAACTAAAAAAAAAAAAATTGAAAACAGAAGAATAATAACAATAAAAAACTTTTGATGTTGTAGGCATCTATTGTTTTAGGGAAACAATATAGCAAAAGACAAAAAAAAAAATAAACTATATCACATTTTAATATCAAATCTATTGAGAAATTATATAGTCTAGTTTTATATAGTTGATATTAATTGAAAACTTTAATTGTAATTGGAACTATGATTTTCTAACAAAACAAACTGCAAAGAATCCAATGCCTCCGTCTTCCTTGGGTATGGCGCGAATACAGCCCTCTGCAATTCTAGATTTTTCCTTATCATCAACATTTTTCAAATTTGCTAACTCCTCGACAATGCCTCTGTGAGGCCAGTCTTTGATTACAAACTCTCTAGATTGAACTGTCCATCCCCAGTCCTCAGAAACTTGTTTGTCATTGAGCAATCTTTCAACCACATGCTCATTTTCTTGAGAATGTATTGAGCATGTGGAGTATACTACTACCTGTGCTTTGGGGAATGAAAGTGCATGCTTTACAATTTTGTATTGGAAGCCAGAAAGCTTTAAAAGTCTTTCCTCCAAGTTTTGTTCCTCCTTACTTTCTTTATTTTCTTCTTCCTCATCTTCTTCTTGCTCTTCGGAAAATTCTGGGTCTTGTTCTAAAGAAACTACAGGCTTACTTTCAGTTTTGTTTCCTGTTTCTTTTATATTGTCACCGCGTCTTCCAAAGATTCCAGAGCCACTACATGATGGATCAACAACTAACCCAACTACGTTGGGATATTGCTGAGGGTTGCTAGAGGTAAAGTCTTGCGTCTGGATGGAAACGTATCTATTGGCGCCAGCAGTTTTTGTCATCTTTGAAAGAGTGGAAGATCTAAATGGACTGCGTTCAAATGCACTAATGATTTTGTAGTAAACCTCATCTTCGGATTTTGAACCAGTGGTTTTATTCTTTTCATTTTTATTTGATACCCTCTTACTGTCAAAGTTGCTTACTAAATTATCTCTTAGTTTAGGGAATGCACTTAGAGTCAATGCTGTTAAATGAGTGGTTTTGTTACCAGGAGCAGCACATGAATCTATAAGTTGAATGTTGTGATAAACCTCTGGTTCTTTTGAGCTTGATTTAGGTTTATCAGTAAAATCAGATGAGAGTTCTATCTCTAGATGTTTCAGGTTATCTACAAGAATAGTAGCAGGGAAGCATGAAGATCTATCCTGAATAATGAGTTTCCCTTGCTTATAAAGGTTAGAAGAAACAATTGGGAAAAATGCAGGATGAACACCATAGCAGTTTTTAATATATGGGTCCTTGTAGATAACCAATTGGTTTGATTGAGAATCAGAGTCATTGTCACTCTTAGTTTTGTTTCGGACCTGGTGCCAGTCATTGACAAATTTGATGTCGCCTTGTTTGGTGAGTTCCTGTTCTTGGAGATTTAAGTCTTCTGGTGTTTTGAGCTTGATTTCATTGAGTCTGATCCATCTCACCGGAGTTTCATCATCATTTTCTGTATCTGTAGTTGCCGAAGGCTCATCCATGATTATGGGGTTTGTGAATCTTTCAATATCATTAGCCGTTCGTACTTTATTACGGACTTTCCACTTAATAAATTCGCCATTTAGTCTTGTTTTATGTTTCAAAATGTAGTCCTTGCTTTTACATTTGGGTGCAACAATACGTCCAGACTTTGATAACAATAGGTCATACACCATTGCCATTACATGCCACTCATTAGTAAAGTATCTAAAGCCTGGTGAATAAGTCACATCAGACTTGCTTTTTTTCGATTTGCCTTGGGATTTCTTGTTATTTTTCTTTTCAGTAATAAGATCCGAGTTTAAGATCACCTCCCTTAATATGGGAGCGTATTTAATAGTCGATGCGATAATGGCAAAAAGCTGTCTGAGATCGTTGTTGCCGTTTTTACTCTGTTTATTTTGTGTGGTATTCTGACTTCTAGCTTTGCTGAAAACCACAGACTTCAAAAAGGTATTTGATACCTTGGGAATAAAAAATTTGGACTTTTCATTGTCCTTTTTTAAAGTATCAGCAATGTTGCTAATAATTTGAGCTGCTTCCTCATAAACCAAAGGCATGTTGAAAAACTGGGTATTTGTTGGTTAATCAAATCTTGTCACTTTGGAAAATGTTGGAAAATATAAATATAAAAAAAAATTCTTGTGTGGCTGAAAATTACCCTTTGGGAAAAAACTTTATAATGATACTGATGTTGAACCGTATACACTCTAAGTTGAACAAAAGTCTTCATATCAGCTCATCAGACCTATTAAAACAATTTATGAAATGAACAAAGTTAGAGAGATTTTACGGCCTGGTGTTTAATATATTCTAGATTGAATCTTTTTATTATTAGTTTGTGGGTCAGATATTAGAGCATAGTTTCAACTCAGTCCAAGTTAAAGCCATCAGACCGAACAGTCATGTGAACAGTAATATCACCATCACGACAGATAAAAAAAATTTTCCCATTTCACACTTTATTTCAGTTGCTTTTTCTCCAGGTTTTTCCTCTTTTCCCACATACAATCCCTATCCTTAAAGACTCAACTTTTATTTTAGAGATCTCAAAAGCGTAACGAAATTATGACTTCTAACTCTATCAAACTATTGGCTGGTGATGTTCACCGAGGACTTGCTGAGTTGGTTGCTAAGCGGTAAGTTTTATATATTACTTCTTTCACCTTTTATGTGAAAAAAGTATAGCAAAGCACCGTACTAACAGTTTCTTGAAATTCCGTTCATTATGGTATGATTTTGATTATTGTTTGTATGGTTGATTGAATGCATTCTCCTGATCTACAAGGACGTTTTCGACAGCAAGGGGGACAAATGCGTAAGGATCATAATAATCTAATATTTCATTCGATCTCCCATTGTTGAAAGCTGGTAACCTAAAGTAATAAGATGAAGTACCATTACAACCTTACAAACAAAATCAAAACTACAAAATCATATACATTAATGAACTTTTTTTCAATTTGCAAAAATTTTATTCTAGACTCGGACTCAAACTTGCAAAAATTGATGTTTTCAGAGACTCTAACACAGAAACTTCTATCACAATTGGCGAATCTGTTCGTGATGAAGATGGTATGAAGATATTGCAATAGTTTGAAATTTTCTCTTTTTTAAAAAAAAAAATACTAACCTTTTACTTAACTCAGTTTACATTATCACTCAAATCGGCTGCGGTGATGTCAACGACCGAATTCTTGAGTTGTTGATTATGATTAATGCCTGCAAGACTGCCTCTGCTCGAAGAATCACAGTTGTTTTACCAAACTTTCCATATGCCAGACAAGACCGAAAAGACAAAAGTCGAGCACCCATTACAGCAAAACTTATGGCTAACATGTTGGAAACAGCTGGCTGCAACCACGTAATCACCATGGACTTACATGCCTCCCAGATTCAAGGTTTTTTCAATGTTCCTGTAGATAACTTGTATGCTGAGCCTAGTGTTGTTAACTACATCAAACAGAATATTGATTACACTAATGCCATTATTGTTTCTCCAGATGCCGGTGGTGCTAAAAGGGCTGCTGCTTTGGCTGATCGTCTTGATCTCAACTTTGCTCTTATTCACAAAGAGCGTGCTAGAGCAAATGAAGTATCTCGTATGGTTCTTGTTGGTGATGTTTCAGATAAAATCTGTATCTTAGTTGATGATATGGCAGACACATGTGGTACATTGGCCAAGGCTGCCGAAACCTTATTAGGACATGATGCCAAAGCTGTAATTGCCATTGTCACACATGGTATTCTTTCTGGCAGAGCCACTGAGATTATCAACAGCTCCAAGTTGACCAAGGTTGTTTGCACAAACACAGTTCCATTCCAAAACTCTAGTCCCAAGATTGCTACCATTGACATTAGTATGGTATTAGCCGAAGCCATTAGAAGATTACATAACGGTGAAAGTGTATCATACTTGTTTAGAAATGCACCATTAGAGTAGATATTTTAAGGGCAAAAAAAAATAGCATTAAAAGTGAATAATATATTTCTCTATTGTTAAAATAGCATATTTCTTTTTTTTAAAGACAATATTGATCATGATTCCAGAACAATTCCAAAAACTGCTCTGGAATGTTTTGACATCTTTAACGGTCCAATCAATTGTCAATGTTTAAATTTAAAAAAAAAAAAAAAATCTCTTGATAATAATCAATGGAGATGATCACTACCCCCCTTTCATTATTTATGGTTGGTATAATAAAATTAAAAATAAAAATAAGAGTTTTAGATCTCAATTTACCTTGTATATATGTCAGTTAATATGAAAAAAAATAATGAATAATAATGACGTGAAATAATAAAAGATCTAATAAAGATCTTATTAAGTGAGAATGATCTCGAGAATTTTCAACATTAGAGAATGAAAAAAATCGGACAAGCTAATCGAGGAAATATTGTTGCTTACTTATGTAACTATGGTCTTATTTCTTGCTTTCTTTTTGCCTTTGAAAAAAAAAAAAAATGAGAAACAAGTATCAAAGGAAATATTTCCGATTAATCTCGTTAAAGCAGGAACATTAAGCTATAAGGGGGATTATTTTGTTGGGTTAGTATAGTATACATGGTGATATGTTTCTTTTTTTTTTTTTTTTTGTCTTGCCTTAAGAGGTAGAAAAGCTACGGCTATATACAGAAATGAATGCCGATTGATAAACATGTCTTGTTAAAACTACAATATTATCAGATAAGTCAATTCATTTTCAAGTGTCTGAATACCAAAAGTCAGTCAAAATAAACAAATAAATACAGTTATCATTTGTTGTTTGTTGTTGTGGTGTTGGTTGGAATGTAGTGCTAGCACTGACCAGAATGATGATTGAAAAAAAAAAAAAAAAAAAAAAAAAAAAAAAGAGCATTCCATTCAATCATTCAAAAAGGCAATTAGAATTTTGTTTATCAAAAACCTACTTTGCAAATTTCATATCAAATGTGACATCAAAGATAGAAAGGCTCTAAATCAAATAATAGGTTTTTATTTACTACAATTTCGCTTAAAGAGATGTTTTTGTTTTGTTGCGGATCACTTTTTTTTACTTAATTAACAATCAAATTATCGGTTAATGCCTATCACTAAAGTAGTATCCAACATCTGCTCCAGTTTAAAATCGAAAACCAGACAGTTTAGTCGAGTACCCTGCACTTGAACGGTTCATGCTTGCGTTAACCTGTGACGCAAGGGCAAGATTTGAAGCCATGATTAGCAGAGAGTAGGTATTTACAAAAAAGGACTATACATACTATGTGTAGTAGTCTCAATGATGTATTTAATAAGTTTACTCCCGCTGAAGCATTGATAACTGACCATAATCTGGATCATAACAACATAATCACGCATATTACGTTTTAGAAGTAAAAGACAACTTAGTAAAGTCAAATATTTGTCAAGACCATTAAACAAAAAAAAAAAAAAAAAAAAAAAAAAAAAATATGTTTCTGAACTGATTCTCAAGATATTAAAAACATGTGAAAATAATTCTAAGACAGACCCAGCTATATCAAGTTTTTATTTTTTTTCGGAAATTTCTGAAACTTCAGGAACCTTTGTGATTTCCCGAGTATACTTTAATTTGATTAGGGAGTTTGTTTATTTTGTTTCTACTTTTCAATTTGCAGGAATGTTGCTAAATTCCACGCTAAATGTAAAGATAATCTTAAATACTAAATTTCCAAAAGACAAAAAATAAAATAAAATCAATAAAAAGGTTACGGTTTTGTTATACACTATCTATAATTGTCTCTCAAAGTTTTTAAGTTTGGTTATCAAGCAACTAGACATATTTGGATTTAAGAGTTAGATAAAAGACTTGATCAAATATAAAACAATAATTTGTGTTTAAAAATGCAAAGTGTTGGAAACTTTCAATTAGAATCAAATTATTATTATTGTTATTTCAATCATACTTTTTTTTTTTTTTTTTTCAGTGAGAGTAGAATTTCTAAAATCAATGTTTCAAGGATGATAAAAATATTCAATGGAAGTAATTTGTTAAAAGTCAAAATTGGGATAAATATCCGTTTTTCTTTGCATCTAGCAAACAGATACAAAATTTTAAAAACTTTCAAATCGATAGGTGTACTTTCTAGTGTATTAAGGTACGGATTGATTTTTTTGAAAGCCGCTTTTTTCTTTTAATGTATTAATCTTCTTTTATAGATGTTGTAAAAAAAAGGTGGAGAAGGAAAGTATTATCAATTATCAAATATAAACTTTGGAATCTTCTGAATTAATATATTTTTTTTTAATATAGTCACAATATAACGGAAAGAAATAGTTAATGAATAAAAAATATTATACTTCATTACAATTTACAAGACATTATGGAAGGCTTTGGACTCTTTTCTTTTTGGTATTAAGGAGGTTTTAACAAATCGACTTGAAATTACAAAAAGGTTTACTTTTACAGCTGAACCTCTCATACAGATCTAATCAAACCTTTTGAAATTCCGCTATGATATAATCGTCATTAATGATTGACCTCAATTACATAGTCAATTTATTAAAGTTTTGGTTCATCTTAATGATTGATAATGAACATCACAATATAAACATATTTGTTTGTTATTTTTTGTTTATTTGAATGAAGAAGAAAAAAAAAGGGGGCCAATATATAGATATATAGAGCATTTGGGGAAGATAATGGGGGTTTGAAGAATTCTGATCAAACATTTTATTTTTATTTTCAATATGTCAAGAATTCAAATGGTCAAGATCATTTCCTTAAGCAAGATATCTTCTAGATTAAATTTACACAAATCTATTTGTTTAGATTTTGCTCAAAGTTGAAAAGACACCTGTATCATGAAACTGTGTAATATCGTCGCTTGTTGTTTCTTACAGTATTCTTAAAATTGTATTTTGAGAAGAGAATGGAATAAATTTTGATTTCTTTTGTTAATTGTATGTGTGATCTATTTTGATTTCTTGTTCTGAAGTTTTTTAATGTTGTGTTTAGTTAGCTCTGGTGACTACTGTAATTATGTACTGAGGACCCATTTTTTTCAAAAAAAAAAAAATCAGAATTGAATGATTGAAATGTAATGAAATGAAATTAAAGCAGAAAAGCGTAATGCTTATAATAGGTTTAAATAAGGTCTAAAGAAATATTTATTCAGTGTGAGTTTCTTTCAATTCCAGATCATAGTCTGCTCTCTTGTTTGTTTCATCAGGCATTCTTTAAGTTGGTAATTTAGGTTTATTTGTTTGAATTTGAGTCTTAGAGCTATATATATTGGAAAAAAGAAAAAAAGACCTAGAAATATCAAACTAATAATTTCTACAATTAATGTAATCATTTTATTGCCAATGGTTGATAATTTCTTTTGGTATCTGTTATTACCTATTTAACAAAAAAGTTGACTATCTTACATAGCCTTACATCTCAACCCAAATTATATTCTGTATACATTGAAAAAAGGCACATGCTTCTGGAATGCCATACATGGATAATCAACTCAAAAATTAATAAAATAAAATAAGCTATTAATATGCCTTTAAAAGCTTTTTTTTCTTCAATTGAATTATTAAAGTGAAATATAATCAATAAGGCTGATAAGAACAACAATTTTCAATATATGGCCTAATTGAAGACTTTGTTTGATTACTAGCATTGAATGATAGAAAAACAAGCATTGATACTTTATCATATAAATATATCAATCAATTAATCAATTAATAAAACCTTTACAATACAAGATAAAACGTACATAGGGTCCCTGCGCTTTTTTTATTGTGGTATTTTATGGGCTGTCTTTTAGAGCGTCCTTTTGAATGCTATTAGATTTTTCTAATGATTCTATTTTGAGAAGATCACTTAGTGACATCTGATTATTAAAGAAAAGGAAAAAGAAGAATAATATAATGAACAATTAAAAATAATGTTTTACAATGATATGGGATGTATTTAAATCGTTTGATAGTAATGGAAAGATTCAACAATCATTTTATTAATTATGCTAAATAAAACAGGGAGAAATAGGCAATAATGCAGAAAGCAAAGTCTTGTAGGAGACTTATCCGCTGTGTGGTTTTATTCTGTTATTATTATATTCTTGCTTCCTTCAAATGCATTTTATAAACAAAATACTACAGATGGTGTATCAAGACTTGAAAAAAAAAAAAAAAAAAAAGATAGCAATTAGTAATGTTTTATGATAATTTATTATTGTACATTTGTTTGTTTATCAAAAAAAAAAAAAACATGGTCATATCATTATATATTCATATCTTGTAAAACAGTTAAAAATCTATTTATAATTTTTTGATTAAACTGATTGTTAATTATGGCTTTGTTTTTTCCGTAATTGAAATATTACCATGCTCAAATGCCATGAGATATATAATATTTTGTGCTGAGCATGGATGTGGGTATTGTACATTTTGCTTTTCAACTGTAAATGTTAACCTTATGTAGATATGGGAAATCCATATTTTTTTTTTCAAGTTACCATGATATGGATAAAGTTTTTGCATTTACAATATTGATTGCCTAGTTAATTTTTTTTTTTTTTTTTGCCAAATTTGTAAAATCAAGCAGTTGAATTATTATTTTCAACTCTTGATTTAAATTTGTCTGTTTTTGTTTTAGAAATAATAGGATATTTACTGTTGATTTAGACGTAACTTCCAATGGGTTATTTTGTTTCTTCTTAATTCTTTTAAGCACTAGGATTTGTCATATGAAGAACTGAATCAAGTTAGACAATTGGCAGAGAAGAAGAATGAAGAGAATAGAGCAATAAGGAGACTTTCTGAAAAAGTGACGACAGAATCAATAATTATTTTTTTTGTTCAATTGTTGATAATGTTTGAAACTCTAACAAAAATTATTGATTATGTCTTAGGTCAAAGATAGCCGGCTTACTAGGCGTGTGTAACCTCACCCACTACTACAGATAAGTAAGTGTGTGAGAGAGAGGTAAAAAATTTACTAAATTTTATTTAGCTCAAATTAATATTTTTTAGATAATTGCTGACTAAATATTTAGCGACTACTATCGAAAGAAGGTATTAATTACTATGGGCTAGTTAACCAGAACTTGTAAAAAACAATCTAGAAAATGAAGATCAATGCAATTTAAAAACAATAGAGTAGTTTTACTGGATAAACTAGTTTCTGGTATTTAAGAATAAAAAAAAGGCACACAAAGTATTATTGTATTTAATAGCTTTATTGTCTATATTTAATTCATATTGGATATAGCTTATTCATAACAGCAATTATATCTATTTAGAGTAGTAATTATAATAGTAATAGGTTCTCTGTGTATATTGGTATTTGATAAGTGTCTTGCTTTTGTTTCTTTTTGATATTGAGCAATTGAAAAATGTCAAGCTCCAAACAAAAAGTCTGTTTCTTGAATCAACCCCTTCAACTATTTGTACTGATATAAATCTAAAGTTTATAAATAAAAAAAAAAAACTTGTATAGTAGTTGGAATTATTTATATTGAAAATAGCAATGTTTAATATATTTATAAAAAAAATAAAAAATTCGGATCCAATCAGATCCAGATTTTGAATCATGATGAAAACCAACAGAGTCAATCGGGAATCAAACTAACTTTATGAAGTATAAAATTCAAAAGAGTAAAAACATGCAAAAAAAACTACTGTTTTCATATCAAAATTATATACCTTCTACATGGCTTTTAAAGCAATGATAGTAATATATATATATATATATATATATATATATCCATTTATTTGGCTATGTGAAAGGAATATAAGGATTTTATTTTATTTTAAAGATCTTTGTTTAATGATAATAATAGTCATTAAACATTCTATAAACTACATTCAAAGAATTCTAGAGTTCCTGGAAAAGAATGAAAGCATCGTTATTTTTTATGATTTTTTCTTTCTTTGTTGTTTTTCGCTACATTTTGCTTACTTTCCTTGCAGGTTGTATAGTTTAATATATATATCTAGGCAATGTCTTTCGATTCAAAAACATTTTAAAAACTATAATGTGAATTGGAAAGTCTTTTTTTTTTTTTTTTTTTTTTTTTTTTTTTTTTTTTTTTTTTTTTTTTTTTTTTTTTTTTTTTTTTTTTTTCATAGATTTTAATATACAAGTGTTATCATAAAGATAACAATAGATATGTCTATGGACAGATATACTTGAAAGAAGGAAGCAGCAGCACATGTTTTTTTGATTAATTAAGTTTGGTGTTTGAGCTACATAAGTTCTATGTAGAAATCACAATTAGAGAATAGTTTGAGAGTGTTTAAAGCAGAGGTCCTGTTTTATATGGCTTTGTATTATTTGATAAATGTCAAATTTACTACTTTTATAAGTAACAAAAACGGCATCAAAACATGAAAGATGTATTAAAGTAATAAATTAAATGAGCATAATAAAATAAAAGAGCCCGGATTAGTCTGTAGACGGCTTGAACAATGAAATTAAAAAAAAAGGGTTTGTAACGTACAAATCAGACCGTATTGAGAGTAGTGAAAAAAAAAAAGACCAAATCAGAAAAGAGATTTCGTGATTAAAGCATTCGTGGATAGTTGCTTTCAAAGGAAAACAATGGCTGGTCTAGGGGGTTTATTAAGGCTTTTGTATGCACATCGGTTTTTTTTTTTTTTTTTTTTTTTTTTTGTATCAATGTCGCGCCAATAAAGATAATAATTTGTTTGCTATAGATAGACAGACCGACAGACTGACCAAAATCGATTGATTTAAAAGGGGATATTAAGATACAATTGTTATATGATCTAAATGTAACAATCATACAATAATAACCAACAGTTTTATTAAAGGGTTTTCTCGAAGGTTATCAAAAACAACAAATAAAAAAAGACCTTTTAATAGAAGAAGAAACACCGGTTAAATTTCAATATAGCTATTTCTATTACAAATGATGAAGATTCGATCTTTTCCTTCTTTTAATATCAATGACACTTGGGTTATACAGTTTTGATATTTCAAAATTTAGGTGTGTCATAACCTGCCAAATTAGTCGAGAACTGTCAATGGTACAAACTGCTATTTTTCCTTTTTTGTTTACCAAAATTCGGGATAATTGAAAAAAAATAAAACTTCTAGCAAGGAGAAGTTTCGTCTTTTAAAATTAATCTCAATCAATCAATCATCCTGCTAAATCTCTCTTTTTTTTTTTTTTTTTTTTTTTTTTTTCTATATACTCGGAAAAATTTACCATTGAACCCTTTTTTTTTTATCGACGCGACAGTCACGAGACAGAAAAAAAACACGCTTTTGTACTAGTAACGGCTTTTGCATGGGCTAATGCAATAATGATTTTGAGCAAGATAAAAAAAGAATAGCGGAATTTTGCAAGACGGGAAACAAAACCACCACCAGGACATAGATACTCAAAAAAGTACGTATTCTTTTTTTTTTTTTTTTTATAGATAAAGGAGTTTTTGATTGTATCAGATTTGTCAAAAAAATGGTCTCATTCAATTTTAACATTTGAAATAAATCATGGAAAAAAGAGCAAGAAAGTGTTTTAAAAATCTACAAAATGAAATAAAAAAATTAACACGTTAAAAAAAAGATTGATGGCTAAAATAGAAATTTACACACCGGGTATAATTGTCTGTTATTACTTTTTGGGATTAAGCGCAAAGTGTGTGATGCAGCTACTGTGCATAACCCATGCACAGATGTGAACATAGATCGCTATAAGGAGCTCTTATGGTGGATCAGATCCAGCGACCTATAGAAGGGGTTTATTGAGTATTTCTCAACAAGTGGTAGTAATAAAGCCAAATAAAAAAAAACGGGTACAGGCAACATTTTGCAGGGTTTCTTTTTTTTTTATTTTGAGGGGGGTGCAAAGAGAGGCATAGTGATTGTGTGTGTGTGTATGATATTTTTGCTGAGAATATATAAATACAAAACGAATCCCAGTCGATTTTTTGAATAGTCTTTTGAAAAAAAAAAAAAAACCTTTCAAAATAAACAACTCTACTATCTTCAGTTTGCTTGTCATCAGTATAACCGTCAAAATAGAAAAAAAACAGCCAATCTCTTTGGGATAATAAACAAATTCTTACAATCCTTCTATTGATGCTGTTACGATTTTTACGTTATTTTTTGATTTAAACCTTTTGGGCAGTACCAGCAGCAGCAAAATCAAGGCCAAAAACAATAAAAAGCAGCAGAATTTCCAGTCAATTTTTTTAATCGAACTTTAAAAAAAATCTTCTTCTCTCTTTTTCTCCTTTCATATATTAGGCAATACGATTCCCTTACTTGAAATACTTTTTTTTTTTTTTTTTTTTTTTTTTTTTTTTTTTTTTTTTTTTTTTAATTCTGCCAGATCCCTATATTTTACGGCGGTATATATGAATATATAGATTATTATTATTATTATTTTTTTTCCTGTATGCTTATATATATATAGAGAGATCATTTCCCTATTTAACACAGAAAAAAAAAACAAAATGTCTTCTTCAACCTATGATAAAAGACAATCAGTGAAATCAACACTTTCAACTTGTTCTTCAACTTTTGATCATACCTCTTCAAACAGATCATCAATAGCAACAACTCCAGATACTCCAAAATCACCATATTCAAACAGTCGCTCTTATTTCCCTCCTCCTTCATCAATTGCTCTAGCAAGAGCAGCATCGGCAAAATCTCCCCCTACAAACAATTCAACTTCTACCTTAATAACTACTACAACATCTTCTTCTTCTTCTTCCTCTTCAAACAACTTTCAACAATTAATTCACGCTCATTCTTTGAGCGATTCAGTCATAGTGTCACCTTCATCGCCCACTTCTCCAACTTCAGGCTCGTCTAGAGCCTTGTCATCATCTCCTCCTACTTCCTCAACTCCCGCCAAAAAACGGTCAACTCTCTCTCCTTCTTCCTCTACTTCAACCCTCACTTCTCTCAAATCATCAACATCTACTTCTTCAAGATTATCCTCTCACTTCCAACAAAACAAACTCATAAAAACAGTATCCAGTCTCTACTCAAGTAGCAGGAAAAATTCCATTGTTGGCGCCAATGACTTAAACCCACCAGCCCTCAAAAGCTTGTCTCGTTCACAATCTCCAATTTTTATGAGCCATTTCGATTTAGATGATGCAGACGACGATGATGATCTCACCGTTCTTACTGTAAATCCAGTTGCTCTTGGCAAAATCCAGTCCCCCAAAGTAAAGCACACTTTCCCAGTACCTGTCATGAATTGCTTGGGTGGCTCCAAATCTTCTTCAAGTTTACTATTAAACGCAATTGAAATTCCAGAAGAACGTGAAGAAGATATCGCCAGCTTGAACTCGGGTAATGCTGACGATGATGATGATAAGACTGTTACGATTAGTATCAAAAAGAGAAAGTCATCACTTTCTATTACTAAATCAAACTCAATTAATGAATCCAATTCTAATGACAATAATAAACAACAGGCATTATTAGAACAACCAGTTTTCCACTCTCCAAATAAGAATAATAACAACACGGAATCATCATCATCATCATTATCTTCTCCTTCTTCTTCTTCGCCTTTGAAATTCCATCATCTCATTGCTGGTAAGAACAATGCCTCTTCGTCAATTCCTAGACCTGCAGGAAAACGTAAAACTAGAGTCTCAGACCTTATATCCCGCCTATCCAGCTCCACTACTGCATCCAGAGCAAAGTCAACACCATCTAATGAAGATTCTAATACAACATCAAACGACTTGTCCAACACAACCTCTAATCACTCATCCAATAAAAGTCCTACATCCCCTTCCTTTTTTCATCATCTTCGCAGTGATCATTCAACTAATATTCCATCTCTTTCTGCCAAATCCACGGCACATTCAGAAAACACACCCAAACCAAAGCATTCCTTTTTTAGATCAAGAAACTTGACTACTCGTCATAGCTCTGCAAATCTCAAAAACAACACCTCCTCGATACCCACTCCATCAACAAAAACAGATTTTAAGCGAAGAAGTAGCCTGCAAGTGGCAACACCATCTAAAATTCCTGCTCCTTCAAATCAACCGGAATCAGCTCCTACCCTAAGAAAAAAACCATCTCTTTCATCCTCCAAGACTGTCAACAGGTTTTTGCGACAACGCCCCTCCTTACCCTCTCCTCTTAACTCAAACAGTCCCAAGACAAAGTCCTTAAAGAGTTCTCCTTCTTTATCTAATTTGATGAAAACATCTTCTACTATTAAAGAAGTATTGGACAACAGTTCATCTGTTTCTCCAACTCAATCTCTAAAAGAAGTTCACAATTCAACCATTAATGAGCCCTCTACCCCTGAAAAAAAATCATCAGTCACAACTCAGCTTGCACCTTCTTCACCAAGCCCCAAAAAGCCTACCTCAAAGCCTACCTCAAAGCCTACCTCAAAGCCTCCATCAAGATCGGCTACTCCATTAGCCTCTCTTGGCAATCGCCGCTCTTCAGGATCTTCAATTCAAGGCCCTCGATATGTCCCCAAACCTTCTCTTAGATCTGTTTCAGTTCCAAAGAATTTTTCTGCTCCTACTGTTTCTTCAAGCACTAAAGCTACTGGAAAAACTGAAACATCTTCCAGAGCCCCTACTCCAACATTGGCATTTCGAAAAATGCACTCTGATTCCAGCAGACCTTCTTCACCAGTCATCTTTGCTTCGCGTCCATCTTCCAGAGCAAGAATGGCAAGAAGACCACCATCTAGAACTGGTAGTGTTGTTTCCAGTTCTGGATCCTCATCAAATGCTGCTTCTTCTTCCACAGAAACCCCCAAAACTGAAGATACAACCCTCAACACCAACTCTGAAAAACCTTCAGCTGAAAGTGTTGCCAGTGTACCATCAACCTCACAGTCAAACTCAGCTCCCTCAATCAACAGTAAAAAGTCGGCTTCTTCTTTTGGCACTACTGTAAACAGTGTGGCTTCTCAACACAATTTGTCTTATAATAGCAACAACAGAGTCGAAATGTTACGATATAAAATCAATGAACTGGAACAAGTTCTCCAGAAGGAGAAAACCGACCGTGAGGCAGTTTTTATTCGCATGGAGCGCTTTTCTCTTTTGGAAGCTGCTTTGGAGCAAGAACGTCAAGAAAAGGTTAAATTGGTTGAAAAACTTAGAGAGTATGAAATCGCTCTTTCCCCAGCATGCTCTCAACGCTCTTCCTTCAAGTCTGTTTCTTCTCCAAACATGTCTGGTGACAATAACAGAAGCTCATTAACAAGTACTCACTCCACTAGTAGTATGGCTAGCCCTGATCTTACTAACTCGAGTACTCGAACATTCTCCTCTTTGAGCAGCAACAATCTAGACTGCAATAACAACACTGTTTCTTTGGAAATCGATGCCAAAGACAATTTACATCAATCCAAGATTCCACCAGATGCTGTTGTTCTTGCTAATGAACAGTTCCACAAGAGATCAGTCTCTGAATCTGATCCACAAACCTCCCCAGCCAGTATCGAGTTTTGGAAAAAACTCTACAGAGAATCTGAACTTCAAAACAGTAAGCTCATCAATCAAGTTTCTTTACTCCAAAGAGAGTTGAACTACTCCAAGCAACAATTGATTTCTAAAGAACATTCAAACAAGCTTACTGAAAAGGAGCTTGTTAAAGTTCAACACGTTGTTACTGAGTTGAAACTTTCTAAGGAGTCTCTGAAAAATGAAAACATGGACTTGATCAACCAGCTTGAAAAATTCAAGGTTTCCATTTCTCAGAATAAATCCAAGCAGCAATCTCTTGAAAGAAACTTATCTGGGAAGCAAACCAAACTCGATATGCTGCAAACGCAGTTGACTTCCACTCAACAAGCTCTTAAATTGGTTACTGAAGACAATGACTTGAAAAACAAGCTTCTCAATCAAAAGAGCAGAGAGTTGGATGAGATTGTCACCAAAATCAGAGCTACTGAATCAAGATTATTGGAATCTGAAAACAAAAGTTTACTTGCTCAAAAGCAACTGGCCAACTACTTGACTGAGATTGAACGGTTGAAGAACGAACGTGACCACCTTACTGTCAAGATGGGCCATGAAAAGTGGCAATTTGAAAAGCAATTGGCTGGTCTTGAAAGAGATTTACGAAGACAATCCAGGTTGGTTGTAGCTTTGGAAACTTCTTTGCAAGACTTGAAGATTTCTCTTGAAGAAAAGGCAATGGAAAATGACGAACTCAATCGCTCAATCCAAAAGGTCATGGAACATGCCAATGAAACGATTGAAGGAGCAAAGAGAAACTCTCTTTACTATGTTGTCAACAACAACAGCAGCAGTACTGATGTTGGTAACATGGTCCCAGTCTATCTACCAGTCTCACCTACTAGCAACAACAGACAAAGTGTCAATAGTGTTTCTTCCGCCACTCTTCAATTTCTCAACAACCCTTCCAATGGGAATTCAATGAGCTATATTAGTAACAATACTACTGAGACCATTGATGAGAATGATGTTTTCCATCCTTCAAGAGACTCTGTCACTTCTTTTTTTTCTATCAATAATAACAATGGAAACAACAATCCAAACAACCGCCGCTTAAGCACAAACACAATGGCTTCAATGCAGAGTGCAAGAAGCAGTAGCTCTTATTATGGATTGGATTCCAATGTGTCTTCTTACTCTTCTGCTTCATCCTTGGGTTTAAACAGCAATGGTAGTGCAATCTTCAACTCCAACTCTTTTCCAAAATCTGTTGAAACTACTAGAAACGATAACGAAACCATTAATGCTTAATAGAAACACTTGAATCTACTGGTTAGTTTCTAAAAAAAAATAATCTTCTTTAAAGACTGTATAAATATTTGTTTTGTTTTTTTATAATTTTTTTGGTGTATTTTGTATATGACAATTTTAATGAACTTTTTGCTTTTTTATCTACAAAACCTTTTTTGTATTAAAAAAAAAAACTTTCATAAACCCTTTTGAAAGTGAATTTAAAAATTCAATTAATTCAATAAGATACTAATATGAAAAAAAAAGAAAAGTTTCAAACCAAAGGGTCTTTAATGAAGATAATTAATACTATTTTTACCTGATACCAATTACACAAATCAGTCGACATTGGTCTATATTTATTTGCCCATTGTTAAAGGCCCATATTTTGCCTAATATAGACAGGAGTATATATATAGAATACTAAGAGAATATTCAGGAGGATGTCCTAAAAGTTGGTAAATTTTTTGTATAGAGGGTATTTTTGCAGTTTTTTACAATCGATACTATGCTGAAAATTTTGAACCTTAAGTAAAAAAAACACACACACACACACACCATAGTTTTGCTAGAAGAGAGGATTTTTCATAAAGAAAGGATCAAACTTTGTACATGAAAATTTAAGGAGGCATCTAGGTAGACCTTCATATATATATATATATATATACATACACACATAACAAGTACAATGTAAAGTCAAAGCAAAAAAAAAAAAGAAATCCCTGGTTTTGCTATAAAGATCCAGTTAATCAAAACCAGATATTCAAAACCTAATAAATCAATTTTGTATGTGCCCACAAAATGAGCAACCTTTTAAAAGATGTAGTGAGAAATTACACAAAAAACAAAGTGTATATACATCACAGTAACACCAAATTAATACTTTAAACATTTACTTGATGCAGTTGTCAAGGTATAAAATATCCCAACATGTTAAAAAAAAAAAATCAAGAGGCTAGTTAGCAAAGCAGGAGCTAAGGATTATCATTCCAAAAAGAGAAATTTTAGTATTGATCCTCATTTAAAATTATACTTTTTAATTTTTGTCTTCTATGTACATGCAAAATAGCAACCATAATATACACAACCTAAATCAAATTTATTTTTATTAGCATTGATTCAGTACTTGACTATCTACAGAAACATGAAACATTTATAACTTGACAAGTTCTTAAAAGCTCTTATACAAATTATCGAAGAAACAAAAATAATGAGTGCTTTCTACATATAAATGGATGATAAGTCGTTTTTTTAACGACATTGAAATATATTACAATGTAACTTGTAATACAAAACCAACCAATAAATAACCAATACATCAAAGATTAAAAAAAAAAAAAAAAACAAGTTTAATGTATGATATATTGTATGATGTATTTGACAAAATTATAAATTATTTAAATTTGACATGAGTTTATTGAAATACCTGTTTTTTTTCTCTTTTACAAAAAAACTATAAAGAATAAAAAACAAGAAGAACAAACAATGAGGGTTGAGAATAGGAAAAAGTATAAACTTCGATTGGTTTTTTTTGTTTTTTAAAGTACAAACATTTAAATAATCTATTCCAATGAAGAGGCACCAGTAATGATATCGACCAATTCGTTGGTAATGACGGCTTGACGAGTACGGTTGTAAAGAATAGAGTACTTGCCAATCATGTCGGAGGCGTTCTTGGAAGCGTTATCCATGGCATTTCTACGGGCAGAAATTTCAGAGGCATGGCCTTCAGCAAGACCCCAGAGAATGTAACTGGCAAGAGAGTATTCAGACAAGTTACCCAAAACTTCGTCTTCAAGTTCGAAAGAGGAAATCTTTGGGGAAGCTTCGATAGCTGGAAGAGTGAAAACGTTCAAAGTAGATGGCTCGAAAGCAACACCACTGATAAACTTGTTGTAGACAATCTCAATGGAGTCGTATTCCTTTCCAAGGGAAATGATCTTGTCGGCAATAGCAGCAGCTTCGTTGAAAGTTGGAGCTTCCTTACCAATAGAGGCGAAAGAGGCAACAATGTTGTTTGGGTAGGATCTGGCGATTTGAGTCTTAACCTTATCACCTACAGCAACAACTTCGGTTTCTGGAGAGGAAGCCAAGACGGATCTGACGTGACGAGCAAGTTGGGAGTGGATAGAACCGCAAAGACCCTTGTCGGAAGTCATGGCGATGAGAAGCTTCTTTGGAGCTTCAGCAGGAACAGCAGTTTCAGCGCTGTCAAAAACTTGCTTGGTAGCAGAACCGAAAACTCTAGAAACAGCCATGGCACGTTGAGCCTTACCAAGTCTGGTAGAAGCAACGATCTTCATGGTGTTTGTAATCTTTTCAATGTTCTTAATGGACTTGAGACGAGTCTCAATTTCACGAAGAGTGGCATAAGATCTAAATTATATAGAAAAAAAAAAGTCAGTTTATGAACGATGAATATTTTGAATTTTGAATTCAATATTTCAGTTGGCACTATATTTGGTTCTAACACCATTACGAATTTACAGTTTCAATTGTTATGAAAATAGCAGAAAACCGAAATTAATTGCTACAATTGAGAAATATTTTGTTGTTTGTGATTATAAATGTTTGAAACTTTCAAATTTGTTTGCTGAAAAATGTACAAAAGATTTGTTGAGAAATTGACCAATAAGAAATGGTGACAGAACGAGCGAAAAAAAATTGAGGATTTTGGTTGGGAGTTTGCTGGGAGTTTTTTTTTTTTTTTTCATTGCGACAGAATACTGACCGAACATCAATCAATTAACATTAAAGAAAATAAAATATAAATAAAAGATGAAAGCACAATTGAAGTAAAAAACGTCGACAGATTTCTCATTGTTGGATTGAACGGTTTACCTCGTATATGACATGCAAAAACTTGAAGACTAAAGAAGACAACGAACAAAAACAACTCAAGCTGGAAATACATACCTAGTCGAAGCCTTGACAGTAGTGACACCAGTACGAAGAGCAAACATTGTGTAATAAAATCAAAAACTCGATGGTTAATGAAGATGAAAGGATGAGAAAAAGGGCAGGTGAAAAAAGCAGCAGGGCAGCTTGGAAGGAAGAGTGAAAAAAGAGAAGGAGGAAAAAAAAAAGTAGAGGGAAAAAAAGCATCCACTATGGTGGTTGGTAGAAGACCGTGCCAGTGCCCACAGTGTAGCCAACATAAGGCCGTTATTGGTCAATTGTGTTGATTGTTACAACTATGTGACAAAATTATTACTCTTCTGGTACAAGTAACCTGGTTGGCTCATTACATGTGTGACATTACTGAAAATTTCGAGTAAGAAACTCTTGTAATAGCCCTGTAATATATCCAGTGTACAGATCGCGGGTATAGGTATGAGTGAGGCAAAATTGACGACCAAACGTTAGATTTTCTTTTTCTTTCTTTTATTCCTCTAGATGTTTCACTAAAAGTAAATAACAATGGCTATCGGAACCCTCAAAATCACTTCGTTAATCATTCGAACAGTTGCTAAACCTATAGCTGTATGTATTTTCTTTTTCAAAAATTTCATATGACCTTCCATGCCACTGTATTAACAAATCACTATTAGAATACCATAAAAGCTGGCGCTAAACAACATCCTAGATTTCGTAGATTCTGTATCAACTTTGCACAATGGATCCATAGAGCTGACTACACGCTAAGAATGCGACTATTAGGAGAGCAATCTGCTGCTAAAATAAGACCATTAAATGATGCACGAGCGATTGAAAATGGAGCAAATATTTTGTCAGAAGCAATAATATTCTCTGTAGCTGGTGGGTTGATTGTTTATGAGGGAGTTAGATCTTCAGTTCAGGAATCTCAGAGACGAGAACGCGTTGCTGATGATATTGCAACTTTACAAGATGAAATAGAGTTATTGAAAAAGAACCTCAAAGAACAAAAAATTCTCATTGAAGAGTATCATCTTCCAGAAGGGGTAAAACCAGTAGTATTGAAGTTCCCTCCAAAAACTGACGATAAAAAGTCAGATAAGGAAGAGACACAATCAAAACAACAGACCGAACATGCATAATACTTCACAACTAGGAATAGATTTTATTTTATTTTCACATTTTCACACTATATATAAGGATAGACTTTATTTTATTTTCATTTTCATTTTGAATTGTACATTTAACGGAAATAGTTTGGTTCAATGAATGGCATTTTGGCAATCTTGGCTTCTCTAAGCTTTCCTCTAACATTGACCTTGAGTTCAGTACCTACCTTCATGTATTTTCTTGGAACATATACCATACCAATATTTTGTTTAGTAGAAGGTGAGAAACTTCCTGAAGTAACAACACCAATCTTGGTACCAGCATCGACACTTGTAGAGTCACCAGTGTATACATCCATATTTTCACGAGCAGCAGGTCCCTTAACAGTAATACCTCTTCTTACTTTCTTGACTAATGACTTATCAGCGACTTGGGCCAAAATCTTTTCAGCACCATTGAATCCAGCAGTGGCAGGGTCACGTCTATTCTTTCCAATAACCCAAGTAAGGCCAGCTTCGACAGGAGTGATTTCCTCACTCAATTCATGCCCGTAAAGACACATGCCTGCCTCCAAACGAAGAGAGTCTCTAGCAGCTAAGCCAATAGCTCTTACTGTATCAGGGAAGTCATTGAGTAAGATTCTTGCAAACTCGTTAGCCTTGACCTCATCAGGAATTGAAATTTCAAAACCGTCTTCTCCGGTGTAACCACCTCTAGCGACGTGATATTTGTCACCACCAATTGAGAGTGGAATGAAAGCTGAATGGCCAAACTTCAAGGTATTGAGGTCATAAGTGGTAAGTTTTTGTAAAATAGGGGCTGCCTCTGGGCCTTGGAATGCCAAAAGACCCCCAGTGATATCGGATCTTGAAACTTGTTGGAAGTTTTGTAACTCCTCACCAATAAATTTCAAATCTTTTTCTCTGCAGCCAGCGTTAGTGACAACATAAAATTCGTCTTCACCATGCTTGGTGATAATAGTATCGTCAACAACACCGCCGTTACTGTTCAAGATGACTGAAAGGGTTGATGAGAATGGCTCTAAAGACTTCAAATCAGAGGGAGTGATCTTTTCCAAAAACTCTGTAGACTTTGGACCTTGAATTTTGTGTTGAAGCATGTGTGATACATCAAATAAGCCAGCCTTTGAACGAACCCAGTTGTGTGATTCAATGTGGCTTTGAGATTTGTAAAGAACAGGCATAGAGAAGCCAGCATATGGAACCATAGTACCTCCCAATTCCAAATGGAGATCATAGAAAGGGGTCTTCAATAAGTTTTCTGTAGAAGATGAGTTGAACCTCTTAAGAATGGGAGCAACAGCTGTGGGCTTTCTAACAATAGTTCGAAGCATTTTTATATTATATGATATATTTTGAAGGACTCGTGAATGATTAGTTAAAAACAAGAATGAAAAAAAAGGAGAAAAAAAAATGAAATAAACTGGGAAAGATTGAAGCTTTTATAGTACACAAAACCGAGAAAAACTCGTACTCGGTGATATGGTGAATTGAAGAAAAGTCAAAGGTGAGTGGTTTGATTATCAGCCTTGTATTGTGGGTGAAGATAGTAAGCAAACACCGTGTAAGACCAGTGCACGGGACCATATACTCTACACAGGGATTCAAACAATATTAAAAAAACCAAAAGGTCTACATGGATTTCTAAAAATGGCTTTTATCGTGATAGAAAAAAACTTGATTCAACTTTGTTATGCTATACCAATACATGAAATAATAATACTAATAATAATAAAGATAAAAAGAACATATAAACTCATCCCATGAATCATTAGAAAAGATAAAAATAATAATAATTAATAAAAAATAATAAAACTTGTAAATACTACATTTAAAACCATAAACCAGCAACATCTAAATAAAAATAAAAACAAATCAAAAGGTTTTCTATTTGAGTTTCGGCTTCTTCTTTTCGGCTTTGAGTAGTAATACCTAGATTGTAACAAAAATATAGCAATTGTTAGTATATCAAGCACTTTTTTAAATATTTCGATAGTCCAATTATTACTTACCTTGTTGATATGGGGCAACACACCACCAAAAGCAATGGTGGCTCTTACCAAAGTATCCAATTCCTCATCACCTCTAATGGCAAGTTGAAGATGTCTAGGTGTGATTCTCTTGACACCCAAATCTCTAGCAGCATTACCTGCCAATTCTAATACTTCTGCTGTTAAATATTCTAAAACTGCCGTAATGTAGATGGCGGCCTTTGCTCCAACTCTAACTCTGTTCTGAACACTTCTTTTTAAGTATCTTCTAACTCTTCCAACAGGAAACTAAACGTATATGTTAGCAAAGAAAAAAATAAAATAAAAAAAACACATTAAAGATCTAATTATAATTAATATATAGATCATTTATTACTTACTTGAAGACCAGCTCGTGCTGAATGGGAGATCGATGTTCTGTCGACAGTACTATCTTTTCCTTTGCCTCCACTTTTTCCTTTACCTCCTGACATTGCTCAGATATATGTATACGATTAGCGGGTGTTAAATGATTGCCTTTACTTTGAGTTTCTAGAAAGTAGATCGAATCTTAATACTGTTTAATGATATATCGACCTAGATGGTATAAGTGTTGCTGAACGTTGATAGTTTTGTTAGTTTTACAACTTTGACGCGTCGCGTTTTTTTTTTCTTTTTTTTTTTTTATCTTCTAGTAGAAAGTTTGGTGAACAAAAAAAAATTCTGGGGCAAAAAAAAAATATTTATAACTCGAAAAACGGTTGAATTAAATAAGAGGTTTTCAAAACGCGCAATTGAAATCAAAATTATCCAATGATTAAAAGAACTGTTGGGTTTGACGACTGAGTTGTTTTATAGATATATTTAATATATTGTGATGTTGTTGAAGGAGAAGGAAAAAAAAAAAAAAAAAATCAAAAAAAATAAGAGGGATAAAAAGCACAGAAAAACAAATTTTTTCTATTTCGCTGCTTACGTAATTACATCATTACATATCTACAATTTTGCATTTTTGTTTCGTTCATGAAACTTTGTGTAAGAATGCCAATGGTAGGGATGAATATCACGGTATCTTGATAGTTCATTAGTAGCTTCCTCTTTTTTAATTGCATGCTCTAATTTTGTTCCAAAAAAGTCGGCCATGGCTTTAGCTGCGTCCGAGGGATGCTCCATAGGTAGACTATGCGTAAATTTCTTGTCCATGTAGTTGAAGGAAATGTTGGGATTTTTCTTCATGTTATCGTAATTTCCAAAGTCATAGTTGATACGACCTATATCCGTCAGCAAAAGATGCGTGGGCACTTCACTCTTTTCTGTAACTTTTAAGCCCTCAAATGGACCGTGTTGTATTAAATGGTGGTCAGTGTCTTCATTATGGAGCTCATCTAATCCAGGAAGAGAGTTGAATGTCGCTAGTTCTTGAGTAACTGGACATGATAATGTTACACCTTCTGATTTTGACGGATATTTGGCAGTTGGCAAATCACGGAGTCCATATTTTATGTAATTCTGAAATACTGTATCTTCCCAGCCACCATAGTAGGGATTGCTACGTAACTTTGTTGCAGCTTCTTCTCTAGACGACCACAAATCTCTACGCTTGTATGAGAGAGCACCAGGAAGAATTCCTCCGTTAAGCTCATTTTTCGTAGAGTGTGGGGGTGACAGAACTGGATCGATTCCCAAGATTGCTTTAAACATCTTTTTATTTATCGTAGTTGAACCGAAAACAACGTTTCCTCCAAAAGAATGTCCAGCACCTATCAGGGGACTTTCAACAATTGGATGGTTGTTTGTAACAAAATAATGTTGAATCAAAGCCAAATCTCTCCAGCTATCACTCCATATGAAATCATTGCCCAACTGATACTCATTGATTATGGCTGATTGTCCTTGATTAACAGCGTCTATAGATAGTATATATTTCAAATTTATTCCAAAGCGATTACTCATTTCTTTGTAGAACTGTTCCAGCATAGGTTCGTAGCATTCTTTGGGGAAACCATTACCTGTCACAAATAATAGTGAGGGGGATGATGGCTTGGATGCTTTGTCATTTTTGGGTGTATACAACTTACAGGCGATTTTCAAACGGTCAGTGCTGTGAGAAGTCGACAATGGAGTAGACCTTGGGAACATGGCCGGAATGACCAGTTCTTCTATAGTAAAAAGCGATGCTTTAGCCAGAGACATTATGACTGTGAGCTGACTTTAAAAGAATTGAGGATGCATATGGTAATAAATATAATATATAGATTGGGAAATGAACAGGGAGGAGGTAAGAGCATTTATAGTAGTGCAGAAAATAAATAAAAAAAAAAGAGGGAAAATTCCTCGGCTACCCCGAGATATCAGCGTCGTTCTCCGCATTATTGTTTAGTAGCTCCCCAGAATTACTGTCTCGGTTCCATTTCAACACGTACCGAACAGAGCCCTTACTGGAAATTTTGGCATCCCTGATAGTCACGGGACGGTCAGACTCAACATTCATTTTCACTCCGTTCTTCCAGAGTCCAGACTCGTTCTTATTCACTGCCTTTTTGAGATCATTTGTCGAGTTATTTCTAACTTCCAACAGCTTTCGCTTTACATTCTTATCATAGTCTAGTGGGATAACGTCATCTTTGGGCATGATATTCATAGATCCAATATTTTTAAGCTCTAAAACTCCATAATCTCGATGCAGATATAAATCACATAGTCTTACCAAGCATTGATTCATTTTGTGCCTACTGGTATGGTACCTTGTATATGATATCATTGGAACGTTTTTTGTGATTTTTCCTGCCAAGTGTAAGCAAGCAGTTGCAACAATATGGTTTGGAAACTCCAAGTAAACTGTCGTCAAAAGTGCATCTACTGAAAGAACCCACGCAATTTTCGCAATATCTACATTCAACTTCAGATCCTTGCACATTTTTATGATCCAATACTGAACTGCTGTTTCTCGAAACCTGAAATCATAGCTGATTGTTTCAAAAATAAGTCTCTCAAGATATAAAACTCTGTTTTTGGATTCTTTCAATGCTGCTTCTGTTATTTCGTTACTTGTACTACTTGCTGCTTTTGAGTCTATATTGGATCCAGAAGATATGGATGATGATGGGCCTCCAGTGGTCGTTTCGACTTTACTACTGATCGAATGAACGTAGCTTATGATTTCTTTACTTCGTTTTGGGGTATCTTCAATTTTAGAGGCTACAAATATACAACTCGATACAATATCCTAGATTTAATGTTAGTTAAAAAAAAAAAAAAATAATCTGTTACGAAAACACACAACATACCTTTATCGTAAACATGTTCAGTTTGGCATTGTAAAGATATATATATTCAAACAGTTTCATGGCAGTATTTGCAGTTCTTATTGGAAATCCAAAGTATGTCAAGCATTTCATAAATAGTTGGAATACTGTGAGCTTTTTCTTGTAAAAAATTATAGGTGTACTGCCAATTTGATCTAATAACGATTGAATCTGGTTCCAAGCCAAGTATGGTTCAGATATCTTTACCAAAGCAGGATGAGATTCCTTTTGAATTTGAGGAGACGGTAAGGTTGAATCATTATGTTCTGGAGCTGGTAAAGGGGACGAGGGCAATTTTACTTGACTTTGATGATTCAACTTGGATGTCATTTTTCCTTTTTTTCTAAATCAATAATATGATATTTTGACAAACTGTTGATTTGAATAATCCTTGATTTATTATTTATTATTATTATTTTTTTTTATTGATATGTTTCAATTGCTGCTACCATGAAAATTGCCACAGGCCGGGTAACTCGCATAATATAAATTGAATTCAATTTACATCTAGTGAACTCTTATATTTATTTTCTATCTCATCAAAAAAGATCAACTTATTATCAGTTATAACTTTTATCAACATTTAAACCCTTAAACAGTAACATATATCAGTCAAACTCTAGAGGAATATAGAATGAGTCGATCAAATAACAAACACACATCAACAGCTCTTAAGAGATTAATGACCGAATACAAACAGTTGATTAATGATCCACCAGAGGGAATATCTGCTGGCCCAATCGATGAGGATAACTTTTTTGAATGGGAATGCTTGATCCAAGGACCAGAAGGAACTCCATATGAAGGAGGTATCTTTGCTGCTACCTTGTCATTTCCTAGTGATTACCCCTTAAGCCCACCTACCATGAGATTCACATCTAAACTCTTCCATCCCAACATTTACAAAGATGGTAAAGTCTGCATCTCGATCTTACACCCTCCAGGTGATGACCCAAATATGTACGAATCAGCATCCGAAAGATGGAGTCCTATCCAAAGTGTTGAAAAGATATTGATCAGTGTGATGAGTATGTTGGCTGAGCCTAATGATGAGAGTGGCGCTAACATTGACGCTTCGGTAAGTATAATTCCAAGTATTTATTTTATTATTCTATATATATAATCACAACTAACCAACTCAATTAATCTAGAAAATGTGGAGAGATGACAGGAAAAAGTTTAATGAAATTGTACAGCAAAATATCCGAGAATCACTGGGTATGTAAGACGACTAATACATAGATATATCCTGCTTATAATAGTCAATTAAATAAAGATTTCATAAATAATACATGTATAAGCATCCTATTTTGCTGTTTGTTCACCTCCCGATGAGGATTGCAGTGGTTCACTGCTATTTGAACTCTCCTCAGCGTGTTCAGTTTTATCTTGGTTAGACTCCTCCTTTTCTTCTTCATCTTCAAGTTGCTCACCCAAATCAAATCTGTCCAAAAAGTAATCGACAACGTCTTCTTGTCCATTTGATTCGGCTTCGTAGTAAGGATCATGTCCAGAATCGTTTTTCACAAAGGGACTTGCATTTCCCTTTTCAATCAAGAGTTTTACAACTGCAAGCTCTCCGTTTAGTGCTGCCCAATGTAGTGCTGTGTTTCCTGAATCGTTTTTCTTTTCAACAAATTCTTTTAAAAGATCTTCATTTGAGTTTGTAGAAGCATATTTTGAAACATATTCTAACAGGTATTCAACGCATTCTTCGTGTCCGTTGGCACTCGCGTAATGGAGTGGAGAAGCTTTGGAGTATTCATTTGAGACTTCTAACAGGTCCTTTGGGTCTGTTAAGGCTTCTACTAGAGTTTTTAGTTCTTCCAAATCCCCAGACCGTGATGCACTTAGAATTTCAATTTGAGAGTCTTCTGAAATGGTCATTGCTCAATAAAATAACCTGTAAAAATGCTTTTGTATATATTCAATACCTTTCTGGCTGTTCTGTTTCGTATGATTGCTCGATCATAAATAAATACTGAAAAAATGATAAAAGAAATCAATAGAAGCAATGAAAAAAATTTTTTTTTAATGATGTTTTTTTTTTTTTTTTTTTTTTTTCTTTTTCCTCTCTCTCCTACTCCACCATCACACATTGCCACAATTATCAGCAATTATTCATCAACCCAGATTTGACTATGAAAAAATCAACAACTTTAACAAGAAACATTGATAATACTGAAAACAATAACAAATTACAATATGATCCAAATAAGATCAATATACGATACACAAGTCCTTTGGATAAATTATTTGAAAGACTTGACGAGATTTTGAAATCTTCAATTGTCCAAAATCCAAACAAAAAGATAATACCATCAACAAAAACTTTTACTAGAACCCAACTTCTATACAATGCACTTTCCGAGTCTGAGATAGCGCACACTAAAGACAATATACTTAGCATAACTGATTACCGATCCCAAGAGCCATCTTTTAATTCCATTGCTGAGGATCATGACTTTTTAGTCATTGCCTTTTTTTGCCAATCTCTTATAAAAATCCAGCATTTTTTGGAAGAAATCAAAACATCACCAGAATCAAAAACAGAACCTAATAATAAAAACAAAACAAATCCAGAAATGATTGCTATTTCTTTAAATGACATGAAGACTTTGAATATCATTTTAAATATCATAATAATCGATGGAATCTATCCATGCTTAACTCCAGGAGTTGGCATACCGATCAATTTGCGAATTAAACAGTCAAATATGCAACAAAAAGGAATAATCCAACCTACTACAGATAATGGACCAGATAATATCTCAGAGAATTCAAAGTTTCTAAGGTTAGCATATATTCTCGAGCAAACTTTAATACCATGTATCACAAAGAAAGAAAATGGACATTCTGATGACCTAAGAAATATCATTCTAATTAGTTCTTATTTCCCTGATTTGATATCTGTTGCTGCAGAATTGGCATTTAATCCAAAAAATCGTGAACTAAATCTTACTAGATACTCTCAGGAAAGCGATTTTAACTCTGAAGAAAATTTAAAACGCAAGCTATCAGAGCTATACAAGAATTACAATTTCATTCTTGATCAAATAGATACGTACTCCCTCTATTTAAATCTTACTTCACTAATCAGACCAAAATCCCCCAAATGGCTTCTTTCCAACATTACCAAATCATTAGCTAGCATTCCTGTTCGAAGACCACATAATGGGGTTTCAGCCTTGATAGAATTTATATCAGGTATAAGAGAGATGTCTGCATCTAACAAAGGCGTCGATATCAATAATTTGGATAAAGCTATTCAAATTCTAAAATCAGTTCCGGCTTCTTTTCTTCAATCCCAAGCAAAAAAAATTCAATACTATAAACTAATTGGAAACCAGCTGATTTCAATAATCGGATCTCCACAAAACATTCTGCAGCGCCCTATGTTTTTATCAGCTACAATTCATATTATTGAAAAACTTTATGACCAAAAGCGGGAAATGATCCTATATGGCATAGAGAATCAATTAATCGAAACTATTAACCCAACATTACCGGAAACGCTTGAAACAACACAAACAAAAAATCTTTTAGTAACTGGCCCTTCTTTACAACAGGCACTCAATGCATTTTCTTCTCTTGTGAACTCTCACCAATTGGTTCCATTAACTCAAAGTATTGGAAAGAGAATATTTGTTGCGCTATGGTCATTGCTCTGCTTTTCAAAAAAGCATGAACTTGCCCTCACTCCTACTACAAAAGAGGATACTGAAAAAAATAACTTATTTGATCAAGTAAAATATTTGTTAGTAAACTTAATAATATCTCAGCCTAAAAACGAAGATAAAGAAGGAGTTCAAAAGCTTTTGGTAAAGTATTTTTTAGCCCCAAGTGGCTCGCCTCACACATGGAAATATGCAATCGAGCCTGAAATCAGTGCATCGAAAGGAAATATTTGTATTCGAAAGTGCAACTACTCGGACACCTTTGAAACAGATGGAATCACAAACTCACTTCATCAAAGTATACAATCGAATAATTTTATAAATTTGGAAAGCCAACTTCAGCTTTTTGATGACATAGATTTTAGGATTTCTATATTTTTACAAGACATCCTTGGCGGTCTAAAACAATACGAGTCAGAAGTTTCAGACTCTGAGGAGAAAAATCTACAAGCTGAATTTGTTAGCTCTTTGTTTGTATATCTTCTCAAGGAGTGGCTTCAATTTAGACAATTAAGCGATTCTTCCAATGAGCCGATCAAAAACCCAATTTCAGAAATATCACTACTTCCCCTAGAAGAATCTCAAGAAAAGGCAGATGATACAATCAATGCTTTGGTAAATGCTAAACTTTTACAAGGAATTTATGAGGGACATAAAGAAGATCTTTTGAAATTCCCTTTGCAACTTCTTTTGATTATCCATACTACTTTAGAAGAATATGCCACAGTGCTTGAGAAAAAATTTGGAGATAATTCGGACAGTTTTAAAAACAAGCCAATTATAGACGACACTATAGAAGAATTCACTATCAAATCAGATAAAAACTCCATTTTGGATAGCTTAAAATTCATACATAGTGAAATTGAGAGTTCTTCTAATATGGATTCAGATGAAATGGATGACTTGCCTAAATCAATAAAAAACTTGGTTGTTCTAGATGATGAAAGCAAAACTGATACCAAAACCAACAGTAATAATCAGCAACCTATTGCGGGAAATGAAGAACCATTAGAAGACGAGGATGATAACTCCATTGAAATTGTTGAAATATGCATTTCTCTTTTATTTGCGATTACTGACGATATCTTTGAAACAGCAAGTGCTAAACAAGCAATAGATAAAAACATAATAAGCCAGATAAAAACACTGGAGGCAATACTCCCCCAACTTGAATTTATTGTTTCAAACTTTGATGTCCTGCCTGAATCTCATCAATCTGGAACATCACTGATAAAGGAAAAGATAATCACCTGCCAAACGAGTATACAAAATGTTCTTACAACTTACTTACCTGATTACGATTCTGAAACGCATGAAAAAGGCAATAACAACTCATTAATAAAGGACGAGTACGACTCTTTTATATCTGAATCCAAAGCCAAACTTTCTAGGGCTGTCAAACTACTGCAAGATCCTTTAATCCCGGTACAAGCAAATGCTCTTTATATTCTAAAGACTCTTATTGACTCCACATATCTCGGAAATTCCAAGTCCAAGTCAAATACAGTGTCCAGTAAAACCGAAACGATCAACCCGGTCGTCAGGGAAAACTGGAAACTGATTTTGGAAATTTATTTGTCAAAGATACAAAGTGATGACTCTTTCATCTATCTCAATGCGATTAAGGGGTTGTGTGCGTTATGTGAGAAATTTATTAAACTACGATATTTCCCTAACAATGATGCCGATAAAACAAAAAAGGAAAATGATACAGATTTTGATGTTTTGATACATTTGCTACAACTTTATATATCGCCAACAACATTTGCCGTAAAGAAAAAGGAGCCCATTAAGCAATCATTTTCAGCAGACCTTGATTCTTCGACTGAGCAACAATTAAGAATAGGTGAAGTGCTCTTGCAGTTGATTTCTCGCTTGAAGTCTAAATCACTTTTTAAAGACCGGGTGGTTAATGTTATTGTCAGCCCAATAATTGAAATGATAAAACCTACAAGCAGCATTCTCAAACAAAACTCGAAAAATATCAATATTCTTCGAATGTCAGCAATTTCAATATTATCATCATGCTTTGATGGCCCATTAAGCTATTGGATCATGGAAAATAATCACTGGACATGGGAGGTATTTGACTGTGCTCTTGGAATACTCAAAAGTGAAATTATACACGTGGGTTTGGAGCCATCTTACAAAAAAGAAATGAATGAAGATGAAAAAATAATCAAGGATAACATTCAAGTTGAAAAGGAAGCAAAACAGAGTGGAATTATTCTTGTTCGACGTGCCGCCTTATCTTTACTTGCCTCTATATTCAAGTCAATGCCAGATAAACATGCTTTAACTAGACTATTATTTTCCAATTCAATTAAAAGCGACCCTAACCAAATCAAAATCTCAGCAGCTTTTTCCAGAGACAATAATGACCCGTTTGGATTAATATCTCAATTAGAAATTGCGAGTCAAGATAGGGATCCAATAATCCGCTCCAACGCAATTGAAACAATGAGAATCATTAATGATTTAGAGATACAATAATTCTCAAATCTAAATTTTATATTGAACTTATGTTGCCTATATAGACTTTATATTATTATTATTATTTTTTTTAATTAGACACAGCGACCACCGTCAACTTCCATGTCTACTCCGGTGATGAATTTTGCATCATCACTGGCCAAAAATGCAGTTGCATTAGCAATATCACTAGGCTTTGAAAATCTTTGAAGAGGTACTGTAGCAATAAATTGCTTTCTTTTTTCCGGGGTATCTTCACCCATGAACCAACTCAAAAGAGGAGTGTCACCAGCGACAGGGCATATACAGTTAAATCTAATATTATGAGGACCATATTCTACAGCCATTGACTTGGAAGCAATAGAAACCGCTCCCTTGGTTGCATTGTACCATGTAAGTCTTGGTCTAGGTCTTAGAGCTGCAGTAGAAGAAATTTGGATAAATGTACCGCCACAGGTAACTTCATCTGGAGAAGATAAAGCAGCCTTTTCCTTCTCGTTTTTTTTGATAAAATAAGGAACAATGACTTTAGTTGAAAAGAAAAAACTTTTGACATTAACATTGAAGACCTTGTCAAAATCTTGTTCAACAACATCTTCAGTTGGTTGATTTCTGTATGTTACACCTGCATTGTTAACCACAATGTCAAGATGCCCATATTTTTCAATGGCTTTAGCTAGTGCCTTTTCCCAGTCAGCCTCTACCGTAACATTTGCTTTCATATAATCAAGAGAAGAGGATGTGTATTTTGAAACAACTGACTCTGGAGGAGCAGATAAATCCATAATTAAAACTTTTGCTCCTTCAACCAGAAACTTTTCAACTATTCCGAGGCCAAATCCAGAAGAACCTCCAGTTACAATAGCGACTTTATCTGTAAGATTGTTGGGCATTTTTTCTATCTCTATTTCGATTTCGATTTCGATTTTAATTTTTAATTTTATTGGTGCTGGTTTTTGCACAGTACTGAATTGAGTTTGTTAGAAAAGATATAAACTTTATTAGTCTAAAAAAATACAGGATCCGGCGGTCAATTTATAATTATTCATCTTTGATTTAAAATGCGGGGCTAATATATCAAACTATTGGGGGCATCAAAGAATTGTGTACACACCGATAGTACAACCGATCGGCTAGTACCGACAAATATCCTTCACCTCATGCTTTTTATCTTTTTGATTTTACCAAGGGTGGGGATAACCAAAGTTCCTGTGACATTTTCAATTCCATAGGTAAGCATAGGTGGGGGCCATGAACACTGGAAGCCGTAACTAGTAAATATTGCGATCCCTGTGACATTCCCCCCAACCTCCCCAACTGAAACGTGGGGGAGACTTAATCTTTAAAAAACAGACCCCCAAGCAACCCCGATATCGGAATTTCGTTATATTTAATACTTAGTACCCTTTTTTCCTTGAAAATTTAATATCTATTTGTTTCAAGCTTTTAATATATATATTCTGTATCTTGCCTCATTATATGGTTTTTTTTATCGAATATATCCTCAACTTCCATAATGTCTAAAACCTTTGATATCTTAGTTCTCCCAGGAGACCATGTAGGTCCTGAAATCGTGGATGAGGCAGTTAAGGTTCTTCATGCCATTGAACAAGTCTCAAATTCTCCTTCCAAATCACCACTTTTTCCAGAAACTCCAATAAAATTCAATATAGAATATGAAATTTTTGGAGGAGCATCAATTGACAAGCATGGCGTACCTATTACTCGTGAGGTTTTAGATAAAGCTCAGAAGGTGGATGCTGTTCTATTTGGCTCCGTTGGCGGCCCTAAATGGGGAGCCGCTTTGAATGGTGTTCGCCCTGAAGATGGAGTGCTAAAGCTTCGACAAGAATTGAAGTGCTGGGCTAATATCAGGCCATGCCAATTTATTAGCAAAAGATTGGAGCAAAACTCTGTGATAAAGCCAGATATTGTTACAGGAACTGATTTTATTGTTCTGAGAGAGAATTGTGGAGGTGCCTATTTTGGTCCCAAAGTTGAAAATGACGACTTTGCCTCTGATGGCTGGCAATATTCCAAGCCAGAAGTTCAACGAATTGCAAGGATGGCTGGATATTTAGCAAAAAACTATCCAACAACCAACATAAACTTTGATAAAAAGTCTGTTAAAATCACTTCTTGCGATAAAGCAAATGTGCTTGCCTCGTCAAGATTATGGAGAAGTGTTGTTCAACAAACCCATGACGAAGAATTTCCTGATGTTGAACTGGTTCATCAACTTGCAGACAGTGCCGCAATGATTATGATTACAAAACCCACTTCATTGAATGGCATCGTTCTTTGTGATAATACCTTTGGTGATATATTATCAGATGAATCTGCAACATTGGTTGGATCTTTAGGATTACTCCCATCGGCCTCCCTTTCCTGTATTCCAGGTGAACAAAAAGGTAAGGCCCCTGGGCTTTATGAACCATCTCATGGATCTGCTCCTGATTTGCCTAGAAATGTGGTTAATCCAATTGCCACGATTCTTAGTGCTGCTTTGATGCTACGATACTCATGTAACTTACCTGAAGTTGCTAAACTTGTAGAATTATCTATTAAGCATGTACTGGATTCAAAAGATGTAGGCGGTTTGGAACTAGGCACAAAAGATCTAAAGGGACATTTATCTACATCAGAAATGGGCGATTTAATAGTCAAGGTTTTTAAAGAAAAGGCTCAATCTATATAAATAAATTTACATAGTATTTAAATAGAAAATGCAAGTGAAACAGAGATGTGATTTTCCCAAGTTTATAAAAAGATGATACAACTGAAAATAAATCAAGTTTATCTTGGAATTTGGCGGCGAGTCTGTTGCTGATTTGTAAAGCTAAGTCTACTCTCACGACGTTCATTTCTTCTATTGGCTGGATTTGTAGGTGTAGCCATCTCACTTGGTGATGGGCTTCTGATTAATGCTAGAGGGGGAGGAAGTCTACTACTTGTATCATGATTTCCAGGAGTTCTAAAAGCTGGATTGTTAATATGTTGCGGAGGTGCATTATTTCGTACAAAGTTTCTGTATATACCAATTTCATCTGCTGTTCGATTTAAAGGTGTTGTATGTAAATCGTTGGGCGGATTTTGCCCCATTGAATTCGACGGAGATGTTCTAGGTAAAGGATGAGATGAAGTAGGCTGGGCAGAAGTTACAACCGAATTGGAAGATAAAAACATGTTACGTCTTATAGAATCAGAATGCATAGAGGCTACTTTAGGACGTAGTTGACGTGTATGGTGAGATAGACCCGACTGCTTTCTCAATCGAATCTTTGCAATATTAAGGCTTATATTTGCTGATGGGTTTACACTTGCCGGCTTTTTATTATTGGAATGTGTTACTGAATGATTAGTCTTTTGCATTTTCTGAAGTAAATGCCGTTCTTCTTCTTCTAATACAGTCTCATATTCATCGTCTTCTTCATTATCATAATTATCATCTTCAAATATCGATTTGGTAAGTTTTTTCTGATCATCACTGATTCCTATAGATTTTAAATGGGAAGACTGTTTCGCATCCTCAGATAATGTCATATTTTTGAAATCATCTTGTATAAAATCTGGGTATTCAATTTTGTCCTCCTTGTTAAGCAAAGATTCAGGGCCATTTGTTATAAGCTCTCGAATGGCTAATTCTTTCCAGGCCATCGATTTTTCCTTTTTTTGAAAAAACTTTAAAATTCCAAATGAGGAAGACAGTGAAGCTTGTTGATCAGAACCTCCAGCGTCTGCGTTAAAGTCTTGATCATCATCAGGATTGGGTGGTTGCAGTTCTTGAGGAACAAAAATATCATCGTATTCTAGAGGTAGCTTCATCCATTCTTCAAAGAAAAGAACCGACCTGGGAAGAGCTAGATGAACGTGCGATCTTTCAGAGTCTTTTGCCATATTAATTCTTGCGATATGTATTAAGTGTATTAAGTACTTTTTCTAACATCACAGATGGTGGTTCAAAAGCTGCTGGAAAGCTTGGTGTTTGTTACATTACAAGATATTGTTACAACACAATAAGGATTATAATCACATTCAGAAAGACACATGCCTAAAAATATAAAGCTTAACGTGAGTTTAGATGAGAAGGATTTCTCCTGGAGCTGTTTTTACTAATGAAGCAAAGTTTTTTATGAGAAGGGTTTATTTGCGGAAGGTTTCCGGACATTAAGACTTAAGCTAAGAGCCGAGGTCTTACTAGTGTGATAGTGCATCGCTGTTAAAACAAATCATCACAACTTTCTACTAAATTAAAAATAGGAGAGTTGAAAAAATAACTTATGGGAAAGGAACATATCAATGGCGTAAGACTTACGTTAGTTCCAACGTTGTGATCTTTGTGTGATGTTATATCAGTAAGGTATGTATAGGTAAGTATAAAATCAAGTAGGGTAACCAACGAATAATAAAAAGAGATCTAGGTTAGATTACACCATCGTAATCAAAATTTTGTTCTTTTTCTTTCCTTTATTTATATTGCGCTATTAACTTCTGATATTTTCCATAAATATTTAAATAATTATCATTACAATTCTCGAGACGTTTATTTTTAGCAATGTCTTCACCTATTCAAGCAGACCAACCGGTTCCAGTTCCAGTTCCAGTTCCGCAACCCGCCCTGTCTCAAGCGTTCGTTGATGAAACGGCCAAAGAGTCCTACCCAAACTTGACTATTTCAAATCACAATAAACCCACAATGAGACGAAAGATTGTTATTTATAGCAAGCTCGCCTTCATAGCTACATTCACAGTTGCAAGCTCTATCTCGTAAGTTAACTTTGAATCCTTCTTTTATAATTGGCGAGTGTGTAGATGGTTTCCCCTTCAATTAACGCTAGTTATTTAAATATGTGGATTGTTCTTCTCCCGTTTCTGCCTATTCTTTCATTAATCGCATATTGCACTTGCTGGGATGTTCGAAATTCAACCATGCTACTTTTAGAGTCTGTTGAACATTCGAAAATGGCTCGATCGGTGCACCGTATGTGAATAACGTAAACGGGGGAAGAATAATGCATGTCAAAGCTTTTCTCTTTTTTTTTAATATCTAGTATTACCACAACTCAGCTTTTTGGATATCCTCTTTACTACATAAGTAAAGACTGGTATCAAGTTTGGATGAACTGGACCAAAGAACTGTTTGGGATCCTTTTGATTTTTAATACCCAGATTTTGTCCCCACTTAACATTCATATCAGCCACAATCAATCAATGGAGGGCTCATTCACCAAGAGCCCTGTGACATCTCACCTCGTAAGTACGGCCTTGGCAGAACGGGCCATTATAATATCTAATCACACATTGTATACCGACTGGATATACTTTTGGTGGGTAGCATATACAGCGAAAACTCATGGTAACATCTTTATCATGCTCAAAAAGTCGCTCCGCAAAATCCCTATTTGGGGATGGGGAATGCAAAACTATAAATTCATTTTTTTGTCAAGATCATGGAAAGAAGATGAAAAAACTTTGAATAAAAGCCTATCGGAAATCAATTCTGAAACTCAGTATCCAGCATGGCTTTTGATGTTTCCAGAGGGTACTACACTAAGTACAAATGGTGTCAGAAAAACAACAGAGTTTGCCAAAAAATCAAATCCTCCTCTTAAGGTTCCAAAGTGGTTGATGATTCCTAGATCCACTGGCCTGAGATATTCTTTAGAGAAATTACATGAAAGCGTTGAATACCTTTACGATGTAACTATTTACTACGATGGAATTCCAGATGGGCAATATGGTGAAGACTATTATTCTTTGCTATCAATGACCTTAAAGAATAGATATTCTAAAAATGTTCATATGTATTGGCGTCGTTTCAGAGTCGATGATATTCCTTGGAATGATCCAGGCTCTTTTGAAAAATGGATAAGAGCTAGATGGGAAGAAAAGGATCTTCTTCTCGATTCTTTTCATAAAACTGGAAGCTTTAAGCCTGTGCCACGCTCTCGATTAGATTTATCACCCAGTGAAATAAAAAAAAGACTCGAGACCAGTACTGAAGAAGATCCAAATTATGTATCTCCTGAGATCAAAGTTCCCATTGAACTTGATAGTCTATTACAGGTTTTCAACATATTTGTAGTTCCAATCACTGCAGGTCTTATAGCTAACTTAGCGTACAAGGCTGTAACTGCCTTTTCAAATCCATAGAAACTGTGCTATCACTGTTAATCTAATCAATTTTATAATTTTATATCCAGTGGTATAGATATATGATTTCATTCTTATCAGGTTTGAATTACCATTAAAATATTTTTTTAGATAAATACAAGACGTAAATTTTAAAATTGTAACAAAACAGAATTCCACATCTTAAAGACTGTTAATAACACCTTTGAACTTGAAACAGAATTGCATAATTAGATATAATATTAAAATAATTTGGTGTAAATTTCTTTTTATAAATATTATATTAAAATTTAGAGATGCTCTGATATCCAGGTCGATACTAATTGGAATACGTTTTCCGGCCTATCACCTACAACAGAAGGAGAATAATCCCCAGGAACAGCAAAGCCATGAGGCAATGGCTCAATTGGTATGTTTTCCATGGAATCATTGTTTTCAGCAATATTTCTTTCTTCTTCATTGTCATAGACATTTACTTCTACCGGAACATTACGTTCTTGCATAAGTCTCAATCCATGCTTGATTGAACTTTCTGGCAACAATTCGTCATTCTTGGAATAAACTATAAAAACTGGCTTTGAAACATTGGCAAAATCATCACGTCTTTCAGATCCTTGTGAGTCATTACCTGCAATTAAGGATTCATCTATTTCGATCATGGATGGATGAATTACTGCCCCACAAGTTATATTATCTGTATATTCACCACCCTCCCATGCTCTTGATTGGAACTCTTTAGGTGGTGATAACAAGTGTAGAACGTACTTACCACCAAATGAGTACCCTACAATTGCAATTTTCTCGGGATGGTATGCAACCCCAAGTTCATAAATAATATCACGTACCAGGGGCATTGTGGCGTCGAAGGTATGACGAGCTGTCCACATATCATCAAAAAAGCCTTTAATTGCAGATACAGCAAAAGATTTGATTTTAAAAAGTAAAGATGTAGTTTGCGAGCTAGGCAATTCTTCCGTATTGCCATCTTTTGGCCTGATAGATTCGTCTGTGTTGGGCTGTGAGCGTGGAGCCTTGCTAGTTTTTGAACTTGCTTCAGCCATTTCTGCAGCTGTTTCAGCTGTTTCAGTGGAAATGGGATCGCCATTAAAAAGATCGGGAACAGCGACAAGAACATTCAATTTATCGGCGAATCTATCGGCTAATCTCAAATTGTTTTCAGATTTTATACCCAAAGAGTTTGTTAGAAGTATAACCATTTTAGGAATCTTTTTATTGTTGTAACTAGTCTGAGGAGCTTGACTAGATGATGATGGTAATGATGGGGATGTTACAGACTGTGAAGGGGTAGTCACATATACCTCGGAGCCTGTTCCACTAAGCGTAAAAAACTTTCCACGGGGATTAGTTGTGTCTTTAGTATTTGCCAAAGGCTTTTGACCTTGAAGAGATTCATTAGCTGTTTGAGTATTGAGTTCGTCTGGTGTTAGATTAGTACTAAAGGCAGAATTAGATTCTACAGTAAAAAGGTTAATTTAATCAATTGGTTTAAGAAGCGCTTTAAAAACAGGAAAAATATATAATGACATACGGTTTGTTGAAGGAACTATGAGCTCATCATCTTCCAGTTCATCAATATCGTCTCTATCACCAGTATCACTGAGCTTGGGATTGGTTTTCTGTTCATCAGCCATGTTGAGAGATTCAGTAATGTAAAATATAGAAATAAATTAGTGTGTTATATATTAACTAAAAAGTAGCTAGAATAAAAAAAATATATTTATCAATGTAATAAGAAATATAAATATATATATAGATATGATATGAATATATTTCTCAGATATAGTGGGTTGGTTTGAAATGTTTATTGGAGTGAAGCTGACCCTCACTCACATGTCAGCATGTTACATGTCTTGTAACAAACAGCATTTACCTACAAATGAAAATTAATGAACAATTTACTAATTATTATTTCTAAGTAATTTATTATTATATTGGAAAAACAAATCAATTTTTTGTTAAATGTTTGAACAATAGTTTTATGGGTACGGTGAACGTATTTTTATGTCCGGGTTTTCAATTTTTTCATTTTGCAAATAGAGAGGCATCAATGGAAAAGGTCAGATTCATGCATTTAAGGGAGGAGATTTTATAAGCGTTTAGTGGCTACCAGGTACTGGTCCGCCAATAACCTTACCACCTCCAACTGTGGCACCAGATGTCCATCCACCAACAGAAACAGAAGAAACATCATCGTGAAACTTTTTGAATCTAGCTTCAAGTTCTGGTCTGAAATTTTTGATAAGACCTTGAATAGGCCATGCAGCAGCATCACCCAATGCGCAAATGGTATGTCCTTCAATTTCCTTTGTTAATTCAAAAAGCATATCTATTTCTCGAGGACCAGCTTGACCAGCTTTGAATCTGTCCATTACCTTAAGAAGCCAGGTAGTACCTTCTCTGCATGGAGTACATTGACCACACGACTCGTGTTTGTAAAAATAAGAAAAGCGTTGAATAGCTCTGACAATATCGGTGCTCTTGTCCATGACAATAACGGCAGCAGTACCTAAACCAGATCCATGATCCTTCAAATCATCATAGTCCATAAGAACAGTTTCACAGACATCCTTAGGTAAAATAGGAACGGAGCAACCACCAGGAATAACACCTAGTAAGTTGTCCCAACCACCTCTAATACCACCACAGTGCTTTTCTAACAACTCTCTAAGAGGAATAGACATTTCCTCTTCAACTGTGCATGGTTCATTTACATGGCCGGAAATACAAAATAGTTTGGTACCGCTGTTTCTTTCACGGCCAAAGCCTGCAAACCAGTCGCCACCACGTCGAAGAATGGTAGGAGCAACTGCTACGGTCTCAACGTTAGTAACAGTGGTTGGTCTACCGAAAAGACCAACACCAGCAGGGAATGGTGGTTTTAATCTAGGCTTACCAGCTTTACCTTCAATTGATTCGATAAGAGCAGTTTCTTCACCACAGATATAAGCACCCATACCACGATGAATATAGATGTCAAAGTCATATCCAGATCCGCAGGCATTCTTACCAATGAGACCTGCTTTATAGGCCTCATTGATAGCAGTTTGAAGAATAGTTGCTTCTTCGTAAAATTCACCACGAATGTAGATATAAGCAGCTGTAGCATTCATACCACGGCCAGCAAGAAGACATCCTTCAACCAACTTATGAGGATCTTTTCGAATAATTTCTCTATCTTTGCAGGTTCCGGGTTCACCCTCATCTGCATTGACAACCAAGTATCTAGGACCAACATTCTTTTCCCAACCAGGAGGATTCATAAATGACCATTTAAGACCAGATGGGAAACCAGCACCACCTCTGCCACGGAGACCAGACTTTTTCATTTCATTAATAATCCAGTCGTGGCCCTTGAGAATTATTTCTTTGGTCTTGTACCAGTCACCCATTCTTTGTGCTGACTTGAGATCATGGCCATAATTGCTGTAAACATTTTGGAAAATACGGTCGGAGTCTTTGAGGTTTCCGTACTTTCGTGCAGGCTTGGGATCATCTCCAACGACTGTTGCAAATTTCCTGCTGTGATGATATAATGATTGTGAAAATGTGTTGTGTGTGTTTGATTTAGAAATGCTGAAGGATTGATTGGATAGTAAGCGAAGAGCTGGAGTTGTTGATCTGCCAACAGCTCCAAGTTGACGAGAAGCCATCATTTGTAGAATGAAAAAAATATTTCAAAAAATCTTTTGGTAAAAAATCTATCGAGAATTAAATGCAATCTCAAAAGGAAAAAAAGCTAACCAAATGAAAAATAAATAGACAAATGTTGAAAGGTTCTATTTCTCAATAACTTGATATGGTCAAGCTGGAAAGAGGGAGTAGTGAATGGAACGAAAGATTTTGATGAGTGAGAATTGAAGGGAAAAAAAAAAAGGAAAACAAAAAAAATCTATAAAAGTACTGCCAGCCAATTAAAATGTAGTTAAAAGTGATCGAACGAACACTGCTGACTGGTTGATGACAACATCTTGTAACGTAACAAATTTTTGCAACAGCTCCACACCCTAACCCATACTATAATCACAATGTCACAATGTCGATTGGTGAGTTAAGTTGCTTTCATTTTTAATACATCTTTACAACATCGTAGGATAAGGAATATTAAAACCTGGCATGTATTAAGATATTTCTATTATTGCTATTTAAAATCAAGGCTTGAAATTATACATTTATTGTTTAGTCTATGCGTTTTTTAGTGCAACGCACTTAGTCATGTTATTGACCTTATAAATACCAACCAATTGATTGGCCAGTTCAAACATGTTGTTTCTCAATGAGATAACTATAAACTGACCATTTTTTGTTCGCTGTTTAATGTAGTTTGCGACAATTGAAACATTCTTGAAATCTAGAGCAGCATCGATTTCATCCATCACATACAATGGAGTGGGCTTGTAATGATGAAGAGCAAATACAAGTGCTAGCGAACTCAATGTCTTCTCACCGCCTGACAAATTTGAAATGTTTTTCCATGACTTCTTAGGGGGCATGACACTAAACAAGATACCCTCTGTAAACGGATCAAGAGAGTCCACAAGTTCTAGCTCTGCGTTTCCTCCCATAGTAATAAGCTGGTACATTTCTTTGAGTTTGAATGAAATAGCCTTGAACCCTTGAAGAAACTCATCATGGCGCTGCTTTCTTAATAGTTGGCAATGCTTTTTCAAAGATTCACGACGCGCTGTAGCTTCTTCGGCTTCACTGAATCTTGATTGATATTCAGCCGCTCTTGATTTGTACTCTTTTAAAATATCCATATTGACGGATACCTTATCAAGCCCATCCGAAAGTTTAGCTATCTCTGTTTCCAGTTCTTTGACATCAACATCCTCTAATTCCTCTGGACTATATTCTCTCAATTGTTGCACTTCATTCAAATCATTATCAGTTGGTACATTGATATATTCATCATTGGCGTTTTCATCTTCATCGTCAATATCAGCATTGTCCCCAAATTCTTTAGAGTTTTTGGTGTGCTTCTTTTTTGAATCAATAATGTCCGGTACGTCAGTTATAGAATGTAGTTCCAATTTTCGTATCTCTTTAATATAGTTTTGCTTTGCCCTTTCTCTTTCAGCGATACTCTTTGATAAATTTTCCATCTGGTTTGTTAGCTCTAGCTCCATAAGCTTGAACTTGTTTACATTTTCGGATTGCTCTTTGTCTCGCGTTTTCAGTTCCCCAATGGCATCATCTAATTTTTCAATTTCTACTCGTAATTCTTCGATTTGTTGTTCCAATTGGCGATTTTCTAACATCTGAGTTTCAAGTGCTTGTTGACTAGATGATGAATCCGATCTTAGATTGTCGATTTCATTTTCCGTTTCCTTAATCAAATTGGCGTTCTTTTTTAATTCATTTTCTTTTCTGGCTTTATCTAAAACTTGGTTTGACAGACGAGATTGAATAAGCTCGATTTCGCCAGTTATATCGTCAATTTCTGATTTTAAAAGTCGTAGTTTGACACCTCCTACTTCCATTATTTTTTCTTGAAGAAGGGATTTCTGTGTTTCAAGACCTGAACACTCTGTCAAAAGTTTTTTTAGATCATTTTCTAAATTCGTTTTAACTTTTTCGGCTTGATCCAGTTCAGCTTGGCTTGGTATGGAATCTTTCAAATTTTTTCTAGAATAATAATGTTAGAGAAAAGTCTAAATAATAAAATAATGAATAGTAACGGTAAACTTACTTGAGCTCATTGTACTCTTTTTTAGCTTCATTTAGATTTTCTGTCAGCGCTTCAATATCCATGTGTAATTTTGAAATTTCCAATTCTATTTCAGGTTTGCGTTTCTTTAAATTTTGAAGGGCGTCACTCATTTTCTCAAATACTTCTTGAGCTTTAGTATATTTGGCTTCCTTTTTTTCCAGTTCCTCCTTCAATCTTTCAAATTCTGCAGGATTGTTAGTGTGTTGAAAAGATGTTGCTTTTCCATTAGAAGTAGACATCCTTCCTTTAGATATATTGCCACCGCCAGTTATAGTACCTGAAGGATCAATCAAAATTCCATCTAAAGTTACGACCTTGTACTTAGTACCTGATGTTCCGTATGCAATCTTCCTAGCATCATCAACATTTTCAGCGACAAGGGTGTCTCTTAACACAGTGTAAAAAGCAGGAAGAAACTTTTCATCTACTGGGTTGATCAGGTCAAATAAACGGGGTGCGTTTAGTGGAGATTGGAAGTTTTTTTCAATGTTCCAGTTTGGTAGTTTATCTAATAAGATGAATTTTGCTCGACCAATATTATTGCGTTTCAGGTATTGAACGCATTCTTCTCCAACTTTGACAGTCTCGACAACCAAGTTTTCAAGCTCAGGGCATGCAGTAGAAATTGCTATGTCATACTTTGGGTCTATGGTGGCCAAAGAACCCAATCTACCATGAAATCCCGTTATACGGCCACTATTACTTAAATTGGATAAGCTTTTGAGAACAGCACTTTGCGAATTGACAGATGATATCGACTCTTGTGCTGCCTGAAAACGTTGCCTACAGTCTTCAACATCTTCGTTCATAGCACTCAATTTTGTTTCTGCGCGGGCACATTCTTTTTCACCAATTTGAATCTGTTGTGTGACATGTTCAAGTTCTTCAGTCAAAGTTACAATTTTTTGCTCTTTAAATTGGCCTTCGGAAACCATTTTCTTTAGGTTATCTTTAGCATCTTGTATAGATGTTCGCGCAGTCTCTATTTTTTCTTGTAATAGTGCGATGTTTGAGTCAGCAATCTTGATTTCTGCTTTTTTTGTAAGGATTTTATTATTCCATGGAGCCAGCTGATTTTCGATTGCCTCAATCTGAGAAGTAAACTCTTCAGTCTTTCCCTTTAATCCCTGTTGTACTTGCTCGTACTCTTGTCGCTTTTCTTCCAACTTCACGCCCAAATCTACATTGCGGTTCTTTAAAGAAGCAACCCCCTCTTCGTAATGTTGGAGCCAAATATTGAGCTCGTTAACAGCATGTTGAGCTGACGCAATTTGCTTTTCTAATTTTTTTGTTTTGGCTGATAAATGTTTGGATTTTTCTTCTAGCTGGATAGATGAAATAGAGCGTTTGCTCAGCTGTTTAGACAGACTCTGGTGCTGTTTTTGAATAGCCGATTTTTGTGCCGCTTTGTTTTTAATATCTGTTTCAATAGACTGAGACAATTCAAAGGCATTTTGAAATTCTGCTTTTCCACTCTCATATTCATCTTTGACCTTTTGTAGTTGGGTGGCTTTTTCATGGATCTTTTTGTTTAAATGATGAATATGGCTTTGAAATAGCAATGACTTTTTCATGGTAAGTTTGTTTTCATTAGCCAAATGCTTTAGAATTACATTTTTTTCATCCTGTAATTTCGCAATTTCTCTTTTAACGATATCAAGTCGATTGGCTTTAGTCGCACAGTCATCATTTAGGGATTCAAGTTGGGTCTCTGATTCCTCGATTTCTGATTTGTAACGTGATGTCCCAATAATATCTTCCAAGTATTCAAGCATTCCATCTTCGCTGTCATTGTCTGCCTTAGGTTTCATTTGTGCTATACTCTCAACTTCACCTTGTAAAATCAAAAATCTTTTGTGATCCAGATCGATTCCCTTATCTCGCATAAGTTTCGTTACTTCGGTGAATGAACTATCTCTGTTATTGATGAAATACTTGGATGTATTATTCTTAAATGCTTGTCGAGACACCACTAGCTCAGATCCAGGAACCGTAGTGGTTGTACCTGTTTGATGAACATCAATAACATTTCGAAAGTGGATTTCAACAGTACAAGAATTACAATTAGGCATAGCTGCGGACTTGTGTATTAGTGCGGAAACCTTTCCTTGTCTCATTTTAGAAGCTCTGAAACCAAAAACAAATAATAGAGAATCAATAACGTTAGATTTACCAGAACCGTTTGGACCTACAACAGCAGAAAATGACTATATAGTAATGTTAGTAAAGAATGCCAGTAAAGAAAATAGAACTTTGAATTTACGTACTGTATCAAAAGGCCCAACTATTTGTGTTCCTGCATAAGACTTGAAATTTATCAATACAAGTTTTGATATGACTAGTCGAGGTTCGGTAGATGTATTATTCTGCGAAGCCAACTTTTCGGCTTCTAAAGCTTTGAGACGGCCATTTGCTGGAGCTACTAAAACTAAGTTGTCTTTTCCGTTTTTGTTTATATTGTTTGCATCTGCTATATTGAGTTTATTGCCGAAATCTTCAGTAAACGAACATAATGGTGAACCAGTTGCTTGGCCAGGGGCGTTCATAGTTTTAATTCCAGGTTTTGCCATAGAAGTGTGATTAGTTTGTAAATTTTCCTTTTCTTCGCTTTCAAAGCCGCTATCAATGTGTCGATCATTTTCCATGTTAGAATTTGAGCTTGATTTATGGAGAGGTGTTGAAGCTGCATCAGGCCTCTCTAATATTGACTGTTGGGGTTGATCAAAGTAATTCATATCATCTGGTTTTCCCAAGTTAGATCTTGTTTTGTCGGGTAAGTCATTGAAATTCAAAGGTGTGTTTGCTATCTGACTAGGAGTTGATAACGGCATGATGCCTTCTGTATTTGATAAATATGACTGCCTAGATGGAGTAGAAGGATTAGAGTTGATTGTTGTATTTAAATCATCTTTTTTAGCTCGGTTCCAGATTTTGATTTTTTGATTTCTGGTAGAAGTTGTTGATATAGATGATATGTCAGCTATATCCTCTATTGGAGTATCATGTTGGTTTGAGTCTACTGTATCTTGAAATTCAAGATTATCTCCTGCATTTGCTTTTTGACGATTTCTTCGAGGTGGCATGGTACTAAATTATCAGGGTATTCAAATACAGTTCGATCTATATTTGTAAAAGTGTGTATTTTTCTGGAATCAATAATTAACAAATTGTCAACTAGGATTTAGAAATATAAAAAGCTTTTGTTTTGTTTTTGAATTTTTAACGATTGAATTGATAAATGTTTGTTGTTGTGGTTGTCATGGCAACCAAACGTTATTACATTACAAATAAGTGTTACAATAATTAGACAGGGCTGAAGCCCAAGTTCAAGTCTCAACAATGTTATGCCAACATCTCATATCCAAATCTATAAATTAATATATAGTATATACTATACTATATTTATTATATCATTTCTACATCTTTTATTGTATTCTTGTCATCTTGTTTCTGTGATTTAATCAGTCCGTTCTTAGTTATTCTAGCTTTTTTGATAATGTTGAGGCCTCCAACTGATCCGTTCCAAGTCAAAAACATCTTTATGTTTTCAACATCTGTTAAATCAGGAATCACTGTAAATGTAAAAAACAAAAACGAAAACAGTTAGTTATTCATACGTATTTAATGTTGATAATATAGATCAAGATAAAAAAAAACAAAGAAAAAAATAATTCTTACAAAAGCCTGTTTTATATTCAGCCCATTCTTTATCAATACGTTGCTGGAGTTGATCTTGTTTTGTAGAAGCTGGCCTTCCGGGTCGTCTTTCTGATTTCATTTTCTCTAAAACATCGTCGTCTCTTTTCAGAAATGTCTCTATGACTTCGATTATTTCATTTTCAGAAATGGGTGTAATTATGTCATTGATGGTGACGTCTTTACCGTCGGCACTTTTTTCTTTTAGAATTAACTTAACGGCCTCTTGTAGGTATTTGAAACGCAAGATCTTTGCTTCGTTGACGTTTATTCGTTCATGTCTATTCTTATCAAGTTTTTCTTGTCGTAGATTTGCACGATTCAATTGTTTAAATTTTCTGCCATTGGGATGTAGATTTTTTTCATGACCCTGAACTTTTTTGGAAACTTTTTTGAGAGATTTTGATACAGGCATGATAAATAATATTATACTTGTGTTCTTGCTGTTGCGTCAACAGTCGAGTTTTTAGCTTCTTTTTTTTTTTCAATAATAAAGATGCTTTTTCTTTTAGTTTGAAAGCCTTTCTAAAATACTTGGACAAAAAAATTTTATTCCATAATCTATTACATATAAATAGTTACATTAAACTGTAACACAAAAACCCCATATATAACTCTAACTCTATAGATCAGCCGTTCATAAAATCGTTTATGAGAAATCAAGCTATCAATACTTTATTTAATCTATCTTCTATTCAAGCCACAAGTTTTAGAAATAAAATCCAATAAAATCAATATTGCAAACATATCTAGGCCATTTTTGAATGCCTTTCAATGCGTCTGACACATTTTCTATAAGCATTGTTTCCTAATTTTGTAGTAAAAAGCATATCTTTGTATTCTTCGAGCACATTTGAAGATTCTGAAAAGTTATAAATATAATTCGAGACGGAATTTTCACTAGATTCATTTTCACTCTTTTCTTTTTTCTTGTTTCCATAGTTTTGCGCTTCCTGAATCTCTACCAATATTTTGTCGGTTTTCATTATTTGTGAAAACAAAAGTATTTCCTCATATGTTAACCCCAACAGCTTTGCAGTATCGTGCCATTTTTTCTTATAACCCTGCTCAAAGTATAAAGAATTTTTGGTTTTTTTCTTGCTATTTTTACGCTCTTTGATTTTCATTGTGATGTAAGTGAATAGCTTTCGAAACTTGGCCAGTTGCTCTAGCATCTTTGTGTCGTTTGCAGGTCTAACAAACTTTGAATGTTTGCACTTCATACAATTTATGAATTTTTCTGATTCATTTTTGTCACCAAAACCTTGACAACACTTGTGAACCAAATTTGAACAAGACTTGCAAAATATCTAATAATATAATAATAAAAAAATTGTTAGTTAGTGATATTTATTAAGTAGCAGGAACAGACTTACAGTATCAAACAAAGCTGTATTTGATTTCCCACATATACACTTTACAATTTCAGGGGAATTAGACTTTTCTTTTGAGTTAACCATTGGTTGTGTAGAATCAATATCGTCATGGTTTCCAGTCTTGATGGATTTCACAATCTGTAATTTCGGGGATGTGTTAGAAAGATCTTATCATGTCAAAAAAAAAAAAAAAACTTATTACTCATACCAATTTTTCAAGATTTGTGTCTATATTTTGGTTGATTTTTAGCTGACTAGGAGTTTGCGAGTTATAATCCACCAGGGGGGATTCAATATTAAATTCATAGTAATCATTTTCACCTTTGTCTTGTATTTCTGAAAAGACAGGCTGAGTTGCTATTTTTTTGTTACCTTTTAAAGGGCTAGAAAAAGAGGTTCCAGCATTTTCAGAATCCAATTTTATCTTTTTTTGAGATTCCAATGGTTCAACTGTTTGAATTTTTTTCCTTTTTGCTTCTTCTCTTGAAGCTACTTTCATTGAGATTCTAAATATAGTATATTAGTCATTAATTCATAAAAGTTTAAGTATATCGATACTCACGAATAATATCCAAAATTTGCCATTCCAGCACTCTCAATTTTTGAATCATCACTAACACATTTTAAAAGTGCCTTTGCTACAGTGCTTCCAGTACAGTCAACAAATCCTGGAGGTTGATAGTGAATAGGTGTTTCCTTTGTGTATAAAAATCTCATAGAGAGATTTCTTGTTTCTATAATTATTGTGAAAATCAAAGTTAGTCTATAGCTATTTAAAAAAAAAAAAAAAAAAAAAAAAAAAAAAAAAAAAAATAATAATTCAAATAAAATAAGAAACATACTAGGAAGCTGATTAAGATTTTGAACTACCTGAATGACTCGTGTTATAATATTGTAAGAATTAACTCTTGCTTCTATTATATTGTTGTAATTGCATAACATAGGTTTGGTTAGTAAGTCATCATTGAGGATGTCATGTTACAGAATCTCTTACCAGTATAAGTAGCTGAAATATTTTCTACTGTAGGTTGCTTGTTATTTTGAAAGCTGAAGTCCATCTTGACAGTTTTATTAGCACTGTATACAAATGAAAAAGAGTAAGCTTCAATAAAATCAGCCTCGTCATTTTCATTAGAAAAAATTGAAAATATGATGTTTTTTAAGTATCCCTTTTCAAGAGCATCGAAAGCTCCAATGGTCTTAGTGTTGTACAGTTAGAATGTAATTTATAACAAAAAAAAAAAAAAAATCAAAAACTGAGAAGGGTAAACTACTTACTATCCAATCTATAAGAGTGTCAGCTTCAGGAGTGATTCCACGCTTCAACCTTTTGATATTTAAAGGTTTATTTCTAATTAGCTTGAGAGGATGATCATTCTGAGATGTTACTTTGAGATTTGGAGGGGAAACAACATCATCTTCAAAATTCTCGTCGCTGAAAAAACCTCTTAAAAAGGCCAAAGCTCCAAAAGACGCAGATATAGTATCTTTGACTAGTTCAAGAGAATACTCTTGATTAATAGAGTTGGAGAGATTGTTGATTGAACTTTCTTTTTGAAAGTTATGCTGCTGCTGCTGCTGCAAATGAGTTGGATGTCCAATATAACGAGAATTGCTATTGACTGAACTTTTAAGTGAAATGTAAGTTTTCTGAGAAGGTTTAGAGATGATTTTCTCTTGTTTTTTTAGATTTTTTGCTCTTAAGAGTTGCTCCATTATTCTTTAAAACAGATTGTTTTTATTTTGATACTTGTTGTTGATTTTGTAAATATAACAATCTGTAATGGATTCTGTAATGGATTCTATAATGAATAAAATTAATAACAAATCAGATCAGTTATGAATTGATAGTTTCTTACCCAATATAGTTTTTTCAAAGGGTTGAGTTATTACTTGTATCTTATTATATCTTACTAAAAAAAAAAGTTCAAAATGAATAAAGGTTGTTAAAAATGTGTTGTGGTAACTTGGAAGGAATTATATATATTTTTTTTTTTTTGATGATTTGATTTTTGACAAGCTAAATGTCAAAAATCTCATCATCAAGTTTTTATTATGTGTTAACATCATTACATCTTTTTTGAGTCAACAAATTAATTCCAAATAGTCAGAAAATCACAACAATGCTGAAACTTTTATCTTTTTCTTCTATTTGAATGATAAATGTAATAATCTATAGAAAATAGCAAGTTGTAAAAAAATCAAAAAGTTTTGTATATATAGTACAGTCTTTATACTATATAGACAAATCTAATTGTAGTAATATGCGGCTTTTGCCATTTATAGAAGGAAAAAGTTTAACAAAAGGAGTAATTGCCCTGTGATGTTTATATGAAGAAACAATGATGATGTCACCTCTTTTTTTTGTAGTAGTGGTGGGGGGATCAATACCAGTTTATATTCCAGTTTTTTTTTTTTTTTTTTATAACGACAATCATCATAACATCATGAAACATTTGATACAACATGAAAAGACCAAATTCTTATATAAATAAATAAAAAAACATTTGTTTGTTTAAATTTAGAAACAGAATTGATTTGTTTTTTAACAAAGATGTTTATTTTTTTTTTTTTTTTAAATCCAATAATAATAATAATAATAATAATAATATGAAAATTAACATCATCATGATCATGATCAATTATTACTATCAAAATAGTATTAGAAAAAAAAAATATAAAAGGTTGAATAATTCCTCTTTTTTTTTCAATTTAATTTTTTTTTTTACTTTCTTTTACTCTTATTATTATTCAATCATAACAATATTGCACATATTTATTAAATCTTTACTCATCATTCAAAAATAATAATAAAAATGCACTTCTTCAAAATTGCTTCAAGCTCTTTCTTAGCTATTTTACTTACTTCCTTTAATATTGCTGAGACTGCTCCAGTAACTATTACTATAAATCCTTGTAAGGCTCCTTCACCAACATCAGTCTCTTCTGTATCCACTTTGAAACCATCAACTGCCTACTCCTCCTCATCCTCTTCTACTGGACCAATTGAAACAACATCACCAGTATACACTTCATTTTCTATTTCCACTTACAGAGAAGGTGTTCCATTCCTTCAAAGACCAGTCCTCCTATTGCCAGACGGTTCCCTTGTTACCAACGATAACTATGATCAAGTCCTTTTAACTTTAAATGGTCAAAAATTAGTTTCCAGCTCAGATCCCAACAAATTAGTTTCTATTCTTTCAACTGGTGCAATGGCATTGACAAATTCGGATGTGGCAAACGAACCCACTGGACCCTGGACCATTGAAAGTACCACCAAACATTTGAAATTAGATGGAAAGTCTAATGCATGGTCTTGTCCCTTTGGTAAAAGTGGTGTTTATCACTTGTTTTGGACTGCCGACCGACCTGCTGGTCAAACTGGATGTTTAAGAGTGGATCTGATTGCCAACACTGTTTGAAATATTTCATCCACAAACTTTAAGCAGTGTAGCCTTGTTGACACAAACAAAGATTTTGTCTTTATCAATTTGCCATTTCACAAAGTCAGTTAGAATGGTACTATTATAGTATTAGAAAAAAAAAGAAAAACTACGTTAAACTTGTATAGTTTATCTGCTCTTTTTTTGTAATTTTATTTCCTTTTTTTTTTTTAGTTTAATCTGTTAAGGATTTTTTCAAAAATTCAATACCATCTTTATTATTATTATTATTATTATCAAATAATTTCTACACCTTATATAGATTATAAATATATTAAAAAAATCAATTATAGTAAAAATAATGTTAAATATAGATCTATATTGTCATGAATTCGTAATGTTTGAATGTTAAATGTTGAATGTCAATCATATGGCGCGCTTCATCACTAAAAAAAATCCTAATTTAATTTAATATATATATAGTCTTAAAATAGGTGCTCTAAAATAGAATCAACTATAAAAATAATTTTGTTCAACTTAAGCACTATTTTAAAATGGTCACGTTTCAACAATACGACACTGAACGATTTTTATTTTCCCCTAGATTTTTTTTTTTTTTTTTTTTTTTTCCTCTTCATCATTTATATAGAATTACAAATAAAAATAAAAACAAATTTGAATGGCTGTTATATCGGGTGTGCTATAGATGAATTGCATAAAACTTGATTACCACATAAACTCCATATATTTGCATTCTTATTTTTTATAAACACTTGGTATATATCTAAACATGCCACTACTCAAAGTTCAAGATCCCTTATCTGAGGCTTCAGAAGAAAATTTAGACAAAAAGTCTTCTGAGATCAAATCAACTACATTTCATACTCCACCACCTGTTGATCCAAATAGACAATCATGGTTAACAGTCAAAGCAGAACAAGAGTCTTATGGGAACGACTCTTTGACACCCGTAACAAGTGACCCATTATCATCTCCACCATCATCTTCAGCATCATCAATTACCTCAAATCATGACATATACTCTTCAAAAAATCAACCAGAGACTGATACAAATGGAGAAAATGGAAAAAAATCTCACAACTCTCAGAGTATACCTACTGATGATACTGTTACAACCTCCGATATTATATCACACATCAGCAACCCAAATCAGCCATATAATACCACAACAAATTTACCCCCTATTTTATCTCATGCTATAGACAAGTTTGTTTCAAATCTAAAGGCCCCACGCTACAAGGCGCCACTAGAGCCAAACACTGTCTCTTTATTATATCAGACCTTTTATAAAGATTTTAATGCAAAAGCAGATGAATATTTAACACAAAGCACTATTAACATGGGAGCAGTAGCAGCAGCCGCTGGGGCTGTATCAAACAACGGATCATCATCCCCTAGTAAAGATTCAACTAACGGATCTCTTTCACAACAAGCAAACTCATCAGCAGCTCTTGATAATTCATCTAGTTATTTGTTTAGAAGAAGAGAAATAAAGATGGAAACTTACGAAGAAATTGCCGAAAAACGAAGAGAACGTGCTCTAAGACCAGTCAGATTAAAGGAATTTACAGAAACTGCAGAGGCAAGAGCAACAACCATGATCTATGATAATTTATTCCAACCAAAGACTGGACTTGACATTGATCGCGATAATTCAATCACTACAAGAATCAAAGCTTTAAGAGCATTACCACTCACAACTGATCTTTTAGCTATTGATTTACCCGTTATTGATTCTCATGACAATGGAGACTTTGAAGAAGGAACAGACAGTAAAAAACAAACAACTGTAGAAAATCTTTTGCATATTTTAGAGCCAGTTGCTTCACACTTTAGACAAATTAACAAAGAAAAGACACCAGCTGGGAAACTTTCCGCATATTTAGAAGGTCACAAACTTATGGTCGCCAAAGCGATGCACGAAATATACCCAGATATTTGTGACAGCTCCTTTTCAAACAAATCATCTACTACTGCACCTAAAAGTAATATAATGACCGATATTTCCAACACAAAGCCACGACTACAGGCCACATCTGTAGCAGCCGACAATATTTTACCTCTTTTAATTTATGTTTTTGTTCATTTTGATATCGAGCATCTCTGGCTCAATCTTTCATATATCATGAGATACAGGAATGCTTCTGTTATAGAATCGGGAGATATATCTTACTCTTTGACAAATTGGCAAGCTGCTTTAGCATTTATAGAAACAGTAACTTTAGAATCTCTGGGCGTTTTAGAAAAGTATCCTCATTTAGTTCACAAAAAAGAAGAGGATAATTTGAAAAATTCAGACCAGGATGATAATGATAATGACAGCCTCATTGGCCATAGCGAAGATGAGGATGAAGATGAAAATAAAGAAGCTTCGCTCAAAAATGATGATCAAGAAGAATTGAAAGATAAAGAGTTAACAATTTTACTTGAACCTTCTTCATTTTTTACTGATTTCGACATTTTTACTGCACCACCGGCTACATTGAAAAAACTTGTTGGTACAAAGAAACATCCTGGCCTAGCAGCAAGCCTTTTTGGAGTGAGTAAAGCTCAAAAGTTAGCAGAGGAAACATCAAAGTCGCCTAACCAACAAACCAATGGCAATAGTAGACGCATTTCTTCTCTTTCTACTAATGATTTAGTAATTTCTGCTGATCAGTCAATAAAATCTATTGGAAATACTTTTAGCAAGTTTTTATTGTCAAAGATAAACTCCAAAGACTCACAAAGCGATCAAACAACATTGTCAGAAACCTCCAACATTACCAACAAGTCGCTCTCGCATCGTTTATCCAGGTCGCTATTGCATCATAACAACACACTAAAACTCAATAATGATGGCACATCTGAACCTGGTTCTCCCGCTTCACTTACTTCCAGTATCAGTAATTCAAATGACGCATCTCAAACCAATAATAACGATTCATCAGCTAGCTCGCAGGACCCTTTAATTGGCAGAATTGTTAAAACTATTCGAAGTAACAGTGATTTTAAACCATTAGTAGGTACCAACAATTCTTCCACGGCAACTCTTACCACTACTTCAAACTCTACTATACAGACACCTGATAATAATGGTCACACATCTCAACATCATTTTGTACTCTGTGAAAAAATTAGCCCCCCATTAGAACATGTTATTTCCAAAGAATGGACCCAGCTAAATATTGGTGAAATCCAGCAACTTCATAATGATTACAAAAGATTAGCTGAGTTTTTGAAACAAGCAAATGCATTTGAAAGAAAGTAACTTAAAAATATTAGAAAAAATCCCCATTATAGATTTTGTAATTGATGAAGTTTGTAACAAATAAATGTAACATTTATACACCCCATTTTAATCACTATCGAACCTTATCGAAAATCTATATAGTCATCTGTTCTGATACATTCTATATTATTCTACTCACACTATGTTGACCCCATATAAACAAAATGTCATGAAATTATTTTAGTTGTTAAAGAAACAAAAAACTTATCACACAATAGTAACTTTTGCCAATATGGAAATAATGTCAAATTTTTCTTCTAATTCATTTGGAAATACTTTCGGATTCACAGGAACTAAATCATCCTCTTTGAAAAGACCTCATTTTGTTACAAACGATGAAGAATATAACGACAGAACAAAAAGAAGACTGATTCAGAATTTTGAAAACTTATCACTCTTACATGAAAATAAATATTTAAAAACGGAAACAGCTGGGGTCAATGAAAAACCATTAAAAAAAGATGATAAGCATACTGTATATATACCATCTATTGATGAATTTTTAGCAAAAGAAGAACAAGAAGAATTGGCGGCTCGATCGAGAGATTACAACCTTTTATTAAAAGAACAAAAAGTTGTTGATGATGATAACGATATTAGCATCGATGATGAAGAAGATACTATTTATCCAAACAACGTTGATGATGATGACCTTGATAGCTTAGATAGTTGCAGTAGCGGCTATAATACGACTAGTGAGAGTGAACTTGAAGATGCCCCATCCTCATCATTTCCAAACATGACTTTGTCACCTAGATCAGAAAGTAAAATACAAAAACTCAAGATACGAAAACGAAGAAGACGACATGCGGGAAAACTGGGGTCAATTTCTGATGATGATTCTTTTGGAGGAATATCTATCGACTCGCGTTATCTAAAATCCCTCCCACTTTCAAAATTATCAGACTCTATAATATCGCCTCGTTCTAAACTAACAAATGACGAAAATACGTTTTTATTATTAAATAACTCGATGAATGTCCCGCAAGGCTTAGATTTTAATTCCATTGACGATAGAGACAGTCATTACTATGAAAAAAGATCACATGAGTTAATCTTGTATCATCCTACTAGTGAAGAGCTTGTTTTAAAAAATTGGATTCAGTGGATGCAATCAAATCAACAAAATCAAGCATTTTTGTCAGGTTTTGATGATAATATTGATATGGAAATAGATGAATATGGGACTCAACGGGAATACTGTAACAACTTCACAAACAGTATACCAGATGATGATGAAATGGATACAGACTAAATAGTATTTGTTGTCATCAAAACGTCAATTATTACTAAAACGTGTATATAGGGTTGATACTATATATTATTATATATTTTTATTTTCTACAAACTGGAAAAAAAAAAGTTAAAAACTTCATTATCTTGCACACAATACCAGCTTAACTTTATTTCCTAGTGCTGCTCTAAAGTCTTCTCCATTTTTTATTTCAATCATATCCTCTGTAGAATCGTTTTTATGAAGTAAAGTCATATTCTCTGGCGCTAAGCCTAATCTTTCAGCAATCTTTTTTGATAGTTGATCAAAATCTATAGTATTGGGAACTCTAACAGCAATTAAATCATCTTCGTGAAATACTTTAATTTTCACATGAGTAACAGGAGTTGTGGGAATTTTATTTATATTACCGCTGGAATCAAAAGTGTTTGCATTTGAAGTAAGGGTAGGATCATGTTGAGACATATGGGGGTCTGAAGTGGATGCGTTTCTCGTATTATCTGAAAAATTGCTTTCATTTGTGAAATTCTGTTGCTGAAACCCAGGGGCAGTTCCATTTATCAAAGTAGGTTCTTGATTGCTATCAATGCTTTCGCTAGCCTCATCAAATTTATGTGGTAAAGAGGAGTGGGATGCTTGAACAGGGCCGGAGGAGCCATATGGAATATTGTTTAAAGAAAGGGATGACGCGGCACGACCATGACCATTGTTGTTGAATACACCATCTTGAGGGGGAGATAGCCGGTCATACATGGATACTGTTTGGTTTTCACGTTGATATCCATTTGGGGGTTGATCTGTGTACTCCCCCTGATATTGTTGTGGTAGATTTTGATTGTCAGACATTTTATGAGGATCTTGTAAATGGGGAGGGTTTACAGAGATATTTACATTACCAGCCGGGTTTGAGAATTCATCAGGATACCTTTCTGAGCTGTGTGTATTATTTTGGTCAGTTGTAGGAGTGGGTGGTTGAGGCATGACGGAAGCGGGGTTGTCTGTTTCCACATCACCAGTACGAATAGCAAATAATTGTTGGACAATTGGACTTCGAGATATATATGGTGGCATACTTATCAGTTTTCTAACGTATTCATCAAGATTTGCGCGGCGTTGACTTGATATAGAATCGTTGACATAAGTCAAGGGACCAGGCATAAATGGCAAAGTGCGTTTCTTACCAGTTCTACCAGCCTCATCTTGAAACTCGTCCAACAAGTTGATTTGAAAATCGTAGAAATCTTGATAATAACGACAAAGGTTTCTATATCTACCATTAGAAAGTTTACATACAACCAGGTACCAATATCTGTCGTCGGCAAATGCGTAACGTTCAACGGACGCAGATACTACATATACGTTAGGATCATATTTTTGTTGTTGTATTTGGTAATCTTGATGTAAATGGTGTTGCTCATGTTCATATTGTTGTTGCTGTTGTTGCTGCTGCTGTTGCTGTTGCTGCTGCTGTTGTTGTTGTTGTTGTTGTTGCTGCTGCTGATGTAGCAGGTACTCTTGTTGCTTCATTTGAAGCTGCTGTTGCTGTTGTCGATACTGAGCTTGATGAGCCATTTGAATTTGTTGTTGATGATAATGATCGTGGGCACTTTGCTGTGAACTAAGATGAAGACTTTTGAGCTGTTGAGTAACTGAGTGTGGAGAGGCAGATGAATCATCTAGCTTTCCTAAAGGAATAGAGCTAGCCTTATACTCAGCAGCCATTCTTTTCCACTCTTCTACTTTGGGAACGTTGGCTTTCCGAATCGCCTCTTCTACATCTGCAACAGGTTCATTTGTAGTGATATCGCATACTTGAATAAATGAGATTGGAATGAGGCCTGGGCCACCCAGTCTACCTATTGGTTTGGCGACAAACCACTCTTCATTTGATTGAGCAATAATTATGATTGATTCGCCAGCAGCTGCCTGTAGCTCATCAGACCGTTCAGCCACAAAATCGTAGAGAACCTTGCCGTATAGTTGAACAACACCTGCCTTTTGCGAAGAAAGTCTTGATGATTGGGACGATGAGGCAGACTGTGAATTGTCGTGTTGGTGAGAAGTTGGAGAGATAGGTGCTGTATTTCTACGACCAGTATTGGATGAACTGGAAGCAGATGATCTAAGGCTACGAGAATCTATGGGGTCAATCGATTTTGTGGCCACAAGTGCAGCGGTGTGTAGAGGGATAGTGGGGATTGTGTCTTTACGAGAAACAACCTCAAAATAAGATACTGGAACCATGCCTCTCATATTAGAGGGGGGATCATAGGCCTCATACCAATCTTTCGAATTCTCATTTCCTGTGACGTAAAGGAAGTCACCTTTTGCAAACTTGAGTTCTCCAGGACCTTGTGGACGATAGTCAAACAAAGCCTTGATGATTTTCTTTGGAGGCTCAGTAGCAATAGATTTTGAGAATGAGCTCGAGTTGTGGTGATTACCTGTTGAATTAGAGGATGAACGTTTACTACTTTTAAAGGACTAGATTCAAAAAAAAGATATAAAGTGTTAGTTGTAAACAAGAAAGTAAATGAATTGATGTTGATTTTATTTTATTTTAAAGAAAAATGGCAATAATATTTTGATCATATTAAAGGGTATTATTATTGATCCATATCGATGGATGAAATGAAGAAAACCAGCTAGTAAAGAACATACCTTAATCATCTGATAGGGTGAATTGATATAAGAAAAATTGTAATATATACTTAATCTATGTTCCAATAAATGGTTTTATGAATTATACGCGTGCACTGTAAATCAAAGGTAGTAAAAAAATAAAAAATAATGGTAAAAAGATTTGAATGTTGTTCTATAACATGAAAGAAACAAATGGAACAAAAATAAAAAAAAAAAGCTTTGGTATTGATTTTTAAACAAACGCGTCCTATTAGAAAAAAAAAAAAAGAGAGAAACAATAATAATAATAATAATAATAAAACGTTCAACAATAATGATATTCTAAAATATAAAGAGTTGAAAATGGAAAAAAAAGTTCAAATGAATCAATTGGTGATCTAAGATTGAAGGTTTTTTTTTTTTTTCTTTATGTTCTATAATTATGATACGATAAGCGAGAGAAAAGAAACCAATAGTGGTGGTAGTGTGTTATTTTAGATAGCTATAGAATAGTAGTAGTGATGATTGTGGTGGTGGTGGTGGTGGTGACATATAGGGGGAAGAAGGGGGAATAGTAAAAAAAATAAGGGGGGTAGTAAAAAAAAGATTTTTTTTATAACAGTTTTTTTTTACACTGTAGCCTTTTTTTTGTTCCCTTCTTATTTATATATAAAACAGATCATCAAGGAAAGATTTTTGAGATTTTAATCAACATTTCACAAAGATAATTAAAAAAAAAAAAAACAATAGGAGATTAAACAGTAAATTGAATTTCATGATTAAAAAATTGAATCGGAAATTAACGAGGGGGGTTTTTTTTTTCCTATACCATTAATATCCATTAAAAATGACAGAAAGAATTGATAAACTCAAAAATTTAAGCATTGAACTTGTTTACATATCTGAATAACTCAATTGCTTTAAAAAGAAGTCTCATATTAACACAACGTATCAAGAAGTAAATAAATAAATAACAATCATTAAAAAAACTCAAAACAAAACCATCGATTTCATGTATAGATTTTTAGACTTTTCTGTTACAAAAGCTCATGGTCAAACTGGGACATAAACAATTAGCTTATTATTCACTTATTAGTCATTATTAATAATACACACTAGCCACTCACTATACTTTCTGACAAGCCACAATTCTCACCCGCAATTATGCCATTCCTCACTTTTGTTTATTCTTAATAATCTCTATTTTCCCTTACTTATTAAACTGTTTATTCAAAACTTTTTTTTTTTCAATATTATCAGACCTAAAAAAAAAAAAAAAATGAGTTTTGCACTAGAAAAGAAAGTCGCTGAATTGGCCGTCAAGAGAGCATCTAGACTTGCATCAATTGTCTCAGAGAGCCATGTTGATTCAATTACAAAGTTTGATCAATCTCCTGTGACTGTCGCAGATTTCGGCGCACAAGCTATCATTATTGGTGCAATCAAACATGCTTTCCCTAATGACAATGTTGTAGGAGAAGAAGATGCCAAAACTCTTCGTGCAAACTCACAACTCAAAGAACATGTCTGGAATTTGGTCAAGGAGGCAACTTCCAAAGATGATTTCTCTTCTGTTATAGATTCTCTCAAGTCAGCTGATGCAATGTGCGACTCTATCGATATGGGGAACTACGAAGGATCACCAAAGGGCAGAATGTGGGCTTTGGATCCAATTGATGGGACTAAAGGTTTTCTTAGAAAGGGCCAATACGCAGTGTGCTTAGCTTTAATTGTTGACTCCGAAGTTAAGCTTGGAACTATCGGATGCCCTAACCTCCCTTTGGATTTCAAAAATTCAAATACTAGTCCTAAAGGCGTACTATTTTCTGCCATTAAAGGTGAAGGTGCATATCAAAAGCCTTTGTTTGACAAACAAGGTTTGACAGATGGTTTGGAGAAATTAAAAGAAAGCAACTCAACTGCATCAGATGAAGAGCTCAAAATTCAGTTTCGACCTGTCTCCGACTTGAAAGATGCAATCTTTTGTGAGAGTGTAGAAGCTGGCCATAGTGCTCAAGGTAGACAAGAGTCTATTGCCAAAGCTTTGGGAATTGTTAAGCCTCCAGTAAGAATGGACTCTCAAGCCAAGTATGTTTCCATCGCTAGAGGCGATGCTGATATTTATCTCAGACTTCCTGTTAGAGCCGATTATGAAGAGAAAATATGGGACCATGCAGCAGGTAATGTAATTGTTACCGAGGCTGGAGGCATTGTTACAGATCAAGATGGTAAGCCTTTGAACTTTGGAGTTGGTAGAACACTGAAACAAAATAAAGGTGTTGTTGCTGCTTCAAAAGACATTCATGCCAAAGTTCTTGAGGCTGTTGCAAAAGGTCAATAAGTAAATTTACTAATTAGTTTCTATTTATACTTTTAAAATGTATCTGGTAAATCTTTGTTATTTCCATAATGTTAAAATTTGCCTTTTAATGGGTCCTTTTTTTTTTTTTTTTTTTTTTCTATCAAGTATATATTTTAGTAACGAACATTTTTCGTTCTTTTTGTAATTATCCGGAAAAATGATTGCCATTTACAATCTGCCAATCCCATACTAGAACCAATATAGTTTTTCTAAAAGTCTTCTAGACCATAATCGCCATTAGGTCTTATGATACCCAAATCTCGGGTACTATTGCGCTTCATAAACCCTCTTGGGCCACATAAAGAATTTTATCATATTTTTGGTTCTTGTGAATCACCCATTTTGAAACAAACAAATAAAAAAAAAAAAGAAAAAACCATTTCTAATAAATTAGAAATTCAAATTTTTATAGTCTTCTCTTTCATTAAATTCTCTCATATTTCATTGCTTAAAAAAAAAAAAAACTTTGAAAAATTCATGAAGTATAAATTTACTAAGTTACCCTGCATTGGCCAAAATTTTTATTATTATTTTTTTTTAGCGCTTTTTCCTTTCTCTCTTCTTATCTACTCGTACTTTTTTTTTTTAATTCTTTAATCCCCCTTTTTCTTTACCAAACTCTTTAAATCTTGAAAACTTTTATTATTCTTGTTTTTACTACTTTTTTCATTAAAATAACATTCTAATAATGGCACGTTTAAATATAAAATCGTCACAATCTCGTACAGCCTCGGACGAACAGTCAGCGAGAAAAATACATCTACGACGAGCTCACAAAAAATCTCACTTGGGATGTCAACGATGTAAAGAACGACGAATCAAATGCGACGAACAATTCCCAATCTGCTCACAATGTAAAAAGGCTAAATTTGACTGTCCTTATCTATTCTACACAGAGGCTCAAAAGGCTGAGCATATTGAAAAGCGCAACCAAGCTGCTTCTGCCTCAAATTTACCTATTAATGCTTCAAACACTTCTTCCGGAAACAAGGCCATAAAACCTACCATTTGTTCCGAAAAAGACCACCCTTCACTCAACTCACAACAGGAACAACAACCAATAAAATATTCTGTAAATACAGTCGAAGCTTCTCAACCTGCTTCTATCGACAATAATTATAGTGACATTTCCTCTTTACCTTCTCAACCATCAGTGCCAGCTCAAGTTACAGTTACCACCTCTACCTCCACAGCCGAAAGTCCAAAGTTTTATGCACAAAACGACTACCAACTTGCTATGCAACAATCGAGAGCATCTACTCCAACCAAAAACTATCACAACAGTAGTGGAAGCAACTCACCCAATAGCTTTACCATTTCCTTTAATGGTTCTCACCAACCGGATTCTCCAAGGTGGCCAACATCGGCCGTATCTCCCCCATCCTACTCTATTTTTCACAAAGGTATGCCTATTGTAGAGAGAATTAATCAAATCACAGATCTACAACGTAGAGATTTACTTGGCACTGTAAATCTAGTTCGTCAAGGCTTTGAAACAGAAATAATGCGCAACGCCTATTCCAACTGGATGTCAAACACTTTGGCTTTAGCATTCCATCATGAATGCTTATACCATGCTGTAATGGCCTTTTCATTTGGCTTCCAAGCTGTAAAAACTGACCTCCGCCACTACCGTATATTAAGTGATAAACACCGTGTTATTGCTCTTACAAAATTCCAGTCCGAAATAGAAAACGTGTCTCCCGCAAATACTGATGCTTTGTTGGGAACCTCTTTGATCTTGTATTGGGATGCCATGTACCAAGTAGATACAATTTACTCGTACATAAACATGTGCAGAGGTTTGGGTGCTATTTTAGAAAAAGTACAAATAAACTCCTCAACAACACAAGCTGCAATTTGTACGACAGAATCGTTGGCACAGGCAATCAAGTCCATTCTATATCCAAGATATAGTTATGCATTCTTCCAAGAACTGCGCTCTCAGATTGCGTCTTTGGAATCATACATTCAAGAAGATATTAGCAATAGTGGTGAAGAAATTTTGAGGGAATACGAATTCCTAGTTTATTATACCAACAAAATTGCTAATTTCCTGGAAATGAGTGGTAACTACACTTACAATTCGATTTATGATCCTAATATTCTCTACAGTTACCTGAGAGAATGGATAACCAACTTCCCATGTCTGGCATTCTCCCTAGATCTTTTATCTAGTAATGCAAGTATAGTTTTATACGCATATTATGACGCAACATCTAGAGCTCTTGATGCTATTTTCCCAGAGGTTAGATACTTGTTCCAATTTTCTTTCATTGGACCCATTGATCTTGTTGGCATTGAATCTGCAGCGTTTAGTGTGACACGACCAGATGCATTAGAGAAATTAGAGTATCCTCTACGATTAGTTTCCTTTTTCAAAAAGAGAACTTTGACCTTGAGTACTTTATTTATTGCTTCAGATCCATTATTGATGAATTCAAGTGGACCTCTGTACCGCTCTAGACAACCTGATTTGGTTTTGGAAAAATATGTTTATTCTTTTAAGCATCCTTTCGATTTTCAAGAACACATGCCCTCTTTTAACCCTAATGTTCCAAATTTGATGGATGCTAGTAAACCTAAACCAATGTCGAGCACTAGTAACAATGGTCTTGGATTTGGTCAACTTAATACAAGCCTGCCTCCATTATTCAATGGTAAGAATGAAAACAACAGTAACTCTGACTCATCATCACAACTTCCCCCTCCACTCCCCGCACTATCCAAATTACCTTCCAATTCTACTCCAGCTCAGTTACCTGAAGATATAGATTTAAGATTACCTCCATTAGACAAATCTGGTGTTGATGTTGATATGAGTTCTTCAGAGAAACCACCAATCCTTCCACCACTTAGTTCACTTTCAATGGGTTGTTTCAAGACTTATTTTGATGATAGAATGGACATTTTGGAGCACTTTGCACCACATCAAAAGGACATCTGTTGATATTTTTTTTTTTCTTTGTTACTTATTTTATTTAATGTTTATGTATAATTTTTTCTGTTTGTTTTTTACTTTATTTTTTTTTTTTTTTTTCGTGAGGGGAGTTCAATTCTCTTTTATGCACAATAGTGAAATGGGCTTCACAAATCCAATTTGAAGCGTCAATATAAAACTTTTATTAAATAAAATTTTTTGTTGATGAATGTATTTAAACTATAAACTATCTCTTAAATAATCAGCATCTCGTATTTTTTTTTTTTATTCAATGTAAAATCCATATATTTTTTAGATCTCGTACGATATTTATTAAAAAGCCCTGTCTACCCTTGTTAGATGTCTATAATCGGTATCATATGAACATGATAGATAGCTAGTGCATAAGCGTACAAAATGCTTCTAGTTGATTCGTTCAACACCTCTCAAAAACTTTGTATAACCCAGGCAAATTAGCAATTTCGACTACATCTTTAGTCATAACTTCAGGAGCAAGAAAGCGATGCTTTATCGCAGGGAAGATAAGATGCTCCAAATCATTTGATATTTCTTGTCGCCTCAATTTTCTAATCTCATTCGCTTCAGTATCATTGTCATCTTCAAGAATTGGTTCAGGGATATAAAATTTTGCTAATTCCTTTGCAACTCCTTCAAAACACTCCAGTTCATCATCATAATTCACATTAAGTATCATACTCTCAAGAAATAACCCAAGTTTTGAGATCGGTGGAATAAAATTTTTAATAATCATCGGTAGCGTTTCAATTCTACTATTCATAAAGGTTCTGTATTCTGATATTTCTTCATCCTTATTAGGTTCCGATATTCCGTGGCTAGTGTCGCCAAGCTCTTTAGTATCTCGTATTTTTGTGGCTGGTGATGTGGATTGATGTGGCGCGTTTTTTAAATTTTCTGTAGGGTTACTGATGCCGCCATTATCTTTATTATCATGAGGTACGTCCTCTTTTGTAGTTTTGCTGTTATTTGGAATTACTTTTTCGGGATAGACTGAAACTTTTAGTCCAAAATATTCTTCAAGCATTTCCTTCATGACCAAAAATTTCTGCAACTGGCTTTTGGGATAGTTTTTTACTTCATTTTCGTTCAGTATATCCTTTACTGAAATACCAGTATTGCCATCTATTTGAGTACTGGCACTTTGGTTATTTCGACTTTGTGTTTGTAAGGTGATTTTTCCCATGTTACTAAACTCTGCTAAAACACATTGATAAAAAAAATGCTTACATAGTTGGCCATAATCCACCATGTATATTTTTACACCATACTGAAATGTGCATAGTCGACGCCTATGATCAACGACTCCTATGAATGTATGCTCTGAGAATACTCTGGTCAATTGCTCGTTGCTATGTTCCTCAAGTCTTTGTTTCAAAATCCGAATAGATTTTAATCGAACATCTGTTCTTTCTCTTAGATCCATGGTTTCTAATGGTGTTTTTGTATACAAAGCAGCTTCTGTATCGTAATTGATGTCTGCAATTGATGAGGGAGGATTCAGGTTTTCAGTTTCATGCGATTGTACGTCTTTATAATCTACAATATACGTATCTCCTTCAGTGCTATCTTCTTTGGACGATCGAGTTGCCAAAGCGGATCTTCTATCACCTTCTAAAAACATAGATGTAAGTTTTTCTTGAGTAGCATCAGTTCGTACCATTTTGTACTCATATGGCTTTTTTACTTCCGTTTTTTGACTAAGCGTAAACTCACTATTCGTACCAGATTTTGCCGTTTCCAATCCTTTGACACTTGAATTTGAAGCAAAGCCTGACGGTGCAAATACAGATTGAGTTTGAAAAGTTCTTGATGATCCTTGACTTACTAAAACTTCTTGAAGCGAAGCACAAACATGGTCGATTATTTCTTCTTCGTATAGAAACCTTACTTCTCTTTTAGTAGGATGTACGTTCACATCAAGATTTCTTGGATCGAATTCTAAAGACAGGTAAACAAACGCATGACCGCCCTTGGAAAGATGCCTTGAATACACACCTTGCATTATGGCTCTTCGCAATGGATTACTTGCTACTGACCTATGATTTATGAAAAATACTGGGGCAATCGACTTTTTGTCATTGTAATTGGCACTTGTGATTTGTCCTTGGCCTCCTAAAAATCCATACTCAGGTTTAGGGGGTATATCAACTGATATCAATTCATTTGCAATCGACGATCCGTAGACCTGCCTTATTCTATCCACTTCAGGCTTTTTCTTAGAATTATTTGTAGCATTGGCAGAAATTACAAGCGATGCGTGTGAATCGCCGTGCTTTTTACAAGAGAATGCAACATTTGTACAATGAATTGCATATTTTCCTACGACATCTAAAATCTTCCCAAATTCTTCAGAGGTTGATTTAAAAGCTTTTCGTCGTGAAGGAACATTGTAAAATAAATCTTCCACAAGAATTATAGTTCCATTTTTACCAGCTGTAGGTGCAGGATCTTTATTTAATGGCTTTCCATTTTGGTAAGTTTGACGCCATGCACATGGTGATGTTTTTGATTTCGTAGTTACTGTCAAGTGTGCAATATGAGATATTGAAGCGAGAGCTTCCCCTCGAAATCCATAAGTGTTTATGTTGGATAAATCCTCAAATTTTGTGATTTTGGACGTAGTGAATCTTTCGCACAATATGGGCAAGTCTTCTTTAAGTATACCGCTTCCATTATCTGTTATTTGAAGTAATTTTAGCCCTCCATCTTTTACTAGTATCTCTATAGATGTTGATCCTGCATCAATCGAGTTTTCAAGCATTTCTTTCAGCGCATTTGCTGGTGCTATGATAATCTCACCAGCTGCAATTTTATTTATAACCGTTTCAGATAAAGGCTAAAAGATTGTTAATATACGTAAAAACAATGTATAATAAACTTTCATAAGTACCTTAATTCTAGCTGGACTTGTCATTTTGTCAAAGTAATTTCATTAATTTTCATGGCTAATTCATTTCAGTTCCATAGTAAACGCATATACTTATTTTCATATTTCAACGTCAGGGTAACTGATATAACTTTACTACAAGGTAGGGTAACTTTTATCACCACACTAAATTATTTGGCCATTTTGTCTATATAATCTGAATTCAAACAATATAAATTATTTTTGTTATCATTGCTTTTATAGATACTTTCATCTTTAAATATTCATAGTATAAATCAGAGTTCATCATTTTATCAAATAACACTGGCAAGAATAATAGTACTGAATGAAACTCACTTGCCTCCAAGAAAAAAAGGTCAGCTTCCAGATGCTCTACAATCGTGTCATGAAATTTTTTGATTCACTAGGAGAGTAAAAACTCTTTGAACAAGCCATGAACTAAAACAATCGCTAAATCAATCACAGAAAAGGTTGTCTTGTTTACAACTGGATATACAATATACTGAAGCGTGTTTTTGACTTTAGGATAGGTAAATAAGTTACACATATATTTTAGAGCTAAGAAGAATGCAAAATCTTAAACAGTTGATTTTTTCAGTTATTATTTCATCTATGCCACAATTATTGGTGTCGGAGATGTTCATAACTTCAATATAGACAATAAGGTTACAAAAACTAACACATAATGGTTTAAGAAAAAATAATATTTGGAAAAGCACTCTACGCTAAACTCTATGTCTTTTTAGAAGTTGGAACAATTTCTCAAAGCCTAGTACAGTTGGGGAACCATTAGATATTTGAAAAGGTGCCAATGCCATGAGTGGATACCTCTCAAGGTAGTGGAAATTGATATAGGCTGTAAATTCTTCTAGAGGTTTTATTGATACCTGGGTAAATTTATTCCCATTTTGAAATGTGGGAATGACCAATTAACTAAATAACTGATGCCCTCCAAAAGGTAGGAGGGAAAGAACTATATGGTTACATAACGGCTTATATAGATATATATGTGTAAGAAATGCGACCCCTAAGTTATGATATCTGAGAATATCTTATGTTCGTGCATTCATTATAAAAGATGCTTACATATATTATTGAGTTAATATGATCATTGGAATACCTTTTGTTGAGTTAATACCCTGTTAAGCAACCTTCATGTTTCAGCCTCAACCGCATCGTCAAACAGTTATTATAAACCCCATGCAACCCCTGCTGAACTACTAAAGAATTCAATTAATTCCCCTTGTAATACTTTACAGAAAAATGCAATAAAGTATTGTCAACAAACCAAATCGTTACAATTGCTACATTGAAATACGAAGCCCCAATGAGTCACTCAAATTATCTAATGATTACAAGATATCAATGATCATATGAAATTAGCTAATAATCCCTGTTATCAAAAATTATAAATAGTTTTAATTTTCCTTTATTTTTTATATTCTTCTTTTCTTTCTTTTATTTAATCAAGCGAATTATTCCTTAGTTTTTATAGTATAATATATTTTAGTTTATTAAAGATATTCCTTCCGTCTGTCTCCAAAATCCCTTGTGCCCTTGTTGGCCGTACGATCCTCCTATCGTATGTGTCAGTTTGATATATGATCCTAGACGCTTCCTCAAATAATAGCAACATTTAACTGCGCTTCCTCGTCTTCCTCAACTTTAATGTCATTATGAACAAGAACAAATTACAATTTAAATAAGGAGATGGCCGTGGAGACCATCCTTTACAATATAAGGGTTAGGGTGGAGCTCTACCACGAGAATAGACAGATGGGATAGGAAGGAATCCTACATAAACTAAATAAAACAGTAAAAAGTAATGTCAAGGCAATGGAATTTTAGACATAGACCAGATATTTTTTTATTAATTTTCTACATAATCATAATACATAATCATAATACCGAAGCAATAAACTTTTATTGATTACTAAACCTCATCTTTTTTGGGGGTATTATCCCGTTCATAAGCAAAGTAATCTCTTAAATACTTGAAACATTTGTTTATGAAATCCAAAAGATTGAATATCATAACAATAAGTTTGCATATCCCATGGCAAAATTGTAAGTTGTTTCTGAATTCGACATTTTCATCATTATTTTGATGTTTTAGAGAAAGGTCAACGCTAGCAGCAAACAAATCTTCAGCATCTGATATAACTTTCCTAAGTAGGGCAATGATCTCTTCACTATTTGGAAAATACGGAATTCGAAGTAAATGACCTTCCCCGTTTCGATTGATATTGTAGTAAACCTCTCGCCACTTGAGGTTGGAGAGTAATGTCGGGGTTGTCATAACTTTTAAGCCTTTCATTTCAGCCATGAACTTTCTCCTTTTTTTTATACGGAGATGGGCCACATTTTCTGTTTCGCCAATTTGGGAGCTGTATTTTTTTTTGGCACATCCCGTTTCTGATTTGAATGCTTTTTGAAGTTAGAGTAGTTGATGTTATAACTTTCAATTTTGCGACTCTAAACTGGGAATCCAATTCGGCTAGATTATCTTTGTCTTCTTCCTCATTTGCTAATACAACATTTAACAGCTCATGGACACTCATTTCAACCAGCTGGGCTCTAGCGACAATAACTTTATAAACTTTTCCGTCTTCTAAATGTGAATCCCATCTTATTTTTGTGACATTTTCTAAAAACTGAGATGTTGTTGTGCAAAGATCATTTAACTCTTCCAGATCAAGATTAAATGTTTCTTCATTTTTTTTTTTGTACGAAAAAATGAAGATAATTTCGTCTGACCCTTTTTTGCTCCAAATATGATCTGGATTCATCAGATCCTTCAAGAAGAGTTTTGAAAGGTCAAAACTATTCATTTTTGATTAAAGGGGAAATACTTCATAGGTTGTGACAATTGTAATTCTGTTTCTTGAGTATTTTAATTATGTTGTGGGAATACTAATTCAAAAACTAGTCTATTCGGGATTTTTATTTGGGTGGATAATTATTATCATCACAGGTCAATTGTGATTAAAGATATACATTATGCTATATTTCATTATTGAACACCTCTAGCAAAAAAGTTCTTTCCATTTATATGTATATTATTTACAATTGCTATACATGTTAAAAACAAATCATAATATATAATAGTACCATTACCAAAGGGTATCAAGGTTTGGTGATACTTTCTTACGGTTTTTGATCACGACCGTACAGCGATCATGTATTATATGCCCAAGACACGCTCACTTTGACGTAACAATAATAGTGGTTTATTGAATATGCCAGAATAATGCCAGAAACAAACTCAGCCTTGCAAAGTATTAATTAACCTTATAAAAACTCTATTTATTATTAGGGTCACTTTTCGCAGTTTATTTTTATCTTGATTTTCTTTTCTCAGCCTTACATCACATGATGTATACAGTTTATTTTTTTCAAAAGTGCTAAAAATTGTTATTTTTATGTAGGACCTGCTTTCTTGCATCAAATAAAATATTATTTTCTACTATGAGAAAAAAAAAATAGAAAAATGAAAAAAATATTCTTGGGCTCGTTTTCGAACGAAAAATAAAAAATAATCTTGTAATAAAATAGAATTTTGTGTTCTTGTAATACAAGAAAATGAGCAATAATATTTTTTTTTTTGAGAAAATGCCATTTTACTATGTGAGAATTTGGTTTTAAGAACACAGTTTGAGATTCTTTTGTTTTTTTGTTTTTCCTTTTTTTTTTAGCCACACGTCACATGATTTAAAATTATTATTTTCTTGAAAATTGCTAAAGATTTGGCCAATTTTTAGGTCAAATTTTTCTTCTACTACTAGTAGAATATTTTCTGCAAAACCTCACAGTGACCCTATTTCAAAAGTCAAAATTTTCTAACAATTTTCTCGTGGCAGACCACCAATTTACCATTTTTGTAAATGTTACATTACACAACACCATACTTATTACACATTTTTATCTTTTAAAAAATACTAAATTAGATCCATATAGATGATTACATAACTAGTTGTATGGGCAATTACATACTTTTCTCACTATTTCTTGTACAAATGGACTAATTTCTCTAAAAAGAAGCATTAAAAAAAATAATCTTTTTCTTTTATTTTTTGAGATTCTTGAAAAAAACAAAGGTTATTTGTTTGTTCGAAAACGAGCCCATAGTAGAAAATAATATTTTATTTGGTGCAAGAAAACATGCCCTAACTGCTCTTAATCAATAGGTGTTGCTTAAATTTATTGAAATGTTTCTAATATCCCCTGATCCAATACTTGAAATTCTCGGATTTCTTGCCAACCCCTTCATGTATACATCAAATCTTTGAATTTCTTTTTTGTTAAAAAAGTTTGAATCCAAATACCCTGAACTATACTTCATTTCTTCTGCCCGAAATTTCCTATTAATTCTGAATTCCTTTCTCATAGACTCTATGTCTACTAAATACACATCTTCAACGTAATCAATCAATCTCATATACGGTTCGACCGATCTGTATATAAATGGAGCTTTTACTTCATATAAATGCTTTTTATATGGAAGCTTATCGAATTCTTCTGGAAATACCCATTTTTTATACATCCTTGCTGTGCTTATCATAATATACTTAAGCTGGCTGGACTTATGATTGAATATTAAATTGCTAAAATGCGGCGAAATAAATGGTAAAGATTTCTGAACCAGCTTTAATACTTCCAGTTTTTCAAAATTTTGGCAAATTCTGTATATAGAATCCCAAAAACTATAAATAAGTGGAACAATAATTTCAATTATTGTATCATCCCAGTTACCATTCTGCTTGAGATATTTTTCATAATGCGTTACTAATTTTTCTGGACATTTTATCAGCATCACCATTGTCTTTATAAAATCGTCATTTTCTTCACGAATATTTATTTCTCCTCTGTTCAATATATTGATTACTATTGCCTTAACTTCTGCATCTGATAGATTCTGGATTTTATCAAGTTCAATATTACCGTCTCTGATTTGGCTGTATACCCAATCATACTTCCACACCTCTTTCTCGAATGACTCTATTGCATAACCAAATAGTGTGGAATTACCTTCCTTTAAACGTTCTGAGCTATCCATGTCTTCTACTAACAAGTTTTTCAAGCCTTGGAATTTTGGCAGATACAAAACAAGCAGTGAAAAATCCCACTCTTGCCTGACTCCCACGTTAAGTGTTACAAGATTATTTTTCACAGGCAAAAAAATATGATAAATGTAACTACTAAATGAAAACATTCTTGATTTGAAGTGCTTCAGATCAGGTGCATAGAGTTCTCTCTTGAAATACGAATGTCTCATATAGATGCCATTTAAAGGGTTGGTCAAGAATTCTAAGCCTCCAACTCCGGACAAATCAATTTTTTCTTGTGGAATGTTTTTGATTGAATTCTCATATTTTTTAGCAGACTCTCCTGTTGAAGACAAAGAGCCACATCTCTCTAGTTTAATAGCAACTTCAAAGTACTCTACACTTTTATTCAGCATCTCCTTAACAGTGTTTATATCTCTGGCTTCTGCTATTTTTCCATCATCTAAATTGTAGAGTATTTTTAAAAATTTTAGTTGTGAAAATCGTTTGTTGATAACTGAATATAACGTTGAGTATTCACATGTATTTAACTTAGCCAGAGGCATAAATATGAACCGCTGTAGATTGGTGCAACGACTTAAATTATTGATCAGTTTAGTGAATGCTGAAGTTTTGTTTGTGAAAGAAATATGTAATGATGTAATAATGCTTAGATTAGAGAGTGTGTAAAAGTGTAATTCATCTTCAAGTAGTAAGCCCATAATCTGAATGTTTTTAGAGGCTGTTGATAGTATTTGATTGATAAGCATTGATGGTTTCTGATATGTAAAATACCCTATATACTGTTGTATGAAATTATTTTGGGAAGTTGAAGGCACAAGAAAAGAAATGGGCCTGAATGCGGCTTCTTTATTTTCTATTTTAATTGTGTGATGGCCTTCTCCATAAATCGACCGCAAATGTGGAAACAATGCTCCAATATCGATCAGCTTGATTGTATCTACACTGATCAAGTTACACATCGGACTCAATACTAGCTCACGTACATACTCTCTTTTGATCCATTGATATCTAGATACCTTTGTTAGCAGCTCTTCACTGATAACAAGATATTCATACATTTTGAAGGCCTTACGAGTCCCATGGTTGAGAAATTTGTGAGGAATTAAAAAAACCTTGGACCAAGCATATTGGCCAAAGTGATTTCTCATGCAAGGAGAGACTCTTGATAGCGAGATGAGATCTGAAACTTGAAAATAGATAGCTACTATTGCAATAGTGTTGGCATCAAGATGTTGAATCATTGTAAAAGTTAGTGTAGGTGGCAAAATATATTTCAATAAATTATAATTTGTTAGGAAAGTGTAATTGAGACAGTGTATTGTTCAAAGTTATAAAAGACAAATATAAACGACGACTTTTTTTTCTTGAGGTTTTGGTTTCTTTTATATTTGAAAATTATCATCAGTTTGCACATACACAGAGAATTATATTAATGCTGTCTTACCCAAACACCCCCCTCACTAACAAATTCCACATGAAACTAATTCGATTCCGTCTTGCTCGAACATTTTGTTTAATCCTTTTTGCTGGGGGCAAAACAATCATTTGATCAAATCACCCTCTTCATTGGCATGAATATCTCCATGCTTTTCATACAGATATAATTCTTTTAGATTACCAATTCTTTTACAACTGGTTTGTAAAGTATTGTTAACATAGATATGTTATTCTGTACCGTGCGTGTGCCTTATGATATTTTTTTAGTAATTTTTTTTACACCATTCTATTTCTCACTCTCTATACAGAAGTTATTTCACTTGCTGCAATTTTTTTTATCTCAAATATACATTAAAATGCCAATGCTAGATACACTAATTATTATAATGGATGAAATTTAACAATCAGATTTATGCTATTTGAAACGTTCGTAATTCAAGATTATAGTTTCCTATTTTGTCATTTCAAGACTATTTTAACAAAAATTTTTTGATTAATAAACAAACATGTTAGTTATATACATAGAATTCAGTATAATTTAGGTAAATGAAACTTTAGAGATTAAAATTTAATAATTCTATAGAACCATGTTGAGACATTTTATTTTTATAGATTTCGGTAAACAACTTTCATTTTAATGGTGGAGCCATACCTCATTCCTAATAATCACTTTCTGTATATATCAAATTCGGCTTGCTTTATTATGCTGTATGATACGGGCCTTTACAAAGTACTTTTTGAGAGTCGAAGCATTTTGGGCAAACAAAAATCATTACCTGGCCTTTTTTTGCTCAACATGTAGAGTATAAATTTGAAAATAATTGTGAGAAAGTAGCTCAAAAATATATTTTGCCACCTACACTAACTTTTACAATGATTCAAAATCTTGATGCCAACACTATTGCAATAGTAGCTACCTATTTTCAAGTTTCAGATCTCATCTCGCTATCAAGAGTCTCTCCTTGCATGAGAAATCACTTTGGCCAATATGCTTGGTCCAAGGTTTTTTTAATTCCTCACAAATTTCTCAACCATGGGACTCGTAAGGCCTTCAAAATGTATGAATATCTTGTTATCAGTGAAGAGCTGCTAACAAAGGTATCTAGATATCAATGGATCAAAAGAGAGTATGTACGTGAGCTAGTATTGAGTCCGATGTGTAACTTGATCAGTGCAGATACAATCAAGCTGATCGATATTGGAGCATTGTTTCCACATTTGCGGTCGATTTATGGAGGCCATCATACCCTCCAAAACGATAACGGGACTCGAGCCTTTGGGACGGGCTCTTCATATGAGGATTATGAGTCTCAATATTATTTGGCAGTAAACTCTACTGGACTAAATAGATTGCAAAAGCCATCAATGCTTATCAGTAAAATGCTATCAACAGCCCCCAAAAACATTCGGATTATGAGCCTATTATTTGAGGATGAATCACAGCTCTATGCCCTCTCTAATCTAAGCATTATTACATCCTTACAGATTTTTTTTACAAACAAAACTTCAGCCTTCACAAAACTGATCAATAATTTAAGTCGTTGCACCAATCTACAGCGTTTCATATTTCTTCCTTTGGTTAAGCTAAAAAAAAAGCGAATACTCAATGTTGTATACAGTTATCAACAAAAGGTTTCCACAACTAAAATTTCTAAAAATTCTTCACAATCTACATAAAGAAAATAACACAGCAGAAAGCGGAGATATAAGCACAGTTAGGATGATGTCGAATAAAAGTGTAGAGTACTTTGAAGTTGCTTTCAAAGTAGAAATTAAAGCAGATGCCATCCATATACATGACGATTTACAAACAAATTTGAACATTAGTCAAGTAGATTTGTCAGGCGTACATGGACTAGAGCTGGTTAAAGGCAGTAACATGTATGTTTCAAGTGCAGATTTTCCCATACTTTTCAAAAGGCTTTATGCTCCTAATTTGAAACATTTCAAATCAAAGATATACGTATTTGCAAACTATTTGGAGCACTTGCTGTTTCCTGTGATGAATAACCTTGTAACGCTCAATGTGACTCTTGAGGGAGGTTCAGAGCTTTCATTGTTTGTTCAATATCTTCCAAAATTCATTAACTTAAAAAAGCTGATTGTTGAACAGATCCAGACAGATTTTGAATTCATGGATGATGAATTACTTATCTCCCTAAAATATCATCTTCGAACTATTGGAGAAAAATACAACTGGGTGTACAGCCAAATTAGAGACGGGAATATTGAGATTGATAAAATTAAAATGCTATCGGATGAAGAAGTGCAGGATATAATAATTGATATCTTAAAGTCAAGGGAAATAAATTTTTGTGATGGCGAAGATGAGGAATTTATTGATACCATGATGAAGCTTATAAAATGGCCAGAAAGACTTGTGGAGGAATATGGAACACAGACCACAGAAATAGATAATGATTCACTAATAGGCGGATGTGAATTGGTGGGATACATTTACAGCTTTTGGGGGTCAGTGTGCAAGATTTGCAGTGAGTTAACAAAACTAGAAGAGATAAAGCTGATAGAGACACCGATATTATTTTATTGCCCTCACTTTAGCAATTTGGTGGAAAAGAGTCAGAGCATCAGATTGAAATACGTTATGGTAGATGTATCAAGATCATATAGTAAATGGATACCGCCGGAGGTGTTGAAAAAAGTGAAATATGGAGAGTATGTGCACAAATTAAAAGCAGGGTTGATATACAGATTGATGGAAGGATATATGGAAGAATATATGGAAAGATATATGGAAGGAAGCTTGGGAGAAGATATGGAAGAAGATATGGAAGAAGATATAACAGAGTTGGAGTATGTTAGGGAAGTCTATATAGTAGCTACAGAGTCATTTCGGAAAGGGATTAAAGGGATGAAGAAGCTTCGGATAGAGGAAATGAAGTATGATTTGGGATATTTAGATTCAACATTTGAGCAAAGGATGGTAAGCAAAAAAGCTGAGACGCGGTTTCAACGATGGTCAAAAAACATTGGCTCTATCACAAAGATTGATTTGTTTTTGTGTTTATTGATTTTTATCATTTGTTCGGTGATATTTGTGGGAATATTGGCTACTCTCTTTATGTTTTATTTACTTCTGAAAAATGCTGGGAAGATTTATATAGCTATTTTGTATAGGGTTCTAGCACTCCTTAAAAGTTGATAGTGCAATTTTGACACCTTCAAAAAAAATATATACTATATATATAAATCACCATTTTTCTCTGTAATTTTTCTTTACTTTATCTCAACTATTTTATCATAAAAAAATGTCAAAAAAAAGAGGAAAGCATAAAAAGGATATTCCCCAATGTTTGGACCCTAATGATCACATGGGTGCTACCAGGTGCGAAAACCCCATGGTGTAAATTATAGCACCATAAAAAGACGACTCTAAGGCAAACAAGATCCCAAAACAACAGCTATTGATGGCAAATTGCTGATTTCAAGGAGTGAATCAATTCTTGAGGTTCACATCTTTTTATTGTATCAGTGCGATTCAGCCATGATTGGCCCAATGGGGCGGGAAATGGCTGGTATAATGTCGGGACGCGAAAACTACCTACCATTGCCAAAATGTCTTTCTGAATTGATCAATCATTACGAGCATCTGACCTCAACAAAATTCAGCAAAATTGATATGTATCGTTTGCTGAGATAATCTAGATGATGTTGACAATTTATTTTTTCTCCTCTACAAGTATTATATCAAAAAATCGGACGTGAAGTACAACAACATATGAAATATTGATGAATTTGAAGTTTACGTTGGAAAGACTATAGAAAAGTCACTATTGCTGCCCATATAATTGCTCAAAATGTCGTAAGCTACGATAATAAAAAACTGGCTACTGTTCTGGGGCCGATTTCGGCGACAAGCGCCGCTGGCGATTTCCACTTTATTTACAAAGGGAAACATGTCCTGGAGTTAGGATTTCCATCAAAAGCCAATGAGCCTGCTTACGCAATTTTATCGGAAATGGCTTTTATAAATAAAGAGCTGTTTATGGGTTGTTTTCGGCAATGTACTGCATGTCTTGATCGTGATCCTGATGCCTGAAAGATTTTGTTACTTGACAGCCACTTTAGTCATACACAGGACTGTTTTTTTTTTTTTTTTTTTTTTTTTTTTTTTTTGATCTGGGAATCAGTAAGAAAAATAATTCCAGTGCTTTTTCGATCCTATATGACATAAATCCTTCAACGATTGGATATTGTACCTTTTGGTGTGTTGAAACTGAATCTATGACAAAAGTTCTATGACGAGTTTTGTAAAGAATGGACAGCAAACAAGATGATGTTTTTTGAGACATATTTCCCACTCCGAAATACAGCTTTTGGTTTAGTTCCAATCAAGAATGCCTTCAAAAGAGCTGGCCTTGCACTGCTGAACCCTGGAATATCAATTGGTAGAGTTAAGGATGAGCACAATTTCAGCTTTGAAGCGGTTAACTCTTTTGCTGAAGAACCTGCTCAAGAAGATGAACGAAACTTTGCCAGAGGTACCATTACCTATTGGTCTATTATCAATAAACTGTAGAAGTGCTTGTGGGACACTTTTAAGACTTGGTTGGGATGTAAACCAGATCGAGATCTATAAGGCAGTTTGGAAGCTAAATGCAGAGCTTCAAGTTGAAGTGGCCAATCTGGAAACTCTGGAAACGAGACTTCAAAATCAACTGATTCAAGAGAAGCAGAAAAGGAATAACAAGCAAACAGGAATCAAAAATCCAAACTATGGCGTGATATTGCGTCTTGACACGGTCCTGAATGATGAGGACTGCCCTTTGAAGGTGACAAAATAGAAGGGGCTAAGAAAACTAGGTTTTCTATTATTTCTTGAGAAATTTTAAGCGCAATCAGTCACATGACTTTTACTAGAAAATTTTCATCAAAAAATGATCAAATTTTCGATTTTTTCAAGGAATTTTGTCATTAGCAAAAACTTGGTTGGTACTGCCAAATCTCATAGTGATATTTTCAACTGGTAACCCATCTTTACAAAAAATGCAAATATTTTGTTACCAACCAAACTTATCACATCTTTAAAACCTCCAGTACCTCATGCATGATGTATCGTCAGCTGAAAAAAAAAGAATTAAACTACTTCATTCATTAAGTATTCATTGCTGGGACGCTCCCAATTAAAAAAAGAGATTTTGAAATTTTTGAATGATTACGAAATTTTAAGACTTTTTTATGTTACTCTTATTTTTTTAAGACATTGCATTAATCATATCGTCACTGATTGGGCAATAATTTATGGTCCAGCTACTTATGATACGATACTCATGATCTCTTGTCAAAAGTTGAGCAGTATAGTTTATTTGTTTGCATATTATTGCATACTGTATATTATAGTGGCTAAACCGTGTCTATACATATGTTAGGGGTCTGGAAATTGAATAAGTCTTACTAGAGCACGTGAGATTTATAATTATTGCTCAGTGGCGGCTATTTTCGAACTATTATATAATTATTATCAAAATTTCTATAAAAAATAGAAAATACCGATCAACAAAAATCAAAAAAATTGGAGATTATTTTCTAGGACAATTCACATTTTAGAAAATATTCTACAATTTTTTCTGCAACAAAACGGAGCATAAAATATGTTTTATAGTTTTATTATGGAAGTAGAGTTGTAATTATATATAAAGTTTGTGGTACAGGGCAATGGATAAGTAGGGTAAAAGGGGGTAAAAGGGGGTAAAAGGGGGGTAAAAGGGGGTAAAAGGGGGTAAAAGGGGGGTAAAAGGGGGGTAAAAGGGGGGTAAAAGGGGGTAAAAGGGGGTAAAAGGGGGTAAAAGGGGGTAAAAGGGGGGTAAAAGGGGGGTAAAAGGGGGTAAAAGGGGGTAAAAGGGGGGTAAAAGGGGGGTAAAAGGGGGTAAAAGGGGGTAAAAGGGGGTAAAAGGGGGTAAAAGGGGGGTAAAAGGGGGGTAAAAGGGGGTAAAAGGGGGTAAAAGGGGGGTAAAAGGGGGTAAAAGGGGGTAAAAGGGGGTAAAAGGGGGGTAAAAGGGGGTAAAAGGGGGTAAAAGGGGGTAAAAGGGGGTAAAAGGGGGTAAAAGGGGGGTAAAAGGGGGGTAAAAGGGGGTAAAAGGGGGTAAAAGGGGGTAAAAGGGGGTAAAAGGGGGGTAAAAGGGGGTAAAAGGGGGTAAAAGGGGGGTAAAAGGGGGTAAAAGGGGGTAAAAGGGGGTAAAAGGGGGGTAAAAGGGGGTAAAAGGGGGGTAAAAGGGGGTAAAAGGGGGTAAAAGGGGGTAAAAGGGGGTAAAAGGGGGGTAAAAGGGGGGTAAAAGGGGGTAAAAGGGGGTAAAAGGGGGTAAAAGGGGGTAAAAGGGGGTAAAAGGGGGGTAAAAGGGGGTAAAAGGGGGGT